>OY720256.1:15183601-16521101 GCA_963082625.1 Pasiphila rectangulata | reverse complement strand
GCAATTATCAAGAGAGCTAGTGATCCAATTAAAGTAATTGTTTTGCATAAAATGACAAAAGTTCCTGTCAGTTAAGCTTTTAAGGAATTTTTAATAAACATGTGTTTTGAAACCTTAAGTTAATATAACGTTATCAGATCTTAACACTCTCTGATTGTATTACATACAATGGACACAATTAGTTACTTGTCCCCTTTCGTTATTATGTCTTTGATTTAAAAAGTTTATTTAAGATCTAAAAGGAATGTCTTAATACCAAATTAGCCTTTCTAATCCACTGATATCAACCCTTGTTAAATTAGCATTTTCTAGTAAACAAAATATAAAAAAAATATTTCTTTCCCTAACATGTCCTTTTAACCTAATTACCATTACATAAGCCTTTTTTTTTAGTCAACAAATATTAATTTAGGTGTCAAATGTGCCTTTTTTTTAGTAAGACGGCAGTATTATTATATATTATACAATATAATGTTTTTATTAACCATAAAAAATAACCTTGGTTATTTTATTTATGACTGATTATTTAGTGTCTATGTGCTCGGCATACTATTCAATTATTGACTTTATCGATGTAAGCTGTATCTTTATAAAAAAAAAATATTCAGAATCTCCTGCCCCGGAATGTTTTTTTTTTTGTTGTACCTAAATAATGCGAATGTGATCTTTTTTTAAACAAAGATTCTTGAAAACCTAAAATTTCTAGAATTTTATGTTATTATTATCCTAACCCCCATAATGATAACTTCCTCATAAACAGACGCAATTTTCAATATCGTTTTATGCTTACTTTTATAATGTATTAATTTATTTAAAATGATGAACTGCGTCACATCATTCGCCATAACGGACTGGGCTATTATGGTATTAGTTACCCTTCAGTAACAATATTCTAAAGTTTCTTTTTTTTTTAGCATAATCACAATAATGATTCTGTTGCCAACAATGTCAGCAATAATACAGTCATCTTTAGTATGTTTTTTTTTTAAACAGGTTTTGTTTTTCCAGGGTACTGATATTTCAACGCGGATTAGAAAAAATCTCTAATCCTACCTTATTATTATTTTTTGTCCATTGGTTTCGTAACACAGCTGCTTTTCCATCTCAGGATGTTCAGCGATAGGGCGAATTAAACCAGCTTTCGGCACCGTTGCCATTTGTCGCAGGGTCAAAAAGCGGCAATGAAATAATTATCCCCATGTTCACAGCGTTTGAAATAGCTCTCAGCAGACTTTCCACAACGCCTCTGTCCACGTCGTACGGCCTTGGCAAAGTCTAAAAAAAAAGAAGGTATTAATTTCATATTTGAGTAGTTCAGATCGCACTTCTGATAAGAGATTTGGCCTTATTGTATGATTTTAAAAATAAATATAAAGGTATACATATATATACTGTGGCCAGGAATATAACTTTTGGATACTTATTAAAACAACACTTATTTAAACGTTGTATTTAATTCGTCATTACCATCATCATCATCATTATCGTCATCATTATCATCATCGTCATCATCATCATTATAATACTACGTTATTCAGTTACGTTACCACATTTACTAACTAAATGACTCTAAACCAAAACTTCTAATAAGTAATTTCATAGTTTTACATGTTTAGTAAATACCGTAAATCGTTAAGTAATTTAACTTAGCTTTGACTCCGTGATATTTGCAGAGCTCCGTTCTGTCCGACAGTTGAAACAAAAGTGGACCCCGTCGCTCTAGCGACGGCCTTTTTATAGAAGCAAGTAAACAACTACCACGTTGTCGAGTCGAACAACTTGTTATCTAGTTGTAATTATACAAAAATACTGCAAAATATGTGTTTAACATAATAAATACAATAAAAATATGTATAAAACAAGTTCTATGTACGTTGATTACTTGTGTAAAACAGAGAACTAACATTAAATGTAAAACCAGCCTTACTCGTAAAAATATTACATTATTCAAGTGTTAAACCATAGATTTCAGAAGCGTAAGCATAAGTTTATGATTTCTTTTATCAAAATTATCCATAAATCTAACACACGCGTGTCCCGGCACTCTCCCCCTTCTGGGGCATGCTCATCACAGTATGGACTTCATTGCTGGGCTGCTCCCCTCCAGCTCGGTACCTCTGTGCCCCCCCCCCTCGTCCCCGTTCGAAAATGTGCATTCCTCGGCCCGCCTCGATCTATGCCAGGTCCTGGCGAACCTCCTAAGCTGTCCGAAGTTCGCCTCACTACTTACTAGATCTGCGTGGTATATCGGTCCCTCAAGCCCTCCTTGCCTTGTAATCCCCCCTAACATAGTGCTTCTCGCTTCCGCGTACAATGGGCAATCCCACAGGATATGGTCCCGCGTCTCCCACTTCTCCCCACAGCTGCACCCTGTAGTGTCGCTCAACCCCAGATCGCTCAGACGTTTCCTAAAGCAGCCATGGCCCATAAGGATCTGCGAAAGTTCGTAATCGGGTTCAACCCAGTGCGCCTTCATGCGCTCGCCTACGTCTGGGAAGAACGCGAACAATTCGCGACCCTTAGTCTCGGCCTCCCATCGAGCCTGCCAGGACTCTACGGTCTCTGCGTCTCAGCTAACCTACGACCCGCTCTTGTCAGCAGTAAGTCCGCCGGCAGGACCCCCGCCAGAACCGGTAGCGCTGCAGTACTGCTCGACCTGTAAGCCTTCGTTAGTAAAACTAACGAGGATCTTTGCGTCCTGAGCAGCACGCTGCGAACGACATGTACCGTAGCCCGGTGATACCATATTCTGGCCGCGTACGTGAGCGTCGCCTCGTATGTGCCGCCATAGAGTACCCGGAGCGCCCTGTACCGCACTCCCCATCGGTTTGCGGAAACCTTCGAGACCTTGCCGAAACAATTGGACGCTCTGTCACCGATCGTCGCCGCGTGGGGTGCGAATGATTGGGTGGGGTCCAGAATGACTCCCAACACCTTGGCCTCAGCGACTGTGCGGATCGACGTGCCAGACGCATTGGTCTTTAGCAGAGGTGGCCTTTGCAATTTCCCTTTCAGGGTCATGGTCTGGGACTTAGCCGGGGCGAATGTGAGCCTGTTACGGGCACCCCACTCCGCTACCAGTCCCAAGACAGCCGCTCCTTTCTCCTCCAACTCTCTCCGAGCATCCCCCGCTACCAACACCGTCACGTCGTCCGCGTATGCCATAAAAGACACCCCAACTGGCACCGGCAAACAGAGAAGATCGTCGATTAGAACGTTCCACAACGTCGGGCCGAGCACAGATCCCTGCGGGCACCCCATAGTGGACGTCTTCCAGACAGCCCGGTCCCCTGCGATCATGGCCACCCTGCGATTGCAGAAGTAGCTCGCCAACATTCTATAAATGTTCGGTGGGCAGCCTCCGCGTTTCGCCTTAACCAAGATCATGGGCCACCAGGCGTTGTCGAAGGCCCCTGAGATGTCCAGAAATATGGCCTGTAAGTATTTCGCCTTACAGTCTTTTATCGTTTGTAGTACCGATCCCAACGCTGACGTGGTCGACCGGCCCGCTCTAAACCCGTGCTGGCATGAGGAGATTCCGCGAGTGAGCTGTGGAATGCTCCAGAGCAACACTCTCTCCAAGACTTTGCCAAGCACCGGCAGCAGAGTGATGGGTCGGTATGCCTTGGGGTCCGTCGGCGGCTTGCCGTTACCTTTTGGCAGAACCAACAATCGACCGTCCTTCCAGATCGAGGGAAAAGTGCCTGACTTCACGCAAGCGTTCATCACGTGGGTAAATTCAGGGGCGCAAGCCCACCACACGTGCTTCAGCATCTTCCCCTCAATACCGTCCATCCCCGGCGATGTATTGGGTAACGACATTACTATTTTCTTAAGCGAGTCCAGATCGATAGGGGGGGAGTCATTGCCTGATGGTAGTAGGGCAGCCACAATTCTAACCTGCCGGTGATAATTGTATTGTATTCATTTTATTTCAGATAATTAAATAATCCATATTACACACACAAATTTAAATCAAATTAAAATTCAAAAATTATACATGTCAATAAATTAATTAATAAGAATAGTTAAATTAGGTCACAATTTCAAATTATTAGAAAAAATAAATTAGATTAGATTAAATTATATTAAATAACATTACATACCTACTTACAGCTAACATCGAGTCAGACATCATATACACAGACTGGTGCAACACATTTTGCAAAATGTGTCCACATGGGAGACAGACAATGTTCCGCCACGGTTTTTAGGATGCTGTTGTGACTGGCCTTCGTCCTGCTCATCAGAGATGCTGTTTTCTTCCGAATGATGGCGTAGAAACCATCAGTTCGATATTGAGCAAACATTTCTGAGGCGCTACAAAAACGAGGGAATCTCAGCAGCATCCTAAAAGTATTATTATACTGAACACGTAGGGCCTCCAACGATTTTTTGGTATAGTTAACCCATAAATTACCCGTGTACAGGCTCTGACAGTAAGCTTTAAATAGAGTAACTTTCACTTCGTCAGAGCAACGGGTAAATCTACGGGTCAACATGTTGCATCGAACCACCAAAGCCCTACGTTCCCTTTCTATGTCCACATTATCCCTAATTTATTTATTTATTTATTTTAGGAATAACAAACAACAACATTGTGTGTAGTAAAGGTTACAATATTAGAATACTTAATTATAAGCATAATATTATTAACAATGTAGTCCACTGCGCTATCCACATATTGGTCTTATAAATAAAAAAATAGAGATTATTGCAGCTAGAGGGCTAACAAGATATATATATATATATATATATATATAAATATAGGTACGTAATTACATAACAGAATTCGTAGGAAAAAAAAAATTATTAACAATTTAAATTAGTAAGAAGATACACATAATACACATATAAGATCAGATAAGCAGTGTCGCTGCTGGGATCATCATCCGGACAGAGTGCCGTCATCAGCGCGGTCATAGACTCGCTGACGTCACTAGTGTCCGAACCCACGAGATGAATTCCATTGACGACATTCACCGGTGGTCTGGCGCGGCCGCACGCCTCCCTATAGGCAAGACCCCATGGGTCCTGATTTCCGGTATCTGCCAGTTTCCGGAAGTGTTCCAACTCTGCAGAAGCCATCGCCTGCCTGTACGCTATTCTGGCTTGGTGGAACTCTTGCTTGGCTACCTCTTCAATCATGCCCGCCACCCTTCTAGTCCTTTGCCAAGCCCTTCGCGCTCTAACTTGGTTGCGTCTGAGTTTGTCTAAGCGCGGAGTTCACTCGTAACCACGGTCTTTGGTGACTGCTTTAACGGTGCCTAGACACTCTGTCGCAGCGCGCTCGATGAGTTCGGTGAAGGACTTGCTGAGATTTTCTGCGGTGTCCCCTAGCTGTAGTTGTCCGACTCTTTCGTGCACCGTAGCGTCAAACGACCTCCAGTCTGCGTTTCTGGTACGATACCGTCTCGGGATGATAGGCACTGTGCTACGTGTAATGAGCCTTGTGGTGTGGTGGTCTACCCTGAAGGTAATCAAACGGTGGTCGCTCGACGAGATGTCGTGCACCTTCCACCCGTTGACGCGAACACCACGCGAGCTTAAGGTGACGTCGATATTCGACTCACCGTTTGCCGTACTGAAGGTGTACATCTGCCCACTAATGTTATGTACCACAAGGTCCCGGCTGTTTATGAAATCTTCCATCTTGGTGCGGCGGTCGGTTACAGTATGGCCTCTTCCTACATAATGTCGGGGTTCTGAGTGCCAAAGCGGGGAATGGGTGTTTAAATCCCCCCCCACCAGTACCGCCTTACCTTTCAGGAAGTCCAGCGCCTTCTCCAACCGACGTAAATGAGTATCGATACAGTCGCAATATATAGAAGTACGTCGATACCACGTACAGGTCAATGTCCTCAATATGGCAGCACACAAAGTGGTCGGTCGATAGGTTGTGCAATACGGCACACGGCTTGCAACGGTTCCGCAAATAAATGCCCGCTTTGGAGTGTACCCCACATTCGATAAAAGTGCCAGTCGTGGAATATTGTTCTTGAACTAGAACGATATCCAGGCCGAGCGAGTCCGCTATGGCGGGTAACTCCCTCGTAGCCGTTACTGCACCACCTAAGTTTATCTGACCCACTTTTAATACAGGTGCGCTATCCATATTGGACCTGATTAATTAACTGTTCCTCTGCATGGAGGCGCGCCGGACAAGTCCTAGACGCAGTTTTGTGCGCGCTGTCGCGCTTGAAGCGCTTGCACGTGGCGCAGCACGCCACTGTCGCTTTGCACTTGTCGGCGCTGTGGCCCACCTCGCCGCATCGGCCGCATGTTGTTTCTTTGGCCCGGCAGAACTTCTCCGGGTGCCCGTACATTTGGCACTTGTGACAGCATGTCACGCGCACAAAGTCGCTCACCTCGACATGCTGCCAGCCGATGTATACGGTGCCCCGGCTTATCAAAACCTCACGCAGCCTTGAGGAGCACTCGAATACGCATGTCGTCTCCTTGTACGTGCTTCCTCTTCTGGATCGTTTAAAGGCGCCCTTGATCTCCTCCTTCACCGCCGAGAGTGGCCACAGAGGGTCTTCCTGAAGGTTGAGCTCCCACAGCTCGTTGATTAGGGCCTCAAACGAGGGATCCCCGTCAACGTTGTGGAGAGCCACCAATGGCTTCCTCTTCTTAGGCTCGACCACCCTCAGCGATGGGGGGGCTGCTTTCTTTAAGCGTTCCGCTGCTGCGAGTGACGCTGTCTGTACAACAACGCCAGCATTGCCGACTTTGCGCATGCCCTCTACTTGGACTGCAATGGAGCGTGGCTCCACAGACCGTTTTAACTCTGCCTTAGTAAGCTCGGACGTGTTGGTCTCAGCTTCTTCCTTTGGGTAAAAGGCTAGGACTGGTCCTTGCGCTTTTATCGGCTTCGGCAACTGCCCTCGTCCCATCTTCAGGGCACTTGCGAAGCTTGGCTGTTCCGGGTTCGCGGTAGCAGTCAAGGCCTGAACCTGGCCTGCGGCCAGTTTTGCCTCTGCTAGTTCAGCCTTGCGCACTGCGTCCGCGAGGTGCAATTCAAGGGCTGCGACGGCGCCCAGTATGTCCTGGCCGTTGCTGTAAATACAGCTGACGTCTGCTTTGTTGAGTTTCGAGCCATTGCCCGAAGCGATACCCACAATTTTCTTGAGTGCCATGCGCACGCACTCCAACAGTTGCAACATCGTGGCCTGAGCCACGTTGAACAGTTCCGGCTCCTGTTGTTCTGACTGCTCTTGCACTGGCAATGGCGTTGGCGGGGTGGCAGTTGCCCGCTTTGCCGGCGGGACCTGTAGTTGCGCCGGTCCCCGCACGACTCGTTCAGTACGAGCGCGCGTTGGGGCCGGCTGACTGTCCGCAGGTGACGTTAGTGTCCGTTTTCTGCTTGCCACCGCCGACGGTGGCGTCCGCTTTAGGCTTGCCCTCGGCGTAAAGGTGCCTTCCTCCTTGTCAGACATGTTTCACGGAACTTGTTTTTCGGAACTTGTTCACACAAGGTAAATCCAAAAGGATCTACCGAGGGAACAATAAATTGGTTCCGAAACCCCGTTAGACACGCTGCAAAAAGAATAAGGACACGCGAGTCGATGTCGAATCGGTACGGAAATCCGTATCGATTCGACACCGCAAACCCCGGTTGGTAATGCCCGTAATACGCGGAAGCAAAGCACAGTACGTAAAATAAAATAAAATAATGTCAACAATAAAAGACAAATGTCACACAGTAAAAACAAATCAAAATAAATCAAGTAAAATAAAAGACAAAAAATAAAATAATTCAATAAATTCAATTCAATTAATTAAGACAAACACAAAACACGATTAATAATCAAAACAATAAAATGATATCATGCATTTATTGAGTTAAGTTATTATGCAAGATATCCGGCAAGGCAAGGAAGTATAATAGACTCACCCAGAAACTGTTGGTGTCTCGCTCCCGGCCAAAATGGCCGCCACTGTAATACACCGAACCCCTTTGCGAGAGCAAGAGGGTCCGATGTTTGGGTTTGAGGTGAAGCCCCGCACCCCCCGAGACACTCACTATCCCTTTCTTAAACCAAGATGGCCTCGGTAAAGATAGGGAAAACCTCCTTGCGAGAGCAGGAGGGACCGATATTAGCACACGCGATCGGACAGTAATAAAATTAAATAAATTAAAAATCGAGCGCGCGGAGAAAAACACGTCCGTCCCCGGCCCGAGCCAGCAACGAAGTCCCAAAAAAAAAGTCGGCGGTGGAGTCCCCCGACTCGACCGCCAACGCCCCTGTTATGGGGGATGTAGGTAGGCGTTGAAGAGCCTCCTCCTACGCCCGACTCTCCGGCTGCGGATCGGGAGGGTAGAGGATATCTCCCTCTCCCGCTCCGCAGCCTCCTTCCGTGACATTACCAGTTCACAGAAGGATAACACCTCCTTCCATGACGTCTCGCTTTCCAGCATTGACTTTATCAATGCTGCAAGCGAGAGGTCGTCCCCCACTACTGCGACAAGGGCGCGGCGCTCGTCGGCCCAAGCTGGGCACACCTCCAGCGTGTGTTGCGCCGTGTCCTCGTCACAGCCACAATGATGGCACTCGGTCGTCGGTTCCCTTCCGGCTATTCGGCACAAGTACTTGCCGAAGCAACCATGTCCGGTCAGCACCTGTACCAGACGGAAGGAAAGCGACCCGTGTGCCCTGTCCAGCCAGCTCTCGAGTACTGATCGGACAGCCTCGACGGTCCAGCTGCCAGCCTTTGGATTGGCCAGCCGCTCCTCCCACCTCTCCCTCAGAACCCGTCGGATATGGAGCTTCCACGCGGGCACCTCACCAGGCGGAGGGGGATTTTCCCCTCGGAGGCGGAGAGCTATGCTATCAATTACACACTTTCCACCAGAGGGCGCTCACCTCAAAAGTATCCTATAAATGCTTCTCATATTATAAAAATATTTAAAAATACTTACAGTGCTTCTTATATTAAACTTATGCAGTTAATCAGCTATATAGGCTAAAAACCTTCATCAGTGCTTGTACAACAGTGACTACTTGGGCTTGGGCAAGTGATAAAATAACAACATAAAAACTTCAACGTCAACTTCGCAGCTTCGTAGCCCAGCCATCAACACTACACGACCTACGGTAATTCACTTGTTATTTTCACCTTGTCGTCCTGACACGACACCAAGATAAAATACATCGCGGATCGGACCGAGCAATATAAACAATGCAGCGTACGCCGCCGCCCGACGGTGCTTTTGACTCTGAGGCCGAGTCGACTAAAGGCAGCAATGTCACTTGTAGACTAAAACGTAAGCGAGATGATGATTCAACTGACTTAATAAAGGCCTTTATGGATGAGATGAATGCTATGTTATCTTCAAATATGCTTCAACAAGAAACAAAATTTAACTCAATAGAGAAGTCCATTCAAGAAATTATATCCACAAATAAGTCTAAGGAAACTAAGTTGATTTCTTTGGAATCTACCCTCAAAGAAATTAAAGAACAGAATGCTGACTTATTTCGGGCGCTGGAATTTATGACTTGTCGATACGATGAGATGAAGGAAAAAGTTGACATTTTAGAGGCTGAACGAAAATCAAATTCTAGCTGGATCAGGACTTTGGAGGATAGGATTGATGGCTTGGAACGAAAGGCTCGTTCTGGTAGTATTGAAATGAGAAATATTACACAAAATAAACCGGAAAACAAACAGGACCTACAAAAAATTGTGAAAAATATTTGCACTGAGTTGAACGTGCCTATTACAGATATCGAAATACGTGACGTTTTCAGACTTTCATCTCGAGCTAAGAAATCGGTTCCAAACCCTGTTATAGTAGAATTTTCTTCAGCTACTAAAAAAGAGGAAATACTCAATTCAATAAAAAAATATAAAAAGGATAAGAAATCTCTCACGACGGAGCGGATTAAAGTAGCTGGACCCACAATTCCTATCTTCATATCGGAGAACCTCACACCCAAAATGAAACGTGTTTACTTCCTAAAACGTGAATTTGCGCGGAGTAATGATTACCGCTACAGCTGGACGAGCTTCGGCAATGCATACCTACGCAAAACTGATGCCAGCCCTGCCGTACGAATAAATAACGAAGATGACCTAGAAAAGCTTAAAAAATCATGCTGACTATATATAGATATTAAAAATAACACACAGATTTTCTCTTACTTACTAATATTTTGTTTTACTTTCTGTGCAAATTTATGTTTGAAGAATTCCTTGCTGTTTAATTGTTTTCATTGTTTATGCCTACATACGTATACTCTTCTAGAAAATTTAATTGTGAATGCAATCTAAACGAACACACAAACAATTATACTTAGACGAACTTATTACATGTATATTCCTTCTTTACTACTTCTATATGGACCTAACCCAGCTATTTATGTTTATGTTTTTGACTGCTTAATGGGACTTAATATTATGAAATATATTGATTTGAATATTAAAAATATATATAAACCTATAATGATGAATTTCCACAATTTTAAATATTTTAATCCAAAGTATCTTATTTGCTTACATTTCGGTGGTTTAGGTTTTTATAAAAAAATTGACTTTGAATTATCGTTATATAATACATTTATACTATTTCTGGATTACATTCGAATCTGGCATTGTTTAAGGTCTACGCATCCAATTATAATACCTACTAGTTTTTTAAGCAAACTTAGTTGTTATTGTGGTATTGAGTTGTACACTCGAATGTTTATGAAACAAAATTTAATCCTTTAAATGATGTAGTGGCGAGCGCGATTGATGAGTCTGGTGGTATTACCTGTCATAGAGTGGGTGACCCGACAGATGACCAGTTTAATAAAATGTTCAAACCTGGAAAGAAACCATTTACCATCTTATCTGCAAATATTTGCAGTATCAATGCAAATTTGGATTATTTTTTAATGTTTCTGTCTAAATTTAACTTTCTTATAGATGTTCTAGTTTTAACTGAATGCTGGACTAATGAATTTTATATACCACCAGAAATTAATAACTACAAAATGTACCAAACATCTAACTATCTTAATCAGAAAGATGGAGTGGTTGTTTATGTACTGGAAACATATGACTCATCATCGTATGAACCTATTTGTTCAGAAGGCAATTGTCTCATAGTCGACATTAAGGATACTATTTCTATTGTCTGCTCTTACCGTCCTCCTTGTTTTAGAAATCCTTTGAGTTATATAAATTCCCTTGATGGAATTTTAAGCAAGTGTATTAACAAACACAATATTGTTCTGACTGGTGACATAAATTTGGATATAATGCCAGATAATCTTAATAACAATACTTCGACATATCTTAATCTCATGGCTTCCCACGGGTTACGACAGGGAATCAATTGTCCTACAAGAATAAAGACATGTTTAGATCACTTCATGATCAAGTCCCAAGCCAAATGTTATTCATTTGTTTTTGACAATCTAACAGACCATTCACCTATTCTTTTGTGCATGAACTTTGACAGAGAGACAGTTATAGGAAAAAATATTTTAAATAAATTTAAAACTGACCAGGAGAGCATTAGCAAAAGCCTATCACATGAATCATGGAGCGATCTCTATGCTACTAAAGATGTTAACATGGCTGCGCAAATTTTGACGGATAAATTAGAAAAAAATATTAGAAACAATACAAAAATAAACATGATATCAAAACGCAAGGTGCCCCTTAAACCATGGATTACGGTAGGAGTTGTAAACTCCATCAAAAAACGCGACAAAATGCATAAACAAGTAAGGAAAAACAGCGACAACAAGGAATTTATAGAAAAATTCATAAACTACAGAAACACTTTGAATAAATTAATTAAAAAACTAAAAAGAGACTACTTCAGACATTTATTAAATAAAAATAGGGGAAATATAAAGGAGACATGGAATGCTATAAGAGAAATTTGTAATATGACTAAAAAGAATGAACATGCAACTGAATTATTGAAACTTTCAAATTCTAATACTACAGACGCTCTAAATAAGGTTAATCAGTTTTTTACAACTATAGTTTCGGATCTGGCTAAAAACACTTTATTAAAACTAGATACAAGCGAAACAGAATTATCATTAAAGACAAACTGTAACGATCTCTTATCTCAGTCGATGTCTTTTTTCTTTACTGATCCAGATGAGGTATCTGAGATTATCAGCGCACTTAAAACTAGTAATTCTTCAGGATATGATAACGTTACTTCCAAAATACTGAAAAATAATAGGAAATACCTTTCAGGCCCGTTAGCATATCTAATTAATCTCTCATATGAGTTCGGAATTTTCCCTCAAATATTCAATAAAGCAATCGTTTGTCCAATTTTTAAATCCGGTGACAAAATATTACCAACTAATTATCGCCCTATCTCTTTATTAAGTACATTATCAAAAGTTATAGAAAAAATTACAAACAAAAGACTTATAAATTATTTAGAAAAACACAATTTATTAGACGCTAACCAATATGGATTTAGAGCTAAGAGATCGACTGACGATGCAGTTTTGCAACTTACTAGTAATATAACAAAATACATTGATAATAACGACAAAGTTATCGGAGTATTCCTGGATCTACAAAAGGCATTTGATACTGTTTCCATCCCAATACTAATTAAGCGCTTAGAAAATCTAGGTATAAGAGGTAATGTCCTTTTGTGGTTCCAGGACTACTTGTCTGAAAGGAATCAACGAACGAGGGTTGACGGTCACTTAAGCAATGAAGGCTTTACCGCATATGGCGTGCCCCAGGGTAGCACATTAGGTCCAACGCTTTTTCTTACCTATATTAATAATATGTGTAAATTGTCTCTTGAGAATGCTGATATACAGATGCAGACGATACAGTTATACTTTTTCATGGGAAAACTTGGAAATCAGTTCATATAACGGCCGAAAAAGGCCTTAGAACAATAACGTCGTGGTTGGAAGATAGTTTGTTGACACTTAACATTAGTAAGACTAAATATATTTGCTTCAGCAAAACTGCTATAAATTCACCTAAAACATCTGACATTCTCATTCATTCTTATCCATGTAATCGACAAACTAAGACCACAAATGAACCATGTAACTGCTCGTCTCTGGAAAAGGTACCTCTCATTAAATATCTAGGCATACATATCGACCAAAACCTTAACTGGAAAGCTCACATAACATCAGTATCCAAAAGACTACGAAAATTGATTTATGTGTTTAAAGAATTACGCACAGTATGTGATTTTAAACTTTTAATTCAAACCTACAGGGCACTTGGGGAATGCGTAATAACATACTGTATATGCTCCTGAGGTGCAGCTTGTAAATCGCATCTATTGGAGGTTGAAAGAGCTCAACGTGCAATGCTTAAGGTTATGCTATACCTCCCATTTAGACACCCAACGATATCTGTGTATGAAAGAGCTAATATTTTGTCTGTTCGCAAATTGTTTATATACCTCAGTATTAGAAGATATCATAAACGAATTGTACCCTGCATTCCTTCCTCATACAAAAGACGGGAACGGTTTCCTGTACCACGGATCCGATGTAGAATCGCAAAGCAACATTTTGATTACCAGGCCCCAAGGTTCTATAATATTTTAAACGCAAAATATAAAGTAAAATCTGTATCCAACTCTAAAATAAAAATAATAGTAAGGGAATGGCTAGACACATTAAATTATAACGACACGGAAAACCTACTACTTTAAAAAACATAATGACGACTAATCTATCTATTAATCTAATTACTATTACTAGTTATTATTAAATTCATATATTGCACTTATATAATTTTTATGAATTTGTAAAAACGTAGTTTATTTGATAAATTTATAATATAATATTCCACACGATACACAATTATTACATAATAACAATAAGTTTTTGTTTTCATTAGATCAATATTCAATGTAAATTTAACTAATACATTAATTAAGAACTTTATACTGTGAGAAGAAACTGTCTCCTGACACACAGCTAACGCTAGTTCGGGAGCCAGGGCTTCATACTGAACTGTACTAATGATTTGATCAATAAACGTTATTTGTATTTTTGTATTTGTATGCGCCACTCATAAGTCGCGGCATAGCACTCGGCCTCAAGATCCCACGGAGGGGACCCCGCCAGTAAGCAGGCCGCCTCGTAGGAGACGGTGCGGTAACCTCGGACGACCCCAACGGCCATCAACCCTTTTTTTTTTTTTTCCCAGGAACATCTTTTATAGATACCACCAGCCCGGGAGGACTGATGGTTATGTGGGATTCCCGCCTTGATAAAGGCAGTGTACCCACTAAAAACCTGGGGTGTTCCTTCCCACCGCGCAACAGGATGGGGCCACGGGTAGGCTTACGCATTTCATCCTCGACCCCATCGGCGGTTGCCTTTTCAGGCCCATCTCATGAACGAGGCTTGCAAGCCTATCATGTCCTCATGTCCTCAGCTTAAGGCACCCCAGAACACCAAGGGTGCCTTATAGCACGGGGCTTTATTGCGGGCGATAGATCCCCCGATCCATCGCCCGCAAGCCCCCTTCATGGCGGCATTCGCGCTATAAATGCCAGTCGCCGCCGACCAGTTCTTCTGCGGCGCATCGGGAGCGAGTTCGGGTCTTGTTCCCGTTGTCGCTCAGCTGTTTCTTTTTGCGTTAGCGTGTCCTCGCAGAATGTTGATACGGCAATCCAAGCTTCTTCGCTACCCACCATGTATTGTATTGTATTGTATTCATTTTATTTCAGATAATTAAATAATCCATATTACACACACAAATTTAAAAATTAAAATCAAATTAAAATTAAAATTAAAATTCAAAAATTATACATGTCAATAAATTAATTAATAAGAATAGATAAATTAGGTCACAATTTCAAATGGCCTTGACCAGAGCCGGCAGCGAGAGATCTTGCCCCACCACACCAGACATGGCAGCGCGGGGCTCCGCCCAGGCTGGGCATTCCTCGCGCGTGTGTTGTGCCGTGTCATTAGTCCCTCTACAATGGTGGCACATAGTTGATGGTTCTCGCCCCACCTGGCACAGATATTTTCCAAAGCAACCATGGCCACTTAGTATCTGTGTCAGGTGGTACGAAAGTGTGCCATGCTTTCGATTTACCCATTCCTTCAGCACGGGTCGAATCGCCATCACCAGATCCCGGCTAGGCCCTGCGTCCTCCAACCGATCAATCCATTTCTGTAACACCTTCTCGCGGGACTCTTCCCTTCACTTCGCAATTTCTTGCAGAAGCGGACGGCCACCTTCTTCTTGTGCCCATATACCTCTCCAATATACCTCCGCCAACATCTCCGCTTCCAGGTCCCAAGGCGGGCTGCCTGCGAGCAGACATGCTCCAGTGTAAGATACTGAGCGGTACGCCCGAGCTACCCTAAGTGTCATTACCCTTTGCGAACGCCGCCGAAAAGGTACGTTATGAGCACTCATAGTGTCTGCCCATATTGGCGCACCGTACAGCGCCATCGAGCGCACAACGCCCATATATAGGCGACGGCAAGTTCCTCCAGGACCCCCTTTATTTGGGAGGATTCTCCCTAAAGCTGCAGCGGTCTTCACCAGCTTCGGAGCCAAGCGCCGGAAGTGCTCTACAAACTTCCATCTGCTGTCGAGGACGATTCCCAGGTACTTCATCGTCGACCCGACAGGGATGGAAGTTCCGCCTACCATAATAGATGCATCGCGGGGAGGTGCATTGCGAGGTCCATGGAAGACTATGGCCTCGGATTTGTGTAGTGCGACCTCAAGCCCTAATGCTCGTATCCTCGATACGACCTGGGCGACGCCCGCGGTGGTAAGATGGGCCGCTTCCCTGTGGGTATTTCCACGGGCCGTAACCAGCGTGTCAACTGCATAGCATGTGACACTCACCCCCGGTAAAGTGGCTCCGCGTAACACCGAGTCGTAGCCAATGTTCCACAGGAGCGGTCCAAGGACCAACCCTGTGGAACACCGCACGACATCTCTTTCCTAACCCAACTCTCTTTCGTCGGGAACGCGACTGCTCTACCAGCGAAGTAGTCGGCCACAATCATCCGAAGATATCGCGGCACGCCGTGGTACAACAGCGCTTCTTTTATTGTTTCCCATGGCAAGGTGTTGAAAGCGTTGGAGATATCGAGAGACACCGCCCACAACACTCCACCATGAGAAACCTCCACCTCTGCAAGGTCTCGTACCCGCGCGATCGCACTCAGGGTTGATCGGCCCCGGCGAAACCCGAACTGCACGTCATGCAGCCCCGGATCTAGGCACTCGTTGAGGCGATGTGCAAGCACACGTTCGAAGATTTTACTTACCTCATCGAGTAGCACTATAGGGCGATAGGCCGACGGCAGCTCAGCCGGGCGCCCATCTTTCTGGAGAAGAACAAGTTTACCCGTCTTCCAAGCCTTGGGGAACCGGCCTTGGTCTAGACATTCTGTGAACAGCGCTCTCACCCACTCACGGCCATCAACCCTAACCTAACCCTAACCTAACCCTAACCTAACCCTAACCTAACCCTAACCTAACCCCTAACCTAACCCTAACCTAACCCTAACCTAACCCTAACCTAACCCTAACCTAACCCTAACCTAACCCTAACCTAACCCTAACCTAACCCTAACCTAACCCTAACCTAACCCTAACCTAACCCTAACCTAACCCTAACCTAACCCTAACCTAACCCTAACCTAACCCTAACCTAACCCTAACCTAACCCTAACCTAACCCTAACCTAACCCTAACCTAACCCTAACCTAACCCTAACCTAACCCTAACCTAACCCTAACCTAACCCTAACCTAACCCTAACCTAACCCTAACCTAACCCTAACCTAACCCTAACCTAACCCTAACCTAACCCTAACCTAACCCTAACCTAACCCTAACCTAACCCTAACCTAACCCTAACCTAACCCTAACCTAACCCTAACCTAACCCTAACCTAACCCTAACCTAACCCTAACCTAACCCTAACCTAACCCTAACCTAACCCTAACCTAACCCTAACCTAACCCTAACCTAACCCTAACCTAACCCTAACCTAACCCTAACCTAACCCTAACCTAACCCTAACCTAACCCTAACCTAACCCTAACCTAACCCTAACCTAACCCTAACCTAACCCTAACCTAACCCTAACCTAACCCTAACCTAACCCTAACCTAACCCTAACCTAACCCTTTTTTTTTTTTTTTTTTTTTTTTTTTTTTTTTTGTTGCCCAGGAAAATCTTTTATAGATACCACCAGTCCGGGGGGACCGATGGTTATGTGGGATTCCCGCCTTGATAAAGGCAGTGTACCCACTAAAAACCTGGGGTGTTCCGCCCTCGCCGCTTTACAAGGAGGAAGCCACGGTGTCGCAATGCGTCCCGCAACTCCCTCAGCGGGTGCCCGTGAGGGCCCTCCTCGGGAGGGTGTAAAATGCCCTCCCCATATCTCCGCTTAAGGCACCTCGGAACACGTGACGAGGCGCCTTACAGCCCGGGACCCCTCAGGTCAGGAAGCGGATCCCCCGATCCGCAACCCAACAGGTCCCCGTTCAGGGTAGTATGCGGCCGGCATACGCCAGCCGCCTACGGCCCGTTCTCCGTTGGCGGATAGGGGCCGAGAGAGGATCTGCCTCTCGGTCCCTCTCCGCCGTCTCCTTCGTCCGCATAACCTCTTCCGCAAAAGTGGCTACGGCCTCCCAATTCGTCTCACTGTCAGCCATAGCGCTGACTATGGCTGACAGCGAGAGGTCGCCTCCTATCACCGCTGTCATCGCTGCGCGCGACTCCGCCCATTCCGGACACACGGCGCGGGTGTGCTGCGCCGTGTCCTCCGGCGCCCCACAATGGTGGCATTCCATTGTGGGTTCCCGACGTGCCACCCGACACAGATACCTCCCGAAGCAACCATGCCCGGAGAGGATCTGCGTCAGTCGGAACGTCGGTGCGCCATGCCGCCGATCGACCCACTGCTGGAGGCTGGGGCGAAAGGCGGCCACCATTTCCCGGCTAGCAGCCGGGGACTCCAGTCTCTGTGCCCAGTCCAGGAGGAGATCCTCGCGGGCACCCTCTCTCCACCGCCTGATCTCCTCCGGGAGTGGCCACCCTCCTGCTATCTTGGCCTCTGCGCTGCGCCGATACACCGTCGCCAACACCTCCGCCTCGAGGTTCCATGGCGGTGTACCGGCCAGCACGCACGCCGCCTCAAACGAGACGGTGTGGTACGCTCGGGCCGCCCTGACGGCCATGACCCGCTGCGGACGTCGCAGCAGGGTCAGGTTTTCAGCGTCTAGGGCGTCCGCCCATATTGGCGCTCCGTAGAGTGCCTTGGAGCGAACCACACCGGCATAAAGGCGGCGGCACCCCACACTCGGCCCTCCCAAATTCGGGAGGAGTCTCCCGAGCACTCCGGCAAAGGCTACGATCTTGGGCGCCAATTGCCGGAAGTGCTCCGCGAACCTCCATCTGCCGTCGAGGATGAGGCCTAGATACCTCATCTTCGACTCGACGGCAATAGAGGTTCCGCCCACCACAATCTCCATACCCCGCGGTGGAGATCTCCGAGGTCCGTGGAAGAAGAGGGCCTCGGACTTCTCCAGCGCCACCTCCAGCCCAAGGGTCCTGATCCTGTGGACCACATGGGCTACACCGGCCGTGGCTAAGATGGCCGCCTCCCTATGCGTGCCCCCGCAGGCAGTTACCAAGGTGTCATCAGCGTAGCAGACCACGCTGACACCGTGTAGGTTCCGCCCGCGGAGCACGAAGTCGTACCCGATGTTCCACAGGAGCGGTCCCAGGACCGAGCCCTGTGGAACACCGCACGACATCTGTCTCACTTTCCAATCACCGTCCCGGGCCGGGTACATAACGGCCCGGTCGGTGAAATAACTCGCCACGGAGTCCCTCAAATACCGGGGCACACCATGGTATCTGAGGGACTCCATCACGGTCTCCCAAGGGAGGGTGTTAAAGGCATTCTTAATGTCCAACGACACTGCCAACAACACCCTGCCTTCGGAGACCGCCTCTTCCGCTAACTCTCGCACCTTCGCTATGGCGTCCACCGTCGAGCGCCCTTGCCGGAAACCAAACTGCCCATCGCTCAGATTCGGTCCTACCTCCCTCATGTGCTGAGTGAGACGAGCAGCGAGCACACGCTCGAAAAGTTTGCTCGTCTCACTCAGCAAACCCTAACCTAACCCTAACCTAACCCTAACCTAACCCTAACCTAACCCTAACCTAACCCTAACCTAACCCTAACCTAACCCTAACCTAACCCTAACCTAACCCTAACCTAACCCTAACCTAACCCTAACCTAACCCTAACCTAACCCTAACCTAACCCTAACCTAACCTAACCCTAACCTAACCCTAACCTAACCCTAACCTAACCCTAACCTAACCCTAACCTAACCCTAACCTAACCCTAACCTAACCCTAACCTAACCCTAACCTAACCCTAACCTAACCCTAACCTAACCCTAACCTAACCCTAACCTAACCCTAACCTTACCCTAACCTAACCTAACCTAACCTAACCCTAACCTAACCCTAACCTAACCCTAACCTAACCCTAACCTAACCCTAACCTAACCCTAACCTAACCCTTTTTTTTTTTTTTTTTTTTTTTTTTTTTTTGATGGGAAAATGCGTTACGCATGCCCTCTAGCCTGGGGGACTAGAGGGGTATGTCGGACTCGAAGATTTTAGCAAATCAACATACCGACTAAAAAACCATCAATATTTGCCTCACTCACCGTAGACGAAGCGCATTTTCGAACCATTCCTCGTCAGAGGATTGGTCGGGTTCTGCGTTTAGTCTTGACAGAGTCACGGGGTCCCGGTTGGATTCTACCGCGGCTCCGTCGGTGATAGTCCGTTGTTGGCGGACTCCTCAGTTCTCCTCCTGCTCAGAGGGTAGGGGCGAGCTCTATGTTTAAGAGGTGCTCCCAGGCATTTGAGGTCCGTGCAATGCAGGAGTCGGGTTCCCCAGTCTCGAAACCTGCTGACCTCCATCGAGCAATAGGCGGTTAAACTGCCGTCTCCTTCTCCCTGTCCTTCGACGCCGCTGAACATCTGCTAAAGGATCTTCCTCCCTTGTTCGCTCAGCGTGCTCTTTTTCCGCTATGACGCGCTCACTAAATGAGACCATAGCTTCCCAGGCTTCTTCACTGTCTAGCATACTCTTGATAATGGCGGAAAGAGACAGATCTTGACCTACAACGTCTTTAAGTTCCTGCCTTTGCTGCACCCAGGCAGAACACGACTCCAAAGTGTGCTCCGCGGTGTCCTCGGTGGCACTACAATGGTGGCAGGCTGGAGTACTCTCCCTCTTTGCGACCCGGTGCAAATATCGGCCAAAACATCCGTGTCCCAGTCAGAATCTGGACTAGCCTGAATGTTAGCACACCGTGTTCGCGATGGAACCACTCTTCTAGGACAGGATGTAAAGCATCTAAAGTCCTTCTTCCAAATTCAGCTAACTCTAGCTCTCCCGCCCACTGTTGTAAAACAATCTGTTGAGCCTCGACTCGAGCATGATGTATTTCCTGGGAAGTCAAGTAATGACCTTCAGCTCGTTTATCCATTTTAAGTCTATAAATCGTGTCAAGAACTCCAGCTTCCTTGTCCCACGGAAGCGTACCCGCGATGGCGCATGCAGCTTCATGTGACACAGTCCGGTACCCCCTTATTGCCCGTATAGACATTATGCGCTGTGCTCTACGCAGTACCCTTACGTTAGCACTTGTGAGCTTGTCCGCCCACACTGGTGCCCCGTATAGTGCAATAGAGCGAATGACTCCCATGTAAAGATGGCGACAAAACACCCTGGGTCCGCCTAAATTGGGCAGCAGGCGTGCGAGAGATCCCGCAGCCCCTTGAATTTTGGGTGTTAAAGCCTGGAAGTGCTCGAAGAAATTCCAAGCACTATCCAAGGTAAGTCCCAAATACTTCATTTGAGTCGTTACCTTGACCCGAGTACCATCAACAACAATAAAAGCTCCTGATGGCAGCCTCCCGCCTCGTCCATGAAATGAAATGGCCTCTGTTTTAGTGAGAGCTACCTTTAGCCCTAGCAACCGTATGCGGCTTACCAGTAGGGATGATCCAATGGTAGCCAGGTGCGCCACCTCGTCATACGTCCTTCCCTGAGCAATGAGCAATGTGTCATCTGCATAACAGATAAGTTGCGTCCGGGGAAGGAGTGCCCCTCGAAGTATCCAGTTATAGCCAATGTTCCACAACAAGGGTCCCATTACAGACCCCTGCGGAACACCGGCAGACATTGATTTTGCGCGTACGGATCCTGTCGAGTCGAGGTAGAGCACGTCTCGGTCTCTGAGGTAATGCCCTACCAACCGTCGAAGGTACAAAGGCACTTGATGGTATCGCAGACCTTCTTCAATGCTTTCGTAGGGAAGGCTGTTGAAAGCGTTAGCAATATCTAATGATACTGCTAACACG
Organism: Pasiphila rectangulata; assembly: GCA_963082625.1. NCBI lineage: Eukaryota > Metazoa > Arthropoda > Insecta > Lepidoptera > Geometridae > Pasiphila > Pasiphila rectangulata. The sequence continues at coordinate 16,499,706 of OY720256.1, read as the reverse complement.
CGCTCCCCTTGCGCTACTGCCTCTTTAGTGATGGATTTGAGACGCAGCAAAGCATCTACTGTCGAGCGTCCGGATCTAAATCCGAACTGCTCATCCGCCAGATTGGGACCCACACACGCCAGATGTTCACGCATGCGCGCTGCTATCACCCGTTCGAATATCTTGCCCATCTCATCAAGTAGCACTATTGGCCTATAGCCAGAAGGTGAATCGGCCGGGCGCCCTTCTTTGCGGAGAAGGCACAAACGTCCATCTTTCCATACCTTAGGAAACTGACCTGACTCAATGCACGAGTCTAATAGATCTTGTAGTCGGCTCCCAAGGTGTTTTAGCGAAAGTCCTAGCACACGCCCTGGTATACCATCCGGTCCTGGGGCTGTCCTTTTACCTCTGAGGTGAAAGACCGCGTTGCCAAACTCTGCCTCTGTGATCGGAGGTATTACTTGAGCAGATTGCTCAAGAAGAAGATCAGGATGGGTCATGAAAGGTGGCTCATGGGGCTGACAGATGGGAAACAGCCCTGTCACAACATTCTCCAGCAGCTGCGGTTGAAACGACTCTGTGGGCGGAGCTTGGTTTTCTAACTTTTTACGAACAGTGCGATACGGACGCCCCCACGGATCCCTGTCAAGGTCTTCTATGAATGATTTCCAGGCATCTGACTTGGCTTTAAAAATAGCCGATTGCAGAGCCTTTTTCGCTTGCTGGTAGGTCAAATACAAATTGTTCTCATCGTCTGTGTCATGGCTGCGTCTTCTGCAACATCGTGTATATGCTCGGCGCGAGGTCATACAGGCAGTTCGAAGGATGGCGATCTCTTCAGACCACCAGTATACCTGCTTTCTATTCGGTAGTTTCCTCGTGCGGGGCATGGCGGCGTCACACACTGCCGTCATAGCTGTGCGTAGGTGCTCTGCTACGGCATCCTCTCCAGTAACTGATGCTGGCACAGGACACCAGCTCTGTACAATAGCGGCTTCTTGAACTAGCTGTCTGTCTAGGCGGCTTAGCGACCATCGAGGGAAAGCTGAAGAGTTTCCGGGTGGCGTCCGCGGTACGGTAATGGAAACACCAGGTGAAGTAGAAACCTCAAACCTGATGTAAAGGTGGTCTGATAAAGTCTCCTCATTCTCCAGTACTCTCCAGTTAAATATGCGCGCCGCTATGGCGGGCGTCGCAAAGGTGACGTCAACTATAGAAGCACCCTGTTGTCTCACGCATGTGTTAACGCAGCCTTGGTTTAATAAAACAAGGCCACTTGTTGCCGCCCAGTCGACAACAGCCTCACCACGGACGTTAGTTCTGGGACAACCCCAGGCTGTAGCCTTTGCATTCAAGTCCCCCATGACTATGACCTGAGACGGGGACATCCTTCTGACGACACCGCCAATGACTCGAAGGTAATCTTCGAGCTCGGACAAGGCGCGATTTGGGGAAAAGTACAGTCCTAGTAGTGTTAGACTGCCCCAAGTAGCTGCGACGTAACCCGATCCTCTTTCTTTGATCGTGAGAGGAATGGATCGGGAGGTAGCTGATGTGAAGATCGCAACTGAGCCGTCAGACGCTCCGGCCCAACTAGTTCCAACGGGTACGCTGTACGGTTCGCTGGCAACTGCGACATCAATGGAACGCTCTGCCAGTACTTGCGTGAAAAGACTTTGAGCACTGGCAGAGTGATTTAGGTTCGTCTGGAGAAGATTGTAATATCCTAAACTAGACATGCTAATCAGATATCACAACCTCCTCCATCGCCTCAGAACGCGTCTGAGATAAGGGCTGTGGATTTAGCTTGCCCTTAGAGGCCGGTGGGTTGCACTTCTTGCCGCCCATTCTATGCGCCGCTGGCCGGCGAGCGTCTGCACAGACTGCACACCAGAATTTCGCTGTGCAGGTCGTAAATTTGTGACCTTCCTTACCACAACGGAAACAGAGTTCTCCGCGATCTGTAGGTGATGTGCAGAGCTGTCGAGTGTGACCTATACCCATGCATCGGAAGCATCGCATAGGGCGAGATTCCAGCGCACTAACTCGTGCGGAGCTCCAACCAACAAGAATTCTGCCTTCTTCTATAAGGATTTTAGCACACGGAATTGGACATTGCACAGGCACAACGCCGGAACCTGCTCGACCTGTGTAAATTTCCGCTACTTTAACTTGTTCAATTGGACATTGTGCTTTAGCAGCTATTGCTGCTGTTACTTCCTCTTTGGTGACAGAATCGTCGAGTCCGGAAATGCGCAAACCTGCGCATTTTACCGGACGGGCGACCCGAGCAACATCGGCCAGGACAAATTTAAGTTTTTCTGCAAGAATATCAGCTTTGGTACCGCTATTTGAGCCTGGAAGCTCCAAAAGCCTCGCCCCAGTGGCCGTTTGCCTAGTCCTTAGCCCGTCAATACCCAGATCGACAAGGTTTACAGCCGCCTTTGCCTTCATCAAAGCTTCTGAGTATGTGACACCTTTTTCTATGGCCTCAGGTTGAAGCGTGATAACCACCGCTGTAGACCGGGGTTGGCTGAGCTTCACCTTTCCAGGTCGTTTTCGTTTAGCCGCCTTTGTAGTACCCTCAGGCCTTTTGGGCTTTACGGAAGTGGCTAACGAAGTGGAAGCAGCAGCCGCACTGAGAGCTTTATCAGGCTTCCTCTTAGCACTCTTCTTGGTAACGGTCACCCATTCTATACCGTCAGCAGCAGATGAGCGTTTAGGCTGGCTTGAAGGTAGAGGTTCTTTGAGGGACCCAGAACCCACAATTTGACTGGTCACTTTATGAGTCTGCGACGCAAGATGGTCGACGGGTTTTCTTGCCGCGATTGTCGAGTATTCCTTCTTTTTATCAGATGCCAGCGGCGGGCGCAAAGACTTAGCTGGCAGTAAGCGGTCTTCCAAACCAGCCAGACGAGCATTCACCATTTCTCCGACAGAAACAGTGACTCTACGAACAACATCATCTATATAGATTTAAATATTTTATCATTTTAGTAAAATTATAGAGTTAAGTAAAGGTCCTTCTCTATAGCTCCTTTTGATATTTTTTGTTTTTAATTAATTTTCTTTTTGTTTACTTCTTTTTACATGTTTCTGTTAACATCTAAGTGGGTTATAAATATAAATTGTATATACTTATCCCTCTTCCCTATTAATAAATAATAAACACTAAAACTACAAAACCCATGCTAGCTGAGGCAGAGCCGCTTCGTGTCTACATACAAGTATTTACTTAGTTAGAGCGAGGAGTATTATGTCAAAGTACACATAGGTTTAATTCAAAGTAGTCAACGTTTCAGAAGTACATGCACCCCCTGTAATTAGATATAAGAAAACTACATTGTAAACCTAACTGAATAAAGAATTTATTATTATTATTATTATTATATTATATTTGGTGTTGATTCTGAAGAAGGGGTAGATGGAGCAAAACTTGCGCGTATGTTTCTCTCTTCATAGTCACGTCGTAGAGCTGCCAATTCGCTCCTTAAGAGAGAGACTTCCCGACTAAGACGTTCGTTGTCGGCATGAAGTCGCCTCGTCTCATCATCCACGGTCCTCAAATTCAGGTTATCCACGATACCCCTGACAGTGGTCACACACTGATAAATGTCTGCCTGAATCCCACCTTTGAGGTTCTTTGATTTCCGGGTAAACTCTTGAATCGCCTCTAATTCTTTAATCGCTCGAACTCTTAGCTCATCTGCGTTAAAAGGCTCACCGCTAAATTCAACATATTTCCGTTTGGCTGATTTTTTAGTCTTACCCTCCTTCGGTTCGGCCGCATCTTTGTCAAGCCTATAAGTGTCTTTGCTTGGCGCTGCAAGATCTTGAATTGCACGCGCATATCCAATCCGGGTACTAGAGACTGACCTTCGTCGTCCTCGACGCGCAGTCGAAAGTTTCGAGGGCGCCGAATTCTCTACCTCACTTTCAGAGTCAAGCTCACTACAAGCTTGCAAGCAGCGCTTGCGCTCTGTTACCCCCGAAAGATTTACCACTGAGTCCGGTCTTGCCGTAAAAACAGCCCCAGACCCAGCCCCTAATATCTGGCTTTCGTCCATCCTAACCAGATCAACAACACAAAATCGTCCTGATGGCAGCGACCGCACGCTAATCTCCGAGTCAGAAACTAGAGGCCGGTCGTTCCCATCACCTTCGTCCACCGTCATCTTCCGTGCCAAGACACGAGAAGACCTTCTCACTTCGTCATTGATAGAGCGGTTGTTGTCCCCCCCAGAATACGGGGGACTGACTGCCGGAGCAGCAAGGGATTCTCCGGCCTCGGTGAGGCCGGTACCCTCCTGGGGTAATGAGTTTTCACAAGTCGCCATTATCATTGAATTTTGTCCTTTTTGGGTTACAGAGGGAGGACCACCCCCCTGGCCGCCCTTGGGACCGAGCTCCCCTCGGCCATGCATCCTATCAGCAGGCGCCAAACCTTAGGATTTGGATAAACCTCTGGCCTCATCCACTGCTTTTCTCCTTGACAGAGAAAAGCGTGGAGAGGCACCATCCAAAAAAGGTAAATACTTATAAACAAATACAACAAAATAATAAATAAAGTAAACATATAGTAAAATAAACTAAATAATATAAATAAATAAACCTAAATATATATAATATGTGTGTTCCTCTTGGTCAGGTCTCTCCCTTGAGGCCTTCCGGCATGAGTAACTCTACCGGCGTAGCCCTCAAGATCATAAAGACACGCAAGCCCCACCACGACGACAACGTTGGAACACATCGGTGGGGAACCCTAACCTAACCCTAACCTAACCCTAACCTAACCCTAACCTAACCCTAACCTAACCCTAACCTAACCCTAACCTAACCCTAACCTAACCCTAACCTAACCCTAACCTAACCCTAACCTAACCCTAACCTAACCCTAACCTAACCCTAACCTAACCCTAACCTAACCCTAACCTAACCCTAACCTAACCCTAACCTAACCCTAACCTAACCCTAACCTAACCCTAACCTAACCCTAACCTAACCCTAACCTAACCCTAACCTAACCCTAACCTAACCCTAACCTAACCCTAACCTAACCCTAACCTAACCCTAACCTAACCCTAACCTAACCCTAACCTAACCCTAACCTAACCCTTTTTTTTTTTTTTTTTTTTTTTTTTTTTTTTTTTTTTTTTTTTTTTGATGAGAAAATGCGTTACGCATGCCCTCTAGCCTGGGGGACTAGAGGGGTATGTCGGACTCGAAGATTTCAGCAAATCAACATACCGACTAAAAAACCATCAATATTTGCCTCACTCACCGTAGACGAAGCGCATTTTCGAACCATTCCTCGTCAGAGGATTGGTCGGGTTCTGCGTTTAGTCTTGACAGAGTCACGGGGTCCCGGTTGGATTCTACCGCGGCTCCGTCGGTGATAGTCCGTTGTTGGCGGACTCCTCAGTTCTCCTCCTGCTCAGAGGGTAGGGGCGAGCTCTATGTTTAAGAGGTGCTCCCAGGCATTTGAGGTCCGTGCAATGCAGGAGTCGGGTTCCCCAGACTCGAAACCTGCTGACCTCCATCGAGCAATAGGCGGTTAAACTGCCGTCTCCTTCTCCCTGTCCTTCGACGCCGCTGAACATCTGCTAAAGGATCTTCCTCCCTTGTTCGCTCAGCGTGCTCTTTTTCCGCTATGACGCGCTCACTAAATGAGACCATAGCTTCCCAGGCTTCTTCACTGTCTAGCATACTCTTGATAATGGCGGAAAGAGACAGATCTTGACCTAAAACGTCTTTAAGTTCCTGCCTTTGCTGCACCCAGGCAGAACACGACTCCAAAGTGTGCTCCGCGGTGTCCTCGGTGGCACTACAATGGTGGCAGGCTGGAGTACTCTCCCTCTTTGCGACCCGGTGCAAATATCGGCCAAAACATCCGTGTCCAGTCAGAATCTGGACTAGCCTGAATGTTAGCACACCGTGTTCGCGATGGAACCACTCTTCTAGGACAGGATGTAAAGCATCTAAAGTCCTTCTTCCAAATTCAGCTAACTCTAGCTCTCCCGCCCACTGTTGTAAAACAATCTGTTGAGCCTCGACTCGAGCATGATGTATTTCCTGGGAAGTCAAGTAATGACCTTCAGCTCGTTTATCCATTTTAAGTCTATAAATCGTGTCAAGAACTCCAGCTTCCTTGTCCCACGGAAGCGTACCCGCGATGGCGCATGCAGCTTCATGTGACACAGTCCGGTACCCCCTTATTGCCCGTATAGACATTATGCGCTGTGCTCTACGCAGTACCCTTACGTTAGCACTTGTGAGCTTGTCCGCCCACACTGGTGCCCCGTATAGTGCAATAGAGCGAATGACTCCCATGTAAAGATGGCGACAAAACACCCTGGGTCCGCCTAAATTGGGCAGCAGGCGTGCGAGAGATCCCGCAGCCCCTTGAATTTTGGGTGTTAAAGCCTGGAAGTGCTCGAAGAAATTCCAAGCACTATCCAAGGTAAGTCCCAAATACTTCATTTGAGTCGTTACCTTGACCCGAGTACCATCAACAACAATAAAAGCTCCTGATGGCAGCCTCCCGCCTCGTCCATGAAATGAAATGGCCTCTGTTTTAGTGAGAGCTACCTTTAGCCCTAGCAACCGTATGCGGCTTACCAGTAGGGATGATCCAATGGTAGCCAGGTGCGCCACCTCGTCATACGTCCTTCCCTGAGCAATGAGCAATGTGTCATCTGCATAACAGATAAGTTGCGTCCGGGGAAGGAGTGCCCCTCGAAGAATCCAGTTATAGCCAATGTTCCACAACAAGGGTCCCATTACAGACCCCTGCGGAACACCGGCAGACATTGATTTTGCGCGTACGGATCCTGTCGAGTCGAGGTAGAGCACGTCTCGGTCTCTGAGGTAATGCCCTACCAACCGTCGAAGGTACAAAGGCACTTGATGGTATCGCAGACCTTCTTCAATGCTTTCGTAGGGAAGGCTGTTGAAAGCGTTAGCAATATCTAATGATACTGCTAACACGCGCTCCCCTTGCGCTACTGCCTCTTTAGTGATGGATTTGAGACGCAGCAAAGCATCTACTGTCGAGCGTCCGGATCTAAATCCGAACTGCTCATCCGCCAGATTGGGACCCACACACGCCAGATGTTCACGGATGCGCGCTGCTATCACCCGTTCGAATATCTTGCCCATCTCATCAAGTAGCACTATTGGCCTATAGCCAGAAGGTGAATCGGCCGGGCGCCCTTCTTTGCGGAGAAGGCACAAACGTCCATCTTTCCATACCTTGGGAAACTGACCTGACTCAATGCACGAGTCTAATAGATCTTGTAGTCGGCTCCCAAGGTGTTTTAGCGAAAGTCCTAGCACACGCCCTGGTATACCATCCGGTCCTGGGGCTGTCCTTTTACCTCTGAGGTGAAAGACCGCGTTGCCAAACTCTGCCTCTGTGATCGGAGGTATTACTTGAGCAGATTGCTCAAGAAGAAGATCAGGATGGGTCATGAAAGGTGGCTCATGGGGCTGACAGATGGGAAACAGCCCTGTCACAACATTCTCCAGCAGCTGCGGTTGAAACGACTCTGTGGGCGGAGCTTGGTTTTCTAACTTTTTACGAACAGTGCGATACGGACGCCCCCACGGATCCCTGTCAAGGTCTTCTATGAATGATTTCCAGGCATCTGACTTGGCTTTAAAAATAGCCGATTGCAGAGCCTTTTTCGCTTGCTGGTAGGTCAAATACAAATTGTTCTCATCGTCTGTGTCATGGCTGCGTCTTCTGCGACAACGTGTATATGCTCGGCGCGAGGTCATACAGGCAGTTCGAAGGATGGCGATCTCTTCAGACCACCAGTATACCTGCTTTCTATTCGGTAGTTTCCTCGTGCGGGGCATGGCGGCGTCACACACTGCCGTCATAGCTGTGCGTAGGTGCTCTGCTACGGCATCCTCTCCAGTAACTGATGCTGGCACAGGACACCAGCTCTGTACAATAGCGGCTTCTTGAACTAGCTGTCTGTCTAGGCGGCTTAGCGACCATCGAGGGAAAGCTGAAGAGTTTCCGGGTGGCGTCCGCGGTACGGTAATGGAAACACCAGGTGAAGTAGAAACCTCAAACCTGATGTAAAGGTGGTCTGATAAAGTCTCCTCATTCTCCAGTACTCTCCAGTTAAATATGCGCGCCGCTATGGCGGGCGTCGCAAAGGTGACGTCAACTATAGAAGCACCCTGTTGTCTCACGCATGTGTTAACGCAGCCTTGGTTTAATAAAACAAGGCCACTTGTTGCCGCCCAGTCCACAACAGCCTCACCACGGACGTTAGTTCTGGGACAACCCCAGGCTGTAGCCTTTGCATTCAAGTCCCCCATGACTATGACCTGAGACGGGGACATCCTTCTGACGACACCGCCAATGACTCGAAGGTAATCTTCGAGCTCGGACAAGGCGCGATTTGGGGAAAAGTACAGTCCTAGTAGTGTTAGACTGCCCCAAGTAGCTGCGACGTAACCCGATCCTCTTTCTTTGATCGTGAGAGGAATGGATCGGGAGGTAGCTGATGTGAAGATCGCAACTGAGCCGTCAGACGCTCCGGCCCAACTAGTTCCAACGGGTACGCTGTACGGTTCGCTGGCAACTGCGACATCAATGGAACGCTCTGCCAGTACTTGCGTGAAAAGACTTTGAGCACTGGCAGAGTGATTTAGGTTCGTCTGGAGAAGATTGTAATATCCTAAACTAGACATGCTAATCAGATATCACAACCTCCTCCATCGCCTCAGAACGCGTCTGAGATAAGGGCTGTGGATTTAGCTTGCCCTTAGAGGCCGGTGGGTTGCACTTCTTGCCGCCCATTCTATGCGCCGCTGGCCGGCGAGCGTCTGCACAGACTGCACACCAGAATTTCGCTGTGCAGGTCGTAAATTTGTGACCTTCCTTACCACAACGGAAACAGAGTTCTCCGCGATCTGTAGGTGATGTGCAGAGCTGTCGAGTGTGACCTATACCCATGCATCGGAAGCATCGCATAGGGCGAGATTCCAGCGCACTAACTCGTGCGGAGCTCCAACCAACAAGAATTCTGCCTTCTTCTATAAGGATTTTAGCACACGGAATTGGACATTGCACAGACACAACGCCGGAACCTGCTCGACCTGTGTAAATTTCCGCTACTTTAACTTGTTCAATTGGACATTGTGCTTTAGCAGCTATTGCTGCTGTTACTTCCTCTTTGGTGACAGAATCGTCGAGTCCGGAAATGCGCAAACCTGCGCATTTTACCGGACGGGCGACCCGAGCAACATCGGCCAGGACAAATTTAAGTTTTTCTGCAAGAATATCAGCTTTGGTACCGCTATTTGAGCCTGGAAGCTCCAAAAGCCTCGCCCCAGTGGCCGTTTGCCTAGTCCTTAGCCCGTCAATACCCAGATCGACAAGGTTTACAGCCGCCTTTGCCTTCATCAAAGCTTCTGAGTATGTGACACCTTTTTCTATGGCCTCAGGTTGAAGCGTGATAACCACCGCTGTAGACCGGGGTTGGCTGAGCTTCACCTTTCCAGGTCGTTTTCGTTTAGCCGCCTTTGTAGTACCCTCAGGCCTTTTGGGCTTTACGGAAGTGGCTAACGAAGTGGAAGCAGCAGCCGCACTGAGAGCTTTATCAGGCTTCCTCTTAGCACTCTTCTTGGTAACGGTCACCCATTCTATACCGTCAGCAGCAGATGAGCGTTTAGGCTGGCTTGAAGGTAGAGGTTCTTTGAGGGACCCAGAACCCACAATTTGACTGGTCACTTTATGAGCCTGCGACGCAAGATGGTCGACTGGTTTTCTTGCCGCGATTGTCGAGTATTCCCTCTTTTTATCAGATGCCAGCGGCGGGCGCAAAGACTTAGCTGGCAGTAAGCGGTCTTCCAAACCAGCCAGACGAGCATTCACCATTTCTCCGACAGAAACAGTGACTCTACGAACAACATCATCTATATTTGGTGTTGATTCTGAAGAAGGGGTAGATGGAGCAAAACTTGCGCGTATGTTTCTCTCTTCATAGTCACGTCGTAGAGCTGCCAATTCGCTCCTTAAGAGAGAGACTTCCCGACTAAGACGTTCGTTGTCGGCATGAAGTCGCCTCGTCTCATCATCCACGGTCCTCAAATTCAGGTTATCCACGATACCCCTGACAGTGGTCACACACTGATAAATGTCTGCCTGAATCCCACCTTTGAGGTTCTTTGATTTCCGGGTAAACTCTTGAATCGCCTCTAATTCTTTAATCGCTCGAACTCTTAGCTCATCTGCGTTAAAAGGCTCACCGCTAAATTCAACATATTTCCGTTTGGCTGATTTTTTAGTCTTACCCTCCTTCGGTTCAGCCGCATCTTTGTCAAGCCTATAAGTGTCTTTGCTTGGCGCTGCAAGATCTTGAATTGCACGCGCATATCCAATCCGGGTACTAGAGACTGACCTTCGTCGTCCTCGACGCGCAGTCGAAAGTTTCGAGGGCGCCGAATTCTCTACCTCACTTTCAGAGTCAAGCTCACTACAAGCTTGCAAGCAGCGCTTGCGCTCTGTTACCCCCGAAAGATTTACCACTGAGTCCGGTCTTGCCGTAAAAACAGCCCCAGACCCAGCCCCTAATATCTGGCTTTCGTCCATCCTAACCAGATCAACAACACAAAATCGTCCTGATGGCAGCGACCGCACGCTAATCTCCGAGTCAGAAACTAGAGGCCGGTCGTTCCCATCACCTTCGTCCACCGTCATCTTCCGTGCCAAGACACGAGAAGACCTTCTCACTTCGTCATTGATAGAGCGGTTGTTGTCCCCCCCAGAATACGGGGGACTGACTGCCGGAGCAGCAAGGGATTCTCCGGCCTCGGTGAGGCCGGTACCCTCCTGGGGTAATGAGTTTTCACAAGTCGCCATTATCATTGAATTTTGTCCTTTTTGGGTTACAGAGGGAGGACCACCCCCCTGGCCGCCCTTGGGACCGAGCTCCCCTCGGCCATGCATCCTATCAGCAGGCGCCAAACCTTAGGATTTGGATAAACCTCTGGCCTCATCCACTGCTTTTCTCCTTGACAGAGAAAAGCGTGGAGAGGCACCATCCAAAAAAGGTAAATACTTATAAACAAATACAACAAAATAATAAATAAAGTAAACATATAGTAAAATAAACTAAATAATATAAATAAATAAACCAAAATATATATAATATGTGTGTTCCTCTTGGTCAGGTCTCTCCCTTGAGGCCTTCCGGCATGAGTAACTCTACCGGCGTAGCCCTCAAGATCATAAAGACACGCAAGCCCCACCACGACGACAACGTGGGAACACATCGGTGGGGAACCCTAACCTAACCCTAACCTAACCCTAACCTAACCCTAACCTAACCCTAACCTAACCCTAACCAGAGCCGGCAGCGAGAGATCTTGCCCCACCACACCAGACATGGCAGCGCGGGGCTCCGCCCAGGCTGGGCATTCCTCGCGCGTGTGTTGTGCCGTGTCATTAGTCCCTCTACAATGGTGGCACATAGTTGATGGTTCTCGCCCCACCTGGCACAGATATTTTCCAAAGCAACCATGGCCACTTAGTATCTGTGTCAGGTGGTACGAAAGTGTGCCAACCCTAACCTAACCCTAACCTAACCCTCAAAAAGTTCAGTATAGCTTCCTGGATTTGAAGTCTCGCCGGTCGCACGACAAGCAGACTGCTGCAATAAGTGTAATATCATTCTCGCTGCGGTAATCGTGCGAGGCGAACGTGTTTACGTGTTTTGAACATTCCTTCTTGCCGCGTGCGCGTGTCGCCCGGTGCAGGGCTCGCTACCTGCCAGGCGCGTCTCCGCGCCCGTGTAGATTCCAATAATGGATATTTGTGAAAATGAAGTTGAGGTATCAGATGTTAAATATGAAGCAGAGAAGAGTAACGAAAATAAAGGAGTAAAACGAAGCCGTGAACAAAAGGAGAATAGTGATGAAGAGTGGCAGACTGTATCGAGAAAAAACAAGAAGTTGCGTCAAGTATCAGAAGAAGAAAAAGGAAAGAAAGAGATATACATATCGAGTGATGAACCCTTACCGAAGCAATTCGCTTTGGCTAGATTATTTAAGGATTCAAAAATATGTGATATATCTAACATAAAATATTTAAACCCATATAAAATTAGAGTTACATTTGACGAAGAAAAAAGTATTGACGATCTTTTATCCATTGACGGTTTAAAAAATAAAGGATGGCGATTTAGCAAATTATTAGAAGTGGGCTACTCGTATGGGGTCATTAAGGATGTGGATCTCGAGCTTTCAGATGAAGAAATTATGAAAAATATAACATGCCCCGAAACTGTGGAGTTGGTATCCTTAAGGAGACTGTCCCGCCGAAGTAGGGATAAAGAAAATAAGGACGGAAGATGGAACCCATCAGAGTCAGTACGCCTGTGCTTCAAAGGAAACTGGCTACCTACATTTATATTTGTACATGGAGTGAAAATACGTATTGAGCCATATGTGTACCCTGTCACCCAATGTTTCTATTGTTGGGCACTAGGACTCACTGCCAAAACATGCAAAGCCAAAGGAGAAGTGTTGTAGTAGAAATTACACCTTCTATATAGTCTGTGCTAATATGCAGCTTATCTGTGGATATTTTTGTATCTATAATAATTTTTGATATACTCTGTACTCTATGCGCATCGCTAACCGGAAAGTATTGCTACACTAAATGTTCTGCTATAAAATAAAGTTTTTTTTTAATAAGTTAAACCAGTTATTTTCATTTAATAACAGGTTATGGGCCCAGTAAGCCCGATTTGTAAAATCAGTGAATACTATAAAGACCCAGTGCTAAAAACAGTGCCGAACAAAAGAAAATTAAAAGACATAATCTGCACACGCAACGTGCTCAGTTTCTGAACAATATTTCAAGTAAATCCGTGATAATCCACAACCAAAAGATGTCATCAACAAGTTCAATGGCATTAATTGAAAGGTTAACGGGCCGTGATAACTATGCCACATGGCGTTTTGCTGTCAAAACATATTTACAGCACGAAGAGTTGTGGGACTGCGTTGAAAATTCAGATTCAATTGACCAAAAACGCGACACGAAAGCCAGATCTAAGCTTATCCTTCTCGTCGATCCGATAAATTATATTCATATACAAGAATCAAGCACTGCAAAAGAGGTTTGGAATAATTTGGCACGCGCTTTTGATGACTCCGGGCTAACACGCCGAGTTGGTCTACTGCGAGATTTATGCAATACTACATTAGCTGGATGCTTAAACGTAGAAGAATACGTGAGTAAAATCATTACAACAGCACATAAGTTGAGAAACATTGGCTTCCATGTAGATGATGAATGGCTTGGCACACTCCTGTTGTCCGGCCTGCCTGAAACTTACAAGCCAATGATAATTGCCATAGAGAGCTCAGGTATGAAGATAAGCTCTGACTCAGTGAAGTCTAAGATCCTACAGGATGTCAAAGCTGAAAGTGATACATCAGCTTTTGCTTCAAGTCAAAGACAAAATAAAAACAAGAAAAATTCAAAAGGCCCCCGCTGTTATACATGCAATAAATATGGACATAAAAGTCCTGAATGCAGATCAAACAACAAGGATCATAAGAATAATGCAAATCTAAAAAATAACAGTTCTTATGCAGCTGTATTCATGGCATCTTCCAAATGCTCTGATGTCTGGTATGTTGATTCTGGAGCATCTGTTCATATGACCAAACACAAGAATCTTATGAGTGAAGAAACAACATCACACATTTCAAGCATCAAAGTTGCAAATAATAAAACAATGCATGTGCAAAGCTCTGGAAAAATAAGTTTATCTGTTTACAACGAAAGAGGCCAACAAAATGAAATTTTGTTTACAAATGTTTTATATGTGCCTGAACTAGCTACAAACTTGCTGTCTGTGAGTCAGATCATACAGAATGGTGGCCAAGTGAAGTTTAATAAGAAAGGCTGTGTTATACTGAACAAAAATAATGTTATTGTAGCAACAGCAAGCTTAATAAATAATATGTACCGGTTGAATATGCCTGGCGGCTATGCATGCATATCAGATGTTATTGAGCAAGACACTTACCTGTGGCACCAAAGGATGGGTCACCTGAATTTTCAAAGCATGAAAAAGCTGACCGAAAATACTGCCGATTTGAAGCTTAGCCAAATAAAAGAGAATGTAAAATGTATAACGTGTCAGGAAGGAAAACAAACACGTCTGCCATTTAAGAGTCAAGGGTCACAGAGCAAAGACCTGCTTGAACTCATCCATTCCGATGTCTGTGGACCAATGGATACTCAGTCTCTAGGCAAAGCCAGATATTTTGTAACATTCCTAGATGATTACTCAAAGAAGATATTTGTTTACACAATGTATAACAAATCAGAAGTCCTAGAAAAATTCAAGGAATTTAAAAACCAAGTTGAGAATCAGTTAAGTAGAAACATTAAAATTCTCAGATCAGACAACGGACTTGAATATTTAAATGGAAACTTTTCAAAACTTCTCAAAGGTGCAGGAATAATTCATCAGACTACCACACCTTACACACCAGAACAAAATGGTACTGCTGAACGTATGAACAGGACATTGATAGAGCGAGCAAGATGTATGATGTTAAATGCCAATTTACCTAAAATGTACTGGGCTGAAGCCATTCATACTGCTGCTTACATAGTCAACCGCACTCCAACAACATCTCTGTCTTACAAAACACCTGAAGAGATGTGGACCGGTCAGAAACCCAATGTCGGCCATATGCGTACATTTGGATGTGAGGCAATGGTCCACCTTCCGAAAGAGAAGAGAAAGAAGTTAGATCCAAAATCACAAAAGGTAATTTTTATTGGATATTGTGAAAATACAAAAGGTTATAGATTTTTATTACCAAACTCGAGAACTGCAATTAAAAGTAGAGATGCAATATTTTTAGAGTCTACAGTCAAAAGAAACTATGTTCCTGTTGAGTTAAACACAAGTGAATGCAGTATAAAAACCAAAGATGTTGAAGAAATCTCAACAGATGACTCATTTGACACTGTTACAGACGGAAGATCACAATCAGACAGTGAGTACATCCCTGATAACAGTATAGATTCTTCGCCTGAAAAGAATGTAACTGTAAGAACTAGAAAACAATTAAAAAATACTCTGAACCAAGAACTAAGTACTTACCTCTGCTGTGATGAAAAATTATTAAACAATGAAGCTCCTGAAGACTATCAACAGGCAATAAAGTCTATGGAAGCTCCAAAATGGATAAAATCAATAGAAGAAGAACTTCAAGCTCATCAACAAAACAATACATGGACATTAATTGAAAGAACTCCTCATATGAGAGTAATTGGATGCAAATGGGTGTTTCGCATTAAAGAAGAACCATCTGGTCTACGATACAAGTCTCGGCTCTGTGCAAAAGGGTATGCTCAAAGCAAAGGCATTGATTACCAGGAAACATTTGCGCCAACTGTCAGGTATGATTCCATCCGTTTATTATTATCAGAGGCAGCCCAACACAATCTACAGATAACTCAACTAGACATCAAAACAGCTTTTTTATATGGTGAGCTCGAGGAAGACATATACATGACTGTACCTGAAGGATTAACAGCTGATACTCACAAGGTATGTAAGCTCAATAAATCATTATATGGTCTGAAACAATCTCCCAGATGTTGGAATTCAAAATTTGATGCAGTTTTAAAGAAGTTTGGGCTAGTAAATAGTAAGGTAGACCAATGTGTGTATGTTGGCACTATCAATGGAAACAAATGTTACCTGTGTTTGTATGTTGATGATGGGCTTATATTTTCAAAAGATATATCAACATCAAATGAACTGATTAATGACTTACAGTCAATATTTGAAGTAAAGTCTTATCCTCCCAGAAATTTTGTTGGTATGGAGATAGAGAAATGTGACAAGCACATTTTCATACACCAGTCAAGCTATATTGAAAAGTTATTAAATAAATTTAATTTGGATAATTGCAAACCCAACAGCATCCCAGTTGATCCACATGTAAAATTGGAAAAAGAAGAAGGAGAAAATGAAAAGAATATTCCATACCGTGAGGCAGTTGGATCCTTGATGCACCTAGCTACAGTAAGCCGACCCGATATTTCCTATGCGGTTAGCCTGGTGAGTCGATTTTTTAAATTCTTACAATGAAAATCACTGGAATGCTGTAAAGAAGATTTTTAAATATCTTAAAGAAACAAAAGATTATGGCCTGTACTACAAGCCAAACTGTGAGCGTAATACAATAATAGGCTACAGTGATGCAGATTACGCCAATGACCCAAGTACGAGACGTTCAGTAACTGGTTATGTTTTCATCAAAAACAATGCAGCAGTGACATGGACCTGCCAGAAACAGCAGACAGTTGCCCTCTCAACCACTGAAGCAGAGTACATGGCTGCCTGTGCTGCCACTAAAGAAGCGTTGTGGGTCAAACAATTATTGTGTGATATTGGTGAATTTAATCAAAAATCTGTATGCTTGAACATAGACAATCAAAGTGCTATAAGTGTTATTAAAAATATTAATTTTCACAAACGGTGTAAACATATAGACATAAAGTTTCATTTCATTAAAGAAAAATATGAGGATAAAATTATTGAATTAAAATATGTGTGTAGTGAGGAACAATTAGCAGATATATTTACTAAACCTTTGTGTAAGCTTAAATTTTGTTATATAAGAGATAAAATAGGAATGAAATCTTGCCATATAGTTAGAAAATCTTGAAATATTGTTTTTATTGTTAAATAAATTAATAAGAAGGCTTTAATTTAGGAGGAGTGTTGTAGTAGAAATTACACCTTCTATATAGTCTGTGCTAATATGCAGCTTATCTGTGGATATTTTTGTATCTATAATAGTTTTTGATATACTCTGTACTCTATGCGCATCGCTAACCGGAAAGTATTGCTACACTAAATGTTCTGCTATAAAATAAAGTTTTTCTTTAATAAGTTAAACCAGTTATTTTCATTTAATAACAAGAAGTATGCCCTAAATGTAGCGGAGACCATGCAAACTGTGACACAATAATGTTTACATGCGTGAATTGCTCGGGACGGCACATGGCTATGTCAAAGACATGTCCAGCATATCTAAAGGAAAGACAAAAAAGAGTGATAATGGCTGAAAACAATTGTACATACACCAAAGCAGCGAAAATCTATGCTGAGTCACCCATCACTGTACCGATTTTAAGAAGAGATCCAAGGACCATGACCCAGGTTGTCACGATAACTAGTGGAGCAGGATCAACATCCCACCGGGGTCCCAGTTTACAGTCCGATACGGTATGTGAAACATCAGAGGTTCAGTCCGAAAAAAGCATTATTATTCCTAATAGAC
Organism: Pasiphila rectangulata; assembly: GCA_963082625.1. Taxonomy (NCBI): domain Eukaryota; kingdom Metazoa; phylum Arthropoda; class Insecta; order Lepidoptera; family Geometridae; genus Pasiphila; species Pasiphila rectangulata. The sequence continues at coordinate 16,482,375 of OY720256.1, read as the reverse complement.
AGCTAAGGAAACGAGGGAAAAACAATAAAAATGCATGGAGCGAACCATTGGATTGGAATGTGGTAGAAGAAGAACAAGAGAAGGAGTGTCCACGACAAGAACCGAATTCGGAGGGGCAGTCATCCAAAAAGTCGTCGCTTAGTGATCTCATATCTAGAATGAAAGAAATTATGTTCTTACAAAATGTTGATGTGCAATTCAAGGTTAAGAGTGTGTTTAAGTTGTGCGTCGAGTGGATCATAGCAATGGTGTTAGATAACGTTTCAGATTGGTCTTTCGCCAGTTTACTATATGGAATTTTAAATTGCAATGGATAATACACATTTAGTTAAGTTAAGACACTGTTGAATATATATATTAATGATCTCTGTGATATCAAACTAACAAATGCCAAAATAATAACCTTCGCCGATGATACTGCTGTGATTTTTAAGGGAAAAACCTGGAAAGATGTACAATCTATAGCTGAGGACGGTTTACGTGCAATCATGAATTGTCTAGACAACAATTTGCTGACACTTAACTTAAACAAGACGAAATACGTATCATTTTCTCTATATATAAAAACCACCAGCCTAGCTCAGATTTCAACATAAAAGCCCATAACTGTTCTGTTGATAACAATACTTGTAACTGCTTTAATCTTGCACCAACTGACAATATCAAGTATCTCGGCATAATAATAGATAAGAATTTAAACTTTAAACAACACATTAATACTTTAAAAAGTAGAATAAGAAAATTAATACATATATATAAAAAAATCAGAAATATGCGGGACGAGAAAACTAGTAGGACCGTTTACTTTGCGCTATGCCAATCCATCATTTCATATGGCATTTCGGTATGGGGAGGAGTCGCAAAAACTTCTCTCATACAATTAGAAAGAATGCAGCGCTCTATTCTTAAAGTTCTAAATTTTAAGCCATTTAGATATCCCACAAAAGACCTATATAAAGAAACGCAATTATTGACAGTCCGGCAGCTGTTTATAAAAAATGTTGTCTTAAGACAGCATTCCCAGTCAGTTCGAACTGACAAAGTAGTAGGAAGAAGAAAACATGAGGTTTACAAAGTTCCTCCCTGCAGAACAGCATTTGCCCAAAGTTTTTCTTGTTTCCTAGGGCCGTTTCTATATAATAGAATAAGTAAAACTGTTTCTCTAAAAGGTAAGACCAAATTTTTATGTAAAAACGCACTAGAAATCTTTTTACGACAACTTGATTACGATGCAACAGAAAAGTTATTACAAATTGTAAAGTAATTTATTTGTTATTTCTTTGCACTTTTCCAATTTTCCAAGTTTTAAGGACTTGCATGGTCTCATTTTTTATTTTATACCTATTATATATAAATTTAATAGTTAATAACTCGTATTTCCTACATGTACTTTAAACTTTTTTTTTATTATTAGGTATATATTAAATATCACAATAGATACTAAGTTAAGTTTTAATTATACTTTATATAAAGGAAAATATTTAGATCAAGTATTAATGGGGAAAAAAGAGCTACTTCGCCGTAACACAGTTTAGACTAGCACGGGAAGTATGTCCAAAACCTCATGGTGCTGATCCAGATTATTCTCTTTTACTCTACGTTTAATTAGCTAGTAAGGCACTGTGAAAATTGTGTTGTTTGTGGTAATAAATATATTCATTCATTCATTCATAAGTTGAACATTTTACAGTGGAATGCCCAAAGTTTTAGGAATAAACTGATTCCATTCGAACAGTTATTGTTACAAGAAAAGGCACACATTGTTTGTTTGAGTGAAACATGGTTAGAAAGAGACAGCTCGATAAAGGTAAGTCAATATAACATATATCGCGCGGACCGTGACTCACACGGTGGCGGCGTAGCTATATTCATACATAGATCATTAAAGTCGCAGATAAATCACTTACGATTACCTAATCGCAACATAGAATTTATTTGTGTTAAAATTTTTAATTGTAGAATGATAGAAAATGTTATTTCAGTTTATTTACCACAATCTACACATCTTAATTTAAATGATTTTATGGATTTATTTACTATCTTTGGAAATCGTACCCTAATACTTGGGGATTTTAACGCGCATCATTCATCTTGGTCTTATAAAACCGATACCAGAGGAAAATTATTATTTGATGCACTTATAAATAGTAGGTATGTAGTTTTGAATGACGGACGTAACACTCGCGTCAAGTTAGTGGACGGCCGCCTTCATAAGTCATCTCCTGATATATCTCTTGCCACTTCCGATATTGCAGTAGAACTTAATTGGACAGTTCTTCAGGAAAACCTTAACAGTGATCATCTTATTATTAAAATATGTACAGGCTACTATTCACATAACAATACTTATATTAAAAGAAACTATAAAAAAGCGGATTGTGTGTCGAGAAGGCTTCGACACAAGGGTCAATCAGATTAAATAGGCGCTGCGTAAATAATATTACTTTAAATCTGATTGCCGGGAATCTCGAACAATCGTCTACACGTTGAGAATAATGTGCACCATGGAAATGTGAGGATATAAGAACGCGCAAGAATGACTAAGTCCACTACTAACCTTGCCATACAGGTCCTGGAGCCTCCGGGAAGTCTGCTGATAGTTCGCCCTATCCACAATGTATTTCCACAATGTATATGCACAATATTCTGAAGCACAACACTTTTTAGAAGTTATTCACGATAGTATGTTCGTTTACGGAAGAATTAATGCGTTAGAAAGCTTTTTGCTCAAAGGCGTGTCGCGCACCGTCCACGCACGAAAAAAACCTCAGTCGCTGTCCTCTCGACGGCGACGGTAGGTTTCGATTGTCGCGCATCCATTTTATTTCTACCCGCACAGAAATTTCTTGACTTGTTTCTTGATTCGCAAATCGCTACCAGTAACGCCATCTAGCGAAAGCTTTCGTAGACCTTGAAATCTATTGCGAACAAAATAACCACGACATATTCCGATGCACATATTTCAACGATAGTAGTACGAAAACGAAACATATCGGCCACCAAAATACGATGGTATTTTTAACGCAATGAAAAAATAATATAGAATATAGTAAAAATATATATAACTATGTAACTAAATATGAAATAAGATAAGTACTAAAACATAATAAGAAAGGTTTGCAATGTTGCCGTTATTCGATAGGCAGGGGACAAAGTTTGACCAACGGGCGCTTTAGAATATGGTTATTAGCCAACCTCACCGAGGCTAAACGAACTACCCCATCGGGGCCGGCGTGTAGGTCTGTGATACGACCTAGAGACCACTGTAATGGAACACGATTGTCATCCTTGATGATTACTAACGAATTTAATTACAAGGGTTGACTATCCTTCGTCCATTTTGCGCGTTGTGTTATTGAGTTTAAATATTCGTTTTTCCATCGAAGCCAAAAATGCTGGTGAAACGCCTGTAACAGTTGCCAACGGTTTAGCCGCCGCGGGTTTATGTCTGTTAAATTGTCATCGGGAATCGCAGTTAATGGTTCTAATGTGAGGAAGTGTCCGGGGGTTAAGACGTTCATGTCATTAGGATCCGAACTCAGCGGACAAAGCGGCCTCGAATTGAGGATAGCTTCTATTTGAGTGAACAGAGTGGTCAGTTCCTCGAACGTGAGCACCTGTTCTCCGATGACGCGGTACAGGTGAGTTTTCGCGGCCTTAATTTGAATTTCCCACACTCCACCAAAGTGAGGACTAGACGGGGGATTAAATCTGAAATCTATACGTTCTTTCTGTGCGGCTTCGCTCATAGACTTAGAAAGCACATTGCTCGCGCCCACTAAATTGGTCCCGCAATCGGCGTGGATTATATTACATCTGCCACGACGGGAAATGAAACGCCGTAGGGCCGCTATGAATGCGTCAGATGACAAGCTTGACACTACCTCAAGGTGTACAGCCTTGGTGGTGAAACAAACGAATAGACAAAGATATGCTTTGTCTATTTTAGCTCCGCGGTGACTACCCAGCTTTATGCGAAAAGGACCTCCAAAATCCACTCCCACTATTGAGAACGCTTTGACCTGGTTTATTCGACACCTCGGTAGGTCGCTCATGAATGGTTGCAGCGGTTTAGGACGAGTTTTATAGCAACGTATGCATTTTGATAAGTGATGCCTGATAACACGTTTTGCCGCTAGAATCCAAAATTTCTGTAAAATCAGATACATAGTTGTGTTTATGCCAGGATGACAGTATTTTTCATGAACCGCTTCAATGTACCGGGTTGTTAATGGGCATCTACTTGGTAGCAACGCGGGATGCTTATGCTCATACTCCAATCCGGAACGAGAAATTTGACCCCCTACCCTAAGAATTCCATCTGCATCGATAAATGGGTTGAGCTTGCGCAAATGTTTGTGCAAAGCTCGGCCACCTTGCAACGCGTCGATCTCGTCACGAAGGTAGCGGTTTTGATAAAACTTAACTACCATACCCAAAGTCGCATGTCGTTCTACATCAGTTACGATACAACTATCAGGGCTGGAATTTCTATTCCGAGTGTTAAGGGTTAATCTATAAACGAATGAAAGCACATTGAGTATTTTATCTAAGGAAGAAAACTTGTCAAACAGAATGTCGATGACTGCCACTGAGTCAACCGGTTGGTCGTTTACTAACACGGTTTTAGCTCGCTGCTCAGATTCGATCGCTTCGTTGTGTTCACCATTTACTATGTTGATCGGCCATGAATCTGATGTATGTGATAGCCATAGCGGGCCCGACCACCATAGCGAATTGCCAACTAATTCCGAAGGCAATTGACCTCTAGAGCAGATATCAGCTGGGTTGTCAGTCGTGGGGACATGACGCCAAGACCCTGTGGGTACAATGTCCTGGATGTGACTTACACGATTTGCTACGAATGTCACCCATCGAGATGAATGGGACTTAAGCCAAGATAAAACTACGGTTGAGTCTGACCATAAAAACGTAGCGCTGAGTGGAATGCGAAGTGCGGCTTTGACGGTGGTTACAAGGTCAGCCAGCAACACTGCTGCGCAGAGCTCTAGGCGGGGCAGTGAAATTCTTTTTACGGGAGCTACACGGGCTTTAGCACAGTGAAAGAATATCTGAACTGAACCGGATATATCGGTGACGCGTACGTATAGAACCGCCCCATAAGCGATTTCAGAGCTGTCACAGAACCCGTGTAGCTCATATGACGCGGGTTCACTAGTGGCGATCCAACGAGGAACTTCGTCGTTTTATACTTCGAAGCACGGGCAATTGCTGCGTATATTGCTTCCAAGCATTCACGATTTCATCCGGGGGTTTCTCATCCCACGTGACACCGATCACCCAAAGTTTTTGGATAAGGCATTTTGCCTGTATTGTCAGTGGAGAGAGGAAACCGAGTGGGTCGAAGATTCTGGCCAGTTCACTTAATATTGTGCGTTTGGTGCATGGTTGTTCGAGAGGTTTGACGTTAAACACAAATGAGTCGTACGAAGGTTCCCATCGAAGTCCGAGAACCATTAGTGTGGTGTCTTCAGCTTCGTCAAAGCTTACACTTTCCAACATGCGATGTTCAGTTGGTATATCAGCCAATAATTCAGGAACGTTACTGGCCCACTTACGAAGTTCAAAACGACCTTGTTTAAAAAGGCTAATCACTTGGGATTTAGCTTCTTGGGCGCTCGATATTGATTGGCTACCACTGACGACATCGTCAACGTATACATCTGAAAGTAGGATTTGTTTTGCCAACGGGTAGGCGTCTCCTTCGTCATGAGCGAGTTGCTGCAACGAACGACACGCTAAGAAACTAGCCGCTGCGGTGCCGTACGTTATTATATTTAAGGCGTATTCTTGAAGCGGAGAGTCCGGATTTGATCGCCACAGAATGCGCTGGTAATAGCGGTGCTCAGGAGCTACAAGTATTTGTCTATACATCTGGCGCACATCAGCCATAAAAACTACTTTATGTTCTCGAAAACGCAACAAAATGGTCATTATATAATTCTGTAATTTTGGCCCGATAAGAAGACACTCGTTTAAGCTGTTTGAATGCACGTCCTTAGCAGAAGCATCAAACACGATTCTAAGTTTTGTCGTGGCACTCTCGGGGCGCAAAATACAATGATGCGGAATGAAATATCTGCCCATCCCTAATTCTGTAGCTGGTACGCGAGTCATGTGCCCACTTTGCAGATAATCTGCCATGAATTCAACGTATTTGGACTTTAGGCTGGGATCGCGAGAGAGTCTTCTTTTGGTTGCATAAAAACGTCGCAGCGCGATATCACGCGAGCCCTCGAATGTTGGTTCGCACTCACCTTTGAATGGAAGACGGACTCCATAGCGTCCAGACTCATCGCGATAATGTTCGCTGGCAAACCTTTCTTCGCACAGTCCAGAGTTAGCTTTAACGCCTGCGGCATGATATCAACTTCCCAAAACTTTTGAACGAGACCAGTCAGCTGGCCTGATTCATTTATGCCGCAAGTACCAATTAACGATGTGTTTGCGACCAAAGACGTCTTACCAAGCAATAACCAGCCAAACACTGAATAGAGGGCGGGTGGTTGTGAACCGTTGCCTTTCAAACGTTGATTCAGAAGCGATTCAGCAAACACGTCAGCACCTAATAAAATGTCTATGGGCGCTGGAATGTCGAATCCCGGGTCTGCGAGAGGTAGCGACCTGATATTAGCCCAGCTATTAGTATCTAACCTAGCAATTGGTTGCTCGCCACAAATTTTTGGTATTACGAACATATGGTGAACAATGTTGAGTCACGCTTGCCTACATCGCAGCACACCGCACCAGTTATTGAAGTTTCCAAGCCGCCCAAGCCGTTTACGCTTAAAGAGGTAGGCTTGAGAGGAACGCTTAATCGTTTGACGGCTTGCTCAGTTATGAAGTTATTTTGGCTTCCTGTGTCGAAAATAGCGCGAAAAGATTGCGAGCAGCCAGATGAATCCTTTACATAGACAATAGCTGTGGCTAAAAGTACGGTAGGATGCACCTGCTGAAGGGGATGACGCGCCATCAATGTTACACTGCTGACGGGTTCCTTATTTTGGTCACGATCCTTGTGAAGAAGCGTGTGGTGTCGGTGTTTGCACTTCTGGCAGCTAAAAATGGATCTACAATCCCTAATCTGATGCGAAGGTCTTAAACAATTAAACACCATCTTTTTTCACTTGCGACGGTCATTCGCTCATCGATGGTTTTGTTTAAGAATTATTCGCACGCTGAAATTTAATGATCCTCCGAACAAAAGGTACACTTTGGAATCGGCTTGTTCTCACTTGACGAAGCATTACTAAACTCGGAGGACTCCTTGTCCTGAGACACGAGAAGCGTATTAGTCACTTTAGGTTTATAAAAACTCATATTATTTTTCACGGGTTTTGACGGTAGATCTTTCTGGGTGACTGGGCGAGATCGGTAAAATGGGTGTCGCGAATGAGTGCTTCGCACTTAGAGTACAAAAAAGCTTTACATCGTGGTATCTAGGTAGCTCGATTTCCGTGTGTTTTTCTTCAAAGTCGCGACGCAATTTAGAGTCTAACTTTGATAATATATGATAAGAGAGCACAAAATCCCACTGATCCACGGGCAATTTTAATCGCTTGAGAATGGTTAAATTTTCGTCAAATGAATCCAACGAGCGACGGAGATCGTGAGCACTGTTTAATTTAAAGTTAGTGCTCAAGATATCCCGCCAACATGTAAATGCAAGATCTCGTGTGTTCTCGTAACGCGCGAGCAACGCTTGATATGCATCGCGATAATGCTCGCTAGATGTTGGAAAGGTACGAATCAGTGCGAGGGCATCCCCTTTTAGAACCGATATTAAGTATTGAAACTTTTCAGCATCGCTGAATTGGGTGTTGTGAATTAAAGCATTATAGGTTGATAAGAACTCGGGCCATTCTTTAATATTACCCGAAAATGTAGGTAGTGCGATTTTTGGTAGCTTCACGTGAGAAGTGTTGTCGACGTTTCGGGCACTAACGGCTATCGAGTTTAGTTCTGACCTATTTCAAGTTCTATGGATTCGAATTACCTCAAAGTCCAAATCATCAAATTTTTTTCCTAGGTCTTCATCCTCCGCAGATTCTTCAACTATGTGCATCCTCGAAACTAGTAGATATCTATTTTATTTCTTGATGGTATGACAAAAAAAGTTCCGTTTTTAAGCTATCCTGTAAGGCTAAATCACCTATTTCGCGCGCTTTAGATATGCGATTAAAAGCCAAGGTACGTTTTCTGCGTAATGACGGCAGGTCTTCTGATGTGTAGTGCCAATCAATATCCCGTGACTTTGATTTTTTCGTTAAACTGGCTTTACGCTTGGAATACGACATTTCTATAGGAGAAATTTAACTAGAATGGGAGTGGAGCTTTTAATAAGACGCTAGAAATGAAATACTTTAGGTAACCGCTCTTTAAAATACAAAGTTAGTTATAAAATATATAATAAACTGAAGTTGTATAATGGTTAAAATAAATTTCAGTCTAAGTAATTACGTTGGCAACGTATGAACCGCCTAATTACACCAACCGCGATTATTATAGCAAACACCGTTATAACTGATGTGATTGTTTACTATGAATTTGGTGCAACTATTAAATTCGAAAGAAAAAACGCATACGAAATATACTTAACAATATACTTAACGATTCAAGATGGACGAAGTACGCAATCATTTTACGAGACTGATAAACATGACATGACAAAATTCGAAAACTAAAAATGTTTAGTTTTATAATAAAACGATATTTTATATATACTAAATAAATATTTTATATATACTAGTAAATAAATAAACTATCTGAAGATCCCTGGTTTCGGCACCAATTAATGTGTCGAGAAGGCTTCGACACAAGGGTCAATCAGATTAAATAGGCGCTGCGTAAATAATATTACTTTAAATCTGATTGCCGGGAATCTCGAACAATCGTCTACACGTTGAGGATAATGTGCACCATGGAAATGTGAGGATATAAGAACGCGCAAGAATGACTAAGTCCACTACTAACCTTGCCATACAGGTCCTGGAGCCTCCGGGAAGTCTGCTGATAGTTCGCCCTATCCACAATGTATTTCCACAATGTATATGCACAATATTCTGAAGCACAACACTTTTTAGAAGTTATTCACGATAGTATGTTCGTTTACGGAAGAATTAATGCGTTAGAAAGCTTTTTGCTCAAAGGCGTGTCGCGCACCGTCCACGCACGAAAAAAACCTCAGTCGCTGTCCTCTCGACGGCGACGGTAGGTTTCGATTGTCGCGCATCCATTTTATTTCTACCCGCACAGAAATTTCTTGACTTGTTTCTTGATTCGCAAATCGCTACCAGTAACGCCATCTAACGAAAGCTTTCGTAGACCTTGAAACCTATTGCGAACAAAATAACCACGACATATTCCGATGCACATATTTCAACGATAATAGTACGAAAACGAAACAGATTGGTTTGGTTACAAATCTTGCCTTAGTGATATATTCGACACTATAGACATTCCTCTAGATAATCAAAAATGTTATAATCTGTTTTTGGAACATTTAAATTTAGCAGCCGATATTCACATTCCATTAAAAAAAATTAATGATAATCCTGAGTCAAAGTTTAAGCCCAAACCCTACTGGACGAGTGAATTATCCAAAGCAGTGGCTACTAGAAGATTAGCGTTATCTCGATTTAGAAAAAATCCTACACCCTCAAATTTGCTTATTCTTAATGACAAAATAAGTGAAGCTCATAAATTAATTACAAATGCAAAAAACAAGAATTGGCAGGAGTTTTGTTCATCTGTGAATGGAAAAACTTCTGCTTCACAAATGTGGCAGCGCATGAGATGGGTCAAAGGTCATAGGTATAGCCAACAACATATCAGCGAAATTCAAGCGTCTAACTTACTTAGTTCCATAGCCCCGGATTACGTCATTTCAAGCCAGCCGGCATTTACAGATTATTATTCGCAATTGGATAGTGATATCTCCCTACAGGAGCTCGATGCATGTATTAAATCTAAGGATACATCTCCTGGATGTGATGATATTACGTACTCCATGGTAAAACACCTTCCGAGTAATGGTAAGCGGTTACTTTTATCACTTTACAATCGATCCCTGTCAGCTGGTTTTGTACCTACGCAATGGCGGGTTGTTCATATAGTACCTATCGTAAAACCGGGCAGAGATCCTAATGAGATTACGTCATTACGGCCTATCTCCTTACTGTCGTGCCTTTGTAAAATATTTCATTCAATTTTAAATAAACGTTTAGAGTGGTAGCTGGAACACAATTATATGTTTTCTATTAATATGGTTGGATTCAGGAAGGGTAGATCTTGTATGGATAACTTAAGTAGTTTAATATGTAGAATTCAAAATGGTTTTTCTGAAGGTATGACGACAATAGGATGCTTTATAGACGTGTTAAATGCGTATAACAACGTTGATATAACTGTACTTTTATTGTTGCTTGACAAAATTAGGGTTGGCCCCAAAATATGTTATTATTTATGGAACTTTCTCAAAGAAAGAAAATTACATTTAAAAATTGGAGATAATAATTTGACAAGAGTTACTGGTATGGGCCTAGCTCAAGGAGACCCTCTATCCCCCCTTTTATTTGATATTGCGACTAAAGATATTTGTAACATTTTGGAAGATAATATATATGTACATATCACAGTACGCGGACGACTTCGTAATATACAATCACTGTAGAACTGTTACTGAAGGTGGTCAAAGGTTAAAATGTAGCTTAAAAATATTGTGTTCCCTTTTAGCCAACTTAGGTTTAGATATTTCACCTCAAAAGACTAAATTGTGTATTTTTAAACGTGGCCGTTTTATAAATACTTTAAACTTAAAAATAAACGACACCCCAATAGAAGTAGTCGAACATGTAAAATACTTAGGATTATGGTTGGATAGAGGAATTAGATGGACAAAACATGTAAACGAAACTTATGAAAGATGCCTTAAATTTATTAACGTTTTTAAAGTATTGATAGGTTCGTCATGGGGCGTCAACCCTATTCATTTGAGACGCTTGTATCTATCTATTGTTCGTAGTCGCCTAGATTACGGAAGTGTTTTGTTCGATAGTTGTTGCCGCACTAAAATTAACAAATTAGATAAGTTACAAAATAAGTTTTTACGGATTATAGGAGGATTTATTAAAAGTACACCTATACATGTGATGGAGTCGGAACTTGGTGTTTCCCCTTTATTCGTGCGCAGGAACAATTTAGCGTCAAAATATTGGCTAAAATCTAAGTCAATATACGATAGTGTTATTATTGACTTGCTTGACGAGCTGTCCCATCACCTGAGGCTACCTTATTGGCGTAGAAAAAAGATACCGTTACTAGTGACTGTTCACAACGTCCTTAAAGATACTAAGTTTTATATAAGTAGCCAGCTAGAAATGTTTAGTATGAACACGTGGGTGAGTAACATTAATCTAGCGGAGGTATTAGAGCCGAATATTCACTTAATAGAAAAGCCAAAAAGGAGTTATAACCCTCTGGATCTCAAATTTAGATGTATTAGTTATCTATCGAGTAAATATTTGGAATATTATAGGTTATTTTCAGATGCGTCTATGATGTATGACCAAAGAGGTTCAGCCTTTTTAGATGCAGAGACGGGACATAGCATTTAATTTTTAATTAGGTCAAAATTATGTATTATGGATTTGGAACATATAGCATTGTTAGAAGCAGTATCATACATCGAATCAATTAATTATGATAAGTTTGTTATTTTCACTGATTGTAAGAGTGCCATGTTTCACCTAGCTCGATGTGTTAGTGGATCTAGCTTTAGGGGCATTCCAATAGCATACAGTTTATTAAATAGTTTAAATAGAATTAGAAGCATGAATAAATTAATTAAAATTCAGTGGATTCCTTCCCATGTTGGCCTGTCGGGCAATGAGGAAGTGGATTTACTGGCAAAGAACGCAGCTATTGATGGAGTAATTTTTAATTGCTTACCTAACTATTCAGATTTGATACCAGATATTAAAATGAAAATGTTTGAAATCTGGTCCGAATATTTTAATGAAAGATCTTTAACTAAAGGCATTTGGTATAAAACAATTCAGCCTTCACTTCCTCGTTCTCCATGGTTTCTGCGGGCCGACATGGAAAGGAACGATATTGTTACAGTTGCACGGCTTCGCTCTGGGCATGTTCCATTTAACAGGTTTGCGTATATGATGGGTAAAACTGAGACACCTAATTGTAATAGATGTGAGGTGATTGAGGATGTGTTTCACATTTTAATGGAATGCGCCTGGGGCGAAGAATTAAGACGCCGATTGTTTGAGCCTGGTCACATCCTGTGGCAGGTCGGAGGTTGCAACAGCATACTTTCCAAACCAATGTCGCTAGATGCCAAGGGACTTATGGAAATATACCGTGCAGCTCGTAAAGAAAGATTTTCAAATCAAATTGTAAATTCGAACGTAATCTAAATTAAGGATAGTCTATAAGGGTGTCATGTAACCAAAACCCTGTATAAATAATAAATGATTTAAAAAAAAAATAAGTGTAATATTGATGTCAGTCGGATCACGTGGCTCTGTATGTCCTAGTATGAGGTCATAGGGTTTACACTTAGTAAAGCTGTGAACTGAACTATTATAATTCAATCAAAGCGTACAGCATTAGATTAATAACAGGTTGGTCTTTGTGCTTCTTTTTGCTTTTTTGGTCTTTTTGCTTTTTATAATACGCAGGTGCTCGAGTAGGTAAAGTAGAATGAAAACGTTCTATATTTCCATTAGCGTTAGGTGAATGTGCTAATGTCTGATGATGGGTGATTTTATGTATTTTACAGAACTCTGAAAAAATTTGATTAGTAAATTCGGTACCTTGATCGGCTATGATAGTGAGTGGCAAGCCATGATGCGTGCAGAATGTAAGGCCTGTATTACACAAAGCGCAGTGCCATCCCTAAGTAAATACGCTTGACCATACTTAGAGAAAACGTCTATAAAGGTTACATACTTTTCGTTTTGGGCAGTGAGGTTGTCCATGTGAACATCTTGGTTTTGGAGCTGGTGGCACAATGTTGAGTTTAGGCCTCATGGGATTTCTATCATATTTAGCTTGTCCGCAAATTATACAATCATTTATGAATTTAGTTACGTTCTCTTTCATCTTTGGCTAGAAGTAGCGTGCTGACAAGGCCAGATAACATTCGCTAATGCCACGGTGGTTAGTTTTCCCTAGTGGTAGTTACGAATTATTTCTTGTTGCCTGAGATAATCCTTGACATTTTCTAGTTCCCTTTTAGCAAGTACTAATTTCATAGATGAACTCTTAAACTTTTCCTGTAAAATGGGGACAATTTTGTACATACCTAAAGGAGGGTTAATAAAAATACCTGTTCTTATTTTAGGGTTAACGTATTCCTTATTAGCTGTAATTAAATCCTCTTCAAGTTAGATTCCTATAACTGTACGGATGTACGTGTGTGAGTGTCGAATGGCTTAGTTGCTGACGGGCGTTTCTTGACGTCACCTACTATAGTCATAATCAGCTGTCGATGGAATTTATTCAAAGGATCGTCAGTTATGGGAATTTTAAGGATGGGATTTTCAATAAATGTATGTGCAGTGTACGTACGTTCAGATCCGTTCGCTATAGATGGCGGTGCTTCCGACGTATTTCTGATCATATAACTTGTCTCTTCGTTACAAATCTCAACGCGAAGGAGAGCATCGGCGTTGGTATTACGCGCGCGCGCCCATGTCCCTGCGGCGGCGGCTAGACCTCGAGACGGGCGGCGGCGAGGACCTGGGCAAGCTTTACCTGGGGTGGTCGAGCTTTCCACGTGTGTGTTGTCTATTTGAAACCTAGCTCTACCGACCAAGACTTTATGCGGTGGTTTTGTAAAACTGAGAGTTGTATTAATGATTTAAAGGGATATGTATGTAATCATGGCTCACATAAATTTAAATACATTGTTCTTCTGAATGTATTAAAAAATAAAACCGGGCAAGAGCGAGTCGGACTCGCGCACCGAGGGTTCCGTGCCATCATACAATATAATATATGACAAAGGCGGTTTTATATTTGTAGGAGTACCTTGACAGCGCCATCTCTTGTCTGATAGCGGAACTTATGTAGATTTTTTACACTTTCGATGATTTCTAAAAAAGTATGCTATGTAGAGAGATTGTAATAAATTTTCTCTAATCTTTACATACACTTCTAATAAAAATAAAAGTTTCAGAGGTTTATCTCTGCAAACTTCGGAGATAAGGAGAGGGGAACGCTATTTTTTTCAACATTTTTGTAAATAACTCAAAAACGATACGGTTTAAAGGAAAACTAAAAACTGTATAATTAATATGCAAATGAATAACTTTCTTATGATACCCCACATCACCTATTTACTTTACAATTTTTTTGAAAACCCCGCTTCAACCCCCCTTGCCTTGCGGGTATCATATGAAAGGTATTCATTTGCACATTAATAAACAGTTTTCAGTTTTCCTTTAAACCGTATCGTTTTTGAGTTATTTACAAAAATGTTGAAAAAACGACCCCCCCCCCCCTTATCTCCGAAGTTTGCAGAGATATACCCGTGATACTTTTATAGCTAATAGAAGGTTATGTAAACTTTATAGGAAAATTATAGCGAACTCTCTAACTTGCATAGTTTTTTAGACAAGGGGGGTGGAAGGGGGGTTTTCAAAATTTTTGTGTAGTGAATAGGTGATGTGGGATATCATATGAAAGGTATTTATTTGCAAATTAATAAACAGTTTTTAGTTTTACTTTAAGCCTTATTGTTTTTGAGTTATTTACAAAAATGTCGAAAAAATAGCGTTCCCCCCCCCCCTTATCTCCGAAGTTTGCAGAGATAAACCCGTGGTACTTTTATAGCTAATAGAAGTGTATGTAAACTTTATAGGAAAATTTAGCAAACTCTCTAATTTGCATAATTTTTTAGACAATGGGGGTGGAAGGGGCGTTTTCAAATTTTTGGAAAGTTACTAGGTGATGTGGGGTATCATATGAAAGGTATTTATTTGCACATTAATAAACAGTTTTTAGTTTTCCTTTAAGTCGTATAATTTTTGAGTTATTTACAAAAATGTTGCAAAAAATAGCGTTCCCCCCTCCTTATCTCCGAAGTTTGCAGAGATAAACCTCTGAAACTTTTATTTTTATTAGAAGTGTATGTAAAGATTAGAGGAAATTTATTACAATCTCTCTACATAGCATACTTTTTTAGAAATCATCGAAAGTGTAAAAAATCTACATAAGTTCCGCTATCAGACAAGAGATGGCGCTGTCAAGGTTCTCCAACAAATATAAAACCGCCTTTGTCATATATTACATTGTATGATGGCACGGAACCCTCGTTGCGCGAGTCCGACTCGCTCTTGCCCGGTTTTATTTTATATTTCAATTGTCAATCAATATTGGACACACATATTCCGCAGAGTAGCGCCTACAGAACATCGTTTATTATGAAGCGAGCATACAATGGCACAGGGGTCTCGCTCGTGATTTTATCAAACTACCTACTTATCTACGGGCGTGGGACTGCGTTCAAATAAAACTAGGCAAGTAGTATGTTAGGAGTTTAATGGGGTAGAGTTTGTCGCGGGGGTCGGGCGGGTGGCGAGCGCTCTCACTGCTTGTTGGCGGCCTCCTGCAAATTCTTCTGCACCTCCTGCGTCTGCTTGACGAGGTTGTCGAAGGCGGTCTTGAGCTTGGGCGCCACCTCCTTGTTGGCCTGCTCCGCGTTGTCCTGCAACTGCTTGGCGAGCTTCTGGGTCTCCTACAACGCAACGTGACGTCACTAACGTGCACAGGTTATATACTGAACACACGCCTTCCTCATGGATGCATGTGGGCAGTTGCCATACTCACCACGCTTGGCAGGCTGGTTGGCGAGCGCAGTACGAGATGTTGATACACGGAAAGATGCTGCTGCCCATCTTCCGGAGGTATCCCGTAGCAGGCTCTTACTGCATCCACGGGAATGCGAGGAGGGATACATGGGCGGAAACCCCACTTGCGAAAAAAATATACTAAAATGAAAGAATTAAAAAATGCAAGAGTATTTACTTATGACAGCGTATGGTGCGAGGGGAGGGGTGGGGCGGGTACCTGCATGGCGTCGGTGACGGCCTGCTTGATCTTCTGCTGCAGGTCGCCGGCCTGCTGCTCCAGCTCGGGGTGCGCCTGGCGCAGCTCGGCCGCCGCGCGCTCGATGTTAGCGCGCGCCGCCTCCAGCGCCTCCTTGGTCTTGCCGCTGGCGTCGGTCACCTGCACACCCATCTCCGTCAGCACATGTCGCCCGGCGGCGCGCGGCGCATACGCACTATCGCCCCCCGCGTTGCAGCAACAAGTATACATTCACTTAGAGAAAGTATCGTTCGGCAAAATGGAACTGATGAACAGGACCACACATAACCATAAAACTCTTCAATGATATAAATCACGGGAGGCGATATTGATGTCCCAAAATATACTTATGATTGTAATACCATCTACATAAGCGGGCTGTTCACTGCCAGATGAGACGACTCAAATGGTATCGCTGGCAAAGAGTGATGTTTTTAGTATTTATTCTAAAATTGACAATCAACGTCAGCAATGTAAGGCTTGCGAGTCATTAATGATGACCCATCTCATCATGGCAGTGGACGGCCCGCATTACCGTCATTGTATGTTAATTTTTTTTTCTCCTTGTAGTGTACGTACAATAAAGATTATATCTATCTTCCGACTATCACTCAACGTCTAAGTTCTTGAAATCGGATTTTTTAATACATTATTAAGTTGTAAATGTGACTGATTTTAATAAAAAAATTAAAATTTAAAAATTTAAATTAATTCAATGAAATAATTAATTGATATTTAATTTGAATTGATTGTGTTGTGGTGTACTGACCGCTGCGTTCAAGGAGGCGCTGAAGGAGTTGAGCTGCTCGCCGATGCTGGTGGCGCTGTCCTTAAGCGCCTTCTGCACGTCCTTGGAGCTTGCAGAGTTGAACAGTTCGCCCAGCGGCTTCTGGAACACCTCCCCGATCTCGGCCGCGTTCTTCTGTATCTCTTCCAGCAGAGTTGGCGCTGGCGCGTCGCGGGTCACACGCGCCTGGGCCACCTGCGGACACAAAACACGTCACATCAGTGGCTGACCACTGCCGAGCGGAGATGCGGCCGTTGACGACGGTACTCACGAGGGCCACGCAGGCTAGGACGACGACAAACTTGAGGGCCATGGTGCTGAGTCGGACGGAGACGGGTTCTACGACGGGAGAGGTGTCGGAGTGTGGCGGTGCAGGCCAGCGCTCGCTTATATACGGGCCGGCGCGCCCCCCCCCCCCCCCCCCCCCCCCCCGCCCCGCCGCGCCCGCGCCGCGCCGGTAAACAAGCGCGCGTCCGGGTCCACACCGCGCGCCGTGACCTGCAGCGCGCCCTCCGCCCGCCCGCCCGCTCCTGGCAACCTGCGACTCTCTGAGAGGAGGCGCTCTCTGACCCAGCCCGCTCGCCATGACATCAGATCAGCTTACGTGCGGATCCCGCGTGATCCCACATGTTCCGTTAATGTTGCCCATTAATACGATACTGACCTTGAGCTGACGGAACTGCCTATTGTTTTCGGACTAGACGAAGATGAATGTAAATAGCTCAGGTACGTTTACCTGCTCGTACCTGTGCAGGGTTGCACAGCGAGCGGGAGCCGGGGAGGCGGCGGGCGCGGGCGGGCGGGCGGCAGATAGCGGCGGGGCAGGGGTCGAGGACGCGCTACCTCACGCGTTCATATCATTTCACTGTGTTCTCAGTATTAGAACTTCGAATTCGCACATATTGAGATAAGATGGCATTGAATATCCGCCGGCCGTCGCTCGCCTCTAGCCGCAGATGTCATCGTAATACCTAAGTTAAAACGCATCTTGACGTGCTGCATGGCTGTGGGGCGCAGCAGCGGCGGCTACCTGCGTGACCACGTCGGCGGCTACCTGCGCGCGGCGCCGCCGACGTGGTCACGCAGGTAGTTGCACCTTCAGTTGTTTCGAGGCTGTATTACACAAGTGCCGAGAGGCGCGGGACCGCTTCAGGTTCGGGGGCAAGGGGAGTCGTTCGACACTCTTCCTATTTACATGAACTACATAATTGTTGTTGACAGTGCACTAGTAATTGACCCTGATAAGCAGCATGTTATGCGCGTAATGTGTGTAACTTTCCGACGATAATATTAAAAGTAAACTAGTCCATTCCATTTTAATTATAATGAGGTGTCTCGGCAAACTTCGTACCGCCTAAAAATTCATCACTCCTCTTCTTCTACTAACTACTACTCTACTACTAATACTCTAAATTTGTTCCCATCGTGTACTAGAGGTACAAGATTTTAGTGGTACAGGATGCCCTTCGCTACAACTGCACTACTAATATTACTACAGAACTCTCCTACTACAACCTAACTTAGCCAAAGTTTTAAACCGCTTTTGTATCAGTTTAGTCCCAAAGTAAACTTTGTTGAAACCTTTGTTCCGAACGCACCTTTAAATAATAAATAACACATCATCCGTATAAAATGTATGAACGATCGATGAAATTGTACGATATGTTTAGTTATTATTATTTATTTAATTTATTATGAGCCATTTGGGTCCCACTGCTGGGCAAAGGCCTCCCCCAATTCCCTCCATACATCCCGATCCTGAGCTGTTTCCCTCCAGTCAACGATGTACTGATCGAGTTCGTCCCGCCATCTGCGCTTCGGTCTGCCGCGTCGCCTTCTCGCCGGGTCAGGCATGTTATGTTTAGTTATAATAAAATTAAATCAATTCAGCGAATGGGACCGCGGTCCCAATACCTAGCGGTCCCAATTGACGAAAGCCTCATACTGCGCGCAGACAAACCCAGAACATCTACGATCATTAATCGGTCGCCATTCTCCAGTTATAAATCCTGTCACAAGTGTGACTTTGGTTTCCAACTATGATTTCAGCCGTAAAACGTTCACTACTGAACACAGGCCTCCCTCATGGAGACAACTACCTCCCTCACCCATGAGGGAGGTAGTTGCCATACTCTCCACGCATTACTGGATGTTGATACACGGAAAGACGCTGCTGCCAAGCTAAGTGAGGAGTACCTTACCTCTTACTGCATCCAAGGGCATGAGAAGAGGAATAACATTCTACTGCCGGCACCCCACGTCAAAAATATAATTATAAACTATTATTATCAAGCCCAACATTAGCTTTGGATCGGCGTGGAAAACAGCGAAAATTCATACAGTCCACATCCTTTGCCGCCGATTCAACATAAGTACAGAATCCAACCCCCATATGACCTATAACGCCCGTCACCTACCTCGAGCGATCGGAAAGGCCGGCGGTGTGTTATAGTTTTTTTGTATAATTTCATAATGATTGGATTTAAAAGCGTGAGTCACGGCAGTAGAATGTTGAATCTTTCCCGTGGATGCAATAAGAATCTGCCAAGGGATACCTCCGGAGGATGGGCAGCAGCGTCTTTCCGTGTATCAACATACAGCAATGTGCTCGCCAATCCGCCCGCCAAGCGTGGTGATCGCAAACCCGTCATTACCAGTACTTGCATATCCATGAGCGAGCCCTGTGTCCAGCAGTGGAGGTCTTACGGCTGAGATCACGATGATAAATAATTGATTCTATCTATCTATGGTATTTATTACATCTTTTACTAAGTCCTAAAGTAAGCATTTCATCATTATTAAACTCTGATTATTATGCCTATTTAATTGCTTCATTAATTGACCGAGATGTACGCGACTTATTCGTCCAAGTGGTTTTGGCTGCTCTGCCGTGAGGCTGTCCATGTTCGCTGCGGAGCCGGCCGGGGCTCGCAGGCCGCTTCTGTCCATGTTCGCTGCGGAGCCGGCCGGGGCTCGCAGGCCGCTTCTGTCCATGTTCGCTGCGGAGCCGGCCGGGGCTCGCAGGCCGCTTCTGTCCATGTTCGCTGCGGAGCCGGCCGGGGCTCGCAGGCCGCTTCTGTCCATGTTCGCTGCGGAGCCGGCCGGGGCTCGCAGGCCGCTTCTGTCCATGTTCGCTGCGGAGCCGGTCGGGGCTCGCAGGCCGCTTCTGTCCATGTTCGCTGCGGAGCCGGCCGGGGCTCGCAGGCCGCTTCTGTCCATGTTCGCTGCGGAGCCGGCCGGGGCTCGCAGGCCGCTTCTGTCCATGTTCGCTGCGGAGCCGGTCGGGGCTCGCAGGCCGCTTCTGTCCATGTTCGCTGCGGAGCCGGCCGGGGCTCGCAGGCCGCTTCTGTCCATGTTCGCTGCGGAGCCGGCCGGGGCTCGCAGGCCGCTTCTGTCCATGTTCGCTGCGGAGCCGGTCGGGGCTCGCAGGCCGCTTCTGTCCATGTTCGCTGCGGAGCCGGCCGGGGCTCGCAGGCCGCTTCTAACTTTTTGCTTTTTCAAATAGGTACCTCCAAACGCATGAGATTGAAATGCCATATTTTGCGATATGACGCAAGCCTTTGACTACGTAAATCAAAATATATGAATACTTTATATATAATAAATATATATAATATAATATACATATATAATATTGTAAAGCTGAAGAGTTTGTTTGCTTAAACGCGCTAATCTCAGGAATTACTGGTCCGATTTAAAAGATTATTTCAGTGTTAGATAGCCTATTTATCGAGAAAAGCTATAGGCTATATATCATTACGCTAAAACTAACGAGAGCTTCCGCTTCGTGCGCTGCGTAAACGGTTAAAGTTTCGCAAGAATCATGTATTACAGAATTGTTCCTCTTTAAAAGATCTAAAATAAAGTCAACAACAGCATATATCTATCTCTTAAGGTTGGCTCACTATAACCTTTTTTTGCTAACCAAATTTGTTCTAAAATAATACATTAGGTATTTGCGAAGGTGTTTTTATAAACATGATATTAATTTTTATACAAATAAATACGTTATTAATTACAAGTATTTTTAATTTAAAACAAAATTGCTTTTACATCATTTGATTTCAATTAATATCTTAGGAGATATCGTGGTTTTAAAATCACATTGCAACAAAATAATGATCTCTAAATCCGAGTGGCGCTCCCCCACATTCACCAAATATTACCTGGCACTCCAATTGTGTTGCTAAGAAACCTTAAACCACCAAATTTATGCAACGGAACCAGACTCCAAGTAAAATTTCCTCGCAATAACGTGATTGGTGCTACACTTTTCCAGCAGTTGGGCAAACAGCGCTGATACCTCGCAACCGATACCAACGCATTTGCCTTTTAACTTATAAATAATAATTCAATCCTTTCATCCAATTCAATCCGCCGTGGGGTGCCGGCAGTAGAATGATACCCCTCCTCTCATGCCCATGGATGCAGTAAGAGCCTGCTAAGGAATACCTCCGGAAGATGGGCAGCAGCGTCTATCCGTGTATCAACATCCTATACTGCGCTCACCAACCCGCCTGGCAAGCGTGGTGAGTATGGCAACTACCCCTCATGGAGATCCATGAGGGACGCCTGTGTTCATCAGTGGACGTTTGCTGGCTGAAATGATGATGAATAATTCAATTTCCGGTGAAGGTATCGTTTACGATAACAGTTAATAAGGCCCCGCGGCAAACATTTAAGCACGTTAGAATAGGTTTACGACAAGAGTGTTTTTCGCACGGACTATATGTTGCCATATCGGGATCTGGTTCTGGTGAAAATCAATATCTACTTCTGCCGGAAGAAAACAAGACTAGAAATATAGTGTACGCAGAAGTACTATAAAATAACGTAGTTTTGAGTTTTTAGAATAACCTACAATCAACATGATAATAATATAGGATTATAAGACCCAGTACTTTTACCTAACGTTTTAAAGTTCCACTCTTACTGATAAAAGCTTGAAGTAGGTACCTAAAATAAATAAAATCAAATAATAATTTTAATGACATAAAATCGTATAAATCGGATATTAATAAATCACAAGAATTAATTATATCCTGGCTTGACAATAATAATTTAAAAATTAATCTAAATAAAACAAATATAATGCATTTCAACCAAAGAGCATACAATCCGTCTAACATTAATTTGACATTTTATAATAATTTAATACAAGAAGGTGCCTCTACACGATTCTTAGGTTTACAAATAGACAAAAAACTTAACTGGAAAAAACATATAGAATTTCTAAGTATAAGTTAGCAGCTCGGCTTATGACCTATACAAACTTACCTCAGAGGTAACTTTGAAAGCTCTTTTGATAGCATACTATGGTACTGTAGTGTTGATATGGGATTATAATAATAATAAAATACGTTTATTTCAGGCAAAAATACACCCATAGAAATACAAGATAAATTAAATTAAAATAAAATAATACAAGACCTCTTATAATTATATATTTTGGGCAATTCCACCGACAGAGAAAATTTTTTTAAAACACAAAAGCGATATATAAGAGCAATGTTTAGGATGAACTCTACAGAAAGCTGTGTGCCAATTTTTAAAAAATATAGAATTCTCACACTTACAAACCTATATTCTTGAAATTTCCCTATTTGTAAGATCAAATCCAAAGGAGACCATTCCTTTTGGGCCCAAAACCGGAAGTGCCGGCCAACGGGAAAAAATATTTTTAAACTGTTGTACACCTTTACCTGACCATTTGTTACTATGGCCGTATACCTGTGGAATTACTATTTTATCTGCTATCGGAGTTTGAAATATCTGGTTTCATATACATTTCGGGGCAAAAATAATTCCTTTTTTAGCCTATATATATATAATTAGATTTATGTTTATGGTCAATTGAAACATTTTTATCTATAGTGGCGGTTTGTTATGACAAGTGTTGTATGTGCTATAGATATATATGTATATATATATATCTAAATAAAGGTATATATATATAATAGATGAGTACTTGGAAGAAAAATTAGAGGAGCTACAACGTAGCTCCCGCAGCTCTACTCTTGAACTCAGGAATGTGCCAAACTCAAATATGAAGACTAAGGAAGTTCTCATATACTACGTTACTGAAATTGCTAACAAGGTTGATATCAAGGTACCTCAAGAAACCAAAGACATTTTCAGGATCCCTGGCAAGGCGGGCTCTAACAAGCCTATCTTGGTCGAGTTGACAACGATTTTACTAAAAAACAGAATTATTAAAGCAGTTAAATCTTATAATATTGCCAACAGAACCTCCAAGTTGAATGCTTTTCACCTGGGTCTAAGGGAACACAGCTCACCGGTTTTCGTCGTTGAGCACCTCACCAGCAGAGCCAGCCGACTGTACTACCTTTCAAGAGAGTTTGTAAGGAATGGTCAGTTCAAGTATTGTTGGACATCCAGCGGAAAGGTATTTTTAAAGAAAAATGACGGTACCCCGATTATACTAGTCAAAAGCGAAAAACAGTTAACGGCTCTTAGGGCTAACAATTAATTTGACTAGTATCTATGCACAAAATTAATTGACTAATTTTATGTTTTAAAATAATTAACTACAATTTTGTTTGCATGAATCTTATTAATTATTTCTGCCAATTTCTAAATTATTTACAAAAACTTATTCATACTTATAATTTATGCCTATTTCTATGATCAATGTGTCACGACTGAAAATTAATGCCAACTCTGTTACCATTAGATACCCTTTTAATGGATAGCGATATTTGCCAACAAATAGACAAATTTAATATTGCCTCTTCATACGAATGCTACCTACATGAATGTATCGAGCTACTAGGACAAGAAAGTTCTTACCTAAATATCATCACCCAAAACATTAGAAGTGCCTACAAAAATAAGATCATTTAATTGTACTACTTTCTAAATTAAAATTTATCCACTGCGACATAATCATTTTAACAGAATGTCATTTGTCAAAAGACAAACCACTCCCAACTCTATCAAATTACAATTATTTTTCTTCCTCAACATTCTGTAATAAAAATGACGGCATAGTAATTTATTCAAAAACGAATCTTAATTGTACAATACACGAACCCGTCTTTCAGAATGCTACTTGTCTCTTAGTAAAAAAATCAGATTATATTGTCATTGTTGCTCTTTATCGTTCGCCATCCCAACTGTGACAACTTCTTCAATTCACTAGAATATTTACTAAAATCACTTAATACATTAAGGAACTCGATCATCATGTGTCTGTGAGTACCGATTATCTTAATCTAACCGCAGAACTTGGGTTTTTACCTGCCAACGTTTTTCCAACTCGGTTTGGGAACTGATTAGTCCCTGCCCTAATCCGTTCTAAAAATCAATGTTTTCCTCTCTCATAAAAAGTGCAGTAACCGACCATCTTCCTGTACTACTATGCGTCCCATCAAACTCCAGACGTTACCCCAATAGCAAAGTTGTAACCAAAATAAACTATGAAACTGTTACTAAGTTTCTAAATAATGATCCAGCATTGCAGGATATTATTATACATGACTGACACGAACAAAGCTGCTAACGCACTTGTATATTATGCTTACAGATCGGCTATTAAACTAGGTTTCGCACGTGAATATATTCCTTGTAGGCAACGTATCTCAAAACTCTGTATTACTCAAGGGTTATTAAGATGTATAAGACGTAGAGATAACCTTTACACTAGAGTTAAATAAAACCGGGCAAGAGCGAGTCAGACTCGCGCACCGAGGGTTTCGTTCCAATATAATATTATGACAAACGCGGTTTTATATTTGTTGGAGAACCTTGACAGCGCCATCTCTTGTCTGATAGCGGAACTTATGTAGATTTTTTACACTTTCGATGATTTTTATAAAAGTATGCTAAGTAGAGAGTTTGTAATGGAAGGAATGAAAGGAGATGTTTCACGAATGTATGGAATCCAGGCTACCTAGGTGTACACGTGCACAAACATGGCTAAATATATATTAAACATTTTCCCACCATCAGTTTTTAGGGTTCCGGACCAAAATGGTAAAAAGGAACCCTTATAGAATCACTCTGTCTGTCTGTCTGTCTGTCTGTCACAGATGGATATCTCGAGAACTACTAATGCTATCGACTTGCAATTTAAAATGGTAAAAGACAACAGTTTTTTACTTATATAGCATATATAAAAAATTTAAAAAATATTCTTATTTTGATTGCAGGGGAGCGGATAGGGGATCTCAAAAATTTTAAGTGAAGTTACTAGGCCGTGTGGGGTATCATATGAAAGGTATTCATTTGTACATTAATAAACAGTTTTTAGTTTTCCTTTAAACCGTATCGTTTTTGAGTTATTTACAAAAATGTTGAAAAAACGACGGTTCCCCCCCCCTTATCTCCGAAGTTTGCAGAGATGAACCCGTGATACTTTTATAGCTAATAGAAGTGTATGTAAACTTTATAGGAAAATTATAGCGAACTCTCTAATTTGCATAGTTTTTTAGACAATGGGGGTGGAAGGGGTGTTTTCAAAATTTTTGGAAAGTTACTAGGTTATGTGGAGTATCATATGAAAGGTATTCTTTAGCACATTAATAAACAATTTTTAGTTTTCCTTTAAGTCGTATAGTTTTTGAGTTATTTACAAAAATGTTGAAAAAAATAGCGTTCCCCCCCCCCCTTATCTCCGAAGTTTGCGAAGATAAACCTTTGAAACTTTTATTACTATTACAAGTGTATGTAAAGATTAGAGGAAATTTATTACAATCTCTCTACATAGCATACTTTTTTAGAAATCATCGAAAGTGTAAAAAATCTACATAAGTTCCGCTATCAGACAAGAGATGGCGCTGTCAAGGTTCTCCAACAAATATAAAACCGCCTTTGTCATATATTATATTGTATGATGGCACGGAACCCTCGGTGCGCGAGTCCGACTCGCTCTTGCCCGGTTTTATTTAATATGTTGCTTCATTTGATGCATTTTCCTAAAAATAACTAGTCTAAGTCGAGCAACACAAAACTGTAGTCCAATATGGCGGACTAATACAGTTAGTGACGTCATTTTGACAGCTGTTGACATAATAGTGAAATAAATTATTTACGATAGAAGCTAAATCAAGTCAACCTGAGGTATTTTAATTTTCGAGTACCTAAGTACCTCAGGCTACCTACGTAAACTACATTACGAACCTACCTACTGATAAAAAAACTTCAAAATCTTCAACTCACAGTCTTCACCCAACACACAATCTTCAGTGACAGTTAGGTACAAGAATTTATTAGAAACTGTCTTGGGTGCCTAGTAAAAATGTTACCAGTGATAATTATGCCTCGTATTTAAAACATTAATAAAACAATCATTTTAGTTTAAATTAAATAAAGAGTATTTTTTTCCGAAATCACCGATTTTTGCGCAATTTTTCAGTCTGGGTACATACACCTAGTCCATTTTGAAACATCTCCTTTCCTGTAATCTTTACATACACTTCTAATAACAATTTAAAATTATTTTTTGATGATTGACATTTCTTCAGTAGCTTCATAGGTAAGAGTTTTTAACCATTTGCTTAGTATATATTTTGCTTCTCTATTTGTTTTTTCTTTAAGGTCACAGACTTTTACAACGCTATATACTGCTCTTAGGATGAATCAAAACGTTGCGCAAACGATGTTTTTGTTGACGATTTGGCTATCTTGTAAACACATTTACTTAAAACTGTGGGGCGTCTACCCATTGTCGTTATTAATATCGACCAAAGAACGGCAAAATATCACGTTTGATGTATGGGAGCCTCCCTTTAGAATTTTATTTATTCCATTTTTAGCACTTACCATCTATTTGTTGTTATAGCGGCAACACAAATACATCATAGTCAAAATTTCAACTGTCTAGCTATCACGGTTCATGAGATACAGCCTGGTGACAGACAGACCGACAGACAGCGGGCAGCGGGTACACGGGTATAACCTACGGGTAAACCCTGAAAAACATACACCAACTGCTAATAACAGATCTGGGACTAACTACGGAACCTTGCGTACGCGTGGCCCGACACGCTCGTGGCCTAATTTATAGTATTGTATTCCGCAGAGTCGACTTCGTGTGGACAGGCCGCGACGATAGCTTGCATTTGTTCAGATAAAGACCTACCTAAATGTATCGTCCACATTAAAAGATTTGCAAATATCCAGCATGATGAAATAGAGATTCAATATGTGTATATGATATAATTATCATATCAAAGTGTTTCGAGTTTTTATACTTTTCTTAATCGCATATTATGTAAAGAAAATAATAATCACAGGCCACTAAGAACATAATGTGATAAAAGTTGTATTGCGGCGGTTTTTATTAACAAGTAGGTATTCAATTATAATACACGAATGATAAGGTAACTTTATCTAACACTTTAGTGGCCAAAATACAGTGTAGGTGGTATTTAACGACCTATTTAAGACAAGACTTACTTTATATACTTACAAGGTGTACGCCATTCTGACTCCCCAAAGTTGTGGCCTCCCCACAACTTTTATTTCAAAACTCTCCAGGATTCGGTGATTTTCATTCAAGAGATGACGTAACTTTGAACTTCAACAGCTGATTATACATGGTACCTAATGATAACCCAAACGGCAGCTGATTCTAGACAGGGTCATTGACCTCCGTGAAGAGTGTAAATAAAAATCCTTACGTTTCTCACAGAGGAACTATGAAATTAAATAAATCACAACATGAACTTTGTAAAAGAAGCAACATGTTTACTTATTATCTTAACTCAAAGTCAGTAAGTAAGATAAGATAATTTATTCAAAAATCAATATAAATTCACAATAAATTACAAAAGCCAAATTACAAAAGCTATTTAAATGTACTAAAATATCCGTGTGTGAACTAGGATAAAACCTGTGTTTCAGACTAGTGGGACTTACATTTACTTGTAGGTAAATAACATAACAATCATTATAATTAGAAGACTTAAACGGAACAGTTTCATATAGATTTTATAAACTAAAACTAAGCTAAATCTTTACACCTATGTTTGTCAAAAACGCTTGCGAAACATTTCATTCTTGGAATACTGGTAGTGATAATAGAGTAACAGTTAGTTACTTAGTTATTGCTAATAACTTTTTTGTATCATCATAAGACATGCTCTGAAGTGTTTTTATTAAAGATATTTTACAACTATTATAATTTAATGGGAAAATGTTAGCTATCATATTAATTCTATTGTAGAGAATTGGACCTAGACAATTATAAAATTTAGTTGAGAAGGCATATTTTGTTGAGGTTGACCGGGGGCAAACAATATAATTAAGTCTTTTGTTAGTAAATTCTGTGCTATAGGGAAGAGCTGTGTGTTGTTTTAGTACCACATTTAATATAAATAACTGCCAAACTGTTAGCACTTCGCAGGATTGACATAGAAGGTAAGTAGAAAAAATAAAAGGTCGGAAAGTAGCTACCTTAAGTACGGCTCTTTGAGCTCTCCCGATTGGAAGTAATAATGATTTACCTACTCCTCCCCAAATAGAAATGCAGTATGACAAAATGGACTGGCAAAGGGCAAAGTAAGTTTGTCTTAATAATTTCTGATCCGCAATACAACGTAACTTTTTGAATACGAATATCAACTTACGAACTCTATTGCTTAGAACATCTATGTATGGTCTGAAAGAAAGAGTATCATCTTGCAAGATACCCAGATATTTTATTTTGTTTGAATGGTTGATAGCGGGACACATACATTTAGTTTCAGGAGAGGGAATGCAATAATGAGCGAATAATTTCAAATATCCTTTGGTTGACGGTGGATTGCGCATAGAAAACTTGATATGGATAGTCTTTGTTGCGTTAAGTGTCAGTAAGTTGTACTGAAGCCATTTAGTCACAATATTAAAGCCATTTTGCGCTAACTCGTAGACTTATTTTTCCGAATCAGCCGAAAAAATTAGAGCAGTATCATCAGCATTACAATTACAATTACAATTAGCCATAAGTGTCCCACTGCTGGGCAAAGGCCTCCCCTCCAACTCTCCATGCATCCCGATCCGCCGTCAATTCATCAGCATATGATATGATTTTGCCCTGTTCTAGATTAAGATTGCAGAGATCATTTATGTAAATCAAAAACAGAGTAGGTCCTAAAATACTTTCTTGGGGAACCCCAAAGGATGTATTTTGCATATCATCACTGAGAACATTTCCAATTTTAAGGCATTGCATGCGTCCTTCTAAATAACTTGAGAAGAGATTCAACTGGGTGCCTCTAATTCCAAAAGACTCAAGCTTGCGCAAAAGGATAGGGGATGAAACAGTATCAAAAGCCTTAGCTAGATCCAGGATAATGCCTACGGTATGCTTACCTTTTTCCAATTCTTGTGCGAGAAAGTTAGTAAGATGATGAACAGCGTCAGAAGAAGATAACTTAGATCTAAAGCCAATCTGTGTATTTGACAAGATTAATTTATCTTCTAGGTATTTGACTAATCTTTTATTTATAATCTTTTCAAATATCTTGGACAACGAGAATAGATATATGGAAATAGGTCTATAATTAATAATTTGGTCTTTAGATCCCGATTTATACACAGGGACAACGATAGCTTTTTTCAGGCCCTCGGGAAAAATCCCCGTAGAGAAGCACTGATTAATAATATGAGTCAGAGGTGGGATTACTATGTGCCTGAATTGCTTGATAATTTTGGCTGGTATATTATCCCATCCAACTGCACAATCGGTTTTTAAGCTCATTATAATGCTTTCCACTTCGCTTTCATCGGTGTCCAGTAAGGCAAAAGAAGTGTTTATTAAATACAGCAAAAAGCCACATATCATAGTCAATTTACAAAACAAGAACAAGACACATTTAAATTGAATATAGCAAATTGCTGTGGGGTGCCGGCAGTAGAATGTTACCCCTCCTCTCCTACCCGTGGATGCAGTAAGAGCCTGCCAAGGGACACCTCCGCCATCTTCCGGAGGAAGACGCTGCAGCGTCTTTCCGTATATCAACATCCCGTACTGCGCTCACCAATCCGCCTGCCAAGCGTGGTGAGTATGGCAACACTCCTCATGGAGATCCATGAGGGAGGCCTTAGTTCAGTAGTGGACGTTTTACGGCTGAAATGATGATGATGATAGCAAATAATTGAATTCTTTTGCTTCAGATAACTTTTTTTCCAAGTGGGGGAAAGAAGCAAACAAGAAACCTCACACTTTCACTTCTATTCATTGTTACATTATTTGTCTTAATATTATGCTTAATTCGCAGTTCGCAAGGATGATTTGATAGTTTGGATATGCAAGATGACTTCATTTCTTATCGCGGCGAGCAACGCTCGGCCAAGGTTCAATATCATTCAAATAAGCACCGAGTAATCATGGAGTAATAAACTTTTTCAGATTTTGTTATATAAAAAGCTTAAACCTATAAATCGATAGTTCGGTCGCCTCAGATTGAAGCTTATTATAGAAACGCACACAGTTTCCCATACATGATTTATTTACTTTTTGGAGCCTAAATTTAGGCATGTGCAATTTATTTTTGTTTCTTGTATTTATGCTATGCACATCAGATTTCTCGATAAAGTCATTTTTAAGTTTGTGTGCAAGTGTTATATTGCGATATAACAGTTAAAATGTGAATTTCCTTAAAAGGTCCCTTAGGTGAATCGCGAGGTTTCATTTTGTAAATAGCACGTATCGCCCTTTTTTGAAGGACAAAGATTGTCTGTATATTCTGTATATTTGCTGCCCTTCCCGGCATAATACCACGGAATAATCTCATAACATCACAATATGGAAGTAGCTAAAATAAACCAGTCTAGCTGTAGCTTTATCAGTAATAGTTCTTATTGTTCTAACTGCACAAGCTGCTGAACTAAGCCGACCTGCAAGTGCATCAATTTGCAGTTTCCATTGAAGGGTAGAATCTAGGTGTATACCTAAAAATACTGTGGAAGTAACCGGATTGAGCATTTCCACACCCAACATTATTTTTGTTAGATATTCTTTTACGTTTGGTAAAGAAAATTTAATACATTGTCTTTTTAGCACTAAGCACTAGGTTATTCGCAGTAAACCAAACGTGCACTTGAGATAGTGAATTATTTACGTCGTCGTAATTAACTTTATTCCTATCAACTTTAAAAATTACCAAGGTATCGTCGGCAAATAAAACAATATCACATAAGTTTTTTGCAAAGAACGGGAGGTCATTTATAAAGATCAAAAACAAAAAATAAAACCGGGCAAGAGCGAGTCGGACTCGCGCACCAAGGGTTCCGTGCCATCATACAATATAATATATGACAAAGGCGGTTTTATATTTGTTGGAGAACCTTGACAGCGCCATCTCTTTTCTGATAGCGGAACTTATGTAGATTTTTTACACTTTCGATGATTTCTAAAAAAGTATGTTATGTAGAGAGTTTGTAATAAATTTCCTATAAAGTTCACATACACTTCTATTAGGTATAAAAGTATTACGGGTTTATCTCTGCAAACTTCGGAGATAAGGGGGGGGGGGGAGGGAACGGTCGTTTTTTCAACATTTTTGTAAATATCTCAAAAACGATACGGTTTAAAGGAAAAATAAAAACTGTTTATTAATGTGCAAGTGAATACTTTTCATATGATGCCCCACATCACCTAGTAACTTCACAAAATTTTTGAAAACCACCCTTCCCACCCCCTTGTCTAAAAAAACTATGCAAATTAGAGAGTTCGCTATAAATTTCCTATAAAGTTTACATACACTTCTATTAGCAATAAAAGTATCACGGGTTTATCTCTGCAAACTTCGGAGATAAGGGGGGGGAACGGTCGTTTTTTCAACATTTTTGTAAATTACTCAAAAAGGATACGGCTTAAAGAATAAATAAAAACTGTTTATTAATGTGCAAATAAATATACCTAACCTTTCATATGATACCCTACACGGCCTAGTAACTTCACTTGAAAATTTTGAGATCCCCTATCCGCCCCCCTACAATCAAAATAAGAATATTTTTAAACATTTTTATATATGCTATATAAGTAAAAAAGTGTTGTCTTTTACCATTTCAAATTTCAAGTCGATAGCATTAGTAGTTCTCGAGATATCCAGTTGTGACAGACAGACAGACAGACAGAGTGATTCTATAAGGGTTCCTTTTTACCATTTTGGTCCGGAACCCTAAAAAGGCTTTAAAATCGATCCTTGTGGAACGCCTATTTCAATTCTTGATCCCTCCGATCTCTGGCCGCATATCTCAACCTTGTGTACCCTATCAGATAAATATGACTCAAGGAGATCAAGTGCCATGCTTTCAATGCCCTAATATTTAATTTTTCTCAAAAGGATGTTGTGAGAAACACAATCACAACAACTTGGACAGATCACGAAAAACGCCTTTTACATTTTCCGAACTCTCCCAGGTAGGTACCAAATTTATGTTTTAAGAGTATTGTTCCAGCATCAGTTAGTTGTTGACCTACCTTTAGTGAATCCAAATTGATTATCATGAAGCAGCCTATGAAGGCTGAAATGAGAAATCAGTTGGTTTAAAATATTTATTTCAAAAATTTTACTTATCGTGCGTGGAACAGATTTAAACAACGGAACTTATCTACTTCATAAGATCTGGAAATACTCCTACGTCAATACAACTGTTAAAAATATGGGCCAAGTAAGGAGAAATATCATGAATAATGTGACCTAGTACTTTTGTAGAAATACCCCAAAGATCTTCTGTATTTTTAATGCTTTGACAATTATACTTTCATTGTTGTGAGAGAAGTTAAAATAAAGGAGATGTTTCAAAATGGGCTAGGTCTATGTACCCAGACTGAAAAATTGCGCAAAAATCGGTGATTTCGGAAAAAATACTCTTTATTTAATTTAAACTAAAATTATTGTTTTATTAATGTTTTAAATACGAGGCATAATTATCACTGGTAACATTTTTACTAGGCAGCCAAGACAGTTTCTAATAAATTCTTGTAACTGTCACTGCCAAATGATTTTGACAGATGGTTTTACGTGTTTGAGTTGAAGATTTTGAAGTTGTTTAACAGTAGCTAGGCTCTTAATGTAGTTTACGTAGGTAGCCTGAGGTACTTAGGTACTCGAAAATTGAAATACCTCAGGTTGACTTGATTTAGCTTCTATCATAAATCATTCATTTCACTTTTATGTCAACAGCTGTCAAAATGACGTCACCAACTGTATTGATCCGCCATATTGTTCTACAGTTTTGTGTTGCTCGACTTAGGCTAGTTATTTTTAGGAAAATGCATCAAACGAAGCAACATATTAAAAAACTGATAGTGGGAAAATGTTTAATAAATATTTAGCCATTTTTGTGTACGTGTACACCTAGTTAGCCTGGATTCCATACATTCGTGAAACATCTCCTTTAAAGTAAAAAAACAAACAAGCTTTTATTTAAACGTACCCACTAAAAATAATAAAATAAACATTTTCCATTAAAGTTTAATGTCAACTTAAAACGTCAAGTACATGGCAAGCTAAATAAAAGCTTGTAAAATGCCATGCAATTTTGGGGATGTTA
This sequence comes from Pasiphila rectangulata, assembly GCA_963082625.1. NCBI lineage: Eukaryota > Metazoa > Arthropoda > Insecta > Lepidoptera > Geometridae > Pasiphila > Pasiphila rectangulata. Next base: position 16,448,951 of record OY720256.1, on the reverse strand, counting down.
GCAAAAATGTATCAAAAGCGTTTGCAACATTCCTAATTATGTATAGAATCTAATTATTTATTTTGAATGCGATTACTTTATTGCGAGTCTTCGATTTACCTGTTTCAGTGTTAATAAGTCTCCACGTCGCTTTTGTTTTATCGGATGATATCATTATTTTGTTATTAAGAAACAGAGATTTGGTTGCTTATTAAATACTTTAGAATAAATATTTGTATATTGAACAATAATGTTGGATCATGCCCTAACCTCGAATGTTGTGACACCATTAAATATCTCGGTGTAACACTGGACTCGATGATGACATATGTCCCACATATCAAATTACTAACCGCACGCGTGAGATAATTAATATCAGTATTTAAAAATATAAAACATGCAGCCAACGAGTCACACCTACTTACAATTTACTACACGCTGTGTCAGTCCCTGATAACCTAGTGTGCAACTTCGTGGGGGGTGCAGCAAAAACTCATCTACTTTCGCTTGAAAGAGCTCAGAGGGCAGTACTGAAGGTAGCGTACTGCAAACCATTCAGGTACCCAACAGCGCAACTCTATGCTGATACTAAACTTATCACGGTGAGACAATTGCGCATCCAACAAACAATTATAAGACATCACCTTGTCAAACCTATACAGAGTACCCAAACATTAAAAAGACGAACAAACCGAATTGCTACGGCGCATGGCGCGTGTAACACGTCATTAACAAAAAGACATGTTCCTTACCTAGCACCTTACATTTACAACCAAATTAACAAACTTACTTCATTAGGGGACCTATCTTACGCAGAATGTATCTAAAGTTAAAACTAAAACTTACTTACAAAACCTGAATTATACTGAAACCGAAAATTTAATGAAAGTAAACTAACACATACATACATAATACACTTGTTTTCACACATTACACGTACATTACACTAACTTACGATGTATTTAATGTTTGGCTTTTAGCTTTTAGTTTTAATTAAAAAAATATATTAGTATTAGCTTTTACATCTTCTTTTTATCTTTTGTTTTCTTAATAATATTATCAATTGTAAATTTTTCTTGTACAGTACACTTACTCGTAATAGTTAACTGAATTAACATAATATTATAACCTTGTATACCTAAATAAACTATGCAGAGGTAGAGAAACCTCGCGTCTACAGAACATGTTACATTAGGTCTAAATTAAGCATTTATTTGTTAATTAGGCTTACAAAAATATTTTTTCTTTATCTTTTTTAGCTTTATGTAACATAAATGCTCTAGTAGCAAAAAGATCGTAATGTTTATTTCTACTTCTATAAATTCCTGGAGTAGCACAATCAATGCACCCGGTTCTATCTCTAGCTTTGCATTTTTTTTATTTGAATATGTGATCGTGGCCTGATTTATAGTATTTGACAGTTTTACATAAATATCATTAGCATTATCCAAGCTATTTATGTTTGTTATGTTATGTTATGTTGGCTAATTTAAGATTTATGGTATCCTGGAATCTCTGATGCGGCCTTCTGTAATGGGTCCGTAGGATATAGTTTTCTACTCGTAGTTATTTTGACGACACCGTTAATCAAAACACAACTGTTTCTCTGTAAAAAAAGATTTATTGGGTTAATTTAGGATTTACATTAAACAGTACGATTACACAGTGAGACAAAGTGTACCGACGTGTTAGAAAAGAAAGGACATTTAATGTTCTTAATCACAATGTCAATATTAGACTTTATAATTAATCTATACTAATATTATAAAGAGGTAAAGTTTGTGATTTGTGAGTTTTTGACGTTGTAGGGGGTACTCTGGAGCTACTGAACCGATTTTGAAAATTCTTTTATTAATAGAAAGCTCCATCGCACGCTGGAGCTTTCTATTTAGTGCGATGGAGCGCAGCATTTTGGGTGTAAAGAGAACCGACAGGGTCCGCAACACTGAACTGCGCTCCAGAACTCAGATCGCAGATGTAGCTCTAAAAGTCGCCAAACTGAAGTGGGACTGGGCTGGCCACGTCTGCCGTATGCCAGGTGAACTGTGGGCCAAGGCAATCACTGAATGGCGTCCTGACCCGGCGAGAAGACGACGCGGCAGACCAATACGTAGATGGCGGGACGAGCTCGATCAATACAGAGTTGACTGGAGGGAAGTGGCTCAGGATCGAGATGCATGGAGGGAATCGGGGGAGGCCTTTGCCCAGCAGTGGGATCAGATGGGCTTATAATAGAAATAGAATAGAATAGAAAGCTACAGTATTTGTGAGTGTCATACATAAATTAATAAATTAAGTTAATAATTGCTGAAAATAGTTCGAAAATGAAGTGATGATACTCTGAATTCAATATGGCGGAACATCCAAGATGGCGGACTAGTTAAGAATAACTGCTTTCCTATAATATGGGTATCAAATGAAAGGCCTTGGTGAGAGTTACTCGAAAAATTAAATGACATTATTTGAAATCCAACATGACGGTATACCTACTCAAGATGGCGGACTAGGTTATTATTAATGCACTCTTACAATATGGGTAATAAATGAAAGGCCTTACTGAGAGTTACTTGAAAAATTATATGACATCACTCTCAATCCAACATGGCGGTCATGAGATGAACAGACAAGAAACCAACTGTCCAGTGATAATTAAAAAGTAAAAAATAAATTTAAAGTAAAAAAACTTTTTAACAAACAAGCTTTTATTTAAACGTACCCACTAAAAATAATAAAATAAACATTTTCCATTAAAGTTTAATGTCAACTTAAAACGTCTTTACACAATATAAGTAATAAAAAAGCTTGTCGCGACGCGAGATTTAAGCAGTTTACCTACTCAAGTATTTACATTGTTTGAAAAAAAAATTAAATCAATTAGATCAAGTTACATGGTTAATCTCGCGACAAGCTTTTTTATTACACATATATTGTGTAAAGACGTTTTAAGTTGACATTAAGCTATAATGGAAAATGTTTATTTTATTATTTTTAGTGTATACGTTAATAAAAGCTTGTTTGTTAAAAAGTTTTTTTTTACTTTAAATTTATTCCTTTGACCGTATCGTTTCCGAGTTATTTACAAAAATTTTGAAAAAACGATTGTTCCCCCCCTTATCTCCGAAGTTTGCAAAGATAAACCCGCGAAACTTTTATAGCTAATAGAAGTGTATATAAAGTCTCTAGGAAAATTATAGCGAACTCTCTAATTTGCATAGTTATTTAGAAGTAATCGAAAGTGTAAAAAGTCTACATAAGTTCCGCTATCAGACAAAGATGGCGCTGTCAAAGTTCTCCGACAAATATAAACCGCTTTTATCATTTATTATTTTGTACTAGCTGTTGCCCGCGACTTCGTCCGCGTTTCCGTCGTTTTTCGTAAAGTAGCCTATGTCCTTTCTCACGGTTCATTGGTTTTGATGTAACAGACAAATTAACTTTTGTATTTTATTAGGGAAATATCAAAGGGAATTGTCAATCTACTGTCTATTGTCTATCTGTTGAAAAATATCGCAATACGGAACCGCACAATATTATTGTTAATAGCTGTGCCCGCGACTCCGTCAGCGTGTAACTCCTTGTGTGTTATTAAGTTAATGTATTGGTAATATTGTTTAGATCACGTTCACATGAGGCTTAAGTACCTATAGAACGAAAATATTTCAGCGCAAAGCTTCCGGGTAAACTATGTTGAAAGTTGACCCGTCCGGCACGTGAACATAAAGATTTCTAGAACTGCTAACCCGATAAAGAGCGACGTACAACTGACCATGCAAGAAACAACTGACCTAACCAACCTCTCAGTGAAGGTTTCGGACTCACCGGATAGTACATGCCGTTCGCGATCAGCTGTGAGACGTAATTCCCTCTCAGTGTAGGTTTCGGACTCGCGAGATAATGTATGCCGTTCGCGGTCAGAAGCCGAGCCGCAATTCTCGGTGTGAAGCAGTTTCAGCTTCTCGGGATAACACATGTTGTTCTCGGTCAATGGTAAGCCTTTGCTCTCGTTGAGAAGAGCTTTGAGACGCCCGTGATGTAGCTCGTCTCGCTCTGTCAGCTGCTAATCGCATCTCCCTTCGGGAGAGCTTTCATTGGCTCGAGAAGTTGAGGCACTAACAGAGTTTAACCGATGTGCTCTTTCCTATGCCGATTCTTGAGAACGCCTATTTCTCATTCTCTTAGCTTCTCTCGAATTTCGAGATAAAGATAATTGTTTTTTAGGTGGCATTAATGCAGGCAAATGCAAATAAAACGTAAATGAAAATAAAACTAATACAAAAAAGTGAACGTAAATTAGCCCAAAACTTACCTATCGGTATCTAAAAATCTATGCGTACCTACTACTACTTCACCTAAAAAGAAATAAAAAATTTATTTCTTTTTAGGTGAAGTAGTAGTAGGTACGGTAAATTACTTGTATTTGTTAATGTTTTAATTTTAGAACTGCAATAACGTATATATTTACTATATGATATGTATGTATGTATATGGTCTTATATCATAACATATCTGTCTTTGTATTATTCTATGTAGGTTTACTAATTTATTGTACAGTACACCCCTGCCTTTCATACTTCCATATTTCTCTCTATCCAAAAGCTGTCTGAAAGAAATCGCTTCTAAGCGATAAAACCGCCCATTGTACCAGTTTTAGTAATATACGTATTTTTCAACAAATAATATAAAATATAAATAAATAAAATAATTATACAATAAAGTATTTTGTATTGTATTGTAACAGTAATAATAATAAATTTTATTCCGTTTTACATCAATTTAATTAGCTTTAGCTTGTTAGTGCAACAACAAAATCGCCACCAATTATCCGTTTCTTAGGCGGCGGCCATTTTGAAAGTTTTTATCATTGTTTATTTTATTATCAGCTATATAATTATTAGTTAATAGTTTACATTTAATAGTTTACATTTAATGTAAACTATTAATAATTTGTAATTTGAACGCTTATTTAAACACTTCTAAAATAACTAATACCTATTTTATAAAATAACAAAAAAAGGAATCTAAAAATAAATTATCAAAGACTAAAAGTCGCGCTGATAAGCACGGTTTGTTAATATCAATTAAGTATTTTCTGTCAATATGGTGGAACGCTTTGAACGTCTATTCGCATCAACAACAGACAAAAATTGTATGAAATAAAGCTTTTTTTTTTTTTTTTCGAAATGACAATATATGTTGTTGACCGCAGATGGCCATGACAACGTTACCGGACTATGGCGAGCGCAGAAGGCGCCCAGCCGCAAAAGTTAGGTTGGGGCAACAAGCTCAAGGGCACCACTTAGGTTCGAACCACGGCTTGGACTGTTGCCAGATTTTTTGAATCTACTGAAGGATAGCGTCTAGGTGCAAAACTGCACCTTTAGACGGAAGAATGTATTCTTCGGCCCCGCCGGCGGGACCGGTTTTTGAATATGTGTCTAACAGCTACTGTGGGACGGGTTGACGTCACCTCCGGGTTAGCGGCGGTGAGCTCGTCAACGGGCAAGCCGAGAACGTGTCTCGGTCGACGGATGAAATAAAGCTCGCGCTCGGACGCCTTTTTATACCTTCGGCCGCGAGACGCGTCGAGCGTGATTCAGTATTCACGCGCGATCGCTTATTATTAGCGTATTTCATGTATAACTTTGGTGTTTCTATACTTACCGATTTCTATGATTCTTTTTTATGGAATAGTTAATAATGTTAACTTTTTTAATTAGGGATGACTGAGAGTGTTATAAACGTAAGAGTAGACAAATATAATCAGAAAGCTTCGAACTGCTAAGCTATCGGGAGTTACACGTGTTATTGTGAGTCAACCATAAAAGATAGACATATGCTGTCGCGGGATATTTTTTATATAATTTTAAAGAGAACATTTCCGTCATACAAAATTTCTGTGTAGCTTTTACCATTAAGGTTGCACACGCGACGGAAGCTTAAAAAATGGAGTAACTTCTCCCGTTTTCCCAACATTTCCCTTCACTGCTCTGCTCCTATTAATTGTAGCGTGATGAAAAGTATACTATAACCAGCTTAGGAGTATGAAAAATAATTGTACCAAGTTTCGTTAAAATCCGTCGAGTAGTTTTTGTTTCTATAACGGTTATACATACAGACAGACAGACAGACAGACAAAAATTTTACTGATTGCATTTTTGGCATCAGTATCGATCCCTAATCACCCCCTGATAGTTATTTTGGAAATATATTTCATGTACAGAATTGACCTCTCTACAGATTTATTATAAGTATAGATGACGGCAAGGAACCCTCGGTGCGCGAGTCCATCTCGCTCTTGTTCGGTTTTATTTTGTTGTGTACTCGTCGATTCGACGAAGGTTATGTGTCTAGGGTTAAAAAACATTGATATCTAGTAAGATCCGATCTGAAACCCATATTTAAGCGTCTACGTGTACAAATCTGTTACTTTGTATATTTTTTATTATACATGGAATATTATTATTGTTTAATCATTTTATTTCAGAGGCTTGGTTTTGTAAAGAGCTAGACAGATACAGGTGCTTAACAGAATTATCAATCATAGAAAATACAGACGAATTAGGAACCTCTTCTTTATTTGCAGAACTTAAATGTAAACAAAACGATGGGTTCGTGAAAAATATTGATTATTAACAATTAGTTTCTTTCGGGTAATTAATTTATTACATTGACTAGTTGAGAGCTTGTTAAGACCATTATCATCCGCGAAAAGATCAAGATCACGCTGTGGCACTAAGGTCGATCAACGCATCTCGCGCCCCTTGGACCGGCCGCGGCCACTATCTCCCGCGGGCGGAGCGACCCTTCACCCCGGTAATCGGCGGACGAGGGCCGTGGAAACTTTCTATTACTCTATTACTGAGCCCTCACTGCACACAAACAACGACTTTATCTGCTCTGTAGGTAGGTACTCTACCAAGGTCCCTACATCAATCTACAGATAGTTGCTGGACTTTTTACAGAGCCAGCAACTTTATAAATGTTGGACAATTCACACAGCATCATCATCTAGCTCCAAGCTAAGCAGAGCTTATTTTTTGGGTACGAGATGACTGATTTACTTAATACATTACTACATAGATAGATATTTTTAATTATTTACAGAAAAACATTCAGAACACCCTCAACAAATATATGTCCCGAGGCGGGAATCAAGCCCGCGACCTCTTGCGTCGCAGGCAGATCTTCGCCTGCTGCGCTACAACCAAGGCTGTCAAACGTACATAGGTATTGTAAGCTCGAAAAATAATAAATAAGAGTAGTATATTGTTCTGTGAACTGCGGAACAGATGGACGTCCAAGAGGAGGGAAATCATGACCCTTCCTCATATTAACTTGGAGTCGCCACCCGAGGCGTGTCGTTATTATAATATACAGGATGTATTATAGATGGATACTCTTTATTGTGTAAATCATACAGAAAATAAAAACAAATAACTAAAATTAACTTAAACTACAAAAACAACCGAAATACACAATGGGCGGTCTTATCGCTTAGAGCGATTTTTTCCAGACAACCTTTGGATGGAGAGGATTTGGATGGAAGAATGGGGTGTAGTGTTAATATCCTAATACATATATAAATCCTAAAATATACCCATATATAACATAATATAAAATATACCCTAACCCCTTGGGGTGGGGACCCCAAGGGGTTGGGGGGTTGAGCCTATAAAAACAAGTCTACTACACCCCTACTTTCAACCCCCATATCTAGGTTTAAAGAATTTTTATTTCTCATAAGAACTACAAGGTCCACTTATAATGAGATTCACAAAAGTAAAATTAAATAATAGGCCTCTGGAACCTAATCACCTTAATAACTAACACAATTTTATATTACCTATTCTAGTTCTTGAAAGCTTATACAAAATAGTTTATCCTATTAAATTAAATTTTGCAAACTTAAAATAAAACAAAACAAAACAAAACATCCAGTCACAAGACGAGAAAAAAAAATTAAAATACAATAATATATGAATGGATCGACCGACTTCTATAAAACTTTCAGTTTTGCATTTCACTCATCATTTCATTTGGAAATTATAACTATAACATATATTGTAATATATTATAATATATTTATTATTCATATATTTGGAAATATTTGATTATTCATCCCCTATTTCACCCCCCCCCCCCCCCCCATATCTTGTAAGATTCCTTACCGATTTTGATAGAACATCTTTAGGAACCACCGCCGGAAAACCTTCTTTCTAATAAAAAAAACTGCATGTAAATCAGACTTATTTAAGAGCTACGGTGCCACAGACAGACACACAGACACACACACATAGCGGTCAAACTTATAACACCCCTCTTTTTTATCGGGGGTTAAAAATAGGGAATTCTATTTTTTTTATTAAGATTACTTTTTTATGTGGTGTGAATATGATCCTGAGTTCATAATTGGATTAAATTTTTTTTTATTATGTTATAAATCAACCCCTTTCGGCTTAGTACACTGTTTAATACACCCTGTATAAATACCTCAACATCACCGCGAGATGTTCGAGGCAAAAATATATTTTATATTACTGTACACAACTTAGACGACCTTGGTTTAATATTCGGCTGAGATGCAGCAGGTTGCGGCTTCGACTGCCGCCGTGGGACAAATGTTTGAAAACAATCTGCTGTTTTTTGGGCTGGTCTGAGTATTTCATAAGCACCGCCACTTGCCGGTCGGGCCACGATCGACAAATAATTAAACTTTAATATCAGGTACGCACACGGAACTCTAAATCGAAAAATTGTCTCTACAAGTTCTCGAAGGTTTTATAGGTCCTATTATAGGTCCTGTTCAGCAATGCTCCACACGATGGCCAAACAACAATAAAATACCAAAATATCTGGGGCAGGTACGACCCCATCTCACGTGCGTGGGAGAGACCTACCTCAAATGTTTTTCTTTGTCGTTATCTCGGCATGATTATTTTATTATAATACACCCTGTATAAAGGTCCCGGCGGACTTCCAACCGCCTGAGAATCAATCAATCTTTCAAACAATCTTTTATTTATCAAGCCTAACACTAGGTACATTGTAGTTCTACAACTATTACTAGGTACTCTACAACTATTTTACTACGGTACAAGTACTCTCCTTCAAATCGACAATATTAATTAGTGTAGTAGTGTAGATATATATGTAGAGTAGTATTAGTATACTTCTATTTTATTTATAGATTCTGGGTTTCCAAAAATAAATACTTACTACTATAAAGTATAAAGCTTCTGTCCGCCGCTTCGCGTGCATTATCATATTAGTCGGATTCAAACCCATGTTTGTGTGAGCCTATGATCGTAAGTTATAGATAGATACACTCTTTGAACATTCACCATAAAACATTTTCACAAAGAGAAACATAGACAAATATAACATACAATGTTATCAGCAATATTATATTGAATAAGTTTCAGGATTATCTACCGAACGTGGCGTCACTTAGATTTCAATTCTTTTGTGGGCGAAGTCTGTAACCACGACATTATAAATATTGAACTTGGCTGCCATTTCACGTTTTTAACATGATGCGATTTACCAAACAAACATACCGGAATACTTTAAACAGAAAACTCAAAATTGATACCTGTAATATGTTTTAGACAGATAGATAGATAAAATCTTTATTGTACATTCACCATAAAACATAAATTTCACACACTATATTTGTATTATATTTATATATTTGGCACACGTAAAAAACATGCACCAACTTCTAACAACAAGTCTACGGTTAACTAAGAATGAAAAACGTGTCACGTACATAGCACGTGACCCGACACGCACCTGACCTAATTTATTTGTTCCGTTTAATTTAGATAATAAAAGTAAGTAGATAATAAATAGTTACTAAATAATTATGAGTAGGTACCTCAAATTGTGAACTGATATTGTAGTGTACCTATTTGATAAGCAATGATGATTCAACACACAGGCATCTCACATTGTGACACCAATCAGTAAAGTAGACGATCGATTGTTTGTATGTTAAACGCACGTCCATTTAGGGTTCCGTATACACAACATAAATAGCTCCAAGGTGAGGTGGAGTCTGCCTGACTGCCACATAACCTCCTTGTATAGATTTCACAGAATAATAAGTCATCGCATAGAGATTTGCTCACTGAATTATCGCAGGAGAAAGTTAACGAGACCGTCGTTGGTACATACAAACAATATATTTTACATTGGAAGTATCTACCACCAACCACATTAAGACTGCGGTTAAAATATTGTAAAAGTTACTATTAATGACAGTGATTATCAAGAATAGTGAATACTAGGTTGCAAAAAGGTGCAAACTTACATTCAGTGATAGTACCTAATAAATACATGGGATGCTGAATTTATTTCATGGCTTACACTATATAGCTCCAATCTGTGTCCTTATATCCTTTTATATCTGAACAATTATGTGTTGTCCTTTCCTTTTAAAATAAATAAATGAAATGAAGGATTGAAAATAATTGTTTTAGGCAACACTAATATAGTAAGATCTTAATTAACTTATTCTACGGCCCATAGATACATACCTTACAAACTAACATAAATTAAAACAAATATTTAAATCTTTGCTTAATTTTAATCTGATTAGGATTCGGCTGCCTAGCGGAATTATTTAGAACTAACACAAGTCCACGACGCCAGACGCCGCGGCTATTTCTGTATTGACTATGTCGTTCCCGACTTTTTCAATAGATGGCTCTTTATTTAAAGTGTTAAGAATATAAGTTAGTCTTCAAAACTATTTTTATTACGGTTATCACAGCACAGTGTTTAGCACTTTTTTTACCTATTCTGTCCCACTGCTGGGCAAAGGTTTCCCTCAAACTACTCCAACCATCCCTATCCTTCCGCACTAGCATTTATAAATTAAAATAAATAATGCTGGGCAATTCACACAGCATCATCTACCCCCAAGCTAAGCAGAGCTTGTGTTATGGGTACCTATACCTACTAGACGACTGATATAGGTACTAAATATATTATACTACATAGATAGATATTTTTTTATTAAATATAGAAAAACATCCAGATCCCCCTGAACAAATATCTGCAGATCGTACATGCATTTGTCCCGAGGCGGGAATCGAATCCGCAACCTCTTGCGTCGCAGGCGGACAGGCCACCACAGAGGTCGTCGATTGTAAATACTTTGCATGTACTTACATATCCCTAATCACTTATGTACATACATACTACCTACCCGCCTCTGTATACATTAATATTATGCCCCATACATAACACATATTACAGAACCTAACGGGAATCGAACCCGCCACCTTCTGTCTGGCCAAAGAACTCAAATTCATTGCTGTTATTTTAAGGCCACGCAATGCAGGCATAACTACATACTGCACTCTAGTCTTATAGTTCCACAGATTATAATAGATTTATCTCGTCTATGGGGCCGTCTCCACGAGCGAGGGAATCGCGGCGATTCTATAGCGCGGACTCGTCGCGATTCTCTCGCTCGTGGAGTCGGTCTCTAAGAGAGTATAGAAATACGTGGCAATGACGATAACATCGCCGCGATTCCCTCGCTCGTGGAGACGGCCCCTTAGATAGATACTTAGTCATAGTTTACATGTTGTTCAAGGAATTAAACATAAAGAGCGTATATTTTATGTAAAATTGCTGTTCTAACCATAGAGGCCAATATAAATAAATTATCGGTCAGGTGGTTAATTTGAAAGCAAACAAAATATAATATTGTCCATAGGAGAAACAGTTCGTTCTGAGATCGACACCATAAGCACGGTAATATTATCTATACAGTATTGTAACCAATTAGGCAGGGTGTCCAATTAGGTAGGTCCAACTTCGAGAAAGAGGTCAATCGTCGAATCCAAATCGGATGGGCAGCGTTTGGGAAACTTCGCAACGTCTTTTCGTCCAACATACCTCAGTGCCTTAAGACGAAAGTCTACAACCAGTGTGTGTTACCAGTGATGACATATGGAACCGAGACGTGGTCCTTCACTATTGGCCTTATGAACAAGCTCAGAGTCGCTCAACGAGCTATGGAGAGGGCTATGCTCGGGGTTTCACTACGGGATCGAATCAGAAATGAGGAGATACGTAGAAGAACTCGGGTCACCGACATAGCCAAACGGATTAGCACGTTGAAGTGGCAATGGGCAGGCCATATAGCGCGCAGAACAGATGGCCGATGGGGCCGCAAAGTTCTCGAATGGAGGCCACGGATCGGTAAGCGCAGCGTAGGACGTCCACCTACAAGATGGGCAGACGACTTGGTGAGAACTGCTGGTCGGCGGTGGATGCAGACGGCTTCCAACCGCAGTACTTGGAGATCAATGAGGGAGGCCTTTGTCCAGCAGTGGCCGTCCTACGGCTGAAATGATGATGAAAATGATGATGAGTATTGTAACTCCGCTCTATCTTTGAAATAAATGCCTACAGCCGTGCGGTACGTAAACATGCGATAGGGCTGCCCGCCTACAGCATTTTAATTAAATTTGCCTAATTTGTGTTTCCATTTAGTTTTGTGATTGTAAATATACTTTTTTATATACTTAAACAAATAAAATACTTTGCGAATTTAATAGGAAGTGTTCAAGAAAAATGAGTGTTGTTTTTTGATTGGTAGATTTATTTAAAAACCATGTTTATGTTTGAATAACAAATCGGTCTTATGAATTTGCGACTGAAAAATATTTGCGCTTCGACTGAGACGTACGAAATGCTTTGTTATTAAATTTTTGAGCATAAAAAAACCGCATTCTAATAAAAGCTTAATTAAAAATAGTTTTAGGAAACATGGACAAGGTGGAGAAAAAGGAATATATTTTACTTGGTTATAGATACCTGCAGCTACTTTACAATTTATATGTTTGGTTTTAAATGAGGTTCGGAATATTTCCTACATTTTTTCTATATATTCCACAAAATCATCGCTGGATACAGTCGAAAAAGTTTGCGAATTAATATTATTTGTAGTACAGAGTTTCCAGGTATCTAAATAAAGTTATCTCTGGATGCGTTATTGACGAATTCATGCCACCAAAAACAGCACATTATATACTACTCGTCATATTAAATATGTACTTGAACTAATTTTTAGTGAAAAAATCGCGCGGTTATGGTTAAAAACAACACACCGTCCGTTCATCACTGCGGCACAGTCGCGACTGCCCGCATGCCGAGATCGAGGCGCGTAGGTATAGCTCGCGCTTCGTCCGTTTGTATGAAGTTGGAATACTGTGTATAATGTGCCATAAGCGGCTCGAAATGTTGGCGATAAGTTAATGGTCATCGCACAACATAGGTACGCTCATGGAATGACGGGTTTGCAAGGTATAAATACTGTTTCACCAGGCTCACCCACAGCCTGTGAAGATTTGGGCTTATATTGTGTTATTCCATAGTGGACCAAAGATTTAAATCTTTTGAGTGACACCACATTAAGCCAGGTGACATAGCATAGCTTTGGCGGCGTTAAGTTTCTTTACTTTACTATGCTGGCGCGATGACCCAGAGTGGGTCCTGGCCTCCGGCTCCAGCGCGATAGATCGCCATCTTATTAACAAATATTTGACCGGGTATTTATCGCGTTATTTACCTTTATGCCTTGGTGTGATTATCTATAGAACGCCAATTACTTGTACAATAAATTAAGTTGGATGGCTGGTGAAAGGAATCACAAAACGCAGTGTTTCAGGGGCAGCTTTAGGTATGCGTCTTCCAAATGTTAGAATAGCATACCTCCTCCTCCAATACGAAATGTTAAAAGTGTCACTAGTTTTAGACAAAAGTAAAAATATCCAAAGTCACAAATATTCCCTGATCTAGTCATCTACACACTGCATTTCTATATACTTAATTATTTCTTGGTGAAGTATAATGTGTACTTATCACCTAAGTTGATTTTTGTAATTTTGTGTTGAATAAATGCATTATTTATCTTTATATTCAGCACCGGATCGCCATCTGCTTCTGTCCTGGGCCGCCTCGATCCAGCCCGTGAGTGAGATGAAGTCAGTGCAGATGCGTCTCCCGCCATTCCACCTGGAGCTGGGCGGCCGATCGCTCGCTCTCTTCGCTCCTCGATGATTCTCTTCCACACATGGAACGTGGCCGAGCAAGCGTAGCCAGTTATTTTGCTTCGCCGAGGATGGATAAAAATAAATAAAATAAAATCTTTGTTTTCAGACATCTTGCATTTGTTTCGTTATGTTAACGTTCGGAGCTTACATACATTTAGAGCCGAGGCCGTGAGGTTCCGGAAGTAGAATGTTGCCTCTTCCCTCTTACCCGTGGATGCAGTAAGAATCTGCCAAGGGATACCTCCGGAAGATGGGCAGTAAAGTCTTTCTGTGTACCTATCAACAGCCCGTACTGCGCTCGCCAACCCGCCTGCCAAGCGTGGCGAGTATGGCGACCCCCATGATCTTGGCGCTCCATGAGGGAGGCCCGTGTCCGGCAGTGGCTGTGCACAGCAGCCACTGCAGCGCAGACGACACTCCGAGCGATGCGCGCGCTGGGAGTCGAGGTGCAGAGAGAGAGTTATGAACTTCTTCCGGATTGTGAAGGTGCATCGTACATTCTAGAAGACTGTTTATAGACCGACATACTACCTCATCTCCTTCAACTTCTACCAGTACCTAAGCAGCCTAACTACCAGAGGCATTCTCTTGCACAAAGCTAACAATTGTCATGACCTGACGACAATATCAACTTGAGATCTAGGACGAGATTACACCCTGAGATACTTCTCCATCAGTAACAACTGGCCAAGTGCGAGTCGGCTCGCGCACGAAGGGTTCCGTACCATGAGTCTGCGAAAATTTAAAGTGTTTACTTGTTGCCATTATTAATATCGAGCAAAAAACGGCATCAAAATCACGTTTGTTGTATGGGAGCCCCCCTTTAATATTTATTTTAATTTAAATATTTATTTTTATAGTGAATAAACAACTAGATATTCTGTGAATATTTCAAGCGTCTACCTGTTGCAATATCGAGCAAAAAAGGCAAAAAAATCACGTTTGTTGTATGGGAGCCCCTTAAAATGGCTTCTAGTGCCTTCAAATAGCTGCTTCTTCTTGTGTGTGTAGTAAATACTTTTCATTTAATTTAATTTATGGTAGAGAGTTAATTATAAATCCATTCGTTCAAGGAAATATACTTTTACAGTTTACCGATTTTTATCCGACTTAAAAAAAGGAGGTACCTAATCTTGTCGTCTATATTATTTTAAAATGTTTGTTACCTCAGAACTCCGGTTTCTATGAACCGATTTGGAAAATTATTTTGAGCAAGAATAAGATACACTTACAATACCTTAGGTCCAATGTTATAAAACTCAGTTCTGATGATGGGATTCATAAGGAATCGAGGGAACTCTTCAATTGTAGGTAGCGTTGAGAAATGCGTTCCCCTCATTCAGCTCTATCAGAAATTACTAAGTATTCAGAAAAATGTAGTGTTTAAAAAGCGAAGAGAGTATTGTGTGTTCAGGCGAAAGCTGCAGCTGGTTGTTGATTATTATTTAATTCTCGATAATAAAGTCGACAATCCGGGTGTTTTTAGAACTTTAAATCTATATGTACCCAACATCTACGTGCGCGTGGGTCGTCGACAGCACAACCTATTTGCTGGCATCGCTCCCCGAACCCGACGTGCCAGCAATGGGCCGGCGGAGCAGCACAAGCACTTATAAACTCATTTGTGCAAGAGTTCCAGGAACTCCAGAACTGAAGAGTTCCAGAGCAGGTCGTCATATTTCACGATAAGTTCCCCGCGACCACGACCAGGTGCAATCCGGTCGAAACGTCGGGATTAAAATAAAGGTAATTACGCGATAAATACCAATCATTCCCGATAATCCAATATAGTAATAATTTAAGTAAATTGAGATAGTAGGTATGTGTTTTAGTGTCATTACTGCGACCTTATGTCTATTGAAATGAATAAATATCTGAGCCAGAATGCATGTTCTCTAATAGATATCTCGCCAGCTCCACCTTTACACTCGTGGCTTCCACGACGGTTACCGTCACCCGCTCTGTCACCTCAGTGCGGGCTGCGGGGGTGTTATTATTAGTATTAAATATACTATAGTAACTCAGGCCAGTGTTCTGTGTAGGGGAGTCTGTCTGTGTTCAACCTCATCTTATCTGATGTGAAGGGTAACCTTTGACTATACTTATAGCTAAAAGGGTAACTGCCTATCCTACACTATCGTTCTCTTTCGTTAGGTATATGCTTTGCCAGATCGTGCTAAATCAAGTGTATCCCTTCATCCAGGCGCAGTAGCGAAACGCTGAAAGCGCAGGAGATTGCGGTTTTCAGACTTATTTCAACTAAACAAAAAGAGGTTTGTTTATTGTCAACTCGAATCAACTAATTTAGCAGTACGCACGCAGCAGTCACCGCCGCCGCACGTCTCCCGAGCGCGGGAATGAAACGACGGAAGACTATAAAAATAGGTTTAATACTTATGATTACATAGACTAAGCGTAGGGAGGGGGTGTGGGCGGGGGCGGGGAAGGTCACCGGTGCGGCGCGGGGGGCGGGGGCGGCAGCAGGCCCAGCGCGGCCAGCGCGGCGTCGGCGCGCGCCGCCAGCGGCTCCTTCCAGCGCCACAGCGCTGTGTCGCGCACCGTGTCGGCGCGCAGCTCGCGGCACGAGCGCGACAGCGCCTTCACGCAGTCGGCGCGGTAGTGCTGCAGGCGCGCCGTGCCGGTGTCCAGCGCGTACGAGGAGCAGGCGCCGCCGAGGCACGCCAGCGGGAAGTGGTTGTGCAGCGCGAGCACGCGGTCCGTCGCGTGGAACGACTTCACGTACTGGCCGGGCTTCGTGAAGTTGCGCGAGCGGTACACGTGCTGCAGCATGTGCAAGTGTCGCGGCACCGAGGGCTCCCAGCCGTGCGCGTGCGCCGGCTCGTCCAGGAAGTATACGTTGGAGGCGTGGTAGGAGGAGCGCGGCCGCTTGCCCGGCGCCGGCGCCGCCAGCGGGCCCGCGCGCCGCAGCAGCGCGCCCCAGTCGGCGTCCTCCAGCGGCACGATCACCTCGTCGATGTCGAGCAGCGCGATCCAGCGGTACCGGTACATGTGCCGGTACAGGCAGTCGTTGTACGGGATGAGCTCCATCTGCCGCTTGTGCGTCGTCTTCTTGGTGAGGTACATGTGCTGCAGCGCGGGCAGGTTGGGCTGGCCGCCGGGCAGCGACGTGCGCGTGACGGTGACGCGGCCGCGGCGCTCGTAGTGCTGCAGCACGCGCGAGATGTTGGGGTGCACCTGCAGCTCGTAGAAGTGGATGCGGTCGGCGCCGAGCAGCAGCACCAGCTCGATCCACTCCACCAGGCGCAGCGAGAGGTCCTCGTGCAGGAAGTCGAGGCCCTTGACGCAGACGGCGACGTCGCGGCGCTCGGCCGGCGTCGCGGGCGGGTCGTAGTGCACGCGCAGCAGGTTGCGCGCCGCGTCGCACGGCGCCTCCACCAGCGACACGGCGCGCGGCACCAGGCGCCGTACCTCCTCGGGCAGCACGCACGCCAGCAGGTACGGCTGCAGCACCTTGTCGCGGTAGTTGCCCCACTTGTGGTTCCACACGTACTTGTACTCCAGGTTGCGCACCACGACTGGTTCGGCGCGCTCGTCGAACCACAGCTGGCAGTGCGTGACGGCGGTCGGCTTGATGCGGTCGTGCACGGCCAGCAGCCGCACGGCGGGCCCGAGGCGCGACGTGTTGCGCACGTCCAGGTAGGCGCCGTACAGGTGGAAGGCGCCCGTGGAGGCGCGCAGCGTCTGCCAATACGTGTTGTGGAACTCTAGCTCATAGATGGACGGGAAGGGCGCGCACTCCTTCTTCTTGTAGAACTTGCCCTTGTCGTCCTTGTGCGCGTGCCAGTAGGACAGCGGCAGCGAGGGCAGCCGGCGCTCCGCGTCCGCGCGCAGCGCCGCCTCGTCGGCGGGCGCAGGGGGCGCGGGCGCGGGGAGCGCGGGCGTGGAGGCGGGCGGCGGCGGCGTGGAGGAGGGCTGCGCGTCGCTCTGCAGCAGCAGGCGCGCGGGGGGCGCGGGCGGCGCGGGGGGCGGCGCGCGCGGCAGGTGCGGCAGCGCCAGCAGGCACAGCGCGCCCCAGCACACCAGCGCCGCCAACCAGCGCGCCCGCGCGCCGCCGCGCAGGCACACGCACCCGCGCATCACCTGGAATACACAGGCGCACTGCTTAGCACAACAACAACTGCACCTCACATACAAACTTCATCCACAATCTCCGGGATTAGGAAAATAGTATCCTTCACTAAAGTGCAAATATTTATCGAATGGCATCTGCGAGGTACATTAGATCAAACACGTAGATAAGACACACAACAGCTACCTATCCTTCATGATTGCTTGTGCGCCGCGACGTCGGGCCATGGAGCGGCGGGACCGCGCGGACGGCCACGTAAGACCACTAGTGTACACTTAATTCAATTTTGTTAAAAAAATATTTTATAAAATACCCCGTTTACAAAACATACTGCATTTCCGCGGATTTATGTCACTTTGGCATCGGTGATCGATCATGTCTATGGACATTACAATAATATTAAATTTGGTAGAAACTGCGTTCAAAAACCAAGTGGTAGTTTTTCTGTTTACTGATAAGTACAAAAGGTTTTATTTTACTTTTAATTTTTTTTTTACTTTTTAGTTATCACTGGACAGTTGGTTTCTTGTCTGTTCATTTCATGCCCGCCATGTTGGATTTTGAGTGATGTTATACCTATAATTTTTGAGTAACTCTCAGCAAGCCCGTTTATTTGATATCCATATTGTAAAAGTGCATGAATAAAAAACCAAGTCCGCCATCTTGGGTATTCTGCCATATTGGATGTAGAGTGACGTTATTTAATTTTTCGAAATAGTCCGCCATTTGGGGTAAACCATGTTGGATTAAGAGTAATGTCATTTAGTTTTTCGAGTAACTCTCAGCAAGGCCTTTCCTTTGATACCCATATTGTAAGAGTGCATTAAGAATAACTAGTCCGCCATCTTGGATTCAGAGTATCGTCATTTCATTTCCGAATTAATATCAGCAAGCCCTTTCATTTGGTACTCATTTTATAGGAGTACTCCTCCATACTCCAACATGGCGGAACGTCCAAGATGGCGGACTAGTTATTCTTAAAAATAAGTAGTCCGCCATCTTGGGTGTTCCGCCATGTTGGATTCAGAGTGACGTCATTTCATTTTTTTAATTATTCTCAGCAAGCCTTTTCATTTGATAGATAGATAGATGATAGAAAATGCTTTATTGTACACCTTAAACTAAACAGTTTATCAAAAAAAAAACAGAAACACTAAACATAATCATTTTTTTCATCATTTCAGCCATAAAACGTCCACTGATGAACACAGGCCTCCCTCATGGATCTCCATGAGGGGTAGTTGCCATACTCACCACGCTTGGCAGGCGGGTTGGTGAGCGCAGTATGGGATGTTGATACACGGATAGACGCTGCTGCCCATCTTCCGGAGGTATCCCTTAGCAGGCTCTTACTGCATCCATGGGCATGAGAGGAGGGGTATCATTCTACTGCCGGCACCCCACGGCGGGTAAACACTAAAGATAAAGTAGTTGATACCCATATTATAGGAGTACATTAAAAATAAGTAGTCCGCCATCTTAGGTGTTCCGCCATGTTGGATTCAGAGTGACGTCACATAGCTGACCATGTATTGTCATCCAAAGAAAACCTGTATCAGCTCAATTGGTTGAATATATCTGCTTAATATACATACGTACAGGGTAAGCTAAATAAAAGCTTGTAAATAATATAAGACGTGCCGTGGGGTGCCGGCAGTAGAATGTTACCCCTCCTCTCATGCCCGTGGATGCAGTATGAGCCTGCTAAGGGATACCTCCGGAAGATGGGCAGCAGCGTCTTTCCGTGTATCAACACCCCGTACTGCGCTCGCCAACCCGCCTGCCAAGCGTGGTGAGTATGGCAACTACCCCTCATGGAGATCCATGAGGGAGGCCTGTTCATTAGTGGACTTTTTACGGTTGGAATGATGAATATAAGACTCGTCCATTGTTGAGATTTGTCTAGGCATTGGATTGGATGCAGAACAGAAGTGCTTTATAACTTGGCAATATGTAGGGCAGACTTGGAAGCAGAGATCACTGAGTCGTCTGGAAGCAAAGGAGGTGGGAGGGGAGATCGACCTTAAGCTACTTATAGCGCAAGGTCGGCGCAGGCGCAGGCGCGGGCTGCGCTAGCGAGCCGTGAAGGCGCGGGTTGCGCTAGCGAGCCGTGAAGGCGCGGCCTCCGCCGCCCGGCGCCGCGCCCGGGGCTGCCTCTCGTGTACTGATGATGACGTAACCGTTGCTTGTGGTGCCATAGACGTAAGCCAGCTGCTAACGCCGCTATAGACAGTTTCATTTAAGTATTGTTAATTTTTGAAGTCTAACCGATAGCTCCACCAACGATTAAAATTATTCATTGACGTGATATGAGCTAATTTTCTTTATTTATTTATTTATATCAGTTGCCTGCTGCACTTACAGCCGACGCCAACGCGTGCAGCAGGTTATTGTAAGTACACATTATATACACTTAATACTTAACTAAAGAAACGAATACACTTATCTAAAAACCAATTAGGTTTACAGTTAAAAATATCTATTTCCTGGTCCTGAGTTAGCAGGGCATTGAGCAAATTGAGGGCCTGAGTCGTGGGAGCATACTGCGCGGTTTGTGTGCGCACCGGCGGGGTAGCGAATAGGCGCGGCGAGCGCAGCCGTCGCCGCCTGTCTTGCACGAACAAGGAGCAGCGAGACAACGCACTCGGGTTATCTATTTTGTTGTGGAATAGCATGTAGTAGTGTAGGAGTAATGCACATTTGCGTCTCAACTGTAAGGTGTTCATACCTACCATTCCAGCAACAAATAGCGATGGATGCAGGTAGGGATAGTATCCATGCATTTTCTTAAATAAGTAGCGAGATATTTTTTTTTGTACTCGTTCTATCATGACGTTGTATTTGTCTTCGTGCGGGTCCCATACAAGAGAACTAAATTCTAATTTGCTTCTAACGTACGCATAATAAAGTGAAATGATGGCATTCCTATCATTAAATCGAGATGTTTGTCTCATGACAAACCCCAACTACTTCATAGCTTTGGCACAAATATCTTGGATATGTGGGTTGAATGTTAATTCTTGGTTTAACATTAGTCCTAGGTCTCTTATTTTTGTGACACGTTCAAGAGGGACCCCCGATATATTGTAAGTGTACTGGAGATGCGTTCGAGATTTAGTAAAGGAAATAGTTTTGCACTTGGAACTATTAAATTCGAGGTAATTGCAATTTCCCCAGCACACCACACTATCTATGTCCCTTTGAAGCGCTTCACAGTCTTCAGGGCCAACTACCCCTAGAAAAAGCTTCAGGTCATCGGCAAATAGGAGGCATTCAGCAGAACTGATGACTTGCGGCAGGTCATTTATCATAATGAGAAACTGAGTCGGCCCTAATGTACTACCTTGGTTCACTCCAGAGCAAGTCACATACTGCTCAGATCGGTACCCGTTGAGCTGGACGTACTGCACTCGGTTCAGGAAGTAGCTAGCAAATAACTGAAGTAATTTAGGTGTGAAGCCGACGGCTGCAATTTTTTTCAATAGGACATCGTTGTGGACACGGTCAAATGCCTTTTTAAAATCAAAATAGGCAGCATCAACTTGCCTAAAACTATCCATCTCTTTGACTGCAAAGTCCACAAAGTTTATGTGATTAGTAGTTGTGGACTTTCCTGTTCTGAAACCATGTTGTCTATCTGATAGCTGGTTTTTTACTTGTCTGGTCAAAGTATTTGAGTCTATATTAAACCATAGTATCTATGGTTTAATATAGACTCAAATACTTTGCCGAAGGCCGATAGAACTGCTATTGGCCGATAGTTTTCCACCTTTGACCTGTATTCACCCTTAGATATGGGAGTAACACGAGAGACTTTCCAATCGTCTGGATATAAAGCTGTTGATATTGCCAAGTTGTAAATAAAACGTAGCGTTTTCCCAAGAATAGCTCGACAATCTTTCATAATGAACGGTGGAATACCATCAGGTCCGCTGGAAGAATGAGCCTTAAGGCGGTGAATAGCTATTGTAAGGTACGTAGGACTGATGAAATCTATCACAATTCTTGAGGAACTGAAAGGGTCTGATACTTTGCGTTTTGCGTCGACTGCAGATAGAACAGGATCATGGGGTAGAAACACTGACCTGAAATAAGATGCAAAAGCATTTGAAGCGCTCCGACCCGTCACAGTCTTACCGTCAAATTCAAATTCAGTACACATAGTCCTAGTAGCCTGTTGTTCTTTGACAAATTGCCAAAAACTTTTAGGATCTGCTTTTATGTTTGCCTCTGTTCATTTTATAAAAAAGCTATATGACGAGTCTATAAATTCCTTAGCCTGCTGTCGATAAAACTTGAACATTTTGTGGTTAACTCTAAGTTTAGTTGTTTAATTTTTTTTAAATGAAAGTGTTTATTTTTTAAAGTTTTATTATTTCGGGAGTAAACCATATTGGGTAATCATATTTTGAGTTATTGAATTTATTCGCTCGTTTAACTGGTACATGTAAGTCAAAACAATTATTTAGTTTATTATAAAAAAGAGAAACTGCCTCACTAACATCCGTACAAAGAAATAGGTCATTCCATGAAACAGTGCATAGTTCATTGTATAGTGATTGAAAGTCAGCCTTCCAGAAATTATGTAGCCGAGGCAAGTTTGCTGTATCAGCAGCACAGCCAGGCGACGACGGCGGCTCACTCACGCACGCGAGACAGTCGGCTTCGCAGCCTCGCCGGGCGCGGACTAAGAATGCGGATGGTATGCATCCATGGGAACCAAAGGGGTTGCGTTTCTTTTGACCTCAATATGCTCACTACCCAGATTGCTCAGGACTAAGTCTAACATAGTGCCGTGTTCGTTAAGGATTGAACAGTGCTGTTTTAAATCACAATAAGATAATAAACAAGTAAAATGCATGAGTGAATTTTGAGTTGCAAAATTTAAATTAAAATCGCCTATTGTTATTACATCGAATTTGCTATACTTGGCTTTGAGATTTTCGATAACACAGAATGAATCTATATAATTGGAATCTTTGGAATAAGGAGGTATATATACGACACATATTATAACTCGTTTATGTTTTAGTTAAACAATACCCATTACTATCTCAACACTATCGCTCAAACAACCGTCTATATCATTTATCTGTCGGATTATATACTGATCGCGAACGCTTAGCAGTACCCCGCCATAGCCGGTGTCGCCAGCGCGATCCTTGCGCAGCACCGTGTAACCCTGGGGGGGGATCACTTCGGCGTCATACAAACTACAAGCGGATTAGGAATGTTTCCGTCAGAGCAAAGAAATCAGCTGATTCAATTAACATAGCCTTTTTACAGGCGTCTAGTTTAGTGCGAAGGCCTCTAACGTTTTGATAATAAAGCGAATAGTGTTTGTTATGAATTTTTCTACGAATATTAGTCCGTCTGCTGCCGTGGCTTGCGAAATCCACTACGCCACGGTTTAATGTGCACATCTTCTGTATAATGTGTAAACTATTTGTTTTATATTTATCTTTATAGTTATGTGTTTGTATGTTTATATTATCACTATTTATTATTTAAATCATATTAACTACGTATTATATTCAATATTACCTCATTTGTTTAGTTTTCACTGTTTTAGTACGCCACCGTCATAAATAGATTGAAATCTATCCTGTCCATCGAAAGGTTGCCTGGAAGAGATCGCTGTTAGCGATAAGGTCGCCCATTGTACCAATGTTTATTTTTAATAACTCTTTTCCTGTAACTCTCTTGATTTTGGTGTACAATAAAGTGATTCATTCATTAATTCATTCTTCAGCCCAGTGTTCGGGTTTCAGGTATTTATCAATATTTTTGGATGAGACTGATATCTTGAACGATGCGTAGTCGCCTCGCATATTACATGTAGGGCATTCGTATACCTTGCACTGCAATAATAATTTTTCAAGTGTGTGGACGTGTGTAAATAAAAAAGTATCTTCTATTATCTTAGCTATAAAAGTATCACGGGTTTATCTTTGCACACTTCGGAGATAAAGGGGGGGGTCGTTTTTTTTCAACATTTTAAATTACTCAAATACGATACGGCATAAAGAATAAATAACAACTGCTCATTAATGTGCAAATGAATACCTTTCATATGATACCCCACACGGCCTAGTAACTTCACTTAAAATTTTGAGATCCCCTATCCGCCCCCCCGCAATCAAAATAAGAATATTTTTTAACATTTTCATTTTATGCTATATTAGTAAAAAAAGTGTTATCTTTTACCATTTCAAATTTCAAGTCGATAGCATCAGTAGTTCTTGAGATATCCATTTGTGACAGACAGACAGACAGAGTGATTCTATAAGGGTTCCTTTTTACCATTTTGGTCCGAAACCCTAAAAATGATTCGAAGTACTTACCTACATATGTACATATGTAGGTATCCCCATTAACAAACATCCAACATTCACATTTTACATTACTCAAGTTGAACACATTTGTGCCTGCCAGTACTTTTCATCAAAAATTGCTTCTGATAAAATTTATCGTAGCTAAACCAAATCAGGAGAGAACGAACCGGGTGAATACGGGACCGGGTGACAACGAACCGAATCTTAGTTTCTGTAATCTGTGCCGAATCCCTTAATTCTAGGGCGCCTTACCTTATCTATCCCAGCCGACCAAAACAATGCATAATATGTGAATGATTAACTTCTTCATGTTGCTTTGAACACTTCTTTTGTACAATATTTTTACAATGATCTTTTTAGGGTTCCGTACCCAAAGGGTAAAAACAGGACCCTCGTCACCAGCCTGTATCTCATGAACCGTGATAGCTAGACAGTTGAATTTTTAACAGATTATGTATTTCTGTTGCCGCTATAACAACAAATACAAATAAAATAAAATAAATATTTAAGGGGGGCTCCTATACAAAATACGTGATTTTGATTGAATAATGGTGCGGAACCCTCCGTGTGCGAGCCCGACTGGCACTCGGCCGATATGTTGCTGTTGCATACGGCTTATACCCAGAGGACGCCCACTACGGATCCAACGCGGAAGTGATTTGTACAATTCGTTTGAACGCTGCATCCCATTGTGTTTCATAGCTTCACGCACCGTGTATGCCATGCTGCGAATAGTAAAGGACCAGTTATAGATGGGGCGACACCACAAGCTGCACATTATGGCCTATTCTTCTAGAGGAAATCAAGTCATTGTAATAAGGAAGTGTTTCATGGAAGAGTCAAGAACCTTTCTCCCAGTCGTCACCCAGCGCAAGAGTACGTAGGTGCATAATAAATACGACCAGTCCCTCCGACTGAAATCCTAAAAATATGTCTAGCATATAATTTGAGCATCTCGCTGAACGTAGTCAAAGTATGGGTTTGTAACATTTATATTTCTGAACTTACTACATAACAAAGTAACTTGGTGTACCCACACAGAAACGTGAGTACGAGAGAGCCTGGTATCAGTGTCAAATCGTATCCAAAATATTTTAAATATCGCAGTGAAGTGGATTTTCGTCAAAAGAGGGCAAAGTTTCAAAATCTTTTAAATGAACACACATGCCATAAAGACATGTATAAGAGAAATGCTGTTAATATTGTGTATAATCCCTACTAATATATAAAAGTGAAAGTAAAATGTATGTATGTATGTATGTATGTATACATATACGTTATTTATGTTCCCTTTTCACGTCAAAAGCGCTAAACCGATTTGGATGAATTTTATTAAAGGAGTAGAGACCATGGAGACATAGGCTTTAGGCTACTTTTCTGAGTTTTTTTGATGTGCTTGCGCTGTTGCAAGCGTCGTTGTTGGTGTGGTGGCGCAGGATGTATCTGGTGCAGGTTCATCATCACTACCATCATCTCGCCTATATGTGGATGAACAGAACACACTTACTGTATTCACATTCAAAGTCAAAGTATGTTTATTCAATAGTGCCAATTGTAAAGGTGTCACCTACAAAAGGTAAGTCATCGACTACTTTGTCGTAAGCTACCTATGGTATACATGGAAATCTGTATAGATGGATTAGTTCGTATCTCGATAATAGGAGTCAGTTGGTGGCATTGAAAGGTTTTTTTTCTACTCCGGTAGTGGTTTCGTCAGGGGTACCACAAGGCCAACCATGAAACCTCATTATGATCAAATTACCACTAGGGTTAATCAAATTCTTGGCTTTGTCCTAAGATCAACCAAAGGCTTTAAAAACCTCGAAGTGTCTTATACCTATTCTTTGCCTTTGTTAGGAGTATCTTGGAATATGGCAGCTCGGTATGGTCTCCAAATAACAAAGTCCATATTAACTCAATAGAACGAGTCCAAAGAAAATGCCTCAGATTACTGTCTACCGGCACCAACCCGGGCGGTCTAGGTTGTGTTATGAAGACTGTTCCGGACGATCATAGCCATTAAATAGAATGAATAGATTAGATTAGCTAATGAAAATAAAACACCTACCACCATGTAGCTCTAAGACCTAGCATAGACAGTCATAGTATAGATAGTCATAGCATAGATAAATATTATAAATAAAATATTAATAGTACTTGTAGGCACCGGCAACGGGCTACAATAATATAGAGATAGGCTGTTTTATAAAGACATAGACAGACCAAAGAATGTAAGATAATGTAAGATATTAACACAGATACAGATAGACACAGATAGAACGATGTACCAATAAACGCAACCGGCAATAGTCGCTCGCTGCGCGCGGCAGAGTGAGAGAACAGGAAAAAATATAAATATAGACGAGAACCGTTCACTGCATGTGCTCAGTCCACAAGTCGCCAGCCTCGGAACAACACCCACGCGTTAACAAAAGGAAGCAAGGAACGGACCTCTCGCTCACTCTCGCCGCCCGCAACCCGCACCCGCCGCCGTTGTACCTGAATTCACGCTATTGTTTCAATCTCAGTCCTCCACAGAACCCCAGCGATCAACGTACACACAGGACGACGGTCTACTATACTCGGAATCGGAAGGCTCATCAGCACACCCAACAGTTACAGTCCACTGAATAGGTGCTGAGCCGACCGAACCGTTTATAGTCCGGTCCCGTACATTGGTCCTCGCGAGTCGGATCTATTTGGATTGAGATTGAGCAATGGTGGTGACAAGGTCAAACTGCGGGTCTCGTTGCGAAGAGCCAGGTCCGGCACCTACGCCGACTGCTACCGCGGTGACGGAGGAGCGGCCGCAACCCCCGTCACAGCAGTCGGTGCCGCGAAAAACAGTGCCCGAACAAACACACGCGTCCGGAGCTCCCGGTATGGAGCCGACAGCATCGACCAGCCTCGGATCAAACATCCTCACCTCCAACTCGTCCGCGACCTGCACAGGAAGTACGCAGCCGACGTCCGCGGACACCTTGGCCACAGCCACAGGAAACACCGGCGGGAGCCCCTTGGAGGACACAAAAGACACAGAGCCCCGCACGGAGAGAACACAGAAGACCGCGGCGTCGAGGAAATCAACAAGACGATCTAAGAAGAGCAGAATAGCGCAGGCAAAATTGGAGCTGTTGCGTATACAGGCTCAGATCGCCGAAGCGGAGCTGGAACAACTCTACGAAGAAGAGGAGGACTCAGAAAGTGACGCGAGGTCCGAAGTCACTGAGCGAGAAAATACCGGACGGGTAGAGCACTGGGTACAGAACACCACCCTGCTGGCGATAACAGATCAACCACACGGCGAGAATAACAGTCTCGCCACACAGGTGCCGGGCGGAAGGAAGATTCCCCTCGCACAACCGGGCGAGAATAACAGTCTCGCCGCACAGGAGCCGGGCGGAAGGAGGATTCCCCTCGCACAACCGGGCGAGAATAACAGTCTCGCCGCACACGAGCCGAGCGGAAGGAGGATTCCCCTCGCACAACCGGGCGAGAATAACAGTCTCGCCGCACAGGAACCGGGCGGAACGAGGAACCCCCCCGGACGCCTTCAGGTCGGGAATAACAGTCCCGCCACACAGAAGATGACGGACGGCACAGTACAGGCCGCCCCCACCATCATACAGCAAGCGCCGTCGGGGACGACGGCCGACGCCCCCAACACACAGCCGCCGCTGGGGACGCCGAGGGTCGCGCCCCCTACGGAGACGCCGGAGCACCGGCACGCAGCGGGTGCACAGCCAGCCCCGCTATACCAAGGACAGTTTTATAGTGCAACAGAACAATATAACATAGTGAACAGTGACAGTACAGTTAACTACGCCCGCGGGGCAAACGTGAATAGAGACAGTGCGAATAATGGATACAGTGAGTTCCAGGGAGCAAACCGGTATGTACACAACTTTAATGACAGGGATATTGTGAGGCCGGGAGCTTCCGCACCGGCGGGAGTCATAGCAGGACCGCCCCGTACTGAAATGGGAGAGCTGGCCTCTGCTATAGCGCAAGCTATAAGATCGGGAACACAGTCGACTGCCCGCCGGTTCTCGGAACTACCAATATACAGCGGTGCCTATCAAGAATGGCTAGCATTTAAGGCAGCATATGAGGAATCCGCCTATTCCTACACAGAAACTGAGAATGTAGGCAGATTAAGGAAATGCTTGAAAGGTCGCGCTAGAGAGTCTGTAGAAAGCTTGTTAATTTACAATGTCCAGCCAGATACGGTCATGAAATCGCTTGAAGCTAGATTCGGCAGACCAGACGCAATAGCCCTAGCCGAACTAGATAGATTACGTTCTCTAGCCCGACCTACAGATTCGCCTAAAGACTTATGTGTGTTCGCAAGTCGGGTAGCAAACGTCGTTGCTACATTACAGGCCTTACAACGAGTCTACTACCTCTATAACCCAGAGCTAACAAAGATCACAATAGAAAAGCTCTCGCCGACGCTCAAATACAGATGGTACGACTTCGCTACAGAAAAAGCTACCGACGAACCCGATCTTCTCAAACTGGCGAGATTCCTCAACAGAGAAGCTGAGAGATGCGGCCCATACGCGCAGCCCGAGACAGAAGCGCCTACCGCTGCGAACAAAAAACAAGGCAGGGCCTATACCGTAAATAGTAGTCAAGAAGACAAGAAGCCCAAGTGCCTGGTTTGTCAACAGAATCACAACATCGTGACATGTGAAAAACTTACAGAAGCCTCCACCGATGAAAGATGGGACATAGCCAAAAGGTTTAAACTCTGCTTCCGATGCCTCAAGCTCAGAACGCAAAATCACAGATGCCCCAAGAAGGCTTGCGCTACCGACGGATGTCCGAAATGGCATCACCCACTTCTCCATTTCCAACGAATCCAAGAGGAAGAAACCGAGAAGGTCGCATCATCAAGAACCATAGCAGAGAGCAGGACGTTTCTGAAGATAGTACCGGTCACAGCTTCGGGCCCCAGCGGCGAAGTGAAGACATACGCCCTGCTCGATGATCGATCAACGGTTACGTTGGTGGACGAGGACATCGCCGACACAATAGGGGCCCCTGGGCCCAATGATCCGCTGCGGATAGAATCCATAGCGAACGCAACGGTCAAAGAAATGAAGTCGAGGCGCATAACATTCAGTTTGACAGGCGCCGATGGAACGCACGAAATACAGGCCAGAACCGTCAAAAGCTTGAAACTTTCTCCACAATCTATCACACACAACGACGTACAGAACGTGGAACATCTGAAAAGCATCAAGAATTATGTACTACATGGAAACGCCAAACCAAGGATCCTTATAGGCCAAGACAATTGGCACCTGCTGGTCACTAACAACATGAAGACAGGTCACATCTCTCAACCAGTGGCCTCCCTGACCCCGCTCGGCTGGGTACTTCACGGATCCCGAACTCGGTCTCTCGGACAGCGCGTTCAGTACATAAATCATCTATCTATCGAAGACGACATGAACAACGAGCTACGCCACCATTTCGCTATAGAATCGTTAATGATAACGCCGAAATGTCCGATCAACGATCCCGAGCAACGAGCACTGAAAATACTTCGAGAAAACACTACTCAAAGACCGGACGGACATTACGAGACGGCGCTACTGTGGAAAGAGGGAGATGTCGTCATGCCGAACAATAGAGATAACACGTTACGAAGAATGTACAGCACAGAGAAGAAGATAGATAAAGATAGCGATATAAGAAGAAAGTATGAAGCACAGATGACGAACCCTATAGTTAAAGGCTACGCAGAACGTGCGCCCCAGCCGACTGATTCGAAAAAGAAAAAGGCACAGAAACAGCGGCGGGAGATTCGCCCCACCACCGATAAGTACCTACCTATAGAAGGTGACTTATTAAGACGCGCCGAGCTCAACATCGTCATGGCAAGACAGGAATATAGCTTTCCCGAAGAATTAAAAGCCCTGAAGGCAGGGAAAGCTTTACAGAAAAACAGCCGCTTGAGCAAGCTAGCCATAGAAATGAAGGACGGCGTCATAGTAATTAAAAGTAGAATCGGCCTAACTATAGATATAGGTGAACGAACAAAATCACCTCCCATTCTAGATGGAAACGATAGGGTGACTAAACTTTATATTGAAAGTATCCACAGACAGATGATGCACGCTGGTGTTGAAGCAACAGTAAACGAATGCCGTCAACACTTCTGGATCCTGCGTCTGCGGACGACAGCACGTATGGTGATCCACCGCTGCCTGCCGTGCCATCTGAGGAAGGCGCCCGCCCCGCAGCCGGCGACAGGAAATCACCCGCCGGCGAGGCTGGCGCACAGCTGCAGGCCGTTCACACACACAGGCCTCGACTACTTCGGCCCGCTGGCCGTAAGAATCGGGCGGGCAACAGCGAAGCGCTATGTGGCGCTCTTCACCTGCCTGACCACTCGGGCAGTCCACCTTGAGCTCGCTTCCGACCTGTCGAAGAGCGCCGCGGTCATGGCCCTACGGCGCATGATCGCACGCCGAGGCTGCCCCACCGAGATCTGGTCCGACAATGGGACCAACCTACGTGGTGCCGACAAGGAGCTTCGCGCCGCGCTGGACAGCGCGACCGCCTGCGAGGCCTCATCCAGAGGCATCACCTGGCGCTTCATACCTCCTGGGGCCCCATTCATGGGCGGGGCCTGGGAGCGCCTAGTCCGAAGCGTCAAAACCGCGCTCGCAGCAACCCTGTGCGAGCGCCAACCGCGTGAGGAAGTCCTCCTCACTCTGCTCGCTGAGGTCGAGAACACAGTCAACAGCCGTCCACTAACCCACGTCTCAGTGGACCCCGAGGACCCGGAGGCCCTCACCCCAAATCACTTCCTGCTGCTGCAACCGGGGCGCACTCCTGCGCTCGGCCCCTTCACCGACGGCGACCTGATAGGCAGGTCGCACTGGCGGGCCTCTCAACGCCTGGCCGATACCTTCTGGGCCCGCTGGCTCAAAGAGTATCTCCCCGAGCTAGAACACCGCCGCCACCCTCACGGCGGCGGCCCCGCCGCCCAAGTGGGCGACCTGGTGCTCATCGCAGACTCCAACCTGCCTCGCAACACATGGCCCAGGGGGGTCATAGTTGCAGTCTACCCCGGAGCGGACGGAGTCGTACGAGCCATCGACGTGCAAACCAAAGGGGGCGTGCTGAGAAGACCGACCAAGAAGGTGATCATCCTGCCGAGAGATGAGCCGTCCTCCACGACGGAAGGTTCCAGCGACAACAGCGGAGTCACTGGACGGCGGGAGAATGTTCCGGACGATCATAGCCATTAAATAGAATGAATAGATTAGATTAGCTAATGAAAATAAAACACCTACCACCATGTAGCTCTAAGACCTAGCATAGACAGTCATAGTATAGATAGTCATAGCATAGATAAATATTATAAATAAAATATTAATAGTACTTGTAGGCACCGGCAACGGGCTACAATAATATAGAGATAGGCTGTTTTATAAAGACATAGACAGACCAAAGAATGTAAGATAATGTAAGATATTAACACAGATACAGATAGACACAGATAGAACGATGTACCAATAAACGCAACCGGCAATAGTCGCTCGCTGCGCGCGGCAGAGTGAGAGAACAGGAAAAAATATAAATATAGACGAGAACCGTTCACTGCATGTGCTCAGTCCACAAGTCGCCAGCCTCGGAACAACACCCACGCGCTAACAAAAGGAAGCAAGGAACGGACCTCTCGCTCACTCTCGCCGCCCGCAACCCGCACCCGCCGCCGTTGTACCTGAATTCACGCTATTGTTTCAATCTCAGTCCTCCACAGAACCCCAGCGATCAACGTACACACAGGACGACGGTCTACTATACTCGGAATCGGAAGGCTCATCAGCACACCCAACAGTTACAGTCCACTGAATAGGTGCTGAGCCGACCGAACCGTTTATAGTCCGGTCCCGTACAAAGACAGGTTAAAAATATACTAAATCCCTAGAGACTCGTCGTATATATTACGATCTAGTATATCTGTACAAGATCCTCCATTATTTATTAAACTCGTCAGAATTACTTTCCAACATTTCATTTAACACAAAATTTATTGCACGTAGAGCCAGTCGTAGCAATTTGTTTGCCTTACTTACATATAAAAATAATATATCGTTTTACAACCCACTATCAAAAATGTGTCGGACTTACAACGAACTAGCAAAAGAAAACCCTTATTTGGATACATTTTGTTACAGTTTATATAAATATATTATAACTGCTAAAGACATACTCAATTTTTAACAGCTACGATTCTCCAGTAGGAGTGTTGTAGCAGCAATAGGATGAATACATAATTATAAGGTCGCAATAAGGTAAGGTATATAGGCTTATTGGCTTACTTATTTTGTCTTACAATAATAATTAATATTGTTTGCATTTTTTGTCTTCTTGTTTTTAATTAAGCTTCACTTAACATCAATTATCAGTCATTTCACTTAACATCATTAATCAGTATATCTTACAATATAATTAACTTTTTCAGGCGCCAGTCTCTCACAATGCAGGTTAATTATAACAGTACCTTAAGAAATTGTAGATTACCTTTAAGAACTGTTGTGAGAGAAAAATAAACGTTTTATTTATTTATTATTATTATTAATTATATTGTAAGTTTCTTGTGTACACGTGAGCTGCAATTCAAGCGATCATTTTCAGTGCTTTTATTATTACTTTTGTATTGCTTGTTTTGTGTTTTGTGTAAGTACCTCAATAAATAAATAAAAAATAAAACGCTGCTTAGAATAGTCAGTTTACAAAAAAAGTTTGAGGCTACATTTCGTTGCGTGAATTAGTAGTTGTAGGGTAGTTGTAAGTAGTGGTTGTAGTGGGTGCGATACGATGTTCGCCGGGACATCTAGTAATTTATAATAGCTTATTAATATTATAAACCGAAATAACTGAACGCCTTAAAAGGAGTTTTGTTTAAAAAGAAACATAATCTATGGTTACAGGGTTTTTTTATAATTTAAATAACTATCCTAATTGTTTATAATTGAATACCTCCAATATATAACATTTTAAAAATATTTTGCATGCTTGCAAACAAGCTGAATACAGGAACTACTTAACATTAGATATAAGACCTTATTGTATTCCAAATACAAATAAACGATTTGGATTTGTTTTGATTTGTCGGATACACGAATAGATTTGCACTAGGTAGCTATGTGCGCGGGCGCAATGCGGTGCCAAAAAACAACAAGTGTGTTTGCAGGCGACGGCGACGGCGGGTTCGTCGCCCCCGGCCCGGAGGGGCGGGGAGGGAGCGGCGAGGGGAGGGTGCAAACCGGCCGCGACCCTGAGCCTGCGCTACCGACGGACGAGCCTGAATCCTGCGACTGGTTTTACTCCACCCTCTGGTTGTATTACCCGTGAGATGCATGCTCCAACTCCAATACTTATTTTAAATTACCTTAATATCTTGGAATTAGATTTAACTTCATGTATTTGTCAATTCATAATCATTGTACATTGCATTCCTACGGGCGAGGTTTGCATAAAGTGGTACAGAGTTTGTTTGTAGAGATCACAAAACGAGTCGCCTGTCACAACTTCGCAAGGCACGTTTGCCGTCGACTCAACCGAGACGCGGCGCAGTGGCAGTGGGCCGAAGAATGACGATGATAATGTTGTGCTGTTTTATTGAGGTGCAAAATGTATCATTAGCATTACGTATGTATAAGTACAGTTCTTTGTGTTTTAAGTGTTGTTAATTTAAAACCGGAAAGAAATCATAGCTTGACGAACAGGTAACAATATAGAATATTGCATAGAAATGTGCGTAATATTTATTGTTGTTAATAATTGTGGATTGGACTAACTTACCGAAGTGACGTCCGATTGTAGTTTTGAGAGTAAGTGGGTCAAAGAATATTCATATATTTATTTGGAGAAAAACCAAACCAGAGTTGGGTAAAATATTGTTCAAAAACCAGAAAGCTTATTGAAGATTTCACGGATAGGTAGTGAAGTAGTACAATGAAAGATACTATGAATATTGTTGAGATAATAATACATATAATATGATCTTGAAGTTTCTATGAGGGAGGCCTAGTATGTCCAGCAGTGGACGTGGCCAGTCTGAAGGCTGTTGATGAATATTATATATGTGTCAGGCGCCCACTGATCAAAAATAACGAGAATTAGGGAATTGAACAGAGGTTGGTACTTGGCGACGGCTAGCATTCTTGATTCGGGCGCTGAAGAAGGGAAAAAGAGATTGAAGTCACTTAGCCTGAACTGGCTACTTATTATGTAAAATTTGCAACTTTTCAGTTCAGTGCGAGACGGAACGGGGGCGGGTAGCGCGGCCGACACGCCCAACCCCACAGTGGTGACACAGTTGGCAGCGTGCGCCCGACTCGTCACAGCAGCCTGCCTGACAGTCTGCACGGGATAGACATCACGTGACCGGTGCCTGGCCGAGAAGCGCACTCGCCGGCGGACCAGCATAGCTCCGGCACACCAGCGTCGCCCGGCGCCCGCCGGCGCTCTCCGCGCTCGTGTAGTAGCGGACTGCGCGGTCACTCCGAACGTTTCTTCCACTTTCCTAGCTTTCTTGCTCCAAGTGGAGCAACGAACTCTGCACTAATGATAACTGGCGAGTAACGAACGTCGCTTCGCTAGTCTTTTAAGCATACATTTACATACTAAGCACTATGAATTAAGCGGATGATAATGATTAGTCCTTTTTATACGTGTAACGAAGTCAAAATTGAGGACGATGGATAATATTATTATTATTATTAAGAGCCTGTACTGTCCCACTGCAGGGCAAAGGCCTCCCTTCCTTCCTTCCACCTTTCTCTGTCTTGAGCTACTGTGGTCCAGTCTTCCAAGTATGCGTCGAGTTCGTCTTTCCATCGACGTCTCGGTCTGCCGCGAGGTCGTTTCCTGTCTTGTGGGATCCATTCGGTAGTGGATTTAGCCCATGACTTATCCGGCCTGCGGCAGACGTGACCCGCCCAATCCCATTTCAATTGGCCCGATTTTTGGGCGACGTCTGCGATCTGTGTTTTGGAGCGCAGTTCACTATTTTTTATCCGGTCTGACAATTTGACTCCTAGGATACTGCGCTCCATCGCTCGCTGGCAAACCCCAAGTCTGCTCTTTTGCAAAGCGGTCAATGACCAGGTCTGTGCGCCATAGGTGAGGATTGGCAAAATGCGCATGTCCATGAGTTTTCTTTTGAGTGTCAGTGGCAGATCGCCTTTCATTAGATCTTTCATAGACCAATAGCCCTTCCAGGCGTTTTCAGTTCGTCTTGTTATTTCCACATCTTGTCTGCTCTGGAAGGATACTAATTGGCCTAAATATAAGTACTCATGGACTTATTCAATTTCCCCATCCCCTACCTGTAACCTGCATTCTATGGCGTTGGTCATTATCTTGGTTTTCGACCTGTTCATGCAAAGACCAACTTTGAGGCTTGCCGTGTTAAGTTCGTCCAACATTGTGCCGAGCTCAGTTGCTGATGTGGAAAAGAGAACTATATCGTCGGCAAATCGGAGATTATTCAATCTCTTATCACCGACGAAGATCGATAACTCTGGATAACTCTTGGAAAATCGGTCACAGCAGCTGTGTGCTCCGCTCACTGCTCCAGGCATTGGCCGTTCTATGTGCAGGCGCAACACAAGGATTACATGAATCATGTCTGATGTTACGGCGCGCGCGTGTTGTTTGGCTCATTATAGCGCTATTTCCGTAGATGAGGTCGCGGCGCCCTGCTATGGCTCCGCTATGGTGGTTATGGTAATGGCGAGCGCGCTGGATCAATGTCACGGCAATCAGGCCATTGGCGTGTCCGACGCCCGAGGCGGCGCCCGGCCACTTGGGGCTACTAAAACATAAGTGGACTCAATACCATAATTACTGAATAGGTGTATTGAATTACGATCAGCGTTGCGCCTGCTGCGTGACGTCATGAATAGCACTATGTATATATCCAAACGTTGCTCGTGCACTTTAGATATATATAACTGTCGCTGACTCAGTAAACGCTATACAATACCTACACGGTTAACATCAGCTTCGCATTAAAATTGTTTTAAAAACGAACAGTAAATATTAAAAGTTATCTATCAGTACCATAAATCGATAAAACATACCGTAATTCGCAAGTGATATTGTTTTACAATAAAACGCATCTGTGATTTTCCTAAAATTGTGACTAAAAATTATACAGACTGTGCCGTTAAATTACTGGACAAAATATAACTGTAAGTGCAAAATAATATTACCGCTTAATAAACATTAAACCCAGTGCAAACAGTAGGTATGAATATTGATTAGTACAAAATAGATAGCTTGCTATGCTCAAAAGTGTTGAACTAACCGACGGTTAACATAGAGCTCCATTCTATTCAAAAGTCGACCCTCGGATTTCATGCACTAAACCGGGCCACCAATAACATGACCGATATCACAATCGTCGAAATATAAGAGTTCTCCGAAGACTCCATAGGCTAATTTCATCACTCGCTCGTGAAACCCTGGTTATGCCATACCATGGTTATGTCTCCTCATGCCTTAGGTACGGAGTAATCCTTTGGGGATTCTCGGCTGGCGCTGACAGTGTAGTCAGTCCTGTTGCAGAAGAAATGTATACGCTCTATTTGTTACGCGGATATTTGGATAGTTGTATACCACTGTTTAAAAAGCTAAATATTTTGCCCTTTCCTTCACTTTACATATATGAAATTTGTGTTTTCGTAAAAAAGAACACTACATTATTTAAAAAAAAAACATTGTGACGTCATCAAAAGAACTTGCCGAAATGAAAAGAGGCTATATATCCCCCCACAGCAGCTACAATTAAACAGTCGGAATGTATACTGTATGGCAATAAGAATATGTAATAAACTACCTGACAATCTAAAATGTGATGAATTTAATAAATTTAAGATAACTATTTATAATTCTTTAATTGACAAATGCTTTTATGTTATTAAAGACTTTTTAAATGATACTAATTTGTAATAACCGGATAATTTTATTAATTGATATTTTAATTTCTAAGTTAAGTTTTTAAGTATTTTTTTTTTATGTAGGTACATATTATTTGTGGAATTTGAAGCATGGATAATCGTGAGCCTCACCCTGTTGTCCGAGGGTTTCTTGCAACAAGGAAAGACTTGTCCTGTTACAGGTTTGATGGTAAAAAATATTAAGTCAGGGTGTGTAGAATACGAGGTGACGTAAGACAGAGGAAGGGGCTCGCGCTGGCACGAGCGCGCGTGGCTGCAGGAAGTGAGCAGGCCTTACGCGTATGTAACGAGTAGGTACGACTTTAATACTTAGTACCCGGTAATGACAATTTTGAATTCTCGTTTTCTTTAATCCACCGGTCGTCAAAGTGTCGTGTCGCGGGAAAAACTGTAGAATGACTAAGTGGATGTTATGTACTGACTATGTAATTTAGGCATATCTATGTTGTTTGCTACGTAATTATTGCAGACGAAAATTGGAGCTGCAATATTCTCGGAATGTTGACTGTGGCGTCGCGCGCTATTTCAGTTAATTCGTTTACCTAGAAGCTGTCTGGAGCCGTTCCCGCGCGCTAATGTGCAAACAGCTTGCTGCACTAAACCCATTAGTATCGGATGTTGTAGCGGACAATAGACGCGAGCACGTGATGGGATGCGCTCATTTAATGGCTCCGAGTGGAGCATTCCATTGAGCCGCGATTGTAGGGCACGCGTTATGACAGCGGCAGATAAACCTATTTGGCATCTGTCGACTTGTAAATATGTGGCTCTTGGTCGACCGAGGAACCAGTTGTGGACCGGTCGCAGTTGAGGAACAGTTACACGGGGCGGGGCGGGCGGGGCCAGTCTTACTACTGGGTGCCACAACGGAGCAGGGTACTTCACCCACAAAACAAAGATCCATAATGTTTTCCACTTAATAACTGAAAGAGCATGACAAATAAATGAGCAATTGCATTTCAGTCTTTTAGCAGAGTTCAACCAATTAATAATAGAACAGGCACAGGCCCAGGCCACTAGACGCGCAGCAGCACGCAGGACGAAGGAGCCGCCGCGGGCGATTGTGGGTTACGAGCGCGCTCAGGACGCGGGACGAAGGAGCCGCCGCGGGCGATTGTGGGTTACGAGCGCGCTCAGGACGCGGGACGAAGGAGCCGCCGCGGGCGATTGTGGGTTACGAGCGCGCTCAGGACGCGGGACGAAGGAGCCGCCGCGGGCGATTGTGGGTTACGAGCGCGCTCAGGACGCGGGACGAAGGAGCCGCCGCGGGCGATT
Organism: Pasiphila rectangulata; assembly: GCA_963082625.1. Classification (NCBI taxonomy): domain Eukaryota; kingdom Metazoa; phylum Arthropoda; class Insecta; order Lepidoptera; family Geometridae; genus Pasiphila; species Pasiphila rectangulata. Next base: position 16,410,205 of record OY720256.1, on the reverse strand, counting down.
GTGGGTTACGAGCGCGCTCAGGACGCGGGACGAAGGAGCCGCCGCGGGCGATTGTGGGTTACGAGCGCGCTCAGGATGCGGGACGAAGGAGCCGCCGCGGGCGATTGTGGGTTACGAGCGCGCTCAGGACGCGGGACGAAGGAGCCGCCGCGGGCGATTGTGGGTTACGAGCGTGCTCAGGACGCGGAACGAAGGAGCCGCCGCGGGCGATTGTGGGTTACGAGCGTGCTCAGGACGCGGAACGAAGGAGCCGCCGCGGGCGATTGTGGGTTACGAGCGCGCTCAGGACGCGGGACGAAGGAGCCGCCGCGGGCGATTGTGGGTTACGAGCGTGCTCAGGACGCGGAACGAAGGAGCCGCCGCGGGCGATTGTGGGTTACGAGCGCGCTCAGGACGCGGGACGAAGAAGCCGCCGCGGGCGATTGTGGGTTACGAGCGCGCTCAGGACGCGGGACGAAGGAGCCGCCGCGGGCGATTGTGGGTTACGAGCGCGCTCAGGACGCGGGACGAAGGAGCCGCCGCGGGCGATTGTGGGTTACGAGCGCGCTCAGGATGCGGGACGAAGGAGCCGCCGCGGGCGATTGTGGGTTACGAGCGCGCTCAGGACGCGGGACGAAGGAGCCGCCGCGGGCGATTGTGGGTTACGAGCGTGCTCAGGACGCGGAACGAAGGAGCCGCCGCGGGCGATTGTGGGTTACGAGCGTGCTCAGGACGCGGAACGAAGGAGCCGCCGCGGGCGATTGTGGGTTACGAGCGCGCTCAGGACGCGGGACGAAGGAGCCGCCGCGGGCGATTGTGGGTTACGAGCGTGCTCAGGACGCGGAACGAAGGAGCCGCCGCGGGCGATTGTGGGTTACGAGCGCGCTCAGGACGCGGGACGAAGAAGCCGCCGCGGGCGATTGTGGGTTACGAGCGTGCTCAGGACGCGGAACGAAGGAGCCGCCGCGGGCGATTGTGGGTTACGAGCGCGCTCAGGACGCGGGACGAAGGAGCCGCCGCGGGCGATTGTGGGTTACGAGCGTGCTCAGGACGCGGAACGAAGGAGCCGCCGCGGGCGATTGTGGGTTACGAGCGCGCTCAGGACGCGGGACGAAGGAGCCGCCGCGGGCGATTGTGGGTTACGAGCGCGCTCAGGACGCGGGACGAAGGAGCCGCTGCGGGCGATTGTGGGTTACGAGCGCGCTCAGGACGCGGGACGAAGAAGCCGCCGCGGGCGATTGTGGGTTACGAGCGCGCTCAGGACGCGGGACGAAGGAGCCGCCGCGGGCGATTGTGGGTTACGAGCGCGCTCAGGACGCGGGACGAAGGAGCCGCCGCGGGCGATTGTGGGTTACGAGCGCGCTCAGGACGCGGGACGAAGGAGCCGCCGCGGGCGATTGTGGGTTACGAGCGCGCTCAGGACGCGGGACGAAGGAGCCGCCGCGGGCGATTGTGGGTTACGAGCGCGCTCAGGACGCGGGACGAAGGAGCCGCCGCGGGCGATTGTGGGTTACGAGCGCGCTCAGGACGCGGGACGAAGGAGCCGCCGCGGGCGATTGTGGGTTACGAGCGCGCTCAGGATGCGGGACGAAGGAGCCGCCGCGGGCGATTGTGGGTTACGAGCGCGCTCAGGACGCGGGACGAAGGAGCCGCCGCGGGCGATTGTGGGTTACGAGCGTGCTCAGGACGCGGAACGAAGGAGCCGCCGCGGGCGATTGTGGGTTACGAGCGTGCTCAGGACGCGGAACGAAGGAGCCGCCGCGGGCGATTGTGGGTTACGAGCGCGCTCAGGACGCGGGACGAAGGAGCCGCCGCGGGCGATTGTGGGTTACGAGCGTGCTCAGGACGCGGAACGAAGGAGCCGCCGCGGGCGATTGTGGGTTACGAGCGCGCTCAGGACGCGGGACGAAGAAGCCGCCGCGGGCGATTGTGGGTTACGAGCGTGCTCAGGACGCGGAACGAAGGAGCCGCCGCGGGCGATTGTGGGTTACGAGCGCGCTCAGGACGCGGGACGAAGGAGCCGCCGCGGGCGATTGTGGGTTACGAGCGTGCTCAGGACGCGGAACGAAGGAGCCGCCGCGGGCGATTGTGGGTTACGAGCGCGCTCAGGACGCGGGACGAAGGAGCCGCCGCGGGCGATTGTGGGTTACGAGCGCGCTCAGGACGCGGGACGAAGGAGCCGCCGCGGGCGATTGTGGGTTACGAGCGCGCTCAGGACGCGGGACGAAGGAGCCGCCGCGGGCGATTGTGGGTTACGAGCGCGCTCAGGACGCGGGACGAAGGAGCCGCCGCGGGCGATTGTGGGTTACGAGCGCGCTCAGGACGCGGGACGAAGAAGCCGCCGCGGGCGATTGTGGGTTACGAGCGCGCTCAGGACGCGGGACGAAGGAGCCGCCGCGGGCGTTTGTGGGTTACGAGCGCGCTCAGGACGCGGGACGAAGGAGCCGCTGCGGGCGATTGTGGGTTACGAGCGCGCTCAGGACGCGGGACGAAGAAGCCGCCGCGGGCGATTGTGGGTTACGAGCGCGCTCAGGACGCGGGACGAAGGAGCCGCCGCGGGCGTTTGTGGGTTACGAGCGCGCTCAGGACGCGGGACGAAGGAGCCGCCGCGGGCGTTTGTGGGTTACGAGCGCGCTCAGGACGCGGGACGAAGGAGCCGCCGCGGGCGATTGTGGGTTACGAGCGTGCTCAGGACGCGGGACGAAGGAGCCGCCGCGGGCGATTGTGGGTTACGAGCGTGCTCAGGACGCGGGACGAAGGAGCCGCCGCGGGCGATTGTGGGTTACGAGCGTGCTCAGGACGCGGGACGAAGGAGCCGCCGCGGGCGATTGTGGGTTACGAGCGTGCTCAGGACGCGGAGCAGCGCTGGTGCAGGCGGGTGTCTGTGTTCATCTATGAGGCTCCTGTGGTAATAAAATGGTTATATGATCTTATGTAAGAATTCAGTCGACGGACTTGTGACCCGAGAGATTAGGGTTCCATGCCCGCCTCGGGACAAATGTCTATGTCTGGATGTTTTTCTATATATATACTCCGCATTTTCACCCCGCGCATTTCCCGTTCCCGTAGCATTCGAATGCTGAAAGAATTTTGAAAATCAGTCCAGTAGTTTCGGAGCCTATTCAATACATACAAACAAATAAACAACAATCAAATCTTTCACCTTTATAATATGAGTAGATAATGTATTAAACTATATCAGATTGCTTGGGACTAGATGATGCTGTGTGAATTGTCCAGCACTATTTATTTATTATTATTTATCCCCTTATGTACCTATGAAGATATATGTATATTAGCAGAGCCAAGTGGTTGTTATGATGCTGGTCCAATTCAATCTCTGGGCAAATTAAATTTAAGGTCTCCCAGGTGCCACCGAGGTCACAAACGGACGCGACGGACGTGCGTCCGCGCGTGTAATAAACTTAATTAGGTAAGTACTTTGGTACGGTTGTCGCCGTGACATGTTCTCTGATAGTTTCGCAACAGTAATAGTTAATAATGATTAATGAGCTTTATTATGGCGCGTAGCAACGTTGCAAATCTATCACCTACCCATTGTGACCGCTTCAATGCCGTGCGAGTACGTTCGTAAAGTCATGCGTTGTAATTGCGAAGGAGGGGTAAATTATATACATTCGCCAAAAGGCATCGCGGCCGTGACGCCGCGTGCCGCCGCCAGTGTGCGACGTGCTTTAATTAATAAGGACGGCGTGGATAATGAGCTAATTAAAATGCAAGGACTGGTACGTATTGCTTGCACAGCTGATGTTATTCAACTCAAAAACTAAATTTTATAAACATTACATTTTAAGCATAAAATATGAATTTAAAAGTATGTAAGTACGTAACTATAACTAGGTAGGTACTTAATCTCTGCAAAGACATCATACAGTAATTGATAAATGATTTCATAATGAATAACAAAAACAAGGAAAAAACATTGTTAAAATTAGGGGCATAGAAACTTCAGAGCCGCTCCGAAGTCACATTGACCGTTACAAATTAGCATCCGATGATGAACTGAGGCGTCACAGCCTCACAGTCGGAGGTCAGGGAACTGCACGCGCGCACAATCGGCTCTGGGGGGCAATTCTCGTGCATCGTGAGTTCGCGTGATACTTCGCCTTATCTCACTCCTCAGTGTCTACTCCGAACTTGTCACATCACTCTAAAAGTCTACCATCATTTACATAGCCGCTCTTTACCAGTCGATGCATCACGATCGGTTTGCTATAGACATTATTTTGTCTGTCGTGAGATCACGAGAATGCAGAAGGTTCTTTTTAGTAGAGATTTTGACAGTTTTTATGAAGTTGATTGTTTTTGAGCGTTTATCGCTTGGATCACGATATGAATGCACGAGAATTGCCCCCCTGGGCGGATACGACAGTATTCTCCCATTCCGAGCCACGACGGACTGATGGACTACAAGTTAAATTGAAAGACTTACCAGAGGTGTAAGTGAACAGGTAGTAAAAGTATTTTAGTCAGTTTAAGACCGGGGGCGAAGGCCCCGTGCTAAGTAGCGGCGCACCTACTTAGCGATGCGACTGAAATAGCCTGGCAGTGCACTAAGTGGACGCCCAAGTAGTTTACACAGACTGAATTTGCTCTAGAAATGATTCCTTGAAGCAAATCAGCGTAATCAGAGCTCATCACCAGGCGCTACAATAACTGGTATTTATAACGTAGAAGCTCCGATCCCACTATCCATTAAACCCAGAGTCCCTACCCAAACAAAACACTCGTGAGTGTAAATACGTATATTTGATGAAAGATAATGATCCTTCAGTTTCATGCCGAAGTATAATACCCGTCAGATAGGTTTTTGCAAATAAAGTAGAAGTAGGTAGGTACATACTTACATTAAGTACTTCCGCAATCAGCAGGTTTCATTGAAATTATAAATGTTGTCTGTTTTTTTATTATCGTACGTGTCCACTACCTATTTTATGAACACTGAGACTTCAATACAATAACTTATCTCGACCTCTGTGGTGCAGCGGGTGAAGGTCCGCCTGCGACGCAATAGGTTGCGGGCTCGACTCCTCGGGACAAATGTCTGTACTGTACAATCTGCAGATATTTGTTTATTATTTATTTATTTTTATTTAATACTTTATTGCACACAAACCTAAATAAGGGTACAATTGGTGGACATAATGCCGAAGGTATATATGTACGTTATTTGTTCAGAGTGTTCTGGATGTTTACTATATATAATAAAAAAAATATGTATTTTTTATGTGTTAAGTAGTATATCCAATAGTATTAAGTAGTAGAGCACCTAGAGTGGAATTATGAATTTCATCATGTTTTAATTTTATGCATGACTAGCTGTGCCCGCGACTTCGACCGCGAGTCCAAATTTCCGAAAGAGCATGTACGTGGGATACTCAAAAAAGCTCTATGGGTAATTATTTATTTTATTAAATGTTTTCAAAGTACTCTCCACCAGCCTCTATACAAAGTTTTATGGAACCAGTTTTCGAAACACTTTTTCCAGTCTGCCGCAGATACCTTGTTTAAAGCCTGCTTTAACGCTAACAGCGCATCTTCCGGCGATGAAAATTGTATCCCATTGAGCTCAGTTTGTTTTTCGGGATTAAAATGAAGTCACACGGTGCTAGGTCAGGGCTGTAAGAAGTGTGACCCAGGAGTGAAACCTGCGTGCTGCCTAGGAACTCCCTTGTTTTGAGTGCGGTGTGCGGGGCGCGTTGTCGCGGTGGAGCAGTGGCCCGCGGAGCCCTGTTTTTGGTCGCTAGTTGCTCATGACAGAGAAAACTTCTGCCAAGCCTTTGAGAGTTTACCATTCGGCGTTGATGCTTAATTGGTTCCGTTAAGGAATTGATACCAAAAAGTCAGTCAAATTGATAAAACTCGCGATCAAAATCATTTCCACGCTTCTAAGTCCTTTCACTTTGGTAGGCGTTACTTCGTTTTGAAACACCGAAACCGTGGACTGGCGCTTAGCTTTTGGATCGCTTTGACAAATCTAGGCCTTATCATCCTGTAAAAATGTCGTGTAAACACGCTGATATATTGCTGATGCATGCATCGGCCATTGCGTTATCCCAGTGTTGATCTCCATCCTAGGCGTGCAGCCTGGTAAGTGGGGTACAAAACTTCATCAACCTTTAGCAGTTCGGCAAAAGATGTAGGTCCTAGAACTGTATGTACTCGTAGACGTAAGCGTAAATAATAACATTCGAAATTGTTTGGGTGCGCTGCAAAATAATATATTTGATAATTAGTACCCTAATGAATTTTAAAAAATAACCTGTGTACCTGTAACTTGATCTAATTGATTTAATTTTTTTTTTCAAACAATGTTAATACGAGTACCTGCTTAAATCTCGCGACAAGCTTATTTATCACATAAATTGTGTAAAGACGTTTTAAGTTGACATTAAACTTTAATGGAAAATGTTTATATTATTATTTTTAGTACAAAAGCTTATTTGTTAAAAGTTTTTTTTACATTTAATTTATTTTTTACTTTTTAGTGTGTGTCTTTCTTGTATGTTCGTTCATTTCATGCCCGCCATGTTGGATTTAGAGTGATGTCATATAATTTTTCAAGTAACTCTCAGCAGGGCCTTTTATTTGATACCCATATTAAAGGAGGACATTAAAAATAAGTAGTCCGCCATATTGGATGTCCCGCCATGTTGAATTCAGAGTGACGTCACATAGTTGACCATGCATTGTCACCCAAAAAAAAAATTGTGAGCCGTCACAGCTCGCCTAGCAGATGTGAAACATCGACAGATAGATTACGATAGGAACTAACTAAATATGACATAACGATAAAATAAAATATTACGATTTTCCAGTAAATGATGTGATGACTGTTTATTTAGTAAACATTTATTTTCATTAAATACAAAAAGTCCAGTCGAGTCCGGTCCGGTCTGGTCCGGTCCGGTCTAGTCCAGTCCAGTCCAGCCCAATCCAGCAGTCCAGTCCAGGCCAGGCCAGTACAGTCCAGTCCAGGCCGGGCTAGGCCAGTCCATTCTAGTCTAGTCTTAGTCTTAGTCCAGTCCAGTCCAGTTCAGTCCAGTCCAGCCCAGTCCAGCCTAGACCAGTCCAGTCCAGTCCCATCATATAGCGTGCCGACGCGTTCTCAGCAAGCCCTTTCATTTGATACCCATATTATAGGAGTACATTAAAAGTAAGTAGTCCGCCATCTTGGGTGTTCCGCCATGTTGGATTCAGAGTGACGTCATTTAATTTTTGAGTTATTCTCAGCAAGCCCTTTCATTTGATACTCATATTATAGGGGTACATTAAAAAGAAAGTAGTCCGCCATCTTGGGTGTTCCGCCATATTGGATTCAGAGTGACGTCACATAGCTGACCATGCATTGTCATCTAAAGTAAACATGTATACAAAATTTCAGCTCAATTGGTTGAATATATCTGCTTCAAAATTGAGTTGCAAGATTCCGCGAACAAACATAGTTACATTACATACAGGGCAAACTAAATAAAAATAAAAACTTGTAATAAAGTACATCTCTCAAGTTGATCAGACCTTCTCCTTTTTTTAAGTCGCTTAAAAATATTAGGCTCTCTATTTACAGAGCTGTACCACGTCTTCTATGGTTGTAAGTACCTACCTAGTTGTCCTCCACACGGCACACCGCCCCGCGCCCGCCTGAACCCGTGAAGTGACGCGGGGCACAGGCTTCACGGCGGTAGTGATATGAGATTTCCAAGTAAAATTTAAAGCTAAATTACTTTTGAGTCTGTGAGTCGATTTTAATAAAATAAACACTTAATGTTAGTAAGAAAACGCTTGACACTTTTCAGTAATTATAATGTGGTTTTTGCGTGATGCGCTCACAAACAAACAAACAAACCGACAAACAGACAAAAAAAATCTAAAATAGTTTTATACGTACCTGGCTTTTCCTCATGTATCCCACTTATTTATTTGCAAAAATATTGAATGTACAGACGCGAAAGGTTTACGATTTTATTATATTGTATAGATAAAAACTTCCGACGAGAAATGGAACCGATCGGAAAACAAATTTAATGCGTATTTAACGCTAATTTAATTTAATGCTAATTGAACGCGCTGTGCTGTGCTTATTAAGAAGCACATCGCATTGTTAAATTTGTTTTTGTGTTTATTTTTTTGTTTTAGTTATACGTGAAAATACTGAAATTTCGCGAAGCTTAAAAAACCGCAGAATTCACCTAGTTTTATACAGAAATCAATCTAGAATATGTTTTCTTTAATTTAGTTAAAATAATTACTTGTACTAATATTACTTTACGTGGTTATTACTTACGTGGTGTAGAAAATAGTATGGACCCTATTATGGCAAGTTTTTTTAACATTAATGCACAATGCCTTCAGCATTACCTATGGTATACCTATGGTACCAATGGTACATTAATTTAACTTTATTACACATACAATAAATAGTATATTAATTTAACTTTATTTCACACAAATATAATTATTATATGTAGTTGTGTGCAATAAAGTACTAACTAAATAAACAATCCAAAATTCCAAAATGGTGTAATACTCCTCGAAAACTAGCCAAAAAAAACACCACGATATCACCACTATGATTTGTGAACGTAAAGTAGGTAATCTTTTAAAATTTAGGTAAAACTTTTTTTGTTTGTTTTCTGTGTAAAAACTACGGGCATTATGAGATTTTAGGTGTTATATAGTGGTCGATAGCAGTGCTCCTTACTGGTAGGATATCGAGACAAAAAAAAATATTTTGTTTCGTATAAAATGTCCTATGAGGTGTCAATTTCTAATTTTTTTTTGCAATGTAAAAATTTATTAATTATTTAAAATCTTTTTAAATGATTATTACATATTAAGCGCAATTTTCAAGCCCTTACGTCCCGTGCTATGTGTTACGACAAGGTAAGGTCTCTCCAATCACGCACACATATAAAAATACCTTACGCAGATGTAATACATACCTTACAGACTAACATATATCATGTAATGTTAAAATATAAATACTGCTACGGCTACATTTTTCAAGATCAAGAAATAAAAAGACACGAACATCTTTATCGATAGTTCCACTAATAAATATAATAAAACCGAAAGTTTGTTTGGAGGTTTGTTACCTCTTCGCGCAAAAACTACCCAACGGATTGAGCTGAAATTTTGCACGCGTATAGATGTGAACCAGGAATAACAGTAGTAATAGGCTACTTTTTATCCGGGTACAACGCATGCGAAGCGGCGGGCACGAGCTAGTAGGTACCGAATCTAAAATCGGTAAACTTATATGTAATAATGCTGAGTATGAATGTGAAGTGACTATTTAACAAAGGTAGGTAAGGTACTAATGTAGATCATGCATAAGTACTTAACATTTAAAATAATCAAACAGTGTATCTAATAAGGATAAGAAGGTGACCTTGGAGCGAAATGTTTTTCAATGATATAACCACAATGTGTAGACTCTTGAGTTGTAGAAAAAAGTAGGGCGGTGGCAAAGCTGCTGATGGTGTTACTTTCAACATTTACTGAAATTGATTGTAACAGATTAGTCATTTCTCATTAAGAAATAAGATGAAAATTAAAATAGAAATTAAGAGTTTTATATGTAAACTTACGTTACAAAAAACAAACCCTAATTGTCTAATATTTATAGATTTTATGTAAATTATGAAACCTTCTGATAAGCGTTACAAGAGATTGCTATTTTGTTAGCAAACATACAACTTAGTTCCACCACAATGTAACAAAGGTCGCTTGTTTGATATTATAAAATCACTATGAGTAAACTTAAACGTTTCGTTATTGTTTCAAATATGATAATCTGTTCATTAGATAATTTATAAATCAACATAAGAATTTAGATATGGGTGAGAAAGGAGCGTGTTGAGATGACGGCTGATAGAGCGGAGTGGAAGAGGAAAACCTGTTTGCAGACCCCACATAAAAGTAGCTCCACTGTGTTAAATTTAGTTTTAAAAATACTTTTGTACCATGTGTGTTCACTTTGGATTCAATATTGTTAAATATTGGCTTGAAATTAACAATATTTATATTTTTATGTTTATGAATGATCTTAGAATAAGTTTCAACATAAGTCTAGTATATTATAATATGATGTTAAAAATAGTTATAAGCAAATTGTATTTTCTTTTCTGTTTTGATTGACCAAAGCAACTTGTTTTGATCAAAGTAAGTCACACTTTTTTGGTAGTGCAGCTACAGAAATAAAGATAAGTTGATTTTAGGGTTCCGGAACAAAATGGTAAAAAGGAACCCTTATAGAATCACTCTGTCTGTCTGTCTGTCTGTCACAACTGGATATCTCGAGAACTACTAATGCTATTGACTTGAAATTTGAAATGGTAAAAGACAACGCTTTTTTACTAATATAGCATATATAAAAATATTAAAAAATATTCTTATTTTGATTGCAGGGGGGCGGATAGGGGATCTCAAAATGTTTAAGTGAAGTTACTAGGCCGTGTGGGATATCATATGAAAGGTATTCATTTGCATATTAAGAAACAGTTTTTTTTTATTCTTTAAGTCGTATTGTTTTTGAGAAATTTACAAAAATGTTGAAAAAGCGACCGTTCCCCCCCCTTATCTCCGAAGTTTGCAGATATAAACCCGTGATATTTTTATTGCTAATAGAAGTATATGTAATGTATTATAGTATATGTACTTTATAGTAAAATTATAGCGAACTCTCTAATTTGCATAGTTTTTTAGACAAGGGGGTTGGAAGGGGGATTTTCAAAAATTTTGTGAAGTTACTAGGTGATGTGGGGTATCATATGAAAGGTATTTACTTGCACATTAATAAACAGTTTTTATTTTTTCTTTAAAATGTATCGTTTTTGAGATATTTACAAAAATGTTGAAAAAACGACCGTTCCTCCCCCTTATCTCCGAAGTTTGCAGAGATAAACCCGTGATACTTTTATACCTAATAGAAGTGTATGTAAACTTTATAGGAAATTTATTACAAACTCTCTACTTAGCATACTTTTTTAGAAATCATCGAAAGTATAAAAAATCTATATAAGTTCCGCTATCAGACAAGAGATGGCGCTGTCAAGGTTCTCCAACAAATATAAAACCGCCTTTGTCATATTATATTGTATGTTGGCAAGGAACCCTCGGTGCGCGAGTCCGACTCGCTCTTGCCCGGTTTTATTTAATATTACATCTTATAAAATGCAATGAAAATATTTAGTTTTAATTCCGCTTATGCATAAGCGGAATTAAAACTAAATATTTTCATTGCATTTTATTGTCAGGGATTTCCGCAAAGTAACGCCTGATTCCATTAATTATATTACATCTTATGTTTAGTACTTAGACTATTTTGTAATAAGTGTTCCGTGTTGCTAGAATACCAAATACTTTAAAAATCCTATTTAACTTTGTGTCCATAACTAGAATTACGTCCAACCAATTAATACATATATCTAGCAACTTAGGGTAGATATTATGTATTAATTAAGTCTTTAATAAATTGACATAGTTATATGTATGTGCTTATAGATTCTTCTATTCTATAATTAACATAATTTAACGTTTGTGCTTTGATAATTGGTATAATATTGTACAACCATATTGAAAGAGTGAGGTTGAGCGGAATTAAAACTAAATATTTTCATTGCATTTTATTGTCAGGGATTTCCGCAAAGTAACGCCTGATTCCATTAATTATATTACATCTTATGTTTAGTACTGAGACTATTTTGTAATAAGTGTTCCGTGTTGCTAGAATACCAAATACTTTAAAAATCCTATTTAACTTTGTGTCCATAACTAGAATTACGTCCAACCAACTAATACATATATCTAGCAACTTAGGGTAGATATTATGTATTAATTAAGTCTTTAATAAATTGACATAGTTATATGTATGTGCTTATAGATTCTTCTATTCTATAATTAACATAATTTAACGTTTGTGCTTTGTTATTTGGTATAATATTGTACAACCATATTGAAAGAGTGAGGTTGAGCGGAATGAAAACTAAATATTTTCATTGCATTTTATTGTCAGGGATTTCCGCAAAGTAACGCCTGATTCCATTAATTATATTACATCTTATGTTTAGTACTTAGGAACAAAAGCGAAACATTCTCCAAGCCGACTGGTCATCGTGGAGAATAAGACCACAACCCTCCATCTTCGAGCACAGAATTTGAAAGGAGAACGGTGCATAAGTTAAATGTATGTACGTTTAACGTGAGATCCTTATCATCTGTTGAAAGATATTTAGAACTGACATACGCACTCAAAAATATCAACTGTGACATATTAGGACTGTCAGAAGTTAGAAGAATGGGGAACAGCATTGAAGAATATTGTGACTACATACTGTACTACATCGGACAAACAAAGGGTTTACACGGAGTAGGCTTCCTAGTAAAGAAAATATATAAAGAAAACATAACTAAATTTAAAGGAATCTCAGAAAGAGTAGCCCTTCTACAACTTAAATTTGATAACCAATCTATTTCAATTATTCAAGTATATGCTCCCACAGATAATGCGACTGAAGACGAAATCAAAATATTCTATAAAGACCTTGAAAAAGCCCACTCCGAAGCTGATGAAAAAGTGATAGTCATGGGCGACTTCAACGCAAAAATAGGTTGGCCAAAAGCAGAAGACAGCTTAGTCATGGGAAAATTCGGATACGGAAAAAGGAATGAAAGAGGTGAGCGATTATTAGAGTATGCTTTTGAGTACAAATTACTAATTATGAATACCTTTTTTAAGAAAAAAACTTCTTCTAAATGGACATGGATATCACCCGATAAAAATACAAAGAATGAAATTGACTTCATAATGACAAACAACCCAAAGGTAGTAACAAATTTCGAAACGCTCAATAATATACGATTTCCCTCAGATCACAAACTCCTAAGAATCACACTCATTTTAAAATCCCCTAAGAAATCTAGAAAAGGTTTCACATCACCCAGTACTCTTAAGTCAGAAGAAGCAGCTAAAAACTATGTAAAGCATCTTAAGGCACATACTGAAGCCATGATACCGAAATTAGACACTCCTACAAATGTACAGTCCTTTTACAACACAATAGAAAATATTATAACAAACAGTTTAAAAACAACAAAAACTACTACAAAGGAAAGACATACAATATTTAGCAAAGATACAGAAGAACTCATTAAAAAACGAACCTTACTAATACATACAAAACACAAAGATAAGGACACGAAAAACGATCTTACCCGGCTATACAAAGAAACTAAGAATGCTATAAGACAAGACTATAGTATCCACAGACACAGAATAATTACAAAGAACCTTAACAGATTTCGAAGCACCAAAAGAGCATACAAAGAATTGAATCTCCAAAAAACTTGGATACAACAACTCAACAAACCAAATGAAACTAAAACAAGAACTGATGTTATCAACAATGCCACGGCTTTTTACAAAGAACTTTACAAAATTAAAGATAATGTAAATATGAGTACACAATTAAACTACGAAATTAAAACTGACTCAGTACAACCAATAAATGAAAGTGAGGTTTACAAACATATAAAACAATTAAAAAATGAAAAGAGCCCAGGACCGGATGGACTAAGCAACGAGGCTATAAAACTAGGGGCACCAATCCTACTAAAGCACCTAACACAACTGTTTAACATGGTGCTAGAAACAGAAGAAGTACCCATACAATGGTGCACATCCGATATAATACTACTATACAAAAAAGGTAACTCACTAGACATAGACAACTACAGACCGATTAGTTTGTTATCAAGTGTATACAAACTTTTTACGTCCATATTACTAAAACGAATAACTCCAGAAATTGACAACTCGCAACCTTTAGAGCAAGCAGGCTTCCGTTCCGGGTTTAGCACAATTGACCACATACATGCACTAGAACAAGTAATTGAAAAATACCGAGAACTTAACAGACCTCTGTATGTGGCGTTTGTAGACTACAGTAAAGCCTTTGATAGTATTAGTCACTACTCAATATGGAATGCATTGCACTTTCTCAAGGTGGATCAAAAATACATCAATATTATAAAATACATTTACAACAACAGCACAAGTACAGTAAAGCTTGAAACACGTGGAAAATCAATTAGTATAGAAAGAGGAGTTAGACAGGGTGACCCTCTGTCACCAAAACTCTTTATTGCGGTTCTGGAAGATATATTCCGCAACATAGACTGGACCAAAAGAGGTATTCGTATAGGTAATCATTATCTAAACCACCTAAGATTTGCTGACGATATTGTGCTACTAGCTGAGACATCCAAAGATCTGGAGAATATGGTGAGGACACTCGATCAAGAGAGTACTAAAGTAGGTCTTGAAATGAATAGCAGCAAAACTAAAATAATGACTAACAGTTACCAAAAGCCTATCGTACTAAAAGGAAACATTATAGATTTTGTCGAGACCTACATTTACCTGGGAAAACAAGTATCTTTTAATAAATCTAGTAATGAAGACGAAGTAAAAAGACGAGTAGCGATAACGTGGAGAAAATTTTGGTCATTAAAGGAAATACTCAAAGGCGACTACAGTTTGCACATCAAAAAAATTGTAATGGACACCTGCATCTTGCCATGTCTGCTTTATGGTTGTCAAACATGGATCTTCAATAACATGGTTAAACGTACAATCGTTACTACTCAAAGGGCTATGGAAAGGAGCATGTTAAAGATACGGAGAATACACAAAGTGAAAAGCGAGAAAATCCGGCAAAAAACTAAAATCAAGGATGCACTCCCTCATGCATTGGCACTCAAGTGGCGCTGGGCAGGTCATGTCTCACGGTACAAAGATAAAAGGTGGACTATTGAAAATACCTGTTGGAAAGGACCAATTGGCAAGCGTAATGTCGGCAGGCCAAAACGACGGTGGGCTGATGATATTATACAAGCAGCAGGAAGCCAATGGATGGAAAAAAGCCAGGACAAAAGCTTGTGGAAAAGCTTGGAGGAGGCCTTCACCCTAACAGGGGTTCATATCTCGGAAACTAACCATACTAATATTAATAATAAGCAAAGTAACTAACAGACTAATAATTTTATTATAATGCATAAGTTTTTTGAAAGAGATATTGAATAAATGGCTTAATTATTATTATTTATTATGTTTAGTACTTAGACTATTTTGTAATAAGTGTTCCGTGTTGCTAGAATACCAAATACTTTAAAAATCCTATTTAACTTTGTGTCCATAACTAGAATTACGTCCAACCAATTAATACATACATATATCTAGCAACTTAGGGTAGATATTATGTTCAAATTCAAATTCAAATTCATTTATTGCGAAAATGGGTTACATACAGATGTCAATAATATAAAAGTCCTTCCATAATCAACTTTACAGCATGCAATATTCAATACATTGTTTAAAATTAAAGTAATAAAGTATTTTAAAATCAAATAAATTAATTAACAGCACACACAAATAAATATGTCAATAAAGTAGGTAAGTATTACAAAATATGTCAATTACGAGCATGTTAATATTTAAATTTCAATGAATTAATTATAAGCACAGAAGAATAACTTAATAAAGTTATATAAAAATGTCAATTACATTCAATTTTATCATTTAAATAGTCATTAATAGAATAGTAAGCTTTTTCTAAGAGTAGTTGTTTAACTTTAAACTTAAAAATATTATATGAGGTGGTTTCTAATACAGATTTAGGTAAGTGATTGTATATTCTTGGTGCCATGCAAAAAATGCTTTTGCTAAGCAATGCGGTTCTATGTGACGGACATTGAATTTTATAGTTTAGGCGCTTACTTTTCAATTTGTTATAAAGTTGTAAGTTGCTTCTCACAAATTGAACCACCTCATATATATAAATACAAGGCAAGGTCAATATTTTAAAACTTACAAAATAAGGTTTGCAGGTGTCAGTCTGTTTTAGTTTGCTGATAGCCCTAACGCATTTCTTTTGTGCCCTAAATATCACGTCTTTATTGGTTGAGTTTCCCCAAAACATAATACCATACCTCAGAAGGGATGCTACATATCCGTGATAGGCTGTTAGAACAGTAGAGGGACTTGAAGTTTTAGACAGCATGTACAAAGCATACGAAAAGCGATTTATTCTAGAACATAGGTTTTCTATGTGTGATTTCCAGTCCAAAACAGAGTCTATATTTAAGCCTAAAAATTTTGTGATTTCAATTTCATTTATTCTATGTCCTGAGAAGTTAACTTCCATATTGGAGATTTTGATTGCTCTATTTCGAAATATCATTAAATTTGTTTTGGTCAAGTTTATTTTTAAATTATTAGATGTCAGCCATTTCATTATATTAGTCAAAGTAATATGAATGTCAGATTCTAAGGAAGAATGTTCAGTACCAGTGAACAGAATCGTACTATCGTCTGCAAATAATGTGGTATGATGGTTTGTTACCTTGGGAAGGTCATTTATGTAAATAATAAACAGTAACGGTCCCAAAACGCTTCCTTGTGGTACCCCAAACTTGACTGTCTTAAACTCAGATAGAAATTTAATCTGTTTCTTCTCTTTGGGGCATATTCTTGAAATTTCTGTCGCTTGCATTCTATCTTTAAGGTATGACTCTATAAGTTTTAGCACATTCCCCCGAACACCATAGGCTTCTAATTTTGTAAGTAATACCTCGTGATCAACGAAATCAAACGCTTTCGTAAGGTCCATGTATAAAGCACAAGCAGGGATACCTTTATCTAAACTGGTCATTACTCTATTAAGAAAAGTGTAAATAGCCATATTACATGACTTATTTTTTCTAAAACCCACCTGTTCATTAGAAAAGAGTTTATTTTTTTCAAAGTATGGGTAAACACTATTATATATTAATTTTTCAAAAATTTTTGATAAGACTGGAATAAGAGCTATAGGACGGTAGCAAGACATATCATACTTGTCATTTTTCTTGAAAAGAGGCTTAATTATTGTTATTTTTAGTTTCTTTGGGAAAACGCCATCGCTTATACATAGATTCAAAACATGACAAAGTGGTTCAGTATGTATTAATTAAGTCTTTAATAAATTGACATAGTTATATGTATGTGCTTATAGATTCTTCTATTCTATAATTAACATAATTTAACGTTTGTGCTTTGATAATTGGTATAATATTGTACAACCATATTGAAAGAGTGAGGTTGCTTGTTCGCTTCTTTCCCTCACTTGAAAAGAAAAGTTATCTGAAGCTAACGAATTCAATTATGTGTATTCAATTATATAACGAATGTAATTGTGTTTTATTAAATATAAATGTGTCTTGTTCTTCTTTTGTAAATTGCCTATTCTAAGTGGCGTTTTGATCTATTGAATAAACACTTATTGACTTTGACATAGTTATTATAATCCCTTGTTTTCCTTTGTGATAGGTTATTTGTTGAGAATCAATATAGCCTTGGTACTTAAACATTCTAGGTAGTATGTGTTTTATATTATTTATTCAACCCTCATCCTCTGCTGTTAGGCTTAGCAGATAAGTCATCTAGTACCCATAGTGTCAGTTATCTAGTACCCATAACACAAGCTCTGCTTAGCTTGGGGCTAGATGATGTCCAGCATTATTTATTTATTTAATAGTCCATTTCTTGATTCACTTTATATCACAAATATACAACTTTCTGTAAGTACTGTGGCACAGTTTATGTTGGTCGCGGAAACGAGGTCACGATTCAGCACAATGATTATTGTGCATTTCAATCTAAGCGCACGTCCGTACTTTGCAACGTATCAAAGATCTCAAAGATAAAAGTACTTAATATATGTATTTTTATTTTTTTTCTCGCGTAGTCACGAGCAAGTCCACCCTCCAGTGCAAGTTATCGTCAAATTTTGGGACACTTTATAGAAAAGACCTTGCGGTCTCAATGAATAAAAGCTTTTTGAGATTAAGTTTTGTCCGTTTTCGGAATGTTCTCAAATGATCATAAATTTAATGGTGTCACGCGACGGTGATGGTATATAAACAAAACACAAAGATGAATCATACCACATCTGGCGATAGTGAAATAACAGGGCAAGTTTGGAGTAGGGTAACGGCCTCGGTATTACAATTTGACGTGAGTTTCCTGACATAATACCGATACCTACTATACGAACGACGAACTCTGATACATACAAGCAGCACGCGTGCAGCGTTACATGGAACGGAAATAGACACACCCAGAAAGCAAAGTGTACCATTTAGTATTAGAAGCTATGGGAGCTACCATCGTACCGGGCGCACACAAGTAAAATAATTTTAACCAAGATAAATTGTATTTTGAGCACATTGTGCTTTCAATGCAACGCGTCAGTACATAACCACGCATAACGTCAATCGACAATGGATACAGCTGGGCATTGCTTCAGAAACAAACAAAATATTGAATAACGCTCTTTGTATCCAGCTATGAGAGCAGCTTCTGTTAGTCCGTACAATGTAGCAACGTGTAGGATTCCACCAGCCGCCAGCGCATGAACAGATGTCAGGGGTAGGTACTTACAATATTCTGATGTAACTCAATACCGCCTGTTCTCTGTTATAGGAGGATGAGCTCGGCTCGCGAGCCTCGCTGCCGCAGTCACATGTCACTCAGCGGGACGCCATCGCCGGCGCTTGCGTTTGCTTTTTTGTGCGTTGGATCGCGCGGTGCACCTCACTCACGCCTCCTGATGGTTTGTTTGTCTAGTTGAGCCGCGCCACGTGACTCACGGATCGTTACTGTAATGATGAATATCCGGGCTCTAATGGGCACTGCACGTTGACATCTACATATTTTGGTCGACACCTGCGACGCCGCGCTTCTATTATTAGCCTACTAACGTAGACATCATCAACAATCAACATCAAGGGCCCCTGTGCATAATACGACTGGTTACTCTGATTCCTTCACAATCTCTGCTGTACGGCTCTGGAACAGTATCCCACATCAGTAACATAGGGCCTCGTAGGTTGAAGTATTTAAATCGAAAGTGTACAACCACTACCTTAATCTCATGGAGGAATCGTACAATCATTAATTATATTTAATTATTGTAGGATTCTTGAATAATAATCTCCAAGAAATCTTACATAATATATAAATATGTAAAAATACTATGTAAGAATACCTAAGACAAATATATTATATTTGTTTTAGGTATTTTTCTTTGAAATTATGTTTGTAGTTTTAAAAATAAATATTTATGTTTATATGTACTTATAAGAGTCTGGGGGAGGCCTATGCTGGCAAGCAACACAAGCTCATTACCGATGTCTAAATTTAATATATAATATGTAACGCTAGATTTAAGTTTGTGAATAAAGGCTATTGAAATTGAAATTGAAATTGAATATGTACTTATATGATATATATATATTTTTGTATGTGTGTTTTACGTTATAAGTATGTGTCGGAAAGTTTGTAGTATCTCTCTGTATCTTTTGTGCGCTACCTTTAATCTAGTCCACATTACACACAGGTTAGCTGGAAGAGAATGCTACTTAGCATTAAGTTCGCCTATGTACAGTACCTATAAGTTTGTGCAATAAATAATTTTCTATCTTTATCTATCAATCAGTATCAGGGTCATTGGAATTAAATATTGTAATAGTGTGTACTGGATGGAGTCCCTCACGGTACAGTTCTATGGCTGCCCACGTATTGTAGTAGGTTGTACTGGATGGAGTCCCTCACGGTACAGTTCTATGGCTGCCCACGTATTGTAGTAGGTTGTACTGGATGGAGTCCCTCACGGTACAGTTCTATGGCTGCCCACGTATTGTAGTAGGTTGTACTGGATGGAGTCCCTCACGGTAGTTCTATGGCTGCCCACGTATTGTAGTAGGTTGTACTGGATGGAGTCCCTCACGGTACAGTCACAGTGTATACAGTGTTCCGACTTCATACAAACGGACGAAGCGCAAGCTATACCTACGCGCCTCGATCTCGGTCTCCGCTCGGGACCTAAACAGTTGCGACTGTGCCGCAGTGACGAACGGAGGTATGTTGTTTTTTTAACAATAACCGCGCGATATTTTCACAAAAAATAAGTTCAAGTACCTACCTACGTATTTAATATGTCGAGTAGGATATATTGTGCTGTTTTTGGTTGCATGAAATCTTCAAGAACGCAAGAAGAAGAGATAACTTTTTTTAGATTACTTGGAAACTCTGAAAGCTAAGACTATAAAATAATTTTACTTACTACCCAGTAGTACATAATATAAAGTACATAGTAGTACATAATGTGTGTCTTTTTAATGGACAAGTATTTCCTTTTATCTCCCGAAAAAAAAAGATGTCTGGATTCTTAAATAAAGTGAATAGAGTAATGGAAAGTGATTGACACGAGTGAAATAGGTAGTTATATGCGGTTCATGATACGGTAGGTACGCTTGTGTAAAAACCTCGGGGCATGTGTGTTTCGTTTTGTTAGTTTGTATAATTCAAAGTAAAGACGTGGTATTTTATTTATTATTAACCAGCTTCTGCCCGCGACTTCGTCCGCGTGGAATAGTTTCTTTGGGCTAATGCTAACTCTTACCCACCACTTCGTTTACGTAGAAGGTGAAAATATAATATTTTTAAATAATACCTACGTTAAGCGTAATTTTAGGTAGGTACCTACATCACACTTTCATCAGTAAGAGTGGAACTTTAAAACATTAGGTAAAAGTACTGGGTCTTATAATCTTACATCAATTAGATTGTAGGTTATTCTAATAATTCATAACTATGTTATTTTATAGTACTTCTGCGTACACTATATTTCAATTTATCTATTCAATTCACAAAGTATTATATTTGTTTATATAAAAAAAAATATTTACAATCACAAAACTAAATGGAAACACAAAGTAGGCAAATTTAATTAAAATGCTGGAGGCGGGCAGCCCTATCGCATGTTTACGTACCGCGCGGCTGTAGGTATTTATTTCAAAAATACGGCCGAGTCAAACTACTGTATACATTACTATTCTGTGGTACAGTTCTATGGCTGCCCACGTATTGTAGTAGGTTGTACTGGATGGAGTCCCTCACGGTACAGTTCTATGGCTGCCCACGTATTGTAGTAGGTTGTACTGGATGGAGTCCCTCACGGTACAGTTCTATGGCTGCCCACGTATTGTAGTAGGTTGTACTGGATGGAGTCCCTCACGGTACAGTTCTATGGCTGCCCACGTGACGTAACGTAAACGTGAGGTTGGGTTTTTTGTTTCACTTAATATTGTTTGCTTGCTTTTAAACCCAGTTCTGATGATGGTATCTATGGTGATTCGAGGGAAATATTCAAATGAAATAAGCAAAAGTACATAATATAGCGGTTTGGTTTCAGCAACAATTTAGATTTTATATTTTAATTGAATTTGGTTTTTTTGTATAAAAATTATATTAGTTCATAGTTGTTGGTGCTCGTCATTCCCATAAAAGAACAACAGAAGTCAATTAATTAACGTTTCAATCGTGTCTCGGTCACTAACCATAGTCGATAGAGACGTCTTCAGGCTCGTGACGTATCCACCGATCGGTACCGCACTTACTTCATCAGAGATCGTGTCGGTGACGTCACTATCTGTCATCGCTCATTCCGGTTAAAAACGTTTTGAATTGGTTTCGAACGCTTTGCATTTTATGACTAACTTACAAAACCTATCAATGTTAATTGTTTACCTACTATTAGTTACATTTATGTCCATCCAAAGGTTGTCTGGAAGAATATCTCTTTTAGCGATAAGGCCGCCCATTGTGCAGCATAATGTGTTATTTTAGTTAATTACTGTTTGTATGTTTGTTTTTATGTTGTTTCAATAAAGCGTATTCTATTCTATTAGTTAGGCGTCATACATAACTTAAATTACAAAATAAAACAAAACAAATGAATAGAATAAAGCATATATTTGAATCGGTTTACTTCATTACTCGCGTTGTGGGAAAAGAAGCCGAAAAGCAACAGAAGAGCCGAACTCGATCGTTATAGTCATCACATCACAATTAACAATTTTCTTTTGTTACGTTTGACGGAGATGGATGGTGCAGATTAATTCCCAAGTGGTTTTGTCCTCTAGGTAATCTGATATTTTATAATAAGCTTTATTAGAATGCTACATTATCCTGGAGTAACATAGGCTATATTTTATCCCCGTATTCCCACCGGAACGGGAACTACGCGGGTGAAACCTCGGAGCGCGGCTAGTTAATAATAAAGACTATTTAATTTACCTGCCCAAGCGAACTAACAATAGCTATAAAATTTGTGGCCAAGTGAAGAAGAAGAAGAAAATCATTTACGGATCCACAATAAGCTTAAGTACATAAAATGAATAGGTACTAAAATAATTAACAAATTGAATATTCGTCAAGTGATCAATTCCACAAAACTAAAACACATAAATTGCGAGCGAAGATGGAATATTAACCGCGATGAAAGTTGAATTTAGATAAGAAAATTATTAAAATTCCTTTCGAGATTTTAAATTCTATTGGATTCGTGGCTCGTGCTTGAGATGCATGTGACGGATTGTCATGTCGAGCACTCCGCAGACTTGGCGCTGCGCGCGCCGCCGCAGCGCCGCCGCTGGCCCGCGGGCGAGGTGTGCTGAAGCAATGCCAGCAAATAGATCGGAACGTTACTGCCCATGGTGGCGTTACTTTACCAGTCAGTAGTTCCACCGACCAGGACGCAACGAACATGCGAGATACGGCCGCCGAAGATCACTTGCGGCGAGATTGCAACAGCGGAGGATGGTGGTGGCAAGTGCACCTCATTGTCTGTTCTATTCATTCATTCCTTTCTCTCATTATGGGTTACAAGCACGGGGCTACGAGATGCTCTTTTGTTATTGCAAACACCAGATTTTCTCTTCTTGGTAACCACACAATATTGTATGAAACAAACTACTATATTAGGTACTAAGTCGTCGTCGTTGTCTTCAGTACACCTGTTGGGGTCACTAGGTGGGCCCTCGAGGTTTTTCCTCTTTACCCCGGCTTCCACTCCAGGGGTTATAACCCCTGGGTCATGTAAACTATGCCTTGAGGGCTCGAGTCTTTAGGTGCGGTTGGTGATGATGATATTTGCTTCAACGCTCCCTATTTAAGTAGGTCCCGTGGCTGTGATAGCCACTGATCTTTATGGTCTGGAGGTCGGGCGTGTAGGGATGCAATGTCGTTCAGATGGGTGTGTGGGCCACTGGCCGCGCGGTCAAACATGTGACAGGCTGTGTGGACCACAAAGCCTTCGATGCATGTATTTGCACGTCATGTATTTGCACGTCGCGGGCGATGACGTCATGACATAGCGGCCCGCGGCAGTGCAAACTCGCAGCGTGATATTTTGCTGGGCCTGGAGTCTTTTGTTACAAAATACCACGTAAAAAATATAATTAACTAGCTTTTGCCCGCGACTTCGTCCGCGTGGAATTCCCCTTTTTCAAGCAGAGCCACTTTGATTCGAAAATATAAATACCATTTATTCCTTATCCAGTGGGAATTTAGAAAAATCCCTTCTTAGTGCACCTCTAGGATACTCAAGGTATATGTGTGCCAAATTTCAAGTCTTTAGATCCTGTTTAGGTTGTGCATTGATATATCAGTCAGTCAGTCAGTCAGTCAGTCAGTGAGTCAGTTAGGACTTTATATGTATAGATTTTACTACTTTTATATATATAGATAATCTATGCTATTCAAACATCACAAAAATAGTATATTATCAAAAATCACTAACTTAATTAGTTTTCTGCCTACTGCCTACGCCTTAAGTACGATAGCATGAATATTAATAGCCCATATCCTTTTCTAGGTTACTATCTATCACCTGACTAAATTTCATCAAAATCCGTTCAGCCGTTTAGGCATGATAGAGCAAAACTCCCACCAAAAACCATAAAAAAATCACTAACTCAATTCAGTTTTCTGCCTACTTCCTACCCCCTAAGTACTATGACGTGATCATTTTGATCTTATATCCGTTTTTAGGTAACCATCTATTACCTTACTAAATTTCATCAAGATCTGTTCAGCCTTTTATACGTGAAAGAGCAAAAGTCCCAACAAAAACGACTAAAAATCATTAACTCAATTTAGTTATCTGCCTACTGCCTACCCCCTAAGAACGATGGCGTGATTATTTATAGCCTATGACCATTTCTAGGTTATCATCTATCACCATACCAAATTTCATCAAAATCCGTTCAGCCGTTTAGGCGTGAAAGAGGAACAGACAGACAGACAGACAGACAGACAGAGTTACTTTCGCATTTATAATATTAGTATGGATTATCTAAGCCAAAAATATTGTCAACTAGTAGTAAGCTGTCATATCAGGGAACTAGATTATTTATCAGAAAGGCCTACGTACCTATTTTACCTAATTATTGTCTACTTTAATAGTTTTTCTATTTTTCATTCATAAATGTTTACTACCTCAATACAAGGACTCAAGTACTGGCTTCAAAAAATGTCAAGTTGGAAAAAAAATGTTGTCAATTTCAAATCTTCTAATCGATATCCTACAACTGTCGAGTTTTTTTGCAACATTTTTTTCAAAATACCGATGCTTTCTAACTCGGAATATTACGATATGATGTTATGCGTAGGCCATGAAGATAGCAATTTAAATCGTGCTCGCGAACTATATTGGCAACGATTTATCGATGGCAGACCAATGGTATCCATGGTAGTTCATTTAGGTTGTTTCGTTAGGTTAGGTCTTTTAAAATTTTTGTATTTCCGCGAATTAGGTAGAAATGTAGGTATATTCTACGTAGTTTACTCTTTAATTTTACTGAAATAGGGTTTGGGACATCAGTGAAAATAATACTTAATATTTTTTTTTTTGGATATGTCATACAGCGTTACTACGGTTCTTAAATATAGTGAATGGACTCGTTATAAGGCCCCATTTCACCTTCTTTTGGCTTTACGGGTAGTTTTGTAACATCCTGTATAAGTACTATAACTTTACATACCTTAAAGCGTATATTTGTTTGTTTGTTCACGTGACCAATCAACTTTAATAATTACCGTAGAATCCTGAGCTAGGATTCCTACCTTTTAAGCATGTCCAAAGCATTTCTTGCTAATGTAAACCACGCACTCATTAAAATAATCAATAAGTTACGCGCATGCAATGCTTTTTTTCGGATTAGCGAATTATACAGCTGATTTGATATTTACATTCTCTCTGCTACCTACGTAAACATAACTTAACTAAAAACTACGGAAACCACAAAAATTTTCGTATTTCAGTCTAAGTCTTGCCCAACATCTAGCACAGTTGGAAGTAGAGCTCGAGAATATAAGGTGGCACGTTCTAGGGCTGAGTGAAGTCCATAGAGAGGGCGAGGACACTATGTCCTACAGCGAGGATCGAACATCCCATGGTGGCGTAGGGTTCCTCGTCAACAAGACCCACACTATCAACGTCGAGCAATCTCGCCCTTACCAGACACCTAACCCAACAAACTAAAATAACGCAACAGTAGCCCGCACTTACTTCAAGCACCAAGGCTCAGTCGGCACTATTCACCACCAATGTATGCACTTTCAGTTAACAACCGCATGGATCACAAGCAACATGCTGCACGTCGCGTTCCACGTCGACAACTGGTGGGTGCCGCCCGTCAGAAACTGCCGCTATCTTATCTACAACTAATATTTAAGGTATATCTAATCTATTTTCGAATCTGGAACGCGTCGGAATTAATGCAAAACTGCCTTCTGATAGCAAAAGAGGATAGGAATACACGCAAGGAAATACCGCCTCTGAACTCACAAACAGATGTCATGCTGATAATAACGCTGACAAACACTTAAATTACCAGAAGCGTGTATAAAGAGCCATCAACTCGAAGTAATCTAATGAATGAAAACGTAGGTATGTACCGAGTAATGATTAAACATCATTAGCATTAACAGAGCCGTTGGAGGAGCCGCATGTATCATTCCGATCAAATTAGATTAGCAGAGAGCGAGGGCTAAACGAGACGCGCTGGCAGATCGCCAGACAACGACCAAAGAAACAAACAATCCCCTCAGATCACACGTCTCAAACAAAACACCTGATTTACGGTATGCAGCAGGGGAGCATGTCGGTTGCTGCGGATAGGCATCGGCATCGCAGCTATTTGTACCATCAAAGGGCATCGAGCCGTATTTGCAACTGTAGAGACATATTTGGTACTTACGATGAATACTTTGACATTCTATCGTCATGTACATATTCATAGGATCTGACGGCAGCTATTGAGAGCTTTGTGATGTTTATAAATTGATAATCAGTCATATGACAAACAAGACGTCCATTACAATATCCTCGACTCGACTCTGTTATAACTTATAATTCTAATGGAATAAAGCGAATGTATAGCATTTCGATTCGAGTTTGTGAATGGAATAATTGCTCTTTGAAAGACGATCGCAAGACAACGGCCAAGAGAGGCACTGAGCGCGCGGTGCCATATGTCAAAGAGGGCGCGTGAAAGGACGGTGCGGAGAAAGCGCGGCTCATCTCGACGGCCTCCGCTGCAGACACCACCGCCCGAGACGTTTTGGACTTTACCCCGATGCAGACAAGGTTTAAATCTGATCTCGAGAGTGAATTCATAAGCACTCAATGAATATTCTAATACTGCATAATGCGCAGCAACGCGCCCGCGCTCCACTAAAAGTACGACGGATACTTTCCTAAGATTAATTACTCGGGCAAATTACGGTATATTTATATTCAACTCAAATTATATTCGTTGAAATGAAGCCATGAATATTAAGCAGGTATGTGAAAACGTGGCGCGGTTGCCTCACCTAAAACAATAACTAACACGGCAGCCGCACCCGCCGCGAGCGCCGAGACAGAAGACACGCTATTATGTAATTCGAGGCGAATTTGCTCAAATACCGTCGTAAAGTAATCTAATACAACATACGAGGCTTCACACGCTAACCCGGTCGTATACAACATATTCAACAATGACAAAGAGGCTCCTAGATCCTAAGTAGAAAATAATAAGCTAGATACAAAAGCCCGAGAAGGCACATCGAAAGCGCCAAGTAAGGTGACGCAAGCGCAGGCGCCGCACAATGAGCACTAGAATTTACAGTACATTCTAATCTAATCGATCAAAACGAACTACAATCTACATGCAGGTCCTACGTTCTAAAATCACATAATGCAACTCCGAGGTACCGCATCATCAACATTAGTATTTCGGTAGACATTAAGACAGTAAAGAATACATAAATAATTAATGATCCACATAATGTAAAAAGAGAATGTCGGCATAAAATTGCCGAATCTAAGTGAGCATGGAACCGCGACACATTCCAGCGAATTTTTCAAACTGCGTGTGCGCATTACACAGCACCGTCAGATGCTAGTATTCTTTGTATCCTAGCACCGCGTGTGCAGGCAGGCATGAGTGGTCGCGATCGGAAGGGCGCGCGCGCATGGAATGTCAATTGATCGAGGGCTGCAACCTTAGTGAGCGAGCGTTGGTTCCAAGCCAGCGACACAGAGGAATTAAGAATATTTAATTACAAGCTTTTATTGCGTTGCCCTGTATGTACGTATGTAACTATGTTTGTTAGCGGAATCTTGCAACTCAATTTTGAAGCAGATATCTGCAACCAATTGAGCTGAAATTTTGTATACATGTTTACTTTAGATGACAATGTATGGTCAGCTATGTGACGTCACTCTGAATCCAACATGGTGGAACACCCAAGATGGCGGACTACATAATTTTAATGTACTCCTATAATATGGGTAACAAATAAAAAGGCTTGCTGAGAATAACTCAGAAAATTAAATGACGTCACACTGAATCCAATATGGCGGAACACCTAGGATTGGACTGGCCTGGCCTGGCCTGGACTGACCTGGAGTGGACTGGACTGTACTGTTATGTACTGTCCTGGCGATCTGCTTATTTTTTTTAATGTACTCCTATAATATGGGTATCAAATGAAAGAGCTTGCTGAGAAAAACTCAAAAAATTAAATGGCTTCACTCTGAATCCAACATGGCGGAACACCCAAGATAGCGGACAAGTTATTTTTAATAGACTCCTACAATATGGGTATCAAAAGAAAAGGCTTGCTGAGAATAATTCGAAAATGAAATGACGATACTCTGAATCCAACATGGCGGAACATCCAAGATGGCGGACTAGTTATTCTTAATGCACTCCTATAATATGGGTATCAAATGAAAGGCCTTGCTGAGAGTTACTTGAAAAATTATATGACATCAATCTAAATCCAACATGGCGGTCAAGAGATGAACAGACAAGAAACCAACTATCCAGTGATAACTAAAAAGTAAAAAATAAATAAAAGTAAAAAAAAACTTTTTAATAAGCAAGCTTTTATTTAGACGCACCCGCTAAAATTATAAAATAAACATTTTCCATTAAAGTTTAATGTCAACTTAAAACGTCATTTCACAATTATTGTAACAAAAAAGCTTGTCGCGAGATTTAAGGAGGTACTCGTATTTACATTGTTTGAAAAAAAAATAGATCAAGTTACAGGTACACAGGTTAATCTCGCGACAAGCTTTTTTGTTACATATTATGTGTAAAGACGTTTTAAGTTGACATTAAACTTTAATGGAAAATTTTATTATTTTTAGTGGGTACGTCTAAATAAAAGCTTGTTTGTTAAAAAGTTAATTTTACTTTTAATTTATTACTATGTGAGTCAAATAATTAGCTTAGGGAAGGTCCAACGAATTCGTTAAAGAAGTTAAGAAGCCTTTCCACAGAGTCAATTCCTTTAACATTTACGGATTGTGCTTGTGTACTATATCCGTAGAGTTTATATTGTGTGCTCTGGGAAATGGCCTACATATCACGGTTTAAAACAACGACTGATCTTACACATTGGAAGGGTATAGGTTCAATAAGATTTAAACACGTCTATTCAAGTGAACACGTGTCACATGTTTGTCGCTGTAAACGAATCAAAACCCTACAGAGACCTTGTACTGCCCAACGAGGATGCGCCTAAATGGTTATATTAAATAAACAAATTGAAAGAGCGCTCCCGGCCGCTTTAATAAATTCTTTCACTTGACATTATATTACAATAGAATTCAGAATGAGCGCATCAGTAACGACTCCACCACAATGCAGTAAATCGACCACGCTAGCCATCGTAAACAAGTCGCTACTATGGAGGTAGTCCATTCAAGAAACCCCACCGAATACTCAGTAATAATAAGACAATGGATAACGACCCTTTGTTGTGATATCGGATAAGATTTCATTGGAAACATCAGGGACTTGCCAATGCTGTCCTGAGGTGGCAGAGTGCGGGACCTAGGTTAGATCCAGTCAGAAGAAGGTTGACTACTTGGACATTAGAACTGTGCCGACCGGTCGCAGCTGCGTGTGAGTGGCGCGGGCGCGGGGTGACCCAGTTGCGCGCAGCGCCCGCGCCGCCGCCACCGCGCCGGCGCCGCCGGACCGGTTCCGAACAATGACTCCGCTCCAATGTCTGCACTCGCTAATTAACACAACTATTGATCTCGTAGCGCCCCGGCTACGCGGCTCGGTGTCGGGCGGTCAGATCGTTTTACAACTGTGAATGTCAGCCAGCGTGTTAACTGGTGTGATATGTCATGGTTGCGCAAAACAATACGTATTATGATTCACACCTTTGTGTCGCCTACTACTTAAACTAGCTTGGCTCCTTAAAAATATTTTACCAAAAACCTTCAAAAGTGTCTAATTGTTGATTCTTGATTGAGTTTGGTCGTCGTTCACCAACTTTTTGTACATTTCTGGATGCGTAGAGAAATGTCAACTAGGATTAGTCCTTTTGTGCCGGAGTGTCCAGTCAGCGCCGGACGGCAGCACGACTCTTGAAGGATAAGAAAGGTATGGAAACAACTTCACTAACAATAGTTTTAGAGGCTTAGTTCCAAACCAAATCGTTAATTTGCCAAAATGTAGTTCACATGAGTAGTCTTGTAGTGCTCACCGCAGCGAAGTGCTGTGGGCCCGACCGCGCTAAGCTGCCGGGCCAGCTGCCCAGCTGTGCGTGAACGACAACATCACATAGAAAGTTGGAGCTCACTGCATGCGAGCAGCTGAATGCTTCCAGACAACAAAATTACTGCGATTCTGTTGTTGCAGCACAATCAACTACTGCAGGGCAGGATCCAGTGACGTAAGGAAAGCAAAATTTGCTGTAGCAATAGAGCTCTTTGATAAATATTACAATGCCAAATTCTAAAACAAATTCTGCCCAATTATTTTTTATTTTATTTTATTATACCAGGGTTTCAAGGCTGCCGAACTGCCGATAACATTTCCAGCAGCAGCAGTTTGGCCTAATGACTCTTATAAACAGGCACTGTAAGCAATTTATAGGCGTCGCGTATACATGACGCTAGTGTTTATGACTGCAGATCCTTGATCTAGAGTCCGAGTCGCGAGCAGCCCAGTCCCCTGTGACCTTTGATTGATAAGATCTCAGCCGAATTTCTAAAGCTTTGTTGCAGGTGCGTCGTTCGCACGTCGCGCCGCAGTGCGGTGCGGGTGCGGTGCGGTTATACAACGAGCTGAGATCCGTGAAATAGAAGCACAATGGCGCCGTCACAGCGTCGCTCCGGGGCGACGCGAGCGTGCGACTACAGATCGATCTTATTGAGTGTTATTATTATCGTTCATCTTATTGAACCAACGTTACTTCATTAGCGCATTGATTACAACCAGTCGCACTCGATTATGAAAATTTACTCGTACGATTTAATTATACATAATCTACACACATGAACAAGGCAAGTGTTTTCAAAGTATTTTATTAATAAAAGGTTGGTAAATTGGGCTTTCGCATCTATGATAAGATGATTTATCACAGCGTCCGTAACTGGTATTTGTGCTAAGGAACGCCGCAGTGCCTGGGACTGGCAGCACCTACACCATCCTCTCTACTTAGTCGGCTATACTCAGACAAAGATTTAAATCGTCTGAAATCTTTGTACTGAGAGGAAAATAACATGTCAATACATCTGAACCTGACTAAGCCGCGATGTTTTCCTTCACGGATATGATATAGCACGTTTAATATGTGTAAGATGATACCTTTATATTAACTCGTACTCGGTACTTACTTATCTCTATTTTGGTTACTTCCTTCCTTGTTATTACAGGGATTTTACGAGACGTGTCTTCTAGAAGGCCCATTAACAGCCCATATTTAGTTTTCGTATCTTCATAAAAGGTTGCGTCGCGATGTTTGCACAAAGAATTATTATTATTAAAATACGCTCCTCAGAATCGAATCAACTTATACAATTTTATTGTGACTGTAATTTGAGCTCGTCGAAACAATGGCCCGTAAGTAGGACTAGTCTCGGTTGTTATTTAATTTTAATGGATGGCCCGAGGACGAGCGCGCGAAGTGGTGCGAGACTGCGCGGCGTGCGGACCGGGACGCGCAGGATGAGTGCCTAGGATGTCAGGGGAGGAGGTGCGCCCGCTCTTACTGTCGAGGAGGTGCTGCGGTGGAGGTCTATGGAGTGCTTCTATTATTGTAACGTTATAGGGGTTTTGCAGTGCAACACAAGCGCGTGAGAGGGAAAGAGAAAGTTCTCCTAGGAGGAACTGAAAACATTGGTTATTTTCAACGTAGGTAGTTAATGACGCAGGTAGTTAATGACGATAATAAGTATAATTAACGCGGGGAAAAAACTCGTCTAGCATTACATTACAATCAATAGTAACTCACGGGTGTTTTGAAAGGACGTAGTCCTTTGACGAGCTCTGTGGCGCAGCGGGCGAAGGTCCGCCTGCGACGCAAGGGGTTGCGGGTTCGATTCCCGCCTCGGGACAAATGTCTGTACGATCTGCAGATATTTGTTCAGGGTGTTCTGGGTGTTTTTCTATATATAATAAAAATATCTATCTATGTAGTATAATGTATTAAGTACATATATCAGTCATCTAGTACCCATAACACAAGCTCTGCTTAGCTTGGGGCTAGATGATGTTGTGTGATTTGTCCAGCATTATTTATTATTTTATTTAGTCCTCTCACTTTCTTAATTATCACCATAAACAACATCCGTGGCAGGACTTTACACTTTACCTACATAAAAGTTATTAAATCAAAATAAAGTCAAAGTTTACTTTCAGGTGGCATATCAAAAAACATATTTTAGATAGGCAAATAACTGGGTTGCCTGGTTTGAATGCTCCTTTCAGGTGCTAGTAACTTGTAAAGTTTTGGGATTTTCAGCTCGCAGAAGAATATTATTATTTTATTTTATTTTCTTTATTTGTTTAATATCTATTCATATTATAATTATTATTTGTGCTATGTTTAAAAAAAATATAAAATATTATCAATGCAATCTGTTTATATACATACAGTCATGTACTCATATTATTATTATACGTATTATTAATTACTTACTTATATTTAC
This sequence comes from Pasiphila rectangulata, assembly GCA_963082625.1. Taxonomy (NCBI): domain Eukaryota; kingdom Metazoa; phylum Arthropoda; class Insecta; order Lepidoptera; family Geometridae; genus Pasiphila; species Pasiphila rectangulata. The sequence continues at coordinate 16,377,815 of OY720256.1, read as the reverse complement.
ACACACGGACATTCTTAGTGTTCCCTGTTGCCTAAACTCTTATTAGTTTAGTGTCCTCAGGAGAATCAAATCATCATTATTATTTCATTGCTAACAAACTTTAGGTCTCACAGGGTTTCGTGGTCTGTGCGGTCGGGTAACGGCAGAATACCAGCGTTTACTGCTAACACGGTAGACAAAATGCTGAGTCGGGCGGGACCCATTTGCTACTGTAGCACATGGATAATAAATATTTGTGTTCTTTGGTTTTTGTCGAAAAAGGTGTTTGTATTTGTTTTTATTTCTAGTATTTTATTTTTATTACCTAAGATTGTTTGTAGTTAATTATATTGTTTGTGTGCTCTGTAGCAAATAAACGAATGTCTATGTCTAATATGTGAGAATATGTATATATTTTTTTGTTACAACTTTATTTTTTTTTATTAGGTTTGTCAACAGTTTAATCATGATTACTCACATAGATCTTATCAACTAATTGCTTAATGCTACATGATAAACCAATTACAGACAAACACAACATGCACAGTAATATAATATTTAGGTTAGGGATATAAAAACTTAACAAGAATAAAGAAAAAATATTTCGCAAATAAACGCTCTAGTGATTACTTAAAACTAATACAAAATAAACAGAGAAGATATAAGAAGTTAAAACTACAACTAAACGCCTTATTTACAGAACGAACATAATACGATGGCAACACTAGGCGTTATTAACACTAACACCACATAGTCTTCGGATGCTTATGATTCTCCACAACTAAGTAAATATTATAACAAGCAAACGGCGTGCGTGACTCGACATTTCGCATGATAGTTACAGTTGGTTCATTAAATCCTCTTCATTGCAATATATGGTGTATTCATTCTGTTCCTCGTAAGTTATATCACCTCCAAGTAATGACTGTGTACTTGTGTAGTACCTCATTATGTAAACAAGCAGGAACGCAATGAAAATAATGAAAGTAGGAACCACGAGGGCGCCGGCGCACGCGTTGAAGGAGCCACCACAACAAGTAGTACGGGCCATCTGCTACGATTGTGGACCTTACTGCCCCCTTATAAATACTACAACGTACATTCCATGGGCGAGTTTCTAGTCCCTCCCTTGAGAAATGCCGGGACTTCTCGGCATTGAGTTTAAACAGTACCTCAATGCCTCATTGGTACGGCCGGCGCGGTGCCATTGTTGCAGGCAAATGTGCATAGTTCGGTGTATCAATATATTATGTAGACACAAACGGACCGATGCAAATATTTAGTTCTCTTTGATCTGATATGACTGATGAACGCAGAGGCGATGAGTAAACTAACTTCGTATCTAAGTTAGACTATGAACGGCCAGTAGCATTCGACGACAAAATACATCAAAACAAACTTCCCGTAGATGACTGACGAGCTCTGTGGCGCAGCGGGCGAAGATGACGATCTCTGTGGCGCAGCGGGCGAAGGTCCGCCTGCGACGCAAGGGGTTGCGGGTTCGATTCCCGCCTCGGGACACATTTCTGTACGATCTGCAGATATTTGTTCAGGGTGTTCTGGGTGTTTCTCTATACATAATAATAAAAATATCTATCTATGTAGTATAATGTATAAAGTATATCAGTCATCTAGTACCCATAACACAAGCTCTGCTTAGCTTGGGGCTAGATGATGCTGTGTGATTTGTCCAGCATTATTTAATTTATTTAATTATAAGACAATTCTATTGAGATGAAATGCAAATGGAAGATGTGGTCGCTTCCTGGTCGCGTTGCGCAACGTCCGCGCCCGCGAGACTCCGCGGCTGAGCCGTGGGCGCGGACGAGGCCTGAATGCCGGTAATGATCGCGCCTGTCCAACAGTTCCAACACTCGTCATTGGAAAGTTATGTGAAGTACTCTATTACGTACACAACACATCTCTCTAAACTCGAGAAGCTATTTACTCAGTAAGCCGATGCATAGATACTTTTCTACAATCTGTCTTTGATATCACTTAAATCGCAACATGACTACGAACTGAGCCCGAATGACATTGTATTTTATTAGCTGACCTTGCCAATTGATTGGCTTTAAGTCATCTCAATGATGTATTCATTTTATTTGCATTGAGGGGTAATAAAGAAAGAATCAAAACTAGTCCTGCATCCAAATGGCGATAGTATCGAGTGTCTATCGGCTCCAGACATCGCAGTCGGGACATGTGCGATCGGCGAGTGTTTCCGTCAGCTGTGGCTGTGGTTTCCCGGATGGCAACTTGGAGCCCTTTGTGCTTTCATAATCAATGCCATTGGAAACACGTTCTGCTGAATCCGGTAGTTAACTAACTGGTTATTTTAATAATATTGCGTCGAGTTTCGTGTTTGTTGTTTTAGTTATCGAAGATAATTTATTTAGTCTCGGCTATTTCCTTCAGGGTACTTATTTATAAATCAATGTTGGGCCGTGAAATCGGAGTAGTGTCATGATATCGGTCATCGTTGTCTCCGAGGTTGCACAACAGACGCCGGTGATTGGCGAGCTGACCCGCGATCATCGCGGGCTGAATGTCATATGACGCTCACTCACTAATATTCACGGAGATACTCATATAACATTCTAGAAACTAGTGACGATACAATAACATTTCAACATCGCAATGGAGGTAATTAACTAAATTTAAAATTCAAATTAGAATCGAATTACTTAGACGGTTTGTCGTTGTCACAGCGCATAGAGCTAACGTGCAGCGGCGGTTGTGGTCGAGCTGCATTCCGTGAGCATCTGCCCGTCGTCGCCGCGCGCTGTCTAAGTCTAACTGTACCTGCCCCTACCCTACCTGCCGACTTGCAGATGCGAAACCGAAAATAGACTCCATTCATTCGCACATATTTCACTGATAAAAGCAATTATAAGAAGGGTACCGGTCGGCGCGCAGGGGACGAGTTCGGCAGATTCCCTATCGCGCCAAGGCTGCTGGTGACGTAGCATGTGTGGGAAACCCGCCTGACTAATAGATCTTCGCGTCCATTCGCGGGGGTCGATTGACTCACTCACTTACCTATCTCTAAATCTCACTTTAGGAATCCCGAGCCGCAGTTGTCAATCCGAACTTTACACAACCAACTAGAGATAATAAGACGTATACCTCTAGTTTAGCGGAATCACGACAAGGGGGGTTTTGGTCGTGCGCAAGTAAGGACCACGGGAGCGGTGCAGGGGTGCGGGGCTCACCTTGTGTTAGTGTGTGTCGTTAGAGCCGTGCGAGTGCGGCAGGGAGGGCGCAGCGCGAGTGTCTGCGCGCGCGCATGTCGCGCGGTCGTCGACCTGACTGACTGTACACTTCACTTCACTGCGAAAGGCGAACGATCGCGGGCGCTGCGCGGGGCGGACTGAGCCCGGCCGAGCCGCCGCGTGCGCCCGCGGCCTTGACCGCCGCCCCCGCGCCGCCGCCCGCCCGCTCGAGCCCCCGAGGCTTCGAGCCTCCGAAGCTCGACTCGACCACCGACGGCAGTGCGTCCTCCACGGAAGCGCATTACCGTTAAGTAACGAACGACTACGGGCCTTTACGCCACTCACCTAACGAGTGAAATACCGGGGTATTGGACTCGGAAGAGGCAGTCTGATTCCATGCCACCGAAACGCAGGCGCAGGACACACACTTCACAACAGTTACACAGAAGAGGTGTTTGTTTCTTCACAGCTTCAATGTGATTTCGGCGTACCTACCTATGCAGTTAGCGAGTAGACGCGAAACTTAATAATAATCGTACAAGTCTTTTGTTTGCACGACTATGATTTTGTGTTGACATTTACGAAACCGACAACTTCTGCGTGACATCTTTGTGCGAAAGCCATAAATATTGATTGGTGGTGTTGAGCGATGTCACCACCGGCGGGCGGCGGGGGCGGCGCGTGCCGCGGCGCGCGGGGCGACCGCAGCGCGCCTTGACCCCGTTGCGCCGAGACGCCGAGGATGCCCCGCGCCCTGCGCCGGCGCACCGCTAGCTGCGCCGCGAGCTCGCCCAAAGGAGCCCACCGCAGCACAGTCTACCCCACATAGATGGTAGATGTTAGTAGGATCACATCCATTAGGTATAGGTACACTACCGGTCCCGGCAATCTTCGTAATGCCTCAAAATGAACTACTACTCTACTACTACTACTTTCTTAATTTTTTCTTTCAAAAGAACCTTCTAATAAAAACAAACACAACAAAAAAAGTATTAATGAATTTGGTCTAGCCGTTCACGCGTTTTCCACCAAGGGAAAATAGGGATGCATTTTTAATAGATGATTCATACAAAGCATCATGCAAAGACATGTCTTTGGCATCATCAGAAGATTGTTGTATGGGACGCTGCAGTCCCTGGCACATTGTGAGATAGGCTTGTATTTATCTTATAGAGGAGAACCCTGAAAGAGATTTGCAGATTTGCATAAGCAACGAATAGTATCTGTTTAGTCTGAACACAGAATATTTATCTATAAATATTCTGTGGTTGAATCTCCATTGCGCATGACCTTTCGTTTCTCGCGAGTACCTTAGACCTGAGTACTTTAGGTTTTTGTGCAGTTTTTTCCTGCGCGTGCACATTACTCACGCACGACGACTCGAGGTAATGGCTGACGGCTAGCTGAGGACACATCGGAGAAGGCACTTGGCGTCCCGAGGACAGCTAGCGTGTGCGCCCGCGCAAGAGACGCACATTCCGACTAGTTTAAAAAATTTAAAGTATGCTTGGATGAATGTGTGTTCAATCAAACCAAAACTACCAAACATATAATTGCCTCCGTGGCTGAGTTGAGTTGGTCTAATAGCGGGTTCGATTCCCGCTGCGGGCCTAATGATCTGGATGGGACTCGGTAGTGTAGTTAGTATGTCCGTAAGGATTGAGGAGCCACATCAGATTTTTAAAATCTGATCTTACCATTATTTAGCAGCAATGTAGCTGATTTTGCAGCACGAATTCTAGATTTAGCAGCAAAATATATGTATCACTAGTTATATTTAATGCAAAGTGGCTCCTCAATCTAATCGTCTGAATTGTGGAGCCACTTGGTACTCCTTAAGTAATAGATGAATATTTTTCACAATTCAGACGTTTAGATTGAGGAGCCACTTTTGTATTAAATATGTGATATATTTTGCTGCTAAATCTAGAATTCGTGCTGCAAAATCAGCTACATTGCTGCTAAATGATAAAAAACTTAAAAATATTCATTTATTACTTAACGAGTTCCAGGTGGCTCATCAATTCAGACGTTTAGATTGAGTATGGCAACTACCCCTCATGGAGATCCATGAGGGAGGCCTGTGTTCAGTAGTGGACGTTTTACGGCTGAAATGATGATTCATTGTAATTTTTTTTATTTATTTATTTACATGTACATCTATCCTGACGGGTACCCCCAATTCGATAGAGTACCTACCTTATATTCTAGTCTAGTGTTCTTATTTAATATTAAAATTAGAAAATTATTAAATATTGAAATTATTAACATTTTAGAAAACAATAAAAATAATAAAATAAAATAAAAAAAAAAAAAAATCTTAAAAGTCACCATTAATTAAATATAACATAAAATAAAAAACAAAGCCTTTTGGAATTCGCTCCAGGAACAGTAAAAAAGATCGATTCTCTCGGCAATCAGATTAAGCGTGCGGATGCTACGCGTCAGAGGTGCTTTATGTAGCAGGTTGGTTCGCCCTTTTGGTACTGCCAATAAGGCGGGACGCCGACGTCTGTGAACAAAGTCCGCGGGCACATTCAGCCGCATTTCCTCCATGATGTAAACGGCAATTTTGTTTTAAATTAAATACTTGTAATGAATAACGTATTTATTTGGATAAGGATTTATATCATGTTTATAAAAACAGCTTCCCAAATACCTAATGCATTATTTTAGAAATTTGTTCTGTTTGTTGGTTAGCATAAAAAGGTTATAGTGAGCCAACCTAGAGATAGATGTTTGCTGTCGCTGACTTTTTTTAGATCTTTTAAGGGGGAATAATTCTGTAATACATGATTTTTGCGAAACTTTAACCGTTTACGCAGCGCAGGCAGCGGAAGCTCTCAAAAAGAAAAGAAAAAAACCCCAATTTTGAAACATTCTTCATTGGTACTCTGCTCCTATTAGTCTAAGCGTGATGATGATAGGTATATAGCCTAGCCTTCCTCGATAAATGGGCTATCTAACACTGAAATAATTTTTCAAATCGGACCAGTAGTTCCTGAGATTAGTGCGTTCAAGCAAACAAACAAACAAACAAACTCTTCTGCTTTATAATATGAGTATAGATACATTAGCGGTTGGAGTATTTTCAGCAACATATTAGATTTTGTCACCGAAGTTGGTTTTTTGTTAACAAGTTAAAGAATTACTTCGAGTACAACGCGTAGGTACGTGAGTAACGTAACAGAGCAGTAGGCTACATTAGTTTGTCATTGAATCACAAGCGACGTGCAGCTACGAGTACATTCTAACCGGCCTGCCCCGGCCCCGGCCGCGGCCGCCCGCGCGCGGGCCGCAGCTCTCCCGAAACCGTCATTCTAGGAAACTGCGACACTGTTTTCTAGAATTACGGCTACGTGGGACCTAATTCTCGTGAAGTGTACAAAACTGACAAAATGACTATTAAACCTGAAGTTATTTCATCGTTTTAACGATATAATTATTTCATTTCATTGCCGTGCCGGCATTAGAATATTGCACATCTGTGGATGCAATTTGCCCATCATGGATCTCCTGCTCGAGAATGCAGTAGGAATTTGCCAAAGGATACCTCCGGAAGATGGGCATCAGCATACGTTTATCAACATCCAGTACTGCGCTCGCCAAGCGTGGTTAGTAGGTATGGCAACCACAGCCTCGCGTCAGCACCCTGGGATCCATGAGGAAGGCGTATGTCCAGCAGTAGACGTCCTGCGGTGAGATGACGATGATGAATCATGTTTATTCTGTAATGTTATATATCTAATGTGAATTAAATAAATAAAATAAATAATTTATATAAGTTATCTTCATCACAAGACTCGGGCCCCTCTGGCGTCAACAGTTAAGTAGTCCTTCAAGGAAGTTTATTTAACGATACGATCATCTACCTGCTTCTGGAGGCCAGGTGCGCTATTTCAATGAGCTTATTAGCGTAGTAAATAATTAGTGATTAGCTGTATGTATAGGTATAAGAAAGGTCCTCGTCGATCAAAGCAGCTGGTCGAGGCTCTGATGATTTTTTAATAAATTAGGGTTGGGCATTAGCGCCTGAGGCCGGACATCTAACGGACCGCCGCACAGTGGATCGAAAAAGCCCTTCCTATAGACATAGAACTTTTTTTTTCTAAACATGCTTTTTCTTATTGGAAACCAAGACAGAATCTTATTAGAAGCCCAAACTATATCATATTTTATGAACCTAGGTGATAATGACGCAGAAAAGATTTTTGGAACTTTAATTTGTATAGAGAAAAACATGAAAATCGATATTTTTCGGCTCTCATGCGAGTGCCCGTTATTTCCTCCGGCATAAATATTGTTCCTATTTTTTACTATCTTTTGACATTATAGCACATATGGGGCACTCGATGGACTTCAGGTGAAAAAAAATAAAATATATTTTTAAATTTTCTTTTTGCATTTTATTCATTATACAAGGTACATTACGACCTAAAAATAATATTTCAACTCACCTAATTATTGTTACAGTTTTAATGTAATATTTCACCTATCATTATAATGAAAATATATAAAATTTTTATATTTAGTTAAAGTAAAAGCATAATAATTATCAAATACAGTCATTATTTTTAAAAAGAAAAGAATAATAATTACATTATTAGTACCAGAATCTTATTATTATATCATATTTTATGAACCTAGGTGATAATGACGCAGAAAAGATTATTTGAACTTTAATTTGTATGGAGAAAAACATGAAAATCGATATTTTTCGGCTCTCGTGCGAGTGCCCGTTATTTCCTCCGGCATAAATAATGTTCCTATTTTTTACTATCTTTTGACATATAGCACATATGGGGCACTCGATGGACTTCAGGTGAAAAAAAATTAAATATATTTTTAAATTTTCATTTTGCATTTTATTCATTATACAAGGTGCATTACGACCTAAAAATAATATTTCAACTCACCTAATTATTGTTACAGTTTTAATGCAATATTTCACCAGCCATACTTTATAATTTTACCTGATAATTCCATATTATATGGTGGTTAAAAATAAATAAAAAATAAGTAAAAAATAGTAATATTTATTTCGTGTGAATTGTTTGATCGCCTTTGTAGTTTGTAATTATTATTCTTTTCTTTTTAAAAATAATGACTGTATTTGATAATTATGCTTTTACTTTAACTAAATATAAAAATTTAATATATTTTCATTATAATGATAGGTGAAATATTACATTAAAGTTTTAACAATAATTAGGTGAGTTGAAATATTATTTTTAGGTCGTAATGTACCTTGTATAATGAATAAAATGCAAAAAGAAAATTTAAAAATATATTTTATTTTTTTTCACCTGAAGTCCATCGAGTGCCCCATATGTGCTATATGTCAAAAAATAGTAAAAAATAGGAACATTATTTATGCCGGAGGAAATAACGGGCACTCGCACGAGAGCCGAAAAATATCGATTTTCATGTTTTTCTCCATACAAATTAAAGTTCAAAAAATCTTTTCTGCGTCATTATCACCTAGGTTCATAAAATATGATATAGTTTGGGCTTCTAATAAGATTCTGTCTTGGTTTCCAACAAGAAAAAGCATGTTTAGAAAAAAAACGTTCTATGTCTATAGGAAGGGCTTTTTCGATCCACTGTGCGCCGCCGCGCGCCGCCGGCCGCTCAAGGTCCAACTCAACGAGTACACACGGTAATCAACTTTTATATATTATCAAAACATTTGCGGTTCACAATCGACATCAATTAATTTGACCTGTTGCACTTCCAGCTCAATGGACAGGCAATTAGCTGCAGCGTAGATCTGCCTAAATTTAGAACTGCGAACATATTATACTTATGATTGAGGAACAAGTAGTCCAGTAGAATTTTTATTCTAAGAAGTCCAGTTATTTAGTGGTGGGTCCATGGAAAGTATATTTATGATCGATTCACGAGACTAGACTGGAGTCCGACCGGCTCCACCAGGAAAGGGACAGTAAAGTTCCACTTAAGTGTTGGAGAGGTGTATTTTCGCGCCTTGATTTGAGTATGTAAGTATAAAGTAGTAAGGCCTTTGCATCTATTATAGATGATTAATGCAGCGTCAGCAACTGGTAATCATGTTGTACGCGACGCTGCAGTGCCTGGGACATTGTTTGATGGGGGGGGGGGGGGGGATTAGGCTTGCCCGGCACCTATTACCATCCTCTCCTCTCAGCTTAGTCAGCTGTTAGTCAGAGGAAAGAACAGGTCAATACGTCTGAAGCTAACTAAGCCGCGGGTTTCCTCACGATGTTTCCTTCTCAGTTAAAAACGTGTTAAATTTAATGTAGGTATAAGAAGCAGGAAATTATAACGTAAACCGTATGTTTGACGTTTTATTGATTTAAGATACATTAATATTCCAAGATCAAGCTGAACAAAGATAGTTAGGTGAAGTGAAGGTGTTCGGTTATTAGGTTGTCAGCCAAAATGCAACCCCGGCGACTTGCCCCTCGAAGACTTACTCGAAACAAGCGAAATACCCGAAGTAGATTATACTATAATTAATACTATATATTACCACTGGAGATAAAACAGCTGAATGGTAATACTTTCAAGTGTAAGTTACGAAATTAGCTTGTACACAAGGTTCATTATAATCTCAAAGAGTACTTTGATAATATAAAATATTAATTTAGGTGTACATAACTTATTGTTTTGTCAGTTTATGGCTTATTCAAATGTGTTTTTCCTTCTATTGCTTAGTATTAAGTGATCACTTGATAGTGATGAGTATTGTCTGTCCGAAATGGATAAAATTGTTTTCACACTAATTTTATTTAAGACCTTTCATGTACATGGAAAATGTAACAATTTAACAATAAAGTTTTCCTATTCTTATTCTATTTGAAGTTAACAATGGAGTGCTTCCTCTACTAAGTAGTTAACAAAGCGGAAAAGCACTGCACTTGTCAGCCAATAAGTAAGTACTAAGGTGTCAAATGCACCAAATAATCACAATTAGCAACATCACTTGCAGACAGGCGCGTGCGGTGTCGCAACCGTTGTGGTGATGGACCGGAACATCGGGGTCGGCGGGGGGGCGCCACTTCCGCGCGAGTCCCGTTCCTCCGATGCCAGCTCTACGCCTTCGCCGGCGCCGATCATGTGCCAATAAGCTACATAAAATACTCTCGTTGTCGTGCTGTGGTGCCATTGCTTCCTGCTTGCCCCGGGAACTGCAGCTGCGACGCTGCTGTATAAATCATCTTAATATTTGGTTAAGGCCAATTACTACTGCTTCCTGCTAAGTTGATTAAAATAGGCCATTTGTTTACAGCAAGTTGTGATTTAATTAGAAGGGTGCTGAGCATGAGTTGATTTATTTGCATTTGTTTCTGACAGAGCGAGCCAATGAATCACACGCAAAATATGAAGGCTGTGGAAGAATAGAGCGAGCTGGAACATACATATGTCAGACATCAGTTAAATTATAACCGTCGATTGATCCTTAAAGCTCGTTCACCAATCAACATTTCGGCCGTAAAACGTCCACTACTGAACACAGGCCTTCCTCTTCCCATGGGGGGTAGTTGCCATACTCACCACGCTTGGCAGGCGGGTTGACGAGTGCAGTACCGGATGTTACACGAAAAGACGCTGTTGCTAATCTTCCGGAGGGATCCCTTAGCAGGCTCTTACTGCATCCACGGGCATGATAGGAGGAGTAACATTCTACTGCCGGCACCCCACAGCAATGCACAGCGTTCACCAATGACGTTGCCGAAGTACCCCATTTCATTCTGTAAAAAAGACCAACATAAGAACTATAATTAAATTCACTTTTCTAATATATTTTCGCATCTGGTTTTATAATAAATACACGAACCTTGACTAATAGTAATAAGTGATTGTAAATAACGAAAACAAGCAGAGCTTGAGTAATGAGTGCGGAGCAGCTCTTCTGGCTAGCATGACACGGCGCCGGCGCCAGCGTCGAGTCTGGTTGTGTTAACTAGTGTTGTACTGTGTACAGATAACTGTTAGCAGTGGGCGGAATACGACACACGTGCGCTCGCTGGAACGGATCGCGTTGGCCACGCCATGCGCCATCTGGAGCCTTGGCCCCGTGACCCAGTACACATCTTCGATAACATGGGAGCTGCATGGGAAAAGCAGAGGACGGGAGCGAACATTATAGCCAGCGCTGCGGTGGATTATTTCAATTCAATTTCATTTGCGGAACGTTGGTGACAATAGATGTCAATCATAATTAATATCAGGTCGAAGACTATGAATCACTGCAGATGACGGTCATTTAGCAGCAGGATGAGCACAACACTCGATATAATCGTCTCGGGACGAACCTCGTTGAAGTTAGCACGGGACCTATCTTCATCATCTGCTGACTAACTTAACTCACTGCTGTGTGCAAAGGCCTGCGCTTTTCTGTGCTATTCGCATGGTCCAGTGTAGCCGCATCCAAGTTAAGCACATCAATCGAAGGAGATAATGAAATATGTACAGGAGTCGGTGACTAAGGATGATGAAGATTATGACGGACATACACGAGTAGCGTATATTATCCCAGTTGTTGCATGCGAAAGTTAATCTTGTCGACACTCACTACGGCAGCCCGCGGTCGTGCGTTGGTAATCTTGAGTCACGGTTTTTTTCTTAGCGCATCCTGTTTGCGTTGTAATAGATAAAAGATAACATTTGGAATCGCGGACACGCGCGCCCAGGTGATCTACATATATACCCATTACTGGAGTTAGAATTAAAAGTTGGGAAGGAATCCCAACTTTTAAAAGGCTGACACGGCTCTATTGAAAAAACGTGTATGAATTCAAATTAGGTTTGGTTTCACCGAGACAAGCTAAGTATTACAAATTAGATACAGTACTAGTACATTCATGATACAATGGTCATTAATCTTCTCTCCGGAAGACAGGCACCGGAAGTAGAAAAACCGTTTAGTATTGTTGACTCACATCACGGGTAGGGGGCGTGGCTACCTGCGCGTAATGTATTTAGATGTTCGCTAGGCATGCGCGACCCATTTCCCAATAATAGCCCTGGGTTCATTACCTCCGCTCAGCTGGCCGGCGCCCGCGCACACGCGGCGGTCGCGGTGTAGTGACACTAGCTGTCACCGTCTCTGCGTGGGGTCATTGACTTTTAGGATTTTTTGGCAAATATTAGGCGGACTATTTATAACGATAGGACTACTCCTATATCTTTATACACGTATCTTATCGCAGAGATATACGTAGCTAAGCCTCTGCGATAAGATTCGTGTGGCGTCACTACTGACTGCATCACACGGCGATGGTGGACGCAACGCAGCTCTCACTTGCACTACGTACGACACATTTGGCAGCGGATAACGGACACGTATCTACTATTTAGTGCTAGACCACGATGGCGTAGAATCTCCGCATGTCTATATACTAAATATTATAAAGAGGTAAAGTATGTGAGTTTGTGAGGTTGTAGGGCTATAGGCCCATCTCTAGATCTACTGAACCGATGTTGAAAATTATTTTACTAATGGAAAGCCGCATTATTTGCGAGTGGCTATTTATACATATATTAACCCCAAAAATTAAAAGGCTTTTTCGTGTTAGTCAGATTTGTTAGCACCCAACGAACTGGGCACGGCTCAGCTACTAATATATAAATGCACTAGGTTTAAGAGCTGGTGCCTTTGCTTTTGTGCTGTAAACAGAACCAACTCCTTTGCACGGAGACTTAATATCTAGAAACTCTACAAAAATTGTGAAGCTACTTTTTCTTTGCTTGCTGTTGAAGATTAACAGTACTTTCCAAAACGAACTAAAGTGAATAAGTAAACGTTCCTGCCAAGCGTGGAGATAGTTGCAGAATCGTCCAGTCTGCACAGCTGGGTGTCTATTTGACCCGTGCAATTTTAAAATAAGCATATTTAAAAAAAAATGTGCGACGTTGCATTACCTACTTCTCAGTAGCTGGAGCTATGTGCTCTCATCCCCACGGGATCTCCCATCTCACGTCGTGTTGCGGCCACAGCGGTGGATAACCGAGGATAAAAACTTAAAAGGTAAATATGACCTATTCATTACATTTCGTGTCGCAATATCGCGCCAATACAAACAAATTTTAAGTCCAAGCAACAAGACGGCATGCATTTTGAGCTTACATTATTTTACTATAAATAAAATAAAATAAAAATTAAATAAAAATATTTTATTTCAGGCAACTACAGATCCATATTATAGCTAACTCTTATTTATATTATATCTATTTCTTAAATTAATTTAATCTATCAGTAAAAGTTAATGATTACTGTGGGAAATACTTTCCCCCACTCTTCGTATGAGGCATTTCCACAGCGGAGATGTCCAATTTTCGGCTACAGTCTTCAGCATGCTGTTTTGGCTGCCCCGAACTCTGGTCATCAGGGATACTGTTTCTTTGCGAATGATGGCGTGAAAGCCATCTGTACAGTAGTAAGCAAACATCCCTGATGCGCTACAGAATCGGGGCAGCCTCAATATCATCCTGAAGATATTATTGTATTGGACTCGGAGAACATAAAGCGACCTTTTGTTATGTTGAAACCACAAACACCCTGTGTAAAAGCTTTGGCAGTAAGCTTTAAATAGCGTGACTTTTAATTGTTCCGTGCAACGGGTGAATCTGCGAGCCAACATATTTTTTCTAATCGCTAGAGCCCTACGCGCCCTCTCAATATCTGCATCATCTTTAAGGTCATCGGCAAGGTAATGTCCTAGACATTTAAAGTTTTTGACACGGTTTATGTTCAAGCCATTTAGGTTATATCATGAGTAATATCAGGCCTTTTACCGGCGACCTTAAAGACCATGTACTCCGTCTTTTTTACAATATAAATGCGACCATGTTTAACTGCATAGACCTCACAAACTTTAAACAGCTCTTTAAGTCCACCAGCCGTTTGGCTGAGCAGCACCATGCCGTCTGCGTAGCTTATGTTGTTTATGCTAACGCCATTCATTCGACATCCGACTCTCCTGCTGCTCAACCCAACGAGCGCATTATTTCTGAAACGACATATCCGTCAGAAGTCGCTTCAGAAATTGAACCGAAGGTATCAAGACGGAACAACAGCGTCAGGGACATAACTCTTCTACCCCGATGCGATTCTGGCCTATTGGACAGTTTGAAAAATCCCTATACACCGCACACTGACACAAATTATGACAGGGCATGGTGGGTTCGCTGCATACTTGCACAGATTCAAGTGTGCAGAGAACTCAGGATGCACCTGCGACCCGCAGGTACCAGAAACGGTGCCCCACTTACTGTTTGAATGCCCGGTATTCGGTAAGGAGAGATACAAGGTTGAAATGGAAATTGATTGTAAATTAGACGCAGAAAATGTGGAAAATATCATTGTAAACAAGTGTATTCGGGATAAGTTTTTATAATTTTGTATAAATGTAGCATGTAAAGTTATAACTAAAAATAAATAGTACTAAACATATGACTTCACTATATTTAGGAATATAATGTTATAGACATTTATAGAAAATGTTAGCATAAGTAAAATTGTAAACACATAGTTAAGTACAAATAGTATTAAAACTAGAACATAAGAACACATGATAAATAAAACAATTTATATTTTTATAATAGATTACGAAGAATAACCCTGTTTAAGAATTAGATTGTAAGAAATTAGGTGATAGATAAACATAACTATTTCTACTTCTGTTAAGAAAAATAAATAAGAAAACAAGTGTATAACCTTTATTTTCCCCGTAACAGAAGCTCTGTTTCATTCAGAGATAATTTAGGCAGGTTAGCCGACGGCCCCTAAAAAGCTACATGGTAGGCGCGCCATTAAAAAAAACCCAACGATTAGCCCATCAAAATACAAGTTGAAAAGCTTGGGAGACGTTAAATCACCTTGTCTCACCCCGCTCTCCAACCCATAAGCCTCTGAGAGGGAATTGGCCCACCTCACGTAATTGGTTTTGTTGGCGTACCAATATTTAAATATGTTGAGGACTTCAGCCGATACACGAGTCTCCCAACTTTCTCCAAAGCACATCATATGACACAAGGTCAAATTCCTTAGAGAGGTCCAGAAAACAGGCGTATACAGGCGTCCTTCGACTTGTGTAATATTGAACGGTGTGCTTGAAATCCCCAGTCCTGTTCGTAACAATGGGTACCACGATTGTTTTCATTAGATCTAGTGGTAAATGCGAATGACTAATGCACATTGTAAAGAACATGGAGAACAAGTTCGTAATATGCATTCCCGCATGCCTCAAATGCTCGACACTGAGCCCGTCGTGTCCAGGAGACTTACCACCGCCCATCCCTCTGAGTACCTTCCTAACCTGAATTGCATTGAAATGAACAAGCGGCACCTCTCCCACACACCCGAGCCCAGATAACGAGACACTTGAAGGACCAAGCGGGGACTGCGCCTCCTCTCCGCGCGCTCCAGCCCCGCCCCCCGCGCCCCGCGGACTCTTACATCTCTGACCTGGCGAGCAGCCTCTCCAGCAAGCCGAGTCCCCTCCTGGCGAGCGCCTGCCAGTCGCGGTGCAGCGCGTGTTTCCGCGCCCGCGCCCGCGCCTCCCCACGCGCGCGCCTCCTCTCCGCGCGCAGCAGCGCCACCAGCGCGCGCTCTAGCCTCGCCCCCCGCGCCCCTCGGACTCTTACACCTGCAGTACACACTAGAATAAGCCCAAAACACAGTATCCTCACGGAATGTCAAATCCGCAACTCAAAAACCATGACATGATTTCTTATCATCATCATCATCATCATGCCCCATGTGTAAGTCCACTGGATGAACCTCCCCTAATTTGCGCCATTTTATCTGTCATATGTTTTAGGAAAGAGCAAAGTATCATTCCATATAGCTGTGGCGGGCGGTGGTCCTACACAAGGCTTGCGGCCACCATTCCCGAACTCTCCGAAAAAACGTTCAAGCGCTGCCAATGCGATATACATATTTCCCACAGACAATATCGAAAGAAAAAAATTTACACGTTACTCGCTTACAACATACTAACCTCTGGTGGTGGTGTGTCCCCGGGCATCGGGGCGCACGGGCGCGGTCTCCTCCGCCGTGTACTCCTCCCGCTCCTCCTCCTCCGCCTGCTCCTCGTGCTCCACCTCCTCCAAGGCGCGAGCAGGAGGGGGCGGGGAGGGCTCCTCGGGCCACGAGAAGTGTTCCTCGCCCTCCATCTTTGTCACCAACAGCGGATCGGTGTCGGCTGTCAAAGAGATGCATTACAACAGCGATAACATTCAGCCACTCTGCTCCTGGCATGCTGCCAGAATTATTAACATAGGTAGCATAGAAGACAATACATTACGCCACTGTATGTTTACAGCTTTAATATTTACAGTCTGCTCCACTCCCCACAGCTCCTTTCAGCTTTGGGCAATGTTTGACGTAGAGACAGCTTGGGGCAGCTCCAGTGACAGCGGAAAGAGCTCGAAAAGTGAGGGCACACGTGCAGCTCACTTCCCTGCTTCCATTCGTGGGAATCAGCTGAATGGCGAATTGTAGCATTCGCGCGCACTCGATAAATATCGTGATCCTGGATTACGATCCAAATATCGCGATACATATCGAGCGTGTAGCGCGACAAGCTTTTTTATATTGTGTAAAAACGTTTTATGTTGACATTAAACTTTAATGGAAAATGTTTATTTTATTATTTTTAGTGGGTATATACGTTTAAATAAAAGCTTGTTTGTTAAAAAGTTTTTTTTACTTTAAATTTATTTTTACTTTTTAGTAATCACTGGACAGGTGGTGTCTTGTCTGTTCATCTCATGACCGCCATGTTGGATTGAGAGTGATGTCATATAATTTTTCAAGTAACTCTCAGTAAGGCCTTTCATTTGATACCTACCCATATTGTAAGAGAGCATTAAGAATAACTAGTCCGCCATCTTGAGTAGGTATGTTGGATTTCGAGTAATGTCATTTAATTTTTCGAGTAACTCTCACCAAGGCCACCCATATTATCGGAGTATGTACATAAAAAAAAAAGTTAATAAGTTTTTACATACATACATACAGTGCAAGCTAAATAAAAGCTTGTAAAAATACATGAAGTCGTATTCCACTTGCCAAAAAAACACCTAAAAACTTCGGAGGTGGTGAGTACATTTGTTCTTATTATGTGGAATTATTTTTCTACAACATTTCGAATAGCAATATTTCTGAAATAGAGACATTTATTTTGTACCTTATTACATGAGCTACAATTTTGTGACATATATTTTTGTTATTAAATTTACCGTTTACGAGAGAAATGAAAAAACTCGATAATTCTGACGTTTGACCATGAATAACTTTTATGTACAAGTGGTATTTGTAGGACTTTTGTTTGACGACTTCTGTGGCGAAGCGAGGAACGTTCCCTGCGACGCAAGAGGTTGCGGGTTCGATTCCCGCCTCGGTACAAATAATTCGATGGCGGTCTTTTTTATAACATCAGTTCCACTTCACCAAATCATACTTTCTGAATGCAAATGCATAACATTAAGCAAAATATGCTAAATTATTTTACCTACTATATTTGAAAAGTTCCCCAAAGTTACTTTCGTCGTGGATCCCATTTTTAAAAACTCATCAGACATGAGTTTTTATAAAGTGGGATTAATAGTTCAAGTGTATCTATCTATTCGAACCCAAATAGAATTTTCTAAATAAGTTGATAAAAGACGGAGTTCTAAGGTAACATAAACGAGTATTTAAAAAAAGTTTTTTATACGGTTTTCACCAATCGCGCGGTAGAATGATTCAAGCAGTATTTCCTGTTACTGCATTTGGGTATTTAATTTGATTGATCATGGAACACATACGCGTTATGAAGAATATGGACACCAATAATTCCGCAGTGGCGGAGCACGCTTTGGACTCTGGGTCGAGCCATTAAATCCGGTTCGACAAAGCCCGGATCTTGTCGAGGGAAAAGTATTTTGTTCCTCGTAAGATCCGTGAGGCGGTCGAAATTAGTCGGATACCTAATTTCAACAGAGACAGAGGGTGGGCTCTGCCACCCGCTTGGAAACCGTGTCTTAAAAAAAGTCGCTACCATTGAACCTAGTGATGACGTAGTGAGTGCTGCCTGTTTGGCGGCTTCTATGTCGCTTCAAGGCGGCGAGGAAGCAAACAAACAAGCTTTTATTTAAACGTACCCACTAAAAATAATAAAATAAACATTTTCCATTAAAGTTTAATGTCAACTTAAAACGTCTTTACACAATATATGTAATAAAAAAGCTTGTCGCGAGATTTAAGCAGTACTCGTATTTACATTGTTTAAAAAAAATAAATCAATTAGATCAAGTTACAGACACACAGGTTAATCTCGCGACAAGCTATTTTATTACATATATTGTGTAAAGACGTTTTGTTTGTTAAAAAGTTTTTTTACTTTCAATTTATTATTATTTTTAGTGAGTACGTTTAAATAAAAGCTTGTTTGTTAAAAAGTTTTTTACTGTGCTTGTAATTTATTTTTTTGAAATGACTTAAGTGTTAACCGCAGATGGTCATGTCAACGTTACCGGACTATCAGCGTAGAGGGCGCCCAGTTGATGTTACCTACGGCTTGGACCGAAACATCAACTGGGCGCCCTCTGCGCTCGGCATAGTCCGGTAACGTTGTCATGGCCATCTGCGGTTAACAACATTTAAATTAAGTCATTTCAAAAAAATAAATTAAAATTAAAAAAAAACTCTTCCGTCTTTAGGAGCAATTTTGCACCTAAGGACGGAAGAGTGTATTCTTCGACCCCGCCGGCGGGGCCGGTTATTGAATATGTGTCTAACATCTAATGTGGGACGGGTTGACGTCACCTCCGGGTTAGCGGCTGTGAGTTCATCAACGGGCAAGCCGAGAACGTGTCTCAGTCGACGGAGGAAAGCGCCACTTCCTAGCTCTTACCTAGTGCGTCGTAGTCTATCGCTTCGGGCGGCGGCGGTGGCGGGGCGGGCTTGAGCGGCGGAGGGCAGGGCAGAGCAGCCAGCGGGGGGAGGCACGGGGCGCCCGCCCCCCGCCCCGTCAGCCGCCGCAACGACTGCACGGGAGACGAAGAGACCGCCTTCTTTATCTACACACAATACAGACAGATAAATGCACTCAGGAGATTCCTGAAGCCTTCTTTCTAACTAATTCTAATTCTAATTCTAGGGGGGGGTTACCAGATCTGCACTGACGTCCCGCATTGTGGTGTATTGTGCATTGTCCCCCGAGGTGCTGCCTCAACCCTAACCTAACCAGCCCAACTCCTTGAAATACCGGAGAAGGACTCGGGGTCGCCGGCAGCATTCCATGAGCTTCCCCGAAGGGTATGCAAATGTTGTGTTGTGGAAGAAGAAGGGCATGCCTTGCCTGACTTCTTTCTAACTGCGCAGGCACACCTGCTGCAAAACCCGTAGGTTGGTGCACTCACCATGCCCATGAGCGACAGCACGCGCACCTCGAGCTGCGAGAGCCGCAGCGGGGCGCAGCCGGCGCGCGGGGGACCCTGTTGCGCGATGCGCGCCGCCTTCCTCTTGATGTTGTTCTTCATGTCGCTCCACGCCTGCGCATATGGAACGATTAGTCTTCGCGACAACTTCTTAACGAGAAAAACAAGTGAGTTGCTAGTTGCTTTGAATACCACTAACATTTCTGACTGTCGTCCGTTACTCAGCAATGACAAATAAATAAATAAATAATGCGCTGGCGCCGGCGGTGCCGTGTGGCTGGTGCATAAGGTACCTTCTTCCACTTGTCGAGGCTGCGCGCGTGCAGGTGGTCCCGGTTGGCGGCCTCGAGGCGCGCGTGCAGCGCGGCCCACAGCCGGTACTGCTGCAGGCGGTCCAGCCCGCTGCTGCCCGTGCGGCTCAGGTCGCCGTGTCTGCGGCGAACGAGCAGCAGTGTACTGATAACGCGGCGCACAAGGCTTTAGAGAACAAGCATGATGGCAGGGTATGAAAATCAAAATTCTCGCTCGTACCAGCGTGTGGCTTCACACGTCGTACCAGCGTGTGGCTTCACACGTTTCGATATAATTTATCGTAATTATTTTTGGATTACCTACGCTAAACAGAAAAAAACGTGTCCATTATATTTTTTTAATTTACATGACGGACTAACAATTAAAATTTAGTCATCGAGCGTATTGTCGCCTGTGAGGCTTGGTGAAAGTCTCCTTCTGAACCACATAAGGCCAATAATGCCATCAAACAGATATAATAACGACATGAATACAAAATTAGCACCAAAACTGTTGGATAAAGAATGAACCAAATGTCAATTCATCCGTGTATTTGGCATTATCCTTTTAATGCCTGGCTAGTAGCAGGGAAGATAAAGATTTTAGAATCGTCACATTGATTTCCTAAAATGATTAGTACCTAAAACTACGATTATGTTCACCTTTTCCCGTCTACCATGGGCATGTAGAAAAATGTTACTCACTTCTCCATGAAGGCGATCATAATCTCGGCCTGGCGCGGACTGGTGCGGTAGGCCGCCATGCCGCCCGGGCCGGGGGCGAGGCCGGGGCCAGGGCTGGGGGCGAGGCCGGGGCCCGGGCTGGGGCCGGCTCCGCGTGCGCCCGCCACTATTACAGCTTATGGACGCCTCTGCAACAGTTATGCTATGACGTGCCGGCAGTAGAATGTTGACCCTCCTCTCATGCCCTCTTACTAGATGCAGTAAGAGCCTGCTAAGGTATGCCTCTGGAAGATGGGCAGCAGCGTCTTCCTGTGTATCAATATCCCGTACTGCGCTCACCAGCCCGCCTGCCAAGCGTGGTGAGTATAGCAACTACCCCTCATGAAGATCCATAAGGAAGGCCTGTGTTCAGTAGTGGACGTTTCACGGCCGAAATGAGGGATAATAATAAGGATATAGTAAGGAACCATTATAGTTTCGCTTTTTCTCTCAGTATGTCTGTCTGTAGTCAGATTTACGAGGAGACTATTAGTCCTGGGCACCTGTAACTTTGCAAACATATGAACATATACAATTATTACGCCGAGATAACAGTGAAAGAGTGCTAAAAAATAACTAATTTGGGGGTACTTCCCATACACGTCAGATGGGGAAGTTACGTTTGCGATTTTTTAAAATTTTAAACTTTTTTCTGCTACTGCTACTCCTTCTCTAAAATCTAGACTGCTACCTTTACACATCATGAACGTAGTCTTAACCATGAACCTTCGATAAAAACAATAGCAGATAAGCTACCTTTTTTAGTTTAGCCGAAATTTTCGCTCAGATAAGTAATACGGTTTACTAAACATACCGAAATACTTGAAACCAAAAACTCAACCAACATAATATGTTTTGGTAAACGTAACAAAACATACAACAACTTCCAACAACAGGTCTACGGTTAACTACGGAACCCTACATAGCGCGTGGCACGACACGCACATGGCCTAATTAATTATAGTGTTCAACTACTTATTAGTAGAATCAGAGACAAGTTCATTTTATTTCGTCTTTGGTAGAAGCGTAGAAGGTGCTCTCTTGTACATAATAACTTCATTTTTCCTAACGCACAACACAATCCGCACAAATGGAACAAGTTATGTACACCCCAATTGTCAATTATATCAGCTTGATTACCCTGGTTTAATGGGTTAGTGGGTTAGGCCCCCGGGGTGTGACGCCCCCGTCGTGGAGGCTCCCGAGTAATGTGTTATTTATTGTGTTTACGATCTAACCGCACTATCCTCTCGCGTCAGTATTTTATGGTTATTGTCGTAATATCGACGACGGCCGCGCTCTCGTCAGATCATGTCAGCCTCTCACCGGGCGCGTGGCCCCTTATCACTATCAATCATCATCATTGCGAAAACGATGGAAGGCGTCATCCAGGCTCAGTATCAACTGACGAGAGCGCGGCCGTCGATATTACGACCATAAACATAAAATGTTGGCTAGTATGACTTTTTAGTGTTCCGGACTAAAATGGTACAAAGGAACCCTTATAGAATCACTGTCTGTCTGACACAAATGTATATCTCGAGAACTACTGATACTACTATCGACTTGAAATTTGAAATGGTAAAAGATACACTATTTTACTAATATAGCATATATGAAAATGTTAAAAAACGTTATGTTATTCTTATTTTGATTGCAGGGGGCGGATAGGGGATCTCGAAATTTTTTAGTGAAGTTACTAGGCCGTGTGGGGTATTATATGAAAGGTTTATATTTGCACATTAATAAAAAGTTTTTAGTTTTCCTTTAAGCCGTATCGTTTTTGAGTTATTTACGAAATTTTGAAAAAAAGACCGTTCCCCCCTTTATCCCCGAAGTTTGCAGAGATTAACCCGTGAAACTTTAATAGCTAATAGAAGGGTATGTAAATTTTATAGGAAAATTATAGCGATCTCTCTAATTTGCATAGTTTTTAGACAAGGGGGGTGGAAGGAGGGTTTTAATTTTTTTGTGAAGTTACTGGGTCATGTGGGGTATCATATGAAAGGTATTTATTTGCACATTAATAAACAGTTTTTAGTTTTGCTTCAAGCCTTATAGTTTTTGACTTATTCACAAAAACGTTGAAAAAAAATAGCGTTCCCCCCTTATCTCCGAAGTTCTCAGAAACTTTTATTGCTATTCTCTAAATAGCATATTTTTAGAAATCATGGAAAGTGTAAAAAATCTATATCAGTTACGCTATCAGACAAGAGATGGCGCTGTCAAGGTTCTCCAACAAAGGCTAACAAAGGCGGTTGCTTTTGTCATAATATTCTAATGTATGATGGCACGGAACCCTCGGTGCGCGAGTCCGACTCGCTCTTGCCCGGTTTTATTTCATGTACTTTAGGTTTAAATATGTGCCAGCACTTAGGTAGTAGAACATTTCAAAATACCTTAATAACATTTTTTTCGATCCGGTAGGGTTCGAACCCATATCGGTTAAATCAATCCTTCCTAAGGCCGGAAGGAAGTGCATTGCACCTACCTAGGCAACAAAGTCATCCCCATGGCCATTAACTTGATAGATCCCTCCACTACTATCCCAAACGACGACCAACCAACCAAACCACACAATCAATTACTTACCTAATATGTAAGTGGACTTCTATGGATCTTGTTCGCTTCTTTCCCTCATCATTGTCATAATTTCAGCCGTATAACGTCCACTACTGAACACAGGCCTCCCCCATGGGTCTCCGTGAGGGGTAGTTGCAATACTCACCACGCTTGGCAGGTGGGTCGGCGAGCGCAGTACGGGATGTTAATACACGGAAAGGTGCTGCTGCCAATCTTCCAGAGGTATCCCTTAGCAGGCTCTTACTGCATTCATGGGTATGAAAGGAGGGGTAACATTCTACTGCCGGCATTCCAAGGCGTTCTTTCCCTCACTTGGAAAAAAAGTTATCTGAAGCGAACGAATTCAAATGTGCTTTATTCATTCTATGTAGCTTTTTGCTCTATTGAATAAACACTTATTGACTTTGACTGTGGAACTTACCTACTCCCCAGATTTTTGCCAAGAATCATAATCGTTCTTATTCTTTAAAACTACACTACTCTGTCACGTGACGCCTACCGAGATGCTTTCATGACGTAACGTTACGATAGCGTAAGCGTAACAATATCGAATAAGCAATGTGCACCTCAGTATTCTCACCTCCCGCTGGTTTAGTACTCCTGCCAGGCAAAGGGACTAGCGCGGCGGATCACACCAACCACAAATATACAGTTGTCTTCTAATAATAACACAAAACTTTATGCAAACCAATTCTCGTTTACTATTTACTTCCCTAGTATCGTCGAGTCGCGTTCGCCGAGCGAGTCTGACGTGACGCGGTGACGATTACTTAGCGTCAACTTCGTGATCGTCGCATCTCTTTCTAACACAGGCAGCGTGACAGAGATCGTGCCTTTTGTATATCTGTTTGATAAACTTTATTTGATTGAATGTTTTAAATTTTTAAGTGATCCTTGGTTGATTGATTGTTGTCTTGTCTTTTTATTTTATGGCCTTTTGTGTTTGGTTTAACACAATTCCGCCAGTGTCAAGTTAATTTATAAATTCGTAAGTTATTTGGCTAGCCATATTGGCGGCCATTTTCGATTGATTGTTGAAAATACTTTTTCTTGATGGAGCTCGGTAGGTTCGGTGTCAAAGTCCACGTCGACAGGAGCGTAGTCTGGCGTAGTCCGAGAAGTGCGAGAGAGCGGAGAACGTGCGCGGTGGAAGCAACGAGGCGTGTATAACGAGGCCGACGAGGCGGTGGTCGGGTGCCTTCGGGCGGCGGCGGCGGCCCGAGCGCGCCCGACGGCGCCGGCCGCGACTAAAACAAGCGAGGTGCGCGTTCTTTCATAACTCGAGATGACGAGAGTCCAGATAGTGTCTGTTTGCGCTTACTCATGCATTTCTGGGGTCTCACTATGGCAACTAGACATCATAAGATAATAAAATTATGATAGGTTTCGATTGCCGTGCACAAATGTTTGTAATTGTTCCGCAAATATTTTTCCTTTTTTTCTATGTATTTATGTATATACACAAATGATAAGGCAAATTTACAAAAAAATACGTATTTATGTAGGTATTATGTATATATATCAATCATCTGGTTTCCATAGCACAAGCTTTGCTGCTAGTCCCACCAGAGGGCGCTGTGTGTAGTGTCCAGAGTTATTTATTTATTTATTTTACACAGCTGAGTGTAGGTCTTCCTCATTTTCTGTCACTTCATCCGGTGTTGTGCCGATGGTATCTAGGTCTTGGACCACCCACGTAGCAGGTGGTCTGCAAGGCCTACGTTTGTACTACAGTGAGTACTTTCTTAGTTAAAGTACTTAGCTTATTAATTATTTCATTCAATTCTATATACCTACCTGTATTACCAATAAGTACCCATGAAATTAATTGAATTAATGTAATTGGTCCTTGCACCGTTTTAATTTAATAAATTAATTAATTGTTAAGTAGGTAAGCAGGCAAGGTGGCTGGTAGCGGCGACGACAGATGGACGGAAACTTATAATAATTAATTTATGGAATTAAATTCGTTTATAGGTGGTAGGAACAGCGTATTAACAGAATATAACAAAACAAGGTTAAACCTGACCAGTTTCTCGTCACAAAATAAGACAGGTATTTTAAATATTATTAAAATTGTGAACAATGTTTCAGTTTATAATAATGTGTAACTTTGTTACAATGGTTAATAGTTTCATTAGAGAGATTTATTAAAAAAATGTCAAAGTATATTATTATAAAAAGTAAAGCGATTATGTTTAAAAACAATTATGATTAAATTACGAGCTGAATGCAGCACCTTTGACATCTGGCGGCGCCATGTTGGATGCATGTACTTACTATTGAATTCGATGACATCTTGATGCACCCGACTGCATGCGGTAATGAGGCAAGCAACTAACAGCACTGCGCGGTAACCTTCACATTTTGCCCATTTAATTACCTACCTTATAATTCTAAGTTAATCTACCAATCTATAAATTATTATTTAATTACAAACAGGACCTTATAAAAACGTGCTTAAAATATGTACAGCTTTTATTTCATTACTTCATTACCATCATAGATTAAAGCGGTTCACACACTGCCACGCACCACGCTGCATGTTGCGTGAATGCGTCTTCTAACGTTGCTTGTAAGTATCTCCGTTTGTATAGAAAACACGCACAGTCCAACACACTGAAAATGCATCTTCGCGCGTTCATGCAGATCACGCGCTCAAGCGCGGAGAAACATGCATCCCCGCGCGTAGGTGCGGGGCAAGACGCAAGGTATGGCACACCGAGCCCCGCAGTCTAGCGAACAGCTTTGAATGAAATGAGTCAGAGCCGCCGTGAAACAACAAAACGCAACTACACGAGTGCCTGAAAACTCCCGCAAGTACGCGCGTAGGTGCGTCGACACGCAACATGCAGCGTGGTGCGTGGGAGTGTGATAACCGCCCTAGGATCTTGTATGGGCCTACAAACGAAACTAAACAAAATTCGTTAACCTCCACGCGTGAGAGTGGACTCGTTTAAGACCACAGGCTTATATATAACCATCATCATCAACCACAGACTGAATTCTTGGTTTAGGCCTCTCTTAGTTTGTGCCATTCGCTACGAAGCATCGTTTGCTCGGGACTCAGATATACATGCCTAAGGTACATATTATATGTAAATGCATTACTAAATAGTATCTGTAGATATAGGACGAGGGGTGGGGGGCAACTCGATATGTGTACTATTGACATGGTACGGTTCGCTCAAGCTGTATACTAACATTACATTACAACTAAAATACGCTTCCAAAGTATCCTTAATCCCCAAACAATCTGTTGATTTTACAATCAATCAAATCAAAATTTAAAACACTAAGGATGAACGTGTTACTTACGTTCTCCCTTTGTGTTTTTAATTTCAAAAAATCGGATGATCTGTTCAAGAGGTATCCTCGGACAAACACTCCATAATGATACGTACGATTTTGACGTGCTTAAATAGGCACTTGCCAGTATGATCCTCAGTCGCTTCGCTCGCTCGATCGATTATAGATCTTGGCGCCTAATCCAGAAAACGGTTACAATATTATCAGCAGAATGGCAATCTTCTCGTGATGGCCATTAGAGTTAGTTTGGCTTGATTACGATTTCGATTCATCATAATTTGAATTAAAGAGTAGTGATTAGAGTAGGTTCAGTAGGTTGCCGAAATGATGGGGGACGTACGCATGCCGACGGCGACACGCCCCAGGTCCACTCGCCACTCGGCGCACTCACGCGTGACGTCAACGTAACGTCATGACGACACCACCTATTAAGATTACCGAACTTAAGGAAATTACACGTGTTCTGACGGTCGCGCAGGGCCACTTATCTAGAACCTAGTTACGGCGACTGTTGCAAAACAAGCCGTGTCGGCCGAGTGGTGTGTAACCCCGACTCATTATCGTGGGTACGATACCGACCGTGCATCATCTTAGCCTTAAGACGTCTACTGCTAAGGCAGAGGCCTCCCTCATGGATCTCCAGAGGTTGAATACTGATCTCGAGAGGTTGTTGACATACTCACCGCTTGGCAGGCGGGTTGGCGGGCGCAGTACGGGATGTTGACGCACTGAAAGACGCTGCTGCTCATCTTACAGAGGTATCCGTTGGCAGTTTTAATGGTTGACATAGCAAGAGAGGAGGGGCAACATTCTACCGACTGTACACCAATCTATGATAAATAATATTTGCACATTTAAGGCTTGCCCAGCACCTATACCATCCTCTCAGCTTAGTCAGCTGTCAGTCAGTGGAAAGAACATCCTTGGATAAAAGTTATCTGAAGCGACATCAAACAATGTCCCAGGCACTGCAGCGTCCCGTACCTACAGCATGATTACCAGTTGCTGACGCTGCTTAATTCATCTATAATAGATGCAAAGGCCTTACTTAACTGTCCCACTGCAGGGCAGATACCTCATAAAGTAAGGTAACATATCATACATGTTATGTTACCTTACTTCATAGATGCAAAGGCCTTACTTTTAACGGCTAAACACCCTGAGGTAACCCGTCGGCTCACGCGTATTGACAGTATGCTCTTTCCTTTAAATACGAGTATATATGCCGACTGCTGAGAGCAAAACCAGGTTCTGTAATTTGTTTTTTTAATCTGTGGCTTAACCATACAACTAACAATGTCCCAGGCACTGCAGTGTCCCGTACAGCATGATTATCATTTGCTGACGGTGCATAAATCATCTATAAAAGATATGGAAGGGCAATTACAGCGACTGTTACAGCTAATGCCACTGGGCACCGGCCTCTGTTACATGTATTATATAAATCAGTTTAATATTTGGGTGCTTTGGCGCAAGATGTTAGCCCATCTGTGTATGTGTCTTCTAAATTTCAAATCGTTTTTTTTAAGATTTACCTATTAGTGGACATCACAAACGAAAGAAAGCCTATGGATTTCAAATCTGACTGTGGATGACCATGACAGAAACGGCAAAAGCAAAATGATGACAAATCGTTCAACAATGAAACACAGTGATGCTGTTTGGCGTCACTTATAATATAACCTGCCATGGGGTGCCGGCTGTAGAATGTACCGCTCCTCTCGTGTCCGTAGATGCAGTAAGCGCCTGCTAAGGGCAATCTCCGGAGGATGGGCAGCAGCGTCTTTCCGTGTATCAACATCCCAAATTGCGCTCGCCAACCCACCAGCCAAGCGTGGTGAGTATGGCAACTACCCCTTATGGAGATCCATGAGAGTGGCTGTTCAGTTGTGGACGTTTTACAGCTGAAATGATGATAGGTAATATATAAATAAAATAAAACGAGGGCGGGCGAGCGGGCGGTCGGCCTTGCGGCGCAGCCTTCGAGCGATCGCAACTTTTCTTTGGCACTGCAAACTTCTTTACTTGAGGCCAGTTGGTTGCGGGTCAAGTATTTACAAATTTACAATAGAATTTCGTCTATTGACGATACGCGTGGCAGTGCGTTGACGCTTGACGAATTGTATAACAAAATCTAAGTGACAAATATAATTTTTTTCGAGAACAACTATAAAAACAATGATAAAATAATGTTATGAAAATTATTTAAGAACATATAGGAAAAACAAGTGAATGTCAACATTGCAAATTGGCAGACGCAAGGAATGGTACTTCATACCGAGAAATAAGTAACACAAGTGTTATAAGTTCCTCGTTCGCGTGTCATCGTTCACATTGTAAAATCGTGTCTTATTTAAAAATCGAATAATAAGTTTCCGAATTCAAGCTGAAAATAAGAATTATCCCATACCATATTTTTTTGTACATGACCATGAAACCGATATTTAAAGACTTATAGAAATGAATTTACAAAAACACAAATGTACAACTTGAATTATATGTTTTTTATTTACTACCGAAAACCAATAAAAAGCAATTGAAATTATTTAATACGAAATATGAAATTATAAATTATATTAAAGAATTGAAAGAGATATAATAGTATGAAGACAATTTGAAACTATGAAAAGAAAACTTACTGAATTTGAACATTCTGAGTCCGGTTGGACATTTTTATTATTAAGTCATTTAAAAATGAATATAAACGAATATTGTCCTTTGCGAGAAGGTACATAAATAAAATTACCTCCTCGCGTGTACAAAACTAAAAGCTGTATGAATGTTAAAAATAATGATGACCTTTCTTTGGAGCGTTTTAGCTGGGTTGTCAGCTAAAACGCTCCAAAGTCATTATCCATGTGTCAACAACTCAGATAGATGCAGTTCCTATCCACATTTTTTCAAATATACACTACTCAACAAAGTCTAGGGACCAAACAATAATACTTCAACTTTTTTGTGATAACTCGTAAAAAAAGTACTGGACACTAAAATTTATAAATTAAGGCTGGAAGAGGAATAAATCATTTGTTCGAAATTCAAAAAAATAAAACAAAAGTGAAGCTTTTCAAAAAGAGAAGGAAAAACCGAACTTGGTCGCAGAGTAAGGGGTTTGCTAGCATAAAGTTGTTGTGATTTTTGTCATGTACCGATTTTTTTTCTTGTGAAAAACCATTACCGCCACCTTTTTCGACATTTTTGAAACTCTAAGCGTTATGTCACGTCGTCATTTAACGCAGGAAGAAATGCTTAGGGCTGTGGGTATGTTGGAAGCTAGACGCAATCAACGCGATATCGCGGCCGCTGTTCACACACAGCCAAGCGTAATTTGCCAATTATGGGCACGCGACAGGGCTACAGGAGATGTAGCCGAACGTCACCGAGGAAGATACAGGGTCACTACCCACAGACAAGATTGATTTCTGCAAAATGCTGCAAGAAGGCAGCCCCAGATTACAGCTCGCCAGTTGGTAGGAAGACTCCAGTCCCAGCACCAAGTGATTATCAGTGACCAAACTGCCAGGAAAAGATAACATGAAGTCGATCTCCGCGCTCGCAGACCATTAAGAGTTCCAGCTTTGCGACGCGGAAATCGAGGGCGTCGTTTATTGTGTGCTAATGTACATTTGCGATGGACCAACAATCAGTGGGCACGTGTTCTCTTTTCCGATGAGTCTCGCTTCGAATTTCATCCTGATTCAAGGAGAGTGCGTGTTTGGCGTGTTCCTGGTCGCCAAAGTCGACTCCGAAATCCTCAGGAAGTTCATCCTTATCAAGGCGGAACGATCATGGTGTGGGCTGGAATTCGCCTGGGTGGGAGAACTGATCTCGTTCGCATACGAGGCAATTTGAATGCAGAGCAATACATTGGACAGGTAGTGCATCCTATGGTCATCCCCCACTACTAGCAGTTTGGCCAAGATTTCGTGTTCATGCAGGATAATGCACGCCCACACACCGCAAGGCAGGTCATGAATGTGTTAAGCGTGCACAATATCACGGTATTAGAGTGGGCTGCTCAGTCCGCCGATCTCAATCCAATTGTGCATGCATCCGAGTAAATACTCGGAAGAAGAGCTTTCAGTGATTTTTCTCAAAATTTGAACACGGGAGAACTTTTCGCATCTTTCCAGAATAAGGAGCCTTATTCCACAGGCGACAATTGATAACTTGATACTCAGCATGCCACGCCGATGTAGGGCCGTGTCTAATACCCTGGGAAGTCTAACGGATTATTAAACATCTGCAAAGAATGTTTTTTAATTTAATTTCCACGTAAGCGTCATATGTTTTTGTAATTTGAAGAAAATTGTTTTTTTGGTTTAGGCACTATTTTAGTTTTTTTGATTAAACCTTAATTTTTTACATAAACGCTTTTTATTTAATTGCATAACTGAAATCAAGAATAAATTTCGCTTCTTTTGATGTATAACATCTGGGACAAAAAAAAGTTGAATTAAAAATATACACTAAAATATCCTTGTTCCCTAGACTTTGTTGAGTAGTGTATTTAATACTAGTAGCTGACCCGGTGAACATCGTATGGCACCTATAACTATAACCCCCACATACAACTTACCCTACAATTACCCTTTTTTTTTTTTTTTTTTTGGTGACGGGGTGGAAATCTGCTTGGTCAGATACCATGCTGCGTTAAGGGCACAGCATGGTTATGTGAGGTTGTCTCCTGACGACTCACTAAAACCACCCCGATGGCCGGCCTCGGTGCACTAGGGGCTCCGGTTCCTCATAAAGAACACTCCGGAGCCCCTATAGCACCTTGCCTGAGCACGTCCCGGGGGCGTCCACAACTAACGCCCCCTACGTCTCGCGGAACTTACGATGGTACATAGCCATATTATGCACCATCGCCCTCCCTGGGTCCGTCTGGGATAGTCCAAAGCCCTCACTCTGACTACCCTACGGACCCAGATGGTCCCCTATAGGGGATGCCGCAACAACTACCCTACAACTGAAAATGAAAATGAAAAATATATTTATTACAGCGAAAGAGTATACAAAACTTAGTTTAACAACTAACTTAACTAATCCAAAATTTCGCAGACAAAATTTATATAAACACAAATACCTGTCAGTTTCCTCACAAGGCTGAGCCTGAATCGAGGAAACTTATGCTAGATATATTATTTTACGAATTTACGCAAACAGGACACAGTTAAATTCTAGTAGTATAATAAAAGAAAAAAGTTACAATGCGAGTACCTACATAATTAATAAAACCGGGCTAGAGCGAGTCGGACTCGCGCACCGAGGGTTCCGTGCCATCATACAATATAACATATGACAAAAGCGGTTTTATATTTGTTGGAGAACCTTGACAGCGCCATCTCTTGTCTGACAGCGGAACTTATGTAGAGTTTTTACACTTTCGATGATTTCTAAAAAAGTATGTTATGTAGAGAGATTGTAATAAATTTCCTCTTATCTTTACATACACTTCTAAAAGCTTTAAAAGTATCACGGGTTTATCTCTGCAAACTTCTGAGCTAAGGGGGGGGGGGAACGCTCGTTTTTTCAACATTTTTGTAAATAACTCAAAAACGATACGGTTTTAAGGAAAACTAAAAACTGTTTATTAATGTACAAATGAATTCCTTTCATATGAAACCCCACATCACCTAGTAACTTTCCAATATTTTTGAAAACCCCCCTTCCACCCCCTTGTCTTAAAAAACTATGCAAATTAGAGAGTTCGCTATAATTTTCCTATAAAGTTTATATACACTTCTATTAGCTATAAAAATATCACGGGTTTATCTCCGCAATCTTCGGAGATAAGAGGGGGGGGGGGGGGAGCGTAAAAACGACCGTCGTTTTTACAACATTTTTGTAAATAACTCAAAAACGATTCGGGTTAAAGAATAAATAAAAACTGTTTATTAATGTGCAAATGAATACCTTTCATATGATACCCCACACGGCCTAGTAACTTCACTTCAAAACTTTAAGATCCCCCTATCCGCCCCCCTGCAATCAAAATAGAAATATTTTTTAACATTTTCATATATGCTATATTAGTAAAAAAGTGTTGTCTTTTACCATTTCAAATTTCAAGTCGATAGCATCAGTAGTTCTCGAGATATCCATTTGTGACAGACAGACAGACAGACAGAGTAATTCTATAAGGGTTCCTTTTTTACCATTTTGGTCCGGAACCCTAAAATGATAACTGGCTTCACATCCGGGACTTGAGAATTTAGTTTAAATGAGGGAAATGGGTTTAATTAGTAGGAGTTTATTATTACAGTACTAAAGTAGAATATTATAGATAGTGATCATAGTTTTATCAATTTATGTAAAAGGTGAAGAAAAAGCAAAGTGGGTAAAAGAAATGTTTGGTTAAAATAATGTTGTGAACTTAGAAAATTTAAATTGTACTAATATCTATACTTTTACGAACTTTACACTGAATGTAATGATGTCTATAGTACATGTTATTATCATAAGAATATTTGTGCTTTCAAAAATGTAATCTGTTTGAATAAGTGGTATATCGATAATAACATTGAATTTTAACCAAATTATTTTATTTTATTTGACCGAATATACTCACCCCTTTTAACATTAAGAAAGAATAAAATCGGGCAAGAGTGAGTCGGACTCGCGCACCGAGGGTTCCGTGTCATCATACACTATAATATATGACAAAGGCGGTTTTATATTTGTTGGAGAACCTTGACAGCGCCCTCTCTTGTCTGATAGCGGAACTTATGTAGATTTTTTACACTTTCGATGATTTCTAAAAAAGTATTCTACGTAGAGAAATTGTAATAAATTTCCTCTAATCTTTACATACACTTCTAATAGCAATAAAAATTTCAGAGGTTTATCTCCGCAAACTTTGGAGATAAGGGGGGGGGGGGACGCTATTTTTTTCAACATTTTTGTAAATAACTCAAAAACTATAAAACTTAAAGGAAAACTAAAAACTGTTTATTAATGTGCAAATAAATACCTTTCATATGATACCACATCACCTAGTAACTATCCAAAAATTTTGAAAACGCCCCTTCCACCCCCATTGTCTAAAAAACTATGCAAATTAGAGAGTTCGCTATAATTTTCCTATAAAGTTTACATATACTTCTATTAGCTTTAAAAGTATCACGGGTTTGTCTCTGCAAACTTCGGAGATAAGGGGGGGACGGGGACGGTCGTTTTTTCAAAATTTTTGTAAATAACTCTAAAACGATTCTGATTAAAGTATAAATAAAAACTGTTTAATAATTTGCAAATGAATAGCTTTCATATGATACCCCACACGGCCTAGTAACTTCACTTAAGAATTTTGAGATCCCCTATCCGCCCCCCTGCAATCAAAATTAGAATATTTTTTAACATTTTTATATATGGTATATTATTAAAAAAGTGTTGTCTTTAACCATTTAAAATTTCAAGACGATAGCATCAGTAGTTCTCTAGATATCCATTTGTGACAGACAGACAGACAGAGTGATTCTATAAGGGTTCCTTTTTTACCATTTTGGTCCGGAACCTTAAAAAGGAAGATCAGTTGTAGGCCTCACATTCACACCCAAAGCTAAATTTCATCTTAATTTCGTTTTCACCTTCAATTAATGAAGGTATAAACACACTCATTACTTTATCTGACACCTATTTTGTATACTGGTCGTAATGCGTTTAACTGATTCGAAAAGAAAGAGGACAGTTGAATAGAACGAGGTGATAACTGATTTAAGGGAAGATGAACAGGGTATGCAAACTAATCGAATCATAGGGCTGTTAGGGATCCGATTCGGAACAGGGTAGTCTATGTCATGATGAATAGATGATTCCAGAAAAGACATACCTATAACCACTACTAACAAAACGTACAATGCGTTGATTTTCCGTGGGTTAATGGAGATCATCATGAGATTCCCTGCCCTTTTCCTTTGAAAGGTGGAGTCTGCACAATATGACCTCCTCTGTTCCAACTTGCTCGAAGTTTTTCTATTATTGAAGATATCCGACTAAAAAGTCCCAGCAGTAAGGAAGTAAACTCGTCCTTAGCAACAAAGTGTGAAAGTCAAAGCCACGGCGTTCCCACATAGATCAAGAGGACAATGCGCACGATTCGCAAAAAGTAAATGTCGCAGACACAATAGGTACAATACCGTAAGTACCCGCTCATTACACCCACCTACCTACATACATGCGACTACAATACACTGTCGCTATTGATCGGCGGCAGTCCTCCGCTGAGCACTTTCCATCTCATCGTCTCTGGTCTGAGGTTGTCGAAAGGTATAGCCATAGATTACAGAAACTGTATAGCTACAAATATTCTACAGTTCAGCCCTTTGAATATAAAGAAGAGACTCGTGCCGCCTGCCGACCCCACGTAATCGTTGCAAGTTCTAGTCTTGCGTTGATATATATGTTATGTTACTTTACTTTATGAGGCCTCTGCCCTGCAGTGGGACATTTAAGTTAAGTTAAGTAAGGCCTTTGCATCTATTACAGATTTATACACCGTCAGCAACTGGTAACCATGCTGTACTCGACGCTGCAACGCCTGAGACATTGTTAAATTGGTTAGGCTTGCCCAGCACCTAAGCCATCCTTTCAGCTTAGTCAGGTATTATTCAGAGGAAAGAACAGGTCAATACATCTGAAGCTAACTGAGCCGCGGGTTTCCTCACGATGTTTCCTGCACCGTTAAAGCACATACGTTTTTCAAGAAAGAAAAATCCATTGGTGCACGGCTGGTATCGAACCCACGACCTTCGGAAATACAGATACTTGATAGATAACCTCCTCCTTTAAAGTCGGTTAAAAAGGAAATCAACAAAATAATCTGTTGAGTAACATTGGTACCTACACGAAAAGTTGTAATCACGTAAATATTCGAAAGCAATAATTAGAAAGGAATAATTAATGCGTGCGAAGCCACTAGCAGAAGCTTAGTAACTTATACATTGTATTCTTAGTATTACCTAAGAATTAGAGAAATTAGAACTTCTCTTTTAATTAACTTAATTGATTATAGAGGTAAACGAATGCGCTTTGAATCGCTATAATATTGCAGACTTGCAGTGTATGCATTTGCCGTCTATCTGAATGGATACATTTTGTGGTTAGTTAAGCAGTTAATGAGAAGCGTGACCGTCGAGAACGGATCTACACATGATTACCTCATTCACGACTCACATACCGATCCGTCATCTCATCACGTACTCAGGTAAAGTAAGGTTAGGGAGGCAAGAGCTACGAATGTAAATCTAATTGTGCTTTTGTTGGTAATCAATGAAAAAAACAAATATACGAACGTGTAGTTGTATTGAGATTCACCATTGGAAAGATCACGGATAAAACAAAACATATCCTAGAGATGTCCATCTGGTTGGGCATAGTGATGTACATTTACGGAGACGTTCTTAGTCGGTGAAGAAAGGCACTAGGATGTATAATTACAACAGTTTCCAGGAGTCAAACACGCAGTCAGACTTTGAAAACTTGTTTCGTGATCATGTGGGCGTGTGTACTGCGGCGGAAATCGATGCAAAATCTTCGCGATGCAGACAGATTTTCGCCCGCTGACATCATATTTTTTTTGCCTCTAATTTCTGTGCCTGCACAGTTCCATCTAATTCAACACTTGTACTATGGAAATCAGATGATTGATGATGTGCCGTGGGGTGCCGGCAGTAGAATGTTACCCCTCCTCTCATACCCGTGGATGCAGTAAAAGTAAAAGCCTACTAAGGGATACCTCCAGAAGATGAGCAGCAGCGTCTTTCCGTGTATCAACATCCCGTACTGCGCTTGCTAACCCGCCTGCTAAGTGTGGTGAGTATGGCAATTACTCCTCATTAACATCCATGAGGGAGGCCTGTATTCGTAGTTGACGTTTTACAATGATGATGATGATGATGATGAAAGGAAACACCTATATGTATACACCTATATAACACCGATATTTTGTTCCCCGGCGGGGATCGTACCCGCAACTTTCTGCATCTCAGGCGGTCATTATACAAACTGAGACACGGAGGTCATCGGTATCCATATCCGGTTCTCATGGTGGCATGGTAGGCAGACTCTGGTAAGACTGCTACGTGGCGTAGCGACGACTACGCGTCTACGTGACGGCATAGATACGGGGCTACGGCTACGGGATCGCTACGTGTCTCCCGTAGCACAGTGACCCTTACGTGGTTGCTACGAGTCCATCCTGTATACGCGTCGATAGACTTTTTTAAACTGTCGCGATCACAACACATTATTACTATACCACGACCAGGTGCAGTCCGGTCGAAACGTCGGGAATAAAATAAAATAAAGGTAATTACGCGATAAATACCCGATAATCCAATAGTAATAATGATAAAACGTAGTTCTTAAATTATAATGTACAAACTCTTTTGTTCTATGAATAAGTGAAATCTAATCTATAACTTCAAAATGTGGGTACTCTGTAGCCGACCTACATCTGGACCTATATATAATAATATGTACGAGTCCCGCAAAATTTTCAAAAGTCGACTTAACTGGTGTCAAAAAAACCAAGAACAGCTAAAGATGGACATTCTTGCCAAACATCGATCGGCTAAAGACTTTAATAAATTTTGGAAAGCTACACGTAAACAAGAGGTTAGGCCTGGTCTCCCGGTGTGTGGGGGTCGGTGAGGCGGTTAATATTGCCAACATGTTCAGCAGGCATTTTAGGGTGCAGTCTCCGCTTGGCCCTTCCACCATGTTGTTCGATACTGGGTCCGTAGGTGGCACGGGCGTCTTCACTCTTCCGGGAGAGAAGCCGTCTAATGGAGAGAAGCCACTTGTTCTGTTTTCTGCTACACAGGTCAAGAAAGTCCTGAGCAAGATGAGCGGTGGCAAGTCTCCAGGTCATGACGGACTCAGTGTTGAACACTTAAAGCATGCAGGAGTGCACCTTCCGAACGTTCTGGCGATGTTTTTCACAATGTGCATAAGTCACTGTCACCTGCCGCTGGACTTAATGAAAACAATTGTGGTGCCCATTGTGAAGAACAGAACTGGGGATGTTTCGGACTTAAATAACTACCGACCTATCTCGTTGGCAACCATCATTGCGAAAATGCTGGATGGTCTCCTTGATTCTTACCTAGATAAATATCTAAATCTTCACGACGCTCAGTTCGGGTTTCGACCTGGACTGTCTACAGAAAGCGCAATCGTAAGTCTCAAGAATACCATCCAGTATTATACAGACCGCGGGACGCCGGTATACGCCTGTTTCCTTGACCTCTCCAAAGCTTTTGACCTTGTGTCATATGATGTGCTCTGGAGTAAGTTGGGGAACAGGGGTTTACCGGTCGAAGTCCTAAGGATTTTCGAATACTGGTATGGTAACCAGACAAATCATGTCAAGTGGGCGAGTTCTCTATCGGGAGCATACAAGTTGGAGAGTGGGGTGAGACAGGGAGGGCTTAGTTCTCCCAAACTCTTCAATTTATATGTTAACGACCTCATCGACGGGCTTAGCAGCATGCGCATTGGCTGCCGCATGAACGGCGTTAGCATTAATAATATTAGTTACGCCGATGATATGGTGCTGCTGAGCCCGACGGTGAAGGGTATTAGAGAGCTACTTAGAGTTTGTGAGAAATACGCAAAGGAACATGGGCTCATATATAATGTGAAGAAAACGGTGTACATGGTCTTTAAGGCCGCCGGTAAATGTCCAGATAACAAGCTTAATATTACCCTTAACGGCGTGAACATTAATCGTGTATCGAAGTTTAAATATCTAGGACATTTACTCGCCGACGACCTTAGGGACGATGAAGACGTTGAAAGGGAGCGTAGGGCTCTATCGGTTCGAGGTAACATGCTGGTTCGCAGATTTTCCCGTTGTACTCACCAAGTTAAAATCACGCTTTTTAAGTCATATTGTCAGAGTTTTTACACGGGTAGTCTGTGGGTCCGGCATACCAAAAGATCGATGGACGCCCTACGAGCCCAATATAACAATGTATTTCGGATGATGCTGCGATTGCCCCGTTTCTGCAGTGCGTCGGGGATGTTTGCGCATTACCATACAGATGGCTTTCATGCTGTCTTACGCAAAAAAACAGCATCCTTGATGCGCAGAATACGGGACAGTCGCAACAGCATCCTGAGAACTGTGGCAGAGTGCCGAACATCTCCACTCTGGAAGTGTCTCGTGCAGAGGGTGATCAATGAAGGAAGCTATTTCCTTAATTGATTATCCTCTTCTCGTTGTCTTTATAGTGCCTATTTTATTTTTATTGTTTGTGTGTGTATATGGACTCATTTTGTTGTCTGAAATAAAAGATTTTTATTTTATTTATTTATTTTAATCATCTAATTATTTATTGCTAGCCGCACTTTACAGTTTCACCCGCGTAGTTCCCGTTCCTGTGGGAATATGGGGATAAAATATTTCATCAGGGATAATGTAGCATTCATAAAGTGAATGAATTTTGAAAATCATACAAAATACAAATCTTTCCTCTCCATAATATTAGCAGGTAGGGTACATATAGTGTATTACTAATAGGAGGAGGCCCAACAGTAGAGCACCTTATAACTATATATTCTTACTTAAATATTAAAGTAACGGATAGATGTAGTAACAGAACCAACTGAAATACTTAATCAGT
The DNA here is from genome assembly GCA_963082625.1 of Pasiphila rectangulata. Classification (NCBI taxonomy): domain Eukaryota; kingdom Metazoa; phylum Arthropoda; class Insecta; order Lepidoptera; family Geometridae; genus Pasiphila; species Pasiphila rectangulata. Next base: position 16,338,677 of record OY720256.1, on the reverse strand, counting down.
CAATTTATAATAATATCTGTGTGTCGTAGTACCGAGTCATGTGCGATTGCAGTTATGTTATTTGTGACCGTGTGATGCAACGCGGCGCGCGGGGATTCGTGCCGGGAAATATTTAGCACTTTCATTCTCAGTAGCTCAATCAATTGATTATTAAATTCCTCGGGCAAATTACTACATAGACATGTTAAGGTGTCGGTATTTCTAGAAATTAAATTAGAAAAGATAAGATAAGAAAAAGTTTATTTTGTGTCACTTATAAAAGATACATAAGTGTAAACACTTATTGAGTTTGAGAGTTTGTTTTGCATAAATTCAATAGAGCAAAACGCTACTTAGAATAGTCACTTTACAAAATAAGAACAAAACACATTTAAATTGAACAAAGCACATTTTTTAGCACTTTCACTTGCACGTTCGCTTCGGAAAACTTTTTTTTCCAAGTGAGGGAAAGAAGCGAACAAGAAACCTCACTCTTTCACTTTTATTCATTGTTACAATATTTGTCTTAATATTACGCTTAATTTAATGTTCGCAAGGATATTGGATGATTAGGATATTGCAAGATGACATCATTTCTTATCGCGATTGAACCGAGCAACACTAGGCCAAGGGTCAATATCTTTCAAATAAGCATCTATGGAGTAATAAGCTTTTTCTATGAGATTTTGTTGTATAATAAATTTCAAGTAAAAAAAACGTTTTAACAAACAAGCTTTTATTTAAACGTACCCAATAAAAATAATAAAATTAATTAGATCAAGTTACAGGCACACACGTTAATCTCGCGACAAGCTTTTCTATTACATATATTGTGTAAAGACGTTTAAAGTTGACATTAAACTTTAATGAAAAATGTTTATTTTATTATTTTTATTGGGTACGTTTAAATAAAAGCTTGTTTGTTTAAAAGTTTTTTTTTACTTTAAATTTATTTGAATGACAAAGATTGTCTTTATATCGGCTGCCCTTCCCCAGAGCAGAACACCAAGACATCACACTATGGAAGTAGCTAAAATAAACCAGTCTAGCTGTAGCTTCATCAGTAAATAGTTCTTATTGTTCTAACTGCACAAGCTGCTGAACTAAGCCGACCTGCAAGTGCATCAATTTGCAGTTTCCGCGCATCTCCCGAAATGCAGCTAAAAGTTTTTGCATAACACGACCTATTTAATATAATATTATTTTATTATCGTTTCATAGTCACAAGGCATTACGTTTCTCAACACAAACAAAAACATTTGTTTGAAGGTTTGATAATTTAGGTGTTTTTGTGGCGTTGAGTGCCCTTGAGCACGTCGCTTATATTTAACTAATGTTGTTTTAATTGAATATCGTGCGCTGATGACGGCCCAAGGTTCAGCGATGAACGTCCTCAGAAAGTACAAAATGCTGTAGGTATATTGTTGTATTTCACGAGTTACTTTGCATTTTTAATTTCATTTTATTTATGGCTTTATTATCATTCAAACATATCGTGATTATAATGATAGAAGGTACCTACTTACCAGAAAAATAGGATACAATATAATGTAAGTTCTGCTTTAGACTTCGTAAGTACGCTAAGGAGGACTTGGTAAATGTTTTGATGCTCACCATCTCCTGCAAATTATCCTGTATACAATGACTTTAAAATCTGGGGCCACGGGCCAGCAGTGCCGCGTTGAGCGGGCAAGGCATACTCGTAAGTAACATCCTTTTCTCGAATCAATTATCAATTAGCTATCTTGAATTCGTTCGCTTCGCTCAGGTAGCCTTAAAAGCTCACACGCAAGTCGGATAAGGTTGCGCTTCTTCATTCTCCTTCACTTCGTTCGTTACACCAGTAGGGTTGTACTGTACGCCATAGAACATCCCTTCTGTAGAGGATGTGTGAGGGAGCCATAATCAACCAACCCACTACTTCCTGGAATTGGAGGGAGTAAAGCACGACGCCTACAAAGCCTCAAACAACCACGTAACCTCGGTTACTCCGCCTATGAAGATACCAGAAAGATTTTGCGCTTCTGATGATTCACGTTGAAGTTCGAATGCGGAAAAAAACGAACACAGTCACTCATCACATCAGTCATCATAACGTGCTTTACTCTTGCATCGTAAGCACTGAGTGTCTAGTTAACGTCTTTATTATCGTCTCCGATACTCAGTGCTTTTCGATCCAAATTGCAAATTAGGTGGCAAGTGCAGTAAGTAGGTTGAGTTACAGCTTGTTACACGTCGTGACGGCCTGCTCCGGTTTCCCCACCGCGGATGCACTCGAGACAATCGATGGCTATCATCGTTTCGCAATGAGACCACTCAGCTGCTCGCTAAGCGGCCCAGTTATGTGTGCACTTATGTCATTGTGCTTTTTGGATGCTTGTTATAATCATCTACCTGCTACACTCGTTTCAATTTTACACTAACTATAAATAAGAGACACCAGTGTGTCTACCATGAGTTGTCACTGTTAGATCACCTGCCATTACAGAAGTAATAGCACAGTAATAGTACGTTACTATGACATCTGTTAGATTTGTAACTCATGGTTCCAAATGAAGCCCAAACAGTTGACAGTATAGTTTACTGCGCATTTTAATTTCTTATTAATATATTAATGTCTTATTTATTTTAATTAGTTATGTCATTTATTAGATATGTCATTTTATGTTAATTAGTGTGCTGCGGTTGCCACCAGCAAACGATGGTAACTACGGAAGACCAGCGCTGTGGTACGACCTGCTCTGCCACAGCAAATGCTGAGTGGTGGCCTTTTTGTCACAGTATTATTCTGTCTTAACCTAATTAGTTCTAAAAATATAATATTGTGTTATTTCTGTGACAAAATAAACAATTTTTATCTTTATCTTATCTTATCATTTTAGTATCAAACTATCCGCTAAAGGCGCTGTACAAGTTTTCATGCATTTTTTTAACTACAGTCGCTAGCGATTATAGATTGTGAAAACTCATGGTAGACCTACTGTAGTAGAACCGTATTGCTTTGAAATGACGAGAAAAGGTACAAATTTTTTTAACCGCATTGAACTAAAAGAGAATCTAGATAGAATTTGGAAATTGTTAAAAACCATTAGTGGCTGGTCTTAAAAATTGGTTGCAGGATAATAATTTAATGTGACAATAAAGATGTTCGTCAAATATAGGACCTTGTATGGCACCCAGAAGCCCTTTGTAAGGAGCAAAGCCTGTTTGTAGGTCTAGTACCTCGAACATTCGTGTAATGTAGCATCAAAAGGCATCTAGCGGTACCTGGGTTGGTACCGAGGTTGCGAAACGGCAATCTGCAGACCTTGCTAACGTTGGATTACAGCGGATAACGTGCGCACGCGGTGATGTGACAGAATACGTGAGATGGGCGAGTAGGTAACACATTGCAGTTTTGTTTTATTGCACTGTGGGGCCTTAGAGCGAGTGCTTCAGCATCATCCATATAAACCGCACCTTGAGTTCACGATATCCTATTGTATTTTTTAAGATTTATAAGTAATAAATAAATAAAATAAAATGTCTTTATTTCAGGTACCTATTACAAGCCATTATTCTAGGAATAACTGCTTCACCCATATTACAATGTTATAAAATAAGTACAAGGATTGTCAACTCTATTTCCGGTTCCCGTTATGGTGCATGAAAATGAAAAATATATTTATTACAGCGAAAGAGTATACAAAACTTAATTTAACATCTAACTTAACTAATCCAAAATTTCGCAGACAAAGTTTATATAAACACAAATACCTGTCAGTTTCCTCACAAGGCTGAGCCTGAATCGAGGAAACTTGTGCTAGATATCTTATTTTACGAATTTACGCACACAGGACACAGTTAATTTCTAGTAGTATAATAAAAGAAAAAAAGTTACAATGCGAGTACCTACATAATTAAAAACTGTAATTTACATTTTAAAATAAAAATATATAATAAAAAAGAAAACAAAACAAAATAAAATTGTGGTCTACAATAATAAAACAAAAGAATTTCTACTAACAAATTTCAAAATCTCCTCAGTTTCCTCATACGTTAGAGTAGCAAGCAAATTTTTTATTAAGAATTTTGCCTCAAAAATGGACTTGTTTTTAATATCACAAAATTTTGCAAACCAGTTGTAAATGTGAACTTTGAGAGAGCTCCCCAAACGTTGTGCAAACTTAGTATTTACCGAAGGGTTTGGCAGTCTGTAAACTCTACGGTGTAATAGGTAGTCGAGGTCAGGGGATGACAATACGGATTTATGAACTAAGAGCGATATTCTGAGCACAAAAAGTTTACGCACACTCAAAACACCAGCATCCTTGTAAAGAGTCGAAGTGGGATATCTGTACGGCTTTTTCAACATCACCTTAAGGACCGATCGCTGCGCTCTTTCCGCCTGTATTAAAAAGGATTTAGCAGCATTGCCCCAGCACGAAATGCAGTACACTATCAGGGATTGACATAAAGCATAATAAACTGATATAAGCACGTCGACACTAGCCACAAACCTCAAGCTGCGCATTATGCTAATAATTTTTCTAATTCTGGCCGAGAGAGAGATAATATGGTTTTTAAAAGAAAGCTTATCGTCAATGTGCACTCCAAGGTACTTTAGAACTTGTGTACGCTTTAGAGGCTCGCAAATGCATGAGTCAACATTACATGTGCTGTTATGTATCCTTAAACATGCATCTGCGGCGGGAGCTGAAGCCTGAGTCTTGTGGAAACAAAGGTACACGGTTTTCTTAGCATTGAGTGTAAGAAGATTTAGTTCTAACCACTTTGAGATAAGTTCCATACCATGTTTCGCAGTAGCATAAACGGCAGGCCAAGTTGCTCCGTGAAATATTGCGGCGGTATCGTCAGCGTAGCATAAGATTTCGGCATTTAAAAGGGGTTTATCGTGTATATCGTTGATATACAACAAAAATAATGTTGGGCCCAGAATACTTCCCTGGGGAACACCAAAACAGATTGGTCGTGGGCTACTACAGTACTGTCCAATTTTAACAAGCTGACTACGATCTGTTAAATAGCTTCGGAACCAGTCGAGAGCGATCCCACGGACGCCGAGACCTTTTAGTTTTTCCAGAAGTATGGGAATGGAGACAGTGTCGAAGGCCTTGGCTAGATCAAGGAATATTCCGACACAGCAATGCCCTACATCGAGATGTGAGGATACAGCATTTGTAAGGACGGTAATAGCGTCTTCAGTACTATTTCCTTTGCGGAAACCAAATTGCTTTGACGCAATGAGTCTATGTGATTCCATGAAATTCACCAAACGTTTATTAGCAAGCTTTTCGAGTATCTTAGAGAACGTTCCCAAGAGTGAAATTGGACGATAATTATCTACAGCACATTTGGAACCACCTTTATGGATAGGGGATACTGACGCAGTCTTCCATATTAAAGGAAAAATTCCATTAGAAAAGCTTAAATTAAAAATATAAGTGAGTGGTATAAGGATGGTATCTTTTATACATTTTATTAGAGAATTTCCAATACCATCGATTCCAGGAGCCTTGTTATTCTTTAAATTCATAATAATATCGCCAACTTCTTCAACATCTGTTGGGCTCAAAAAAAGAGAATCAACAGGTGAATTTTTGATTTTAACTGTTTTAACCAGATCTTTTTCACTTGTTTTTAAATTGGAGAGAATTTTACTACCGAGACGTTGACCAAGTGATGCAAAATGGTTGTTGATATAATCGATGCATTGCTGGGTATCATTTAAACCCTGAAGTGTCAGTAGTTCAGAGGGTTCCTTAGTTGAATGTGTTAAGTTACATATATTTCTAATATATAGTTTGCCATAGCTTCTTTGGATTCTCTTTGTTGGCTTTAAGCTCATTATTTTCATAATCTGATTTTAATTTACGTAAAAGTTGAACAAAGAAATTACGATATCTTGAATATGTTTGTTTAATAATTAAATTTTCCGGATTTTCTCTAGCACGTAAATGTAAATGATCACGATTTTTCATACATTTCATGAGCCCAGGGGTAATCCAGGGTTTTATATTGAATTTCGATCTGCTAAGCTTTATCTCTTTCGAATGCTTGCCAATAACATCCGTTACAATTTTCACGAAAGCCCCACAAGCTATATTTGTATCATGAATGTCAGTGACAGTAGACCAGTCCAAGCTTTCAAGTTCCTTTTTGATTTCGCCAAAGTCCTGTCTAATGACGGTGCGATTTGGTCGATAAGGTGACGGTTTTGAGAGGTTTATCCCAAGCATTATTGGAAAATGATCAGTGATGTTTGTTTCCCAAACAATGCCAACAGCAGTTTCAAAAGGGAGTTTATTATTTTTGACGTAGATGTGATCCAAGCACGAAGATCCTCTCGTGGGTTTTGTAATAGCTGGTAGAAACCCGTGTTCAGCCATAAAACACTGATATTCTAAGCTGCGTGGGCTGTCTAAGTCCAAAATATTGACGTTAATGTCACCGGAAATTATCAGCGGAAGTCCGTTAATTTGGCCAATTAATGTTTCTATTGAGATGAGAAAATTTTCTATATTATTAATAGATGGTGAACGATACACACAAAGAATATTAAGACATTTTGGAACACAAATCAACAGACTATTAGCATCGCATATGGGGGGTTCCGAGACAGTGGCATTCCATATATTTTTTAAGTACACTACAACTCCACTACTCTGATTTTGGTGATTAGAGGAGTTGTATGAACTGTAACCAGGAATTTGTGGAATCAAGTGACATTCCTGGAGCCAGCACTCCGTCAAGACAAGAATATGCCCTCAACACTCACCTCAACACATGTCGCACTAATGCTGGTCTTCGCATGCCAATTCGCAGAATGATTGAATCTTATAATGTTAATTTCATAGATATTGATATTTTTGCAACCAGTACTTATCAGTTCAAATCACAAGTCCTTAAAAAGTTGTCCTCTACTTAGTTTGTAATTTTTGTCATAAAATGTTTTAATATTGTTATTCTTTTATTAATTTTAAGTGTTGTTTCTTACTTTTATTTTTAACTTTTTCTTTAATTTTTATATTATGAAGGTTTATAGTAGTCCTTTTTAGGTTAGCTCTTTAGCGACTAGTTTAGTAAATTTGTTTGTTACACAATCTGAGTACAGCGTAGTGGGCCTCATTTTTAATATAACTAGTTTATAACTCTTATACTTAAGACTTAAAATGAAGCTGTTTGTTGTGCCTTTCTTAAATAAAATAAAATAAAAATAAAATATCCAAGGGCACTACTAAACGTTTTAATGCTACCAAAAAAGTGTCAAAGTTTTTCTGTAAACTCCTTATATTCAGTGAAATGAGCTTGAAGTTATGTCTAGGCGTGAACAGCTGTTTACAACGGACAGGGTCATTTAAAGTCTCACAAATAATACTCATAGAGTCCAAATCAGAGCCTAGTGTGTCAGTAAACGTCTTAGTCGTCGCCAGGAACATATATCCGTACACCCAGGGATACCAGTTTAAACAAGTTGGTAATCGCATGATATATTGGACGCTTATAAGCGGTGGCAAGTACTTTTGAATAAAGTAACTGAGCAAAAGATGAAACAGGAGACTAAATATTGTTTTATGTATGACAATAATACTGGAATGATGACTTAAACTGCTTTCATATGAGAATAAAATAACCACTAAAATTTTACATTTTGATGCAGGCATTGCTTTAACAATTAGTAATAGGTACCGGTATGGGGGGTGGCAAAATACGGTCCTGGTCTTTTTGAGTGTACACTGGCATGGCTGCTTTTCCTTCGCGTTGTCTAACATATATAACACTAAAACTACACCAGCAGAACGCGTAGTTGTGCATCTTGGCTCTGGCTCTTGCCTCACGAAATAAGACCCTGTTATCTCTTGTTAGTCTTTCATTAAAGAAGACTTTTCGTGACTCACCCGCCACCCCAAAATCAGCGCTATGGATATTATTACGTGATTTTCCGGTTTTCAAAAACTGATCTCGCTGGTAACGTCGCAGGAATCGAACTACTATTGGGCGTGGCATTCTTGCTCCATCTTCAGGCAATGCCGTAGTTACAGGAGGACGACGTGGGCCAACACGTGACACCCAGTCTATGTCTCTATCCACTAGGTCATATCCCATTTTTTTGGCAGCCACTAGTACAGTGTGGTGAAGGTTTTCAGAAGAGTTCTCTGGGACACCAACTATTTCAACTTCATTCCTCAAGGATGCCTGAGCCTGTGTTTTTAGTTCAAGCTGAAGCTGGAGCACAGTTTGCTTCAGAGTATCCACTTCAGAATCTCGTTTTTCGAGGTACTTAATGCGTTCATCCGTAGCGGCTAGCTTGAGCATCACTTCATTCATTTTATCGTTGGTGAAGGAGAGGGATTCAGATAAATCTTCTAATTTAGTCTTAACCGAAGAGAACTCAAGAGTCAGCAGGCGTAATTGTTCAGTGAGCTGGTTCATCTCAAATCCAGATGAGTCAGACTTTTTACGAAAGGTAACATTATCGCAGCCGGCCCTTACCGGGGTAAGACTGTTGTCACCTCCTTTTTTTTGTTCAGCACAGCAATCAGGGCATGTCCAGGCCTTTCTACGCTCTACAGTTAATGAGCTCAGGTTTATGCATAAAGTGCAAAACGATTTATCACAGTTTGTGGATGTACATCTGACGGCATTTGATTCCTTGATAATCTTTATGCATCCAGCACACTTCATTTTATTACCAAACAAGGCTAAAGGCTAATGATATTAAAAAATGCCTCCAAGAATAGGTAGGTAATCTCACCGCAAAAATGTCCGTTCTCTGCTTATACTCTTTGGACAGCTAAGGCGCTGCGCTCGGTGCACGCGATATTCACGGTTAGGTGTTCTGCGTAACCGCGAGAACGCCCTGCACGGTGCCGATGCACTGGGCGTCACTATACGCGCACGAGTAACATAACCTATCGACTTGTAGATGTATAACGATAAATTTGTTTGATTTTTGCACTGTTTCTACTAAACACTTATAAATACAATAAGCCTCGTGATTGTTTAATAGTATAGTCGAGATTTTTTCCACAATAATGCACTTTAAACTAGTTGATTTGAAATATTTTATGTGACAAGTTTTAGGACGGTGGTAACTGTTCGGCCGGTGTGGCAAGGATGATGATAGATCATAGAAAGCCAGAACTTATAAATCGGGCTGCACAAGTTTTCAGATAGGCACTGAAGGATTTTGTTCTTAGAATTCCTGAGCCCATTCCAGAAGGAAGCTGTCCGCGAGCAATGGCGAAGAAGTCCGGAACCCCTTCTTCCGCAAACATTCTTGACGCACTACAAAATCTGTGCCTTTTCATTAGAATACGATAGGCATCATTGTATTGTATTAAAATGGTGCTGAACGATTTTGTCTTGTAATTAAACCAAAGTTAGCAAGTGTACATGCAGAGGCAGTGTGCCTTACCTAAACAATGTAATTTTTACTTCCTTACTGCATCTGGCAAATCTTCTTGCAAGCATATTGCATCTAATGGACAGGTTTCGCCTCTCACGCTCCATGTCATCATCATCAGTTAGATCTTCCGTTATAGTGTGTCCTGAGTAGGTATCTAAATTTATTTAAAACCTCTACCACTTGTCCATTTAAACTTACATGAGGGACTAAGTCTGGACCCTTTCCAGCTCGAAATACTACACCTTCTGTTTTTAACGTTATTTCAATCCGTGTGTCATCGCATATTTTTCGGAAATAGCTAATAGCTTTCTGAGTCCATTAATTGAGGGACTGAGGAGCACCATGTCATCGGCATAGCTAATATTTTTGATACAAACAACGCCGATGTGATAGCCGATCATAGCGTTCCTCAGATTAAGATGACGCATCGGGCCGAGAAACACGAAAACGGCGAAAACGAGTACTTTTGAATGCGCGATGTGAGAGGATGAATGATATTGATTCAAATTTAAAAAATGTCATAGATAAGGGAAAATCTTGAAAAATTTAATGAACCGGACAAAATTTTGAAAAGTAACCGGCTTTACTAAAAAAAAAATTACAAATTTCTCACCAAAAAAAAGTTTAATAATTCGAATGCTCAGAATTATCCGCGACAACACCCCATTATTTTTTACGATTAAAATAGCCAGATCACTTTTCTATTTTACAGACCGAGAATTTTTTTTTTGTAATGTGTATATTATGAGTAATTAATTAAAAACTCAATCAAATCTATTTGCGCCTACTCTAGTTTACTATACCCAACAATGTTTGCTCAGAAAATTTGACCAGGCGCTATCTGGGCCGCCGCGCGCCGGCGCGCACCGGTGCGACGGCGACGTTGCGACTCCGACGAACGCACGATTGCCTGTTCGCTCACCGTCGGGCTGGCAACGCCGCACCGTACGGACGGCGGCGGCGCGAGACGCGTGCTGTTTGTTTTGGTTATTGTCTTGTACTCTGTGCGACGACAAACGAGTGATTTACTTCAGAATTATTTTCAAAATTATAACTTAGACTTTAGTGTACCTACTATATTATATTGTAGCTTCAGAACATTATTGGTAGTAAGTTAGGTAATATTTTTATTGACGATGGTCAACCCACATCCTCAACAGAGCCAGTAGATAGAGAGTGAGTACTGAGTAGGTACCTAATACCTATTTATCATTTCAGCAATCAATTTAAAGTACCTATCTAATAATAATACTCCGTCTATTTTTTATTTTCAAGTGTGTAGGTACTAAGACTTGTCTGTACAAAGTAACCATACTGTAGGAAACAAATATCAGAACAAAAAGCTATGGAGTCGTCTCTTGATATTTTAGAAACCTATCTAAAATAATAATATTTATTACTTAGGTGATGTTCTATCACCTAATAAATATTATTCGAATCCGACGGTTATTGTGTTAGCTTTAACTTTTTAATAATTATAATATAATTATGACCTTATTTATAAGGTCTATTTATGGAAAAAACCCGAAATCCCGAATTTTTGGATTAGGTCACTATATTTGTGAAGGTGCGATATAATTACATCATTTTATTTTGTAGCCACCCAGAAATATCACCAACTTACGCAGAGTTACACAATGTGTTGCCGACATTTGAGGATTCAGAAAAACGGTAAACTTAACACTTTTTTTAAATAATCACGGTTATTTTATTGTCTTTTTACCGACTTCAAAAAAGAGGAAGTTGTCGATTGGGTTATTATTTTTTCCTCTTTTAAATAAACGAAAGTAAAATTACTCTCACTGATTTATCACAAAGATTTTCCAGGTATTTAGTAAGTATTTAGTACCCATCCCTCCGCCACTGTACTCTAGTCATATGGTAGATGTCTACTTCCTTTAATAGTACTGTAAGTAATTTTGTTTCAGTTAAAAAAACCAAATCCTGAAAATGAAGAGTTACAAAATGTGTTGCCCACATCTGATGATTCGGGAAACGGTAAACTTAAGTACCTTTTTAAACTATAGCGATTATTGTCTTGTCTTTTTACCGACTTCAAAAAAGAAGAAGTGGTCGATTTGGTTATATTTTTTAAATGTCGTTGACTGAATAAATACTAAAATATGTGCTTAAATGTCAGATTCAAACAGAAACACCCGACTTGGGGCATCGAGTAATAGATGTTAATCATTTTACATCACAACTAATACAACTCTCTTAACATGAATCTCTGTTTGACTGCGGATCAGCCTCAATTAAATTAGTTTCTGAACATTGAATAGGATTACAATCGGAATTTACATTTGTCTGCTCTATGTGTAATTATAAAAACAAAATAAAATCTTTGGCTGATGTAAACAAAGATGCTGTTGCAGAAATAATGGCAGCAGGTTGTGGTCACGCGCAACTGAAGCATTTTTCCGCAGCAGTAGGATTACCCATTATATCTGAACACACTTACAATAAAATGCAGGACGATGTTTGTGTCGATTGGGAAGAAACTGCCTGGGAGGAAATTAAAATAGCCGGAGAAAAAGTAAAAGGTTGTATACTTATAGGGGTTTATTTCGTACATCAAAACTAACAACATTTGTTCTGCGACTTTTGTCAAAAGTAATAAAATAAAACCGGGCAAGAGCGAGTCGGACCGAGGGTTCCGTGCCATCATACAATATAATATATGACAAAGGCGGTTTTATATTTGTTGGAGAACCTTGACAGCGCCATCTCTTGTCTGATAGTGAAACTTATGTAGATTTTTTACACTTTCGATGATTTCTAAAAAAGTATGCTATGTAGAGAGATTGTAATAAATTTCCTCTAATCTTTACATACACTTCTAATAGCAATAAAAGTTTCAGAGGTTTATCTCCGCAAACTTCGGAGATAAGGGGGGGGAACGCTATTTTTATTAACATTTTTGTAAATGACTCAAAAACTATACGACTTAAAGGAAAACTAAAAACTGTTTATTAATGTGCAAATAAATACCTTTGATATGATACCCCACACGGCCTAATAACTTTACTTAAAATTTTTGAAATCCCCTATCCGCCCCCCTGCAATCAAAATAAGAATGTTTTTCAACATTTTCATATATGCTATATTAGTAAAAAAAGTGTTGTCTTTTACCATTTCAAATTTCAAGTTGATAGCATCAGTAGTTCTCGAGATATCCATTTGTGACAGACAGACAGACAGACAGAGTGATTCTATAAGGGTTCCTTTTTACCATTTTGGTCCGGAACCCTAAAAATCAGCTGTTCCATACATTTTGTCGCGGGTGAACGATATTTTCTATGGAACAACAAAAATTTTTTTGAGTTTTGACAAAAGTCGCAAAACAAAAGTTTTTAGTTTTGATGCACAGAATAAGCCCCTAAAAGGATGCTAATTGATTAGAAATAAGCCTGTATTGTATGAAAAAAAAAACAATCATTAAATAGTTCAATAGAATTTTTGCCTTTTTTTAAATGGTTGAATAAGAACAAGGCGACTCCATAATTATCAATGCTCTAGGCAAATCGAGTTGACGCGTGCCGCCGCCGCGCCGTTAGCAGCGCCACGTACGCTAGACTAGCGCTGCCGCCCGCTGCTAGGCGTGATCCTGTCGAGTGCGACCGCGTAAAATTTGTCCGAGTGAAGGGGCGCGGTACTCGATTTTTGAAACAATAGTTTATCAATGCGTCACCTTAAATCACACATGTATAGTTTTCTGATTTTTCCCTGCAGGTATTGTAAGTTTATGACGATATTACTTGCAAAATTTCATGGTCCTATTTTGAGAACCCTTGAGAGTATTGAAATATACCTTTTTTGCGGCATGAGCGGCCGTATTTATTTTTAAACTAAGTTTGATTTTTTCACAGCTTAAAGGGATTGTAGACCTGAGTGGTTTGGTTTTGGTTGATTTTAATTCGATACCTCCACGCGTTCTCTAGAACAAAGTGATCTTATAGGGTTTTTTTACTTTTCAGGTACCCTAAAAACATCAGACTTTAATAGCCAGACGTTTTTCTTATTCCTGAAGATTTCAGTATTCTTGGTCGATCAGTGTTAGCTTTATGCTGAGATCCTCGTCTTCGTTATTGCTCTCAAACCGCTCTCTCGCTCAGAAAAGCTCAGCCTCGCTGACCAGCACACAAAGAAACTATGACCTATGTTGTATTCGCCTGCAGAGGAAATATCTCGTCGACAGGCAGAGCTGACTCGGTCGAACAGCTTAGCCTTTCGCCCGAGCATTCCGACAGCGCATCTTGAATAACATTAACATTTATTGAGTAAAGGTTAGGTAATCGTGAATGAATTCCGGCTTATTGTGTTTTGACGAAGGTGACGGCGACGGACGGGTCGGGGGTCGGCAGGCGCACGTCCGTCCACTGCACATCGGCTGAAATTAAATAAAACAATTAATTTTCTTTAAATGAGGTTTCTTCTTCGCTTCTCTCCCTCATTTAGAAAAAAAGTTTTCTGAAGCGAACGAGTTAAATTATATACTTTATTCAATCAAAATGTGTTTTGTTTTAATTTTGTAACTTGACTATTCTACGTAGCTGTTTGCATATTCAGCTCTTCTAATGATGCATGTGAAAGTAAGTAGGTCAGTTTTTTTTAAATGGAGGCATATAAAATTGCATTAAAATATAAATTATGTCAACCATTTAATACCATTCATTTGAATTATAAAAGCACTTTTCAAGGAGTCCCAGACTAAGTTTTTTTTTATAACTTTATCAGTCGTCGGCAATTCTTTAATAGTAGGAGGTAATTTATTAAAAAAAAATATACACATAGCATAATAATCTGTTGTAATTAGGATAGTTGGTTGCAAAGATGAGCCGCGAGCCTCGTTAGCCGAGGTGTTGACTCGCACAATAATCGACTGATCTCGCACGTTGTTATGTTAGGTATGTTTTAACTAGGGTTTGCAACACAGATTATAGAAATTAACTTTGCAATGTGCGTGGAGTTGCTTCATTTATGACTCGGCATTTGACTCGGGTGTCGGTATCATCTAAGGTTTTGTTGAGCTCAGTTACAAACTGTTAAATGCTGTATTTAAGATGTAACTGGTAAATTCAATTGCAATCATGATCATGATATCGATACTTATTTATCTTTAATATGATATCATATATATCACATTTAATAATTTCATCATTAGTAATCGGGCCTTGAATATCGGTGATGTTAACTGCAAAGAAAGAAACGATTTTTTGATATATTATAAATTTTATATTCTTATTCAAAGAAACTATATTTAAATGATAATTATGATAATAATCTAGTATATGAATCTTGATAGAACATGTACCTACTATGTGGAAAATAAAAGTTTTAGACATCTTACCAATATAATTAGTTGCCCACTACAACTGCATACAAAAATTAGAAATGAATGTGTCAGGCATGCCTCGGAATTCCATCCTAGCAGCACTAACTAAACTCGCGAGCAACTGAATCGACTCAAAGCTTCAAAATGTACATAGTGTAACTTTTCTCGAAAATTACTTGAGTATTGTACATAAAATATATATATTTTAATAGCTTGAATTTTAGGCTTTAAAATAAAACCTTTATAATTTTAATTATTTCAGTTCTTTTTTTAGGGTTCCGGACCAAAATGGTAAAAAGGAACCCTTATAGAATCACTCTGTCTGTCTGTCTGTCTGTCTGTCTGTCTGTCACAGATGGATATCTCGAGAACTACTGATGCTATCGACTTGCAATTTAAAATGGTAAAATACAACAGTTTTTTACTAATATAGCATATATAAAAATGTTAAAAAATATTCTTATTTTGATTGCAGGGGGGCGGATAGGGGATCTCAAAAATTTTAAGTGAAGTTACTAGGCCGTGTGGGGTATCAAATGAAAGGTAAAATGTTGAAAAAACGACCGTTCCCCCCCCCTTATCTCCGAAGTTTGCAGAGATAAACCCGTGATACTTTTATAGCTAATAGAAGTGTATGTAAACTTTATAGGAAAATTATAGCGAACTCTCTAATTTGCATAGTTTTTTAGACAAGGGGGTTGGAAGGGGGGTTTCCAAAAATTTTGTGAAGTTAATAGGTGATGTGGGGTATCATATGAAAGGTATTCTTTTGCAAAATAATAAACAGTTTTTAGTTTTCCTTTAAGCCGTATTGTTTTTGAGTTATTTACAAAAATGTCGAAAAAACGACCGTTCCCCCCCCCCCCCCTTATCTCCGAAGTTTGCAGAGATAAACCCGTGATACTTTTATAGCTAATAGAAGTATATGTAAACTTTATAGGAAAATTGTAGCGAACTCTCTAATTTGCATAGTTTTTTAGACAAGGGGGGTTGAAGGGGGGTTTTCAAAAATTTTGTAGAGTAAAAACGTCATGTGGGGTATCATATGAAAGGTATTCATTTGCACATTAATAAACAGTTTTTAGTTTTCCTTTAAACCGTATTGTTTTTAAGTAATTTACAAAAATGTTCAAAAAACGACCGTTCCCCCCCCCTTATCTCCGAAGTTTGCAGAGATAAACCCGTGATACTTTTATAGCTACTAGAAGTATATGTAAACTTTATAGGAAAATTATAGCGAACTCTCTAATTTGCATTGTTTTTTAGACAATGGGGGTGGAAGGGGCGTTTTCAAAATTTTTGGAAAGTTACTAGGTGATGTGGGGTATCATATGAAAGGTATTCTTTTGCACATTAATAAACAGTTTTTGGTTTTCTTTTAAGTCGTATAGTTTTTGAGTTATTTACAAAAATGTTGAAAAAAAATGCGTTCCCCCCCCCTTATCTCCGAAGTTTGCGGAGATAAACCTCTAAAACTTTTATTGCTATTAGAAGTGTATGTAAAGATTAGAGGAAATTTATCACAATCTCTCTACATAGCATACTTTTTTAGAAATCATCGAAAGTGTAAAAAATCTACATTAGTTCCGCTATCAGACAAGAGATGGCGCTGTCAAGGTTCTCCAACAAATATAAAACCGCCTTTGTCATATATTATATTGTATGATGGCACGGAACCCTCGATGCGCGAGTCCGACTCGCTCTTGCCCGGTTTTATTTAAATATCGAATATCCGTGACAGCATCGAAGATAAGGCGCGTCGCAACCCCCTATAAAACCCGCTGCAAGCAGTGCACACTTATCAGTTTCGCTGATGACACGGCTTTGTACGCGTCCGATAAGAACAAGAGTCGCGTACGCATAAGGCTACAGTCTGCACTAGACACCCTAGTTGCCTGGTTCAGAAAGTGGCGCATAGAGGTGAACCCGAAGAAAAGTGCAGCAGTGTACTTCACTCGGAGAAATATAGGGAATTAGGTATAATGACAAGGAATTTATATATCAAAACATAATTTATACAGGAGAAAATATTGAGAATATGCCTAAAATTAAAGATGTACATACCTATAACACCAGGAACAGGGATCACCTTGTCGCTCCCTACACTAGACTAGCCAGGTTTGCTAAATAATAAAATAAAATAAAATAAATAATGCTGGACAAATCACACAGCATCATCTAGCCCCAAGCTAAGCAGAGCTTGTGTTATGGGTACTAGATGACTGATATACTTAATACAATATACTACATAGATAGATATTTTTATTATATATAGAAAAACACCCAGAACACCCTGAACAAATATCTGCAGATCGTACAGACATTTGTCCCGAGGCGGGAATCGAACCCGCAACCCCTTGTGTCGCAGGCGGACCTTCGCCCGCTGCGCCACAGAGCTCGTCACTACTGTACAGGCTAAGAGTAACTACTGTACAGGAATTAAATTATACAGAGTTCCAAACAATGTGAAAACCATGTCTGACATTTCATTTAAATCTTATATAAAAAGACATATAATAAATAAGAATTATTATAATTTAAGCGAAGCTTTTGCTGATAAAAATTTGTTTAAAGATGATGAAAATTAGATTTTATAATTTTATTATAACTACTACCTATGTTATTTATTAAAGATATTATTATAACATCCCTTTACGTATTATTATTTTTATCTAACTATGTAGTATAATGTATTAAGTATATCAGTCATCTAGTACCCATAACACAAGCTCTGCTTAGCTTGGGGCTAGATGATGCTGTGTGATTTGTCCAGGATTATTTATTTATTACAATTTGACGATGCTTTTGCTGATAATATTAATAATATTATAAGCCGTGGGGTGCCAGCAGTAGAATGTTACTCCTCCTCTCATGCCCGTGGATGCAGTAAGAGCCTGCTAAGGGATACTTTCGGAATATGGGCAGCAGCGTCTTTCCGTGTATCAACATCGCAAACTGCGCTCGCCAACCCGCCTGCCAAGCGTGGTGAGTATGGCAACTGCCCCTCATGGAGATCCATGAGGGAGGCCTGTGTTCATCAGTGGACGTTTTACGGCTGGAATGATGATGATGATTAATAATTAGGATTATCTATTCTGTATTGTAAATTTTTGTTTTTATTATTTATTGTATTCAAATTTCAAAATTAATATTATGTTACTTTTATAAGTAGGCTTACATTTTATTTTTATTTTAAACTGACTTGTCCAAGAACATGTAATTTGTCAAAGGATATGAATAAATGAAATGAAATGAAAATACCCGATAGAGCCATTGCCCACGAGTTCTTTCCTCCGTCGACCGAGACATGTTCTCGGCTTGCCCGTTGACGAGCTAACCCGAGCTAACGGCACCGCCGCTAACCCGGAGGTGACGTCAACCCGTCCCACATTAGCTGCTAGGCACATATTCAATAACCGGCGGGGCCGAAGAATACACTCTTCCGTCTTAAGGTGCAGTTTTGCACCTGGACGTTAACCATCACTACACACAAAAATCTGGCAACAGTTCAAGCCGTGATTCGAACCTAAGTGGTGCCCTTGAGCTTGTTGCCCCAACCTAACTTTTGGGGCTGGGCGCCCTCTGCGCTCGCCATAGTCCGATATCGTTGTCATGACCATCTGCGGTCACAAAACATATTGCCATTTCGAAAAAAAAACACACTTATCAGTCGCTTATCAGACGTTGACCTGAACACACCTACACAAGTTACGATCGTCGATTTACAACCACTATGGATCTTCATGGCATCAGAAGAAGCCGCTCAAGTTGTTGCTTTGTTGCAACTGGGTCTTAGCCAGCGAGAAGTCGCTCATCAACGAAACCTGAGCCAATCTGCTGTCTCAAGGGTGTACAAAAGATTCCAAGAGACTGGTTCTTACTCTTGGAGGCCTGATACCAGTCGGCGCCGGCTTACTTCTGAGAGAGATGACCGTTTTATCGTTTCGACGAGTCTCAGAAATCTGACCGATGTTTCTGTCCAGCAGCACCTGAGAGAGGTTTGAGGAGTATCCGTCAACTCAGAAAAAAAAACTATCTGCAACGGTTTATGATTTTTTAATTTTCTATTTAAAGTCCGATGTTTGATAAAATTGAAAGTAGGTACCTTGACTTATCATTTGGTTCGATGAGGCGATTTGTGCTTAATGAGGCGTGGCAGATGGTTCAATAAATTAGTTTGCAAATAGCTTGATGAGGTATACATATATACCATTTGCGTAATACCTTACCTATGCTTATGCTTTTGGACATGAGTCTCATTCTCATTTCTGTCGTAGCCATTTCATTATACCAAATACAGGTGAAATGAAGACGACAGGTTTCAGGAACAACCTGTGGGAATGATCCTGTTCCCGGACAGTCCTGGTATGCCGCCGTCGTTTTGGATCAAAGGATTCCTGTAAACTTAGACTTCTATTTGTGGGAGCAATCTTATCTCCCAACCTGTAAATCAAACAAGTTGATTGGATGTACTAACGGAGTTGTTTAATAATCACAAGGGATTAGAATTTAATTGTAAATACAAAAAGATAAAACAATCCTGTAGGTAAGAAAAACCGTTCGTAATGTCGTGCCTGACATTTTTTCACTCAGCACATATTGACGATTATTTTATGAATCTCTAACATCCAGTCAATAATTTTCTTTTTGTCTGATGATGGAGAGGTGTAACGTTTTTTCAATAATTTATGCTTGGTAAGTATTTATAGTTTATAATTTTGTGTAAACTTTTATTTCTTCTGTTTTAGTTTACCTAGGTATGCCAGCTAGTTTAGATTTTGCTCTTTTTACACCGGAGTGAGAGCCGGCGACTGCGGGACTGTCCGGGAAAAGAGCAAAAAGTGTTATTTTTTCTTTCTATGCGTCGTAAAACTTTATAGCCATATGTTTTGTATGTCTATTTTGTCTGTATTTATATGCCGCTGGTTTCCCTAATAAATAAATAATAAACGATGTATCTTGGTAAGTTGCCGCGTCATACAAACTTTCACGTAATAAAGCAATGTTACTGCTAATCCATTAAGCACATTACAGCAGTAATCTACGAGTGCTTCTCGCAGGCGGCGGCGGCGCGGCGGCGGCGGCGCGGCGGCGGCAGCGCGGCGCTCGCAGAGGCAATTATTAGAAAGCTCCAATGAAAGACATCAACGCGCTCTCCGCACACACCGTGCACCGTGGTCGCTGAGAAGATTTGCGATTGCTAACTTAATACCTCATCATTTGCATCCGTGGCTCAATTAATTTGATAGCCTAATAAGCAAAGGTCAAAAAAAAGTACGGAACGCTTAGCACTTCGCGCGCGAGTCTGACTCGCGTGCTAGCTAGTGCAAGCAAAACAACTTGTTGAAATCACGTTTGTTGTATGAGAGCCCCCTTCAAATATTTATTTTAATCTTGTCTTTTTTAAAGGTAATTTACGCGATAAATACCCGGTTAAATGTATTATTTTATTCTGTTTTATCATCTGTTGTTATAGCGGCAATAGTAATACATCATCTGTGAAAACTGTCATCAGCTATCACGGTTCATGAGATACAGCCTGGTGACAGACATGCAGACTGATGGACAACGGAGTCTCAGTAATAGGGTCACGTTTTTACCCTTTGGGTACGGAACCCTAAAACAAAAAGGTCGTTTTTTTTGTTGGAGAATTATTGTTTGGTTATTGCCATATATTGATATGCCAAACAATAATTCTCCAAGGCCTTTTATTGAAAAGGCCATACATATCACGCTATCTACTTGATTCCACTAGGCCCACTAAGCCCGTGTTTAATAAAGTGTTAATTGTAACCTTAGATTAGACGATTGCGACTGTGCATTTCTGGAAAGTGTCTTCTTCTTCTTCTTCTTTTTAATTGGCTTTTATGTTTGGTGTTTTACACAATTATGCCGTAGGTATTTTGCTTCACTTCGCACTTCACCTTCGACACTTAATTTGGATCTGATTGGGCTCCAGACGCTCGTTGCCAGTCCCCTCGTGTCTCTTCCTTATCTTGCTGCTCCGTGCGAGCTCCTTGTGACAGCTGGTAGGGCGGACAAGGTCGGGCGAGTGCGTGCGCGCATGCCACGTGCCTGGTGACGTCACGGACTGCCGAGTTTAACGAAACAAAAGAAAAGACGCATATATTTTTGTCAAACTAATAGCGCTCTTGTTGTGCTTTACCAGACAAGCGATTTTCAGAACTGTGAAAAAAAGTTGTAGATAGGATGGGCTGATGGAAATAATTGTACGTAATGCGCCGTAGGTTGTTGCTGTGTTGATAACACAACCTATTCGAGCGGTTTGCTCGCTGTTACAACAGGTGCGGTTCTCACCTTAGTTAATCTTACTTCATACTTGTTACACGCGCCCTAAACCCCATAACTCGGGTCAGCCCCGGGTCAGGTCAGGGTCCTACAAGTGGGTAATAAATATAATATGATATTAAATATGATAATAAAGCCCATAATATTAATCTATAATATTATGGGCTTTATTATAATGGAAATGGGACCCTCGCCGGCTCTGTTCTGTAGCCTCCAACAATATAAATATTAAGTACAAAAGGCTAGTAAAATATTAATTTAATTTGTTAAACACTGCCACTTAATCTCAGTGGATTCGTGTCGACATAAAGTATGTGCCTAGTGAATTGCGTAACGGAGCGTTGCGAGGGACTTTATAAATAACTATAGCGAGTCCCTTGCGTTCGTGGTTGTGTTCAGCCGTAAACAATACGGAGTGTTACATACTCTTTGGTAAACAATGTTTCTTATGAGTCTCCCAACAGGTAAGCCTTAAGATGAACATGGACAAGACGAAGGTTATTTTTTTTATTTATTTATTCATATATAGGTTATGTCGAATGTCCATGTTGTGCCTGCCCCAGGTATGGTTGAGAACTCGGCTCTCGAAGTTGTCGACGCGTATGTATACCTAGGACAAACTGTCCAACTGGGTAGGTCCAACTTCGAGAAAGAGGTCAATTGACGAATCCAACTCAAGAAACGCCTATTTTCCAAACGCATCCGTTTGGAAAATAGGCGTTTCTTTTCCAAAATTCCAAAAGTCCAAAATTCCTCAGTGCCTTAAGACGAAAGTCTACAATCAGTGTGTGTTACCAGTGATGACATAATTATGGAACCGAGACGTGGTCACTCACGATTGGCCTCATGAATAAGCTCAGAGTAGCTCAACGAGCTATGGAGAGGGCTATGTTCGGGGTTTCTTTACGGGATCGAATCAGAAATGAGGAGATACGTAGAAGAACTTGGGTCACCGACATAGCCAAACGGATTAGCACGTTGAAGTGGCAATGGACAGGCCATGTAGCTCGCAGAAAAGATGGCCGATGGGGCCGTAAAGTTCTCGAGTGGAGGCCACGGACCGGCAAGCGCAGCGTAGGACGTCCACCAACAAGATGGGCTGACGACCTGAAGAAGACCGCAGGTCGACGATGGATGCATATCGCTTCCAACCGCAATCACTGGAAATCCATGAGGGAGGCCTATGTCCAGCAGTGGACGTCCTACGGCTGAAATGATGATAATTCATTAAAATACTAATTTTAATGATTTGGTAGTATGTTAGGCGGTAGTATTAGTCTCTGGCATAATATGCAAAAAGTTAACAATGTTAACGAGATGTTGTCTAGGGTCAGACAGATCCATCATAATTTGGAAAATGTAGGCATTTGCTGTGTATAAAATATATATTTTACCAAGAGAGTATCGCAAGAAACTATCTCATAAGTAGTCTTTTTTATACTACCGGGTACTTATCGCGTTATTTACATTGAATCAATGGTTATTTACCTTTAATATTGCCCTAACGGTAAATAACGCGATAAATACCAGGTTCAATAAAAGTGTTATTATAGAGTTGCGATACTTGTGAATACAGACTTCAACACGCCCGATAGGTTTTTACCATTGAACTTACGAGTACCTAGTTGGTTACGATTACAAAGCTTTGACGAGCAGCTGGAAACTAGATGCTGTCAGATGAAGGTCAACAATAGGCAGGATGTGACCGCGCCGCCCTGTGACAATGGCCTACGCGGTGGTAACGACCACGGTATCTGGCATCTGGTGCCAACGACCACGGACAATGTGGTGCGATGTGGCTGCGTGCTGAACATACTTCCTGGTGACAATGACGGAGCAACGCTCTGAGATAGCCGCTGGGAGAATTCCTTTATTACATACACAGGCATGGACGAATCATCGCACAGATAAGTGGACTTGTAAGTATCATCGAGGTAACTTATCCCTTATAAGTGAATTAATCAGCTTATTGAAAAGGTATATAAAAGTGATAGTGTGGATGTATGTACTCGTATGTATGTTCCCTTTTCACGACAAAACCACTAAACCGATCTGGATCAATTTTAGTATAGAAGTAGATTAGACCTAGACAGTCATAGGCTACTTTGGTTGCGTAATTTAACCAGAAGGGGACAGATAGGGGGTGGAAGTTAGTATAGAAAAAGCGTTAAGTATTTATAACTTACGGTAGGTAACTTAGGTAAAAACCTAAAATTTTGTACTTATATATATTAAAATTCAAAACTTAATGAACCTGTGTCAGAATTCCTCAAAAATCATCACCTTAGTGAAAAAATAGGGGATGACAATTTATTTTGGAAATGATGATGACTTGAAATTTTTAAATAGTTAGATACCAAAATTATTAAACTAACGCATGTTTAGCGTTTCTCAAAAATCACCCCCTGAGAGGCAAATTAGGGGATAAAAGTTTGTAAGGTTGGAAAATCATAGTTTATTGCTTGATTTACAAGAAATTTTGCATAAAAATAATCAAACGCATTTTTCAAACGCATTTCAGATTATATAAACAAGCATTGGTGCGGGGACCAGAAAAAGGGGCGAAGGCCTCAAAAGGTCACCAAAGGTCAAAAATGGCATTTTTGGATTTTTGGACCATTTGAAGACTAATTTTTTTGGTGACCTTTTGAGGTCACAATAACTCCCGTCCCCGTGACCAAAATCAATCAGTACCCTTCTCTCATTAAAACGGTGCTAACAAAAAAGGTTCAAATCGGTCAACGCGTTCGATTGTAATCGTCTCATGCACAGATAGACAGACAGACAGACAGCGCTATGCATATTAGGGGACTTAGCCCCCTAAAAATCAGCCCTTCCCTTTGGTAAAAATAAAGGGGATGAAACTTAGTAGGTATGTATGGGAAACATAATGCAGTAAGAATCTGTCAAAAGATACGTCCGGAAGATGGGCCACCAACAGAAAATACACGAAAACATACACAAGTAAAAATATTAAAAAAGCTTGGGCTAATGTTCCCCAATTACGTAGAATTTGTATTTTAGTTGGTGTTTATTTAATTATTTAGCTAGCTAGATTCTAAGATCAAAAACCTTAAACTAAAACTTATTAATAACATTTTCGAGAAGGACCCTTGGTCTTGTCTGACAGATGATTACTTATCTCCCTCCTGTATTTTGGTAGTAGCTCATCTCCCAGCTAGCCTCGTCATTCTCGCCAAGCGTGAGTCTGCTGGCATTGCGCCGGGTCACTGCGGTGACGTAACCCACCATGACCTTTGCCCCGCGGTCACACTCGATGAGAGCGGCATTACTATAGCTAAGAGTACCTATGCGGGAATAGCATCGAGATGAGTGCAGTGCAGGCAGGTGTCTGCAGGCTATAAGTTACCTACCTACATTAATACCCAGGTTCCTTACCAAACCTTCTTAGTGCAAAACTGGAAGAAGATTGTGAAGATGGGGGGGTTAGTGCGATAGTGTCAGCGATTGGCTCTTAAAGTGGATTTTATTATGTGGTTGATTAGAAAGTTGCTGTCCAGAAAACGCAATTCATTACATTTTGTTATATTATACATACTTAATACTTTCAATATTACCTATATATCCGGCAGTAGAATGTTACCCCTCCTTTCATGCCCATGGATGCAGTAAGAGCCTGCTAAGGGATACCTCCGGAAGATGGGCAGCAGCGTCTTCCCGTATATCAACATCCGTACTGCGCTCGCAAACCCGCCTGCCAAGCGTGGTGAGTATGGCAACTACCCCTCATGGAGATCCATGAGGGAGGCCTGTGTTCAGTAGTGGACGTATTACGGCCGAAATGAATGAATGAATACTTTCAATAAATGTGATACACACATTATTTCCTTGCTACTATGTGTCAGCACACGTCTTCTCAGTCATCTCGGCAAGTCATCGGTCGCGGGTTCAAGTGGCATAACGGCGCGGGCGGCGGCTCCTCACCCAGAGACCCTGTGACCCGTCTGCCTAGAAAGCATTCAGTGACTCGGCGCGGGCGCGGGGCGCGGCGACGCCTCCGCATTACGCGTGTGATGCACTGATAAGGCACAGATACAGGCGATTAATGTGTAGTAGGCAGGTACCTTATTCATGATTGAGGTTGGTACAATGATTATTTGACTTTGGTTAAATAGTTAAAGCAATGATCACTACCTACTTAGCTACTAAAGTGTTTTTATTTTATTATTGACGAGCTCTGTGGCGCAGCGGGCGAAGGTCCGCCTGCGACGCAAGGGGTTGCGGGTTCGATTCCCGCCTCGGGACAAATGTCTGTACGATCTGCAGATATTTATTCAGGGTGTTCTGTGTGTTTTTTTTTTCTATATATAATAAAAATATCTATCTATGTAGTTTAATGTATTAAGTATATCAGTCATCTAGTACCTATAACACAAGCTCTGCTTAGCTGGGGGCTAGATGATGCTGTGTGATTTGTCCAGCATTATTATTATTATTATTAAAGTAAGTACGACTACCTTTGGTAGAAGTTGTAGGTAGGTAGGTTGTAAACATGTGCGCCGATGCTCGCTCATTCGTGATTCAACCGGGGCGCAGCGCGGGGGGCGTGTCGCTAGTATGTATACTATTATTAAAATATAAGATAAACCTGATCTTGTATAAGCCATCAGCAGGCCTATCCGTCAGAATATTCTGCGTGTCCGTCCAACCAACAGAACAGCGTAGTTTACTCTACGAGGTCCGTCCCGTATGTCCCCTCCTAAGAATATTACGTTATTTTTCTAAGTCCATCCCTACTTACATTTTTATTCTAAGGTCCCTACCACTATCGAACACACAGAGTACAGTAAATAATTATGTTATAAAGAAAGACCTCAGAATAATAACGTAATATATAGACGATACCTATGCCAGATGTCATTGTCACTTTTGACATGTTAATGTCATGGTCATGTCACGCAACAGCTGAGTGCAATCTTGTTATGATTAAAAATCAGCTGTTTGTTTACAAAAAGATCTATTTTGTTTCTAGAAAACCTTACTTGTTTCATTTCTATCATAAGATAATTAGTGCAATGCGTCTTCTCACATTTAGTTTCCTGAAGAGCAGCCGCCTGAAGGCCGTGTGCCTCGCTCGCCAGCTGAGTGCGCCGGCCGCCAGCACCGCGCCGCAAACCAAACCAGCAGGTCAATTTCTACGTCTTAACCTTATACCGCACCGCATCACCGTACAGCTCACTCCTGCGGCAGGTGACAGGGAATAGCGAGGATGTAAACACCACTTGCTCTGGCCGCTAACACTCGCGCAACTGAAATGTCTAACTAAAAGCAATGTGAGTAGTGGAGCAGAATGTAACTCTACTTCGTTAAAAGTTGAACTAATATTGCACATGTAAACGCGACGTTAAGTTACATAGCCAATAAAATTGTATGTTTTATTCTATATTGCAGTCAAAGGGTAATCACAACTGCTTATGTAAACAGATCTTTGATATTCATGCAGGGTATCTACTATAGATTATAAACATGCTCAGCTTTAGACAACAGGCTTTGCTTGTTTAAAGTGTTTAGAGGCGCTTAGGAGTGTACCTAACATATAATATACACATCACAGGTACAACAGATTCACAAGATGTAATGTAATGACACACAGTGCTCCCATATTCCAAGGAGTTGGGCTAATTAGAAAGGGATGGACAACCATTGCAATGAAAAATTCCTCATGGGTATTTTGTATGTTTGAATAACAAAAATGATATTTCTTATTCTTAGTATTTCTTGAATTATCTGGTACCATACTTTAGAAGCTTGCTGGTGCTGAGAATTGTCCAGTATTATTTATCTTAGTCTCACAGCCTATTCAACATAGAAGTCAAATCACTAACTGCCTATAATGATGCCAGATCTCATTGATATGATAATACAATAAAAATGTAATCAGGGAAGAGCGAGATCCCCTAATACAGGTATCTTATTACTTAAAAGGGGATTTCAAATGCAATTATTTGTTAAGTATAGATTAGGTTAAAGAAATAAACAATTTGTAATTGCAAATTTGCATAATTTGCAAATTGTATTTGTATTGAGACATGGCCTTCTTTTACAACATCTGCATCTCCTTCGGGAATGCTTCTGGATGCTGCCTGCAACCCAATGCCCTTTTATGGTATCTTGAAGAATTGGGCTGGTCAGGGTTTGGTTCATGGGAGATATAATACATCATATACCCAAATAACGACCTGCCCCTGCTTTCACACAGGTGTACAGAAATATTCTATGCATTGATGAAAACCGCATCAATCTCCGTTGCGTGGTTAAGGAGAAGAAAACCAAACAGAGAGACAGACAGACGTGGGCAGTAACTTTAATTTATACTATGTAGAGATGTGATATATTAGAATTACAATTAGATAAGCAGTCTAAACCAAGCATTTTATCAGCAGGTGACCCATCCCTGGTTGAGATTGCAGCAAGCTGGCCAGTGGATGAGGAGCCAGAGCTGCGCCGCAGCGTGCTGCAGGACATGCAGGTGTTGCCCGATTTTGTGTCGGAGGCCGAGGAGGCCGCTCTGCTGGATGAGCTGGAGCCTGTCTTTAAGAGGCTCCGATATGAGTTTGATCATTGGGATAATGTGAGTTAAATATTTATTAAATAGATTATTGTAATTGTGTCATTAAATTAAGTGTTTTTAATTACCATGTTAGTGTAAAACTGGACTGTATACAGGTTGTCTAGTAATAAATGGATAACCCCGCAGGTACTTGGCGGGGGGGCAACTTAGAAAAAAATAAAGTCCGAATTTTAATACATTTGCTCAATTTTTTTAACATTACGGCTACAATTTCAATAATAACGAATTTATTTTTTCTGGAAATAACCGTGGATAATTGGCCTTGCCAAAAAAATCGTATAAGTACACTACAAGTGCAGTACAAAAAAACAAACAGCTGTGGCTAGGGATATTTTCTGATGCGCCACAGCAAGGCCAATTATCCACGTTTATTTCCAGAGAAAATCAATTCGTTATTATTGAATTTGTAGCCGTAGTGTTAAAAAAATTTAACAAATGTATCAAATTTCGGACTTAAAAAAATTTTAATCATAGACCATTGCAGATAGATTTTTCAATTTTTTTTCTGAGTTCCCACAAACACAAATACCTGCTGGGCTATCCAGTAATTACCGGACACCTTGTATAATCATGCTACAAGTGAAAACAACTCAAGGCTAGTTATTTTCTGTTATTTTTTACTAGTTTTCAAGTTTTTTAAGCTGTTTGTTTTCCAAGAATAAATAAAAATCCACCTGATAACTTTTTTATCTGTACTATATTTTGTTGAAAATCGTGTCAACAAAATATAGTGCACATGTCTAGTAATGCTGTTCCGTTTGATGTTGAAAAATTTGTGGAGGTAGCTTTGTAGTTGCAAGTAGTGGACTTGGAAGTTCAAGGCTAGCCTTCTTTATTAAGGAACTGACTTAAGGAGGAGGAAACGTACTATAGGAAGGTTAAGAAATATGTTTGCAGTAATTAAATATGTCTGAGAAACTTTTCCATTATTTATTCTACCAGAAGCCATATTCATGTAGCGATATAAATGATTCAAGACCCTTGATATAACGCTGCAGGCGATCCAAGGCTACCGCGAGACGGAGCGGCGCGCGTGGCGAGCCCCGAACGAGGCGGTGCTGGCGCGTATCCGGGCGCAGGCCTTCGCCCCCGGCGCGCGCCTGCTGCCCGCCACGCACGTGCTGGACCTGGCGGCCGCCGGGTTCATCAAGCCGCACGTGGACGCCGTCAGGGTGAGAGGCTATCCATAACATTACTTAAAACAGGGCCCAACAAGGACACGAAGCGAGGCCCACAGTGGGTGATTATGATAATCATCATTTACACGGGATCCGTCATTGACGATTCGACAAAAAACACGGTACGTCTGCCGGATGGACGGACGTTCACATTGCTTCTGGAATAGTGTTTTTCATGATTCGTCAAAAAATTCCGAAATTAGGTTCACATTCGTTTCCTGATTTCAGAGTTCAGTCAGCAGGCGATCCGTCACAAAAAGACACAATTTGTGATTTAAGACGTGTGCGTCATTTCAATCGTCCTGATGGTTTTTGTTTGATTGCATCTGTGGTTTTCTTTATCAGTTCCACTTTACCAAATCATACTTTCTGAATGCAAATGCTTGAAATTGAGCTAAATATGCCGAAGTGGCTATAATGTTTACCTACACCATTTGAGGAGTCCCATCATCAGAACTGAGTTGAAATTAAATGGAACCAGATACAGTGTTTAATAGGTATCCAAAAATAATTTTCCTAATCGGTTCATAAACGATGGAGTTCTGAGGTATATAATAATAATAAGGCCTTTTATTTAGATAATATTTAACAATATAAACACAATCACATTCTAATGAGTTTTTATGACAATTGTGTTTTTATCTGTTTGTCTTTTGACAAAGGCCTCTTCCAATTTTCTCTTAGTGTTGCCACTCTCGACCAGTTTCCTCCCGCTATTTCCTTGATTTCGTCGGACCATCTTTTAAATTACCTTCCACGTTTTCTTTTCCTGTCTCTTGGGCTAGAATAGAACAGATTTTGTCCATTTTCCTTCCCCCGTACCGTGTGTCCTGTCCATCTCCACTTGTTTTTCCGTATTGTATATGCAATGTTTGTTAATTTAGTTTCATTTCTGATGACTTTGTGGTTTATTTTGTCCAATTTTGTTTGGCATCCATTATGTTAGTATTAGGAGTATGTATGTGTTGAAAAGCTTTCTTTTAATAGAGATTTTCATTTGCTTGTTTTTCATCACTTCCCTCAAGGTCCAGTATCTTTTCCATGCATTTCCAATTCTCGTTTCTATTTCTATAGTTATTAGGTCCTTATGTGATATAACTTGACCCAGATATGTGTATTCAGATACATATTCTATGTAATTGTTATTAATCATCATCGGTTTTTCAGTGTCATTTGCTTTAGTTTTGGAAGTGTTCATGGTTAGTCCTATCTTCCTGCTTTCTATGGCTAGGTCAATCAGCATCTGTTGGAGTTCATTTTCAGTTGTAGCAAAGACTACAAGGTCATCCGCGAATCTGAGGTGTGACAGCATTTCACCATTTATTTTAAGTCCTCGGTTCTGCCATTACATTTTTCTAAATATTTGTTCAAGAACAGCTGAAAAAAGTTTTGGGGACAGAGGGTCGCCTTGTCTAACGCCTCTTTATATTCTTATCTCGTTTCCCTCTCTTTCCATTCGTACTTTTGATGAGCTGTTTTTGTAAATTTCCTTTAAGACTCTAATGAATTTGTTTTCGATGCCTTGGTTCTTTAGTGCTTGCCAAATTGCTTTATATTCAATTGTATCGAATGCTTTACAGTAGTCTACAAAGCAGCAGTAGAATGGTAGTTCATACTCCTTACTCTTCTCGAATATTTGTTTGATGACATGAATGTGATCTAACGTGGAGTAGCCGCTTCTAAAGCCCGCTTGTTGTCTTGTTTTGTTTGTTGTGTTGGTTTTCGTCCAGTGTTTTTGTAATTCGGTTCAATAAAACTTTAGCGAATACCTTATAAATATTCGACATAAGGCTTATCGGTCTGTAATTATTAATGTGATTTGTGTCGCCTTTTTTGTGGAGTAATGTAATTATTGATGTTAGCCATTGTTTTGGAATGGTTTCTTTTTCTATTACTTCATTGAACAAGTTTGTCAATATAGGGACGAGTTCTTTGCCTGCAATTAAAAGTTCGTTGCTGATGTTGTCAGGTCCAGGTGACTACCATTATTACGTATTTTTTCGGGTAGTAGTAGGGCTACAACGTCAAGCGGTGGGGGTATTTAAGGAGCGGCCGCTGCGTTGTGGCTTCACTCGTACTTGCTTCGGCATTACATATCTGTACTTGCTTCGGCAGTACATATACTAAATGTGGCTTCACTTTCGTTCCAGCCGCCGACCAGTCAACACCTTAGCGTCTCACCCGATGATGCATGCGAGTATGCATGCTGCACTAACAACCTCGTTCTCCCTGCATGTGCATAATTAGCGGGCGGGAGGGCGGTGTCCTGCGTCTCAGCATAAGCGGAATTAAAACTGAATATTTTCATTGCATTTTATTGTCATGGATTTCCTGATTGCATTAATTATACAATTTATTGTTACAAATAAATATTATTGAATACTAAATACAAGCTCTACTGACTAGATTTTTCTGTGGACTTAGTCACAGAAAAATCTAGTCAGTAGCATTGTATTTTAATATCTGTAACTGCCTGTAAAACTTTGTCGCTTCACAACCACATCGTCCGTGTAACAAAAAAAATGAAACGATATCACAAAAAATAACAAACTTAATGCTTATCTATAACCTAAATCTAATAATTTAATTAAAAGCTCTACCTCTTCACAACTAGGGTTCGATGAAATGCTATTTATACTACATCTAGTTGACGGATCTTATTTACACACGTAGTATTATGATGATGTGTAAGTGAATATCTGTATGCTGCCATCAGCGGCGCCGGGTCCTCCGGTATTTCATTCCTGCTAGGGTCGGGTTAGATCCACGGGACACACTGCACAATACGACCCGATGCGGGACGACAGTGCAGATCGGGTATTCCCCGCCAGAACCAGAATAAGGAGTGAATATCTCTGTTTCCAGTTCTGCGGGCCCGTGATCGCGGGGCTGTGCCTGTGCTCGGCTGCCGTGATGCGGCTGCAGCACGCGCAGCGCCCGCACCTGCAGCTGGACGCGCTGCTGCAGCGCCGCGCGCTCTACGTCATGAAGTAAGTTCTCACTCACACAGACTGCAGCACGCGCAGCGCCCGCACCTGCAGCTGGACGCGCTGCTGCAGCGCCGCGCGCTCTACGTCATGAAGTAAGTTCTCACTCACACAGACTGCAGCACGCGCAGCGCCCGCACCTGCAGCTGGACGCGCTGCTGCAGCGCCGCGCGCTCTACGTCATGAAGTAAGTTCTCACTCACACAGACTGCAGCACGCGCAGCGCCCGCACCTGCAGCTGGACGCGCTGCTGCAGCGCCGCGCGCTCTACGTCATGAAGTAAGTTCTCACTCACACAGACTGCAGCACGCGCAGCGCCCGCACCTGCAGCTGGACGCGCTGCTGCAGCGCCGCGCGCTCTACGTCATGAAGTAAGTTCTCACTCACACAGACTGCAGCACGCGCAGCGCCCGCACCTGCAGCTGGACGCGCTGCTGCAGCGCCGCGCGCTCTACGTCATGAAGTAAGTTCTCACTCACACAGACTGCAGCACGCGCAGCGCCCGCGCCTGCAGCTGGACGCGCTGCTGCAGCGCCGCGCGCTCTACGTCATGAAGTAAGTTCTCACTCACGCACGCGTCCTCGTAGTCGGTTTTAGAATTGGTGCTCTAGTAACCCGCTGAGACGGAAGAGTACCATCCACGCAGAGGAAAAATGTTATTTTCATTTCTCATACTCGGAAACTAGTGTTGTTTTGATCTGATTATTGGGTAGAAAATGTTGCTTCCCTCCACAGAGAGGGAAAAACTCATACAAATTACTTCCAACCTAAAGGCCGGAATGAATTTTAAAAATAGAACTGCTGTCAGCTATGAGGAGTTTTATTAACATGTGACTTTCTAAACAGCCAGGTGTGAACTTAGCGCAAACTTCTTTGAGCGAAATAAGCCGCAACAATTACGCGGTGAGTTCCATATTTAAAATTTAAAAAGTCGACATAAATTGGCGGGATAGTAATCTGTTATGTACCTGTGACGGAATTTAAAAAAAATAGGTCCTAATTTGGTAAGTACTAGATAAGTATAGTGTGTACTTACGTACATAGCCGTGGGGTGCCGGCAGAAGAATGTTACCCCTCCTCTCATGCTCGTGGATGCCGTAAGAGCCTGCCAAGAGACACCTCCAGAAGATGGGCAGCAGCGTCTTTCCGTGTATCAACATCTCATACTGCGCTCGCCAACCCGCCTGCCAAGCGTGGTGAGTATGGCAACAACCCCTCATAGAGATCTATGAGGGAGGCTTGAGTTCAGTAATGGATGTTTTACGGCTGACATGATGAAGTTACTACTAATATTATTATTATATCCTTATATAGTTTAGATAAACAACTACAATATAGTCTATATGTTGAATAAACGAAAGTTTATTTATTTATCACATTTGTTTTAAACCACACATCTAACACAAACTTTCTGTATATTCGTTGAGATTCTAAATTAAATTAAAGTCAAAGAAATAATAATTCAAATTACTCAATAATTAAATTAATAATAAATCCATACTAATATTATAAATGCGAAAGTAACTCTGTCTGTCTGTCTGTCTGTCTGTCTGTTACTCTTTCACGCCTAAACGGCTGAACGGATTTTGATGAAATTTGGTATGGTGATAGATGATAACCTAGAAATGGTCATAGGCTATAAATAATCACGCCATCGTTCTTAGGGGGTAGGCAGTAGGCAGATAACTAAATTGAGTTAGTGATTTTTAGTCGTTTTTGTTGGGACTTTTGCTCTTTCACGTATAAAAGGCTGAACAGATCTTGATGAAATTTAGTAAGGTAATAGATGGTTACCTAAAAACGGAATTGAGTTAGTGATTTTTTTATGGTTTTTGGTGGGAGTTTTGCTCTATCATGCCTAAACGGCTGAACGGATTTTTATAAGACTTGGTTAATATAAAGATAGGATCCTAGGCACGGACACAGGCTACTTCTTACGGCGGGAAAATACCTCATTCCCGCGGAAATCTAGCGTGATCGTGTCAAGAAGCGAATGACGCCATAGCTACTGAAATGATTTTGATGGTTTTTTTTTCAAATGAGTGTTACTGAGCATAAAGTTCGTATAAATGTCTATCTAATTACCTCCTCAAGTTTAAAGCGTAGCTAGTTATGTAAATTAATAATAAATAATAAATAAATAATGACCAAAACGACATATTTGGTCTTCAATGAAAATGAGGAATATCTACAATAACACGTTGATGCCTAACTGATTCTAGAGGTAGATTTTAGATTTATTCTAAATTCGAACCATTTCAATTGGGGATCATCATGACACATAGGTACGAGTAGCTTATTGAGAAGTAGTTTGTGGTGAACCTTCGAATGCGCTGCTACACTGAGTCAGTGTAAGGACATCAACTTGAACACGACTAGCGACCGCCTGTGCAGCATGTGCGATGCACGAGAGGTTGGTCACTGTACATTTCCCCTTCGAAAAGCCATGTTGTTCGTTACAAATATAATGTTTAGTGTGCCAAGACAGTATAGGACACACTATTGATTTCAAAACTGTAGAAAAGGTTGAAAGAATTGAAATGGGACGATAATTCTTAATGTCGCTAGTACTGCCTTTTTAGGGTTCCGGACCAAAATGGTAAAAAGGAACCCTTATGGTATCACTTTGTCTGTCTGTCTGTCACAAATGGATATCTCGAGAACTGATGCTATCGACTTGAAATGGCTAAAGATAACACTTTTTTACTAATATAGCATACATGAAAATGTAAAAAATATTCGTACCTATTATGATTTATTTATTTAATCGTATGACATGTTTAAAAAGGCGTAGGTTTAGGTTCCCCAGCCAGGATACTGCTTCAGGAGGGAGATTTATTAGGTGAGACCAGTGTCTTGGGTACGAGTGGATAGGGCAGCGTGGGATGACGTGCTCCATCGACTGGTCCCCTTCACCGCATTCGCAGAGCGCCGAGTCCGTCCAGCGCCACGCCAGCCGACCATAGTTGCATCGGCCGCGACCAGTGAGGAGCCTGTTAAGGCGGCACCATAATTTGCGGGGCAGGGAGAAGCCTTGTGTCTGGAAGTGGGGTCAACACATTGCAGGGGGCGGATCGGGGATCTCAAAATTTTAATCGTGGTACAAAAGCGCAGATCGAATAGAGCGTAGAGAATTTTGATTAAGAGCAAAACAGAGTTTCGAATGCAGGTATTCCGGCTTTCCAAATTTAAACACGTCGAAAACCAGGCCTCGAAGGTGCAGCATTCTTCTAGACTCCATGTTCATATTGAAAAGCTCTGCGTCGATAGTGGAATCATTGAGCCATGCCTCGGTGGCTATGATGACGTCGTAGCTATTTCTCATGCTTGATAGATAAATATCTGTTAACTTAGTTCGCATACTTTTGGTAATAGATGCGAAGATCTCAGTATCTGTTTAGCCGGAGCGGTATCGGCCTTGCGGACAAATATGCGCCCATTTCGCACCTACGTATTTGTATTCCATTTCCCGTGCAACCTTCCTAGTTTCCGCGCGGAGCTTCTTATAGTAGGTACGGTGACAGATGCGTGGTCGGAAACGTAGAGGGCTGATTGATTGTATGCGTTGCAGAGGTGTGGCGCGCTACGACTTCTCACACGCGGTGCTGGGCGGCGAGCTCAGCGCGTGGCGCGGCGCGGCCCTGCGCCGGCGCCGCCGCGTGGCGCTCATCGCGCGCTCCGAGCCGCGCCCCGAGGACGCCCGCGGGTAGGCTCTACCTCACTACACCCACTCCTCTAGTGCGCCGGCGCCGCCGCGTGGCGCTCATCGCGCGCTCCGAGCCGCGCCCCGAGGACGCCCGCGGGTAGGCTCTACCTCACTACACCCACTCCTCTAGTGCGCCGGCGCCGCCGCGTGGCGCTCATCGCGCGCTCCGAGCCGCGCCCCGAGGACGCCCGCGGGTAGGCTCTACCTCACTACACCCACTCCTCTAGTGCGCCGGCGCCGCCGCGTGGCGCTCATCGCGCGCTCCGAGCCGCGCCCCGAGGACGCCCGCGGGTAGGCTCTACCTCACTACACCCACTCCTCTAGTGCGCCGGCGCCGCCGCGTGGCGCTCATCGCGCGCTCCGAGCCGCGCCCCGAGGACGCCCGCGGGTAGGCTCTACCTCACTACACCCACTCCTCTAGTGCGCCGGCGCCGCCGCGTGGCGCTCATCGCGCGCTCCGAGCCGCGCCCCGAGGACGCCCGCGGGTAGGCTCTACCTCACTACACCCACTCCTCTAGTGCGCCGGCGCCGCCGCGTGGCGCTCATCGCGCGCTCCGAGCCGCGCCCCGAGGACGCCCGCGGGTAGGCTCTACCTCACTACACCCACTCCTCTAGTGCGCCGGCGCCGCCGCGTGGCGCTCATCGCGCGCTCCGAGCCGCGCCCCGAGGACGCCCGCGGGTAGGCTCTACCTCACTACACCCACTCCTCTAGTGCGCCGGCGCCGCCGCGTGGCGCTCATCGCGCGCTCCGAGCCGCGCCCCGAGGACGCCCGCGGGTAGGCTCTACCTCACTACACCCACTCCTCTAGTGCGCCGGCGCCGCCGCGTGGCGCTCATCGCGCGCTCCGAGCCGCGCCCCGAGGACGCCCGCGGGTAGGCTCTACCTCACTACACCCACTCCTCTAGTGCGCCGGCGCCGCCGCGTGGCGCTCATCGCGCGCTCCGAGCCGCGCCCCGAGGACGCCCGCGGGTAGGCTCTACCTCACTACACCCACTCCTCTAGTGCGCCGGCGCCGCCGCGTGGCGCTCATCGCGCGCTCCGAGCCGCGCCCCGAGGACGCCCGCGGGTAGGCTCTACCTCACTACACCCACTCCTCTAGTGCGCCGGCGCCGCCGCGTGGCGCTCATCGCGCGCTCCGAGCCGCGCCCCGAGGACGCCCGCGGGTAGGCTCTACCTCACTACACCCACTCCTCTAGTGCGCCGGCGCCGCCGCGTGGCGCTCATCGCGCGCTCCGAGCCGCGCCCCGAGGACGCCCGCGGGTAGGCTCTACCTCACTACACCCACTCCTCTAGTGCGCCGGCGCCGCCGCGTGGCGCTCATCGCGCGCTCCGAGCCGCGCCCCGAGGACGCCCGCGGGTAGGCTCTACCTCACTACACCCACTCCTCTAGTGCGCCGGCGCCGCCGCGTGGCGCTCATCGCGCGCTCCGAGCCGCGCCCCGAGGACGCCCGCGGGTAGGCTCTACCTCACTACACCCACTCCTCTAGTGCGCCGGCGCCGCCGCGTGGCGCTCATCGCGCGCTCCGAGCCGCGCCCCGAGGACGCCCGCGGGTAGGCTCTACCTCACTACACCCACTCCTCTAGTGCGCCGGCGCCGCCGCGTGGCGCTCATCGCGCGCTCCGAGCCGCGCCCCGAGGACGCCCGCGGGTAGGCTCTACCTCACTACACCCACTCCTCTAGTGCGCCGGCGCCGCCGCGTGGCGCTCATCGCGCGCTCCGAGCCGCGCCCCGAGGACGCCCGCGGGTAGGCTCTACCTCACTACACCCACTCCTCTAGTCTCGGCTCTTGATGCAGCATGGAACACTTTCAAGCCTTAAGCTCCTACCCGGCCACTGATACGAAGCGTAAAGAATCCAACTCACTAGTCAACGATTATCTTACACCGACTGCTCTAGTCTAGGCTTTAAATGCAGCAAAATTAACTTCCAAGAGCCCTAAGCTGCCTGCCCGGCCGCTGGAACGAGGCGGAGGGAGGGCGCCAGGGGGCAGAACGCACTAGTCAACGAGTATCTTGTAGGTACTTAGTACTTTAATTTCTTGACGCAGCAAAATGGACACTTTCAAGAGCCTAAGACGCCTGTTCGCGGGAGCGGAGCCTAGGGGGGAAGAGTCGTCAACACCAGCATCATCTCAGCCGTAGGCGTCCACTGCTATACATAGGCCTCCTCATGGATCTCTATCGATGATCCTGAGGGGTTGTCGCCATTCTCACCACGCTTGGCAAGCGGGTGGGCGAGCGCAGTAAGTGATATTGTTCACAAATCTTCCCGGGGCAGGAGAGGAGGCAACATTTGCCGGCACTCCACGGCGATTGCGCGGATCGTTTACGAGCCGCGGGCGGCGTCGTGCGGGGAAGAGTAGTGCTGACCAAATCTTCAAATCGTTAGACGTGCCCTGACATTGTCTTTATGTATGCTAACAATAACACTGGTTTTTTTCGATAAACTAAACTGTTATTGTTACCATTTATTGTGCAATCATGTTGCACAAACATTGCGCAGCTGTCTCCCTCCCCCTCGCCTCGCGTCGCCCTCCGACGTCAGTACAAAGCCTCGTGTGGCACCTCTCACACAAAACAAATCAAGAACATTCGATGTTCTACACAGTCCACAAAAGCTGTAGTTTAAATTACAGGGACCATGTGATTTTTAATTAGATATAAGATACGTGTTCATCGACACAATAATCAGACCTGTCTAAGGTATCCTGCAGTGTCGACTACCTAAAAACAAATGTATCTCGTGCTTTGTAAACTTTTGCGATCTGTAGACATAATTTGAAAACTGATTAACGAGACTGTCGCGTAATACCTTATTTCTTGACGTTTCAAGTGCCTTACAGCCCACGAGGAGACAGTCTAATTTTATAGGTAGGGTAGCTTATACCTGCCGCTTCGCATGCGTTTTACCCGAATAAAATGTAGCCTAGTGTTAATCCTGGTCAACAATACGTGTGCAAAATTTCAGATCAATCCGAAGGCTAGTTTTTGTGCGAAAGAGTAACGATCATCCTTAAATACTCACAAACTTTCGCGTTATAATATTAGTAGTATTACGCGATATAGGCCCGTTAATCAGTTTTAAAATTGTCATCTCTGAGGGCTCAACTGATTCAATCGGAAGTAACTATCTGATTCATGTTACAGTTTATATAATTATCTGTCTGTAAATGATCTGTGTCGGTGAATGTGCATCCAATAATTTTATACTATGTTCTGTCCAGTATTGTTAGTATTTTTTTTGTTTTAATAAAACTTGTGTTATGTATTAAACTGACTTTTATTATAAACTATATTTATACATACCTAGTCCAGCCTAATTATCATAGATGCTACACTTTTTACAATCGAGTTTGTATGTATACCAATAATTATATTTCACACAAAAGTTGTCCACTCCTTTTAAAGTAGCGGCAATCTGGCGTTTACAAGATAAACCATTTACTACTCATACATTTGCCGGCGACCGCATCCCGAGGCGCGGCCCTCCCCGGGCCCGCGCCGGCGCCGGCCGCCGCTGACGGAGGCGGCCGGCGACAGTACGCGCTGTGTGGACACTTCACTTTCAGGAAGGCAAATTAGAGGCCAACAGTAATTACGTATCTCGCAGGTTTGCAACAGGCTTAAATCTCGCGATCATCGCTGTCAAACGTCAATTCGTGAATTAACTTTGTGACGTATATACGACACCTGTTAACTAACGCAAAGCAAAACTTTTGATAGCGATGATCACGAGATTTGCGCTTGTTGCAAACCTGTCGCTTACTGTAAGTCTTAAACTTACAGTGATCTACAGTGTCTAATCTAAGACTCAGAACAGTGCATCTTCATGCTGGTGGAGGAAGGGAGCTGGGGGGGGCTAGTGGGCGCCGTCGTGCTCCATGTCGTCCAGGGCCTCCACCTCCAGGTACTCCACGCGGTCCTCCGCCTCCGCCTCCTGCCGGCAATGCACAACAATACCGAAACATGTCAAAACATACCACCGAACATACTACGAGGGGCGTTCAATTCATTCTCGGTATCGGGGTGATTAACTAATGATAAGAGCAAATTAATTACCTCATTAGTTAAAAACACTCTTTGAGGGTATAAAAATAAAATTTCATGTGATTGTTATGTATTCAAGTTATACGAGAAGACAATACAATGACAGACGCCACAATGTTGACGAAAATCGAGCACCGCGCAGTGATTCAATTCCTTACAAAACAAGGAGACTCAAAAAGTTATTCATGAAGAAATGGTGGCTGCTTATGATTCTGCTCCTTCATAATCTACTATTCAAAAGTGGTCTGGTGAATTTAAACGGGGTAGAGAGAGTATTGAAGACGACCCCCGTGCCGAAGGGCCGGCTAGTGCCACTTCTGAAGAAAACGTCAAAATTGTCGAGAAACTTGTACTGGAAGATGCCCGTACAAGAGTGAAAACATTAGCAGAAAAAACAGCTATCCGTGGGTACCATTCGCATTATCCTTCATGAACATCTGAATCTTTCAAAAGTCAGTGCGAGATGGGTGCCGCGAATGCTCACGCCGCTTCAGAAACAAGTGCGAGTTGAGTGCAGTAAGGAGTTTTTTGAGCTCTGAAGTGAAAATCCGAGTAGAATTTTTGAACGCATTGTCACCGGTGATGAAACGTGGGTTCATCACTATGATTTTGAGAGTAAGCAAGAGTCCATGCAGTGGCATAAAAAAGGAACAGACCCACCGATGAAGTTTAAAGTCTGCCCATCCGCCGAAAAACTCATGGCCACAGTGTTTGGGATTTTAAGGGAATTTTACTGATCGAATACACAAAAAAGGGTCAAAGTATTACTGCCGCAGCTTACGCAAACAGCCTAGGCAATTTGAAGGACTCTATAAAAAATAAAGACGTGGAAAATTGACCGCTAGTGTCTTGCTTCTTTGCGACAACGCGCCGGTTCACAGGGCGCGTTGCCAAGGCTGCTGTGAGGGATTGTGGATTTGAAGAAATCACTCATCCACCCTCTACAGCCCTGACCTGGCACCCAGTGATTACTTTTTGTTCCCAAACCTGAAGAAAGATCTTCAGGGTAAGCATTTTTCCGACGATGAAGAGTGAAGGATGCAATTAATGAACATTTTTCAGGCAAAGAGCAAAAATATTGTTTAAAGGGCATCGAAAAGTTATTTACCCGATCAAATAAGTGTATTGAGGCTATGGGAAAATAAATATTGAAAAATAAATTTTATTTAGAATTTTCTGCCTATTATTTCATACCTATACCGAGAATACATTGATCGCCCCTCGTACCTATCGAAAGTATTGCATAATACGTTACGGATTCAGATAAATGTCAGTGGCAGTGTAGTGTCATACAAATGTGACATACTAACGTCAATGTCAAAAATATGCACTCACTTGTCTTGTATTCGGCCACGAACAGGTACGCATCATCCATCATTGTACCAAATTCAAATTTATTACACGCAAATTATTGAAGCATGCTGTTTCCATTCATTCGCAAGAGATCTCATCACTCCAGGCCAACAACCCAGGCGTCACAGTTTGCAATATACAAAGGAAGTTTCCACTACCGTAAACACTAAAATTTTACTCTTGCTAATGCCTATTTTATTTGAAGTATGGTAACCTAGCCATCGTTGCCTTAGTATATACCACATGGTCTTTGTTGGGAAGTCCAATAGGTGGTGGTTGAGTTTGACTCCTTTAAAAAAGACTGGCTCCAACAAAGTGAAAACAGAGATAGAAAGAGGGAAGGGAGGCCTTCGTCCTGCAGTGGGAAACAGCAGGCTCATGTTACCTGGTGCTGTGAGACGTCTCTCTGGTGGTGCGCGCGCGCGTGCCGCTTCATGGCGGGCGCGGACGCGAAGGTGCGCGGGCAGCGCGCGCAGGGGACTCATGTTACCTGGTGCTGTGAGACGTCTCTCTGGTGGTGCGCGCGCGCGTGCCGCTTCATGGCGGGCGCGGACGCGAAGGTGCGCGGGCAGCGCGCGCAGGGGACTCATGTTACCTGGTGCTGTGAGACGTCTCTCTGGTGGTGCGCGCGCGCGTGCCGCTTCATGGCGGGCGCGGACGCGAAGGTGCGCGGGCAGCGCGCGCAGGGGACTCATGTTACCTGGTGCTGTGAGACGTCTCTCTGGTGGTGCGCGCGCGCGTGCCGCTTCATGGCGGGCGCGGACGCGAAGGTGCGCGGGCAGCGCGCGCAGGGGACTCATGTTACCTGGTGCTGTGAGACGTCTCTCTGGTGGTGCGCGCGCGCGTGCCGCTTCATGGCGGGCGCGGACGCGAAGGTGCGCGGGCAGCGCGCGCAGGGGACTCATGTTACCTGGTGCTGTGAGACGTCTCTCTGGTGGTGCGCGCGCGCGTGCCGCTTCATGGCGGGCGCGGACGCGAAGGTGCGCGGGCAGCGCGCGCAGGGGACTCATGTTACCTGGTGCTGTGAGACGTCTCTCTGGTGGTGCGCGCGCGCGTGCCGCTTCATGGCGGGCGCGGACGCGAAGGTGCGCGGGCAGCGCGCGCAGGGGACTCATGTTACCTGGTGCTGTGAGACGTCTCTCTGGTGGTGCGCGCGCGCGTGCCGCTTCATGGCGGGCGCGGATGCGAAGGTGCGCGGGCAGCGCGCGCAGGGGACTCATGTTACCTGGTGCTGTGAGACGTCTCTCTGGTGGTGCGCGCGCGCGTGCCGCTTCATGGCGGGCGCGGATGCGAAGGTGCGCGGGCAGCGCGCGCAGGGGACTCATGTTACCTGGTGCTGTGAGACGTCTCTCTGGTGATGCGCG
Organism: Pasiphila rectangulata; assembly: GCA_963082625.1. Taxonomy (NCBI): domain Eukaryota; kingdom Metazoa; phylum Arthropoda; class Insecta; order Lepidoptera; family Geometridae; genus Pasiphila; species Pasiphila rectangulata. Next base: position 16,296,417 of record OY720256.1, on the reverse strand, counting down.
CGCGCGTGCCGCTTCATGGCGGGCGCGGATGCGAAGGTGCGCGGGCAGCGCGCGCAGGGGACTCATGTTACCTGGTGCTGTGAGACGTCTCTCTGGTGATGCGCGCGCGCGTGCCGCTTCATGGCGGGCGCGGACGCGAAGGTGCGCGGGCAGCGCGCGCAGGGGACTCATGTTACCTGGTGCTGTGAGACGTCTCTCTGGTGGTGCGCGCGCGCGTGCCGCTTCATGGCGGGCGCGGAGGCGAAGGTGCGCGGGCAGCGCGCGCAGGGGACTCATGTTACCTGGTGCTGTGAGACGTCTCTCTGGTGGTGCGCGCGCGCGTGCCGCTTCATGGCGGGCGCGGAGGCGAAGGTGCGCGGGCAGCGCGCGCAGGGGACTCATGTTACCTGGTGCTGTGAGACGTCTCTCTGGTGATGCGCGCGCGCGTGCCGCTTCATGGCGGGCGCGGAGGCGAAGGTGCGCGGGCAGCGCGCGCAGGGGACGGCCGCGGGGGGCGCGGGGGCGGGCGCGGCCGGGGAGGCGTCGCCCGCGCCGTGGCACTTGCGGATGTGCGCCATCAGGTTAGCCCTGCAAACATGGGGCTCTGGTTAATCTTGAGTGCTTTTTTATTAACTGTGTTATTTTATTTTGTAATTTGTGACGCGTCAATATAGTCCATCCGGCCGCACGATAAAGCATTTTTTTGAATTGAATCAGTTCTTCATAATTACAAATAAAAATAAAATATTTACAGATATCAATCACACATCATTACAAATTTCTTTCACCACTGGAATGCTACGTTATCACTGAGTAACATGGGCTATATTTTATCTCCGTATTCCCACGGGAAAGCGAACTATGCAGCTGAAACCGCGGAGTGCGGCTAGTCTCGAATAAATGAGATCGTCACAGCGTCACCTGGTCGTGAAGCGCAGGATGCAGGCCCGGTACCCGCACACGAAGTGGTGCTGCGCGTGGTGCTGCGCGGCGTGCGCCGTGCGCGCGGCGGCCGAGGCGCACGGCAGCAGGCAGGCGCGGCACAGCGCGGCGTGCGCGGCCGCGTGCTGGCGCAGCGCCGCGCGCGCCTCGAACGCGGCGCCGCAGCCCGGCATGGGGCACACGGAGGCGCAGCCCGCCTCGTGCCGGCGGAGCTCCAAAGAACTCTGCAACCGAACCTCACGTCTCACTTCGTGCCTCATCCTGTGCTACACTACCGCAAACACTAACTCATTGCGAGCAAGAAGAATTAGTTTCTGTGAGCGCTTTGCAACAAAGAACGATGGTGATGTGATGATGTGCGGTGCTCAACACGTAAGAATTTATTTGACTAACTACCCTCAAGAAATACATGTTTTCAACTAAATTTAAAACGAGTTTTGAATAAAATATTCGAACTGAAAAATAACTTTCTAAATTGGTTCATAAGCGACGTAGTTCTGAGGTCACAAAGATTTAACGAGAATACATTATACGACATGAAAACCCGCTCCTTTTTTAAGTCTGTTACATTAAAGAAACCTCCAACACAATTATTTCAAAACTTTATGTCTCTACATGTAAGTTAAAGTTTTGCTCAATTTAGATTATGGAGAACGATGTCCGACAGCGTACAGACCTGGTAGGTGGTGTTGCACAGGTTGCAGTGCAGCGGGTCGGGCGGCGCGTGCGCGCGCGCGTGCTCGTCCAGCGCGCGCGGCGAGGCGCAGGCGGCGCCGCACGCCCAGCACCAGTGCGCCGCTGCCGCGCCGTGCGCCGCCGAGTGCGCGCGGAACTCGGAGATGCGCTGCAACACCGAACAAGGCTAGGTAACGACGACGTCGCTATTCTTAAAGAACAGGGCCAGGCATGCATCCCTGCAGCACACCCGTTGTAATTACAAGTTATGTAGATAGTTTTCCATTAAAATAAAATTACTTTTTTCCTGTGTTAAGTAATGAGTAGGTAGATCCAAAGAGACGTCCTTAACACAATAACGACGTAGTTTACTTATCAGTGTTTCATGGTGTACACAGACAAATGCTTTTGATAGGTCGCAAAAAAAGCAACAAAAACACATAATTTTAAACTGATGAATGGGACTTTATCGCATAATTACCTTATTTATTATTTCCCGACGTTTCGAGTGCAATAATTACCCAATGAAGTCCCGTTAATCTGTGTCAATAAATTAAAAGTAAAAAAACTTTTTAACGAACAATTTATTTAAACGTACCTACTAAAAATAATAAAATAAACATTTTCCATTAAAGTTTAATGTCAACTTAAACGTCTTTACACAATATATCTAATAAAAAAGCTTGTATGATTGTATGCTTTATATAGCTTGCTTTAATTTATTTTTTACTGTTTAGTTATCACTGGACAGTTAGTTTCTTCGTCTGTTCATCTCATGACCGCCATGTTGGATTTAGATTGATGTCATATAATTTTTCAAGTAACTCTCAGAAAGGCCTTTCATTTGATACCCATATTGTAAGAGTGCATTAAGAATAACTAGTCCGCCATCTTGAGTATACCGTCATGTTGGATTCAGAGCGACGTCATTTCATTTTTTGAATTATTCTCAGCAAGCCCTTTCATTTGATACCCATATTATAGGGGTACATTAAAAATAAGTAGTCCGCCATCTTGGGTATTCCGCCATGTTTAATTCCATACCAATGACTCAAATTCCGCCGCTTTAAGAAGAAAATGGGAAATGGGCAGTCAGTAATGAACAAAAAACTAAAATGTTCGCCGAACACCAGGAACACATATTAGAACCGAATGATGGTCAAACCAACATACCAGAAACCACATATTATGACACTGAAGATTTAGACATTCCATTTATTTATTTATTTATATCAGTTGCCTACAGCCGATGCCAACGCGTGCAGCAGGTTATTGTAAGTACACATTACATACACTTAATACTTAGCTAAAGAAACGAATACACTTACAATATACAAAAACAAATTAGGTTTACAGTTAAAATTATCAATTTCCTGGTCCTAAGTTAGCGAGGCATTGAGCAAATTGAGGGTTCTGTCTGGCACGAACAAGGAGCAGCGAGACAACGCACTCTGGTTATCTATTTTGTTGTGGAATAGCATGTAGTGGTGTAGGAGTAATGCACATTTGCGTCTCAACTGTAAGGTGTTCATATCATACCTACCATTCCAGCAACAAATAGCGATGGATACAGATAGGGATAGTATCCATGCATTATCTTAAATAAGTAGCGAGAGTTTTTTGTACTCGTTCTATCATGACGTTGTATTTGTCTTCGTGCGGGTCCCACCCATACAAGAGAATTAAATTCTAATTTGCTTCTAACGTACGCATAATAAAGTGAAATGATGGCATTCGTATATGTTTGTCTCATGACAAATCCCAACGACTTCATAGCTTTGGCACAAATATCTTGGATATGTGGGTTGAATATTAATTCCTGGTCTAACATTAGTAAATATGGATTTATTGTGATCTGAAATAAAAGATTTTTATTTTTTATTAGTCCTAGGTCTCTTATTTTTGTGACACGTTCAAGAGGGACCCCCGATTTATTGTAAGTGTACTGGAGATGCGTTCGAGATCTAGTAAAGGAGATAGCTTTGCATTTTGAACTATTAAATTCAGGTAATTGCAATTTCCCCAGCACACCACACTATCTATGTGCCTTTCAAGCGCTTCACAGTCTTCAGGGCCAGCTACCCCTAGAACAAGCTTCAGGTCATCGGCAAATAGGAGGCATTCAGCAGAGCTGATGACCTGCGGCAGGTCATTTATCATAATGAGAAACTGAGTCGGTCCTTATAATGTACTACCTTGACTCACTCCAGAGCAAGTCACTTACTGCTCAGACCGGTACCCGTTGTGCTGGACGTACTGCACTCGGTTCAGGAAGTAGCTAGTAAATAATGAAGTAATTTAGGTGTGAATCCGACGGCTGCATTTTTTTTTTGCAACCATTGGTTTCCCCGAGAGAAGTCCGAGGTGAAATACGTAAAAATATAAATCCAAAAAAATCTCCTGGATTTGACCTTATCTCGGGAGAAATATTTCATAAACTACCTAAAAAGGCCGTAGTAAAAATAACAAACATCATCAATGCTACTCTGAAAAGTAGCAGAAGTTATAATGATTAAATGAGTGAAACCTATCATACAAGCCAAGAACCTTATCCCAAATCACCAATTTGGGTTCAGGAAAAAACACTCAACCATAGACCAGGTCCATAGAATTATAAATTTAATAGAGAACACCCTAGAAAACAAAAACGTTTGCTCCACTATATTTCTAGATGTAGCCCAGGCTTTTGACAAAGTTTGGCATGAAGTACTTATATTCAAGTTAATGAAAACACTACCCAAAGCATATGTAGACATCTTAGAATCTTACATAACAGACAAGAGTATTTAGAATACAGCACGGAGATGCCTACTCAGAATTAAAAGAAATAAATGCTGGGGTGCCACAAGGAAGTGTCTTAGGTCCGGTCCTGTACCTATTATATACTAGTGACATTCCAGAATTAAAGAATACTATTATAGCAACATTTGAAGATGACACTGCCATAATCTTTTGTCGTCGGTCCAAATTCAGGTGCCACACCGAGCTGTAAGTCGCCGTAACCACATTAGACTTCACATTCCACCATGCTCTACTAACTACCGCAGAAACTCATTTTTCGCCCGCACTTGCTATCTTTACAACAAAGAATATTCCCAAAATGTCGACCTATTTTGTGTGAGTAAAAACGGTGTTAAATACTTAACAAATAAGACCTTTTTTGAAAACTTTTAAGTACATTATGTGAGTGTTGTGATGATCATATCAATGGGTAAATTAATTTCTTACTTTAATAAATAAATAATTTTTTTGTTCTTTTTTGTACGTGTTTGTATTATATATTCAGTTATTTTTTCATATATAAGCTTGTTTATTTTAGTATAGGTACATATTGATTTTTATAAGTGGAAAATCCTAGGCTTATTTAATCTATTAACTTTACTAAGTATAATCAATGTTTTATACAGCTGTTTGTTTTCCAAAAATGTAAAATAAATAAATAAATAATGGCTGTTGGTAAAACTCATGCAGAAGCGCAAGAGGCCGCAGAAGCTCACGCAGAAGCTCACGAAAAGACTTAATCATCATGTAAACGTTGAGGCAATCCAGCTCCACGACAATACAGATCAAGTAAGAAGACTTAATAGAACTAAACCTTTTGAGTTAGTGTAGTGAAAAGTGATAGTGTAAAATAAATTAAAAATTTAAAGTAAAAAAACTTTTTAACAAACAAGCTTTTATTTAAATGTACCCACTAAAAATAATAAAATAAGCATTTTCCATTAAAGTTTAATGTCAACTTAAAACGTCTTTACACAAATATATATAATAAAAAAGCTTGTCGCAAGATTTAAGCAGGTAGTCGTATTCACATTGTTTGAAAAAAAATTTAAATCAATTAGATCAAGTTACAGGCACACAGGTTAATCTCGCGACAAGCTTTTTTATTACATATATTGTGTAAAGACGTTTTAAGTTGACATTAAACTTTAATGGAAAATGTTTATTTTATTATTTTTAGTGGATCTGTTTAAATAAAAGCTTGTTTGTTAAAAAGTTTTTTTTACTTTAATTTTTTTTTTTAATAAAAATAAATAAATAAATAAATTTAAATAAAATAAATTTATTGAAATAACTATTACGGCTAAGTACATGATACTTATATCTAATAATAACAAAAAATCTAATGTATTAGTTGTGTGCCTGAACTAGGTAATCCTGTTTTTCAGGCGAAACGAGGTCACAAGCAAAAATGTATAATCAAAAAGCTTACAAGTACCTATTACAGATCTTTTAAGTTAATAAATAAAAAATACAGTGTCAAATAAAACTAGTATTGCAGTGAAGCAGAATCTTACAATATAATTGCCTAGTTAGATAAAAACTAAAAAGTTAAACCTACTTTAATACAGCTAGTAAATTCTCGGTATCGTCATATGACATACTTTTGAGATAGTTCCTAACAATAATTTTACAATTTTTAGAATTAAGACAGTGGATATTGGCTAACGCATTTATTCTTTTGTACAAAAATGGTCCAAGGAAACTATAAAATCTATTAGAAAAGACATGTTTTCTACATGGTTGCTTAGGGCAGACATTATTCCTCCTTTTATAAGTAGGTTCAGTGCTATATGGGAGCGCTGCGTGTTGTTTAAGTACGATGTTCATTATGAATAACTGTCGAACTGACAATACTCCGCACGATTTGTAAAGAAGACTAGTTGGAAAAATAAAAGGGCGGAAAGTTGATACCTTAAGTACGGCTCTTTGTGCTCTTTCGACAGTTAGTAATAACGTTTTACCTACCCCACCCCATGACGTAATACAGTAAGATAAAATTGATTGACAAAGGGCCTGGTAAATGCTTATAATAAGTTTCCGATCCGCAATATGGCGTAGTTTCTTAAAAACAAAAATCAACTTTCGAACTCTGCCTACTAGAGCCTCTATGTGTGGTTTAAAAGACAGAGTTTCATCTAAAATTATGCCGAGGTATTTTATCTTACTGGTACTATTTAAAGAAGGGCATGAACAATGGTTGCCAGGGATATTTTCGCAATGGTGTGCATATAATGTTTGACTTAGATCAGTTAAAGGTTGTCTACGCATCGAAAACTTAATATAATGTGTCTTATCTGCATTTAATGTTAGTAAATTGTGCTGAAGCCATTTAGTTACAATATTGAATCCATACTGCGCATACTTAAACACTTCCATTTCCGAGTCAGCGGAAAAAAGGAGGGCAGTGTCGTCAGCGTATGATATTATTCTACCATGATCTAATTTTAGATTACAGAGGTCATTGATGTAAATCAAAAATAAGGTCGGTCCTAAAATACTGCCTTGGGGTAGACCAAAGTCAGTATTTTTCTGATCATCACTGAGAACATCACCGATCCTTACGCATTGAAAACGATCTTCAAGATAGCTCCTAAAGAGTTTCAGTTGCGTGCCTCTGATACCCAATGTTTCAAGCTTGCGCAATAGTATAGTATTGGAAACAGTGTCAAATGCTTTAGCGAGGTCCAGAAATATCCCTACTGTATGGTTACCCTGATCAAGTTCTTGTTCAAGATAGCCAGTCAATTGGTGAACTGCATCGGAAGTAGATAATTTAGATCTAAAACCAAACTGCATACAAGACAGAATCGACTTATCTTCCAAGTACCCGACTAGACGTTTGTTTACAAGTTTTTCTAAAATTTTAGACAATGCAGGAAGTAAAGTCTATAATTGGTGATCTGATATTTACAGCCAGATTTGTAAACCGGAATAACGACAGCTTTTTTCAGGCACTTGGGAAAAACTCCGAGTTGTAAACATTTATTAAAAATATGAGTTAAAGGAGGAATTAAAATTTGTCTGAAACGTTTTATTATTTTGGTTGAGATATTATCCCATCCCACCGCACAGTCGTCTTTTAAGCTCATAATAACTGTTTCGACTTCTGCCTCATCCGTATCCAACAGAGCAAAAGATGTTAGAAGGGTGTCACGTGATAAATTTGTGCTTGTAGTAGGAATTTGCAAGTTACATTTTTCAGCCAGACACTTACCTACATTAACAAAGAAATTATTTGCAGTGTTCGCAGAATCAAGCGGTGTAGAGCTAGCCTGTAATAAACATGAAGGTGACTCACGCTGCTTTGATGTATGTGTCACGTTTTTAATGCAGTCCCATATCTTTTTACTGTTCCCTCCAGCTTTTTCTAAAGACATCTTATCGTAACTAGTCTTTACGTTTCGCAAAACGTTATTACAAAAGTTACGGTAACGCTTGTACGTTAGCTGCAAAACTAGGTTGCTGGGATTAGACCTAGCTTGTATATGAAGCTTGTCTCTGTGCTTCATACAGCGGATAAGACCTGTTGTGATCCACGGTTTTAAGTTACGCTGTTTTCTGTTCAGTTTTATAACGCGCGTATTTCTAATAATTGCTAACTGCATATTTTTAACAACATATGACATGCAAAACTGCGGATCAGCGGAATTATACACTGTAGTAAAATCTATGTTTCGTAGGTCATCTTCAAGTTTATTTACATTTAATTTAGTAACTGTGCAATTATTATTAGGTTTAGGTAAGCTACAGTTTATGGTTAGTAGGGCGGCCTTATGATCGGTTATGGACGAATTTATAATAAGCGAAAGTGAGGGATAATTCGATTTAAGTATGATGTGATCCAAACAAGACCCCGTTTGATGTGTTGGAAGCGTACGAGCGGGAAGCATACCATGAAATGAACATATATTTAGGTAGTCTTGAGCACCTGGGTCGTTACACTCGGGAAGAATATTAATATTGATATCCCCAATTAGGACAACATTTTTTAATGACGATAGGTTCTGTAAGGTATTATTCAGAGACTCATTAAAATTACTAAGATTTCTAAAGGAAGGAGGTCTATAGAGAGCCAGTATTGCAAAATCTATCCCCATTTTAACCAATAAACTGTTACAATCTTGGAGATTCGGCTCTTCGATAGAGATATTAAGATAGTCCCTTGCATAAACTATTACACCATCATTTTGGTTGTAACTTTTGGTGCTTTGGTACATGGTATATCCTGGCATTAATGGCACTTTGTATTTCTTTGCAAGCCAGCATTCTGTTAGCACAATGACGTCGCAATCAAAATTTAATCTTTTTTGAAAGACGGAAAAATTATCAAAATTTTTAAAGACACTGCGGATGTTTTGTGTTAGTACAGTTAAGGGATATTTGTAGGAGGATATATAATGTTTACAATATTCTACTTCACTTACCTTGGATTCTGATATGGAGAAACAACTAAATCTTGAATTACACTACTTATCATTATTATTTGTAAAAAAAAAAAAAAAATTAACACTAAAGGGTAAAAGGTCCGGAGAATAACTTTATAAACGGCGCTCTTAGGCGCCCCCATAATCAATAGAGTTTATGTATCTATTTTCAGCGGCTAATTTGGCGGGGCAGTCGGAGGAACCGGTGGAGTGGTTACATGGTTTATTGAAGTACAAACAGGTAGCACATTTAGGATCCTCAGCCTTCTTTGTGCACTCTTTAACTGAGTGACCGTGGCCACCACAGTGACTGCAGATGTTGCCTGCTTCCCGACATGATTTCGCCGCATGTCCGTATTGATGGCACTTGTAACAGCGAGTTACTAGGGTGAAATCCCTCACAGGGCAGGAGGACCAGTTTACAAAAACCCTATTTCTAGATATAAGGGCCTTGCGGATGTCGGCAGGTACTTCAACCACGTAATTACAGGTCTCAGCATCTTTTTTCCCAGACTTATGGCTTAATTTTATTAAGGACAGGAATTTGTTTACAGTGAGGTCTGGGATAGTTTCGGCTATATTTTGGTGGAAGAGACAAGTAAAGACTTCATTTTCTTGCATTGTAGAGGGCACTCCAATAATTACGACTCTGGGTTTTCTTTTCAGCGGCTCATCGATTAGTAGGCCAGAATTGGTAAGTTGCGCTGACTGCTTTAGCTTTTCGATATCACCCTTCGTTTCAGTGCTAATAATAACACCTCCGTTCCTTGTTTTTCGGAGTCCTCTAACTTGAAGTTTCATATCTTCTGGACAGATAATTTTTTGGACTAGTGTTTTCGTCTCTTCGCTGGTTTTAAGCTTATCTTGCGGATAAATGGCTACAGAGCTAGTTGATGTGGGCTTAATGTAGCTGCCGCCTCTTTTAACCATATCAGCAAAAGAATTCCCGGAAGAGGGTTTGGAGGTCTCCTCAATTTTTTTGTTTAAGGTCTTGTATACATTCTTATAGATCCACCTTTTCTTGTTGCGCTTGGTTACGCAAGTCCATGGTCATAATTCTTGCCTTAACCGACTGGTACAGCGTTACTATCTGTGAAGTTCCGTGGCCTACTTTACGGCATAGATTATTAATTTTCAATTTTTGTTCCGAGTTAAGTTTTCCAGCTTCGGCGATTGAGCAGACTTCATTCAAGCACTGCTCCACAGCTGTCATCCAGGTTTGTAGTTCCGATGTGGGCACTATGTCTCCAGACATAACTGCATGGCGAGGTTCGGGCTGAGGGGCGGCCGAGGCCGAGGCCGAGGGCGTGGTGGGCGTCCGTTGAGGGCTGCGGGCTGTCCTGCCACTTCGGCTGAAGGGACTGAACGCTTCCATATTAACTTTTAAGGTTAACTTTACTAAACTTGGTACATTATCACGATTTCACAAGTTTGCATGACACAGTTTATGTTGCTAACGTAAACGAGGTCACTAGTCAGCAAGTGATTATTTAATTTTAAATTACAATTGTGCACGTCTGCTCTAACCAACGTCTCAAAGAGTCTCATTTATTTTCAATCAACTCAGATCTGATTATTGGATCCATGAGGAATCAAGAGAACTACTTAAATATTGTAGGTATGTAGTTTAAATCAATTTTGGCATATAAAGCTAAAGTCCAACATTTGCATTAATAAAGTACGATTTGGTGAAATGGAACTGATGAGGAAGACCACAGATGGCAATCGAAACTTGCACCTGAAACATGTTCCATTAAAGTTTAATGTCAACTTAAGAAGGCCCAATCCAACTTACTTTTCATACAACCGCTCGTACGTGGGTGTGGCGTCGTAATAGATCGTTCTATGAAACTTTTGATCTAATAGGTATCTTGTGCACTATATCTAGGTTTCTATCCAAACAAAAAATCAAAAATTTGGAGAAACCAATTCAGTATAAAATTTGTTTTTCCAAATTTAGATTTTTTTCAGATATCTGCTTCAAAATTGAGTTGCAAGATTCCGCGAACAAATATAGTTACATACATACAGGGCAAGCTATGAGTCCGTTCGGTAGGACAAAGTCAGTAGGACCACGTGGCCTGAGCGTAAATAAAAGCTTGTAAAATTATGTATAAAGATCGCTAAAGTTTACAAAGTACTAACTAAAACACATACCAGGATTGTGTCCACGTCATACGTTACTGAATGTTGACTCCTTCACCATGCAACGACACCACGTACCTGGAAGGTGTCGGGGCACACCGTGCACTGGTAGGCGGGCTGGCCGCGCGCGTCGGCGGCGCGGTCGGCGCGCTCGGCGGCCTGCAGCGCCGCTCGCTCCACCATGATGACGTCGTCCTCCCCGTACCCGCCCCCCGCGCCCTCACCCCCCACCATGCAACGACACCACGTACCTGGAAGGTGTCGGGGCACACCGTGCACTGGTAGGCGGGCTGGCCGCGCGCGTCGGCGGCGCGGTCGGCGCGCTCGGCGGCCTGCAGCGCCGCTCGCTCCACCATGATGACGTCGTCCTCCCCGTACCCGCCCCCCGCGCCCTCACCCCCCACCATGCAACGACACCACGTACCTGGAAGGTGTCGGGGCACACCGTGCACTGGTAGGCGGGCTGGCCGCGCGCGTCGGCGGCGCGGTCGGCGCGCTCGGCGGCCTGCAGCGCCGCTCGCTCCACCATGATGACGTCGTCCTCCCCGTACCCGCCCCCCGCGCCCTCACCCCCCACCATGCAACGACACCACGTACCTGGAAGGTGTCGGGGCACACCGTGCACTGGTAGGCGGGCTGGCCGCGCGCGTCGGCGGCGCGGTCGGCGCGCTCGGCGGCCTGCAGCGCCGCTCGCTCCACCATGATGACGTCGTCCTCCCCGTACCCGCCCCCCGCGCCCTCACCCCCCACCATGCAACGACACCACGTACCTGGAAGGTGTCGGGGCACACCGTGCACTGGTAGGCGGGCTGGCCGCGCGCGTCGGCGGCGCGCGGCGCGGCGGCGGCGCGGTCGGCGCGCTCGGCGGCCTGCAGCGCCGCTCGCTCCACCATGATGACGTCGTCCTCCCCGTACCCGCCCCCCGCGCCCTCACCCCCCACCATGCAACGACACCACGTACCTGGAAGGTGTCGGGGCACACCGTGCACTGGTAGGCGGGCTGGCCGCGCGCGTCGGCGGCGCGCGGCGCGGCGGCGGCGCGGTCGGCGCGCTCGGCGGCCTGCAGCGCCGCTCGCTCCACCATGATGACGTCGTCCTCCCCGTACCCGCCCCCCGCGTCCTCACCCCCCACCATGCAACGACACCACGTACCTGGAAGGTGTCGGGGCACACCGTGCACTGGTAGGCGGGCTGGCCGCGCGCGTCGGCGGCGCGCGGCGCGGCGGCGGCGCGGTCGGCGCGCTCGGCGGCCTGCAGCGCCGCTCGCTCCACCATGATGACGTCGTCCTCCCCGTACCCGCCCCCCGCGCCCTCACCCCCCACCATGCAACGACACCACGTACCTGGAAGGTGTCGGGGCACACCGTGCACTGGTAGGCGGGCTGGCCGCGCGCGTCGGCGGCGCGCGGCGCGGCGGCGGCGCGGTCGGCGCGCTCGGCGGCCTGCAGCGCCGCTCGCTCCACCATGATGACGTCGTCCTCCCCGTTCCCGCCCCCCGCGCCCTCACCCCCCACCATGCAACGACACCACGTACCTGGAAGGTGTCGGGGCACACCGTGCACTGGTAGGCGGGCTGGCCGCGCGCGTCGGCGGCGCGCGGCGCGGCGGCGGCGCGGTCGGCGCGCTCGGCGGCCTGCAGCGCCGCTCGCTCCACCATGATGACGTCGTCCTCCCCGTACCCGCCCCCCGCGCCCTCACCCCCCACCACGATAAACACATCTATCTTCTGCGTCAGCTCAGCCAGCCTGCAGAACATACATAAAGATTTTCAGCTCTCTATCCTAGGACCATATCTGAGTCTTGCACATACTTTAAATAAAGTTTATTTCTGTAAAAATAGTTACAAAACATGACAGTGATAGAGACCTTTCTTTAAACATAAAAATACTTGTGTCAGAAGGTCTCGCTCTTCTATGATAATTTTATATTTTTTACAGTATTTAAAGCTAAATAACTTATAGTTAGGGAGCTGGCGAGCAAAATTTCGATATGATCAGCACACTAGGCAAGCGTTATTAATAGTGATATTTATGCCCTAAGAAACATTAAGGACCTTGTCTGTCACCATGGTGGCGATGCGTTGTAAAGTTACAGCGTTTCAAAAATGTTTAAAAAAAAAGGTGTGCTATAATATGCGCACAAGTCTGCCTCTGGGACTGAAGATCACAGTAACCTTGGAAACACAAAGAATTGAAAAAGCAGACATCCATCCCAATAACTTTTGTAGTAATCAATTTTTTAATTTATTTTTATGATTTAAAAAACTGTATATGAAGTGCGCACTTGGCAGATTTGGACTGTTCGATCAATAACAATGAGAAGAACCACGGAAAAATAGTCTGCCTACATGTTACCTCTGTGTTGTCTTTTGACAGTGTTTCAAAAATGTAAAAAAAAAAGTGTGCTATATTATGCGGACACGTCTGCTTGTTCGACTGATGTTTGAATTCCTTATGAACACCAAGAAAATCGATGAGGCAGACTCTCAAGCCTCAGATATTCCAAAGGCAGACTATTTGATTTTTTTTTTCAACTCGACGCTCGCGTTGCATGACCAAACCAAGCAGGTATAGAAATATCCCCATAGTTCCTTTCGTGGTGTCTCTCTTTTATTTGGGAATATGAGTGAGAACGGTATAATTCGGTACAAACGCAGCCCCTCTACCATCGCACGTGGAGAATCCCATCGCAGCTGCTCCTGTACAGTGAAAATTTGGTCAGTTGAGTTCCCGGTCTGCCTCTGGCTTACCACGCCATAATAGAAGAGCCAGAAAAACGTTGCATTTTTTGTCGAACACAAGACTTGAGCAACATAATTTTATTTACAGATAAATCTTTAGAAAAATGTGTGGATAATTGGCAAGGTTCCTCTGATACCAGCGATGACGACGCTTGCTGAATAATATCGTTTTTTTTTTAATTTTCATTGCAAATAAAAAATAAATAAATGGAGTCTTGGTTCAAAATCTACGTATTTTACATATGTAAATAAAACGTGATTAAAAAAAGTGAAAGACTGTTCCTATCCTGATCCTCATCCTATTCAGATTACATTCAAGCATGCAATTTAAAAAAAATGGCATTCAGAAAAAATATGATGTACAGCTAAAAATCAGTGAGCAAAGTGTCTGCCACATTTTTTTTCGAATCCACGGAGTCATAGTGAATCGAATGGGCGCACTAAAAACCGCGTGCAAATAATTTAATAGAGATTTTTTTTTACATTTTTACAACTCCGTCCCATGATAATGCAGAGTCCTGAACGTCTGCCTCTTCGATTTTCTTCGTTTCCAAGATGGTTGTAACCATGAACTCCAGAAGCATACATGTGCGAAAGATTTAATACCCTGATTTTTTTAAGCATCTTCAATCCGCTGTAACGCGAAAATGCAGCGACATAGGACCTTAATTGATTGGACCAAATCAATTCGCAATGATTTAAACTGCAAACCACCTCGACGTAAAATATGTGGAAATCATATAGCGAAATGCTCGCCAGCTCCCTAACTATTATAATTGACGCACCACTAACAATAATTAAAATAAGAATTATAAAAATAGTTTTAAAATAATAAATTTGAATTACAAAATTACATTTTATTTATTGATTAATTAATTAATAACATATTATGTACGTGTTGAATTGTATTTATTTGTATTTATATTGTATTGGTTAACATAATAAAATATATTATGTATGTGCGCATGTGAATTATTAGGTTACAACTTTCATCAGTGCCTCGGTTTATTCATTTTCGTCAACAGCCATTTAGTCTATTTTACATAGGCTATTTATGTAAATTAAAAACAATGTCGGTCCCAAGACGCTTCCTTGGGGACACTTGCACTTCTTACCCTGATCAACCCGAGCATAGGGATTACACTGCGTCTTCAGTGGACTTTCCATTTCATACCTCTTGCGGAGCGAGCGTATCTTCTCGCTGAGCGGCGGCGGGCCGCGCGCCGCCAGCGCCGCGCTGAAGCCGTAGGCGTCCTCGGCGCGCCGGATGCAGCTGCTGCACAGGCGGCCTGGCGGCACCACCTGCAAACATTACTGACGCTTACAATACAATGATATAAGCTTTATCAATGTGCCATAGCAGCAGACTGACACAGGCTGATGATGATGAATAATCCCCGCTCCATGTCGGTTGGTTTAGGGGAACATGCCCTGGGTGATGCAGAGGGGAGCAGTCGGTAGTACAGCCTAGCTACGCTACCAACTAAGTTCGATGGACCCGCTAGCCAATGAAGGGTGTTGTTGGAGTTATAAAATGATACTCCAGTTAAATTCTGATCACAATATTTTATCTTCCTTGTACAGGTGTGGTCCTTCATCAGGTACTGGGGGTTGTGCAGCATTATTATTATTATAATAATAGCCTTATTATTATATTTTTATGTATTTAAGGTTGTCTGTTTGCCCATTTGAACAAAGGCCTCCTTCAACTGTGACCATTCTTCTATATTTCCTGCCACTCTTTCCCATTTTGCAGTTTCAAATTAAAGATATATTTAATGATAGAATAATTGCTAGTTTCAACTCTAGTTTATCTTGGTTTTAGTTCGCCACACCCAGCTTCGTCCTGTCCTGTGACATTACAAGTTAATGTTGGAGTAGAGTTTCTTTTGTCTTCTGGTTGGATGAATTTTATGCAGATCACATACAATCCAGTCTAAATTCAGATTGCTACATAAAATCAATTTCAATTGTAATGGGGTTATAATCAAAGAAGTCATTTGCTTGGTCTATTTAAATAAATTAGAAGTGTAAGTCTGATACCATACAGTTTTACACTAACTGCTGCTCTAATCCGTTAATTCTAGTCTGCTCTAAGCTTTATAAGATAAGAGGCCCAAGCTAAGCAGAGCTTGTAATATCGGTACCAGATGACTTATATACATAATAGAATATACTACATAGATATTTTTTTTATTATAATGTAAGAAAAACATCCTGAAAACTGAACATACACCTCCAGATCATACAGACTTTTGGCCCGAAGCGGAAATCGAACCCGCGACCTCTTGCAGGCGGACCTTTGACCGCTGCGCCACAGGGGTCGTCCACCCGTTAGCACCTTACCTTGCCTTACCTTGTTGCTGGAGAGGTGCAGCAGCATGGCGCGCAGCGGCGCGCGCGCGGGCGGCGGCGCGCCGGCGTCGTGCTCCTCCGGCGAGAGCAGCTCCGCGTCCTCGCGCCCGCACACGCAGCATGCCTCGCTCTCTAGCTCGAGCTTCACGCCGCCGCCGGCGCCCACTGAGGACATCTCCGGGGAGTTTAGATCACTGTGGGCTTATAGCGATGCTGCTGGGGTTTACGCTGACTTGACTTGCCGTTTTACTATAGCTGTTACAGGAAATGTATTTAAACGTATCAAAAGTAATCAAAACTAATGAGAAATGAGATATTGACGAAAAATCATCAGTCGGTTTCGGGACAACACAACAACGAATGAATGAATGATGCACAGAGTACATACAAGAAGAAAAATGATGTTGATATATTAAGTATATCAGTCATCTAGTACCCATAACACAAGCTCTGCTTAGCTTGGGGCTAGATGATGCTGTGTGATTTGTCCCGCATTATTTATTTATTTTTATTTATTTTTGATCGAATGTGAAGGTCACAGAGTATTATTCTGCGGTCGGTCACAGATATGTGAAGGTGCCAGGAGATGTTTCAAAATGGGCTAGGTCTATGTACCCAGACGGAAAAATTGCGTAAAAATCGGTGATTGCGGAAAAAATACTCTTTATTTAATTTAAACTAAAATGATTGTTTTATTAATGTTTTAAATACGAGGCATAAATATCACTGGTAACATTTTTCCTAGGCAGCCAAGACAGTTTCCAACGTAGACAGAGAAGTTTCCAATAAATTTTTGTAACTGTCACTGCCTAATTATTTTGACAGATGGTTTTACGCGTTTGTGTTGAAAATTTTGAAGTTTTTTATTTTATCAGTAGGTAGGTCTGCAACATTTAGCGATTCTCGTTCGACTCCATCCATAGCTTAATGTTGTTTACGTAGGTAGCCTGAGATACTCGAAAATCGAAATACCTCAGGTTGACTTGATTTAGCCTCTGTCGTAAATCATTCATTTCACTAATAAGATAACAACTGTCAAAATGACGTCACCAATTGTATTGGTCCGCCATATTGTTCTACAGTTTTCACATGCTAGTTATTTTTAGGAAAATGCATCAAATGAAGCAAAATATTAAAAAAACTGATATTGGGAAAATGTTTAACATATATACATATGTACATACATAAATATACAAAAGAGGAAAAACAAAGAATTACGGTTTTCAAAACACACATGAGTAAATAGCTGTTTAAATCTGAACTTGGAATTCCTAACCAAAGAGGCGTAATTTGAGATCAAAGTGGCCGGTACGACAAAACGCCAATTTCATATGTAACGACCTAATATTTAAGCTTAAACGCGTCTACGTAGTTCCTCTATCGCGTTTAAGGAATTCACCGGCACAATATACAAAATAACTAGTCCGCCATCTTGGGTGTTCCGCCATGTTGGATTCAGAGTGAAGTCAGCGTCATTTTATTTTTTGAGATTCTCAGCAAGACTTTTCACTTGATACCCATAATTATAAGGGTAGGTACCTACATCAAAAATAAGTAGTCCGCCATCTTGGGTGTTCCGCCATGTTGGATTCAGAGTGACGTCACATAGTATGATCATGTATTGTCATCCAAAGTAAACATGTATACAAAATTTCAGCTCAAAAAGGAGATGTTTCACGAATGTATGGAATCCAGGCTACCTAGGTGTACATGTGCACAAACATGGCTACCAAATTAGAGGAGCTTCAATTGGAAAGTCTAAGACATTCACCGTACTCTCCAGACCTTGCTCCAACAGATTACCATATTTTTCGAAACTTGGATAACTTCTTGCAAGTAACAAATTCAACACCGATGGGCTTTCCAAAGCGCCTTCAAAGATTTTATTGATTCTCGTCCGAATGGTTTTTTTAGTTAAGGGATCAATTAACTTTCTATGAGATGGCAAAAGTGCATAGATAGCAATGTTACATACTTAGGTAATAGTATTAGTAGTAATAATAATTAGGTAAATATTTTATGTAAAAATAAAATTACTTTATGTTCCTCTCATACAAAACGCCAATTTCATATAGGTACCTAACGACCTAATTTATATTACTAGCGGAGCCGGCAGACGTCGTCTTCGTCGATCGTCGATTCGTCGATCGTCGATTTGGAGATATAGGTACTGACAGCAGCGCAGTGCCACAGATTACTAAATAGGCAGTGCCATCTACCGGGTGTCGTTGTGTCGGTACGGCGTACGCAGTGAGTTGTAAATAGTTAGAGTAGCTATACCAAACAAAAAACGTGTCGCAACTTGATGACAGCGGGGGTGCCTGCGCGGGGCGCGCTCGCCCCCGCACACAAGTATTCGCTGCAGCGCTACACGATTAGAATGTCGTCTATCCATACCATCAATACATGCAGCGCTAGATCGCTAATAGAGAATAGTTTTCTCGCGACCAAAACGTCGTAAGCGCTGTGAATTTCGTGGCGCTTACACGTTTCGTTCAACATAGTGTAACAACATGTCGCTCTAATAGATTTTTTTCACCGCAGAAGGGACACTTCAGACAGCTATTAATGCAGTAATGTTAATGCAGTAGGTACCTATGAATATTATATTTCAAAACGTAAAAATATTTAAGTACATTAAATTAAAACGAATCGTTAAGCGTTTAAAGTCATTTTTTTTTAAATAAATTGGTATTTTATCCAACAAGTACGTACATAGGTAGGTAGGTACTTACACTAACTAGACCCCACATTTTATTTCACTCTGCCCCTCCTCTCATGCCCGTGGATGCAGTAAGAGCCTGCCAAGGGATACCTCCGAAAGATGGGCAGCAGCGTCTTTCCATATACCAACATCCCGTACTGCGCTCGCCAACCCGCCTGCCAAGCGTGGTGAGTATGGCAACTACCCCTCATGGAGACACATGAGGGAGGCCTTTGTTCATTAGTGGACGTTTTTTGGCTGAAATGATGATGATTATCTAGCCCAAAACTAAGCAGAGCTCTTGTTATGGCTACTAGATAACTGATATAATAAATACAATACAGTACATAAATACCTATTTATTTATAATTATACGTAGAAAATGACCTGAACACCCAGAACAAATATCTGCAGCGATCACTAAACATTTGTCCCAAGGCGGGAATCGAACCCATCTCCTGCATTGCAGGCGAACCTTCGCCCACCACGCCACAGAGGTCGTCAATCTATTACATTAAGAATTTGTTCAGACAACAATATAGGTATAATACAGCTTCAGTTTATAAGTAATGACGATTGCAAAAGATACCTACAGTAGGTACCTAGAGTACCTACTGTTACTGATCAGACAGACGGCATAGGGCGAGTAATATGAGTTAAAAATAATCAGTTAAACCTTTGTCGCCAACCCTTAGTAGGTACCTACACATCCCATCTGTACGAATCACTTTTCATAATCTATGATTTTCAAACAAAATGTCAGTACAATAGAAAATAATGTACAAAAATTAATTTTAGTTGGTTTTAGTTGATATTCTGTTTACTTTCCGATGATAAGTCACGCCACTATCTTTTTTCTTCGCAGTTGATTGATTAATTACACGTTTTTAACACGCAAGACGGCATTTTTAATTTGGGTTTATTCGCATGCGGTCGCGATGGGCGTCGACGAACGACTAAATGAGTTGTTGCCGGCCGGCAACAACTCATGGCGCAAACTTGTTGTTCGCGGGTGTCAATTCTATACGCTAGTAATAATACTTCAATGTTCAAAACGTAAAAATATTTAAGTACATTAAATTAAAACGAATCGTTAAGCGTTTAAAGTCATTTTTTTTAAATAAATTGGTATTTTATCCAACAAGTACGTACATAGGTAGGTAGGTACTTAGACTAACTAGACCCCACACTTTATTTCACTCTGCCCCTCCTCTCATGCCCGTGGATGCAGTAAGAGCCTGCTAAGGGATACCTCCGAAAGATGGGCAGCAGCGTCTTTCCATATACCAACATCCCGTACTGCGCTCGCCAACCCGCCTGCCAAGCGTGGTGAGTATGGCAACTACCCCTCATGGAGACCCATGAGGGAGGCCTTTGTTCATTAGTGGACGTTTTTTGGCTGAAATGATGATGATTATCTAGCCCAAAACTAAGCAGAGCTCTTGTTATGGCTACTAGATAACTGATATAATAAATACAATACAATACATAAATACCTATTTATTTATTATTATACGTAGAAAATGACCTGAACACCCAGAACAAATATCTGCAGCGATCACTAAACATTTGTCCCAAGGCGGGAATCGAACCCACCTCCTGCATCGCAGGCGAAACTTCGCCCACCACGCCACAGAGGTCGTCAATCTATTACATTAAGAATTTGTTCAGACAACAATATAGGTATAATACAGCTTCAGTTTATAAGTAATGAATGACGATTGCAAAAGCAAAAGATACCTACAGTAGGTATGTACCTAGAGTACCTACTGTTACTGATCAGATACACGGCATAGGGCGAGTAATATGAGTTAAAACTAATCAGTTAAACCTTTATCGCCAACCCTTAGTAGGTACCTACACATCCCATCTGTACGAATCACTTTTCATAATCTATGATTTTCAAACAAAATGTCAGTACAATAGAAAATAATGTACAAAAATTAATTTTAGTTGGTTTTAGTTGATATTCTGTTTACTTTCCGATGATAAGTCACGCCACTATCTTTTTTCTTCGCAGTTGATTGATTAATTACACGTTTTTAACACGCAAGACGGCATTTTTAATTTGGGTTTATTCGCATGCGGTCGCGATGGGCGTCGACGAACGACTAAATGAGTTGTTGCCGGCCGGCAACAACTCATGGCGCAAACTTGTTGTTCGCGGGTGTCAATTCTATACGCTAGTAATAATACTTCAATGGGCGTACGTCAATTTGTAAGGAAGCGAATGAATGCTAAGCACCTTCTACACTCCCGACAAATAAACACGAATCCCAGAGTGGAGAGGCAAGTCGACAAAGTCTACATGCATCGGACGAAATATATTCGACCGCGGAAAGTCTCGTTTTACTTACATGATTTTCAGTCCACCAGTGTTCGTCCCAATAGGGCCAGTATAATTTGTATTAAGTTTGTAAGGATAATCGTAATCGATAAACAACACCTGTAAAAGAATTCACAATATTTAGTTCATTGATTACACAGAATAAAGTTTAATAAAATAAAATAAATAAAGCTTTTATTTTATCCCTTATGTACACCACATTAATTTTCTTAATGTTTTAATAACAAGCTTAATACTCTTTCAGTTTCCTCTTTTGCACTAGTCTTTGATCATTTGATCTTATTATCTTATTTTTTAAAACTTATCATAGGAAGCTTCTTTCCATGCCTTTCTGGCACACATCTATACGTTTAAGGATTTATATTGACGAGGGCCAGGTTTAGCAAGCGTAAATGTTAGACAGGGGAAAAGGTAAATGTTTTGTGCTCAAGCTTGCTCTTTCATTATCTTGTAATTTACTATCTCTTTTCTAGACGTAAAAAGCTTTTTTCTATGCCTCTCTGGAATTAACTATACGTCCAAGGCATTTTGTTGTCCAGGGCCAAGTTTGGTAGGCATTCAAGGTCTTCAGACTGTACCTACCTAGAGTTAGTGATGTTGGTTGAACGTTAGTTTGTCTTATCTATGTTAACCTCAAGACCTACTTTTTTGCTTTCTACTGGATTAACCTTATTTAAAACAGTTCTGGTTCTCACCATGCCTGTGACTATACATACATATTGGTAGGTGGTTAAGATAACAATAAGATATTTTAAACACTTCCAATCTCGTGTACGAATCAACGAATGCAGGAGCAGTAGTGTGAAAAGACGTAATCGGGTATCGCCGAGGTAGGAGCGTGAGTGTAGAGACGCATTCAGTTTCGTTCGCCCAGACACACCACGACGCGACGACACGACTGAATAACGTAATAAAACTCTCGATGGGAGTGTAGAGCGCTCTTATACACAGCTAAGAAAGAATGTAACGTACCAGTAGGTCCGTGCCCTTGTAAGAGTTTGTATTTTTGCCTATCCGTTGGTTTACCGGAGAAATAGCATCCGATTCTTGATTAAAAATACCTTATTTCTCTATGAAATAGCAATTTATGTAGAAATGTTTATGCTAGCTACGTATATCAGTAATTGATATATTTTCTATATATAGAAATTAAAAATACGCAAGACAAAAACTGCAAAATTAACTGATGGGAAAAAAAAAACTACGTTAGACTAGGCAGTATGGTCTTAGACTATATATAGCCTGCTCTGAAAGGAGCGAAAAAAAAAAAAAAATTATGCTAGCTACCTATACCTATGTGAAACAGTGGAAAATTTCCTTCTTTTTCATAAATTGTAAATAAATATCGGGTAAAATAACATTATAATCATGAATCCTCAAAGGAATAAAATAACGAAGAAGCGTGTTGGAAGTGCAGCGAACAATGAACTGTTTGAAGTCCCGGTCTCCGTTTTGAATGACCTGCCTCCAGCGCCGAAATCTAGTAAGTTTTACCTTCATTTAGTGCAAAAAATTAATAGCACCAGTAAAATTTACCCTCTGCTGTAACATCCTAACTCTGGCTACCAGAGCTAACTTGGTCAGGGCATACACTAAGATAAAAATCAGATTTATTACTTAGATGTACTTAATCGCAAAGCCTTGCTTTTGGGCTTTGACATCCTTAGATATATGGTGCAGTGCCTGGGACATTGTTGACAGGTAAAGTACTAGTCTTGCCCAGCACCTTTATAAATTAACTGTACTTACACTGTTGCAGGTTTGAGCAATAACAGTATTTGCACTGCAAGTTATGTGATATTGGAACCACTTTGAGCTTCACCATTCTGTTTGTTTCAGATGCTTCAAAAGGTGGTATAACTAACAAGAAGAAAAGAAAAGCAGGTGAGATAAAGCAGATAGGAAAAAAAAACTTTATTTTCAGAACAAATCATAATTATACAAAGAAACAAAAAACAAAGAAACATTGGAAGTGATGATTCCTGCAAGAGTTTAATATATATTAAACTGTGACGCAGGTACCAACGCCCACCTCAAGACCAGGTGGAGCGGTTATGTTCTTAAAAATGTTTGTTTGTTGCCATTAAGTAGCTATTTGTTTTTAAATTTAGTCTTGATAAGTGTCCTTGTTTGATGTTATATTAAGTGACTATTGTATGAATCCATTTTTATTTAATCATAAAACTATGAATGAAACAGAGTGTTCAGATGTTGTAGTATGTTTGGATTCATTATCATCATTATATGAACTTAAGAAGTTTATATTTTGTATACTACTCAATGAGGAGACAAGCCAAAGGCCCACCTGATGTTAAGCCATAACCTCTGCCATAATAATTGAATGCAACAACTGCATTCAATCAGCATTATTTTGTATCTATTCGGGCAGCAATATCAGCTAGCACCAAACAGAAGAATCTTTGGGAACAGTTGGAAGTGTGATTTTCATGTCTGCAGGGCAGGGACCAGCTACAGGGAATATAAGGCCTGGAGTGGCATTTCTTCTCTTCCAACAAACCTTTGTTTCCTCCTGAACAAATATAATAACAATATAAATGACATTATTATCGCCTCTGTTTACCCAGTAGTAGATGGTAGTAGTCAAAATATCAGTCAAGTTATTTATTTATTTTATTAACAAAATCCACAGCCCTTAAAGATAAAACAATACAGCACTATTAGTCTTAACATACAGCCAATTATAGATTTACATTTTCTTTATTACATAGTTAAAGCAAACAATAGTCCTATACATTTTGAACAACAACATTTGAACTAAAACTTATACATACCTAAGACTAACTACTAAATAAAAATAATTAAAAAACTTCTTAAGACAAATAAAAACATATACCTATGTATACCATATGTACATTAATAAATATTTCTAAGATATAATAAATTACAGATGTGCATACACACTCATAGATATATACATATGTATATTATATTTTTAAAATATATAATGGAAAATACAAAACTACACAATGTCCATTACCAAATGAATCTTGTCCATTATATTAATACAAGTTTATCTCGGTTATTATTTTATTTTATTGTGTAGCCTCATATTTTTATTTCTGATTTCATTGTCATGCAAGTCAATACTTTTTTATTCATTTTGTGTTATTATCTAACATGTCACTGTGTCACCAGGATCCATGGAGTTCTTAGAAACAATGAACGAGAGACCC
Organism: Pasiphila rectangulata; assembly: GCA_963082625.1. Classification (NCBI taxonomy): domain Eukaryota; kingdom Metazoa; phylum Arthropoda; class Insecta; order Lepidoptera; family Geometridae; genus Pasiphila; species Pasiphila rectangulata. The sequence goes on along the minus strand of OY720256.1, from coordinate 16,272,128 downwards.
GTGTCTGAGGATGTGGTCGACGAAGATGAAATGGAGTTTGCTACAAAATTAGCACAATTTGAGGTACTTGAATACTGTTTATTCTCGTCTCGTCTGGTGCAGTGCTTGTTAAGTAAAAACCAAATTTACCCAAATTTTAAGAAGACCTATACCCAGCAGTGGGCAGCACTAGGCTGAAATGATAATGATGATTATATTTGCCTTATTATGTCTGATGGAGGCAAATTCCGTACCATCTCAAGTTAATGTCTTGTAACAGGAGGCCTACTATGACCTGGACATGGAGAAGGCTGAGTTGGAAGCAGCTTTCTGCAGCAAGGTGCCTCAGCCAGCCGCCTGGGTCTCCGACCCCGGCCAGCAACCACACAGTAAGTTATTTGTGTTTATATAATAGTAAGTTCTTGTAGAAGTTGTTGCCCACATCCATGATAGTTTAAATTACAGGCGAATTGCACTTATTATTATTGAGCCGTGGAGTGCCGGCAGTAGAATGTTACCCCTCCTCTCCTACCTGTGGATGCAGTAAGAGCCTGCTAAGGGACACCTCCGGAAGATGGGCAGCAGCGTCTTTCCGTATATCAACATCCCATACTGCGCTTACCAACCCGCCTGCCAAGCGTGGTGAGTATGGCAACTAGCCCTTATGGAGATCCATGAGGGAGTCCTTAGTTCAGTAGTGGACGTTTTACGGCTGAAATGATGAATGATGATGATGATTATTGAACATTTTTATATAATTTTTATTGTTTGATTTTCTTTGTTTGTCTGTAAAGAAATATTATTACTTACTAGTTAATTTATAGTAGAAATGAAGAATACAATAAAATTTTAGATTCTGACATGATTCGAAACCGCAGGTCACAGACGGACACCCTTACTGTGTATGAATCTGTGACGTGCAAGTTACAATCCCGTCAGAATCAAACATTTTGATGGTATTTTAATTTCTTTAAGATAACTTAGTGTGGGTTTACACTTCGAATAAAAATAGCTTATAATATTACCTACTAGTTCATATACGCGGAAACTGTTTTAGCATATATAGTTACATAATTCACTTTAATATCCGCAGTGCGAAGTGTTTCGGCTCTAGGAAATCTTTCGCGGAATCCCAAACTACCCTTAGTACTTGTAAATGCTGCGTAAATTTTGAGTATTGCTAAAGTAAAGACTTTTTGAACAAGTGTAATAAAAATATGTTTATACGTTCGAATTGAGAAACCTCTTTTTCGTCATTTTGTTAAACCGTAATTAGTAACTTAAGTTGTATTTTATCCATGGCAATGTTTATAAGTGAAACGGATATCATGACGGATGTCCATGTAGTTATTTCCGAAAAGGTCTGACAAATTGAAACCTATAGGTCCTTTTTAGGGTTTCGTAGTAAAACAAGGGACCCTCATAGTTTCGCTTTGTCTGTCTGTCTGTCCGTCCGTCCGTCACCGGCTTTGCAAAGAGAATATTAGTCCTAGAAAGCTGTTATTTTGCATGGACATATAATACAACAACGCTGTGATAACGCTACAGAAATGCTGAAAAAATAATTAATTTGGGGAACTTACCTCCTGTAGGTAAGGTGGGGATTAACTTTTTGGGAATTGATCTTCCCATCGTGTGGGATATTGTTGGATAGGTATTTTAAAACCATTTAGGGGTGCGAAGACAATTTTTCGATATAGAGTTCCGTTTGCTCGAGCGTTTAGTAGGTACATAATGTATAAAAAAATGTATGCGCATTTATATTGTTTAGTCAGACAGCAAGGTCTAATTTCAAATAAAGATGAAAGAGATAAATGATTTGATTTGATTTGAAATTTAAATCTCTCACTGCGTTATGTCACAAGCACTCCCAGTTCCCTATAAAGGTAGATTAAAAAGACAGACTTCCAGTGTCCATAGCGGAGAACCGGGCGGCCGCGGGGGACGGCGGAGGAGACGACTCCGAGACCGAAGCCAAAGCTCCCAAGAAAGCTGACTGCATGCAGGTATGTTATGTAAATTATAACTTCTAGTAAGTAACAATCCGCTAATCTTAATCCTACTCAATGCCATTGAAACTTGCAGCGTACGGCCGGATACCGCTAGACTAATTACATATCTCGCGACAGGTTTGCAACAGGCGGAAATCTTGCGATCAAAGCTGTCAAAGGTCAATTTTGTATATGTTAACAGCAAGAAATTGACGTTTGACAGCGATGATCGCGAGCTTTACGTCTGTTGCACCAAATACGCGAAAAAGGGATAACTACTTGTACTTAGTCTCTTTGGTCCATCATCATCTCAGCCGCGGCACGTGCACGGCTGGGCATGCCCTCCCTCACGGAGCTGCAACTGTTGAGCGTAAAGAGTTTGTCGCCATACTTACCACGCTTGGCAGACGGGTTGGCGAGCGCAGTGCGGTATGTCGCAGACGCAGCTGCCCATCTTCCGGAAAATACTTTGGCAGATTCTTACAGCATTCATAGGCAAGAGGGACAACATTCTAATGCCAGTGCTCCACCGCATTCTTTTTTGTACTTTTAGTTATTGTAATAACTAAAAGTACAAAAAGTTTCAATGCCGTGCGAACACTTGTTCCGCTTACCCGTTACTATCGTACCTTCGTCAGCATAAATATAACACCAACCTTTGACTCATCACCTACGTTTTACTCTTCTCTGTCTCCTCGATACCGTTATTATTGTTCCCCAAGTTTTCGTGATGAAGTGTGCAACGTCGAATTTAGCGATGGAGTGAAATGCTCCAGCTGCAAAAGTCACTTGGACTTCGCCTGTGCGAACATATCGGAGACCACCTGGAGGAGATATGGAACTGACAAACGTTCTCAATGGAGATGTCCGGCGTGTAGAGCACCTTCACCAAATTTGCTGACTCCTGCGGAACCTGCGTCTCTTGACACCATAATGAAGGAGCTCCGGTCCATGAAACTCCAACTGTCCAGCTTAACAGGACTTAAGGATGACATGGCTTCAATCAAGCAGGAGCTATCGGATCTCAAGGATACTTGTATATTTACAAGCGAGAAGCTCAATGACCTTGGTGGAAAGCTTACAGGGTTAGAGACCAGAGTAACCAACCTTGAAAATCTGCAGGGTACTGTGACTAGTCTGCAGTGTGAATTAGCAAAAACCAAGCTCGAGTTGGCTACTCAGGAACAGAGGTCAAGGCTGACTAATGTCGAAATCAAAGGTGTGCCAAACAAGAAGGATGAAAACCTCTTTACGATCTTTGAGCAAGTCAGTCGAAAGGTCAACTTTACTGTACCTAAATCCCAGATCAATTATATATCTTGGGTTCCAATGCATAACTCAAAGGGAAAGCTGATAATAGTGAGCTTTATTAATCGCTATGTCAAAGAAGACTTTATAGCAGCGGCACGCGCTGATAAAAAGTTATGCACCATGGACTTAGGATTCCAAGGGGCCTCAAACAGAGTATATGTAAATGACCACCTAAGTATGGATCAAAAGAGACTCCTAACCTTGACCAAAACTACTGCCCAGAATAAGAACTACAGATACGTCTGGATAAAACATGGTAAAATTCATGTTCGCCGTGATGACTCTTCAAAGGTGATCGTAATTAGGCAAGAAAACGATTTAAACAAAATTGCTTAAAATGTTGGCAACACCTTGTTATAAACTCATATAATGGAATCTATAAACTTTTTAATGTATCGTTCGAAAATGTAATTTTTAACTACAAATATTTTAATTTATGTGCTTTAGTCCCGTTAATGTGTAAATTGTTGTGTACCCCTACCTTGCTAATGACCTGCCTTTGTTATCACTGCCAAGTCATATTGTTTAATGCTGAAACAAATGCGTACATGTCTAACTCGCTTACTCACATGCATTTTGCATCTTCCTGCTATCTACTTCGCACGGTTGCTGGCCATCGTCCGTCAGCTTTTTTAAAAGTCTACCCCCGCGTTCTATCGAGTAATAATTTATATATTCTTGCTATGTGCATTATAACTGCGACGCTAATATACTGCTGCCTATTTAGTTGCTATGTTTGTTTAGTTCACAATGGGGCCTTTTAAAGGCAATAGTCGTGATTTAAGCATTTATCAGAATGTTCGCTGACTTAGAACTAAAACGGAATCGGTGTATCGTGAAGTTTGTTTAAATTCGTATGACATGATAATCATCACCGAAACATGGTTATTAGACGGTATATCAAATTGTGAGTTATTCGACGATCGGTATTTAGTTTGGCGTCGTGATCGTGATTACAGCTTTACAAGACAAACAAAAGGCGGGGGGGTATTAATAGCTACGCGTAAAGATGTGCAAGTTAAATTAATGCCCCATTTTAATTCTACAGCTGAGGATCTTTGGATTTGTGTACGTCTGATGCAAACGAATACGAGGAGGTGGGTAAATTTGTATATCTGTGTTATTTATTTGTGTGATCAGAAAAATGGCTTGTCATTTAGTTCTCAACTTAGTAATTTTCTCACGGAACTAAATAACATAACCTCAATGAACCCTTCTGACGCGTTTTTAGTGGTTGGGGATTTCAATTTAAACGGTGTTATGTGGCATACTTCGGATAACTATATATACTACCCCATGAACATGTCTACCACGGACGAGTATCTGCTAACTGATGAAATGAGTGCCTTGGATCTATCTCAGTATAACGCCGTTATACTGAGATAGATCCAAGGCACTCATTTCATAACGGGATAGTTAATAAAGGCAGTAGAATACTTGATCTTGTATTTTCCACCCAATCTATTTCAATAACTGAATGTGCTGATCCGATAACGCCGGTTGATGATCATCACCCGGTCTTATTAATTAGTATTCAGTCATTTGAAACCTCCACTTTAGGCTATGCGCCGCGAACACGGTATTTATTTGGCAAGGGTGATTTTGAATCAATAAACAGCGAGATTTATACTATTAATTGGCATAGTGAGTTCTCTTCTCGTTCAATGGATGAATGTGTGAGTTTCTTTAATCAAACTTTGAGGGATCTTCATGACAAGTTTATACCTACTAAAAAATCACATTTCATATCCCATATGGTATAATTTGGCACAAAAAAAAGCTATAAAGGAAAAGTATAAATATGAGCTTGAGCTTAATATCTCAAAATGCTCGGTTATTACTTTCACTCGTAAAATTAATATAATTCCTACAAAATACGCATTTCAAGGTCAAGTCCTTTCTATAAATCATAGTATACGAGACCTTGGAGTATATCACGACTCTAAATTGCTCTTCGATGTTCACATTGACAAGATAGTCAGTAAATCTTCTAAAGCACTTGGGTTTGTCATGCGTATCTCTAAGAGCTTTACGGAGGCTAAAAACATGAAAATATTATACTGCACGTTTGTTAGAAGTCATTTGGAGTATGCCTCCCAAATATGGAACCCATGCTACGATATATACATATATAGATCGTATAGAAGCCATTCAAAGGCGATTCTTAAGGTATCTGTGCTTTAGAGTCAAGATCCCATATCATTCAAATAACTACATTGACCTCTGCAAGAAATTTCATTTTTTAACACTTAAAAATAGGCGTGACATTGCTGATTATTTATATATTCTTAAAATTATTTGTAATGACGTTGATTGTCCGGACCTCCTGAGCAAATTACAACTTAGCATCCCTCGCAGAGTACTGAGACACAATCCTCCACTGGCGGTCCCTGTAGCTTCCACTAACTACAGGCAAAATGCGTAGGTATATGTTGAGAGCGAGTAATATTGTGAATGAGTTTAGTAGATTATTGAACATTGACCCATTTGGTAGTAGCATTGGCGAGGCAAGGCGGTGCCTAACACGTCATTTCTTTGATTATTAGGTAGGTTAATTATATTGTTTAGTCATATAGGTTAGTAGGTATTTAAGTGCATTTTTGAAGTTTTATAGAATTTTTTATATAGGTAGATTTAAGTAGTTACGTTTTTACAAGTGTCCGTTTTTTTAAGTTATAGACTATTTCTATCAGTGAAGACCTGTAATTGGCTTTCTGATGCTATTGAAAATATTTACTACCATTTACTTTAGCTGTTGATTTTCCTTATATTAAATAAATAAATAAAAAAAAATAAATAAACTGCTCTATCTACTGGCTTTAGAACCCTTCCTGTGTGCAGAATAGCGAATAATATAGGCTGTAGCTAATATGCAAGTATGTGTGCAGTGGATGGTGATAGAGGTGCACCCCGCGGCGCTGTTGTCGTGCGGCTGGGCGGCGCGCGCCGGGCTGGCGGCGCGCGCCGCGGCGGCCGGCCTGCGCGTGCGCGCCGCGCCCGCCGTGCGGCCCGGCCTTGTCGCCTTCGCGCGCGCGCGCCCGCCGCGCCTGCAGGCCCAGGAGCAGGTAACTATGTGTGCAGTGCCCCGCGGCGGCCGGCCTGCGCGTGCGCGCCGCGCCCGCCGTGCGGCCCGGCCTTGTCGCCTTCGCGCGCGCGCGCCCGCCGCGCCTGCAGGCCCAGGAGCAGGTAACTATGTGTGCAGTGCCCCGCGGCGGCCGGCCTGCGCGTGCGCGCCGCGCCCGCCGTGCGGCCCGGCCTTGTCGCCTTCGCGCGCGCGCGCCCGCCGCGCCTGCAGGCCCAGGAGCAGGTAACTATGTGTGCAGTGCCCCGCGGCGGCCGGCCTGCGCGTGCGCGCCGCGCCCGCCGTGCGGCCCGGCCTCGTCGCCTTCGCGCGCGCGCGCCCGCCGCGCCTGCAGGCCCAGGAGCAGGTAACTATGTGTGCAGTGCCCCGCGGCGGCCGGCCTGCGCGTGCGCGCCGCGCCCGCCGTGCGGCCCGGCCTTGTCGCCTTCGCGCGCGCGCGCCCGCCGCGCCTGCAGGCCCAGGAGCAGGTAACTATGTGTGCAGTGCCCCGCGGCGGCCGGCCTGCGCGTGCGCGCCGCGCCCGCCGTGCGGCCCGGCCTCGTCGCCTTCGCGCGCGCGCGCCCGCCGCGCCTGCAGGCCCAGGAGCAGGTAACTATGTGTGCAGTGCCCCGCGGCGGCCGGCCTGCGCGTGCGCGCCGCGCCCGCCGTGCGGCCCGGCCTTGTCGCCTTCGCGCGCGCGCGCCCGCCGCGCCTGCAGGCCCAGGAGCAGGTAACTATGTGTGCAGTGCCCCGCGGCGGCCGGCCTGCGCGTGCGCGCCGCGCCCGCCGTGCGGCCCGGCCTTGTCGCCTTCGCGCGCGCGCGCCCGCCGCGCCTGCAGGCCCAGGAGCAGGTAACTATGTGTGCAGTGCCCCGCGGCGGCCGGCCTGCGCGTGCGCGCCGCGCCCGCCGTGCGGCCCGGCCTCGTCGCCTTCGCGCGCGCGCGCCCGCCGCGCCTGCAGGTCCAGGACTACCAGGATATCAAGGCCAAAGTAGACTTAAAGAGCGATGTAACACGTTCGGAGTAGAATCAAGAATAAAAAAATACTTTATTCAGTGCGGCCGCATGGACCTTATTAACGCATCATAAATTACAAAATAAAACAACACAAATTAATAGAATATACCACATAATTGATTTAAAGGTTAAAAAATAATAGATTTAAAGTTTTATGGTTTAAAGATTTAAACTTGATCTTTCAATTTAATGTTGTCATCAGCCTGTTTTACATTAGGGAGAGTTAATCCAATGCATTTTGTTTTATTTTCATTAAGTAATAGGTTATTATATATTATTATTATAGGATGTCGGCGAGCGAATAATGGGGCTCAAATGGAGTTGGGCAGGACACTTGGCCAGACGAAATGACGACAGGTGGACGAAAACGCTGACTGAATGGTGGCCGAGAGAAGGGCACAGAAAAAGGGGTCGTCCACCATCCCGATGGGTTGACGATGTTCGAAAGACCGTGGGTTGCACCTGGCTAAGAATAGCTTATGACAGAGGCGAATGGCAAAATCAAAGGGAGGCCTATGCCCAGCAGTGGGTCGATAAAGGCTGATGATGATGATGATGATGATGATGAATAGGTTATTGACGTTAAACCAATTGACAACTTTTGAGATTGCATTATTCACCTCATCATAATCGGTGGTACGTCGTTTCATTTTGAACAAAAGTGAAGTGTCATCAGCAAACTATACAATCTCATGATTGTTTTTGACAAGTTGAGGTAGATCATTAATGTACATATACTAAACATAGAAACGGCCCAAGAATTGATCCCTGCGGTACACCCATTGTAACTACAGATCCCGAAGATCGTTTTCCATTAACATCAACTCCTTGTATCCTGTTACTGAGATAAGAAATAAGTAGATCCAAAGAGATATAACACCTTAGTGGCGCAATTTCCCGATCAATGTTTCATGGTGTACACATTCAAATGCTTTTGAAAGGTCGCAAAAAACACCTAAAGCGTCTTGTGACTCCTCCCAAGCATCATAGATATGCGAATGCGAGATTAATTATATGCCGGCATCAGTAGTGGAACGTCCGCGTGTAGATAGCTGATTTAGCTCTTCAAAAATTTTAATAAATGTCGGCAGTATTGATATTGGCCTAAAGTTAGTGGGGACCGACTTAAAACCTGATTTGAATAAAGGTATTATTTTACTGTGTTTCATTAGATCAGGAAATACGGCACAGTCAATGCATTCATTAAATATAAAAGCTAGCTCAGGTGCGATTATGTCTACCAATGGTTTTACAATGCTTACAGAAATACATTTCTTAACATTTAACAGCAACAAAATAGAATCTAGATAGTGATAATTTTGATGATAATAATAAATACATTTTGTATTCAATTTAAATTTCAGTTGTTCAGATCTATGCATGGTCACAGTACTTATAAAAGTATTTTTTTTTATTACATTTTGTTTTTGTTGCTGTTTAATAAATTCAAGGAATTCCCAAATCAATAGTGTAACAACACAATTTTCAGTCATACAAATAAAAATACAAAATATAATCATTAATAATACATAAAATCAATTAAAAAATGTCATTTCCACCAGATGCGATAGCCATTTTAATTTCCATACGTGGACAACAGCGATATAGTTAAAGCCTTTAAAACGTTAAATTTTCGTTATACATTTCAGTTGTTCAGATGGATGCATGGTCACAGTACTTATAAAAGTATTTTTTCTTATTATATTTTGTTTTTGTTGCTGTTTAATAAATGTGCTGGCCTAAATGGTCTAATGGTTTATATTACTGATCAAGCTCTTGTGGAGATTTTTTTTATTAGAATTTACAAAGATATTGTCAATACATTTAGCGGATGTTTCAGTTATTCCAGTAGGCTCCATAAAAAAATGGATTTAGGTTTTATGAATTATAAAGGCATGTTAATCTAGTACTTAAAGAGTAATTTTCTAAAAGATTAACATTAAAATCTCCACATGTAATGATGATTTTATTTGACTTTGATGTTTTGAATACGATTTCATCCAGACACTGAGAAGTGAGGTGAGACGAAGTATCACGTTTTTCATCAGGGAGGAAGAATGGTGATTTTTCTGGTACAGAACTTTCTCTGCCCCTCTACAGGTGGTGCGGCTGAATGCGTCCCGCGTGCCGCTGCGCCGGTTCCTGTACGTGATGGAGTGCAGCGTGGCGGCGCAGCTGCTGCGCGCGGGGCGGCTGGGCGCGCACGTGGCGGGCCGGCGGCGCGCGCTGCCCGGCCAGCTCGACCTGCTCATCGTGGACCCGGCCAAGCACTTCAAGTGAGCATACTTCCTGTACGTGATGGAGTGCAGCGTGGCGGCGCAGCTGCTGCGCGCGGGGCGGCTGGGCGCGCACGTGGCGGGCCGGCGGCGCGCGCTGCCCGGCCAGCTCGACCTGCTCATCGTGGACCCGGCCAAGCACTTCAAGTGAGCATACTTCCTGTACGTGATGGAGTGCAGCGTGGCGGCGCAGCTGCTGCGCGCGGGGCGGCTGGGCGCGCACGTGGCGGGCCGGCGGCGCGCGCTGCCCGGCCAGCTCGACCTGCTCATCGTGGACCCGGCCAAGCACTTCAAGTGAGCATACTTCCTGTACGTGATGGAGTGCAGCGTGGCGGCGCAGCTGCTGCGCGCGGGGCGGCTGGGCGCGCACGTGGCGGGCCGGCGGCGCGCGCTGCCCGGCCAGCTCGACCTGCTCATCGTGGACCCGGCCAAGCACTTCAAGTGAGCATACTTCATTTTTCATGTAAATCATCTTTTGCGGGGGTGAAACAGATCGGACGAGAGGTGACGCGTGACGTTTGGACATGTGCGAGTTAATACTAGGGCGACTGCCCTTCGTTCATCGTACCGATCGTGTTGACTTAAGTGACTTTTGGGCAACTGTGGGTATACACATGAGTAGATAAAAACTTTATGAACTGTTCAGTGAAAAACAGCACCACTTTAGTGAAGAGTTTAAAGAAAAACTTAAAAATATTCAAAAAAATTTAAAAAGTCTGCCAGGTAGCCATATCCAATTTTATAAGTTCTAGAATAAGAAATAGTGAAAACAAAATTAAAACCACGTGGCAAATTATTAATGCCGAAACAGTGAAAGAACATACAAAAAGAAATAAGTTGAAACATAAAATTAATGATTATATTATTGAAGAAGATGCCGACGTGGCGCAAGCATTTGAAGCATTTTTACTGATATCCCTATTACGACGACAAAATCCTTAAACTCTTCTCAAACAGTTTTTGAGTCATTATTAATAGATAATGTGCCAGCTTGTAATAACAAATTTAGATTTGAATATGTTAATGACCAGGATATTAAAAAGGCATTTAAAATGATAAATGTAAAAAAAACACGGATCTCTGGGGTATTTACCGTAGTCATGATAAAATCACTATTAGATACTGTTGCACCTGATCTAGCCTTTATTTTTAAGGAATGCATTGACTGTGGTGTATTTCCTGATCTAATGACGCACAGTAAAATAGTACCATTATTCAAATCAGGTACTGTGACTGACCCTACTAACTTTAGACCGATATCAGTTTTGCGAACGTTTAGTAAATTTTTTGAAAAACTTATGTTAAACTAACTGTTACGCCATTTTAATATAACCAATAATTAGGGGATGGGATAGGATTTCAAACTAGCTTTCCGCCTTTGTTGTATACAGCCGACTCCCTCGGTCCGCGTTTCATCATTTCGCCCGTAAACACAGGCCTCCCTTATGCATCTCCATGAGGGATAGTTGCCGCACGCTTGGCAGGCGGGTTGGCGAGCGCAGTACTAGGATGTTGGTACACGGAAAGATGCTGCTGCCCATCTTCCGGACGTATCCCTTAGCAGGCTCTTACTGCATCCACGGGCAAGAGAGGAGGGGCAACATTCTACTGCCGGCACCCCACGTTTACCATTGTAATTAAATCAATTACATTGAAATAATTGATGTTTCTTTGCGCAGGAGGGCCGCGAATCATAAAGCTCTGTCGGAGGCGAGCATGGGTGAGTGGACAACTCCTCTTTCAGTTTACTCTAATAAAGCATTATTTTCTTGTGGGGAACAGTATTTTTCTTAATATTTTTAGGGGGCTAAGCCCCCTAATATGCATAGCGCTGTCTGTCTGTCTGTGCATGAGACGATTACAACCGAACGCGTTGACCGATTTACATGAAACCTTTTTTGTTAGCACCGTCTTAGTGAGAGAAGGGTACTGATTGATTTTGGTGACCGGTCACAATGACTGGAGTTATTGTGACCTCAAAAGGTCGCCAAAAAATTTGTCGTCAAATGGCCGAAAACGTCCAAAAACCCAAAATGCCATTTTTGTCCTTAGGTGACCTTTTGAGGCCTTGCCCCCTTTTCTGGTACCCCAGTACCAATGCTTGTTTAAATAAGTCGAAAACTGTACGGCTTAAAGGGAAACTACAATTTGTTTATTAATGTGCAAATTAATTGAGACCCCTTTTCCGCCCCCCTTGTCAAAAAACCATGAATATTAAAGAATTCGATATATTTGTACATACAGTTGTGCAATATTCGACACGGGGAGATAGTGAAACGGCTGTTGGTTGGTCCTCACACATTTATTGCACGAAGACGGTGTCTGAGCGGGCGCTGCCACGCACACATGCGTACTTACTACTAAATATGTAACATCCTTATCCCTACTAGTATATAAATGCATGTATGTATGTATGTATGTTCTGTTTTCACGTCAAAACGGCTGAACAGATTTAGATGAACTTTGGTAGCAGTAACGCGGCAGACCCAGACTGAGATGGCGCGACGAACTTGACATGTTTTTACAAGGTTGGTCCTCCATAGCACAGGATCGGGATAAATGGAAGGGGGATAGGGAGGCCTTTGCCCTGCAGTGGGACGAAAATGGCTAGTAATAATAATAATAATAGGTATAGGATTAGATTAGACCATGGAGACGGATATAGGCTACTTTTCGTTGTTTGGGAAATATTAATGAATTTTTATAAACATGAATAGCTAAATATCAAATTGAGTAAACACATGTTACACATTATACAAAAAATATAATATAAAATTAGATACATATTGGTCTGACCATTTTCCACTTGTCCTTAATTGTAATTTTGAATTAATACGACCTAAAGTGACATCCAATAATATAAAAAATAAGTTAATTAAGCATTTATGGGGTAACAGGGACGAGTATCAAAAGCAACTTTATACCGAGCTATGTGATAAGGCGCTTCAAGATTTATAAAATAAATATTTATTGAACTTAGGTAAAGATAGTAATTTATTGTGCAATTCTGTAAAATTTATTGATAACATGTACCAAGACTTGGTATCTGCTGCAATTAGCAGCTCAAAAAAGCTTTAAATGTGAAATAAGTAAATTCAAGGGCAAAAAAATTATATGGTGGAACTTTCACGTCAGAGAGGCTCATGTTGTGGCTAGGGAATATTATTTAAATTGGGTTCATTACGGAAGGCCGGCCTCGGGATATCACTATGAGAGAATGAGGGCCTCGCGCAGAGAGTTTAAGACTGCACTTAAATACGTACAAGTAAACCAAGAGAAAATCAGAATGGATATCCTGGCCAGACATTGTCGTGATGAAAATTTCATAGATTTTTGGAAAGAAGTAAAAAAAATTAGAAAAGAAAAATTGTTTACCAACTAGTGTAGAAGGTGAGCAAAATCATAAAAAAATTGCTAATTTATTTCGCAATCATTTTGATGTAAGCAGTCCTAATGGAACATATTATTATAATGTACAAACTAGAAATTGTGAACAGTTGTCCAGTCAGGTCACGGAGAGCTGCTACGACATAATTACACCTGAAAAGATCCAAAATATCCTTAGAAAGATGAAACGCGGCAGGTCTCCGGGACATGATGGTTTAAGTAGAGAACATTTGTTATATGCTGGCCGGCATATCTGTGAAGTTCTGTCTCGGTTTTTCTCTCTTTGTATGAGGCATTGTCATCTTCCACAAGAACTTCTATGTACCTTAGTAGTTCCGATTACAAAAAACAAAACTGGTGATATCTCGAGTACAGCCAACTATCGACCCATTTCACTGGCAACGATTTTTGCCAAGATCCTGGATAGGGTTATTCAACAAAACCTTAAAGATCTGAAATATAATGATGGAAAGTTCGGCTTCCGTCCTCAGGTTTCTACAGATATGACGATTTTCTCCTCAAAACAGGTCGTTCGTTATTATAAACATCACTTATTATTATTATTATTATAGGCCCATCTGATTCCACTGCTGAGCAAAAGCCTCCCCCGATTCCCTCCATGCATCTCGATCCTGAGCCACTTCCCTCCAAATCATCACTTATAAAAATCAATAGTATCCTAAAATAAACAAGTTTATATATTTAAAATAACTGAATCTTCAATACTAATACTTACAAAAAAGAAAGAAAATCCACTGTTAATCCAACTACCAAATTTTAAGTAATATAAGTATTACCCACCTACTGATACAGGCCATTTATTTTATCTTTATACAAAAAAATAGCATACACCGAAGTCTAAGAAGAGTCTTTGACCTTATATTTAATATTTAATTTTAAATAATAATTAATTTTCAAATTAGAGAGTTATGTGGCATCCAACCGGTGAAATATTTTTTTCTGCTAAGGGATACCTCCGGGAGATAGGCAACAGCGTATTTCCGTGTATCAATATCATTTACTGCGCTCGCCAACCCGCTTGCCAAGCGTGGTGAGTATGGCAACAGCTCCTCATTATCTTTGGATGCATGAGGGAGGCCTACGTCCAGCAGTGGACGTGGTCAGTAGTCCAACGGCTGAGATGATGAAATAAATACATATATAAATAAAAAAAAAACAAATTGAAATTTTTCAGTACAAATCGGAAATTTAATACTTTAACCCTAATATTATTTATTGTCTTGTTTGGAGCGTTGACGACACTCGCGAGGTCGCGGGAAATTCCTGGCTTGACACAGCGCAGGCAGACAGCAGTGGGGTGCTGACTCGTGAGGCGGTCTGGTTGCAGAGCTGCTGGTGTCGCTGGGCGTGGGCGTGGCGCTGGTGCACAGCGAGGAGGCGGCGGCCGCGCGGGTGCTGCAGGCGGCGCAGGCGCTGGCGCAGGAGCCCTACAAGTATGTGTCGCTGGGCGTGGGCGTGGCGCTGGTGCACAGCGAGGAGGCGGCGGCCGCGCGGGTGCTGCAGGCGGCGCAGGCGCTGGCGCAGGAGCCCTACAAGTATGTGTCGCTGGGCGTGGGCGTGGCGCTGGTGCACAGCGAGGAGGCGGCGGCCGCGCGGGTGCTGCAGGCGGCGCAGGCGCTGGCGCAGGAGCCCTACAAGTATGTGTCGCTGGGCGTGGGCGTGGCGCTGGTGCACAGCGAGGAGGCGGCGGCCGCGCGGGTGCTGCAGGCGGCGCAGGCGCTGGCGCAGGAGCCCTACAAGTATGTGTCGCTGGGCGTGGGCGTGGCGCTGGTGCACAGCGAGGAGGCGGCGGCCGCGCGGGTGCTGCAGGCGGCGCAGGCGCTGGCGCAGGAGCCCTACAAGTATGTGTCGCTGGGCGTGGGCGTGGCGCTGGTGCACAGCGAGGAGGCGGCGGCCGCGCGGGTGCTGCAGGCGGCGCAGGCGCTGGCGCAGGAGCCCTACAAGTATGTGTCGCTGGGCGTGGGCGTGGCGCTGGTGCACAGCGAGGAGGCGGCGGCCGCGCGGGTGCTGCAGGCGGCGCAGGCGCTGGCGCAGGAGCCCTACAAGTATGTGCCGCGGGCGGGGGGCGCATGGTGCGGAGGGGGGGAGCGCTGGCGTTATTATTTTTAAAAATTCAATCGACCACTTGGTTGATGCTGTGTAATGTCCATGATTGACATTTGACATGTTCGTCTGTCGCAGGCTGGCCCAGCGCGCGGTGGACGAGCAGGCCTCGTTCTTCATGCGCGGAGACAACAAGGACTGCGTCACCGTCGACGCCAAAGGTACGCGCTTCTCATTCCATCATCTCAGCCGCAGGACGTCCACTGCTGGACATACAGGGCCACGCCCCCCTGTCCAAGGCAATAGGGGCGCCCGCGCCATTGCAATTCCAGCGCCAATTATTGAAATTATTTTTGTTGTGTTTCAAAAATAATGTATCCAACATTTTCATAGTTGAATATACGCATCCAAGACACTCGAAAACATAATAGGCGGTTTAGAGATTTCGCACACAGGCGCTGCCAGGGGTCGGCGCGGCCCTGCGGACATAGCCCTCGCTTATAAACCTCCAAGCACTGGTTATGAGGTTGATGCCATTTTCAATGAGTAATTCACAAAACTACACAGAAATGCCGCAAACGTTTAACGTTAACGATTTAAATTCTTCCGCTGCCGGGACAGAAGGCGCTGGGACGTACGAGTGGCTGGCTGGTAGCTGTTTGAGCTAGTTCATTGACATTGCGTATCGTGCAGTTCTTCGTACCTACTAATTTAAATCTGCCATATCTCGGAACTGCCCATCTTAGACACTGTAATGATAGGCATTAATGAGATCTACTTTTTCGACGACAGCTGTCTAATTTCAAACGGCCGTAACTCGAGAATTAGCAATTCCTGTTTGTTAAACGGCTGTTAGAAAAAAATATTAGAACAAAAGAAAATACATTTATTTTTGAAACGCACACAACACATACAAATTATATAAAAAACGCATAAAAGAATCAAATTAGATGCACTATTGTAATGTTAAACGGGCTTTCTACTCACGTTAATTATGTCGAAAATAGGTTTCCAACGTGTTCAGTTTATAGATCATATCATACCAGTGTATTTTGATCACTAACACAAAATGCCGAAGACATCAGTAGCGATGAAGAATCGACGCCGACGCCGTCTACCTACAGCCATACTCTCCCCACTACCGCAACTGCTACCCTTGTGTTCAGTAGTGGACGTTTTGCGGCTGAAATGATGAATGATGACTTTATCGACAGGTAACGGGCTGGCCCGCCTGTGGCAGAGCATGCTGGGCGCGCTGCCGCAGGCGTCGCTGGAGGGCGCGCGCGCCGTGGCGCGGCGCTGGCCCGGGCCCAGGGCTCTGCGACAGGTACACTCCTTAGCATTTATTTAACGGGCTGGCTCGCCTGTGGCAGAGCATGCTGGGCGCGCTGCCGCAGGCGTCGCTGGAGGGCGCGCGCGCCGTGGCGCGGCGCTGGCCCGGGCCCAGGGCTCTGCGACAGGTACACTCCTTAGCATTTATTTAACGGGCTGGCTCGCCTGTGGCAGAGCATGCTGGGCGCGCTGCCGCAGGCGTCGCTGGAGGGCGCGCGCGCCGTGGCGCGGCGCTGGCCCGGGCCCAGGGCTCTGCGACAGGTACACTCCTTAGCATGTATTTCACCGCAGGAACATAGACTGCATTTGATCGTAGGCGGACTTTCGCCCGCGCTTCTTCGGTCGCGTGTGTGATGGAGGAACCCAAGAGTGGAGTGTAGGGCGCATGTAGCTCCCCCGCGCCGGCCGCATCCTTGTAGTGCTTGAAGCGGTCGCGAGGTGACGCGAATCGACGCGATTTGTCTCCGACAATTAGCCGCTAAATTGGTTTCGCGAAAATAATTTTTCGACCCTCATTTGGTTTGCATTTTGGCGCGAAAAACGGCGGGCGCTCCGCGTCGGCGCTAAGTGGATACTGGCTCGGTTTTTACAATGGAGCGTATCGTGGTATTTACGCTCTATGGAAAGGGATTGAATGAAGCTTGTCAGTACAATCATTCATAATTTAGTCTGTGTTCGGGATATATAGCGTAAAAAATATTTTCTATTAATTATTGATTTAATTTTATATAAAAAATACTTTTGTTTGTAATTCAAAATGTATTATCATATATCTACATGTTTTGCGGTATATACATAGTATGTGGTATAACCTCACTATATATAACATAACATTTAGGTGTCTTAGAACAAAATATTTTTTGATCGTAATTATAAAGTGCATTTTTTATGCACTTTTTTTGCGTAATTTTTTTTTTAATTTTAATTTAATCGAATAAAATTATTTTTTCTTGGGCTACGTAAATTTTATTTGTTATTGTCATTGTCAACTTCATTGAGAAGGCTACAAAACAAAGAAGAAGTTGATAAACACCATAGTTTAAAAATGACAATTGTTTTCGTGGAACGATGACTCACCGATGACTCACTGGTCAGTTTACTTACCAAAACCAAACGACGGCTAAAAAATCTTGGTAAGTAAACTGACCAAAACCAAACGAGCGGTTAGCTAAACGCATAAAAAAAAGAAAAATATTGCTGGCATTCCCCAGCTGTAGGGTATCCCCACTGAAAACGTTGATGATGATTTACCACTGACCTAACAAGGAAAAGGTGCGCTTTACTCATTTACACTAGAGCACCCATTCGTTTGGTAATACAGTAATAAAGCGGTGGTGGGATATTGTTCCAGCACTGGCTGCTTGGAAATGCAAACTCTTAAGTGCTTCTATAAAACGGGCGACCTTCAAATAGAAAGCCATCTTACTGTAATTCCTCAGGTTGGTTTGACAGTTAGAAATACTTCATCAACTCAAATATTTTTCTCTTTTAATTTTATTTTACGGCAGTAAAAGGTTGCCCTCGTCCGTGGCAGCAAATTTTGGGTTTGGGAAAACACACTAAACAATAAAATAATCTAAATCATTATAATGATATATACATGTAGTAATTCACAATTCAATATGATTTCCACTGATTTTAAGAACTAGGATTTTAAGATCAGTGTCCCGTGATAACACCCATCATCATCCGTAGGTCTCGTCTTGTCATCTGAAGCAGAGTGTTTGTTATTTTTTTGTTTCTTTCTGGGAGCATTTGCTTCGATAGTTTGCAGTCGGGTCTGCGTTCCCATTTCTGAGCCTCGTGTCGTTCCGCAGCTGGCGAGCGCCCCGGGCGGCGCGGCGCGGCTGGCGCGCGCGCGCGTGGCCCGCAGCGCCGCGCCCGGCGCGCGCTCGCGCCGCCTGGGCCCGGAGATGGCCAACAAGCTGGCGCGCATCTTCACAGGGGACGGCGACCACGTGCTGGACTAAACACTGATCAAGACCAGGCATCGACTCGAAAAAAAAGCGACGCTGTGAAATGGATTTTTTTAGCTTCATTTAACTTCCCTCTTTGGGAAAATGTTAGGTTAATAAAAGCGCACAGATGGTCCTTATTAAGAACGGATCGTTTTACCCGTTTCTATTTTTAGCAGGAACTTGCATTTGTAAATCGAGAAAAAGGGTAAACCATAAAACAGTCTGGAACATGTACTTCTTTGTCTATGAGCACGAAGAAAAATATGTTTATGAATGTCAATCAATGTTTGTAATTATCTTACTGTAGCGTTTACTAATGTGGGTAGTTTAGCGTGTGGACACGCGGTGCTATAGTCTTCTTCACATAGTACGGGTCTGACCGCAGAGTCGAGCAGGATAGCCAGGTACATCTTCTCAGCCGTAGGACGTCCACTGCTGGACCAAGGATCAAGAACTGATCATGAGAGTTTATAGCCATACCCACCACGCTTGTCAAACGGGTTTGCACAGTATGGGTTGTTGATACATAGAAAGACGCTGCATCTTCCGGTGGTATCTCTTGGCAGGTTCTTACTGCATCGACAGGCGAGAAAGGTGGGGTAACATTCTACCGCCGGCACCCCACGGCGGGATAGCTACATGACGAGTGAAAAAGACACTAAGCTAATAAGCTTATTATTCTGGTGGGGTATTTCGGACCTGCTCTGACGTCACGCGCGGTGCCCCCGTAGCCCCCCCCCCCCCCCGGCCCGCCAGCAGTGCTCCCTGAAACACCGTAGTGGACATTGGGCAGCATTCATGAGCATCCCCGAAGGTGTTAGTGGTTCATTTTGCACTCCTTGACTTTTCTAGTCTGTCCTGCTGTGACGAACCGTTCCAGTGTGAAAAAGACTACAGAGCGCATATTTAACTGTCTTCAATAAGAAAGAAAGTTCTATGTATCCTAGTATTTTTTAATGTTTTATAGATGTTAGATTTATTGAAAGAGCGGAGAGAGGCCTTCAACATGTCTGTTAGTTATAAGACAACTTACGATTTGGAATGTTTGTAACAGGTTGTGATAAAATGGCGGCCCGTGTCCATGACGGCGCACGCCAGAGATGCGTCTCGTTACTATGGCAACGGCTAATTGATGCGTGGCCATCCATGGTTGCTATGGATGGCTAGGGATTACCCATAGCCAACGCATCACTAGCGTGCGCTGCAAAGGGCTGAGCGCCTTAGGTAGGTATGTATTATGTATGGTTCAGATATATATTTTTTAATGAGACGTTTTCATTAACGCGTTGACCGATTTACATGAAACCTTTTTTGTTAGCACCGTCTAAGCGACCTAAACCTTGTGAAATTTCCTAATACATAGCTAATTCCCTAGAAATAGTCTCAAAAAACTTACATGATATAGAAATTATTCAATTTCTTTCCAAGTTCATGATTTAAGGAGCAAAGACTTACGTACACCATGTGTAGGTACTCTGAACACGCGGGGCGTTTGAACTTACGTACACGTGGTGTACTCCAAGCACTTAAAGAGTTAAAAGGTAAAAACTTTCTAAACAGTTTCTTCGAACCTTGTATAGATGGCGTTAGTTTTCTTTTACTGGTAGGAAACACAATTTGACAATGTTAGCTATTGTGATTAATCATCAATCACAAATTTGCTTTCTCCGCTTGCCAGCGCCATCTGTGTTAGCTTCGGTAGTAAACACTTTTCTTTTTTACTGAAAACGGCTCACTGCTCTCCCATCGATACGATTAGTCGAGACGAGTCTGCCACCCATATCTTTAGACAATTCCTCAACTCCTCCTCCATTCAAACTCGACGGAAAGTGCCTCGAGCATTCCTCCAAATCATACTCGAGTTCGGTATCCTTAGTCGTTATTTTGGTTAAATCTCAACTCCACTCCGTGATGGGTAATTGTAGGCTTCATAGAAGTAAATGTCATAAATGTAATTGAGAAAATCTCCAAAATCCATTTTAAATAACAACAAACACTTTCGAGGAGCATTCAAAGTAGTTCGCGAGGTACCTACCTTGAGATGACAGTTCATTTCTCCACTCGTATGAGAAAAAATTTAAGGTTGGTTCGAGTGGAAGAATTTTTTACGATCAAGCATACCGAAGCGCATTTGGAGGTTGAGTAGAGGTTGAGTCGAGGTCGAGGTACCTAACGATTAAATATATGCGGGTGCGTCTCGACTAATTAAACTAGGAGTGGCTATCGTTTACCGTTTTTGAGCATACGCGCGCGCACGGATCTCGGTTTTCCCCCGCTATTTCGATCTCGGCAGCGTATTCTTCGAATACGTCTGTCGAGTTCGGCCCCTCGGCCGATCGCGTTCGCGAGTTTCGTGAAAGTGTCAGTGAGGTGCGCAGAAGGCCATGGAGCAGGAGGACGTTGGTGGACGATGGGATCCCCCGAACCCCGGCCGTCCATCAAAAGATCGCGCGTCGGCATACGACTCCCGGCAACATGCCGAAGCACCGAAGGCCCAGCGGCGACACACAGCGTCAGACCGCAATAGTCGATCACGGTTGGTCGTCCGTAGAGGTCGATCACCCCTCATCGACACCACCAGCTCGGACACTCCCTCCACCTTCCCATGGTCCTACCAACCTTGCGGTTATACGGACCGAGCTGTGGAATGCTCCAGAGCAACACTCTCTCCAAGACTGCCAAGCACCGGCAGCAGAGTGATGGGTCGGTATGCCTTGGGGTATGTCGGCGGCTTGCCGTTACCTTTTGGCAGAACCAAAAATCGACCGTCCTTCCAGATCGAGGGAAAAGTGCCTGACTTCACGCAAGCGTTCATCACGTGGGTGAATTCAGGGGCGCAAGCCCACCACACGTGCTTCAGCATCTTCCCCTCAATACCGTCCATCCCCGGCGATGTATTGGGTAACGACATTACAATTTTCTTAAGCGAGTCCAGATCGATAGGGGGGGAGTCATTGCCTGATGGCAGAAGGGCAGCCGCAATTCTAACCTGCCGGTGATAAGCAGTGTCGCTGCTGGGATCATCGTCCGGACAGAGTGCCGTCATCGACGCGGTCATAGACTCGCTGACGTCACAAGTGTCCGAACCCACGAGATGGATTCCATTGACGACATTCACCAGTGGTCTGGCGCGGCCGCACGCCTCCCTATAGGCAAGACCCCGTGGGTCCTGATTTCCGGTATCTGCCAGTTTCCGGAAGTGTTCCAACTCTGCAGAAGCCATCGCCTGCCTGTACGCTATTCTGGCTTGGTGGAACTCTTGCTTGGCTACCTCTTCAATCATTCCCGACACCCTTCTAGTCCTCTGCCAAGCCCTTCGCGCTCTAACTTGGTTGCGTCTGAGCTTGTCTAAGCGCGGAGTCCACCACTCGTAACCACGGTCTTTGGTGACTGCTTTAACGGTGCCTAGACACTCTGTCGCAGCGCGCTCGATGAGTTCGGTAAAGGACTTGCTGAGATTTTCTGCGGTGTCCCCTAGCTGTAGTTGACCGATTCTTTCGCGCACCGTAGTGTCAAACGACCTCCAGTCTGCGTTTCTGGTACGATACCGTCTCGGGATGATAGGCACTGTGCTACGTGTAATGAGCCTTGTGGTGTGGTGGTCTACCCTGAAGGTAATCAAACGGTGGTCGCTCGACGAGATGTCGTGCACCTTCCACCCGTTGACGCGAACGCCACGCGAGCTTAAGGTGACGTCGATATTCGACTCACCGTTTGCCGTACTAAAAGTGTACATCTGCCCACTAGTGTTATGTACCACAAGGTCCCGGCTGTAGATGATATCTTCCATCTTGGTGCGGTAGTCGGTTACAGTATGGCCTCTTCCTACATAGTGTCGGGGTTCTGAGTGCCATAGCGGGGAATGGGTGTTTAAATCCCCCCCCACCAGTACCGCCTTACCTTTCAGGAAGTCCAGCGCCTTCTCCAACTGACGTAAATGAGTATCGATACAGTCGCTATATTGGAAGTACGTCGATACCACGTACAGGTCAATGTCCTCAATATGGCAGCACACAAAGTGGTCGGTCGATAGGTTGTGCAATACGGCACACGGCTTGCAACGGTTCCGCAAATAAATGCCCGCTTTGGAGTTTACCCCCCATTGGATAAAAGTGCCAGTCGTGGAATATTGTTCTTGAACTAGAACGATATCCAGGCCGAGCGAGTCCGCTATGGCGGGTAACTCCCTCGTAGCCGTTACTGCACCACCTAAGTTTATCTGACCCACTTTTAATACAGGTGCGCTATCCATATTGGACCTGATTAATTAACTGTTCCTCTGCATGGAGGCGCGCCGGACAAGTCCTAGACGCAGTTTTGTGCGCGCTGTTGCGCTTGAAGCGCTTGCACGTGGCGCAGCACGCCACTGTCGCTTTGCACTTGTCGGCGCTGTGGCCCACCTCGCCGCATCGGCCGCATGTTGTTTCCTTGGCCCGGCAGAACTTCTCCGGGTGCCCGTACATTTGGCACTTGTGACAGCATGTCACGCGCACAAAGTCGCTCACCTCGACATGCTGCCAGCCGATGTGTACGGTGCCCCGGCTTATCAAAACCTCACGCAGCCTTGAGGAGCACTCGAATACGCACGTCGTCTCCTTGTACGTGCTTCCTCTTCTGGATCGCTTAAAGGCGCCCTTGATCTCCTCCTTCACCACCGAGAGTGGCCACAGAGGGTCTTCCTGAAGGTTGAGCTCCCACAGCTCGTTGATTAGGGCCTCAAACGAGGGATCCCCGTCAACGTTGTGGAGAACCACCAATGGCTTCCTCTTCTTAGGCTCGACCACCCTCAGCGATGGGGGGGCTGCTTTCTTTAAGCGTTCCGCTGCTGCGAGTGACGCTGTCTGTACAACAACGCCAGCATTGCCGACTTTGCGCATGCCTCTACTTGGACTACAATGGAGCGTGGCTCCACAGACCGTTTCAACTCTGCCTTAGTAAGCTCGGACGTGTTGGTCTCAGCTTCTTCCTTTGAGTAAAAGGCTAGGACTGGTCCTTGCGCTTTTATCGGCTTCGGCAACTGCCCTCGTCCCATCTTCAGGGCACTTGCGAAGCTTGGCTGTTCCGGTATCGCGGTAGCAGTCAAGGCTTGAACCTGGCCTGCGGCCAGTTTAGCTTCTGCTAATTCAGCCTTGCGCTCTGCGTCCGCTAGGTGTAATTCAAGGGCTGCGACGGCACCCAGAATATCCTGGCCGTTGCTGTAAATACAGCCGACGTCTGCTTTATTAAGTTTCGAGCCATTGCCCGAAGCGATACCCACAATATTCTTAAGTGCCATGCGCACGCACTCCAACAGTTGCAACTTCGTGGCCTGAGCCACGTTGAACTGTTCCGGCTCCTGTTGTTCCATCTGCTCTTACACTGGCACTGGCGTTGGCGGGGCGGCAGTTGCCCGCTTTGCCAGCGGGACTTGTAGTTGCGCCGGTCCCCGCACGACTCGTTCAGTACGAGCGCGCGTTGGGGCCGGCTGACTGTCCGCAGGTGACGTTAGTGTCCGTTTTCCGCTTGCCACCGCCGACGGTGGCGTCCGCTTTAGGCTTGCCCTCGGCGTAAAGGTGCCTTCCTCCTTGTCAGACATGTTTCACGGAATCTTGTTTTTTCGGAACTTGTTCACACAAGGTAAATCCAAAAGGATCTACCGAGGGAACAATAAATTGGTTCCGAAACCCCGTTAGACACGCTGCAAAAAGAATAAAGACACGCGAATCGATGTCGAATCGGTACGGTAATCCGTATCGATTCGACACCGCAAACCCCGGTTGGTAATGCCCGTAATACGCGGAAGCAAAGCACAGTACGTAAAATAAAAATAAAATAATGTCAACAATAAAAGACAAATGTCACACAGTAAAAACAAATCAAAATAAATCAAGTAATAAAAGACAAAGAATAAAATAATTCAATAAATTCAATTCAATTAATTAAGACAAACACAAAACACAATTAATAATCAAAACAATAAAATGATATCTTGCATTTATTGAGTTAAGTTGTTATACAAGACATCCGGCAAGGCAAGGAAGTATAACAGACTCACCCAGAAGCTGTTGGTGTCTCACTCCCGGCCAAGATGGCCGCCACTGTTATACACCGAACCCCTTTGCGAGAGCAAGAGGGTCCGATGTTTGGGTTTGAGGTGAAGCCCCGCACCCCTCAAGACACTCACTATCCCTTTCTAATACCAAGATGGCCGCGGTAAAGATAGGGAAAACCTCCTTGCGAGAGCAGGAGGGACCGATATTAGCACACGCGATCGGACAGTAATAAAATTAAATAATTTAAAAATCGAGCGCGCGGAAGAAAACACGTCCGTCCCCGGCCCGAGCCAGCAACGAAGTAGTAGTAGAGCCAGCTCGGACACTCCCTCCACCTTCCCATGGTCCTACCAACCTTGCGGTTATACGGACCGAATCTGTGAGTTATGATCCACTCGGGTGGCTCAAGACTCTACAAAAACCTACGCACGCGTGTCCCGGCACTCTCCCCCTTCTGGGGCATGCTCATCACAGTATGGACTTCATTGCTGGGCTGCTCCCCTCCAGCTCGGTACCTCTGTGCCCCCCCCTCGTCCCCGTTCGAAAATGTGTATTCCTCGGCCCGCCTCGATCTATGCCAGGTCCTGGCGAACCTCCTAAGCTGTCCGAAGTTCGCCTCACTACTTACTAGATCTGCGTGGTATATCGGTCCCTCAAGCCCTCCTTGCCTCGTAATCCCCCCTAACATGGTGCTTCTCGCTTCCGCGTACAACGGGCAATCCCACAGGATATGGTCCCGCGTCTCCCACTTCTCCCCACAGCTGCACCCTGTAGTGTCGCTCAACCCCAGATCGCGCAGACGTTTCCTAAAGCAGCCATGGCCCATAATGATCTGCGAAAGTTCGTAATCGGCTTCAACCCAGTGCGCCTTCATGCGCTCGCCTACGTCTGGGAAGAACGCGAACAATTCGCGACCCTTAGTCTCTGCCTCCCATCGAGCCTGCCAGGACTCTACGGTCTCTGCGTCGATGTTCGCTTGGATACGTCTGTGCGTCTCGTTCGGTTCACCCTCCGTCTCAGCTAACCTACGACCCGCTCTTGTCAGCAGTAAGTCCGCCGGCAGGACCCCCGCCAGAACCGGTAGCGCTGCAGTACTGCTCGACCTGTAAGCCTTCGTTAGTAACACTAACGAGGATCTTTGCGTCCTGAGCAGCACGCTGCGAACGACATGTACCGTAGCCCGGTGATACCATATTCTGGCCGCGTACGTGAGCGTCGCCTCGTATGTGCCGCCGTAGAGTACCCGGAGCGCCCTGTACCGCACTCCCCATCGGTTTGCGGAAACCCTCGAGACCTTGCCGAAACAATTGGACGCTCTGTCACCGATCGTCGCCGCGTGGGGTGCGAATGATTGGGTGGGGTCCAGAATGACTCCCAACACCTTGGCCTCAGCGACTGTGCGGATCGACGTGCCAGACGCATTGGTCTTTAGCAGAGGTGGCCTTTGCAATTTCCCTTTCAGGGTCATGGTCTGGGACTTAGCCGGGGCGAATGTGAGCCTGTTACGGGCACCCCACTCCGCTACCAGTCCCAAGACAGCCGCTCCTTTCTCCTCCAACTCTCTCCGAGCATCCCCCGCTACCAACACCGTCACGTCGTCCGCGTATGCCATAAAAGACACCCCAACTGGCACCGGCAAACAGAGAAGATCGTCGAGTAGAACGTTCCACAACGTCGGGCCGAGCACAGAGCCCTGCGGGCACCCCATAGTGGACGCTTTCCAGACAGCCCGGTCCCCTGCGATCATGGCCACCCTGCGATTGCAGAAGTAGCTCGTCAACATTCTATAAATGTTCGGCGGGCAGCCTCCGCGTTTCGCCTTAACCAAGATCATGGGCCACCAGGCGTTGTCGAAGGCCCCTGAGATATCCAGAAATATGGCCTGTAAGTATTTCGCCTTACAGTCTTTGATCGCTTGTAGTACCGATCCTAACGCTGACGTGGTCGACCGGCCCGCTCTAAACCCGTGCTGGCATGAGGAGATTCCGCGAGTGAGCTGTGGAATACTCCAGAGCAACACTCTCTCCAAGACTTTGCCAAGCACCGGCAGCAGAGTGATGGGTCGGTATGCCTTGGGGTCCGTCGGCGGCTTGCCGTTACCTTTTGGCAGAACCAACAATCGACCGTCCTTCCAGATCGAGGGAAAAGTACCTGACTTCACGCAAGCGTTCATCACGTGGGTAAATTCAGGGGCGCAAGCCCACCACACGTGCTTCAGCATCTTCCCCTCAATACCGTCCATCCCCGGCGATGTATTGGGTAACGACATTACAATTTTCCTAAGCGAGTCCAGATCGATAGGGGGGGAGTCATTGCCTGATGGTAGAAGGGCAGCCGCAATTCTAACCTGCCGGTGATAAGCAGTGTCGCTGCTGGGATCATCGTCCGGACAGAGTGCCGTCATCAGCGCGGTCATAGACTCGCTGACGTCACTAGTGTCCGAACCCACGAGATGAATTCCATTGACGACATTCACCGGTGGTCTGGCGCGGCCGCACGCCTCCCTATAGGCAAGACCCCATGGGTCCTGATTTCCAGTATCTGCCAGTTTCCGGAAGTGTTCCAACTCTGCAGAAGCCATCGCCTGCCTGTACGCTATTCTGGCTTGGTGGAACTCTTGCTTGGCTACCTCTTCAATCATACCCGCCACCCTTCTGGTCCTTTGCCAAGCCCTTCGCGCTCTAACTTGGTTGCGTCTGAGCTTGTCTAAGCGCGGAGTCCACCACTCGTAACCACGGTCTTTGGTGACTGTTTTAACGGTGCCTAGACACTCTGTCGCAGCGCGCTCAATGAGTTCGGTAAAGGACTTGCTGAGATTTTCTGCGGTGTCCTCTAGCTGTAGTTGACCGATTCTTTCGTGCACCGTAGCGTCAAACGACCTCCAGTCTGCGTTTCTGGTACGATACCGTCTCGGGATGATAGGCACTGTGCTTCGTGTAATGAGCCTTGTGGTGTGGTGGTCTACCCTGAAGGTAATCAAACGGTGGTCGCTCGACGTGATGTCGAGCACCTTCCACCCGTTGACGCGAACGCCACGCGAGCTTAAGGTGACGTCGATATTCGACTCACCGTTTGCCGTACTGAAGGTGTACATCTGCCCACTAATGTTATGTACCACAAGGTCCCGGCTGTTAATGAAATCTTCCATCTTTGTGCGGCGGTCGGTTACAGTATGGCCTCTTCCTACATAATGTCGGGGTTCTGAGTGCCATAGCGGGGAATGGGTGTTTAAATCCCCCCCCACCAGTACCGCCTTACCTTTCAGGAAGTCCAGTGCCTTCTCCAACTGACGTAAATGAGTATCGATACAGTCGCTATATTGGAAGTACGTCGATACCACGTACAGGTCAATGTCCTCAATATGGCAGCACACAAAGTGGTCGGTCGATAGGTTGTGCAATACGGCACACGGCTTGCAACGGTTCCGCAAATAAATGCCCGCTTTGGAGTTTACCCCACATTGGATAAAAGTGCCAGTCGTGGAATATTGTTCTTGAACTAGAACGATATCCAGGCCGAGCGAGTCCGCTATAGCGGGTAACTCCCTCGTAGCCGTTACTGCACCACCTAAGTTTATCTGACCCACTTTTAATACAGGTGCGCTATCCATATTGGACCTGATTTATTAATTGTTCCTCTGCATGGAGGCGCGCCGGACAAGTCCTAGACGCCGTTTTGTGCGCGCTGTCGCGCTTGAAGCGCTTGCACGTGGCGCAGCACGCCACTGACGCTTCACACTTGTCGGCGCTGTGGCCCACCTCGCCGCATCGGCCGCATGTAATTTCCTTGGCCCGGCAAAACTTTTCCGGGTGCCCGTACATCTGGCACTTATGACAGCATGTCACGCGCACAAAGTCGCTGACCTCGACATGCTGCCAACCGATGTAAAAGGTGCCCCGGCTTACCAGTACTTCTCGCAGCTTGGAGGAGCACTCGAACACGCACGTTGTTTCCTTATATGTGCTTCCTCTTCGGGACCGCTTAAAGGCGCCCTTCATGTTTTCCTTCACCGCCGAGAGCGGCCACAGAGGGTCCTCCTTGAGGTTTAGCTCCCACAGCTCGTTGATGAGGGCCTCAAACGAAGGATCCCCGTCAACGTTGTGGAGAGCCACCAACGGCTTTCTCCTCTTCGGCTCGACCACCCTCAACGATGGTGGGGCTGCTTTTTTAAGGCGTTCCGCTGCTGCGAGAGACGTCGTCTGCACAACGACTCCAGCGTTGCCCACTTTGCGCATACCCTCTACTTGGACTGCAATGGAGCGTGGCTCCACAGACCGTTTTAATTCTGCCTTGGTAAGCTCGGACGTGTTGGTCTCAGCTTCTTCCTTTGGGTAAAAGGCAAGGACTGGTCCTTGCGCTTTTATCGGCTTCGGCAACTGCCCTCGTCCCATCTTCAGGGCACTTGCGAAGCTTGGCTGTTCCGGGTTCGCGGTAGCGCACAAGGCCTGAACCTGGCCTGCGGCCAGTTTTGCCTCTGCTAGTTCAGCCTTGCGCTCTGCGTCCGCGAGGTGCAATTCAAGGGCTGCGACGGCACCCAGTATGTCCTGGCCGTTGCTGTAAATACAGCCGACGTCTGCTTTGTTAAGCTTCGAGCCATTGCCCGAAGCGATACCCACAATTTTCTTGAGTGCCATGCGCACGCACTCCAATAGTTGCAACTTCGTGGCCTGAGCCACGTTGAAAAGTTCCGGCTCCTGTTGTTCCGAATCTTGCACTGGCAATGGCGTTGGCGGGGTGGCAGTTGCCCGCTTTGCCAGCGGGACTTGTAGTTGCGCCGGTCCCCGCACGACTCGTTCAGTACGAGCGCGCGTTGGGGCCGGCTGACTGTCCGCAGGTGACGTTAGTGTCCGTTTTCCGCTTGCCACCGCCGACGGTGGCGTCCGCTTTAGGCTTGCCCTCGGCGTAAAGGTGCCTTCCTCCTTGTCAGACATGTTTCACGGAATCTTGTTTTTTCGGAACTTGTTCACACAAGGTAAATCCAAAAGGATCTACCGAGGGAACAATAAATTGGTTCCGAAACCCCGTTAGACACGCTGCAAAAAGAATAAAGACACGCGAATCGATGTCGAATCGGTACGGTAATCCGTATCGATTCGACACCGCAAACCCCGGTTGGTAATGCCCGTAATACGCGGAAGCAAAGCACAGTACGTAAAATAAAAATAAAATAATGTCAACAATAAAAGACAAATGTCACACAGTAAAAACAAATCAAAATAAATCAAGTAATAAAAGACAAAGAATAAAATAATTCAATAATTCAATAAATTCAATTCAATTAATTAAGACAAACACAAAACACAATTAATAATCAAAACAATAAAATGATATCTTGCATTTATTGAGTTAAGTTGTTATACAAGACATCCGGCAAGGCAAGGAAGTATAACAGACTCACCCAGAAGCTGTTGGTGTCTCACTCCCGGCCAAGATGGCCGCCACTGTTATACACCGAACCCCTTTGCGAGAGCAAGAGGGTCCGATGTATGGGTTTGAGGTGAAGCCCCGCACCCCCCGAGACACTCACTATCCCTTTCTTAAACCAAGATGGCCGCGGTGAAGATAGGGAAAACCTCCTTGCGAGAGCAGGAGGGACCGATATTAGCACACGCGATCGGACAGTAATAAAATTAAATAAATTAAAAATCGCGCGGAGAAAAACACGTCCGTCCCCGGCCCGAGCCAGCAACGAAGTCACCTCCGAAGCCAGCTCGGACACTCCCTCCACCTTCCCATGGTCCTACCAACCTTGCGGTTATACGGACCGAATCTGTGAGTTATGATCCACTCGGGTGGCTCAAGACTCTACAAAAACCTACGCACGCGTGTCCCGGCACTCTCCCCCTTCTGGGGCATGCTCATCACAGAATGGACTTCATTGCTGGGCTGCTCCCCTCCAGCTCGGTACCTCTGTGCCCCCCCCTCGTCCCCGTTCGAAAATGTGCTTTCCTCGGCTCGTCTAGATTTATGCCAGGTCCTGGCGAACCTCCTAAGCTGTCCGAAGTTCGCCTCACTACTCACAAGATCTGCGTGGTATATCGGTCCCTCAAGCCCTCCTTGCCTTGTTACCCCCCTAACATTGTGCTTCTCGCTTCCGCGTACAACGGGCAATCCCACAGGATATGGTCCCGCGTCTCCCACTTCTCCCCACAGCTGCACCCTGTGGTGTCGCTCAACCCCAGATCGCTCAGACGTTTCCTAAAGCAGCCATGGCCCATAAGGATCTGCGAAAGTTCGTAATCAGGTTCAACCCAGTGCGCCTTCATGCGCTCGCCTACGTCTGGGAAGAACGCGAACAATTCGCGACCCATAGTCTCGGCCTCCCATCGAGACTGCCAGGACTCTACGGTCTCAGCGTCGATGTTCGCTCTGATACGTCTGTGCGTCTCGTTCGGTTCACCCTCCGTCTCAGCTAACCTACGACCCGCTCTTGTCAGCAGTAAGTCCGCCGGCAGGACCCCCGCCAGAACCGGTAGCGCTGCAGTACTGCTCGACCTGTAAGCCTTCGTTAGTAACACTAACGAGGATCTTTGCGTCGTCGTCGTCGTAAGTTTATCTGACCCACTTTTAATACAGGTGCGCTATCCATATTGGACCTGATTAATCAACTGTTCCTCTGCATGGAGGCGCGCCGGACAAGTCCTAGACGCAGTTTTGTGCGCGCTGTCGCGCTTGAAGCGCTTGCACGTGGCGCAGCACGCCACTGACGCTTCACACTTGTCGGCGCTGTGGCCCACCTCGCCGCATCGGCCGCATGTGGCTTCCTTAGCCCGGCAAAACTTTTCCGGGTGCCCGTACATCTGGCACTTATGACAGCATGTCACGCGCACAAAGTCGCTAACCTCGACATGCTGCCAACCGATGTAAACGGTGCCCTGGCTTACTAATACTTCTCGCAGCTTGGAGGAGCACTCAAACACGCACGTGGTTTCCTTGTATGTGCTTCCTCTTCGAGATCGCTTAAAGGCGCCCTTCATCTGTTCCTTCACCGCCGAGAGCGGCCACAGAGGGTCCTCCTTAAGGTTGAGCTCCCACAGCTCGTTGATGAGGGCCTCAAACGAGGGATCCCCGTCAACGTTGTGGAGAGCCACCAACGGCTGTCTCCTCTTCGGCTCGACCACCCTCAACGATGGAGGGGCTGCCTTTTTAAGACGCTCCGCTGCCGCGACGGACGCTGTCTGCACAACAACGCCAGCATTGCCGACTTTGCGCATGCCCTCTACCTGCACTGCGATAGAGCGAGGCTCCACCGACCGCTTCAGTTCAGCCTTCGTTAACTCTGAAGTGTTTGTTTCAGCCTCTTCCCGGGGGTAGAAGGCTAAAACGGGTCCCTGTGCCTTAATCGGCTTCGGCAACTGCCCCCTTCCCATCTTCAGGGCACTTGCGAAGCTCGGCTGCTCTGGGAACGTAGTTCCGGTAATGGCTTGAACTTGACCTGCGGCCAGTCTTGCCTCTGCCACTTCGGCTTTGCGCTCTGCGTCCGCAAGGTGCAGTTCAAGGGCTGCGACGGCTCCCAATATTTCCTGGCCGTTATTGTATATAATGCCAACGTCTGCTTTGTTCAGCTTTGAGCCGTTGCCCGAAGCAATGCCTACTATGTTTTTTAGCGCCATGCGCACGCACTCCGGTAACTGTAACTTTGTTGCCTGAGCAACGTTGAACGGTGCTGTCTGCTCCGATTGCGTTTGCGCTGGCGTTGGCGGGGCTGTAGTAGCCTGCTTGGCCGATGACACCTGTAGTTGCGCCGGCCCGCGCACGACTCGTTCAGTACGAGCGCGCGTCGGAGCCGGCTGACTGTCCGCAGGTGACGTTAGCATTCGTTTGCCGCTTGCCACTGCTGATGGTGGCGTCCGCTTGAGGCTTGCCCTCGGCGTGAATGTGCCATCCTCCCTGTCCGACATGTTGAAGGCACTAGTCTTTCAGAACTTGTTCACACAGGGTGGATCCAAATAGGATTCACCGAGGGAACGTTAAGTTGGTTCTGAGACCCCGTTAAACACGCGGCAAAATGAGAAGGACACACGAGTCGATGTCGAATCGGTACGGAAATCCGTATCGATTCGACACCGCAACCCCGGTTGGAAATGCCCGTAATACGCGGAAGCAATGCACAGTACGTAAAATAAAATAATGTCAACAATAAAAACAAATGTCACACAGTAAAAGAATATCACATAAAATAAATCAAGTAAAAATAATAGACAAAAAAAAAAATAATTCACCAATTCAATAATTCAATAAATCAATAAATTAAATTCATTTCAATTAATTAAGACAAACACAAATAATCAAAACAATAAAATGATATCACGCATTTATTGAGTGGAGTTTTTATGCGTGCTACCCGGCAAGGCAAGGAAGTAATGAAACTCACCCAAAACTGTTGGTGTCTCGCTCGCGGCCAAGATGGCCGCCACCGTTATACACCGAACCCCTTTGCGAAAGCAAGAGGGTCCGATGTTTGGGTTTGAGGTGAAGCCCCGCACCCCTCAAGACACTCACTATCCCTATCTAATACCAAGATGGCCGCGGTGAAGATAGGGAAAACCTCCTTGCGAGAGCAGGAGGGACCGATATTAGCACACGCGATCGGACAGTAATAAAATTAAATAA
Organism: Pasiphila rectangulata; assembly: GCA_963082625.1. Classification (NCBI taxonomy): domain Eukaryota; kingdom Metazoa; phylum Arthropoda; class Insecta; order Lepidoptera; family Geometridae; genus Pasiphila; species Pasiphila rectangulata. The sequence continues at coordinate 16,239,108 of OY720256.1, read as the reverse complement.
ATTAAAAATCGAGCGCGCGGAGAAAAACACGTCCGTCCCCGGCCCGAGCCAGCAACGAAGTAGCCAGCTCGGACACTCCCTCCACCTTCCCATGGTCCTACCAACCTTGCGGTTATACGGACCGAATCTGTGAGTTATGATCCACTCGGGTGGCTCAAGACTCTACAAAAACCTATGCACGCGTGTCCCGGCACTCTCCCCCTTCTGGGGCATGCTCATCACAGAACAGACTTCATTGCTGGGCTGCTCCCCTCCAGCTCGGTACCTCTGTGCCCCCCCCTCGTCCCCGTTCGAAAATGTGCTTTCCTCGGCCCGCCTCGATCTATGCCAGGTCCTGGCGAACCTCCTAAGCTGTCCGAAGTTCGCCTCACTACTTACTAGATCTGCGTGGTATATCGGTCCCTCAAGCCCTCCTTGCCTCGTAATCCCCCCTAACATGGTGCCTCTTGCTTCCGCGTACAACGGGCAATCCCACAGGATATGGTCCCGCGTCTCCCACTTCTCCCCACAGCTGCACCCTGTAGTGTCGCTCAACCCCAGATCGCTCAGACGTTTCCTAAAGCAGCCATGGCCCATAAGGATCTGCGAAAGTTCGTAATCAGGTTCAACCCAGTGCGCCTTCATGCGCTCGCCTACGTCTGGGAAGAACGCGAACAATTCGCGACCCTTAGTCTCGGCCTCCCATCGAGCCTGCCAGGACTCTACGGTCTCTGCGTCGATGCTCGCTCGGATACGTCTGTGCGTCTCGTTCGGTTCACCCTCCGTCTCAGCTAACCTACGACCCGCTCTTGTCAGCAGTAAGTCCGCCGGCAGGACCCCCGCCAGAACCGGTAGCGCTGCAGTACTGCTCGACCTGTAAGCCTTCGTTAGTAAAACTAACGAGGATCTTTGCGTCCTGAGCAGCACGCTGCGAACGACATGTACCGTAGCCCGGTGATACCATATTCTGGCCGCGTACGTGAGCGTCGCCTCGTATGTGCCGCCATAGAGTACCCGGAGCGCCCTGTACCGCACTCCCCATCGGTTTGCGGAAACCCTCGAGACCTTGCCGAAACAATTGGACGCTCTGTCACCGATCGTCGCCGCGTGGGGTGCAAATGATTGGGTGGGGTCCAAAATGACTCCCAACACCTTGGCCTCAGAGACTGTGCGGATCGACGTGCCAGACGCATTGGTCTTTAGCAGAGGTGGCCTTTGCAATTTCCCTTTCAGGGTCATGGTCTGGGACTTAGCCGGGGCGAATGTGAGCCTGTTACGGGCACCCCACTCCGCTACCAGTCCCAAGACAGCCGCTCCTTTCTCCTCCAACTCTCTCCGAGCATCCCCCGCTACCAACACCGTCACGTCGTCCGCGTATGCCATAAAAGACACCCCAACTGGCACCGGCAAACAGAGAAGATCGTCGAGTAGAACGTTCCACAACGTCGGGCCGAGAACAGAGCCCTGCGGGCACCCCATAGTGGACGCCTTCCAGACAGCCCGGTCCCCTGCGATCATGGCCACCCTGCGATTGCAGAAGTAGCTCGTCAACATTCTATAAATGTTCGGCGGGCAGCCTCCGCGTTTCGCCTTAACCAAGATCATGGGCCACCAGGCGTTGTCGAAGGCCCCTGAGATATCCAGAAATATGGCCTGTAAGTATTTCGCCTTACAGTCTTTTATCGCTTGTAGTACCGATCCTAACGCTGACGTGGTCGACCGGCCCGCTCTAAACCCGTGCTGGCATGAGGAGATTCCGCGAGTGAGCTGTGGAATACTCCAGAGCAACACTCTCTCCAAGACTTTGCCAAGCACCGGCAGCAGAGTGATGGGTCGGTATGCCTTGGGGTCCGTCGGCGGCTTGCCGTTACCTTTTGGCAGAACCAACAATCGACCGTCCTTCCAGATCGAGGGAAAAGTACCTGACTTCACGCAAGCGTTCATCACGTGGGTAAATTCAGGGGCGCAAGCCCACCACACGTGCTTCAGCATCTTCCCCTCAATACCGTCCATCCCCGGCGATGTATTGGGTAACGACATTACAATTTTCCTAAGCGAGTCCAGATCGATAGGGGGGGAGTCATTGCCTGATGGTAGAAGGGCAGCCGCAATTCTAACCTGCCGGTGATAAGCAGTGTCGCTGCTGGGATCATCGTCCGGACAGAGTGCCGTCATCAGCGCGGTCATAGACTCGCTGACGTCACTAGTGTCCGAACCCACGAGATGAATTAGCCAGCTCGGACAGTGAGCGCACCCCCTTCTCCAGAAGGACTATCCCGCAGAGGATCAGCCCGCGGGCGCAGACGCTTTCCGAGGTGATGATCCCCCCGCCGCATCCCCGCAGAACCTGCCACCTTCCCCACGCTCGCTGTCTCCTAAGTCTGCGCACGACGTTGATCTCAACGTCTATGCGCAGCTGAGGAAACTTACGCCGATCGCAGCCACAAAAGCAGGACGTGCCAGCAGCAGCGCGCCCAGAATCATCCCAAGCCCCGCCGGAAACCACCTGCCCGGGTATGTTGGTTGAGCCAGCCCAAACCCCCAAGAAGTCCCACTATCCACTCCTTGTCGTGGAGCAGATGCCCACTTGGCCACGGTACTTCAAGGCCATCAAAGGCTTTTTAGGCCACACACCAAACGCTCGGCCATACGGCAAGGGCGTTCGATTTACACCGGAGTCGGCTGCGGAGTACCGCGCCATCCGGCGCTACCTCACGGAGTTGGAGGAACCACTCAGCTGGTTCTCGTACTCTCCGCCTGAGGAGCGCCAGATCAAGATCGCCATCGCCAGAGATAGCGCAGTACTTCCTCTCCAAGGGCTTCGAGGCGGAGCTTATCAAGCCTAAAGGGTCGCCCAGGCTGCTTCTTCCTCGGCGTGTTCAAGCCGACCCCCAACCTTCTGCTGGCCATCTATGACGTCACTGAGGTGCTACTCATGCCGGGTGACCGGATCGAGAGCTGGAGGGGCAAGAAAGGCCCCGCCCAGTGTCACCGCTGCCAGGGATTCAGACACTCGAGCCACCACTGCCATCGCCCTCTCGTGGTGCGATCCTCCGCACCGGACGCAGGCCACTGCCCCAGGAGCAAGGAGGAAGCACCGACGTGCGTCAATTGCCACGGCCCTCATACGTCCAACAAAACAAGCTGGCCATCACCGAGACCACGACGACCCCGCAACCCACACCGGCCCTACCGCGCCCCGCAGCCACAACCACACCGAAGACCCTCCAGCATGATACAACACCTGGAGGTGTTGGATGCAGCACTGCAGATCCTGCACGACGTCCTTATGGCGATCCGGCAGGGGACGAGCCCGATCCCGCTGATTCTCAGCGGCATAGGGACGCTCGTGCAGCTGCAGCTGCGCTAAGGGGCACCTAAAGAGGACCTCCAACCTCACCACGCCCGCGCAAACGCAGGCTTCAAGCAACAGGCTCAGTACGAGCCGACCCGAGGACCCCTTAGCATTAGCTAAGGGCGAACAAGAACCGCAGGCAGGCTCACGCCCGGAACTGCTTCCCCACGTGGGCTTCGCCCACGTGAGAAGGAAACCCGGATTAATAATTAAACTAGTTTAAATTACCTAATGGTGTGAGCAACATGTCTGAACCTCATGTAGGGTTCTTTGTTTTGTGGTTTATTATAATCATGTATGTTATGAAAAATCTATAAAAGACTTCAAAATTCGTTCGAGCTTTCTGATGTTAAAGATTGTATCATAATTTTTTTAGATGTGTAGTTTCGTAGTCATTTTGCCAAAATGGACTGTTTTTATTGAAATAGTTATGTGTAGAATAATAAGTATGATCATGGTTGATGTAGTTTTGTAGTATTTAGTACCTACCTTTAAGAATCAATTCAATTCATTTAATATAAATTTAGATTATATTATATAACAAAACAGACTTATATATAATACATAAGGATAAGGATTCTTAAATGCGTTTAGCGGCGAATGGTCCAATCGTATCGTCGTAATCGTAAGAAATCCTTGCGAAAGTCACGTAAGTACTAACGTGACTTTCGCAAGGATTTCTTCATTTAAAAAATAATGACTGTTCTCAATGATCTCACTATTAATGGTACTAATCTGTCCACAAGGGACATAATTATCGTGGCTGAACTATGTTTATTAAATTATCATACCTAAGAATAAATATTCTGGTAAACTGATTTCACTTGTATTTATTTAGAAGCTGCTGCCCGTGGCTTTGCACTAGTTATAATGAAATGTAGGTACCTATCCCTAACAACGCGCTTGAACGCGCTATTCAAAATTTGTTCAAAATGTTTTTGGGATCGGATGATGATTCATCCGGAATGAATAGTGTAGCAGCGCACAAAGAGCATGACTTAAATTCTATGTCTATGATCTTTTCTGTCTGTCCTGAAGGTCCAGTCGGGAGTGTTACAGTCTTTAGTCCTGTCAGGTCTGTCTTTATTGTTACCTACGTTCATCAGTGTGAGCGCTTACAGTAGATTGACTACTGCGACAGTAGATTTTCGATGTAAATTTGATAGCGCGGTAGATTTGCAGTAGTTTTTGAAAAAGTAGCGGATTTCAGTAGAATTTCCTAGCAATATTAGGTATTATAACTTGAAGAATCCGATAATTTCGTCGTGGTTGAGTAAAGATAAAAAAACAGGAACAACCATGCTAAAATGGTTTTTAAAAACATATCATCGCTTTTACATGTAAAATGAGGTTTAATTGATAACGGCGGTAATTATTGCACGAATTTGCAACCAGAAAATAATATGACCGAATTAATTAAAAAAATCAAAATATGACAATAATAAATCAAATTAAGTACCTAACTAATAAATACACTTAAATGAAATACGGACAAATGTCTGTACGATCTGCAGATATTTGTTCTGGGTGTTTTTCTATATATAATAAAAATATCTATCTATGTAGTATAATGTATTAAGTATATCAGTCATCTACCTCTAGTACCCATAACACAAGCTCTGCTTAGCTTGGGGCTAGATGATGCTGTGTGATTGTCCAGCATTATTTATTATTATTATTATAAATAAAACCTGATAATATTAAACTTGTGTTTTATTTTCATAACAAAAAGTATTAATTTAGGCCACAAACTACGTCGGTACATTTTCAGTAGGTTTTTTCCAAAACGTTAGTTAGTAGCTTTCAGTAGAAAAATAAGTTAGGTAGGTACGTTTAGTAGAAAAAAAAAATAGTCTAGCGGTTTTTGAAAACTGTCACACTGACGTTCATTCTTTTTTTTGGCTAGTATGCCATCCTTGTATGTTTCAGTGAGTGTCATGTCGTTGTCAGCAATGTCATGTTAGTCTAATGTCAAAGTTTGTTTTGCAAAACACAAAACATAGCATAACCTCCATTTTTAAGAACATACTAACAAAACTTAGTCAGGAAAACTGGTTTTTGCATTAAAAGTGTCTATTGAGCCTTAAGATGACAGTGTATTTATCCAGAATTGCCTTTAGCGCAATTCGAAGTGCCACCTCTAAAAGTTTTACTGTTAATTCCATCTCCGAAACATTGCCGAAATCAAAATTATTTTCTTCAAAACAGAATATATACCCTAAAGTATGTAGTATAGCCGTGAATAAATATTCTACTGATGCCATCCAGCCCACAGTAGCCTTGGATAACGCCGGGCTGCCGTTGAAAAAGAAGATTATACACAAAAAGGATTCCGTTGACTTGGTACAAAAGGAGGGCCATTATTTGACTATTGCTTTCGCCACTGCCAACGCATACGACTTGAAGTCTCTGAAAGAAGCACTGATACAGCAGAAGCTTTATGAGCCCGGAAAGTGAGTAGTTTGAGTTTTTTCATCAAACCCATAAAATGATGCAATATTCTGTAAAGCAAGCCATTCGCGCAGCCGTCTACTGGAGTGGTCTAATACACCTAAGCTGCCTGGGCGGGCAGATCGGAGCGAGAATGGGGCATAGGCGACTAGATCAAGATTGAGAGAATTTTAATTATTTTGAGATTTACCATTTGGTGAACCTGTTTGAATCCTGGTAGTTGCCTGTGCAGGTTGTTACTAGCAGATCAACCATAAACCATAGCCTGGTGTGGCTGGTATAATTGATACCATGTTCTTGCTGGTTACAGACTTAAGTCAAATGAGGTGGGAGATGTGGTGGTGGCGAGCGCTGTGTACTCGGTGGGCGCCGAGCCGCGGGAGATCATCTTCTTCCGTGAGGGTGCTGTGGTATTCTGGAACTGCTCTGAGCTTGAGGCCAGCAATGTACTTGAATTTGTAAAACCGTGAGTATTTATTAACTAATACGAGCTCTGTGGCGCAGCGGGCGAAGGTCCGCCTGCGCTGCAAGGGGTTGCGGGTTCGATTCCCGCCTCGGGACAAATGTCCGTACGATCTGCAGATATTTGTTCAGGGTGTTCTGGGTGTTTTTCTATATATAATAAAAATATCTATCTATGTAGTATAATGTATTAAGTATATCAGTCATCTAGTACCCATAACACAAGCTCTGCTTAGCTTGGGGCTAGATGATGCTGTGTGATTTGTCCAGCATTATTTATTTATTATTTATTTATTTAATATGTTTGGTTATTTCTGACTAGGCCTTTACATGCAATAAGAGTCTAGTATCTTACATTCTTCTGACCAGTAAAACAGTGAGTTTAACATATCTGTCTTGTCTATTCTTTTCAGCTATGAAATAGAGAGTTATCCTCAAGAAGTAGTACTGAAGGAAAAGGAGGTTATGTCCTATGTCTACCAGAACAATGCGTAAGTAGGTATTTACTATTTCAGCAACTAGCTGCTGTTTGGTAGTTTTTGATTGAATAGGTAACAAACATCCAACCAAACTTTTGCACTGATGTGTCTATGTCACAGTATTGAATAGTTTTATGATTGCGATTACACTTGCTTGTTTCATATTGTTAACAGGTTAAACTTTCGCAACCAGCTGTCACATTTGTTTTTTTTATATCTAAATAAAATCAAATAATTCATTCATTAAAACCGTTCGGACATATCACATATTTACCACAATTACCAAGACCTTACCTCCAACTTATATTAGATTCTGTATGATTATTCCAGAAAGACATGTTATCTTCAGAACTCCACATTCATGATGATGCCCGACAGAGACAACTCACTGGAGAGGTATACATTCAGGTTGGTACAACATGCAGATTTGACTCTTCTATCCATCTGCTTAAACTTTGCCTAAAGGCAGTACATGTTATATTGGGTGACCTGTTATCTTCTTGTTCTTCTTTTTCTGTATTCTTCTTTTTGGTTGTTATGTAAGCTGTGTTGGTTAAGTGGTATGTACCCCCGATTTATGATCTAAAGGCTGTGGGTTCGATACCCGCCTTGCACCAATAGATTTTTTTCTTGAAAAATGTATGTTCACATTTAACACATCCTTCACCATTGCGGTGAACACATCGTGAGGAAACCTGGCTTAGTCAGCTTCAGACAAATTGACCTGTTCTTTCCTCTGACTAATAGCTGACTAAGCTAGGAGGGTGGTATAGGTGTCGGGCACAACATCTATCAAGCACTGCAGCATCCTGTACAGCATGAGTACTAGGTTCTGTTGCTGTAAAGTATAAACCATCAATAATAGATGTAAGAGGCCTCACTTAGCTCATTGGGTTATTATTGAAAGTTAGTAATACATTTTAGATTCTGAACTGAAGTGAATTTTAATACATATTTGTCTATACTCCAGCCACTTTCAATGTACAATATTTGTCAACAAACTGTCAATACATAACCTAAAAATAACTTTCTGATGGTTTTTTATGTATATTTCTCAATTATTGGAGATTTTGTGATCACTCCCTTCTATATTACTATTAACTCAATAAAAAAACTAACCTTCGAAAGCAATTAAATTTTAAATTTGACAGTTGGTTTACAAACATTCTACATCGCCAGTGGCTGGAGCATAAGTGAACAACAGCTAAAGGTGATCTGTGTTTGCAGCCACGCAATGGTGCAGTCCGCGCGGCTGGGCGCCTGGGAGTCCCGCCTGGAGGCGCTGGCGGCGGCCGTGCGCCTGCACGCGGCCGGCTTGGAGCGCGAGGGCGCCTCCAACGTCGACAAGAAGGAGGTCGGTACTGCAGATCTGTGTTTGCAGCCACGCAATGGTGCAGTCCGCGCGGCTGGGCGCCTGGGAGTCCCGCCTGGAGGCGCTGGCGGCGGCCGTGCGCCTTCACGCGGCCGGCTTGGAGCGCGAGGGCGCCTCCAACGTCGACAAGAAGGAGGTACTGCACCGGGCATAGCGAGAGGCGACACACGTGAAGCGCCAAACATATACCTCATAGCATACAAATAATAGCCAAACACTCGTTTGGAATGCGGCGACGAGTGACCCCGACACGGTGTCTCATTCCGTCGCTGCGCGGGATCACATCGCAGCCGTCCCACGAATCGACGGTACTTGACGCCCTTCGGCCGATATTCTGATTTTAAAAAGGTCTATAGGTTGTCAGTGGGACCTGTGAGCACAATGAGTGTTGTGTTGCAGATCGTGCGCAAGCTGGGCGAGCTGTTCTCGCTGCGGCACCGGCTCACGGTGGAGTCGGACCTGCTGGACACGCCGGACTTCTACTGGGAGGAGGAGCAGCTCGAGCAGCTCTACTCCGCCACCGTGGCCTACTTCACCATCCCCAGGCGCACCCGGGTGAGACACTGTAGCAGAGCGACCCGTGATGGGTCGCTCTGAGCTTTTATCTCTCCCATAAAGTTTTGATATTTTTCACTTAAACTATAATCACAGTAAACTTTTGATGTTTTCTTGTAGTTAAATGATTAAGAATTTGTCAGTAAATAATATGTTATGGTGCATAAACTACGACCGTTATTCAAGGAAAATCTTTTTTTCTTACAAATGCTTACACAAGGTAAAGAATTGAATTACCAATCACCTTGTATATAAAGATGGATGTATCTATTATTTATTTATTCATTAGGAAAACCAGCAGCATATAAATACAGAAAACATACTGCCTTGACTTACAAAACATTAGGCTAATAAAAGGTTTTCACGTATAGAAATAAAAATTTGACACGTTATACATACGTGTGAACAAGCAATACATCAACTAACTAACATATTGAAAAAAAAGAAATAAAAGTTTACACAAAATTACATATTATTAACATCTGCCAAACACACCGTCTCTCGCACGGCGCGGAGCTCCTAGAGCTAGATATACTAGTATAGTATGTATTGCACAAGCGGTAATCAGAAGCTCTATAGTAGTTGGTTAGAGGCTGTCGATTTCTGCATTGGCTCCATAGACAAGTTGTACAGTTGCCGTATATACTGCTACGTCCTCCTTACCCCCAAAATAGGCACTTTTTATAAAGGTGTTAGTTCTATAATCGCGCTACACGAGCGGATGGGGTTAGAAGCGCCATACAGGCGCTTCAAGAGCGGTAGTGCACGCTTATTGACCTACAGTGACGCTATCAGAGCTGTTGCGAGCGCTTATTACTAAAAATAATATTTTTTAGCGCTTTTATACAGCTCTCATTCTATGTGGTCACAACTGTACGGCTTAATTACTCTGTCTGAGTAATTAATTGCCTTACTTAAACTAGATGTACTATACTGATGTGATGTATTGAGTTTGTAATCCTCGGTGTGAGACGGCAGGTGCTGTGCGACCGTCTCTCGCGCTGCATAGAACTCCTGCAGCCAGATATACTTTCCGCTTGAGCTTTCAATTGTCTTCCTAGCTAGATGTCCTGTGTGCTCTGTGCCAGGTGCTGTCGGACCGGCTGTCGCACTGCGTGGAGCTGCTGGAGCTGCTGTCGGCGTGGGCGGCGGACCGCCAGCACGTGCGGCTGGAGTACATGATCATCACGCTCATCCTGGCCGAGGTCTGCTTCGAGCTGCTGCACCTGGCCGACAGGTGAGGACCCTCACGCGCATCCTGGCCGAGGTCTGCTTCGAGCTGCTGCACCTGGCCGACAGGTGAGGACCCTCACGCGCATCCTGGCCGAGGTCTGCTTCGAGCTGCTGCACCTGGCCGACAGGTGAGGACCCTCACGCGCATCCTGGCCGAGGTCTGCTTCGAGAGGCTTCCTTCATAGAGCTCTATCCTCGCCGCGCTTGGCCGGAGAGTTGGCGGGCGCAGTAAGGGATGTTGATACAAAGACATGCCTGGAGTCCGCGCCGCTGCCTCGCAGCTCGCGTGTGCCGACGACCTGGAGCTCCTGGAGGTCGTCGAAGGAACCGACCTGGAGCTCCTGGAGGTCGTCGAAGGAACCGACCTGGAGCTCCTGGAGGTCGTCGAAGGAACAACCTGACACTGAACATTGCTCAGCGAGTCTAATAGCCAACTGATACGCAAGAGGTTGCGGGTTCGATTCCCGCCAGAAAACATAATCTCGACTTTTATGTAAAAATAAACCGAGACAAATTTATTTTGTCTCTGTTTATTTTGGGTCTTGGTATTATTCTATGTATCATATTACAAAAATGTATTTTGACTCTAACCTTATGGTTATAAGGTTAGGGTCAAATATATAACACAAGCTCTGCTTACTTCGGGGCTAGATGTGCCGTGTTGAATGTCCAGCGTTATTTATTTGGTGTTGGTAAAGTAGAAAGTAGTCAAGACTCACGTATGTACATCCTTAACTCTGGTACATAATAATTGTACTTGATTCGTATATAACGGTAAATATAATAATATAATGATTTATTACATTTATTTAATTTCAGGTACCTCTAGTAGTTCGCTGGTAGAAGCTGCATTTAACTAATAATATACTATTATTGTATTATTATATGTTATTGTATATAATTAGTTAGCAAATTCATCAATTATATCTGTGATTTCCATACATAACTGTATTGGGAAATTGGTGTTATATACCTTACTAGTTTCTAGTTGTATCTGAGTAGTTTATTAAGAAACTATGTATTTTTTTAACGAATTATGTAGTTAGATAAGTAGTCAATTATCTAAGTAGACAGTGGAAATCTCTGATGTTTATTGTACAAAGATGTAGTCCATAACAATTGATAGTCGCAGTATCTTTAATAAGTGTAACTTATTGTTACTAATATTAAAATATATCAGCCAACTGAATTATTTATTACTTGTTTATTATTTCCTACTTTTATAGTGAATACTAAAGCACAGGTAAAGGTCACAGCTCATTAGAGCCGGAACAGCACAGGTAGTCAACAACTTTGAACATTTCATATACAAAGCATACCATGAATTTGATAGAACCAGGATGTTGGGTGCGGCCATTGGATTAAAATTCCCTAGCATTTTAGAATAGTATGCAACGTTTTTAGTAGTTTTTAGTTGCCTATAAAGTCTGCGCCCAAACGAGTCAGACTGTCGGCACACCCTATGTCAGGTCTCTGTGACCTTTAAGGCTCAGGACCAAACGAGCGTAATGTTATAGAACAAGACTTGCTATAATTTTAAACTGTTTGATGGGACTTGATCGCGTTATTTTATTATTTCCCTACGTTTCTTTCTGCAGCTCTCGTCTACCGAAACCACGGGCTTGTTACGCGTGACGTCCCGATGGACTGATTACAATTATGTCTTTTGATCGCGAAAGTTTACAAAGTACTAAGACTTACTATATTTATATTCTTGACTATTTCAAGACAACATAAACATATGAATGGCTCATCAAGCGGCGATAGGCCTCCAGCGGACTGCTGCGTCATCATTTCAGCTGTAAGACGTCCACTACTGAACCTAGGCCTTCATGGGTCTCCATGAGGGGTAGTTGCCATACTCAGCACGCTCGGCAGGTGGGTTGGCGAGCGCAGTACGGGATGTTAATACACGGAAAGACGCTGCTGCCCATCATTCGGAGGTATCCCCTAGCAGGCTCTTACTGCATCCACGGGCATGAGAGGCGGGGTAACATTATACTGCCGGTACCCCACGGTCTGCTGCGTAGTAGTTAGTAATGCGACTTCCAACCCGGGCAGGGCGCGGCCGGCGCGGGACGGCCCCGGGCGCCGGCGCGGGCCCGCGCTCCCGGCCTAACCGGCGCCGGCGCGGGCCCGCGCTCCCGGCCTAGCCGGCGCCGGCGCGGGCCCGCGCTCCCGGCCTAACCGGCGCCGGCGCGGGCCCGCGCTCCCGGCCTAGCCGGCGCCGGCGCGGGCCCGCGCTCCCGGCCTAGCCGGCGCCGGCGCCGGCTGATGGTGGTGACGCGCGCAGAGCCCCAGCACACGGTCATATCATTGATTGTGTCTCCAGGTTAAATCATTTTTATTAAAACTCGTTGCATTAAAACAGTATTTCATTTTCTTAAATACGGGATTACTCACGTAGTCTGTCAATATTTATAAAGAGGAAAGACTTTTATGTTTTATTTTGTATGTTTTTAACGAATAAACTCAAAAACTACTGGAACGGGAACTACGCGGGTGAAACCGCGGAGTGCGGCTGGTATATATTACCTATAAGGTCGAAACTTAATCCGACAGGCTGCGATTTTCCAAAAAAAATATTTCGTTGAAAAGTTTACCTATCTTTTTATATTATTTTCTTGAAAAGTTCATCTCACGTCAGTTTCGAAAGTAAAACAGTATTTATTTTTCTCTTTTTTAAATTAATTCAAGTATTTGCATTGAATTTCCATTTATTTTGAGCCTGAAAATGTTGGGCCCTTTGTGCCTTTATATGTACCTAGTATTTATAATTATTTTTGTGTAGTATTTATTTAGCGCTAGGTAATAAATAAATAATCAAATATAAAAGCCTTTTTTTTACAATTAAAATGTTAAACTATTAATGTAAATATATAACAAATCAAATCAAAAAATACTTTATTAAGTGCGGTCGCATGTATCTTATTGATGCGATACTTTAGATGACACGCGAGTTAGGAAAAGAAGCGAACAGAAGAACTTAACTCTGTCGTTATAGTCATCATTTAACAACACGTGCTTAATAAGTTAATATTCAGGACATGGAATAAACGGCGTGGGGTGCCGGCAAAAGAGTGTTATCTCCTCTCTTGCCCGTGGATGCAACAAGAATCTGCCAACGGTTACCTCTGGAAGATGGGCAGCAGCGTCTTTCCGCGTATCAACATCCGTACTGCGCTCGCCAACCCGCCAAGGCCTATGTCCAGCAGTGGAGAGCAGCCCGACGCCTGAGACGATGATGATGGATGCAATAAGTAATATGTAGGCTGCAGCGCTGGATCACGCGACATTTCCGGTGTCGCACACGACATCGTGTCGCACGCGCCTATTGTTGCCTCTGACATGGGACGTTAGGGCTTATTTGCATGTGTCGTTGTTTTGACGGGCGCTCCCTCCCAGCGTGACGCTACAAACGTGATGGAAAACACGTTAATCGGTCGGGCGTATGACGCTCATCATCATCATCATCATCATCCACAGCTCGTAGATGCCCACTGCTGGGTGTGGGCCTCCCTTTGTACCTAAATGCCACTGAAGCCGGTCCTGTGCTGTTTCGCTCCGCACCTATAACATTATCATTTTTAGGGTTCCGGACCAAAATGGTAAAAAGGAACCCTTATAGAATCACTCTGTCTGTCTGCCACAAATGGGTATTTCGAGAACTACTAATGCTATCGACTTGAAATTTGATATGGTAAAAGAGAACACTTTTTTACTAATATAGCATACCTATATGAAAATGTTAAAAAATATTCTTATTTTGATTGCAGGGGGGCGGATAGGGATCTCAAAATGTTTAAGTGAAGGCCGTGTGGGGTATCGTATGAAAGGTATTCATTTGTGTTGTGTGTAGTGTCCAGCATTATTTTGTGATTTCCCGACGTTTCGTGTTCTTCGCAGTCCTCGTGGTCACGGGTAGACTTTATACGCGATAAAGTCCCGTTAATCAGTTTTAAATTATGTCTACGGATCGCGAAAGTTTACAAAGCACTAACTGTGATAGAAGCTTGAAGTGTCTTAAAATATCATAGTATCTACAAAGTCAAACTCAATACCTATGTGTTTATTCAATAGAGCAAAAAGCTACATAGAATGTTCAATTGAAAAAAAAGAACAAAACACATTTAATCTGAACAAAGCACATGTTTTAAAGATAAAAAGATAATGATAAATATTTATTTACTTAACACACACGCACATACAGAAAGGCAAAAAGAAAACACACAGAACAGGTATAAAATACACAACATTACAAAACATTGGTCTTTCCCAAGTGCGCGGCGAAGTAGGTTCAGCCTCAGCCAAATGTCGCTATGTTTTCATACATTCATTGTAACAATTTCCGAATTAAAATTTTTGTCTTTATTAATATACTTCATTTAATGTCCCCAAGGATATTGGATAGTTTGGATATTGCAAAATGACATAATTTCTTATCGCGGTTGAAACGAGCAACACTCGGCCAAGGGTCAATATCATTTAAAATACTATACTACAATACAATACTTTTAAATACTACGTTCCCTGTGGACCCGTACACTCGTAGACGCAGCTCGTAAGTACACGTACCTACTACGTGGAAGCTGAGTAGGTGCGTAGACATGAATATCGATTCGTGATTAGTGTTTCTAGTACTTTAGCGGCTACCCGCAAGCACTTATGTACGCTGGGCGCTGAAAGCATTAGGGGTTCCAACCATTGATTTAATATGGTTGATACGCCCTTACCGTAATGAGATCGCGTCGTTTTGTTTCCACGCGAAATGAGTTAGGTCACTCATTTGGGTTCAGTGTATCACTCAATTCAGTGTTAGCCGGACGTGGTGCGTGTTATACGACAGTTCGTGCAATATGATTGCACAATAAATTGTAAACACTTTGATTTATTGGCAAAACCAGTGCGAGTTCGTTGGCATTATTGTTACACACATTATAACTTGACAATGCTACAGCTTTTGGCCACATCTAACGATTTAAATCTATGGTTTCAATTACCTGGGTGTAAGTAATACACAGATCGAAAACGTAAATTAAATAACTGCAAACGCGCAGACTGTCATTTAGACTCGCGCACTAAGGGTTTCGTACCGCCACACGTTCTTAATATTATTTCAAGGTTTTTTTATGCGGACTTTTGGCTTTTTGACTTTTGGCTAAGTTATTTTTTTATTTTTATATTCTGTGAAATAGAAGCCTGTGGCAGACGGACTGATAGAAAGATTGTACTGTTTCGTTGGGTGTGATTAATTGGGAGAACATTTGAGAAATCTATTCCCAACGTGTATCAGTGTGAATCGTTGGGAGGTCTTTTTGGAAATTTCAGACGGGTAACAGTGTCACTCGTTTTTCTTGACACTCTAGGAACCCTTTACGACGACGACTGACGACTTTAGACGGACGGGTTTGGTCTAGGAATTGGTTCCTGTTCGCACCCTTAAGGTAGGTACCCTAAAACACCTTCACATACTTTCATAGCATTTGTATTGAGGTAACTAACGTTTAAAGACTTGCTCGCCCAAAAAATAATAAAATTGCACTTTAACCCCTCCGGCGGTGTCGTGTCGGGTCGGAGTGACCTCAAAGGTCGCGCCATCAGTGCCACATGACCGCTCACACTGCGCTTATCTTGTTTGCTTTATCAACACGGGGTGGAAATATTAGGGGACCCACTTAATCTCTTTCAAAAACATTCATAATTAGATTTACTGCTGTTCATGAATTAATTAATTTAGACGCACAAGGCACATAATCGCAGTAACTGCAAATGAAGATAACCCTATTAACCAACCTGGTCAAATTGTTAACCTATCACACAATTTGTGTTCAGCACGTTAGTGCGTTATGCTTATGACACTTAAGACAATCTTGGGCGGATAAAGCTATTTTTTCGGCTTAAAAAATTAACAAAACATACATGAAAATCGCTGTCTAGGTATAGCTGTGATAGTAACTTTTGTAAGTTTTTTATTAGACGATCACTATGTTTTGGCGAAGTCATAGCTATGATCATATGGTAACGAACCCTACAAATTGGGACTTTTTAGTAAAAGCACAGATAATATAATACACTAGTAGTAAAAGTGATCCCAGCTATATACTTCATCATTTCAGCAGTCAAACATCCACTACTGAATACAGGCCTCTCCAATGGATCTCCATGAGGGGCAGTTGCCATACTCACCACGCTTGGCAGGCGGCTTGGCGAGCGCAGTACGGGATGTTGATACACGGTAAGACGCTGCTGCCCATCTTCCAGAGGTATCCCTTAGCCGGCTCTTACTGCATCCACGGGCATGACAGGAGGGGTAACATTCTACTGCCGGCACCCCACGGCTATTTAGTTATTTATATTTAACTATAAAGTGTCCGGAATCAGTCCTGATAGCAATCTAAGCATTCAGATTATTTTGTTGTCCCAGATACTTAATGTGTTGCGTCATAATAAGACAGACAGATAAGACGAGTAAATCATTATCATCATCTACAGATCGACTGCACTCACCACGGATGTATTGTGTGTGACACACGTTAGTATGGAAAATATAGCCTTGATAAATTAACAACTAAGGCCAAGACAATATACTATATTATGCTGAAGGCTAAGTACCAAGGGTAAAACAGTCAACAGATAGCCCATTGTAAGTTCACGGCCAAGAGCGACAAAATGACAGGCTCAGTTGATAAGTATCACATCAACCTGTTTGCGTCCGCTGTTGGACTCAGGCCTCTTTAAATTTTCGCCATTTTCCCTGTCTTCTCTTGGGCATCCGGCAGATACAAGTAACATAAGAGTAATCTATCAAAAAACTTCGGTAACAAATTAATGTTCGAACTCTTATCATATCACCCACAGACATCAATAACCATATTGTATTTTCACCCTTTCAGGTTATTTATCAGTCCAAGTCTAAGACCGACAAAATGACAATCCAACTTGATAAGTTACACGTAAATCTATCAAAAAGCTTCGATTATCAAAATCAATTTGTCAAACTGTTATCAGCCGCAAGCACGTAAACATAATGCATTTCTTCACCCTCTCGCGTTATCTGTGCATATTTCCCGCATCTCGCGCCCCTTCGCGCATGCGCGTCGCCAGCCACGCAGCCAGTCAGCTGGCGGGGGTCGAAGCGGCGCCTTGGCTCGGGGTAACTTAGACCCCGGTGCTCAATTGCTGGTTAAGAAATACATTCTTTATTTAAAATCATTCGTTATCTGTTTTTGTCTTTTTTTTTGACTCGTAGAAAAGGTGTTCGGTGCTTTTGACTGACCTTTGTAAATGTTGTGGTAGTGAAGTGTTCTGGAGAGGTTAAGACTGAAAACTCAAGGGCCGATTATCCGTATTGGTGAGTATCTGGGCTAGTTTTTATGAATATAGATGTAGGTATAGGTACCGCAAAAAGTGTCTTTTAAAACTACTAAAATACTAGTGTATTATATTATCTGTGTTTTAAAAGAAGTATAAAAAATTACCTAGATTAGGGACGTTGGTCCACTCTACAAAAATTATTTGAAAGACTAGTATCTAACGTAAAGAGACAAAACCGAAAATATGACGACGATTTCGTTTGTTTTGTTTATTGTTTTAAAAGAAGTTCAAGAGTTTGATGTAAACTTTAATCGACCATAAACTAACTGTTTATTATGCATTGAAAAGTCCAAAAAGGTTCCCATTGTCAAAGGCAGATTGGACCACGCAATCTGAGCTCTATTCCGGTCCAGTAAGATCGATTGCAGAATCAATCGATCGTTTATTTAGAACGGTTTAAGAAAACAATAAAAAGTGTGAAGGTTCTCGGGTCAGACAAGTTTTTTGTGAACGTTTCTAGTTCTGTGATGCTAAGCAGGCTCGCCGGGCGCGAGGCACGCTTCACAACGAAGGCTTAGGGTTCCCTAGACAACAGCGACACGAAAGCACATCACTTTGGTGGGTTTTCTACAAAAGTCATGTGCTTTGCTAGCAAATAGGGATTTTTCAGAAAGCTATTTTCCCTAGGGTATAATTGTATACAAATTAAGGAACATAGTAGTAAGAAAATTGATACTTTTATTATATAATTATGCTCCTCTGTTACTCTCTGCCTACAGCAAAGAAACATTGGAGGGTGTAGACACGATTATCCTTTGGTTGCTAGTATATTATCTACACCTAAATATTTTTTTTTGTGTATTTTACGTCGGAGAACACCATGCTAGCGCTTTTATTAGAATCAAGATGCTGTTAAAGCTTTGAATAATTCTACAAATCTGGGTTTTAGCTGTAGCCTATTTCCCTCCAATTTTTTGCCAATTTAGACCTTTCAACACATGATTTACTGGGTATTGTAATCAAAGATATAAACGATTTAAATTTTTGGCATTTACCGCGTTATTCACCTTTATTCGCCCAACGTTTTCATGTAAAGCCGTAACTAAATTGTAAGAAACTAAGTTGCCGTGGGGTGCCGGCAGTAGAATGTTACCCCTCCTCTCATGCCCGTGGATGCAGTAAGAGCCTGCTAAGGGAAACCTCCGGAAGATGGGCAGCAGCATCTCTCCGTGTATCAATATCCGAACACTGCGCTCGCCAACCCGCCTGCCAAGCGTGGTGAGTAAGGCAACTACCCCTCACGGATATCCATGAGGGAGGCCTGTGTTCAGTAGTGGACGTTTCACGGCTAAAATGATGATGATGAAATTGTAAAAAAATCAGTTTACGAGTTTCATGAATGAGATTTCAGTTCGCGTGCGTAATTGTTATTTCTTTACCGTTTACGATTGAAAGGGACCGCGGTGACAAAGGGCATGGAGAATGTTAGGTATTACCATTCCATGTATTTGACTCAGCTGTCTGTCTGGCATCCGTGATTATTGCTTCTGGAACAAAGGAGTTCTACTTAAGCTCTGACTCCATGAGATAACAGCTTATTTTGTTTCGAATATTCTAAAATAAACAAGTTTATAAAATTTTAAGTAACCCCCGACTCTACCTCTCGGCGGTTACCTTAATTTTTTTATAATGTGTACCCGAAGTCTTGCATTCACATCATTTCCTTTAATTTGATAGCAAACTCGGGTATATTTGAAAACATTAGATCATTCATCCCCTCTTTCCCCCCATAAGATATGGGAACCACCGCAGGAAAACCTGCTTTTATATAAAAAAAAACTGCATGCAAATTAGTCCACTTGTTTAAGAGTTACGGTGCCACAGGCAGACACAGACACACACACAGGTCAAACTTATAACACCCCTCTTTTTCGTCATGGGTTAAAAAGGACGTAAAGCGAAAGGAGGAAGCCAAATGAAAGAAAATAAAAAATAAGCGAGTTACAGTCATTTTTTACAAATTGTATATAATTAAAAATGTAACACTGTATTGCAAATATAAATTGTTTTTAGAATCAAAATGAAGTCTTTCAGTAAAATTATTGTCTATCTACAATATTTAAGGTATCTACTTTCCCTCCATGTCGCTGTTCGCTCTGTATAACACCTAGGAGAACTAGCGCTTATACCACTTATACTTAGTTTCTGTAATCTGTGCTTATACTAACATAGACTATTTTTTTTTGTCTACAATCACGCATACGAAATCGTGATTACCAGGTGGTTAGTAATAATAAATAAGCTAGAAATCATACGTGCGGAACCCTCGCCATAAAATAAGGCTTTTTCCATTCCGTGTGCGCAGGTAGTCGTGTAGTGGCGCCCACCCACACGTCTAACCTTTATGGTACCTAACGCCATTGTTAACACCACTACACATCCACCATATATCGCCCCAAACGGTATTATATTGGCCTTTATAATGATACACGACGATGGTGTCGATAATAGTTTTAAAGTTTAATACAAAAAACAGCAAAAAGAGATCCCGACCTTGCCAGGATTCGAACCTGGAATCTTCTGATCCGTAGTCAGACGCGTTATCCGTTGCGCCACAAGGCCTGTGAGAATTGACTCGAAAATAGCGAAATGAAAACGCGCCTTCTCCGCCAAAGATAGGACGACCTATCTTAGTAGTTCAGATGTTACGACAGAGATGGCAGTGGTTGTGCTCTGTGAGAGAAAAAAATATTTTTTCCTAACCTGTGCTGTTGTCCTACTGCTAGGCAAAGGTCTCCCTAAGTTCTTTCGGAAATTTTGTTCGCTACTTAAATAAATTAAAAAAAATTATTTTATCGCTTAAAAGATACAGTAACTATCACTTTAGAAGGGAAACAGAATTAAAATGAAAAACAAATCTTAAATGTAAAATATAAAGGATAGTGCAGTTTAAGTTTACCCAATACACCAATTTACCCTTCTTCCAATACACCAATATCTTATTTTGCTTTTGATGTATTAGTCGTTTTTTTGTCACCGTTAGACCAAGATCTCCCTTACCCACGTATGTAATGGGGCCGATAAACAAATTTATAAGTATCAAAAGTCATCATCATCGGCCTTTACGTCTATTTCAGACGACATTAGGAGACATTAGGTTTGACATTAAAATTTCAATGAAAACTTACATACCTACGAGTAGTTTTGTCAGCGTCTGTTTGTGTTCCAAAAGAGCAGCATGCATGTCGTCAGCTCGGCCTTAAATTTAGCGTGTAGGTACCCACCTCACGTTTACATGATGTTTCAACAATTTTTGGTTTAGTAGAATATTGCCCCTCCCCTCTTGCCCGTGGATGCAGTAAGAGCCTGCTAAGGGATACCTCCGGAAGATGGGCAGCAGCGTCCTTCCGTGTATCAACATCTCGTACTGCGCTCGCCAAGCTGCCTGTCGTACATGATACATTTTTGGGTTAGCTGCTTTATCTTCCACTGCGATACTCGTATCATGACTTAGTTCAAATAAGTCACGTAACTTTGACCTCGACTGTGATAGGATAAATATGCTACTTTTAGTAAGATACTAGCCGACTCGGTGACTTTCGTTCCGCATCGCACCCCTATGGCATATGAATATAAGTAAAGGAATTTTTAAAATTGGTCCAGTAGTTTTTAAGTTTATTCATTACGAACATACAAAATGTTGTCTCTCATTATAATATGTGTATAGACCATCATATAAAGAGGGGTTTAATAACATTGGACGGCCTCCGTGACCCAGTTGGTTTGATATCCGACTTGAAAGAGGTTGCGGGTTCGATTCCCGCCGGGGTACAAATGTTTGCTTTGTGTGTCTCGGGCCTGGGTATATTTCTATGTATGATTATGTACCCATGTATTAACAACATTATACCTTAGGTTATTGAGTATTTTATAACACGAGCTCTGTTTACTTTGGGGCTAGATGGAGCTGCTTAAAATATCCAGCGTTATTTATTTATTTTGAATGAATTAAGCAAGAGTTACATTAGATTTTATGAGTTTGTCCTACTTAGTAGGAGCGTCCGCCACCTGGCAAGAATATTGCGGTGGTTTGCAGGGTGTAGGTACCTTATAAAGTTAAAATAAAGCATACAAGAGGTTGCGGGTTCGATTTTCGCCTCGGGACAAATGTCTGACGATCTCCAGATATTTGTTCAGGATGTTCTGCATTTATATTCAAGATTAAAAAAAAATTAAATAGAGATATTATTTTTACGATATTTAATTTAGATAAACTAATCAGTCATCTCTCACCTTCACATAACACTCACAACAATCACCCATAACACAGGCTCTGCTTAGCTTGGGGCTTGATGATGCTATGTTATTGTCCAGCATTAGTTATTTAATAATAACAATTATCTATAATTTCAGGCAACAATAGAACAGTACAAAGATCGTAAATTACTTATTCTACGGTCCAAAGTTATGATATGGTATATAATGGGGTTTCACTAAAACCACAAATATTTCATTTTCATATAGAATTGCGTTTGAGCACATCTTGCCTGATGTTAGTGAAGCAATGATGATGTGGTCGGGGATGGGACACGCTTGCCAGAAGGTAAATAAATGGAAGCAGGTTAAGCACCTAGATCGCGGTCACCTGCCACGGGCCTTAACAAATCAAATCAAATAATTTATTTATTAAAAAAAAACCTTTACAACATATATTACGCATTTATCTAAATTATCAATTACGGCGTTACTATGTACCTACGTACAGTCAGATACAAACATGTCATGAAGATCGATATATTATTTGTAACACTATAATAATTTGCATACATATGTACATATAGATAGTTACTCCCAGTATGTAATATCCCTGCTGTACGTGCAGTACCTCTATTAACGACTGGTAAGGCCTTTGCATCTATTGTAGATGATTTATACAGCATCAGCAACTGGTGTTCATGCTGTACGGGACGCTGCAGTGCCTAGGACATGGTTAGATGAATTAGGCTTGCCCAGCACATATACCATCCGCTAAGTTAAGTCATATATCAGCTATTATTCAGAGGAAAGCAAAGGTCAATACGTCTAAATTTACTTATCTATTTATTCCGACACACACGTAGAGCCATTATGTAAAAAGATTAATAATAATAGTGCATATTGTTTTATCTAAATTGTCGGAAATAGTCAATACACATACAAAATTAACTGCATATCATGGTCTTATTGCATCTAGAGTGAGGTATGGACTGATTTTCTGGGGAAACTCTACTGATACACAATCATTGATACAAGTCTTTAAACACCAAAAAAGATGTTTATGCGCAATGTTTCATCGTAAAGCGATAGACTCTTGCAAGCCTTACTTTAAAGAGCACAACATCCTCGTTGTATATTTTAGAAACGGCTATGCTAGTAAAAAATAATTCAAATTTGTTTTGTCGGCAGTCTGATGTCGTTGAGAGAAATAGACGTGACAAAAATCGAGTCTATATGGCCGGCTCTATAACATCTTTCTTGCGCAAAAGCATATTTCGTATGGCGCCCTCAATCTATAATAAACTTCGAGAATCACTACGAATCCTCCCTTGTTCGATGTTTTAACGGAGTCTAAGATCATTCGAGTTATTACAATATTAAAGTTTCTGAATTTTAAAAATGTCGCTAATATAATCAATAAATAATGGACATATTTAATCTTCTGACTTGCATTTATATATTTTTTGTTAATTAATTTGTATGCTATTTTGTTTTCACGTTTGACATTTCCTATTTTGACTTGAATTCTCTTCTTATTTCATTTTATTTATTAATTGAATTGTAAATTATTAGTACTTATTCTTGACAGATTATTTTCATTGTTATATTTTAATATCATTGTACATTTATAAAATTGCACGCGTAGGTGAAATACTATAATATGTTCTGAAATTAAAATGTACATTTTATTATGACATGTATTTAAGCAATGTGTGCACACAGTACAACCAATGCGCTATACACATTGTACATACATTATAAAAACACACCTAAGAATGATCAAATAAAAAAGTTAAACGTTTGATTTTGTTTATTATTATTATTTATTGCAATTACTTAGATTGAATGTTAATATATGTATTAGGTGATATTTCTCTGATCAATATACATGTTCCTATATTTAATTAATGTAATTGGTTGATTTAATGAAAGTAAATAAATAAATCTAAATAAAAATTACAACTTATAATGTTACACATAAAAGAAAAAACTAAAATTAAAATCATCTCTCGAAGATAATGAGGTGTTGGGTTTCCTCACGATGTTTTAATCCATCGTTAAAGCACGCGCTAAACGTTCATGAAAGAAAAATCCATTAGTGCACGGTCGGTATCGAACCCACGACCTTTGTATTGAAAGTCGGGGGTACAATCCACTCGGCCAACACGGCTTTTGTGCATGATTATATTAAATCTGCGGCCCTACATTCCGTGACTGTGGGGTGCCTTGCAGGCAGCTAGCTAGTTATACACCGCCTGAAATGGAAAGTGTCTGGGCGGGCGGCGGCACACGCGACCGTCTGGGCGCCGCCCTTCGCGCGATACTTGGAAACATTTACTTACTGATGGAATACCGTAGTACCTACTGAAGCCTATAATGATAGTTTATCTTTGTGACTCGGTTCTTTCGATTTGCAAATCGGAATGTATTCTACTATGAGTTGTTGTGGTAAAGTGAACGTTCGTCCATGATCAGCCTATGTTAGTCCACTGCTGGACATAGCTGTAATGGGCATTCCCCCCTGTAACATTACCCCGACCCTAGCCAGCCCAACTCCTTGGAATACCGAACGAGATGCAGATGTTTTTTAATAATGGCATTACTTGATGAGCTCTCGTAGACCCGCTGGCCGATTACGTATCTCGAGATAGGGTTGCAATAGGAGTAAATTTCGCGGTCATCGTTGTCAAACGTCAAATTAGATAATAGTAAGGAGTTTGACAGCGATGATTGCGAGGTGTACGCCTGTTGCAAAACTGTCGCGAGATACGTAATCAGCGTTCCGTTCGATCTGGCGTCCTTTGTGGCTTCCAGTTCAGTGCAGTGTTGTAGCACGTGCTCCACTGTCTCCTCTGCTTCAAGACACCCGCGCCACAGTCATGTATGTCTTTGAAGCTGCTAAATTTGTTAAAGAACATTTAGACCAATTTTGTAAAGCTGGTGATATCTTTACTAGATGTGTAAGAGATCGTGACAGAATTGTTTTTTCAAAGATTCCAAAAACTACGCTCTATAAAAAAAACTGTTTTGCAATGTGTGGACGCATTTACAATAAAATTCCAAGAGACATTAAAGACCTACCGATAAAGCGTTTTGAACATAAATTAAAATTATGGTTATATGACAAACAGTTTTACACTGTTTCAGAGTTATTAGATTAAAAATTTGACATACCCATTAATTATAATTATTTGCATGACATTATTATTATTATTTTTTTTTTATTATTATATATTGATTTTTAAATTGTTTTATCTACTGTGTTCATTCCAGATTTTTTGTAATAACTTCATAACAATGACATTTGCATGCCGGATAGTTCGGTCAAGTGTGTGATACCTAACAATAAACATACAAATATCTGTGTAAAACCATACTTGAGGCAAATAAATTATTTCATTTCATTTCAGTCCACAGTCTGAGGCCCATGTATCAAGGAGGTGGTGGTTAAGATCACAGTGTCCCGGCGTAGGCAGGTTACGTTCTCGACTGGTTTGAAATAGGCGTAAATCTAGAGATCATCGCTGTCAAAAGTTAATTCCTTGCTATCAATAATTTTGAAACATATTCCTTGTAGTGCGGATCAAGGGCCTCCCTCCTTTCCAACCACCACTATTTCTGATTTTGCGTCGCCCTTTGCCAGGCTCTCCCGGCAGCGTCCAGTTCCCCCCAACATTACAATATCAATAATCCAAAGTAGTCCGTCTCCATTTGCGTGAATCAATAAGTCTCGTTTGAGCCATTTAATCCGTAAATTGCATTCATGAGCGCATTTCCGCTGCGCCTGCGCCCCGCTAGTGACGCGCTAGCATTGATATCGATAACTGGCATAAATATTATCAGCATAGCTAGCTTCGGTCTATGGCTTTTCGCGTGTTGTGCTTGTGCACGTATAACAGTCGTTATGTTAAAAATATATTTAAAAAAATTAGCTATTACACTAATACTAAATACCATCCGCCATCTCAGGACAACTCTGAAAGTTGGTACTACAATAAGTAGGTACTTATTAGCCCTATGGAATTTTAGCTCAATTGAATGATAGGAAGTGGTTCGTATTCAGCTTGCAAGATTGTCCTAAACGAAATGATTCACTAGTGTTGGAAGTATTCAGTAGGGTGTCCTGAAAAAACAAGAATTATGCAATATAATCAAAATTTACATGGTATTACACATTTTCGTTTTTTTTGGGACACCCAGTATCCAGTCCAGTGGTAGCAAATATCTTTTCAAACTTCTTTAGTCTTTCATATTAGTGGGATAAAAAGACAAAATACAGAATGACGATTGGATTAAGCTACTTACATATATTACTCAGTTATCAACTTCTGAATTATGATCTATTACTAAGTGATATCCTATCAGAAGGCGTTGTCCTGTTGTTGTTCGATAAGCGGGTATTTTTGGAAAACAACATGGACGAATAATCTGCGTTTTACCCAAACATACACCTCAACCACGGCTTGTATTATAGGCGATTTAGAAAACGATATTAGTTACTTCTTTGAATATTGTATCTTTGTCGCGCCCATTTTAAACAATCGGCTTAATCATCATCATCATCATCAACTCCCTGTCCTTATCACTTATCCCACGCTAGGTGACATTTAGATTTGATTAAATGATGAGACAAGCCGAAGGCCCACCGTATGTTAAGCGGTAAGCTCTACCTATAACAATTGCAATGCCGCGGTGATTACGTTCACTAAGCACGTGACCAACGCTGCACTGCAATGTGCCCGTCACCCTGAGACAGATTGTAAGGTCTCATGTGCCCGTAATTTCATCGGCCCCCTAGCCCTTCAAACACAGCAATTCAGACATCTGCTTGGCTGCGGATTTGGTGGTAGTACTACTGGTACTACCCCGAATGAACTTTTCACATAAAAATGTACTACCTACTACATTTTTCAAGAGGCTAAGTTTTCGTCGACCAAATCAATCATGGTTTCGAATTGGTTCTAGTGCTGCGCGCTCTATCGATAGGTTTATCGATGAAACGGCCATCAAATGCAGCGGAAGCAAATAATTCACGTGAATTGCTCGGAAGTCGGCCGGGTCAGCTACTGAACCGTTGAGTGCACTCAACTGCTCGTCCAACTGTGGGCTCGGGGAAATTGGCTATTATCGAATCGCAAGTAGTCCACTACAGTTACGTAGGTACCGACATAATGCGGTAATAACTTGCAAAGCATACTCGCGAAGCAAGGGGACGCATTCATTTGTTTGGAATGTACATTGGCACTTGTAGCTTGCAATATAAATTTAACTTCAAAACATTTGCTCTGGTGGTGATTCAGTAGGGACCTCGACTATTGTGTTTAAATTTCTATACAATTTGAGTTATAATGGGAGAATCAAACCCAACCCCGATTTGATTGGAATTTCTGTGTTAGGATAGTTTGATTAAATTATGTAGGTGCCTACGCATTGCCAAATATCAGTTGTTGAAATTCCATACGGTTTCGATAGTAAATAAAATCTAAATTATCATCATTAATGCAAAATACCCAAGGCGACTATGGCAGCAACCCTCTCATGATGCTGGAGCTCCAGAGAGATGCCTATGTCCAGCTGTGGGCGTGGTCAGCAGTCCCACGGCTGAGATGATGAACGCAAAATGACAGACAGTAGTGGAAGACTGTAAAGGACCGAGACTTTAGGGGAGACTTGCCCTGCAAACGTTCTGCCATAAAGTTATTTCAATAAATTCATCAGGCAGTATAAGTCTTCAGCTGGATATACCTAAGACTATTGAAGATTTTAATCAATTGCTTATATAAATTAATGCCGCCGTGGGGTGCCGGCAGTAGAATGTTACCCCTCCTCTCATGCCCGTGGATGCAGTACGAGCCTGCTAAGGGATACCTCCGGAAGATGGGCAGCAGCGTCTATCCGTGTATCAACATCCCGTACTGCGCTCACCAACCCGCCTGCCAAGCGTGGTGAGAATGATAACTACCCCTCATGGAGATCATGAGGGAGGCCTGTGATCATCAGTGGACGTTTAATGGCTGAAATGAATGAAAAATAAATTAATGGAAGTTTGGTATGTTGATACACGGAAAGACGCTGCTACCCATCTTACGGAGGTATCCCTGAGCAGGCTCTTACTGCATCCACGGGCATGAAAGGAGGGGTAACATTCTACTGCGGGCACCCGACGGACATTTGATTGCTATTATTTAAATATTTTGTAAGTTCCTCCGCGGATGTGCCAGGTCTCACGTACACCGGGCCTCGCAGTCGATAACAGTAATCTACTACAGTAGGTACACGTTTACAACTTAATTTCGCTGGGAATTATCGCCGACGCTGATTGGAAATGAGAAAACAAACGTATCGGTAGATAACAGATACACATTCCTTTGTGTTATCTTGCTATTTTAAGTGTTTTAATTTTTTATGGAGATGGAGACAATAAGTAAATGTGATATATCTGATGTTAGCTGGTCCTGTCGCATACGAATAATATAATACAATGAGGCGTTTTCATTAAAAAGTAAAAACTTCAAAAATAGTTACCTCGTACCTTATAGATGGCGTTAATTTTCTTTTACTGGTAGGCACAATTTGACAATGACAGGATTAATCACAAACTTGCTTACTCCGCTTGCCAGCTCCATCTGCTAGTTTAGTAGAAAACTCTTTTTGTTTTGTTACTGAAAACGGCTCATTTTCGTGGCACAGCTTTCTTCACACCACGAAGTCTTGAAAACCTCCGTGGGGCCGGCGGTTTAATAGTCGGCTGTGACGCAGGATGTAGCGGATTCGATCCCGCCGGGCGACAAGACGTTTGCTTTATCTGCAGATATTTTTCTCGGGTCTAATGTATGATATGTAAAAAAATCCAAAAAAATACCTACTTGAGTATTTTAAGAACCATATGGACCCATAACACAAGCTACAACTAGCAATTAGCTATACTAGCTAATTGCAGTACCCTTACCGGGCTCATGTAGGACTATAACCACAGATTACAGAAACTAACTATATCCTTAATAACACCTTTATGTACTCATGAACGCAATAAATGTTTTGTATTTGTATTTACGAGTGTGCTTTCTTTGGGGCTAGATGGTGCTGTGTGAAATCTATTATGGTCCAACATTTTTTTTATCTATAATCTGGAGGACCAGGCCCATGGAGTTCGTCTCCTATAACGTTGACAGACAACTTCAATCTCGTATTTGATATAATCGATTAATATAATTAAATAAGTATATTATTTTCTAAAAATCAACGTCAGAATTTATGTGCCGCCCGCATTTCACCAGGATACTTCCAAACTGAAATACGTAACGGTGATTCGCTACAGAAATTAGCTATTTAGTACAAGCCTATTAACAAGCAACTTATTTTATTATTTTTTAGCCATTATGCCCCACTGCAGGGAAAAGTCGGGAGTCCATTCATCCCTTCTTCCTCGTTTCGCGATTTCAATGAAGGAACTTAAAGAAAATATTAAAATAGCACACACAATATTGAAATAACCACTAACAGAACTTGTTCGCAAGGTTTCCCAATGATCAGTACTATGATCAATCTGTCGTGTAGCGAATCTGCCGAATTACGAATCTGTCTAATCTAGAATCTGTCCAACACCGAACAAAGGGATCAATCAATAATTTGCCATTCTTATAAGTAATTTATCAGTGATCATTAATTAACTGTTTTAAATTTAGCTACAGATTGACTTGGTTACTCGTTATAATAAAGTTTTTATTCATCATCACGCGGGGGCCAAAATAAACCAATTATAACCGTAGCCAACACGTGTGAACATAATTATGACAATATCTGTAGATGTGTTACATTGCCTGTGATATAACGTCGCAGCTCGCACTCGGGGATACAGCTATTTTGAACCAAGTTCATTAACGCCGCTTTTGTTACCGCTAGGGTTGGGAAATGGGTAATACTTGAAAATATCGACAAAATTCTATTTAATTTGAAATCTTTCTGTGTTTTGAGAGACAATTACGCGCTACTTTTGCGATCGTCATACATATAAACTAATCAAAGTACAGTTTCAAGTTGTCTGTCTTATATTAATAAGTTTTGAATACAAGGTTTCCGTGGGGTACCGGCAGTAGAATGTTACCCCTCCTCTCATGCTTGTGGATGCAGTAAGAAGCTGCTAAGGGCTACCTCCAGAAGATGGGCAGCAGCGTCTTTCCGTGTATCAACATACCATACTGCGCTCGCCAACCCGCCTGCCAAGCATGGTGAGTATGGCAACTGCCCCTCATGGAGATCATGAGGGATGCCTGTGTTCAGTAGTAGACGTTTCACGGCTGAAATGATAGTAACAAGATTCATCAGCTTTTTAACCATTTTCCCGACGTTGCGAACACGTTACAGCGTTCATGGTCAGTTGTTAGACTACTAGGTTAAGTGCATGTGCACTACCTACTAGTAGTAACTCGATAGCCATTGCTTTTAACATTACACATGCACTTAAACAATAGTCTTACGACTATCCACCCAAAAAATAGATTATTAATTTAAGATTAGCCAACGCCTCGGCCACATCTGGCTCAATCAAGTTAAAACATCTGCGTTCAATGTCAATAAATACTTTTAAAATACTTTTAGTTGCTTAATTAGTTTTTTTTATGTTGTCCAAAGAGGTACAGAGCAATATAAATAAAATGTCATTAGTGCAGGCTGCTTTCTGCCTCAACGAAGTTTTCGGTAGCGGCTTAAAGTTGACCTAGTTAATCTCGATAGCCCAATTTGTTTTGGCATTTACAATATAATAAGTAAATAATTGGTAAATTCTTGCACGCCCATTAAATAGCAGTTACTGCGTCCTTTAAGCGATTAACACCGGATCCGGAAGCGATACCAATACAGGAAGATAATTCTCGAAATTATTTAATTTTGATCAATGTTAATTACAGCCGGAGCGAGTGACGCGCTCGTGACAGCTGAGATGTTGTCTCTGAGCCGTGATTTACATAATATTAGGTCGTTACAAAGGAAATTGGCGTTTTGTATGAGAGGAACATAAAGTCGACTTTTTTTATATAAAATATTTAATTAATCAAAGTATGTACCATTGCTATCTATGCACTTTTGCCATCTCTTGGGTAGTTCATTGATCCCTTTACTAAAAAACCATCGGACGGGTATCAATAAAATCTTTAAAGGCGGCTTGGACTGCCCCTTCGGAGTTGATTTTTTTCGCTTGCCTTCTTCTGCGATGACTTCTTCATCCAAATTTAAAAAAAAATTAAAATGGTAATCTGTTGGAGCAAGGTCCGGAGAGTATGGTGGATGTCTTAGACATTCCAATTGAAGATCCTCTAATTTGGTAGCCCTCTGTTGAGCAGTGTGTGGTCTAGCGTTGTCCTGAAGCAGCAGTGGCCTAGAGCGATTGACCAGCCTCGGTTGTTTAGCTTTTCCATCATGGTTTGCAGTTGCTGACAATAGATACATATCTACCGTAATCGTCTGGCCAGATTGAAGAAAGCTGTAGTGGACGACACTGGCACTGGTCTACCAAACGCTCACTAGTAACTTTTTTTGAGTCAGTTTTCGCTTGGGGCTTGATTTGGCTGGTTCGCCAGGGTTCAGTTATTGCGATGAGCGCTTCCGATTATTAATCAATCAATCATCTCTAATTATTACTGTTCACTAAATTAATTATTACTGTTTACTCCCAATAAATATTTAAAAAAGCTTTACAAATTGCTTAAAACCTTAAGAAACTGAATTTCTCAATTCCAATCAAGATCCTTATCTGCGTAATTTTGTCATCGAATTTTAAACGAATCGATAACTCGTCCATTTTAACCACATGACTAAAGTACTTGCTTAAATAGGTCCATTTACCTGAAAAATTACCTTTATCTTAGGGATCTGGGATGACCTATCCATGTAACGAAAGTTTAATGGTTA
The DNA here is from genome assembly GCA_963082625.1 of Pasiphila rectangulata. Taxonomy (NCBI): domain Eukaryota; kingdom Metazoa; phylum Arthropoda; class Insecta; order Lepidoptera; family Geometridae; genus Pasiphila; species Pasiphila rectangulata. The sequence goes on along the minus strand of OY720256.1, from coordinate 16,207,745 downwards.
CAATGTAAAGATTGTTGCAGGCCTAAGCGGCACCAGTCTGGTTTACTTGTGTTTTCCCACTGCTGGGCAAACGTCTTCTCCGATGTTTACCCCCTAGTTATTTATTAAGTATATCACTTTTACACATAACAATGTTCAAGGAGGATCTAATGCTAAAGCATTCTCCACCAGTCATCCTCGGCGTGCAGGAATATGGTGTGGCGTGTCATACAAACTGAGTAACTTTGGCATTTACTAGAAGCTAAGGATTTAATAGAATTTATTAATGTTACCTATCTCGGTCTGCAGTCAACCATTTAAAAATATATTAGTTATAAAAAATACCTATGGCTTAAGTCTGTTATTATAATGGCGTTTAATGACGTGCTAGATTTTGACAGATATTCCATACAATAACTGCCAAAAATTTGTCAGTGATCGACCATTTTGATGCCATTGCAAAGACTTTAGCCGCTGTACGTCAGCAGCCATTGTCAAATTCTGTTATCGGGTTATTGCGACGGCATTTCTTAACGTCGAGTAGATCAATCATGAAGGGCGTTCGCAGTGTCGGATTGCGTATGAGTTGATGTTTGCAGCGTATTTGATGATGACAGGTGGCTGGCTACCGGTTGGGCCGGTGGCGGTTAGATTAATTGATTTGTCTGCGGAGTTGAAATGTTTTTAATTAAAATGTAAGCGATTAAAACCTGCGCTGAAGTAACTTGTTAGGTAATGAAATACGACTGTGCCTACTAGTTCGTAAGTTTTATTTATGAGGTACTTATAACTATGTTTAGTAATATTCGTGGTATAACATTGGCTCGTTATGTTCAGGTACAGTCGCCTGCAATAATATATTACGACTCTAGAACCAAGTCACACCAACCAAAACCAAATCACTTCTTAAGTGAAACTTACCCAACCGCAAGTTTAAATTTAGGTCATGAAACTATACCTATAATACTCCAGTGTCCACTATTACTGAAAGTCCTTTTTCTTTCTGACAGACTGTACGCGGTTTTCGAATAAACAAACTTTAAAGCGGCATGGTTCTAGAAAATTAAAATCTATTAAAGCTTATCTACATAAATCTTATTGCGCGCAACAATATGGAGGTATTCTTTTTTCGGCTACTAAGAATGTTATTTTATACAGATCCATCATTATCGATTTCGACGATCCCCAAACCACATCCCTAGTCGAATATAAACGGGATGCGGGCGTCTCGACGCGCCGCGCCGGCCGTCGACGATGACTCATTGCAGCTCTTGTGTGCACGCGGCCTTATCTGCACTCTCGCACTGCAAACAAGCTTCGATTGTAACTTGATGTAGGGGAAATGGAAAAAAATAATTAAAAAGTATGAATGAGCGATGGACTGATGTTTTGTCTACTAATATTTAGCCTCGTGTCTACCGATTTTACTTGGAACATTGCATCGACTATCGAGGAATGATTTCGGAGCGGTGGAACAAATGTATAACTTTGTAGGCCAAGCTGCATCGGTGACTCTTCAGTTTTACTATTTGGGTAACAAATCTAACTGTTTTGCTGTTGTCGATTCTTCCTAAATTGAGTTTGAAGTTTTTCTTTTTGGCAAAAACTTGCAAGTAGTCTCAATAAAATTATGGAAAACGAATAATTTCCCTTATCCTTAATTCGTTAGTTGTTTCTTAGTTTCCTCACAAAGTAGACTCAAAGTCAAAGCCATCAAAAATTGTATCCAATAAAACTGCAACAGCTTTGTAGGATCGTTTTCGAGACTTAAGTCTTAGAGCCACTGTTGTTATAATAAATAAACGTTTTTAGAATAACAACGACAAAACAATATTAATAAAGATTATGTATGTTTGACGAGCACCCATCCTTCAGATCTGAAGGATTAGCTAAGGATCCCACAGGACTCACTTTACTAGTTCCGGATGTGTCTTTAAGCTAGAAGATACGGTTCGACCGCTGAAACCGAATCCTGTATGTTTGGCTGCTTACTTTATGACGTGGTTTATTATGAAGCTATTTACACCATTTCCTCCACAGTGCACAGAGCACAGATATCCGTTTCCTGTGCTGTTAAAAAACCACCATAGATCGAAAGAACTAGAGTTGGTTCTCCCTTGCAGGCGAACACAAAGCAATGTGATCTGTTCCAAGTGCATGGAATAATATAATGCCCTTTGACATGTTTTTATAAGGACCACCTACGACGAGGTTGCGGGGGGTATTACATGCAGGTAAGCATCAGCTTTGATAAGATTGTAGATTTTGGTAGGAATATCTGGAGTGCAAGCTTCGAAGCACGATGCGATCACGGTATTGAGATCCAATATTTATGTCAACTTTCTTATAAAATCTTTTTCGTTGCTTGCTTCAATGCTGGGCAAAAGTTTGTACCCAGTCGCATCTTTTTTTTATTCTAATCATTTATTGAATTTAAATTGTTACATCAGAAGATTATAATAAAAGGTAGGAGAGGAAAGTAACACAGTTTAACTGCCTCCGTGGGTCAGTAGGTCCAACAGCCGACTGATTTGCAGGAGGTGGCAGGTTCGCTTCCCTCCGCATGAAAAATGTGTAATTTTTCTGCAGATGTTTGCCCTGGTTTTTTTTCAATGTATTAGAAGAAAAAAAAAGTCATTTATTTACCACACGCACAGTAAAATATAACCACAAAGAAAATGAAAAATGAAAATTACAAATATAGGTAAAACAAAGAACACAAAACACAAATAAAACTAAATAAACATTAAAATACGGACAGGAAGAAAAGGATGTAGCGCGGGTAAATGGGTCCCCAACTCAGCATTGTGTAGCACCTAGCCAGGCTCAGACGCTACGCTGGTTTTCAGTTGGGGCCCTAGTGATTTCACGACCACAGAGAAGAAGGAGACAGGAAAGGCATAGAATAAACAGACGGATGGCAACAGTTTTAGTATTAGTATGTATTTACAAAAAAAATGTTCAAGTATTTTATCGATCATCTGGTACCAATAACACAAGCTTAGGTTACTTTGGGGCTATAATGGTGCCGTGCCGTGCCAGTAGCTTTTGCCCCTCTCTTGCCCGTTGATGTCCGATGCCCGATGAAGAGTCTGTCAAGGGATACCTCCGGAAATGGGCAGCAGCGTCCTTCCGTGTATCAACATCCCGTAATGCACTCGCCGACACGCTTCCAAGCGTGGTGAGTATGGCAACAACCTCTCATAACCAGTACTTGGATCTCCAAGTCCATGAGTCCATGGCTGTGATAATGATGATGATGAAGATATGGTGCTGTGTGAAATATCCAGCATAATTTAATTATTTGTTTATTATATTTATAGTTTAAGCTTCTGAGTTTAAAGTTTTTCTTTTTGCCGAAAACTTGCAAGTAGTTCTCAATCATGGAAAATGAATAATTTTCCTAATCCTTAATTCGTTAGTTGTTTCTTAGGTTCCTCACAAAGCAGACTCAAAGTCAAAGCCATCAAAAATTGTATCCAATAAAGTACAGCCAGTGCGAGCAGGGATCTCGTAAAATAAGAATGTTCATTCATGTCCATGTCTGCTCGTAAAGATAGTGTAGTAACCGACCGACAAACTATGCGCATGCGCACATTAAACTGAAACATAAACAGATCCGTATGAGGATGTGGGAGCTCTGCTTTTGGAGCTTTTAGGCGAGACGCAGGGCTGTCCAAAGGCCTACTAATAGTAATAAGTAGATAATAGTAGGTATATTAGGAGGTTTCGGGCTTTCGGGTTCGATCCCACCAGAGGCGCAAACCTTTGCTTTATCTGCAAATATTTATTTGGGGTCTAGGGGGTTGTCTATGTACAGTCGCGCTCAAAGAAAAGGATACCACTAAGCCTTAGTGTATGCTGTGATTTCCTATAAATATGGGAGCACCTTGTTGTACTTATACCTTTTAGATTTTATATTATAGCTATTTTTGTATTTAATGTGTATAATAAACTCACACTAAGGTATCATTTATAGAAAATGAAAAATGCAATTAAGATTTTGTCTCCGACGACGGTACGATACGAAACCGATAAAGGCAGTCAAGATTTTCGACCCGACGGTTAATTGCTCCGTAGTCGAACGGTAAAGGCAGAATGCGTTAAAGGTGTTCGTCTGAACGTTACGGGGTCGAGTCCTGTCGGAGACAAAATTTTGATTGCATTTTTCATTTTCTACCTTTTAGATGAAAGATTTTTGTTCATTATGTGTAACCCCGTGTTAGGTGTCCTATCTTATTAAATAAATAATAACAAATCACCTTAGTGGTATCCTTTACTATGAACGCGACTCTACCGAAAAAGTACGTATTTACAAAAACAAATTATTAAGTATTCTATCAATTAAGTATCTGGTTTTAGAATTTACAAATACCCCTTCGTAATCAACAAACGATATGGCGGGAGGAGCTGCACAGTAGGTATAGGCTAAATAATAAAATAACAATAAAACAGCGACAGATCCTTTATTTTGATTTAAGGGTGTTTGTACTCGCAGAACTTCGGAGCAGAATCAAATGCAACTTGGAAGACGAGAACCCCGAAAAGTCAAAGTAGAAGTCAATAAGTGTTTATTCAATAAAGCAAAACGCTACATAGAATTATTATTTTGACTCGCGGCAGCGTGTCCAGCCGCGACAACGCACCAGTGTATCGTAGTGTATTTTACCTGATTTACAAAAGAACACATTTAAATTGAATTTTGTACATAATTGAATTCATTCGCTTCAGATTACTTTTTTCCAAATGAGGGAAAGAAGCGGACAACCCATGTACGAACAATAGCAAACTATTTATTTTTCTACTTATTTACTTCGTTTTGATTAAAACTATTAGTACCTATAATTAATGGAATCAGGCGTTACTTTGCGGAAATCCATGACAATAAAATGCAATAAAAATATTTAGTTTTAATTCCGCTTATGCTGAGATGCAGGAGCACCGCCCTCCCACCCGCTAATTATGCATATGCAGGGAGAACTAGGTTGTCAGTGCAGCATGCATACCCAAACCTATACGACGACACGTGTTTCGCCTCTCCGTATGTTTTCCGTGTGTTTCGTCTCACCTGATGATGCCTCGCGGAGAAGCGAAACATGTGTCGTCGTATAGGTTTGGGTATGCATGCTGCACTGACAACCTAGCTCTCCCTGCATGTGCATAATTAGCGGGCGGGAGGGCGGTGCTCCTGCATCTCAGCATGAGCGGAATTAAAACTAAATATTTTTATTGCATTTTATTAGAACTATTAGGTATGTTTGCTGTATAATACGGATGGACTTTAAAAAGGTATAGCACAAAATAAAAATTTAACAGTGAGAGCGCTACTTCAGAGTTGTCATATTATTTTGTTCTATCAGCCAGGACAGACATGGGCTGGTGGTCATACTGTAATAGAAACTAGTTTTTTTCCTGCCCCTGTACAAACAAATACTTTTCTGTATGTTGACATACTAATGCAATAGAATTAGAGTCCATTACGTAGCCCACTGAAATATAATTAAATAACACCAATAATTACGTCCGTCAAAATGGGACCAAGTTGAATCGGGTTAAATACCTTTTAACTTACAAAAAGGGGAGCGCCTCATCTCCAAGTCTAAATTATGCAAGACCCTCATCAATTATCACATCACTCAGAACCTTTTAAGAGTAAGACAGGAGTGGTACCTATCTGCCTAGAGACGGCCAGAGCCACTTATGTACATCGAGACAATAGAAAATCTCTAACTTGACATGCATACTATAATAAAGTATTAAATAAATAAATAAACGACAAAACTTCACGATATTCATGGATATAAAGTCAGTCTTCACTGTTTCTAATTATAAATGTTTATTATCGAACCGATACTACAGGGGCTGTTACCAAATTGGTAGAGCGGTTAATCCCCGGCTTAAGAGGGCTGCAGGCCCACTACAAAATGCGATTTATCAACAGGTACTTATTGGAATTTATATTTGATAGGGATGAACTGTCTAGAAGATCTAAGTAGACGAACGTGATATTGGATTTAACTTTATTGTTTATAATGAGTAACCTCGTGTTAGGTCTCCTATCTTAATAAATTAACAATTCAATCTCTGCTTTTGCCTTCGTACACATATTTGAGTTTCGTTAATTTGATCGGAATTTCCACAGTCGATGTGCCGCAGGATCATTTACCAGAGGACAGTCGATCCGATATATTTGGATCAGCATCATTATCATCATCATATCATCGTATTTATCGAGGATCGATCAAAAGTATCGATTCGTTGAACTCTAGGTCGATTTTAAGAGTATGCGCCCTGGTGTAGCGTTAAATCCCTTCGGAACTGAAAATTTTGATAAGCTTAAACTCAATCCTTCAGTGGCAGCACCGCAAGGGCCTCTCTGAAAAGTCAATTTCCGAATAAATAAGTTTTTTCTTTTGCCCATAAATTTGATTTTCTTCAATGTAGCGAGTGGCAGCCCTAAGCGTGGGTTTCGCATTACGCAAACGCGGCACATACGTTGCATTAGCGGGCGCAGCCGCGCGGCGCGCTTGTATGCCCTTCTGGGAACTGCGCTTATAGATCTCCGACAAATGTGGGGGCAAGCTGACTTCCAATTTTGTACGTTGACAAATAAACACAAAGTGCGGACATGTGAAGATGTAGTTATAATATTGTAACAGTTATACTTACAGAGTATGACTATACATAGACAGAGTGTAGCGTAGACTATAGCGACTCACAATACCTAACGCTGAACTTAGCATTAAGTGCCGTGGGGTTCCGGCAGTAGAATGTTGCCTCTCCTTTCTTACCCGTGAATGCAGTAAAAATCTGCTTAGGGATACCTCCTGGAGATATGTACATATGTAGCAGCGTCTTCCCGCGAATTAATGTACTGCACTGCGCTCGCCAACCCGCCTGCCATGGCGAGTATGGCAACAACCCCTCATGATCATAGAGATCCATGAGGGAGGCCTGTGTCCAGCAGTGGACGTGGTAGCGGACGTGGCAGTCCGACGGCTGAGCTCATGATGTGACCATTAGATGATAACTGTCTCCGTAGCTCAGTTGGTCTGATAGCCAACTAATACGCAGGAAAAACGTATTACGTTGGTTTTCCGCCACGGGAGTAACGTTTGCAATTGTTCTGCAGATATTTGGAATATGCTAGCATAATTAATAAATAAATAATGCTGGACAAATCACACAGCATCATCTAGCCCCAAGCTAAGCAGAGCTTGTGTTATGGGTACTAGATGACTGATATACTTAATACATTATACTACATAGATAGATATTTTTATTATATATAGAAAAACACCCAGAACACCCTGAACAAATATCTGCAGATCGTACAGACATTTGTCCCGAGGCGGGAATCGAACCCGCAACCCCTTGCGTCTCAGGCGGACCTTCGCCCGCTGCGCCACAGAGCTCGACAAATAATAATACCCAGCCCCAAAATAAATACCCGTCATTTTCATGCTCAGAAACCCCACAAATGTTGAAATCTGTTCAATAAAATCATCTTAACGACCGTCCTAATACTTGTCCACCCCATCTGTCACCTGCAGGTCGGGCCCAGTGGCGCGACAACATTATTTACAAGCACGTGTCTGACGGCGCGGGTTCGAGGCCGGGGGCGGCACTGAAGCTGACTTTGAGAAGGGCGGGGGAAATGGCCATTCAAACTTGAATATTTGGAAACTTGTCTACTTATATTCACGGCCTCCGTGGCGCAGTTGGTTCAAGAGCCGACTACGCAGGAGGTTGGATGTTTGATTCCTGCCGGCAAAAAGTTAGTTATATTATTTTTTGTACGAATAAATGTCGAAACAAGCCGAAAATTCAACTGATTTTAAGCGATAATCTCTACCTATAACAACTGCAATACCGCGGTGATCACGTCACTACATGTGAACACGTGCACGTGACCAACGCTGCATTGCATTGCACCCGTCACACTGAAACATAGAGTTGTAAGGTATCATGTGCCCGTAATTTCCCCGGCCCCTTACCCTTCAAACCGGAACACAGGAATGTTATATGTCCTGCACTTATTATTTTTTAAACAAAACATGTTAGTTGATAAATAAAATGACTGCCTAATATCGGTAGGTATTGTGGGATACAGATACAGCAATACTTAGACCGTTAAACGTAATAGAAATGGGTGACTTTTTCCCAACGGTGATACCTAGTACATCTTCGGTTGGTACGAAAAATAGCCTTATGTAACATCTCCAAGCATTTTTGGCTATCATCTCATCGGCTCATCTCATATTCTCCCGGCGCGCGCGCAGGAAACTCAAACTTAAAACATTCACATAATCATTAGTTATGTTAAGCGCTTCTAACTTACGAGTGCATCGTTTTGATAAACAGGAAAACGGTCTTACGTAAATCCTGATAATGTACTTAGATATAAGTCTGGAATATTAATGTCCTCTGGATATATTTAAATTAATTAGCACTTAATTGTTAAGATTGTTGTACTTCACTCTATCATAAAATAGTACCAGATGGTTCATAGAATACTTAAATACATAGTTATCATAGATAGAAAATACCCAGACAAATATCTGCAGATAAAACAAGCACCGCCGTGGTCACGTGGGGTGTCGGCAGTTGCCCCGCCTGTTGTCCATGCATGGATGGGCATCCGCGTCTCTCCGTGTATCTACATCCCGTACTGCGCTCGCGAATCCGTCTGCCAAGCGTGGTGAGTATGGTAACAACCCTTCATACATACTTGGAGTTCCATGGCCTATGTCCAGCAGCAGACGTCTTCCCGCGTCTCACACGTACGTTGTCTATGATAACTAGGCGAAACGCCTCCACTATACTCCATATATCTAACGGTCCATTAGTATTTTGGCCCATATGGATTCAAATGCGCCCTGGCCTACCTTACACATTTGTTAGATTACTGGAATTCAGATGAATAACTGTAATGGCATGTGTTGGCAGGCGTGTCAACCCGACGGATTGCTCTGTCTTCTGTCGTACGAGCTGGTTGATTTTGTAGTTTCTTGCATGCAAAATCATGATAATTTAAGATTGTGTTTCGGATAAGTCGTGTTTTGTTAAAATCATCTTGTGAAGAGTAAAGTTTGTAAAACCTGCAGTAGTTTATTAATTGGTCAAACCAAACCCCAAAACCCCACATTAAACACAATTCCGTATAAGTGGGTCTTTTGTTTTTCGAGCGGAGTTATCCGTTGTGATTGGTCGATCCATGCTCTGCTAAGCCACTCTCCGATAGACGGAGGCGCTTAGAGGTGCTGGAGGCGTCAATATATTTTAATATTGACGACCGCCGTTAAGCTAGAAGGTAGGTTGTGCGCGAGCTGCAAGCAGCACGCGAGGTTTTCTTAGCAAAATTTTTTTAATAAGCACCCCCAAGTCAGTCGAAAATGATACCAATATCAAATTTTACCCTACACCTACCCTACAACTACAAAACAAACGTTACGACCGGCTGAGACGCAAGATATCCGCCGCGGGACAAATGTTTGAAATTTTCTACAGATCTTTGTCCCGGGTCTGGGTATTTTTCCATCTATAATAAGTACCTAATCTATGTACCTATATGTAAAAAAAATGAGAATCAACTATCTGGTCCCAAAAACAAGCTCGGCTTACTTATGCGCGGTGAGATCATGAGACGATGTGGTGTGAATTGTCCAGCATTATTTATTAATTAATTTTGCAAAAAAACTATTGACCGCACTTCACGTGCATAACCTATTTTGGAACACGTGATATACTCTCACAATGTCCAGCAATTACTAGTGTGGTTGTTTATTGTTCCACTTATAGGAACAATCCTTACGCTGGGCAAAGTGCAGCCCTTCTCATGTTTCTGCTACACCCTGAAGTTTTCTTGAAATCTGCAACATAGTCTGCATGGCCGATATTACAGCAATCATTGATTCCACGGAAACAGTAGGTACGAAAATTAAATGAAGAGTGTTTATACCTTAATACAAACTGAATAAATAAATTACCCATGGATTGTATACTCCTGAAATACTTTGCAGTGTTTAACTCTTCCAAAAACATCACAAAGTTCACTATTATTGCTTCCCGTAAGACGGTCAGCCACTGTCACTGTTATTGGTACCAAAACTGTCAAAGGCTACAATCTTAAGATCAATGATTCACCAAACATCCGCTTCGCGAGCTCATGTGGTCGACTCTTCTAATAGCTTTGCGATAAAAGTCAAGCTACTTAGGTAGAATAGGTAGAAACGCTGCTATGCAGTATCCAGTGGGCACATCTGCGCATAACCCAGATGGTGCTGGAATCTTGGAATTCCTCCCACAAGGCGTCAACAATTAAACTGTCTCACTGGACAGCGCGTTTGTTACAATTGACCCTAGGTGGGTACTGTCGACTGGCGAAGATAGTTCCTATGCCTTTTACAACTAAAACATTTTCCACTCGTTCTCTCTCCTCTCTCTCAATATCGGCCGCCAACTCGTTCTCTCTCCTCTCTCTCAATATCGGCCGCCAACTCGTTCTCTCTCCCCTCTCTCAATATCGGCCGCCAACTCGTTCTCTCTCCTCTCTCTCAATATCGGCCGCCAACCCGTTTCTCTCCCCTCTCTCAATATCGGACGCCAACTCGTTCTCTCTCCTCTCTCTCAATTTCGGCTGCCAACTCGTTCTCTCTCCGCTCTCTCAATATCGGCCGCCAACTCGTTCTATCTCCTCTCTCTCAATATCGGCTGCCAACTCGTTCTCTCTCCTCTCTCTCAATATCGGCCGCCAACTTGACACTCCTTTACCTTCTGCTCGTTTTGTTCTATAAATAAAATAAAATAAAAATATTTTATTTCAGACAACAAATGAGTCCATATACACACACAATTCGAGTAAATCACAAAATCAGTACAAAGCTAGGACTAACAAAGTAAAACTAAAATAAAAATAGGCACTATAAGACAACGAGAAGAGTATAATCAAATAAGGAAATAGCTTCCTTCATTGATCACCCTCTGCACGAGACACTTCCAGAATGAAGATGTTAGGCACTCTGCCACAGTTCTAAGGATGCTGTTGCGACTGTCCCGTATTCTGCGCATCAAGGATGTTGTTTTTTTGCGTAAGACAGCATGAAAGCCATCTGTATGGTACTGCGCAAACATCCCCGATGCACTGCAGAATCGGGGCAATCGCAGCATCATCCGAAATATATTGTTATATTGGGCTCGTAGGGCGTCCATCGATCTTTTGGTATGCCGGACCCACAGACTACCCGTGTAAAGACTGACAATATGCCTTAAAAAACGTGATTTTAACTTGGTCAATACAACGGGAAAATCTGCGAGCCAGCATGTTACCTCGAACCGATAGAGCCCTACGCTCTCTTTCAACGCCTTCATCGTCCTTAAGGTCGTCGGCGAGTAAATGTCCAAGATATTTAAACTTCGATACACGATTAATGTTCACGCCGTTAAGGGTAATATTAAGCTTGTTAAATCGTTATCTATGTCGTTACACAATCCATAAATTATTGCTGTTCTAAAAACAGCATCTACTGAGATCCTGACTGGATCTGTAGACAGGATCTAGTGAGAGTGGACCGTCTGCTGCCCTGTACTTTGCCTTGCACGATAAGGCATTCGATGGAGTCAATATTTCGTCTTGAGACGTGTCCGAAGTATTGTAGGATACGAGTTGGGATCGGACCATTTAGAGTCGTAATTCAATTCCTCAGACTAAAGGTCACTGATTTTATTTTAGGTAATACCTCTCATAGAGGACTACAGGTCGCTTGTACGCATTACCTACTTATTTTTTTATCCTTCTCAGCCAATCAAAAAAGGTCAAGCAGTCCTCCTTTAGACATGAGTCTCGTCCAAGATTTAATAAGAGTTAATTTCCATATTCTCTACGCTCTCCAGGCGGGTTGTCCATCTCACCATCTCATCATCTCAGCCATAGGATGTTCACTGCTGAACACAGGCCTCCTTCATGAATCCTCAAACATAAGTGGTTACCATACTTACCACGCTTGGCAGGGTTGGCGAGCGCAGTACGGGATGTTGTTAACGGAAAGAGGCTGCTGTCCATCATCCAGAGGTTTCCCTTAGCATATTCCTACTGCATCCACGAGCAAGAGAGAAGAGGCAACATTCTACTGCCGGCACTCCACGGCAATAGACCTGAATCTTGTGGGTCCTGAAATCCTGATGCTAAGTATGCCGAGCGTACAGTAACCCGAGCCATGGAAGGCGTCGCGGGAATTTATAGTTATTTGAATGACGCGGCGGATTTATCGGTGTTGTCGCAAACGAATTAAGACTGAATTAATTCCAAGAGTTCCGGATAGCTATGCTGTAGTAATAATCACCATCAGTAAAGCATTTTCTAATACAAGATGCTGAAGAAATAGATCATCTTGAGAACCTATTAAGTTGCTTTCATAAATTCTACACACCTTAATTATAAGGTAGTCTTACATTTATTTAGGATCGAAATGTATCTACCAAATGTATTTACCATATATGTATATATATAGATTTCAAGGTACCATAAATGGACTAGGAATTCTTTGCTTTTCAAATTGGTCACAACCAACATAAATAATTAAGATTGCTTATAAACGTACGTGAGGTGCCTGCAGAAGAATGTTACCCCTACCCTCATGCCCGTAGATGCGGTAAGAGCCTGCTAAAACTGTTAATCATCATCATCAATTCAACCGTAAAACGTCAACTACTGAACACAGGCCTTCCTCATGGATCTCTATAAGGGGCAGTTGCCATACTCACCACGCTTGGCAGGCGGGTTGGCGAGCGCAGTATCGGATGTTGCTGCTCATTTATTTATTTATTTATTAGGACCACCAACAAGAGATACACAGATTCAACACAATTTAAAACTTAGGGACTAAGGGCCTTGTGCTCCCCCAATTAAAGGCGGCCACAGCATGCACACAATTGAGCGCAACTCAACAAAAATAGGCACTAAAGGTAGTATCTAGTAAGTATTGAAGTTATATTGAGTAACAACAGGTAACAACCTAATAATTACATAATTATCTCAGTAATAATGTAAAATAGATATGTAGGTAGTAACAATGTAATATAGTAAGTTGTAACAATAATTATGTTAAAAAGTAGCAAGTAAAAATCTGGATGACAGTAGTAATGAAAAAAGTAGTTATATAAACTTGATATTATCAAATGTTTTTAACTTTAACAATCAAAATATATTTAATATATGTTGATTTGAATAAGGAATGGGAATAAGTAGGTATTGTGGTAAAAAGCTTTTAAACTAGCTCTTAACAAGTTATTGAATATCAGCAAACAAAATAGATTTAAGACATTTGTCAAATTTACTTATTGGGTCGCTTATGTCAAGGGAATTGTCTTTGGAAATAGAATTATAGTTACTACAGAGTCTCGGGATAACCGCGTTTTTGCCCTGCTTGGTTCTGTAGAAGGGAAGTGTAAAAAGATTATAGGCTTTACTTCTTGGCAATCTAAGAGGGGCATTCATCTGTAGCTTATTATTAAGTTCTATGCAGTCGAGTTTGCCATTAAACAGCTTGTGCAAGAAGTGTAGGTCATCTTCCGGAGGTAGCTCTTAGCAGGCTCTTACTGCATCCACGGGCAAGAGAGGAGGGGCAACATTCTACTGCCCGGCACCCCACGGCATAGCGGCATAGCAGAAAGGCGAAAACTGTTGATTCTTTTAAAAAAATCTAACAAAGAAAATATATGAAAACCCGTCGTTCTGGGCCTCGGACACCAAAGTGCATTTAGTAAGTTTTTAATACATTTAAATAATTCTCTAACCAACTTAAGACATGAAAGAATCTTGTTATTTTATTTTCAATGTTTTAATTCATATATTTTCAAAAAGTCCATTTACAAGAATAAATATTGTTATCTCATTCACAAAAAGTTATTATTGTTTAGTTTATTTTTTGATATTTATTAGTACTTTATAACTATATTTTAAAAATTGGCGTATTGCATTGTGCATCGCGGTAGCCACCAACCGCACACTTCGGTCACTACCGAAGACCAGCGCTGTGGTACGACCCGTTCTGCCACAGCATATGCTGAGCAATGACCATTTTTATCAAATTGTTTTTATAGCCTTATTAGTTTTTATTGATTAATTGTAATTTGTGTGACAAAATAAACGTATCTTTATCTTATCTAAGAGATACCTCCGAAAGATGGGCAGCAGCGCCTTTCCGTGTATCAACATATCGTACTGCACTCGGCAACCCGCCTGCCAAGCGTGGTGAGTATGGCAACTACCCCTCATGGAGATCCATGAGGGAGACCGGTGTTCAGTAGTGGAAGTTTTACGGCCGAAATGATAAACGTACGTAACTCATCGGTTTCGGTCATGCAAATCCATACATGCATAACACGATCCATTCTTCAAGCTCCATACATACACCCAAACATTTCCATGCTAGTGGTGTGACGCAGCAGCTCCATTGTCATGCAGGTGATGTCGGTATGAATATGGACATCACTATAAGGTACTTGATGACGTGCAGGCTAGGTGTTGGAAAATTCCAGATCGCTTATGAATCTGAATACACATTGTATAAATCATCATCATCATCATCATCATCATCATCATCTCAGCCGTAGGACTGCTGTCCGCTATCCGGACATAGGCCTCCCTCATGGATCTCCATCGTGGCCAGATTTGTTGCCTGCCGTACTTACCACGCTTGGCAGGCGGGTTGGCGAGCGCAGTATGGAAGACGCTGCTGCCCATCTTCTGGAGATAATCCTTAGCGGATTCTTACTGCATCTGCGGGTAAGAGGCAACATTCTACTGCCTGCACCCCACGGCCACTGTACTTAATCTGCTCTCCAGGACCCATAGCAGTCAGTTGTGATTTTTAATTAGTCGACGGCCATAGAAGATTGAGACGGAGATAGCGAGATGAGCCTGACTCTTTTTAAATACAGTTGGTTGAAACATAATGAAAGTTGGGGCGGGCTTGTACCGGTAACGCGACAAACTAGCTTATGGTACTATCACAGCTATAGTAGGTAGAAATTGTCATTCATTATTTTGATAATTTGGCGCCATTCCGACTGACATCAAGCACTGACATGCTGAAAACACAATTTGCTCAAAAGTTTCAGATTTGTCGAGGTTAAAATGCCTACACACTTTAGGGTACTAATTAAAAAAAAAAGTAAGTAGATCTTGTTGTGTAAAGTTTTAATAGTGCTTTTGTAATACCTACTGTAAGTACTATATATACTAAGTCTTTTTATCAAGCAAAATATCTTATCACAATTAGTAAGACGTTTTAAAATGTTTCTGAGTACATGCTAAGCTGGCGCCTGCGCACAATTACTCCTCGGGCTTCTGAGTGGGGACCGTAAAGTGGCAACTGTCTGTAAGTGGCGACTTGGCGAGTGCAGTGAGGTTATGACAGTCGTGTCGATGACGAAACGAATGCGTTGATTCGATGTTACAATATACCTAATTACGCGTTAATTCGTCAACTTACTAGATGACTATTGATGTAGCTGTGTTGGCCGAGTGTTATATCGGTGAAGGATAACATCGTGAGGAAACTGCTCTTTTCTCGGACTAAGCTGAGAGCTCAGGCAATACAAGTTCTAGAGTGGAGACCGCAAATCGGCAAGCGTAGTGTGGGACGCCCACCAGCGGTGGGGTGATGAGTGGCGAAGACAGGGTGAAATGGCGCAGGTTTAGGGAGGCCTAGGTCCAGCTGTGGACTAATTTAGGCTGATGATGATGAATACATTACAATTTATCATAAGTTCATAAGATACTAATTAAAATAATACAATCGTTTTTATATAAACTAAATTAAAAAAAAATAAACTAATGTAAACGAAGAAAGCTGCAATGGTTATAAAAAAAACTTAAGCGCAGCCATGTACGGGCGTACATGGGCCACCTATATAAAATGTGTTTATAAATTTAGCATAATTTGTTCTTACCTATGTTTAAAACAATAAAGGATTTAAAGTCAATTAAAATCAAATTACATACCATTTAATTAACAAGTAACATAAAATATGAATAGAAAAATCACAAAGAAGCAGTCTAGTTTTTGTCATCGTTTCAATGAATCTCAGAGCTACCTAGCAGAGCCAACACTTGACACTTATCATGCTATTAAACGACGCAGTCAACAACAATAAATAAGGCTTAGGTATAATTGAAGCCATTGAAATTAATGTGCTTTGTCTAAGATGCGTAATTAACGGAGTACATTAGTGGAGACAGAGCACGTGTCAAAGAGTTGTTAATAATAGAGTGAGTTAGCTCTATTAGTCCTTGGCCATTTTAACAAAAATCTCCACATGTCCATGTGTCGAAAACTATAAACTATTATCATTATCGTATCTGCCGACGGTTACCGCTGGACATAGGGCTCCCGCATGGATGTGCAAATACGGATCATGACTGGTTTTGGCCATACTCACCACGCTTGGCAGGCGGGTTGGCGAGCGCACTAGGGGATGTTGATACATGGAAAGACCAATTATAATATACTAGCCGCACTTTGCGGTATCACCCGCGTAGTTCCCGTTCCACATTTTATTTATTTATTAATGAAAGTTTTGGCCTGTTTTCTCCTCGAAACCAATACTTCTGCTGTATTATGACGTCTCTATTCAGTCCTGTTTTTCAGCGATAGATTCCCAAAAGGATCTATACAGCATCTCTTCATGTGTCTTTTCTGAACATCTTGAAATCGTAGGAACAGGCCTTCCACTTGTTTTCTTCAAGTTTCTTTTTCCACAAGTTTCTTCAGAAAAAAAGATGCTATTCGCTTTTCTGTCATCCATTCTCGTAACTTTAAACTAAGTAGGTACTTACTAGAATTAATAAATATATTAAAAAATTGCTTTATTTATCAGGAGAAAAATGTATGTGCACACTTAACACACGGTGAAGGAAACATCGTGAGGAAACCCGCGACTTAGCTTCAGACGTATTGACCTGTTATTTTCTCTGAATAAGGTATAGGTGCTGGGTAAGCCTAATCCATCTAACAATATCCCAGGCACTGCAACGTCCCATACAGCATGATTACCAGTTGCTGACGCTGTATAAATCATCTATAATAGATGCAAAAGGCCTTACTTTTTTATCAGGATATTACATGTTTTTGTCAGTTTTTGATGGTTTTCCATGAATATCAGAAAACGGTTTTCGCGAATAAGGGGATCTCCTAAGTCTCCAACAAAATAATCCCTAGCGAGGTATATACACATCTAAACAATAAAATAAACAGAGGTAAACTTAAAAAAACGTAAGACATAAAACGCTGCTATTGATTATTGCTCCAATCTAACTCCTGCCAAACGTGGATATTACAATTTAACCCTCCTGCCAAACGAGGATATTACAATCTAACCCTCCTGCCAAACGTGGGTATTACAATTTAACCTTCCTGCCAAACGAGGATATTACCATCTAACCGTCCTGCCAAACGAGGATATTACAATCTAACCCTCCTGCCAAACGAGGATATTACAATCTAACCCTCCTGCCAAACGAGGATATTACAATCTAACCCTCCTGCTAAACGAGGATATTACAATCTAACCCTCCTGCCAAACGAGGATATTACAATCTAACCCTCCTGCCAAACGAGGATATTACAATCTGAACCTCCTGCCAAACGTGGATATTACAATCTAACCCTCCTGCCAAACGAGGATATTACAATCTAACCCTCCTGCCAAACGAGGATATTACAATCTAACCCTCCTGCCAAACGAGGATATTACAATCTAACCCTCCTGCCATACGTGGATATTACAAAACCACACACAATATTTAAGCGAGTATTATTCACCTTATTTACTTTTATTATTGCCCAATTTTTCGTCTGGATTACACCTATCGTGGTCGCGGGAAGCTGACTTTATGTCGTGATCGCGAAAGTCAAAAAGTGACTATTACAAAACCTCTGTCTTGGAATGTTTCATGTCCACCAGTGGACTGTAACGTTTTATTCAAGGCACAAATCTAAGTATGTAGTTATAATTCGCAATTCACGATACCTCCTTAGAGGCAGGTATAGGTAGTATAGGTACAGTCGGCCCACGTCCGCCCCCACTCATCGCCTTATAGACAAGTTTTTTGTAACAAACTATTAAGTTAAAAAACTTGATTAACTGTTTAATTAGCATTGATTTTTTTGCGAATTTCAATTATCTGTAGGTTGAATAGTATTCTTGGAGGTTATTTGTTGAAGCTTTTAGCCCTCCCTACGGCTGCAATACCTAATAAAATGGAAGACAAATGCTGGATTTAACTTACTCGTCATTAACTACTTTTTCTGACATTGGCAACTATTATTCCCGTCTGATGGTGGGGGCTGCCTTTCTGGTATTTTCTGTCCACTTCGCTGTATCTAACGCCCAAGCGTTAGATCCAATATTAGGAAGCATTTCAGTATGAGATTTGATCACGTCTGCGCTTTGTTTATTTTATCTTTCTCCTCACTAATCCTGTGATAATCCTTCTAAGTGATAATTTTGGCTTCGGTCCGTTTTCCCTCAGCCCCGCACTCACCCGGTCCGTTGTTCCCCTATCTGGTTTTTATTCCTAATTTTTAAACGAATTTCTATAAGAGTACAGCTTCTCTCTTAGAATGCGAAAGCATCCTGAAAGCGGAAATGAGCATATACGACAAAATATATTATGCTCATTACTGCATCCAGGATGCTTTAAAGTCAAACATAGATAGATAGATAGAAAACACTTTATTGTACACCAAATTAAGAGAACATAAACAATTAAGAAATAAGGTAAAATAACACAGGAGCACAAAGGGCGGCCTTATCGCTATGAGCGATCTCTTCCAGGCAACCTTGGGATGGACAGGAAAATAAAGGACGCTATATAGTGGCGTCGGGGGTACATACCAACACGGCTTATTCTGAAGACCGTCCTTGTAATGCCGAGGTTAAAGTTAAGCTTTTAGTTAGTTAAGCCGAAGTCGGTAATAATAGAGATGGCTTTGCTGATCGCCATCAAGGGGCTATTATCGCGACATCTCGCACGTTGCGGCGCGGCCCGGAATGCCGCCCACGACATCGGACGCTGCCCGAGTGCTGAGGTATACAGTAGGTGATATAGAGTCACACACTTAAGAAATTAATAAAGTATAAACTTAGTTCACAGTACAGCTCAATATGCAAAATGTATTCTTGATCAGTTTTAATTTACCATCATTTCCAATATAAAACACATACCTAATTGAATATGTTCGCTTCAGAAAACTTATTTCCAAAGTTAATGAAAGAGGGGTCCCATTTCTATTCTGTATTTCTTGTAGCTATATTATAGCTAGCGGAGCTTATCTTACCTAACCTAGCCTTTCTAGATAACGCTAAATATGACTCGGTAGTAAGGGATATTGATAGTGGTGAGTATGGCAACTACCTCTCCTCTCACGCCCGTGGATGCAGTGAGAGCCTGCTGAATCTTACGATCGTCATTTGCTTATACGGATACGGGGGCAGCGGGACGCCCGCAGGGTGATTACGTATCTCGCTACAGGTTTTGCAACAGGCATTTGACAGCAATCTTTGCTGACAAATGTCTGTATAGAGATACAAAATTGACATTTGACAGCACAGCGTTCTATACTTCGTAAGTAGAGCCTGTCAGCTTAACTTCATATATTGCCATTATAAATAGCAATCCACTTTATGTACTCCAAAAATATGGCATCCAGGCATCGAAAGGCTTGCTTTGCCCCAGGTGGAGCAAGAGCTACTTATAAATATTCAGCCAATATTCACAAATGAAGCCTAGTCACAGACCCCGATGTGCCCAAAGTTCAAAACTAGTGATACAGTATTTCGGTGACTCGTGATCTTCAGTCTTGAGACCTAAAGACTGGAGTTGTTAGACTGACTTACCTGCGCAGTGCGAATGTTTGCAAAGCATTTGTTTACATTGCGCCTGCGTAAGAGGACTCCTTGAATGGAGAGCGTAAGAAAATAATAAATCCGTCCATTATTATTCAAACTTACTTGCGTTTTACCAAATTAAGCAAATAAGAATGTAGGATCAGTTTGCTAAGCTTTTTAATTAGGTTTACATTTTAACCAGTACTTTTAGGGTGAAGGAAAACCCGTGAGGAAACCCGCAGCTTAGAAGTTTTGAGCCGTTCTTTCCTCTGATTACTAGGCGACTATCCTGGGAGGATGGTATAAGTTCTGGGCAAGCCTAATCATCTAATAATGTCTCAGGCACTGCAGGGTTTTGTACAGCATGAGTACCAGACGCAGAAAAATGATCTATATAAGAGGTAAAAAAAACTACCTTGACTTGACAATATTATACTTATTATATAAAAGACAGCGTCGATAGGTTGTGAGCCGCTGCGCTGCTTACGGGACAGAAAGATGGACCGGGCCACGTATTGAGATTTGTAAATATGTCTACGGTTTACGTAGGTACACTATTTACAATTATTTTCTTGGTCTGAATATTGATTGTTTCTATAGAAAATACACCGTCCACTATTCCTACAGCCAAAATAGCGCCTTGGGTCACAAATGTATTATCTTTAAACATAATATTTTGAAGTCCAATTCAATTAGTCATACATACAAGTACCTAGGTACATACATTATCGCATGCTCTTGCGCATGAGTCTTTAGTGGGCGATAACGGTCTCCTTACAGGGACCGCCAGTGAATTATTCCGTGGGATCATATCCAACTGACTTGTTTGGTTGTAATTGTCAACTACAATTATGGGCATATTTTTTTGCGAATTTGACTAAAATGATAATAAACATCGTAATTTGTCTTGTACGAGGCTTTTAACTTGACGGATGTGAGTGGTACATGTTCGTGTCGAGGCTGTGATTGAAAGTTTTCGACTCCGGCGGATTTGAACACGCATCAGTCAATTTGAATCGAAGGACGACATTTGATTTCGAAGACAAAATCAATAATTCCTTATTAAAAAAATACTAAAGACTGATGATAATGATGGTGATCATAATGATGATGAGAAGGTAGGTGCGACGATACATGATTTTTTGTTAAGATTAAAGAGCTTCGGCGGTGCCCTTCTGTAGTCTTCTTCATCAGTTTAAATTTACCATCATTTCCAATATAAAACACGTACCTAATTGAATATGTTCGCTTCAGAAAACTTATTTCCTAAGTTAATGAAAGAGGTGTCCCATTTCTATTCTGTATTTCTTGTAGCTATATTATAGCTAGCGGAGCTTATCTTACCTAACCTAGCCTTTCTCGATAACGCTAAATATGACTCGGTAGTAAGGGATATTGATAGTGGTGAGTATGGCAACTACCTCTCCTCTCATGCCCGTGGATGCAGTGAGAGCCTGCTAAGGGATACCTCTGGAATATAAGCAGCACCGTCGTCCCATGTATCAACATCCCGTACTGCGCTCACCGACCCGCCTGCCGAGCGTTTTGAGTATGGCAACTGCCCCTCATGGAGATCTATGAGGGAGGCCTGTGTTCAAATACAAATACAAATATGTTTATTTTTTCTCTTACTTAATCTGAACAATATCCAGGGTATGAGACTCTATTTTAAGTATATAATACCTGTGCTAGAGAGTACCACTCTACATCACGGCTCATAATATAAATAATTATGTTCAGTAGTAGAAGTGTTACGGCTGAAATGATGAAGGGGTATTCTTCATATTATGAATATGAAGAGGTCCAGAGGCCCCTACCATTTATTTATTTATTCGGTAAACAAATAAAACAATGATACTTATCAACTACAAAAACTACTGAGTTACACATAACCCAAAAAGTTCCCACTACCAATTAAGTTAGGGCATACAACGGAAACATAAAATACATGAAAAGGGTTACATACGATGACGCATACAAAATTCCTTTAGTTTTTCGTAAAATTTCGCAATCACAATTATATTAAAACTAATAAAAACACGGCAATTTCTCGCAAAACTCTTTTGATTATTCCCGTAGTTTCGACTGTGTTTCAACTGTCGTGGTCCCGGGTAGACCGGCAGGGTGATTACGTATCTCGCGACAGGTTTACGACAGGCGTATATCGCGATAATCGCTGTCAATGATCAATTTTGTAGTACCTATATAAAAGCAAAATGTTGACGTTTGACAGCGTCGATTGCGAGGTATACTCGAGTCACTTCCGGCACAAACAACAGCTGAAGTTCAATGTCGTACAGCATCTCGAGTGACCGGCGAGGCGCCGGGGCGAAGGGCGCGCCCTATACGGGCAAACGCAGATGTGCCGTATTTGGGCCGCTGACGGTGCCGCGTTACTTGACTTCCTAGGACACGTGGGCCGTTATCGGGCGGAACACGGTCATAGGGCCTTAAAGATAAACATAATGAAATGTTTATTTTGTCACACTTTGTGGACGTGGACGTGGTAACGTCCACTACTTCTAACGTGGACGTTTTACGGCTAATAATAATGTTGGACATTACACACAGCACTACACTAGCCCCAAAATAAGCAGAGCTTGTGTAATTTTTTTTGTATTAAATAGAAAAATACCCAACCCGAGACAAATATCTATACTAAAACTGCATTCGTTTTGTCCCCAGGCGGGAACCTAAATAATTAAATTAAGGAAATGAATTGCCTAGGCTCTTAGTAAAACTCCCCCTCACACACACACACTATTCAACTTTATTACAAAATTAGAAAACACACGGAAACTTTTTTTTTTGTTTGTTTTTTTTTCTTCTTCTCTTTTTCAACTTCACATAACTCACACTCACACAGTGGCTAATTTAGTTTTTAGTTGTTATATTTAGTACCTACCTTTAACAAATTTTGTATACCCTTTATTATTTTGTATTTAAACTGATTATTATTTTTTTTTCTCACCTGCTGTTACAATAATAAACTTCGACACCTAAATACGAACCCTGGGATAGACTGAAAACCAGCCCTGAGTAGACTGTAGTTTACTCAGTCCAGTGCTGAGTCTACTCCATTTGCCTAAGAGGATCTTATTTTATATTATTGTAATTTTATGTATTAATAACTGTGTTTTCTTTTTGGCAATAAATGTATTTGTAAATGTAAATGAAAGTGAATCATGACTTTGTACCTCTAGAATAATATATTGCCAAGAAAGACAAGTCACCAGGACCAATTTGACCAAGCAAATGTCTCATTTTTCCAGCATTGTGGGTAATTGCTCCTAAATCAAGTGTTTTTGACACACTCTCAGAATCAGCAATCTCAATTAAACATTGAGTTGGCTGCAGTGAT
This sequence comes from Pasiphila rectangulata, assembly GCA_963082625.1. Taxonomy (NCBI): domain Eukaryota; kingdom Metazoa; phylum Arthropoda; class Insecta; order Lepidoptera; family Geometridae; genus Pasiphila; species Pasiphila rectangulata. The sequence goes on along the minus strand of OY720256.1, from coordinate 16,184,512 downwards.
GCTATAGTAAATATCCTTAGAATGCATCCAGCTTCGCTTTTGGAATTCATGGGGCTATTCCATTGGTAATAAAGACCTCTCGGCAGACCACCTGCCAGATAGATGGACGGTATAGTTGCCGTACAGGGCAAGACCTGGATGTAAAAGGCCTAGGGAAGCGAACAGATTCATCCATGTGCCTTATTTACTGTTAACATAAGATGAAAAAGTTTTTTTTAATGTAAGCTGACGTGTCTGTTTTGTAGTTGCAAACTATGGAAATAAATGAATGAATTTCTGAAATTTCCTTATGCTTATGCCCAGCAGTGGGTCACTACATGCTGACATTGATGATGATGATGATTTAGTTGGTTATATATGGCGTTGGATGATTTGATTATTCGAATTATCTCGAAAATTCTAGAGATTTAGCGAAAACACGGATAATTAGATTACATTTAAACCTCAAGATTATGATTACATTTAAACCTACTGTCTGTCCATCTCGGTTCTGTCACAGGCAGTATTTTCGGATGGTTACATAATCACAAAATTGTCTAATTATCCGTGTTTTCGCAAAATCTCTAAAATCGCGAATTATCAAATCATCTTACGACATATAAAGCGTACGTAAGTTGTTTGTTCCAAGATTCTCGTTACGCATTGTCCTGGACCGCCCAGTTCGTCATGGGTTACAGTGAATGGTTCTATTAATAAGTTCAGGATCATCGGTTTTACGTCACCGTTAATTTTCAAACTCCAAGGATTACCTGCTAAGAGGTCGCTTAATGTTTACATGTAATTGGATTAATTCCTTGTAAAATGTGCACACGGTGGTTTTAACAGTTCTTCTTCAAGTCAAGTCTTGACTGTGATACATTCTCGCGTACGTACGTTTCTTGCGTCTCTTTGTCACGGCATTCTGTCCGACCCTGCGCCAACTGCCTCCATTGGCTTCCCGCTACTCTGACAATGTCGCCTGAACACCTGGCTGAACCACCTATAAACCTTTAGTCTTTGCTAATATGTACTATGTATTAAAAAAAATAACAATTATGAATTATGAATCTTTTATGAGTGGATTCCTGTTAAAATGTGTGACTGTAGCACGGACAGCACAGTGTCACAGCGCCTCGCAGTGGGGAAGGTCATGCTCTTGACCCGCCGCGGGCGGTCACATGTCGCATACCTGACCGCGGCGATACCAGCACACTGGGGTTATTAATAACTAAGCCTATTCTAACTTATGACTGCTTTTGACAATATAAATTGATTGTCATCATCATCATTTCAGCCGTGAAACGTCCACTACTGAACACAGGCCTCTCATGGACCTCCATGAGGGGTACCACGCTTGGCACGCGGTTTGGCGAGTACAGTACGGGATGTTGATAAACGGAAAGACTGCTGCCCATCCGAGGTATCCCTTAGCAGGCTCTTACTGTATCCACGGGAATGAGAGGAGAGGTAACATTCAACTGCCGGCATCCCACCACAATTGATTGCACCTGAGATTTACTCTACCTTAGTCTAAAGGAATAGCAGTAATCGCAAGGTGAGGCTTAAAAGCCTTGACAAATTGTTAAAATATCAAACAAAGGACACGTTTTTAGTAAAATTGAATAAGCGTTTTCTACTAAATCTAAGAGAGCTGGCAAGCGGACAAAGCAAGTTCGTGAAGCAAGTGTGCGTTCACAGCAGGCTAGATGACTGAATTTTAATTGTTACTTCGTCATGTAGATCAAAAGCCGTAACCCGCTCGTTCGTAAAAAAAGCCGTGTTAGTCGAGTGGTATGTACCCCGACTTTCAATCCGAAGGCCGTGGGTTCGGTATTGCCATGCACCAATGGATTTTGTTTTCTTGAAAAATGTATGTACACACTTAACACGTGCTTTAACGGTGAAGGAAACATCGTGAGGAAACCCGCGGCTTAGATAGCTTCAGACGTATTGACCTGTTCTGTCCTCTGACTAATAGTTGACTAAGCTGAGAGGATGGTATAGGTGCTGGGCAAGTCTAATCCTTCAAACAATGTCCCAGGCACTGCAGCGTGCCTTACAGCATGATTACCAGTTGCTGACGCTATATAAATCATCTATAATAGATGCAAAGGTCTTACTTACATGTAGATCAACAAATTCATTCGACACGTTTTTTTTTATTTATATATCAATACATTTATTTATTTATTTTATTAATTTATTCGTAGGAAAACCAACAGAAATATTATCTTACAGAAGGCCAATTACAGGTTTTTACGTCTAGAAACATGCTAATGACAGATGTGAACCAACTTTAAGTAATATTATTCTAATCAGTATCTATCTAAAACTACCTACATACTTATAATTTTAAATCAATGTAATGTTTAAAAGTATTGGATACCTAATTTTGAGCATTTTTTTCAAATAATTCTCTGTTCAGCCGCTGCCTGGCCAAACCGACACCTGTGCAGAATAGATCAAGCTCAAGTTGCTCTCTTAACTTATTGAAATCGCAATAGGCAATTTGACTAATTGTAGAAAATGGTTTTAAATGATTATTTATTACGTAATAAGCACACTACATCAATATTTCCAGGAGATTTACTCTATTATTAATAAAAATCAATTTTAAGGTTTAAATTTCCAAAACCGCGCCAAAAACGCTGTTTCTGTAATGGCGCTAGTCATAGACCCGTGTGACCCGCGATATCGAAATGTCGCATGACGTCACACGCGGGTATGCGCCGACGCGACGTGCCTCGGTACAGTATTATGACGTCACGAGCCCCCACTCCTAAGCTCAAATTTTACCTAAGTATTGTTTTATTCATTTGAAAAAGCAAAATATACGTGTATATTATGTTTGTATTATCTAACTGTCGGACCAAATAGAATGTTGATTTTCACACCCGGTCATCATGCCGTTCTAACTTATGGCGGTCATAACATTGACAATCTTACTTTATTACTCTACTATAGTTTAAAAGGTACTGAATAGCAGCACCTAATCGCAAAATAGGAAGCCTAATTACCTTGAAGAATTATGCATATCAAATAGATAAAAAGATAAAAAAAATGTGCTTTCATAACTATGTTAAAAAGCTACGATCATGAACTCAGGATCAAATTCACACCACATCAACAAGTAAAAATATAAATATGTAAAAAGGAAAATAGACGAAATCCCGATTTTTTCCCCTCCGTATCGACTAATTTTTATGGCCTCGAACCTCTACTTTTGGGTTGGTACACATGTTATCATACACGCTGTCTAAAGTTACTATGCTAATTATTCAATAATAGTTTCCAAGTGCATGCGCCGTGTTCTAAGGTTAGGCGCGTTGATCCGCCGGTATTGGCAATGAACGATCTGTTCACGTGCTCGGCGGCGCCGGCGCAGGCGGTATAGACCACGCACAACCAGAAGGATGACTATAGAAGAAATATGCAAAATCGAAATCATTTTTCAATCTATGGAAGAAATTTCTTCTACTAACTGACTAGGGGCAAGCCAAAGGTCAACCTGATATTGAAAAAAATTTAATGAAATTCTTTTTCTTATTATTAACAACTCAGATAACTAACAATAGTTTTTTTTTTAAACTTTCGCGATCACGACACATTATTAACACATATTTAACCGGGTATTTATTGCGTTATTTATCTTTATTATTGCCCGACGTTTCGACAGGATTGCACCCTTCGTGGTCCCGGGAAGACACGAAGTCAAATACCCGGTTAAATATGTGTCAGATAACTAACATTTTACAAGATAATTAAACTATTAGTTATCTAAGTAGAGAGGGTTACTCTAAAATAGATTCCTAATGATTCCCACACTAGGCTTTGCCTATATCGTGGTGTATCTTTTTATACTCAGGCCTCCCTTATGGAGATCCATGAGGGGTAGTTGCCATACTCAACACGCTTGAGAGGGTTGGCGAGCGCAGTAAGAGTTATTAATACACGGAAAGGCGCTGCTGCCCATCTTCCGGTGGTATCCCTTGGCAGATTCTTACTTGCCAGCACCCTATTGATACTACTTCACTGTTACTTATCTGAGTTTTGTTTCCTAGTCTTCTGCGTCCGCCCACACTGTGTCCCGCCGTTGACCGTTGACACGGCGCATAGAGAATTATTTATAACATCGATTAGCCTGGAATCCATCAGAATCCACTTGGAACCCACTTGTCCCGTGGAATCCAGGGCGAGTTTAGCGCACCGCCTTATAAGGAGCCAATCGCTTAGCTGATGAGTTGTGACCTACATGCACTTACTAATTGGATTTAGATCAATGTGACTGGGTTAGTTGGTATAAAGACTGCTTATACGACTCCGTGGGGTGCCGGCAGGAGAAGGTTGCCCCTCCTCTGGTGCCCGTGGATGCAGTAAGAAGGGATACCTCCGGAAGATGGGCAGCAGCGTCCGTACTGCGCTCGCCAACCCGCCGGCCAAGCGTGGCGAGTATGGCAACCACCCCTCATGATCAGTACCTACATAGTGATCCATGAGGGAGGCCTTTGTCCAGCAGTGGACGTCCTACGGCTGAAATGATGATGAGATGATTCGATGTTGGACTAGACTTTGACCTATTTAGAAGACTAGATTTCAGCCAAGCATTATAACAGATGTTGCACTAATAGGAACAGGAATACCTTCTTTTGTTTTCTAGCAGAATACTAATAGCAAACCCAAAATATTAAAAATAATAAAATTCTTCCATCGTTTTTTCTAAAAATTACCTATAATGATAAAATTTGCTTTGCCTAAGTTTGATTCTCTGTTATTCTGAACATCCTCAAGGGTCTTCATTTTATAAAAACGGGAGTTACTCACGTAGTATTGTAACGTCGAAGATTATTCCGACACGTATTATCATAGTCATATGGATCTTATAGTTCGAAAGAAATGTTTTAAGAAAAGATAATGATTGTTTTGGTGCTAATTGAGGAAACATTGGTGTAAAATAATAATTAATTATCAAGCCATAATGGGGTATATCTTAACTTAAAGAAGGGTTCTTGGAAACTACTGTTTTTACTAAAAGCAGACAGACTGTTCTACTTAATTCAGGTTTATTAACAAGCTGAATTCAGAGATAATATGATGATAATGCAACTACCTAAATAAGCCTTTTATATTTGGTTAATAAGATGTGTCTCGCAATTTGATTTCATTAGATTGATTTGTTTTTAACTAACACGGGAGGTAAGGTCTTGATAAATCATGTGAATGTGTAATAATTGTTGTCAAGGTTTTGATAAATAAATGATTTGATATGATTTATTGATTAAGCTTTTAACTCTGCAATAAAACGACTGAAATAATGAAATGTTAGGTATATTTTTAATTTCTTTATTTAATTCTTAGGGAACAAAGAAAGCTAACAAATAAGTAACTAGGGCCCATGTACCTTAAAGACGTAATAAAAATAATAATATTCGTATTTACACGCGTCGGCGACACTGGGTCGTAAACACAAGCGCGGTGTCGCGTGCCAGTCTTCCTATGAATTTTCTGAACACATAAATCCTAAATGCACATCCCTAAGAAAGCCTTACAAATCAAGAACTGACATAAGAGTATCGAATGTCATCACTTTGATCCGTACATCCTTCCCTCCCCTGCCCCCCTGTCCTTTCTCCTGGATGTGGGGCATGGCACTGCTGGGGCCGTAATAGCCCATTCAATGTATCGGGGACATTTCCATTCATATTCCATTTATTCATTGGATCATATTCCATTTATTGGATGGATAGGGTGGGTGAGTTCTACCTCCTAGTGGTCTACCCCGGGCAACGGGACCGTTGGATTTAGCCAGCGGTAACGGCCGAATGATCTCATCATGGTGGTAGGGCCCACACGGGTCCGCCTGGCTTGCGACCACCCTCCCACCGGAGTCCGGCGCCAAACAGTTCGCTGTGTTCCGTCGGTGCGCGGGAGTGCCAGTGCCTTTGGGGATTAGAAGAAAGTCAGTTGCTATGCACAGGGCCGGTTTCAGGTTCTATGAAACACCCTATCGAGTGACTCTTATTGGAGACTAGCGGGATCCGAAGCACAGTCCTTGCCGTTGGCCGACCGCAGGAAGTAGGGGGCCCGAGTAGCGCACCAACCATGCGCCAGAGGCTGCCCCGCCACCTCGCGAAAAATCCCGTGATGCTCCACCATGCCAGTTGGTGACTGGATGGGAGGACCCGGTGCCATCTTTGGGGGGGTTCGGGCGTCCCCGCAGTCTCCATTATGAGCCGCTCACAGGTGGGTTGTGTCTACGAACGCTGCTTGGATACCGTGCAACGCCTCGACTATTTTTCAACATCCCCATCAACTCACACTTATATGAAAAAAAGTAAACATCGTAAATCTCGTATACAATACGCATAAATGGGGGAAACCATCGAAAAACACGGAGAAGCAATATCCATTTCTCCTGACGTTTCGAAGGCATTTGATTGCGTTTGGTACGCGAGTTTGCAAAATAAGCTGCCTACGTACGGACTATCATCTGCATTCTGTGCTTGGATATCCGACTTTTTGAGTGAACGTTCGATCAGAGTGGTCGTTGATGACTGCTCCTCTGACTATATGACTATTAATGCCGGAGTTCCTCAAGGGTCTTCATTTTATAAAAACGGGAGTTACTCACGTAGTATTGTAACGTCGAAGATTATTCCGACACGTATTATCATAGTCATATGGATCTTATAGTTCGAAAGAAATGTTTTAAGAAAAGATAATGATTGTTTTGGTGCTAATTGAGGAAAAATTGGTGTAAAATAATAATTAATTATCAAGCCTTAGTGGGGTATATCTTAACTTAAAGAAGGGTTTTTGGGAACTAGATAACTAATAATGAAAAAAAATTTTTGATCCGCATAGATTACACACGGAAATGATACTGTGAGTTCATAACTGAAGTTTCAGGACGTGCTCTGTAGGTGATGCTTCACACGGAGAATTGTAGAGATGAAGTGTAATGTTATTCGTCGTTTCTCCACTAAAAATATACAATACCAACGAATACATATTAGAAAAGTAAAATAACTTAAATTAATGCTAGAGAAAATATCTTCGGTTGTAGTTTAGTTTGGAAAATAGTTTCGGACTTATGTACTTCCCGTGCTACTTTTAACTGTGATACGGCTGAGTGAAGTTACTCGTATCAGCTACGCCTATAACTTTTTTGAAGTCAGTTACTAATAAAACAACATTATAACTATCGTGGCCGCAGGCGCTATCCTGAGACCACCCTGGGGAGAATCTCTAGGGAGTAAACAGTTGATTAGGGAGTCGTTATTTTTACACTCCCCTCGCAACGACTCATTATTTTTATTCTCGCTACAATTTGTAACGATGAGTTTGATGACCTTTACTGTTGGTACCTTGTTGTTTATCTACTAGTCCGGAGATAGGCGGTGTTATGTGTAAATGAGCTCACCGAAACAAGGGGTTTTGAGTGTTTTTGTTATATTTTCCTACAGATAAATAATACCTGTAATGATATTACCCAGATATCTAGAGCCCTTAAATCTCCGAAGAGACGTAGGTTCTCTATGTGTACTTTATCCTATATTCAAAGGGGGAATGTTCTAAAAAACTATACATAACTTGATACCAGCAGCACACTTCCATCACCGAACCACTCGCCACAAAACCAAACTTCATTCGTGACACCTGGATAGCTGGTTGTCCACTACCGCTCGTTTCACGCGCTCTTTTTGGCCGCGGATGATTAAGTTGTGGAACGAACTCCCATCTGCGGTATTCCCACGAAGCTTCGAAATGGGGTCCTTCAAAAGGCGCGTAGTTTCCTTCCTCAAAAGCCGGCAGCGCATCAGCCTCGCCTCTGGTGATGCAGATGACCATGGGCGACGGTGACCACTTTCCATCAGGTGGCCCGAATGCTCGTCTTCCAGATTATAAAAAAAGCATAATGTGTAAGTAATTATGTATGCTGTATTTTGATATAGGTGGGTAGTGTCTATTATTTAGGTTAGCCCTGTGACTCTGTTACCTTGGATGGTGGTACTTGATTTTAATACAAGGTGTATTTAATGAGCCGTTTTCAGTAAAAAACAAAAAAGTGTTTCCTACTAAACTTAACAGATGGAGCTGGCAAGCGGAGGAAGCAAGTTTGTCATTAATCACAATTGCTGTCATTGTCAAATTGTGTTTCCTACCAGTTAAATAAAACTAACGCCATATATATGGTTCGAGGGAACTATTTTTGAAGTTTTTACTTTTTAATGAAAACACCTCATATAATATGTGTACTAACCCTAAAAGGGGTGTTTCAGCCCATTAATACAAGTAGGTTTAATTGTTTTAGTTATTTTATGTACCTACTTGATAAGTTGACATCGGTTTTAGCAACCGATTAGATCAAATCACTTTTGGCTTTAGGAAGCGTCAAGTATCGATTTGAAGGACGTGGGTTCGAATCCCACCGGAACCGTAAAATGTTTTGATAAGGTTATTAATTTCTTTGAAAATATTCTACCTAAGTGTGGTTTAACACTATAAAAATAACAAAAACTGTAGCATTTTATGTACTTCTAGCTTTTGCCCGCGACTTCGTCCGCGTGGAAGTCATAAAACGTAAAATCCCCTTTTTCACGCAGAGCCACTTTGATTTGAAAATATAAATCCCATTTATTCCCTATCCCGTGGGAATTTCGAAAAATCCTTTTTAGGGTTCCGGACCAAAATGGTAAAAAGGAACCCTTATAGAATCACTCTGTCTGTCTGTCTGTCTGTCTGTCTGTCTGTCTGTCTGTCACAGATGGATATCTCGAGAACTACTGATGCTATCGACTTGCAATTTAAAATGGTAAAAGACAACGGTTTTTTACTAATATAGCATATATAAAAATGTTAAGAAAATATTCTTATTTTGATTGAAGGGGGGCGGATAGGGGATCTCAAAAAATTTAAGTGAAGTTACTAGGCCGTGTGGGGTATCATATGAAAGGTATTCATTTGTACATTAATAAACAGTTTTTATTTTTCCTTTAAGCCGTATCGTTTTTGAGATATTTACAAAAATGGTGAAAAAACGACCGTTCCCCCCCCCTTATCTCCGAAGTTTGCAGAGATAAACCCGTGATATTTTTATTGCTAATAGAAGGGTATGTAAACTTTATAGGAAAATTATAGCGAACTCTCTAATTTGTATAGTTTTTTAGACAAGGGGGTGGGAAGGGGGGTTTTCAAAAATTTTGTAAAGTTACTAGGTGATGTGGGGTATCATATGAAAGGTATTCATTTGCACATTAATAAACAGTTTTTACTTTTCCTGTAAGTCGTATCGTTTTTGAGATATTTACAAAAATGTTGAAAAAACGACCGTTCCCCCCCCCTTATCTCCGAAGTTTGCAGAGATAAACCCGTGATACTTTTATACCTAATAGAAGTGTATGTGAACTTTATAGGAAATTTATTACAAACACTCTACATAACATACTTTTTTAGAAATCATCGAAAGTGTAAAAAATCTACATAAGTTCCGCTATCAGACAAGAGATGGCGCTGTCAAGGTTCTCCAACAAATATAAAACCGCCTTTGTCATATATTATATTGTATGATGGCACGGAACCCTCGGTGCGCGAGTCCGACTCGCTCTTGCCCGGTTTTATTTAGTGCACCTCTAGGATACTCAAGGTATATGTGTGCCAAATTTCAAGTCTTTAGGTCCAGTGGCTTAGGCTGTGCGTTGATATATCAGTCAGTGAGTCAGTCAGGACTTTGAATTTTATATATGTATATAGATTTTAATAGTTGTTAATGTTAAAACTTTCCTGACCTTTTCTTGCACACATATCTAAGGTAAAAAAGGTTTCATGTAAATCGGTCAACGCGTTCGTTTGTAATCGTCAAATACACAGACAGACAGAAATACAGACGGACAGACTGCGCTATGCATATTAGGTATACTAATAATACACCATGTGTCGCATCCTAGCATGTCGAGTTACACCAGCCAGCATGTCCGATTGCCGGTGTCAAAGTTCACACACAATAAAAACTCCGATAAACACAACATCATACACAATACAAATCTGAAATAATCGATGAGCCACTAATACCTACTTAGTGCGGGCTCGGCTGACCTCGGCGTCCTCTCGAAAGGAGTTTTTTGCAGCTGGCAACACATCACCGGTTGTTTTCGACAATGCCGTGTCATGTATGATGTCATGTAGCAGCACCAAAGAATGCAACGTTTACCTGTTTTATTGTTAAATTTGCTTATTAGAAACAATCTGTATCAAAATCTAGTACCTTACAAGATATTGTTAACATATGTACATATAACAGGGTGTGTAAATTACCTTTATTATTTCTCGAATTTTCGACTGGACTGCACCAAACAAATAATAAAGGTAATTTACGCGATAAATACCCGGTTATATGTAGGTTAATAATGTGTTGTGATCTCGAAAGAACAATGTCAGGTTTCGGCCTACACAACTTTAAAAACTAAATTCACACGGACACAAAGTTTTTACCTACAACAATTTAAATATTTAATTCCAACTTATTAGAAAATATTTTTTTTCGAGAACTTTTCGAAAAGAAAATCATTTTAATAAGTAATCATTTTGTTCATCATGTTACAGGTTTTTCTTTTTTCAAAACAATATTGAGCCCCGCACAATTTGTTGATGATTTGTTAATTGGATTTGATAACGACATTGATGATGATGATAATGGATGATAATGGTGAACACGAATAAAACTATTCAATTTCTGTAAGTATGTTTTTTGTTTAATTTACTCTCTGTAAAAATACATAACCTCCAATTTAAAATGTCTGAATAACTTCTTTTTTAGAAGTTCAATGTAAAAGTAGAAATCACAGAAAAGCTTTTGACATTAAACTACACAAAAAACATAAGAATTTTTACTGTCCATGACAAATTAATATTGAGCCAAAGTTACTATGAACATCTGACATTGTTCTTTGGAGTAGAAAGAAAAAAAACAACCTAATAAGAGCTTTTGTAATGTAGAAGTGTCACAGATTCAATTAAAATCTATTATGGCAGTGTCGCTTCATTTGTACAGTTAGAAATATACATAAACCATTAGTAGGTACCTACACCACATATGCCAAGCCAAGTAAAGTTTGGAATGGAACATACTATAATACTGTAATAATATTATAATTTTAATTTATTCTTTAATCTGAAGTACAATAAAGCGTTAATCTATCTATCTATATAGGTATCTAAATGGAATAAAAAAATAAGGTTTAGTCAAACTAGTATTTTCTAAACAGAAAGCATACAGCAAAACATTGTCATCTTGTTGTTAATCGAAGAAACGGTTCCCTAGACCGCTAATCCTGTATTTTAGCGCATCCTCAGCAAACACCAACTAATACTAGAATATTACCTACTTGTAACTGTTAAGTCAACTTTCAAACTGAGCTATATACAGAGTGTATTATAATTTATAATATATCTATTCTAAGCCGAAAGGGGCTGATTCTGATAATCCCAAGGAACAACTTTTGTTATACGACTTTTCAGGATTCAATGATTTTCATTACAGAAAATACCACGAAAGTTTTAACTTCTACAGCTGATACGATAATGATAAGCACCAGCTGATTCTCGACAGGGTCGAGTTCCTGAGAATCAATACATCTTTTGTAACTCTTGTTTCGCAAATAAATGAATATGAATATTATATGAAGACGTGCAAAGCCGGGGCGAAGTCACAAGTCTCATAAAGTCATTAACAGCGTTTAGTTAGGCGCGCAAACAAAGCGTTTTAGGCTGAGAGCAAATATTTACAAGATTCCTCCAATAGTTAGTAGTAGTTTCGAACTTTCGATACGATGAGGATTGTTTACAATTAGTTTTGCGAGGTTTTTAGGCCGAACCACGCTATTTTAAAACGGTCAAGCGGTGGAGTCTGGACGTGCGTTCCGTATTAACCATTTTCTTCCAGCTAACTTGTGTGATTCTTACTGCACCCCACGGCACCAGCCTCTACAGGTACCAGTATCTCCGCTAAGTCGACCGTGTCCAGAAGGAAAAACAGGCTGCTTGACTAAATTTTTTGGTGATAGATACTTATCATACATATACATTTACCCGGACCCAAGACATATGTATGCATCGGTTGGAATCGAAGCTGCAACCTCGTGCGTATCAGCTGGATAAAAGACCAACTAACACCACGGAGGTCATAAAGCTTTTTATAGGACTAAATGACGAGACAATCCTGATGTTAAGCGGTGACCCCTACCTTTTACAACTGCAATATCGTGGTGATGACGTTCACGAAGTACGTGACCAACGCTGCATTGCATTGCGCCCGTCACCCTGAGACATACTATAACTCCGTGCACATACTATAGAGATGTGCCCGTAATATCCCCCGGAAACGGAACACAGCAACGCAGACATTACTGCTAGGCGGCAGAATTAAGCAAAAAGATAAAGAACCCTAATATCGTGCTTGTTTATTTACTACTGCTCATTTTATGGTTTCAAAATGTGCCAAAAATCGCACTTGCTTTTATAGCATGTCCAAATGGGACGCATGTCGCCCACGCGAGCTTTCTCAGCATGCGGGTCTAGGACGCGAGTTATTGCGGACCGTAAAACTGATGTAAGGGACATTACGGGTTTATGTCCAATTCAATGACAAACCTTTGGACAAAGACTGCAACAGCCGCGCCGCATGGCCAGTGTTACAGTTGCTTAGGGTCCCGTACCAAAATAGTGAAAAGGAACCTGTACGCTTCTTGTCCGCTTCGAGATATGCGGTATCATTATCTCAAGCCTTACGTTGCTGATTGTAATGTACATAACAATGTTTTTTGTAACACAAATCATTTACAGTAAAAACACAAGAATAACTTGCAAGAATTTATGTTGTAAGAATAAACACAAGCATTGGTACGGGGGTACCAGAAAAGGGGGCGAAGGCCTCATAAGGTCACCAAAGGTCAAAAATGGCATTTTTGGGTTTTTGGACGTTTTCGGTGATTTGAAGACTTTTATTTTTTTGGTGACCTTTTGAGGTCACTATAACTCCGGTTACTGTGACCCTAGGATCACCAAAATCAATCAGTCACCTTCTATCATTAAGACGGTGCTAGCAAAAAAGGTTTCATGTAAATAGATCAACGCGTTCGGTTGTATTAGTCAAAAATACAGACAGACGGACAGATAGACAGACAGAGAGGGCTATGCATATTAGGGGGCTTCGCCCCCTAAAATTATAACAATGCAGAAGCCGCACAATGGCCTCTAACCTCAATATTAATTGCTAATGTTTTTAACTAACGTGGTCTTCTAACGGAGGCTTTAACTGACGTCAAAAAAAAACAAGTTAGTTTTTTATTTTTATTTATAATACAGTGGTTAGAAATAAAGGGAAAAAGTGAGCAAAACTGTGTAAGAGCGTGCAGAAACATTATCTGCTGAGTTCCTCTTTACGCCGCGTCATTAATCAGATGTTAGCGCCAGGCTTTTGCTCCAAAGATAAAAAGTTTTGCACAGCCGAGGGAGTTGTCCAAAATGTTTTTTTGTGTAGCAATGATCAGCCTTGACAGTGGATGAGACTTGCACAGGACCGTTTACGTTTGCGTATTGAAAAGGAAGCAGTGCGTATCAACGGGCTGATATGATGATGATGATGAGGTATCCCGTAGCAGGTTCTTACTGCATCCACAGGCATGAGAGGAGGGGTAACATTCTACTGCCGGCACCCCAAGGTAATGCCCATTGATAAATGATTCCATTATCTACTTTCGCCACATTTCGCAAACGCGAGGTCATGAGCCAATGGTCAAAAGTTACTTATTACATCTAATGGCATGTTGTGACAAATAACTTATTGATATTTAATGGAATTTGCGTTCTTTGATGTATGGATCGAGCGGGAGATAGTGACTGAGGGGTATTACGTGTCGTTTAAGTAGTTGCTATGATTTTACAAAAGCAGTAACTGTTTCTATTGTGGTTTCTATCGTTATTTACAAATGTTTAGGAATCGTGCTGAAGAAAGTTCGAAAAGTTGTAAAGTCTCTTTTTACATCATTATGATCAGCCTGGGTATTCCTACTTCTGGTAAAGAATGAGGATCCTTTTCTTTCCTCTATCTATCCTATTCTTAGCTTCAGTGGTTTAGTTGTCAACTTTTCGTATGTTGTTGATCCGCCACGCGACCGGTGATGTGGAATATTAGTCTTATTAAATTTTCACGATCACGACACTAATGTGTCGTACTAAACTTCGTAAAGTTCGTGCTTTAAAAAAAGGCTTCTTTTTAAAGCATTATGATCACTGGCAGGGTGATTACGTATCTCGCGACAGTATTTGCAACAGGCAGTCTGCTGTCAAATGTCAATTCCTTGTTGTTCTCTAATATAAAATTGATATTGACAGCAACGATTGCCTGTTGCAAAACCTGTCGCGAGATACGTAATCACCCTGCCGGTTTTTCCCACTTCCGATTAAGAATCGGGATCTTCTCCTTTCCTAGATAGAGGAAAGAAGAGGATCCCGTTTCTTAATACATATTTTATGAGTGCAATCTTGTCTAAACGTCGGGCAATAATAAATACCGGTTAAATATGTGTTAATAATATGTGGAGTATTATAGTGTTAGGTAAATTTGGACGAGAGGTTTCTTAGAGATCATTATTTTTGCCTATCTTAATACATTTTATTAATAAAAAAAAACAAACCATAAAAATGGAGTATGTTATTAATAGAATCAGGCGTTACTTTGCGGAAATACATAAGACAATAAAATGAATTGAAATATATCTAGTTTTAATTCCGCTAATACTGAGATGCATATGCGGGCGGGAGGGCGGTGCATATGCATCTCAGTATTAGCGGAATTAAAACTAGATATATTTCATTTCATTTTATGGAGTATGTTATCAATATCTATCTAGTCGAAGGTGGTCAACGACAATCAACACGTTGCCACGACACGTATACCACCGCGGATAGTTCACATCATGATTGTCCACGCGATGTACAGCATTGCGGGGCTTTGGATTCGAGGCGCCCAGCTTACAAGAACCAGCATATTTAATTGATGACATTATATTAGTGACCTTTCAAAATAAATTACACAATTTACTTAAACCTAAATTTCTACTACTGTTATTGTACTTGTTTACTTTCTACTATTTAAATTTAAGGCCAATTTACACGAGAATCGAACTTCCCACGTCGCATTGAGTGTGCTTGTCCAATAAGCAAACTATTACTGCTATTACTATGACATGGGCATACAGGCTGACACCATATTGGCGATATGCTTCTCGTCCTGAGTAACATTGTTTTGCTGGCGAATGTTAAGAGTATATCATCTCAGGCCCTGGTCGTGTCCTCGGCTCTCCAAACCAGCGCCCGAAGGCGAGTCTCGAAATCTTCGTGATTGATCGGTTTTTAACATTCGTTACATCAGTAACGTGTGTTTGGGTTTTAATTAATTGATTTTTTATTTCGCAAATTGACAGTCCTCACATTCCAAGATATTATTTATGCAATAGATTTATTTAGGCTTAAATACACAAAGTGAAATAGAAAAAGTTTTTTTGCTGTCACAAACCACTACATAAAGCATTCACAGGTTTAATATAATAACAAGATAAAGGACAAACAAGGGCTGTTGAAACGCTGGTTTTCAGTGTGCCACAGACGACATTGCGACTCGTGTTTTAACTACGTTTTTATTGCTTGATGATGAATATTTATGCGATTGCATGAAATAACTTTTTTTAATTGACGACATTTTGTCTGTAGTAGTAGACAAGATGTCGCCCGTACCTAAGTACCTACCCATATTTGCTTAATAAAAATTATAAATTAATCATCATTCTAGGTTTAGCTTCTTACATGAGGAGTACTCGTATTAGTATACAATGAAATTAAATTATATTATTTATATTATATTATTATATATGTTTCTTTTTCTTTTTGTTAATTTGTTTAGTTTAAGGTGTGCAATAAAGCATTTTCTATCTATCTATCTATCTACAATTTTGAACTACCAATTGTATTAGATTAAACTGTTTACTTAAATTAACGTTTTTATTAAACTATTGTTATCTTACAACTGTCCAAAGAATACAATGTATTCCATACTAATTAATATGAAACTAATTTCGCAAGATCCAAGATTTTAATCATGTCAAAATCTAACTATAATATAACTCAATATATAATTGATAGCTTTTACACAATAGGGAGGCCTGTGTTCATCAGTGGACGTTTTATGGCTGAAATGATGATGATGATGACACAATAAAATAATGCTGAA
The DNA here is from genome assembly GCA_963082625.1 of Pasiphila rectangulata. Lineage (NCBI taxonomy): Eukaryota > Metazoa > Arthropoda > Insecta > Lepidoptera > Geometridae > Pasiphila > Pasiphila rectangulata. The sequence continues at coordinate 16,168,251 of OY720256.1, read as the reverse complement.
CAATTCACAAAGCATCATCTAGCCCCAAGCTAAGCAGAGCTTGTGTTATGGGTACTAGATGACTGACATACATTATACTACATAGATAGATATTTTTTTATTATTATATAGAAAAACATCCAGAACACCCTGAACATATCTGCAGATCATACAGACATATGTCCCGAGGCGGAAATCGAACCCGCAACTTCTTGCGTTGCAAGCGGACCTTTGCCCGCTACGTCACAGCGGTCGTCAAATCTTCAACAGGATCCGAGTACAACGCATGCGCAGCTGCGGAAATCCAGCGTCATCATAATTCGGTGATAATGAATAGATCTGTTGTTATAGTAATTTGTTCTATCTAAGGACGAGCCCTCATAATTATGAAATAAACTTTTTATAGCCCTCCATAACTCCCTTAATTATGTTAGCAGCAAGCACTTATCTTATTTAATGGCGTAGTTTTACCACGCGGCTTCTCTTACGTGGACTTTAGTCATGAAGTCATGAAAATCTAGGCCTGTTTCGGGAAAATAGTCTTTAACCCTTATCTGCATTATAACTTACTTTAAGTAGGTACCTTTCTGTAGGTCACATTTTGTAATTGTTTTCTGTGTAAAATTACTGAATATAATTATGATATTACAAATGGACATTATAATCAAATAATAAGAATAAGAATAGTTTTATTGTTAAATTGTGTAGGTAGGTACAAATACATGGAGATCTTAAAGATATAAAAGTATCAACAATTTCATAATATTTATGACGTACAATAATGAATTGACGATATTTATATAAATTGCACAATCAGGATACCGACATTATAGGTCTTAATTTTAAAATTACCTACCAATTAAAAAGAATTTACACATAATTATAATGACTAATTATCAAAAATTACTCTTATTTATTCAGTGATCTTGTGGGATTTGTCGAAATATTAATTCAGCGTAGGCCTAGTTTCGGCGAAAATAAAAGCTACCAGCATGTCCTATTTACAGATCTGTCTGTCAAAGTGTCTCTACCTATGTTCACGTAGATCCTCCTTATCTCAGCCGTGGCCGTAGGACTGTGGTCCACGGCCACTGCTGGGCGTAAGCTTCCCTCATGGATCTTCAAGATAATGAGGGGCAGGTTGCCGTACCCACCACGCTTGACAGGCGGGTTGGCGAGCGCAGTACAGTTGATATACGGAAATATGCTGCGGCCCATCTTCCGGAGATGTGCCCTAGCAGATTCTTACTGCACCTGCGGGCAAGAGAGCTGAGGCATCATTCTACCGGCACCCCTCGGTTATGTAGATTAACTCAAATTCATTCAGTGGTAGCACGAAACCGTAACAAACAGACGAACCTGCATTGAATTTTAATATTAGTGAGAAAGTGCAGGAATGTTGGCGCGCTGCCAGCACACGAGCGGAGTTGAGGACGTTACCCTAGCTCATAAACAAGCTATCCGTTAAGATGCATCTAATCAATAACCGTGGGGTCCCGGCGGTAGAATGTTGCCTTTTCCCCGTGGATGCAGTAAGAATCTGCCTAGGGAAGGTGGGCATTAGCGTCTTTCCGTGTATCAACATCCCGTACTGCGGTCACCAACCCGCCTGCCAAGAGTGGCGAGTATGGCAACATCCCCCTCATGGTCTTCTAGGTCCATGAGGGAGGCCTATGGCCAGCAGTGGTCGTGAATAGCGGTCCTACGGCTGAGATGAACCAATAACTTAGCCTCTACATTATTTCTAAGGAATTATGCGTTCGTGTTAAAATAGCATAGATGATAGATGGTGATGATGAAGACGACATAGGTGCTGGGCAAGCCCAATCCATCAATGTCCCAGGTACTGCAGCGTGCCGTACAGCATGAATATCAGTGCTGGCACTTTATAAATGTTTAATTATGAAGACCCAGTGAGGGTAGCCTGGGGGATTTGAGCCCATGAAAACAAGTCGGTTTGGTCAATAACCCTGCCAAGGGCCAATTTGCGTTTAGGTTTCCATTATTCAACTGTTGAAGTTTGATGTTGAAGTAAAACTTTAGTGGTATTTTCTTGAATTAAATCATCAAATCGAAGTCGTAGTACTAAAATATTAACAAATATTAAATTATTAACAATTATCAAATTATTAACAATTATTAAATTATTAACAATTATTAAATTATTAACAATTATTAAATTATTAACAATTATTAAATTATTAACAATTATTAAATTATTAACAATTATTAAATTATTAACAATTATTAAATTATTAACAATTATCAAATTATTAACAATTATTAAATTATTAACAAATATCAAATTATTAACAATTATTAAATTATTAATAATAATTTAATCGGGCAATCCAAGCGAAACGTTAGGAAATAATAAAGGTAATTTACGCGATAAATACCCGGTTATCTATGTTAATAACTGACGCGAGTTTTGTGATCGCGAATGTTTAAAAAAGACAAGAACTAAAATTGTTCCTTGGGGTGGTCAGATTCACCCTCTTTAGTCTTAGTAGACATATTATAATACACCCTGTATTAAGATATCGAAACAAAATCATTCATTTAATTTCGTATTTAATACGGCAGCGGAACGTAGTAGTAGGTACATTTTGTTTATGAATTATTATGTCACGTTTTCATAACCCCAGCTCTGTTTAGAAAATCATCATGAGGTCATTCCTCTGCGCTTTCCCACAGATCAATGGAACACAATCGATACTTACGTTTGATTGGATTACATCGATTCGCACTAACCACCTGCTTTGTCTGAAAAGCAACAATGCGGACTAACTGTTAATTAGTCTGTGCCAATTACTGCGCGTTCCCACTTCGCACGTAACTTGTGTTTTCTAATCGATGACAATGGAGGAGATATAAAATTTTACGTTATTATCGCAGAATAGAAAATGAGTGCGCGAGGGTTAAGTTGTAAGAGATTAGGTTTATTTGTACAATGTATAATTTGCATTTCGGGATAATTAAAAGCAAAAGGTCGTGGTATATTTTTTGAATACTTATGTTTATGACTAAATGATTTCGTTATTATGTTGAATGACGAAACGGAAAAATACTAAAGATTCTTATCCAGAGTGTTTTATAATTTATGTACTAAGCCAAAAGGTTTTTGATCACCCCAAGGAATATTTTACTTCCACGACTTTACAGGATTCGGTGATTTTCATTCAAGAAAAAACCACGAAAATTGTACATTCAACAGCTGAAACGATAATGACGAATGAAAAGGCCATTGACTTCCGCAAAGAGTTGCCGTACTTAGATATAAAAAAACCTACAAACAATTGTAGTTTTTTTTTTATAAAATGTAAAAAAAAACTTATCTTTGACCTCAGGATCATTTTTGCAGCACACCAACATTTTTATTGTAAGTATGTAATTAGTAGTATCTAGTAGAAAAGTAAAATTATGAAACTAATTATTTCATTATTGTGGTGTGGTTATTTTTAAAAACCCTGTTTGTTTGTACCTTGCGCCAAGTTTCCATTTGACAAAGATGTGAAAGCCTCCGTGCGACTGTTTCCATTTTATGGCAGGCTCACATTAATATAAGCACTAATTAGATAATTTCAAGAATAATGTAATGAAATAACTTAATTAGTTATTTGCGTTGAAAGTCGGTGATTTTGTATTAGTTAGTAATTTTGATTAATTTTATAATCATAAATATGCTAGTTTATAATTTTAACTATAGAGTAATCTCTGGAAGAAAAAACTTATGATGGACAAAAAAATATCTCACTGATTATAAAAAATATACAATAGCAAACGACTAAAAGCTTAGAATTTTAGTGTCATAATGTTATTAAGGTTTTGATAAATAAATCATTTGATTGATTTAATTTGAATGTCAAACTTCAACTACCTACCACCGTAGACAGAATACATGAAAACGAAGGTACAGTAAAATAAGACAATTATGATAAATCTTGAGACCCTTCAAGGATGTCGCCTGTTCTGTTGTCGGTACGGTGCGCAGGGGCACGCGTCCTGCAATCGCGCTCGGCGCCTAGCTGTTCACCAGTAGATCCGCGACGCTCGCCCCGTGCACACCCGACCCCAGTGCTGCGCTTGCCGTTATCGACATCGATAAAACGCGCTGCCGCGAAAAGTGCAGTGAACTTTTTATTTAAAAAAGGAAAATAGTGGACTACTGGACAAGCCCGTGTCTTTCATTTCGAAGGTAATTAAAATTAAAACCTACAGTTTTTGTTGTATTCTGCTCGATCTTGTCGGAAATATTATTAGCCCGTAAGTTACTGAAATTGTTGTTTAAGTTTTTATGTAAACACCTGTATTAAAGGTCACGTCGATACTATTTGTGAGTATTCATATTTATTTATTGTATTCCGGTTGGTGCGGAGGCCGTGAGTCGCACATTTATCAATTGTTATCAATTGAGACGTCAGCAGTTATCAGTAATCCGATTAAATCGAACATTTTATGACTTTTAGGAATAAGGATGTACTTCTATTATTGTTGATAAAGGAATGTTATAGTCAGCAACACGAAGTGAAAACCAAACGTTTTATTTATTTTTGTTATCACGTTTTAGGATAAAATGATAACGCATAATTTTAACGATAAATATAGATAAGTTTTAAGTAAAGCTATAGTTTATGGTTATCATTTAAAGCAGGAAATCTTAATAAAAATCCGTTGGTATTAAAGCGAAGCGCTGAAAATCCTACATAAGTTTAACCCGAATACGCAAGTTTTGGAAACTAATGTTTTAATAAATGTCTTTAATGAAACATGACTACTTGTGTTGATACCTAGCTACTATTATTATTGTTAAGTGGTACTATGATTAAGCATACAATGAATATATAACCACAATTAAATTAGAATCTTATTACATATTTATTAAAAGTTGCTCAAAGAAACATTTCATTACAAACTAAAAATCACTTAAACATAAATATTTTAATTAATCACCATAAAGTCGTCATTAAGTGCTCTCAAACAGAATGACCGTGATATGATAACCCAGCAGATTGAAACACTATGATTGACACATATTTATGAATTCAAGTCAGTCTCTGCCCACAGCCCGGCAGATCCCTCGTTATGCATTCCTAAGCTCTAAGCCCGCAAGTTGGCGCGGGCTATTTTTGGCCGCGGCGATGGCGGCCGCTTTTTAAGTAACCTTCCAGTGGGCACGAGACCCAATTCTCTTTATGAGGTGGCTATACGGGAATTTGAATGGCTGAGATTTAACGCTTAACTTAAACAGAAGTAAAGAAAGAAAACAAATAAATTTATCAATCAATATTTCAGTCGCAAAATAGTTTTTGGTACATCCTATGATAATAAATATTTTTATCCGCAATTTGTATTTAGGAATAACTTTTGTTAAACAAACAGGAGGTAAATTGTCACAAATCGGTTTTTCCTAGAGTATTTATTTATATATGTATGTAGGCACAGTGTGAATTGGTCATGTTATATTATGTTTGTATGTTACAACTTCGCGTAAAACGTCATGGAATTTAGCATAAATGATGTCACCAGTTCAAAAAGGGACATAGGTAACAAGAATTTTCCAAAATAATTTCAAATTAGAAGGAAACTCTTGATGTTGAAACAAAAACACGGATTTATGTTAAGTTATGTGTTGTAAGTAACCAGCTGCCACGAAAGGAATTTCCCAAAATAGATAGGTACCACTGTTTTGCTTGCAAAGCTGTGCGTGAAGTTTTATAGTTGCAAAACGTCATTTAACTGACAATAACTGTGTAGAATTAGAATAATTACAGTAATGGTGAAGCAATAAAAAAAAACGTTGTTTCAGTGTTGCTATAGACCATAACCAATTTAAATAAAAAAATGCATATTGAATTTATTTTATTTTATCCGTCGATGACAAACATAACAAGCAAAGCACCTCTAGCTCTATGATGGTGGTCCAATCAGTTATGTAAACGAAGTTCGTAGAAAATTGCTAAAAACCATTAAAAGGCACAGTTAATTCAGAGAAATAGTCGAACCGTTAGCAACATTTACATTTATTAGTCTTAACAAGAGGAAACTTTATTTATTATTATTAAAGTTAATCACACTAAATAAAAACGTCCCAACTTTAAGGTAGAAAGTTATACAAGATCCATACGAAAGTACCAAACTATTATGAAGGATTCTTTTCGAAATCCAATAAATAACAATTTATTTCAATAAGTCATAACAATATATTGCTTTGACAAGTATTATTTGAATAATCGATATACCGGCGTTGCAGCAGCTCCAGGCAATAACTAGTTATCACTGAATTGAAATAATAATAATAATAATAATAATGCTGGACAAATCACACAGCATCATCTAGCCCCAAGCTAAGCAGAGCTTGTGTTATGGGTACTAGATGACTGATATACTTAATACATTATACTACATAGATAGATATTTTTATTATATATAGAAAAACACCCAGAACACCCTGAACAAACAAAAAATTATCGTGTTTATTAAATAACTAGGTAGTTACTCACGAGCAGATTCCGTGGCGCAGTTGGTTCAGTTGCCGGCTAAGACGCAGGAGGGTTTGATTCTCGACGCGGGACAAATGTTTGCAAGATTTCTACAAAAAATTGTTTACTCTAGATGTCCAGCATTCTCTCCTTCAGTCGTAGGAAATCCACTGCTGGACAAAGGCCTTCCTCATTGATCACTAAGTACTGATCTTGAGGGGTTGTTGCCATTACTCACCACGCTTGTCAGGCGGGTTGGCGAGCGCAGTACAGAATGTTAATACACGGAAAGACGCTGCTGCCCATCTTTGGGAGGTATCCCTTGGCAGATTCTTACTGCATCGACGGGCAAAAGTGGAGGGGCAACACCGTTCTTACTGCCTGCACCTCACGGCTCCAACCAGCATTGTTAATCAAAACATAAACTTTGCCCAATGAATAATGATTAACATATGTGTCTTTGTTGCATTTTTGTTATTTTTTTTTTATATAAAATAGCAACATTGTCACCTTTTCCGGGTTATACGTTCAATACCTTAACTTATTTTATCGTGAAACAGCTACAAGAAACATATGTAATAAACTATAGCAGATTATTATGTTTCGGTATTCAGAAATTGTTAAGTATATAGTCGTATTTTTACTGCCTTTCTAACTGTTTGCACACAATGGTTTTACGATGCCACGATACAGCTTTTAAAGAATAGGAATTTGAACATTAATGACTTTCTTAGAAACATTGATTTCATTTGTGCGATTGTGGTACGAAACCTATGAAGCATAAATTATGCGAGTTACCAAATAATAGCATTGTAGTCGATTAAAACTTTTGAATTTAGTCATCATGCCATATTTGAACTCAGCCTTAATGGCTGTAAAAAAGCTATAAATTGTTGAAATAATGTTGGTTATATTGAAATAAACACGACTTTTTACAAAAAAGTATCATAACTTAAGTTGATTTTATAAATGAGTGGGCGTGAACCTTGCTATCTGGATTCTGGTAATTTAGCTGAGTTTTCTTATTTAATTATAAATTTACATAATATCTTGGTGTAAATTACGTCAAAACATGTGTTAAGTAAAAAAACTGTACGATTATTATAATTTAATAGTTCAACCATCAAGTACAAATCATACTCGAATATAATGATCACTCGTAAGTCAATTACGACGGATACGTTACCCTTGCTTACTGCTATGAACGGTGACGAAACGGGAACGATGAAGTCGGGAATATAAAGGGTTAAAAGTAACAAGTATGTACATTAAAGTCAAAGTCAATAAGTGTTTATTGAATAGAGCAAAAAGCTACATAGAATAGTCAATTCATCATCATTCAGATGTAAAACGTCCACTACTGAACACGGCCTGTGTTGTTCCTCATGGATCTACATGAGGGGTAGTTGCCTAACTCACCACGCTTGGCAGGCAGGTTGGCGAACGTTACGGGATGTTTGATACATGGAGGACGCTGCTGCCCAACCTCCGGAGATATCCTTTGGCAGTATCTTACTGCATCCACGGGCAAGAGAGTGGTGGCAACATTCTACCGCCGGCACCCCACGGTTAGTTTATTGAATGCGTTTTATTATGGCGGTGAGAATGTAGATAATATATAAGAATGCCACTGGCCGCGAGCCGGCACTTCCGCGCGACAAGGCCGCGCATTCCGAGGGGTAAGCAGAGCTGTCCCAGCAGACGCCATGACATGTCAGCATGATAGTTATGATCATCATCAATTCAACCATAAAACGTCCACTACTGAACACAGTCCTCCCCCATGGATCTTCATGAGGGGTAGTTGCCATACTCGAGAGCGCAGTACGGGATCTTAATACACGGAAGGGCGCTGCTGCCTATCTTCCGGAGGTATCACTTAGCAGGCACTTACTGCATCCACCGGCATGATAGGAGGGGTAACATTCTACTGCCGGTACCCCACGGCAACTATATGGTTAAACATGGTGTATTATAATGTGTGTACTAGCCTGAAAGAGAGATTTCATGAAAACTAGTAGTTTTGGAAGGGAAAAAATCGGGAAAACTCAAAACTCAAAAAATACCTTATTCAGTGCGGCCGCATGGAACTTATTGTCGCGTCACAAATTAATCAACACATAATAGAAAAGAAACTCATTTCTGATTCCACCTCGTAGAGAAACCACGAGCATAGCCCTCTTCATAGATCGTTGAGCCATGAGGCCAATTAATGAAGGACCACTCGTCTCGGATCCGAGCAGTGGTCTAATACTCTTGTGGAACCTAATAACAGAAAAGAAACATTTTGAAATCTAACGTTTAAGTATTTTTCTCTGTCTTCTTAAAACGGTAGAGATTTTTGTCTGTGCTTTGCTTTTATAACTCACTTCAGCATACATATGTCATCACTGGTAACACACATTGATGGAAGACTTTTGTATTCAGGTACTGAGTTATGTTAGCATATTAAGCATTATTTTAATTACCGATGTCATCCTGAATTTCTCTCTAGTATTAAATGAGCTGTAATTGTGAAGGAAAACATCGTGAGGAAACCCACGGTTTCGTCAGTTTCGAACTTAAAAATTAATTTACTTTATTCCCATAGTTTATAATCACAAAAATATATAGACACGTCCACTTACAATAGAAAGTAGATATATTTTTAATGTTTAGACAAGAGGAAATAAAGCACATGAGTTAATCTGTTCGGACTTATTATCTAGTGCTTACGTCTGAATATAGCTGACTAAGAGATGATGGATTGTAACTTGCGTGGTGCTGGCAAATGGAGTAGCCATTTAACAGTGTCCCAGACTCCCGTGAAGTATCCCTATATAATAAAATAAATGAGGATCTAGTAATAGTTTATGATTTGAATAGTATTTGTTTACCTAACATTCGTAAATATTGTATGCCAGGTACAGTCTGGTTCATCAGTTTATTCTTTTGTTTTTGTTATGACTGAAATATGGCGGAGCTCAGGATGAGTTATAATATAAATAAAAGCAGCCGCGTCGTGGGTGACGGCGCTGTAAAGAGATTAGCCCACTAACAGTGTACCGACAGCAGATTCATGTGCCTTATTTCCTGTTAACATAAGAATAAATATCTCTTTACATTATTATAAGTGGACGCGTCTATGTTTTGTACTATGGAAATAAAGTGATTTATTTTTATTGCACATAATACCTCTACATAGTTTTTGAAAGAAACAAACACTTCAATTTAGCTATGATTTATAATTTTGTTTATACTATCCTACATTTTGTTCAATTTTAATAAAACCACAAAAAACAATAGTTATTCTACAAGAGTTTCGCAATATCGTTCTCTGAATTGCTGCAATGCTTGTGAAATAAATTGTATTAGTGATAAGTCATAGGTATGTGTGACTTAGATAGAGGAAGAAATAGACCGAATAATATATTACAATCATCTAACTAACATAAAGCAGTCTAATATTTTGCGTCAAGTGTGAGTTGCTGCCCATTATCCGTGGGGTGCTGACTGGCCGTGGAGTGCTGGCAGTAGAATGTTACCCCTCCTCTCATACCCGTGGATGCAGTTAGAATCTGCCAGAGAAGAGTGAGTTGCTGACGCTCCCGCAGGTGTGAGCGGAAGTCGAGCGCGACATGACGCAACCCGCGGCCCATTGTCTTGCCGACTGTACCTCCTGCTCAGCGCGCTCTGAGCGCGATTGTACACTGTATGTTTACTATTATGAATCAAAGGGCGTATGAAGAGGATGGGATGAGCAAAGGACAATACAACCTCCGTGGCCCAGTTCGTCTGATTGCCACCTGGCGGGAGTTTGCGGGTTTGTTTTCCGCCGCGGTTTTTACCTCTATATTTGGTTGCTGCAGATAATTGTGGTATGTCTGAGTGTTATCCCTTGTATGTATGATTATGTTTATCAAAAAATGAAGTGTAAAAAATATACTATAATAACAAATCTGCTAACCTATATTATATGATCTATGAGCGTTTGAAATGCACTCAAAAATAACTCAACTCTTGTTTCGCCTGTCTACACATCATCAGGAGAAATCGACTGAAACACCACCGCTCATTGAAGGCGTTGTCTCTCCAACCGCCAAACATAAATATACTCTCTGTCGCCTCACAGCACGCCCGAAGAGTCTTCGTGGTTTCTAGTGTACTCCGTGACGAACTGCGAGCCAACTGATAAGAAGGGAATCAATTAATTTCTTGAAAAAAATTAGGTATCATCTAGTACCCAAAACAAACTATACTTTCTTTGAGGCTAGACGGATATGTGAAAAAGTCCAGCCTTCTTAAAAAATACTCTGTAAACTCTGCTTTTCTTATCCCGACTGAAGTTGGTCGTCCGCCTATCTCACAACCACCGTCTTCCGTTTACCCACGGCGCCACAAAGGTCGTCCGCCTGTTATATACTTAGTACCGCAATATATTGTGCTTAGATCATCGATATCCATAAATTAATATTAAATAACAGGGTAGGTACTTTGAATAAGACAGACAGACTGCAATTTAGTATGAATCATTATAAATATTTCCTTCACAGTCACCCAGTTTCATGCAAATAAGTTACAAACAAAGATTTTAATACCTAACATACCAAGTGGTAAGTACTATATTATAGTTTTATTAGATCTGTGCCTGCATCATCATAATTATTTATTCATAACTATAAACCTTAACAAAATATTGCATACTTAGCGCAATTTGCCGTGCTAGTTAAAAAACTGTCAAAAACTATCAAATCAAATTATCGGTGAAACGGCACATTTGGGTAGGCCTATGTCCAGCTGTAGACTAGTATATGCTGATGATGATGATGATGAATCAGTTAGGATAACTTTATGCCCTTCAGAAATTCGGTAGCAGCCCTGGCTAAAATGTATAAGTTCTGGCTTCTATTATGAAGGGCGCGCATCTTTGTACCACTAACTAAAGTATTGTTAACAGTGCTACAAGATGGGAATAATAAAAAAAAATACTGCTAGACAATTCACACAGCATCATCTAGCCCCAAGCTAAGTAGCGCTTGTGTCATGGGTACTAGATGACTGATATACTTAATACATTTCACTACATAGATGCATGTTTTTATAATAAATAGAAAAATATCCAGAACACCCTGAACAAATATCTGCAGATCGTACAGACCTTTGTCCCGAGGCGGGAATCGAACCCGCACCCTCTTGCGTCACAGGTGGGCCTTCGTCCGCTGCATCACAGAGCTCCTCAAAAATGACTTCCCGATGTGTACCAATGGTGGGAGTAAATTTATTAAATATATTCCTACCGTGTCACACCCAAACGAAATAGTTTAAGAATTATTCTCCTTCTCTACTTATGAAAGTAATAACTGTAAAAAAAGCAGTAAATGTCAAAAATTATAGCGTAGATACATTTGAAATTACAATATGCTTTGAAACTTTATAAAACAGGGGATGTAATATTAAGTTAATTAGCAGATTTTGCCCTTGTATTTAACAACTAACGACTATTGAACATTATTTGCTTGTGTGGTTTAATAAACCCCAACTCAAAATTTCTAATAACTTTTACTCACACTTCGCTTGCTGGCAGTGTATAAAACATATAGATATCAAAGGCCAAAAGTCCATAAAAGGTGATAAATAAAGTAAAATTATTTGACAGTGATTTAAATATTGGAAGTCTGCAAAGGATCGTGATGGTTGGTGAACTTTGGGCAGAGGCCCAGGGACGATTTAAGTTTGAAAATGATTTCACTAAAAAACATCAATAATTCTGAAAATATATCATTACGTCTCCAGGTCAAGACTAGGGTAGACTCAGTTATTCAGAGCTTAGTCATGCAATTGTTCAGTCATTGAAACAAACAGCAGGCAATGTGGATCATGAGTCATTGATAGTTAACAATAACAGGTACTTGAAAATGATGTTTCCCTTAGGGTTATTATTACCTAAATGACCTGTCGATTTATCATAATATTTATTTTATTCTGTTTTTAGTATTTGTTGTTATAGCGGCAACGGAAATACATTATCTGTTAAAATTTCAACTGTCTAGCTATCACAGTTCATGAGATACAGCCTGGCGACAGACACACAGACAGACGGAGAGACAGGCGAACAGCGTCTTTGTAGTCCCGTTTTTACCCTTTGGGTATGGAACCCTAACAAATGGATTTATACCTGTCATTTCGACATAATCAAGCCACATAATAATCGTTTGAAGTAGGGTAGAAAAGTAGAAACTAGGGTATTTGTAATTTTAACCAAGTTTTTGTAATTAATTCAAACAAAAAATTAAATAAATAACGCTGGACACCACACACAAAATTATCTGCTTTTTGAAGAGGGGAAGGGGTTTTTCCAGAAGGATCGGGATACATTATTCCAAAAAAGCATCTTCCCTCCTGCAAAAACTTTTAAGTTAAAATATTAAAAGGATTCAGTTTCCAAGTAAAACAATTTAAAGCAACAATAAACGTTCATCTCATTCCACGGGGAATGTAGTAAATGTCCATAAAACGTAGCGAATCAAGTTAAAGCTGAACTGATTTTGACGATCACACGTGACCTTGCGTGAACCCGGGTCGTTGAACCCACCTTATCGTGTTATCTGCAGCGAATCTCACTTATGTCTGCACACTGTGTCACTTTGCCGACTTCAAATTCAAATTCAAATTCAAAAAATACTTTATTCAGTGCGGCCGCATGGACCTTATTGACGCGTCACAACTTACAAAATAAAACAACACAAATAAATAGAATAAAGCACATAATTGAACCTGTTCACTTCAGATGACACGCGAGTTAGGAAAAGAAGTGAACAGAAGAACCTAACTCGGTCGTTATAGTCATCATTTAACAATTTGATTTTGTCTTATGCTACGTTTGACGGAGTTGGAGCAGATTCCGTCCCAAGTGGTTTTGTCCTCTAGGTAATCTGATATTTTATAATAAGCTTTATCGCACAGATTGCGTTTAATAATGTTTTTGAATTTATTTAATGATAACTTCTGCAACTCACTTGGGAGTTTGTTGTAGAAGCGTATACATTGCCCTTTAAAAGATTTTTTTACCTTATGGAGCCTAGTAGTGGGCACAGCGAGTTTATTCTTATTTCTTGTATTTACATTGTGATTGTCGCTGTTTTTCTTAAACGAAGCAATATTTTTATGGGTGTACAACAGGTTCTCATAAATATATTGACAAGCTACTGTCATTATATTTATTTCTTTAAATTTAGTGCGAAGTGATTCTCTGGGACCCATATTGTAGATAGAACGAATAGCCCTCTTCTGCAGCACAAATACGGTGTCTATATCTGCAGCACATCCCCACAGCAGTAAGCCATAAGACATAATGCTGTGGAAATAGCTGAAGTAAACAAGTCTAGCGGTATCTACGTCTGTAAGAAGGCGGATTTTTTTGACTGCATATGCTGCAGAACTAAGCCTACCCGATAGTTGTTCTATATGCGGGCCCCATTGAAGCTTATTGTCCAAAGTTATGCCTAAAAATACAGTTTTTTCTACAAGGTTTAAACTTTCACCTTTCAATTTAATGTTGGCATCAGCCTGTTTTACATTCGGGAGAGTAAATCTAATGCATTTTGTTTTATTTTCATTAAGTAATAGGTTATTGACATTAAACCAATTAACAACTTCTGAGATTGCATTATTCACCTCGTCATAATCGGTGGTACGTCGTTTCATTTTGAACAAAAGTGAAGTGTCATCAGCAAACAATACAATCTCATGATTGTTTTTGACAAGATGAGGTAGATCATTAATGTAAATTAAAAATAGAAAAGGCCCAAGAATTGATCCCTGCGGTACACCCATTGTAACTACAGATCCCGAAGAACGTTTTCCATTAACATCAACTCTTTGTATCCTGTTACTGAGATAAGAATTAAGTAGATCTAAAGAGATATCTCTAACACCATAGTGGCGCAATTTCCCGATCAATGTTTCATGGTGTATTTGTTTAGGAAAGTTTAAGTTGAACCAGCTTGTTACAAGCGGGGTTTCACAAGTTGTTTGCAAAAATATAATGCTACAAGTACCTAAATCATCATCATCATCATTTCAGCCGTAAAACGTCCACTACTGAACACAGGCCTCCCTCATGGACATCCATGAGGGGTAGTTGCCATACTCACCACGCTTGGCAAGCGGGTTGGCGAGCGCAGTACGAGATGTTGTTACACGGAAAGACGCTGTTGCCCATCTTCCGGAGGTATCCCTTAGCAGGCTCTTACTGCATTCATTCATATCATTGTAACATTCTAGTGCCGGTACCCCACGGCAAAGTACCTAAATAATTTATCAAAATATATAGATAAGATAAATAAGATGGTCTTTCTAATAGCATAATAGGTTAAATAAAATTGGATTTCCTAAAAAAAAAATTAACTTATTTACAACATTACAGATAAAACGGCCGTTTTACTACTGTTAGATTAGATATCATTACAAGATTTAATTTTAATTTACTTGTTGTAGTAAACCTGCTTCCTCCTTTTCATGATTATTGATGTGTGTTGGTTAACATTTGATGTTCTAGCCAATGCTACTCCCATTCAAGTTTAAATAATGCTAGCGATGTATACGATACATTATCTAGGAAAAGACAGGAAAACCCCATTTTTAGGGTTCCGGACCAAAATGGTAAAAAGGAACCCTTATAGAATCACTCTGTCTGTCTGTCTGTCTGTCTGTCTGTCACAACTGGATATCTCGAGAACTACTAATGCTATCGACTTGAAATTTAAAATGGTAAAAGACAACACTTTTTTACTAATACAGCATATATAAAAATGTTAAAAAGTATTCTAATTTTGAATGCAGGGGGGCGGAAAGGGGATCTCAAAATTTTAAAGTGATGTTACTAGGCCGTGTGGGGTATCATATGAAAGGTATTCATTTTCACATTAATAAACAGTTTTTAGTTTTCCTTTAAGCCGTATTGTTATTGAGATATTTACAAAAATGTTGAAAAAACGACCGTTCCCCCCCCCCCCCCTTATCTCCGAAGTTTGCAGAGATAAACCTGTGATATTTTTATTGCTAATAGAAATGTATGTAAACTTTATAGGAAAATTATAGCGAACTCTCTAATTTGCATACTTTTTTAGACAAGGGGGTTGGAAGGGGGGTTTTCAAAAAAATTGTGAAGTTACTAGGTGATGTGGGGTATCATATGACAGGTATTCACTTGCACATTAATAAACAGTTTTTATTTTTCCTTTACGCCGTATTGTTTTTGAGATATTTACAAAAATGTTGAAAAAACGACCGTTCCCCCCCCCCTTATCTCCGAAGTTTGCAGAGATAAAACCGTGATACTTTTATACCTAATAAAAGTGTATGTAAACTTTATAGGAAATTTATTACAAACTCTAGCATACTTTTTTAGAAATCATCGAAAGTGTAAAAATCTACATAAGTTCCGCTATCAGACAAGAGATGGCGCTGTCAAGGTTCTCCAACAAATATAAAACCGCCTTTGTTATATATTATATTGTATGATGGCACGGAACCCTCGGTGCGCGAGTCCGACTCGCTCTTGCCCGGTTTTTTTAAGATACAAGGTGTGAATTAATTTAAGTATGAATTAGTACTAACAATGTGTAGTGTGACACACTAACTGTTTTTTTAATTCCCAGTTGAACCGTGTATTAAACTCGTGAGTCATAAGTAGATGTACACCGGACGGAAGTAGCTCAACAACCTCCGTTCACAAGCCGAGCCATAATAGTGGAGTTACTGGGTTTTATTATAACGGAGCTAGGCCATTGCTAAACCACTAAAGCTGGGAATACTAATTAAGATAAAACTATACATTACCAAATAAATATAGAGTAAAATTATCAACGGGGCTAAGCGATAAGCCAAATCTGGAACTATAAGGAATAGCGAGACTCTAGACTGGTTTTGATAAACTCTACTTCAAATAAAACCGGGCAAGAGCGAGTCGGACTCGCGCACCGAGAGTTCCGTGCCATCATACAATATAATATAAAATGATAAAGGCGGTTTATATTTGTTGGAGAACCTTGACAGCGCCATCTCTTGTCTGATAGCGGTACTTACATATGTAGATTTTTCACACTTTCGATGACTTTTAAAATAGTATGCTAATTAGAGAGTTTGTAATATTTTTTCCGTAATTTTTACACACACTTCTAAAAGCAATAAAAGTTTTAAAGGTTTATCTTCGCAAGCTTCGGAGATAAAGGGGATGAACGCTATATTTTTCAACGTTTTTGTAAATAAGTCAAAAACTATACGGCTTCAAGCGAAACTAAAAACTGTTTCTTAATGTGCAAAAAAATACCTTTTATGTGATACCTTACATGACCTAGTAACTTCACAAAAAAATTGAAAACCCCTTTCCACCCCTCTTGTCTGAAAAACTATGCAAATTACAGAGTTCGCTATAATTTTCCTATAAAGTTTACATACACTTCTATTAGCTTCAAAAATTTCACGGGTTTATTTCTGCTAACTTCGGAGATAAATGGGGGGAACGGTCGTTTTTTCAACATTTTTGTAAATAACTCGGAAATAATTCGGTTTAAAGGAAAAATAAAAACTGTTTATTAATTTGCATATAAATACCTTTCGTATGATACCCCAGACGACCTAGTAACTTTACTTACACATTTTGAGGTCCCCTATCCGCCCCCCTGCAATCAAAATAAGAATATTTTTTAACATTTTCATATATGCTATATAAGTGAAAATGTTATCTTTAACCATTTCAAATTTCAAGTCGATAGCATCAGCAGTTCTCGAGATATCCATTTGTGACACACAGACAGAGTGATTCTATAAGGGTTCCTTTTTACAATTTTGGTCCGAAACCCTAAAAACTGGCAGAAATGTAAAATACAGAGCTGGCAGTAGAATGTTGCCTCTCCTCTCTTGCCCGTGGATGCAGTAAGAATCTGCCTAGGGATACTTCCGGTAGATGGGCAGCAGCGTCGTGTATCAACATCACATAGGTTGCTCTTACTCAGTCGTGTGCCAGCGTGCTTCCTCCGCCAGGAATGTCGGAACGAGGCTAATTGTCATCATACGATCATTACGGCGCCGATCGAATCATTTCCACGAGAAAAAACGCAGGCGCAACGTACGCATCGTTAGATCAGTATAGCATTTATTATGGAGATATGACAATCTGCCTGTTTGTATTACATAATTCATTTTAGCCTTACTTGAATCAGCTTCCTTAAAAAGTAATATTCTCGGTTTTCTAAAACGCATCCGGGGTTAACTAAGACGCACGGACCTAAGACGAGTGCGCCTTCACTGGGATGTTCAGTTTGGAGAAACCTTCTAACGATTCTACGTGTGTTTAAATTACCGCTTTTTGCAGTAATGTGCAAGTGTACTTCGGTAAATCCAATATTATTATAAAATATCTGCGTTTACTAGCTACATATCATCGTGCTGAGTCGAAAACCATTCAATGTTATAGCACACATTATCTACAGCCCCATTTCATCCACTGATGGGTATAGGTTCAGGCTCAGTTTGCGCCATCCACCACGATGCTGTGCCAGTCGCATCCAGACGCCCCGCGACGTCTACTATTTCGTCCTCCTTGCACGACATATCTGTATCCTATTCAACATGTAACACTAACACTGATCTATTTAAAACCGGCCAAGAGCAAATTGGGCTCGTGCACCGAGAGAACGGTATTTTTTTAGCACTTTTGTAAATAAGTCGAAAACTAAACTAAAAAATAAAAAAAAACTGCTTAATAATGCGGAAATTAATTAGCGTTTCATATGATAGATAACACATGCATGACCCAGTAACTCCATTTACAATTATTGAGACTTCTTTCCATTAATAATAAAATTTTATATATGCTGTTATAATTAGTAAATTAGCGTTATATAATACCATTTAAAATTTCAAGTCGATTTATATTTCTGTGACAGACAGACAGGCAGACATTTCACAGAATAAGGGTTCCATTTACCATTTTGGTCCCGAATCCTAAAAGGATCTACTAATTTGTAAGTAGGTAGGTAGATACTATATGTTCGCGAACAAACTGGAATAGTTAACTAGTAGTATATAATGATACAACACACATAACGCAGGCATCATCACCATCGCATGACACGGAGACGTTACGATCCACTCGATTTCACGCAGACGATGTTTTTTGTCACTGGCTCGCGAAGCGATACATAAATATACTTTTTGTTCACTTGCTAGGTGTACGATCTTACACATACATATGGATGTGAAAGTTTTTAAAGAGCTATTAATTATTATTGTACTTACTATTATTATGGGCAAATAAATTTGGTTATGTTAATAAGAAATAAACGATGGGGAGGCTGAAAGATGACATGAATGAATGAATGTGTAAATTTTAATGTAGGATTCCCATCTTGTATAATATTTTTTTTGTATTTTTATTAATTAACATAAATTACTTATAATTTATATAGTAATTTTGCATGCCGCAAAGCTGACCATGGTTGTACTCTTACTTTAACCCAAACCAAATCTGTAACCCATGTTTGAAAAAGAAAAAAAAATAACCACTAAAATCTTGTAACAGGACGGGAATTACAAAAAATAACTTCTTAACGTGTAAACACTGTTAAATGATGGAAACAACTTCTAAAATATATTCCCACCTTGTCACACTCAAAAGAAACAGTTTAAGATTTATTCTTCTTCGTCTTTGGATTGCCATCTGCCACTACTCGATTGACGGTTCTTAAACGAAAATTAAAGAAGAAAACATGTTATAATGATCCTACGAATGAAGCTGAATAAAATGATGACAGGGAGTGAAAATCTAAATTCTATTTATGAACGTATTTTTTTGCTTTTTTAAATTAATGAAACAATACTTAGATAAAGCGAGTTGAAGTTTAGGAGTGGGCTCGTGACGTCATAACGTCACAACGTCACGACGTGCCTCTGTACGAGGCACGTCAGTGCGTGCCAGGGTGTGACTTAACACGACATTTTTGGCTTACGTTAAAAAAGAAAAAAAATACGTGTCCAATAGATTTTGTTAATTTACATGACTAACAATTAAAAATTTCGTCATCTAGCCTATTACATTTTTACTTGGAATGTATTAAGTAATATCTTGGAATGTCACTTAAGCTCCTTTTAACCATGTGCCTACATCGCGTGCGAAGGCCGCGAGTGGAAGATAATTAAAGTAACCGAACGTTTTTGTCGCGATCAAGTGATGACAGGCAAATTATACTGTGCAGTAGTTAACTAGCAATGGTAAGTAGTATTAATCCTTTTAGCACCTTGGGTGCTACTAAAAAAAACGTTAGCAAGATTTTCACCACCTCATTCGTCTTTAACGATGAAGTCATTTGAATGATTCGATAAAACAGTTACTTAAAATGAATAAAAAAAAAGAAATAAAGAAAAATACTACGAAACTTATGCCATATACCTACATAGATAACAAATACTATCATCATGAGATGATAAAGCAGACCACAGATTTTCAAAATATATCTGTGGTCTGCTTCATCAGCTCCACTTCACTAAATCATAGATTCTGAATGCAAAATATAAACGTCACAAAATGCCAATGCCAAAAAAACAGACGATTTGAGAACCTCCCTCTTTTTTGACGTCGGGTATATGCGTAAATATTAGCGTATATAAAGCTAAACTCACACGTCAAATACTAAGTCAGTGAATTCTAATTGTTTTTTTAACTAACAATCTCAATATAGAGCTCATTGGCAATTTTACGTCTTTTTTGAGGTCTTTTTTTAAACGACTAAATGACGAGACAAGCCCAAGTCTCCATCCATTGAGAGTGTAACGCAGGGTCAGGGCTCAGGGCTCCATTACACGAGAGCGATCAGGCAGCCGATGACATGTGCTAATGTGTTGGACGCAATGTTTAGAGCAGCTGTGGGCGTGGGAACAAGGAATTAGGTTACTAAAGTAGTAAGAGTAAACTTTTGTTTATTACTTTGCTAAACCTAGTGTATTATTCAAATGTGAGGCATTTAGAGTAGGTAAGTAAGTTAGTAAATTATTATAATAGAAAGACGATCCAAATCAAACCATTGCGTTTTTAATTAGGTTTAAATACTTAAATCGTCTTGAATGATTATTTAGTTAACTTGCAGGCAGCCAAAATCAGCTTTACAACTAGGGCACAATAATGCGATTGTAATTTGAGTAAATGATAAATCATAAGTACCGTTACACATAAAGTGTAATTTCCATTAATATAAGACAACATTAAACATCTATAAATTAGGGAATTATATATATATAATCCAGGAAGGAGGCGTTTGTCCTGCAGTGATACAACACGATGTAAAGAATAGGTTCTATAGTCTATTAACATAATCCTTTTTTTCTGAGTGACTAAGCAGCTAAACCCAACGACACGGGTGAACAGAGCCGGAATAATTATTCGCTTAGGTTCATGGCACGGTGGGGCCACGAAACGCGCAGTTAGCAGGGTTGCCAGAGCGGACATAATGGCGCGATCGCATGGCTTGCATATAGTTACGAATATGAAATTATGCGCGATCAGAGATTGACAATGCAATGGTCAGCGACAGTGAGGTTATTAAAAACAGTTTTAACTAGATTGATTAATAAACAAAGTGCATGGAGTGGCAGACACAACTACGTAGATATTTTAGTATGTAGAAATAACGCTTTGCTTATGGGAGGAGGAGAAGAAAAAATCTCTTCATTGTGTGTTTAGTAGAATTAATTTGAATTATGGTAGTTATTTATTTATCATAAGCTAGATTGCGCTTTTAATATTTCTTAACCATCTTTTCCATATCTTTGTTTCACTTAATTTAAAGTCAATCAAACTTAATTAAAAGTCAATATTGCTGTCGTGAGCCGTGGGGTGCCGGCAGTAGAATGTTACCCCTCCTCTCCTACCCGTGGATGCAGTAAGAGCCTGCTAAGGGACACCTCCGGAAGATGGGCAGCAGCGTCTTTCCCTATATCAACATCCCGTACTGCGCTCGCCAACCCGCCAAAAAATAACCTACAAATTAATTTGACAAAGACAAATATTATACAGTTCGGATCCTATAAACAAAAAAAAGTACAAGTTGCTGTTAATTATAATAACAACCCCATTGCTGAAGTTGATACAGCTAAGTTTTTAGGCATTTGGCTTGATCAACATTGCAACTGGAAAACACACGTTAAATATATTTGTGATAAGCTGGATAGATTCGTTTTTGCTATAAAAAGCATAAGGCTTCGCGTATCTACAGATGCAGCGCTGAAAGTGTATCACGGATATGTATCATCATATTTAGCATATGGATTAATGTTGTGGGGAAACACAACCGACATTGAAATGGCGTTTCTTATTCAAAAAAAGTGTGTGAGGGCCATAAGTGGCGCTAGGAGTACGGATAGCTGTAAGCCCTTGTTTAAGATGTACAATATTCTTCCGCTGCCGTGCATGTACATAAGGGAAATATGCGTGTTTGTGAAACAATATCCATATTATTTTAAAACCCATTCAGATATGTTAGAAAGACAAACTAGACATAATGACAGGCTTTTCCACATTGTAGATTAAAACTTATCAAAATTAATGTTTATCAGCAGGCAATTACAATTTTTAACAAATTACCCAATGACATAAAGAAAATGCAATTATATTTATTTAAATTAAAATTAAAATATTGGCTACAAGACAAATGTTTTTATGACTTAAAAGAATATTTAGATTATAAATGTTGACATTGTATTAATTTTATTTTATTTGACATTAACTAAATCGATGACTTTAATGAATAAATAATTGTTAATTTTACTACCTATCTTGCATGAATCTTAATCATAATTATTATATTCTATTTTGCACGCCCTTACGAGGTAGAATGTATTGGAAATTGTTATTATTATATAAGATCTATTGTACCTACATTCAGCAAATAAATGATTATCTTATCTTATCTTATCCTGCCAAGCGTGGTGAGTATGGCAACTGCCCCTCATGGGGATCCATGAGGGAGGCCTTAGTTCAGTAGTGGACGTTTTACGGCTGAAATGATTGCTGTTGATAACAGACGTATTTTTTATGGTTTTCAATTATTATATTACATTTACGTAAATAAAAAGTAATTTTTTTGTGACTTTTATTAATTATGGAAGTTGGCAGCCCTAGATGACAATATGACCGTTGACCAGGCGGGTAAACGACCTGCTTCAATGCAACACGCCGTGCTGTATGGCAACTGATACACTTCCACTTATATCATCATTGTAGTCTCTTCTACTAGGGAGAACATTTACCACGTATTGAGTCTTTCTGTCTTTTTTACCTTTTTAATTTTTTTACGAACTGCCACCTGAATTCGTTATGAATTCTGGTTAAACACTCCATATGGTATATTACGCGAGGTAGCATGAGCCAGTTGCCCCACCTCGACTACTTTGTCATCATCAGCCAGCTTCTTGTGACCCACTGCTATATGCCTTATTCTATGAGGCACATGCGGTCGTTATAGTCCGGTAACGTTGTCATGGCCATCTGCGGTCAACAAAATTAATAGCAAATTAGAAAAAAAACACTTGTGGTCGTTTGATTTTCTAACCAAAAAACAGCGTTTTGCATCCAAGCCTTACTCCCATGTACGGCGAAGGAATCCATCGTGAAAAACGCGCAACTAACTCAGCTCCAGATTGGACAGTTATTATGACAAGTGGTGTTAAGGTCACAATGATCTAATCACATCAAAATAGATACCAAAGTTTGCGTGACGAAACCAATCAGGGCAGTCTAGACGGAATCACTCATCATCTGATTGTTCTGACAGCCACCAGTGACAGTTATTAGAATTAATATTAAATCAAAGTCATAAACAACTAAACGATTCAAGTGATCAGAATAATGAAAACGTTTTTCTAGAGCTTCGATTTCCTTTTCATTCTTTAAGTAGCAGGGGGTTGACTTTAGCTCCGAATAGCGTTGGTAGGTCCCCATAACCTCTAATAACTTCATCATCATCATCATCATCATTGTAAGCATAATTTCAAATCATAAATTGAACTCCATTCTTCTTATTACAATATTGGATTATCGGGCATTTATCGCGTAATTCAGCGCGCCAGTCTTCCGCACCACGACCAGGTGCAATCTGGTCGAAAAGTCGGGATAAAAATAAAAGTAAGGGAATGCAATATATGCCCGGTAATTAAATATTATATTGAACTAGCTTCTGCCCGCCGCTTCGCATGCGTTGTACCCGAATAAAAAAAAATATGCAAATTTATAAAAAGCCTATATTAAAAGCCTGTGTTAATCCTGGTCAACATCAATACGTGTGAAAAGTTTCAGCTCGATACGTACGTACGCTAGTTTTTGCGTGAGGAGAGGTAACAAACCTCCATCCAAACAAACTTTCGGCTTTAAAATATTAGTGTGATTGAATAATGTGTTGTGATCGCGATAGTTTAAATAAGTCCTTTTCTCTTGTTCCAGACCCAGTAATGTCCCAGTAGAGACACGACATGGCGTCATGCGGCGCAGTTCTCCTGGAGGCGCGGCCGTTCCGCCCCTTCAGGTCCTCGGAGGAGTACCTGTACGCGATGAAGGAGGACCTGGCGGAGTGGCTGACCGTGCTCTACCCGGAGCTGAGGATCACGGCGGACAACTTCCTGGATAGACTGGATACGGGCGTGGCTTTGTGTCGGGTAAGTGTTTCTTCTTCAACTAATCGGAGAAAGAAAGAAAATGTATTTATTCAGTACCTACACAAATGCAGATCCTAGACATCCTCCTTTCATACTGGTGTGCCTGGGTTGGTGCATAAACCGGTAGCATTTTAGTCTTGTAGCTTATTAGTCTTGACCATGCCCAATCCAGGTTTCATTTATAGCAAAGATATCAAGACTGAGGTCCTCCACCTCCGCTGCAAATTCATAATAATTGCTAATGCAGTATTCAGTTATGCTATTATATAATCATCCCTCAGTCGAAGATAAGATTAATTAAGAAGGAAGGTGGAAGATTTTGTTAATTTCTATCTAACCAGCCTAAAGCACCCACTGCTGAATTTACACTTGTAAATCTACTCTTTCCTTTGTAAAATCGGAAAATCTGAATTTCTTCTGGAAATTTTCTGCGGTTTAACAGTTGACATGATGACCCGTCTGAGTATGACCCACGTCGGCAAGTGAGACCACATCCTCATTCTCATAAAGCGTAATAATAAAGCGCAATACTACGTGAGTAATTCCTGTTTTTACAAAATGAAGCGTAATAATAGTTGAAAGTTTGCATAAAGTCCCTTGTAGTTTTGAAAAACATGCCATATTATTGAGTTTTAAAATTACAAGATTTTATAGCGTACCTTTTTTATTATTTTCCTGACACGACGGACGTTTCGAACTTATTTCAGCGTTCTTAGTTCTCAGTGAAAATAATAAAAAAGTAATGTAAAGTACGCGATAAAATCGTGTAATTTTAAAACTAAATTGCGAAAGTTTAACAAGTTATCATGCCAAATAGCTACGTAACAATACATAGTTATTGGTTTTAATGATTATGACAAGAGTGCTAACAATTGACAGATGACGAAAATTCAAAGTACAACTAAAGTTATGTCACCCAATTCACACAGAAATTTTGCAAAAATCGTAAAATCTCACAATTACGGTAAAACGGGATTTTTATAGCTTAATTATCATCAAAGGTAGAATTTAATGAGTTCTGGTTATGTGAGCAGTGCCGACACTTGTCTGGTGTGTGATACGTTATCGTTATCTAAAGTAGGTATCGATTTATAGGCCTCTATCCTATTGATAAGGTTTTACTTGATGTGTTGGCCAATGTTTAATATTGTAGTTACCTATAAACATATAATACGGCTTTCGGTCTACAGGTTACGGATCAACGCCCGCACGGGAAAATATGTTCGTACTGCTAATACTAGAAATAGTATTTTATTTTACGCAAAAAAAATTAATGAAAAATATTTATTTAACAGCAAACAATATAACATACTTTTATAAGTTGTTCATTGTTGGGTGAAATTATTATTTTTCCAATTTATTTATATCAAGTTATTTGAATATTATCCTATCCTATCCTACTAATATATAAAAGTGAAAGTAAGAATGTATGTATGTATATTCCCTTTTCACCTCAAAACAGCTGAACCGATTCGGATGAATTTTAGTATAGGAGTAGATTAGACCATGGAGACGGACATAGGCTACTTTTCGCTGCGTAAATTAAATCAGAAGGGGTTCAAATAGGGGATGAAAGTTATAAATAGTTAGATACCAAAATTATTATTTACATATTTCAGCGTAAGTTGTAGGGTGGTTGTAGGGTAGTTGTCGGGTAATTGTAGGGTAGTTATAGTGTAGTTGTAGGATAGTTGTAGGGTAGATGTAGAAAGTAGTTCAGTGGTAGGTGCGATACGAAGTTCGACGGGACAGCTAGTTGGATATAATTTAAACTAATAGATAGATAGAGATATTATAGTTGTAAGTATAATTATAATTTTTGTGAATGTATAGAAGTTGTTTTTTGATGGTTAAGAGAGAATCAGTAAGAATCGTTATTCTAAACGCCATTAAATTCAATAAAAATAAAAAAAATATTATTGAACTATTAGATCGAGAGAAGAATGATCTGTATAATTTATAAATAAAAAAGTTTTCATTTCGTCAGGCTTGGGCCTTGGCATTATACTACTTATTTTAGTTTTAGAGGTAATTAAAAGCTAATAGATTTTAGAGTGGTTTTAGACATATAAAGGAGTTTTTATTTACTTTAAAAGCGGCTTTATAGCTGTTTAAAAGCTTTCAAAATTATCATATCATCATCATATCATCATATCAGCCCGTTGACACCCACTGCTGGGTATAGGCCTCCTCTTCAGCACGCCAACGTAAACGGTCCTGTGCAAGTCTCATCCACTGTCGTCCGGCAACCCTGACCAGATCGTCCGCCCATCTGGCAGGTGGAAAAATTATTATTAATTAATTATTATTTGTGGTTTAAATTATCATAATTAATCATAAATTATAATCATTTTTGAAACAAGACTAAAACTTATTAAACAAATATCATCTTGAAATACATGGGATTTGTCTATTGTTGTAATTTAACATCTGGACAATTTTTTTTAGGTTTTTCATTATATTTTGACATAAGTGTAGTACTAGTAGACAGCTTATCGGTAACCAAAAATTACATATAGCATTGCACTCTGATCATAACTAGTAAAACCCTTATCGAGCTGGTTAGAGCTTTATTCATAAATTATAATTTTATACCTATCGCCATTAGTCTCCCACTGCTGGGCAAAGGCCTCTCCCCCCATTACTTCCAGAAGTCTCGATCCTACGTTGGTCCAGTCCTCTAGTAAATCATATAGTACGACCCGCCATTTACTTCCTGGTCTACCGCGTGGCCCTCTCGCCGGGTCTGGGTGCCACTGAGTAAATTGTAATTAACAACGTTTTATAATTGTTGTAATAAATCTAAAGTAAATGAATTATCGGAATGTTCTGTTA
This sequence comes from Pasiphila rectangulata, assembly GCA_963082625.1. Taxonomy (NCBI): domain Eukaryota; kingdom Metazoa; phylum Arthropoda; class Insecta; order Lepidoptera; family Geometridae; genus Pasiphila; species Pasiphila rectangulata. The sequence continues at coordinate 16,141,273 of OY720256.1, read as the reverse complement.
TGAAAGCTATGATACAATAAGTAACCAGTCTCACATTTCATGTCTCGTAACAAAGATTTAAATCGTTAGATACGCCCTTACCGTAATGAGACCGCACCGTTTTGTTTCCACACGTAAATGAGTGAGCTCACTCATTTAGAATCATTGTACTTCTAAACACAGTTTTAGCCGGCCGTCGTGTGTGTTAATTTTTAACAAAAGTTCGTGAATCATGATTGCACAATGATTGGTAACAATAACAGTTTGGTTTATTGGCAAAACCAGTTTGCGAGCGTCGGCATTATCGTTAACACACAAAATAAAGACAACGCTACAGTTATTGGTGACAGGGCACATCTAACTATTTAAATCTTCGGTTGGTAATAGTTAACGGTTAGTCAAACGTCAGAAGTAGCTTGACACGCTGAACTGGGCTAATCTGGATTGACAGCTGGATGTTGCGAATTGCTTTGTAATTGTTACATGCTCTTCGATTGCTGGCGCCATGTCAATACATTGGTTAAATTATGACACAAGATTGACACGGGAATCCATCGAAGAATGTGCCGTTTTCAGTAAACAATAAAAGAGTACATACTATTGAACCTAATAGATGGAGTTAGTAAGTGTAGCTTAACGCTAGTGAGCGACATATCAATAGTTTTGTCACTGTCTATTTTCTACTATAAGTACTGACAGAACGCTAACGCCATCTATAAGGTTAAATGGAACTATATTTGACGTTTTTCTTTTTTATGAAAACGCCTCATCAGATAAAACTTAGGTACAATAGTTGTTCAGTAACTTATGCTCGCAGCTTGAAAAATCATTAGTTTTTATGGTCTTAGTTAAAAAAATATCAAACGAGGAAGACACACGAGATACACAGCGTTGGGAAGAAAATGCCTGGATATTATGTAACAATTATTTCCAAACGCAGCAGAAAAATAACAAACTATTCGATCAAAAACTCAAATGTAAGTAAACCCTTTCACCGTTACAAACAAACAGCATCTTTGAGAAATAGGTACATTACGTACGAAGAGGACGCGCTAAGATTCGACGCACGTCATGCCGAGCCGGCCTTGTGTCGCAACGCAGCGCAATCCCGATGTCACGGTAAAAATGCACACATCTTTGAAACTAAATATTCAATACAATTCAAGAAATCACTATGTCCTTGCAAAGTAACAAGGTATAATTTTCACTTTTGGAACATAAGTTGAAATACAATGGTACGAACTCACTTTACTATGATTTTACTATGACTTCACTTTAGTATGATTTTAAAGTTGCGTATTAGGTATGGTAGGTTAGGTGTGGCTGCATTTCTAAGTACTGGGATATGTGACCTAAGGTGTGCCTTGGTTTGGCTTCGAATAACAATAGATAAATTAAATTAAGTAAACTTTATTTTAGGCAACAATCTTAATTTAGAACAAGATGTTCTAATACTTAAACTACGGCCTGTATAAACATTTACCTTATGGACATACATAGATTAAACTCTTATTTTCTAGACACTCGTTTGGAATGCTTGTTATTACGCACCTAGGTATATCATGTGGCACATAGACTTTACACATCATCAGGTTCTGAAAGGGTAGACAAGGTAGGTGTCCTGGGCACCCGAAGACTAACCTTAACAATATATAGGTACACTAGAGCACGCCTCTTGAACTTGTCTTACCGTAATGATTTTTACTTACAAACCTTCTGTAAAAAACAAGCAGTAAAATGTAACTTTGTAAACGTAGTTGTAATGTGTAACTCCAGTTCGAAATATTTTACAAAAGGAACAAACAGTCACAAAAATCATCATCATTATCGCAGCCGTAGGACCGTGTCCAGCAGTACCTACACGTGAACTGGCTGTTCACGTGTACTGGTACGTGTCACATGGGCCTCGCTCATGTATCTCCAAGATCATGAGGGAATAATTGCCATACTTGCCACGCATGGCAGGCGGATTGGCGAGCACAGTATGGGATGTTGATACATGGAAAGTCGCTGCAACCTATCTTCAGGAGCTATCTCTTGGCAGATTCTTACTGCGTCTGTGGATAAGAGATAAGAGGCAACATTCTGCCGGCACCCCACCGCAGACAGAAATAGCGACGAATCACACCATGCTAAAATTCTTGCTTTATCTTTTCTTCGAAAATTGGTGTCGTAATTTTGTTTTAGGTAATGCGAAAGGAAACACTAACTATGGGATTTCCCTTACAAATTCATTGAATCTCCTATCAGGTTCCGAGACGGTCAGCCAGCCAGTCTGTAAATAGGCGGTTATCCAGCGCCTGATTCACTCGTGCTCTACATTTCGGCGAACCCTTACTCATGGATGATACGAGTGTATTTATATCATAAACTTCATTGTTTTTGCACGTTCTTTCACTTCCGGTTAGTTTAGGTGGTGAGACTCTTATTCTAAGTGCTTTAGTTATTGTTGAGTCATTCATTGGGTCTCATGAAAATTTACTTTAGGTATCATTTTTTTTGTTAATATTAAGTATTTTCTGTGTTTTACAATAAAGTATTAATTTATTCGTCCATGTTTTATGCCCCGGGTCAACAAGTTACTTTTTTAATTCTTATTTAAGTCAATAAATCATTGATCCAATGACAAGCCTTACGTAAAATTGATCTAGGTATCTTTGTTTTTTATTTCATTTAAATAAAAAAAAAACCAGGAAAACTAAAAATGAGATTAAAATGGCTCATTCGAATATAATCACTCCTTCTAGGAACCGGATCTGCCCTAATTTCAAAGCTTCCTTTGATCACAGCCTGATGGTTTCGTAAGTATCTAATGGAGTTCAGATATTTTAGTAAAAAAAACTAGCAAAACGAGAACACACTGAAATTACACGCCGCGTGTGAAATGCTAATTTACAAATCACAAGGTAAACCCAGAACCATCTTGATTCTTACACAACTCAATGCTTGTAAATAATTTGTGGGTGAGAAGTTTCTCGTCGATTTCTGTGGTTAAAAATAAAAGAAACGTGATGAAAATGCGATGTGAAGTAAATAATGGCTCAATCAATTTGATCACTTTTTGTTTGCCTTGAAAGTAATGTGCGGTTATCGTGCAGAGGCGCAAGAAAAGCGTAAAATTATGCGTGCTTCTGCCGCGAGGCTTTGCATGTTTGATGATGATGATACCTTTTGCGCAATTTATTACTGACACTTAAAACCTTTTGTAACAGCAAATAACACTCGACAGTAACTTCACCATATAAATAACATAATGTGAATCTAACTACTAGAGATCTAGAGTAGTTACTCTAAAACATCAAAATGAAATTTACAAAACAGTCAATTATTAAATTATACCCGAACGCCCGATATGGTCATAACACCTGAACAGTTATTTTTAATGATTACAACTTTTAAGTTAGATTCACATAATGTTATTTATATGGTGAAGGTTCTGTCGAGTGTTATTTAATGTGTTAAATGTTATTTAAAAAATATTTGCTGTTACAAAACGTTTTAAGTATACATAGCCAATTGGCTACAAAATTTCAAGTAGTTTTTAAATGAAAATAATGTTCCTATTTTTGTTTTATAATCTACATGTATTACTCCGCGGTTTCACCTGCGAAGCATCCGTTCCCATGGGAGTACACGGATAAAATATAGCCACGTTATGTATAATATAAAATTCTAGTGGTCCAGTAGTTTTTGAGTTTATTCGTCACAAACATACAAAATACAACATACAAATCTTTCCTCTTGAGAGATTTTAATCTTTAAAGTACCTAAACAAAAATAATTACTTATATATTAATCAGTTTGTTTTAAAGTTGCTCAGAATGTGCTGTTTTGATTATAATTAACGTAAACTGTAATTTCCTTATCAAAGCTCTCAGATTGAGTTATAATCAATTCCGTTATCGGCGGAATAATTCATCAAGGCTTGAAATATCATATTATAATGTATGGACTCCTTATCAGGAGACCTGCTTTTTAATTACAAGAATGGAAACATAAGGAAATAAAATACACGGGGCTTGATCTTTATAATCTAGAGGTATAGAGAATAAGTCTAAATAGACTGAGATGTAGAAAGGTTGCAGGGTAAGATTCTCGGCACTAGACAAATGTTTTGGACTTTTACAATGTATAATACTTTGAAAATAAAATTAAATTGTAGATGTCTTTATTTTATCTGTCAATATATTCTAGTTCCCATAATAAAATGTTTGCTAAGTTTGAAGAGGATAACGATGTGTAAAACATCCAGCATTTATTCAGGTTTTATTTTAATCGTTAAATATTAATATCGAAGGCACTGCAACGCCCCGTACATCATGAATACGAGCTGTATAAACCATCTATTACCAGTTAAAGTCCTCACAACTACTAACTGGTAGCAAGTTAGAAGATATTTATTAACAAAATATTAAGATCAATAAGGGTTTATACCTATAATAACTCCACACAATTACAGCTAAGCTATTAGCGTATTATAAATGAATTCATAAATTACAGTTCGTGATGCATGGCTCCACAAAATGGCCGCGATAAAGACAATATTTATGCAATGTGCATGTAATTGCCATAAAATGCTGGATGGATACACGGTGTAGCCGACCAGTGGCTAGTCTTTCTTTCTTTCCGTCACTTGGTAAAAAATATCTGAAGCGAACGAATTCAATGTGCTTTATTAAATTTTAATGGGTACTACTTCTTTTGTAAATTTTCTATGTAGCTTTTTACTCTATTGAATAAACGTTTGTTGTCTTTGACTTTGACTTTTGTGGTTGTCGGAAGCGTTGACAAGTGAGCAACGTTTTCGCGCTTTCAGACAAGTCGTTGTCACAGCCAATACGGTCTGTGTCTTTAACAAGATTGACTGATGTTAAAACGATTTTGAATGTTTCACAAAAAAAAACACCATAAACAAATATTATTATTATATTTAGAATGGCCGTGGGGTACCGGCTGTAGAATGTTACCCCTCCTCTCATGCCCGTGGGTGCAGTAAGAGCCTGCTAAGGGATACCTCCGGAAGATGGGCAGCAGCGTCTTTCCGTGTGGTGACTAAAGTTTAATATCCCATTGCATGACTTTGTCATCTACAGTCCAACTACAGTCAAACTATAGTATAGTAACCTGACCGGATAGAACTTCCAACCGTGTCTTATGGACGTTATCGGCAAATTGTCCGTTCCATTATCAATAACTCGTTACCTAAACTGTAAATTATGATATTGATAATAGTAGTATGCGGGCTTAAACTCCATTATGCATTTTGCCAGGAGTCGACTACCACACTGGACGCGGAGACTTGATTATCATCATGTACCTCCGTTAAGCCGTAGGGTACCGGCAGGAGAATGTTGCCCTTCCCTTCTTGCCCGTGGATGTAAGAATCTGCCAATGGATACCTCCGAAAGGAGGCAGCAGCGTCTTGTCTTTTTGCAAGCTTTTATTTAGCTTGCCCTGTACCTATGTATGTATGTAACAATGTTTGTTCGCGGAATCTTGCAACTCTAGCAACCCAAGATGGCGAACTACATAATTTTAATAAATATGGGTATTAAATGAAAGGGCTTGCTGAGAAAAACTCAAAAAATTAAATGACGTCACTCTGAATTCAACATGGCGGAACAGCCAGGACTGGACTGGACTGGACTAGACTGGACTGGACTGGACTGGAATGGAATGGACTGGACTGTACTGTCATGTACTGTCCGGTACTGCGAACTACTTATTTCTTAACCTTTCAAATGAAATAACTGAAAATACATGAGAGAAGCCTATATGCAGCAGTGGACGTCCTACGGCTGAAATGATGACGATGATAAATTCTAAATAAATCATCAGAACCAACCCAAACAAGTGGGCAAGTTCACAATAGTATTGTGCAAGCGCACATCGCACTATCGACAGATCGACCTTGTCGATAGATAGTTATCGATAATTGCCGAGTCTGCGATCATGCGGGAAGCGGAGCGAGCAGCAACTAGCGAGTACTGACGAAGTTGTTTTTATTTTCTTATTGATATATGTTTTATTTAGGCCCAGCATAATTAAGTAAAAATAAGTTAAACATTGCCGTGGGGTGCCGGCAGAAGAATGTTACCTAGAATAGAACCTGCTAAGTGATACCTGCGAAAGATGGGCAGCATTGTTTTGTCGTGTATCAACATCCCGTACTCTCGAGTATGACAACTACCCTCATGGAGATCCATGACGGAGGCCTGTGTTCATTAATGTACGTTTTATGGCTGGAATGGTTAAGTTAAACATTATGTGCAATATTATTGGGATAACCATAACTTGAGTGCTTTTGAGTGCCCCGATATTTTAAGTTTATCCGTGATCGTGACGTGAAGTTCCATCTAACGATATATGTGGAAAAACGCTTTATAGGTGAGAATAATTGTAACGACATACTATTACTATCCAACAACGATATAAGAAGCACTCTACGAGTAGATGGCAGTCAACTCTATGAACTCTACAGATAAGGAATGATATTACATTTGATATGCGAAACAATTAAACAAAAAAATATCTTTGTTTTTTAATTGCCCTCTAAGAAAATTATTAACAAGCTTTTTGGTTACAACAAAGTAACAATGCGTGCGACAAATAGTATTAATGAGCTATAATTTTATAATTATAGCTCATTATTACTATTTGTGTTTATACACAACAGAACTGTATTTTTATCTAGCTAACGTATGCTTAACCCCGAACTGAATTCCTGATGATATCCCGTCATGATTGCTGCCCGCTCCGCCACTCGCCATGCGCGAGCGCCGGTCGCCGTGTGCGCGGGCGGAGGCGCCGGCGCAGGTGCGGAACCTTCGCCTCCTTATACAGAGATCTCATTATTATTATTATAGAGAGTTCTGTTACACCTTGTTTAATTAGATTTAATTCTAGGCCGCGTAATGACGGTGTTCGGAGATCATTTATGGTGTTGTTATAGCCACAGATAGTAAATTACTATGAAACTTCAATACAAATTAATACATTTGAAAAACAGGATCTTGGTTTTAAAATACACGATCTTATCGCGTACATTTTTTATTCTTTTCCCGACGTTTCGACGACGATCTTACCATCAGTTCGCGGCGGTAGCTCCCAGAAATTTCAGACTTCTCCCGCCCAGAAAAAAGCTGGGCCAATTTGGACAGGACTTTCACTGGCTGATAGTTGATGTTATAAGGAGTAGTGAAATTTTAAGTATTGTTTGTAAACTTTTTAGAACAATGATAGTAGAAAAGTCAAGGTATCCTAGTTTCCTGTCGTTCATTCATTGTTACGGATGAAATTAAATCCATTGTCTCCGAATCTGGTACCCCCTTATTTGGTTACAGATAACATCAACTCTTTCTTTCATCAAGTTGCTAAAATGATTCGCAAATCTGCGAATAGAAATGGTGGGCACTAGTGATGGGCCGACTGACCGAGAAATCTTGTATAATGCCGAATAGTCTGCCATTCGATGAGAAAGCGTTAAAATCTTAATTCAGAGGAATAAATAGTGCAGGATAATTACTTCACAGCCCCAAAGTAAGCAGAGCTTGTGTTATTGATAAAATTCCAAAATATATACCTAAAATTATATTATATAATTAGTTAGTTACATATCATACATAGAAAAATACCCAGACTAACTGCAAAAAAATACATTTATTTAAATATTAGGACAACCAACAGCTATAAAAAACTAGCATACAATAGTGTGAAAATATAAAGCAAGTTATAGGTTATCACGAATATACATATATAAGAAAATAATAAGAGAGAAAACTATAAACAGTACGCTTCGGACACAAAATCAAGGTGGAAAATAAATACTATCTACTAGAACATAAACTAACACTAATGTTATTACCTATATTTAGGCTATTATCGAAATAGTTCACGCTAAACCGCTGTCTGGCTGAATTAACGCTTGAGCAGAATAGATTCAAGTCATGTTGCCTACAAATTTTATTAAAGTGATCGCTAGCTCGCCATATAAAGGAATTTTGTCTGTAGTTAGTTCCTATAGTGGGAGTGGAAATAAGAGACTTGGTAAAATCTCTATCAACACGATAGAGATTTTACCAAGCAATTCTCTTCAAAGCTCTTAAATAAAAATTTTACATTTTTGTTCACGACTTTTTTCGACTAGACAAATAACCAACGATTCGGCAAACTCCCACCTCTAGATGGCACCATGACACACAGAGGAACAATGCTGCCAACCTAACGGAGCAGCCGCGTGAGAACAGATACCTGATAGCGGCGACCCGGTGCGCATCGATAAACAATACAAAACAATCGAGTCAAGTGTTGACCTTGTTGTATTCGATTAAATCGAGTCAATACTTGACTACGCCAGAAACACGACCGGTCAAGCCAACCTGAATAACGAAGATCCTCGAACGAGATACTGGCTTCGCATTCAGGTCGCGCTAAATAATAATAAAAAAAATAATGCTGGACACCAACACCATCTAGTTCCAAACTAAGCAACAACACGTAACTAACAACAAGTTTGTACTATGGAAACCAGATAATTGATAGAATACTTAAATACGTTTTTTTTTCCAAATACATAGTTATTATATGTACCTAGAAAAATACCCAGACCTGGGACAAATATCTGCAGAACAATAACAAATATTTGTCGCGTGGCGGGAATCCAACCCGCTCCGTCCTGCGTATCAGTCGTATATCAGACCAACTCAGCCACAGCCTCTGCCTGAAAATGAGTCTGAGTCATTGAGAAAAATTCGGGACATTTAAATATGCACCATCTATGGTCTACCAAGATGATGCTTTAATCTAAAGCATAATCTTTCTCTAATCTGGCTCTACATCTAAGAATGAAATTCTTTTGGAAGTGCAGCTACATAATTCAAATCTTAAATAAATAGTGTAACTTATGTACAACTACGCACATACCAGAAACCTTATGGTTACATCAGTCGACCGGTGACCACGAGGAAATAACGAAAGAAGCATACTATGGGTATGTCTCCTCATACCTTAGGTACGGAGTAATCCTTTGGGGATTCTCAGTTGACGCTGACAGAGTATTCCTGTTGCAAAAGAAATGTATACGCTCTATTTGTAACGCGGGATTTTTTGATAGTTGTGTACCACTGTTTAAAAAGCTAAATACACTTTACATACATGAAATTTGTGTTTTCGTAAAGAATAACCCTACATTATTAAAAAAAACATTATGAAGTTATCAAAAGAACTTGCCGAAATTATAAGAGTATAGTCTCTTATCATTTCGGCAAGTTCTTTTGATAACGTCACAATGTTCCCCCCTCAGCGGCTACAATTAAACAGTCTGAATGTATACTGTATGGCAATAACAATATAATAAACTACCTGACAATCTAAAATGTGATGAATTTAATAAATTTAAGATAACTATTTATATTTTTTTAATTGACAAATGCTATTATGCTGTTAAAGACTTATATATTCTCTGTATCTAGGTAGAAATTAATATTTGTACGCCTTTTTAAGGCCGAATATTGTAGGATTTCACTTACTGCTATGTCATCTTGCCATTATGTACCCGAAATTCTTACGAATAAATCTTATTTCATTTCAATTCATTTCATTTCATTTAAATAGTCAAAAATTACCTTATTTATTGTTGTCTTCTTTTTACCGAGTGTCATTTGATAAAGTTTCACCAAGAACTAATATTGTTTTACGAACTAAAAAATCAACAAGTTGAATATAAATTAAATTAATGTGATCTCGTATCCAATAAATAATGTACCATACATTGTTTGAGAACGAGGAAGGAAAAATAATGACAATTGATTGACGACATACAACCCGCGCCGGTTTGTTCATACATAACATGATTTTACAACTACGTAGTATTTTTTGCACGGTTACTTTAAAAATGTCAACATTGGTATTATTTACGGACATTAAATTTAGTGATTAGTAAAAAAAATACTTCCTGTCGTAGTGTATAATCGCGTTCATAGTAAGGGATAGCACTAAGACTTTTTATGTACAAAAAAATATGTACAAATTATTATTCTACAGGACGTATTATAACATGTGTACTAGCCCGGGGGTTTCATCCCGTGAAAACGAGTAGTTTTAAAAGGAGAACAATCGCGAACTCGTATTTTTTTATAATACATCCTGTATACTGGCCGACTAACGTCTTAGAGCCTAGTGGTATCCTTTACTATGAACGCGACTATAATATAATTGTCGACCAAGCCGTAATGTCAATGTGAACCTAATGTTTCCCATAACTACTTTTAAAACCAGGTTTTATCGTGTAAAAGACACTTGCTATAATTAAATTAATATTTGTAAGCGCTATTTATGTCATAAATTGTTAAATCGGGGGATTTAATTGACGTTTTAATAATCGCAGCCCCAAATTATGGTAATTACTGTCAGGTTTTGTTAAATGACGTAATGTCAGGAAGGTACTTGTACATACATACCTTCTACATCGACGTAGAGTCAACTACGAGCATGGGAGTGGATGGATATAAGGGAGAACAACAAGTTTGTATGGACTGTGTGAAAGATGGTATTCAGCATTTTTTGTAGCGTTATCTCGGCGTTGTTATTTTATATGTACACGCAAAATTACAGCTTTCTAGGACTAATAGTCTTTTCGCAAAGCCGGTGACGGACGCACAGACGGACAAACAGACAGACAAAGCGAAACTTTAAGAGTTTCTTGTTTTAATACGAAACCCTAAAAATGTAATGCGCGTAGCCAAGGGCGAGTCAAGTTTTTTTGCTAAAAGTAGCTAAGTTGTAACCTCTGGCGGTAGAAAGCTCAATGCCCGGTCTCCGACGTACAAATACGTAAAGTTCAAAGACACCGGCCCCTCCCCTCACAAATGTCACAATTTCAAATAAGGTCCGCTCTTGTTTTGACATTAAACTCATTTGCAGAGCTAAGGACTGTCACGGTAACAGTTATGTAGGTCCGTGCTACCTTATAAAAAGCTTGATGGATAACTTCATAGCAAAAGTGAATATGATGTTATTCTACGCAGACCGCAGACATAATTAAGGTTAAGTAGGTACTAAATCATCACGTCAGCCGTAGGACTGCGTTCACGTCCACTGCTGGACATAGGCTTCCCCCAAAGATCTCTAATATCATCAGGGGGTTGTTGTCATATTTGGCAGACGGGTTGGCGAGCGCAGTATGACATGTTGATACACGGAAAGACGCTGATGCCCATCTTCCGGAGGTATCTCTTTGCAGATTGCATCCACGGGCAAGGGAGGTAAGGCAACATTCTACTGCCGGCACCCCACGGTAAAAATCATTACAAAATTTAAATTCAACGTAAACAATTTTATTATTTCGTCATGAATGCATTGCCATGACTTTTCATCGTCAATTAATTACACGAAAAAGCTTTTATCATAAGCAAATTTTAATGGAACCTCATCTGTCAAGTCAAGGTGTAAAGAAGCAGTCATGTGCTGTAACGAGAGTTTAATAGGCTGCCAGCGCGTGCGGCGCGCTCGCATAATGTCAATGTCAGAGTGACAGTTCCCGCCTTTAGCGCAAGTATTGGGCGGGATGCGTCACTCGCCAAGTGATTTGATAAGTAGAGCACCGCCTACGACTGTCATAATCAAGTTGCTGGGAATGCTGAATGTGTGATTGATAGAAACATAGACTGTCAAGCTGTGCCGGCCTAGTTGTATGTACTTACAACTAGGCAAGAAAACCAGCGTAGCATCTGAGCCTGGCCAGGTGCTACACAATGTTGAGTTGGGGACCCATTTACCCTCGCCAAATCTTCTTCCTGTTCGCAATGTAATGTTTTATTAGGTATTTCTTTTTTCTAAATATTATTGGTTTTTGTTTGTTATTCATATTTTCTTTGAGGTTGTAGTGTATTGTGATTTGTGCGTGTGGTGAGAAATGTTTTCCTTCTTCTTCTTCTACCTCCGACTTTCGATCCGAAGGTCGTACTCGTAGGTTCGATACCGGCTGCTTACCAATAGATCGAAAAATGTATGTGCTCTTTGATCACGTGCTTTGACGGTGAGGAAAAACATCGTGAGGAAAACCCGCGGCTGAGTCAGCTTCAGACGCAGTGACATGTTCTTTCCTGACTTATAGCCATAAGCTAGGAGGCTCCTCCCCTAGTCACGAAATTGTTTTAGTCAGGGTATAGGTGCTGGACAAGCCTAATCTATTTCACAAATGTCCCGGGCACTACCTCTACAGCGTCTTGTACAGCATGAATATCAGTTGCTGTATAAATTATCTATGTTATTTTGTCTGTCTCATCATAGATGTTAAGGCCTTTATTTTTAGGCCTAAAGAAGAACCCAATGAACAAACACATCATAAGCTCGTGCAATGGGAATCAATGATGAAGCATTTGATCAAAGAAAAGCACACCCTACCTCTTACCATTGCCACTTCCGCAGTGGGAATCAACACTTACTGAGTCACGGAGGCTGTCTTCTATATATATCTCTATAATACTATATAGGATGTATTATATGTATGTATGTATTCTATGTATGGGTGTGGTGGGAATAAACCCAAAACGGGGTTATTCCCATTACACCCCAAGGAGCAACTTTATTTTAACGACTTTCCATAGGATTCGGTGATTTTAATTCAAGAAAAGACCACGAATGTTTTAACTACAACACCTGTTTGTACGCTAATGACAACCTTAACGCCAGCTGATTCTGTATAATGTACTTTCTAGATATCGGTACAAAAAACTTAATTTCAGAATGTAAAGGCGTGTGCCATGTTTAAAGCATAGTTTACACTCTTGATACATCCAAACACTTTCACGTCCCATTCATACCAAACCAGTAGACAATGTATCAGTTATATATAAACAGAAGCCATTAAAACCGGCATCAATTCCATACACGTCCTATACAAGCTCCATTCAATTACATCCATATATCGATGAATCGAGCGTCATGTGTCCATCACTAGCTGGCTTTTACCATTACAAAAATAGACCTTAAATCTTTGACATACGATACAATTTATGATTGGAGTATTATTTAAATGTCTTCTGAGGTTAACTGCCCCGATAGTAAAAAAGGCGTATCTCACTTTTCTTTCAAATTTGAGTTACGTTTTATTGCAGGTGCACCTTTTTCCCCTAATACTGGCATTATGTAACTCAATTTTGGAAAAAATCTGAGATACGCTCTATTTGTTATAGAGGCTGAATAATAGGCAGGCTGGTTACGTATCTCGCGACTGGTTTGCAACAGACGTAATACTCGCGGTCATCGTTGTTAAAGTTACATTTTTTACAAAATAAGCAAGGAATTGGCGTTTGACAGCGCAGATCGCGAGATTTACGCCGGTCGCAAATCTGTCGCGAGGTGCTTAATCAGCCTGCCGATCCGCCAAACCTTGGGTAATTAAAAGCCATCCAATTATTGCACCCTAATGACTGCGATATAAGGTTGTAATTGCTGAGGTATTTTTAAGCAGTGTCTAATTGACAGCTGCTGTGTTACTAAGATGGGCATCGCCTCGCATCACTATGCGGTAATGAGATGACAGTACTACTGTTGGTCTACCATGAGTTTTCACAATCAATACTCGCTAGCGACTGTAGTAAAAAAAAAATGAAAACTTGTGCAGCGCCTCTAGCGGATAGTTTGGTACTAAAATACGCAGTTAACAGTGACTGTAGTTTCCGCTTCATTTGCTTAGAATTTGGTAGCATGTGTTACAAATCTGACAGATGTCATAGTAACGTACTATTACTACTGTAGTAACGGCAGGCGATCTAACAGTCACAACTCATGGTGGACACACTGGTTGGTTGGCATCGTTGGCAAGGATTCGGGTAATATCTGCATGAAGGTTGGTCTTTCGCAAGAAACACTGTATGAACATTTTGGGTCCCGAATGACAAAACATCATTTTAGCCATAGGACCTCCACTGTTGGACATAGGCCTTCCTGATGGACGTCGAAGTATTGCGGTTGGAAGCGGCCTGCATCCACCGCTGACCTGCATACCTTACCAGGTCATCCGCCCATCTTGTTGGTGGACGTCCTATGCTACGCTTGCCGTGGCCTCCACTCGAGAACTTTTCGGCCCCATCGGCCATCTGTTCTTCGACTTACATGGCCTGCCCATTGCCACTTCAGCGTCAAAATCTAACTAGTCTTTATTAGAATCTGATGAAATCGCAAATAAATAATGCGTAATTTTTCACAGAACTATGCATCCCTTGTGTACTTAAGCAGAGTTTGTGTTATGGGTAATAGATAGTTGATATCATACATATTTTTTTTTGCAAACGCATATTTATCATCATACATAGAACACAACCAGACCCGAGTCAAATCTCTGTAGATAAAGCAATGGTTTGGTGACAAATGTGCTGTGGCATCCCTTTACGCGGAGGGTGCTGCCCATTCAATCCCGTATTGGGTTTTCTTGATAAATCTTAATTGGAATAAGCTTCCACGATTTAATCATCATCATCATTTCAGCCGTAAAACGTCCACTACTGAACTAAGGCCTCCCTCATGGATCTCCATGAGGGGTAGTTGCCATACTCACCACGCTTGGCAGGCGGGTTGGTGAGCGCAGTACGGGATGTTGATATACGGAAAGACGCTGCTGCCCATCTTCCGGAGGTGCCCCTTAGCAGGCTCTTACTGCGTCCACGGGTAGGAGACGAGGGGTAACATTCTACTGCCGGGACTCCACGGCTAATACGATTTAATACTTCACGAGTAATCCCAGTATTTCACCAAATTAATTGTTGTTGTGTAATTGATAGCGGAGTTTTAGTATTAGGGTTCCGGTTTAACCCTTTGGGTACGGAATCCTAAAATAGGTTACAGAAGAAAACAGTAAAAAAAGATCTAGAAGGTACTCACAAAGTATTTCACATGGATCATTAAAATCATTCATTGGAGCTCCGAGCTCGTGATGCGTGAAGAACTTGAACATATTTTTTTGTGAATGGAAACAAAATAGCTTTTGCAGATGATTCATACATCCAAACATTTAATTGGCACTTTACAAAAAAAACTTTCGTGCTTCGTCAATTAATTTGAATATTTATTGTTAAGACGATAATTCCGACATGCGAAACTATATAAAAACTTACAAAATTGCACATCTTGTTTATTACCCGACTGCCAAGGAAGTATCTTGTATGTTTGTTTGTTTGTAAATTTCTTCTTTGATACGTGGGTATCTTCCAAATGGCTGGATGGATTTCGAAACAAGACCTCAAGTATCCTTAGATAGGTATTTAAAAAAAACTGGTGATTTTTTGGCGTTTTTGTAAGTATGTTGTTAATTTATAGAGTAGGGTATCACATTAGGAATTGAGGGAATTAAAGGGAGATTACAAAAAATTTATTTGTTTTTAAACATACTGCTGAAATTACTCCCGAACGTGAGTCTTCGACTTTCTGTCCACAGCAGCACACGTGGGCCACGCTGCGCCCGGCTTTGTGTCACCCGTGACGTAGAATATAAGTCTTCTTATGGCTCATTTCCTAAAAATATAGAGAAGATGCCCAAAGTGAAAAAGCACTGATTCCCAACGCTAGTTCCGGATTCCCGTCCAATGTTAGTTGACCTATTTACCGACGCAACGTGGAAGGAAGTGGGGTCGGCGTGCGCTGGGCGGCGCGCGCGCTGGCAGGATGCGACGCGACACGAATACTGCATCTAGAGATAAATTGATGGCAGATGGGATAGTTACAATTTATTACCTACAATGCTTTATTGCTTCTAGCCGTGGAGTGCCGGCAGTAGGATGTCGCCCCTCCTGTCTTGCCCGTGGATGCAGTAAGAATCTGCCAAGGGATACCCCAGGAATATTCCATAGGAGTAAGACAGGAGGACCATATGGTCAGCAGCATCTTTCTCTCACTTTTGATTAACTCAATTCTCTTAGATGACCTTAGATCACACAGCGCCATCTAGCACCGAAGTAAGCAGAGCTTGTGTTATGGGTACCGTACCAGATAATTGATAGAATACTTGAATACACTTTTTTGTAAATACATACCTGTCATACATTTGACGAGCTCTGTGGCGCAGCGGGCGAAGGTCCGCCTGCGACGCAAGAGGTTGCAGGTTCGATTCCCACCTCGGGACAAATGTCTGTACGATCTGCAGATATTTCTTCAGGGTGTTCTGGATGTTTTTCTATAAATAAAAAATAATCTATGTAGTATAATGTATTAAGTATATCAGTCATCTAGTACCCATAACACAAGCTCTGATTAGCTTGTGGCTAGATGATGCCGTGTGAACATAAAAATAAAAAAAATAATATTAAATAGATACATAAAATACACGGACCGGAAAAAAAATGCATAGAAAAATTACAAATGCTTGTCCCGCGGCGGGAGTTGAACCCCACCTCCGGCGTATCAGGCGGCTTTTAGACCAACTGACGCACGACGGCAGTCATTTAACAATAAAGTGCATACATTTACCATCTGTATAACGCACTTCTTATGCAACAGTCACGTTGTTATCACGTCATTATATATGTATGTATGTATGTACATTATACACTTTCCCAGTGTTGGGTAACGGCGAGATAAGCAAACATAAAGTGGGAACATCTAATGCCGCTTATCAGGCGTTATCAGCGGGGGTCAGTTGTACGCATCTGAACTCGGTGATCTTTGATCTGTGTGTAATGTAGACTATCTTAAACGGCTTGTCGACTATCATTTCCTGCTCTATGTATGTAATTCCTTCAATGACTTACAAACTTAGATTTTTTAGTTTTAACTTATATATAGTCAAGTGTACACTTCTACTTTAAAAAAAACCTACCTATATTTTAAGATCAATTTAATTTAAATGTCAATTAATAAAATTTTTAACATAGTAAATGTTGGTCTCAACTCTAGAATGTAAGTCTTAATTAAGTTAATTAAATTTTTGAAAGCTGTGGCGTCCTATAATTAAAAAAAAACACACAGCCTTTAAGACAACTTACACTATCTTATTTTAAGTTTTTATGTGATTTTTTTGTTAGATATCCTTATATAAACAGATTCCTTGAAATGTTTCACATGTGTTTTCAATCCAGCTGGATTTATGCTGTATCGCAGAAAATCCAGCTTGATGTAGCGCGGACCCGAAATTAACCGATTTTTCAAGGGAAATAAACAATTATTACTTACTAGCTTGTGCCCGCCGCTTCGCATGCGTTGTACCCAGATAAAAAGTAGCCTATGTGTTAATCCTAGTCAACATCTATACGTTTGCAAAATTTTAGCTCAATACGTACGCTAGTTTTTGCGTGAAGAGGTAACAAACCTCCATACAAACAAACTTTCGGCTTTATAATATTGATATTAAACTCTAGAAACTTTTAAAACTTTATACCTACATTTACATCACACACACATTCCTCTGCTTGTTTGTTTAAGTTTGTTTAAGAGTCATCAAATAATCATAAATTATTGTTAGGTTATCACTTTTTGTCCCTCACATTCTTAAAGTGCCATTTGTTTCTTCAATATCTTATTACAAAGCTTCTTAGATCCATTTCCTTCTTTTATAAAACAAGTAATTTTGCACCTTAGATTTTTACAGATCCGCACCGCTCAATCCATCGCCGGATGCTAATTGCTGGAACCAGTATTGTAATCCCTAGTTCTACCTAAGATTTTTTGTATTTATAAGTGTTGTGAAACACTATAAAATACAAAAAATAAGATATAGAGCTATTCTATTCATGAAGCTCTCTAAAAACTCATGAAGTGACCTAGCTGTCTTGCACAGCCTGCGGTAGGTGTTAGTATAATATGACATAACCAAACGAGCGTGCATTGTTTTAAATGCTGCGCGCGCGTCAACGACGCTTTAGGATCAACAATCGACCGTAAACCCATCGTGGATTAGAGGTTACAGAGGTCGAATGGATTTAATCCCCAGAACAAGACCACTGTTTCTAGTTACATTGATCGAATTCTATGATAATGGATCCTACACTGTAGGGCCATCCATCACTTCTTTTGCATATTCTGGTCCGGGCCAACCAATCGTGGCGAGAATGGCAGCAACCCGCTCATAATATTGGTACTTAGTTCATGAGGAAATTTTATCTACAAACCATTAATCCATCTCAGCCGTAGGAAGTCCACTGCTGGACATAGGTCTCCCTCATGGACTAAGTACCGACCACGATTGTTGCCGTACTCACCACGCTTGGCAGGCGGGTTGACGAGCGTAGTACAGGTACTGCGCTCGCTCGGAAGATGGCCAATCAATGTCCCGATGTTGATTGGCCATCTTCCGGAGGTAGCCCTAGTTACAATATTGAAGGTTAACGATTTCCTTTAGATTTGCTCTAAATATTTATTATAGATACCTACAACATGTAGCACGTATCGCTCTCGTATCTTTCAGGGTCTATATCTTTGGTTAGTTTGCAGTATATTAAAATCTAACTTTATCTACTCAACAAGAATTAAAAAATATATAATAATGTATGTAAATTATTTATTAATTATTAATATTTCTTTAAAAACTCGGACAAATTTCATACATTTCATGCGTAATATACGATGGGTATTGATTTTGATTGGCATCGCCTTTCCTTAACCGCCTTCTGTTACAATAGTTATGTATTGATGCAATGATGCGTAAAACACGTCAAAACAGGGTAAGCCACATTACCTATGGCAACAGTCGTTGCTAGATCTATGACGCTGAAGGGAAACTTTGTGGTCTGAAAACTTAATTCATGCTGGGTATTTGAGTGGGTGGCTTAACGAAATATATTGTACCCTATTGTTTTGCAATATGACAAGAAGAAACATGCTCATTAAATTAGCTGAGTCTGCTCCGCTTAGATATTGGTCACAGGATGGCTGTTGATATCCACATCTGGGTTTTGCAGTACACTCTCCCAGCGGTAAGACGTCCACAGAGATCTAAATAAAATAATAGCCTTTGACCAATTAAGGAGTGAATTTTAACCTTTAGGTTACGCTACAAAAGCAGGTCAATCGACTCTAAAAGAAGCTTAGGACCATATCCCAACACTTTCAAATCTCATTGAAATAAAGAAAGTGATTATGCCTGTATGGACACCGCCCGGGGCGCCATCTTGCCAAAATGGCGGCCGGCGGCCATTGCGGCTAAATTTGCAGGTTATGGTCTATTGTTCTGGCCGAAGATAGGCTGCTTTCTAACCCACCGCACCCAGTGTCGCCAATTTAAAATAACGAGCAGGTAACTAATGGCTATTGTCTCTACATAGTATAAATTGAAGTCGCTTTCTGCGTCTGTCTGTTTGTCTGTCTGTTTGGCTTTCTTCTCCTCCTAAAGCACGCGACGGATTTTGATGCAATTTTCACTAATGGATAGAGTGTTTCAAGATTGCTGTGAGGTGCCGGCAGAAGCATGTTACCTCTCCTCTCTTGCCCGAGAAAATCATATTTTTTTACCCTGCATGTAAGATTACCGATGATTGCTTCATCCATACACCTGTAAGAAGCAGGGGCGGGTCGCTAGTTAGGTATAAAGCACTAAAATTCCTTTTATATATTTTTATTTGAGGAAATATTTTATTTTAATAATTGTCCTTCCTATTCTAACAATACGGTTTACATCAACACTGAACATTGAGATATATTAATTGACGTTTAATGCATTGTTAACCTGTACCATCCCACTGCTGGGCAAAGGTCTCCCCCAATGTATTCCATCTATGCTGGTCTTCAGCCTTTATATTATAAAAATAGGTAGGTAATCTGTTTCTATTTGAGAAAATGTTCGTCAAAAATAAAAACGACTTCAATTATCCCGAGGATGATGATAATGATGATGAATAGATTGTCAGAGGTATGACAAAAATTGGAAAGGTATATATAAGAATAATTTCGTCTTGAGAGGCTCCTACTTTTTATGAAGTAAGTAGGTAATTTTTTACTGACTTCAAAAATAGTTGGAAATATAAGATGGAAACGATGGTTAAAATTCTATCCGGTAAATATCACACTCCATTTCAACATGCTTTCATCATCTTCATTTCAGCCGTAAAACGTCCACTACTAAACCCAGGCCTCCATGGAGATCCATGAGGGGTAATTGCCATACTCACCATGCTTGGTAGGCGGGTTGGCGAGCCCAGTACGGGATGTTGATACACGGAAAGATGCTGCTGCCTAGTGGATCAGCCTGTCCCTTAGCAGGCTCTTACCTACGGATCCACGGGCATGAGAGAAGGGGCATCCTTCTACTGCCGGCACCCCACGAAGTCAAAGTCAAAGTCAATAAGTATTTATTCAATAGAGCTAAACGCTTCTTAGAATAGTCCGTTTACAAAATAAAAACAAAACACATTTAAATTGAATTAAGCACATAATTGTATATTATTATATATTACCGTCATATTTTATTTTTATTTTTACTTTGTCTTGTTCTTCTAACCTCAACTTAAAAACTTTGTATAATTTTTGTAACTTATTACAGTAACATAATTTATGCGTAGTACTTAGTGATTAATGATTAATATGCAAGTGTAACTTACCTATGTTATTTAGTATTTTGAAAATAAACTATTCTTATATTCTTCTTATATTCTTAATTGAATTCGTTCGCTTGAAACACAAGAAACCTCACTCTTTCACTTCGATTCATTGTGACAATATTTGTCTCAATATTATTATGCTTAATTTAATGTCCGCATATGCACGGCGTGCTTTAGCAATAAAAATTCAATAAAAGTCAACGAACTACATCAAGTTGTAATGAACGGCTGGGTTCCCGCCATTTCTCTGATGCAATCTCTAAATTACATGATTTGCGCGCCATTGTGCCGAAATTCACACATTTTTCTCTAAAATCTCTAATTGCTACAAATTCAATTATTCGTGTGTTCACTTGCAATTAGTTTAATCAAAAGCCTCGCCTTGCATCACTTAATTGCTCATTGCGAGAAGATCGCAATCGTGGATGTACATCTGATAGATATATTTAATTTATAGTAATTATCAAAAGATGTGAAAGGAAATGGCGGAATTTCGCAAACGGTTCACAAGTTTTATAAACATGGGAATCAAACAATTAATGCGGTAATGGTTAATTATTATTCACAGACAAAGCTGTTTGAAAAGGGCTTGAAGATTACGGAAAGGTTTGCAACAAACGTAAATGCCTCGATCATCGCGGTTAAACGTCAATTATGTCAAGGAATTGACGTTTGAGAGCGATGATTGCGAGATTTACGCCTGTTGCAAACCTGTCGCGAGATCCTTAATCAGTATTCCGCGTCGCTGACGCGCAGATTCGGCTGCAGCTTTAACCATCTTAATAGCGAATTCGATATTATTTTGGTTTTTCTAAATTGATAGGGAATTGTGTGCCTTGTTGAAATGTCATTTTGTCAGTCGGATCTGGTTAAGATGTCAAAATTAATGTAGAAGTCTGGAATAATTAAGTCTTTAGTCTGAGGTAGAAGTTGTAAAATGGGCGTTCTGATTATTGATCGTAGAAACATTGGAAAAAATATTCTACTTCTATAGTTCGTATATAGAATGGCATCGAGTAAGGAGCGTTATACAGATTGTAAAAACGTTACAAGAAACTGAATTGAAATTATCGTGGCTTGACATCATTTAATGAAATATAATAACTCCCGGGTTTCTCGTCTCGCGGCTCTCGGAGGCGGCCACGAACGGTGCTCACGAAGAAGGGCCTCTGAACGGTCCACGAAACGTCAGCAAGATAATCGAAGATAGAAAATACTTAATTGCACACCTTAAAACTCAACATAATAACTAGAAAATATAGTGATAATTGGCGGCCTGATAAAAAGTTAGATACTTGGTGAAAGCCGTATTATATTTATTAAATAACAAGAAACAATTAATAAGCGCAGCAACAGGGATATAAAACATATTATATGATTAATAAATGCCAACGAGATATGTGAATACCTAAAATCTGGATATACAATATAAAGGCATACTTACTACTTTAAATGGAGCATGTAGACAGTTAATATGCAATTGCATTATATACGATAACAGCTCACAATGTGACGCAGAGCTAGTTGCGCGTGCGTCCCCAGCGGGGCTGCGATCGTGCGTAGCACTTCCTGAGACGCAAGCATCATCATCATCTCAGCCGTAGGATGTCCACTGCTGGATATAGGCCTTCTTCAGGGATACTTCCGGAAGTGGAGCAGCAGCGTATTTCCATGTGTTAATAACCCGTACTGAAAAGCTACATAGAAAAGTCAATTTACAAAAGAAGAACAAGACACATCTAAATTGAATAAAGCACATAATTGAATTCATTCCCTTCAGGTAATTTTTCTTTGAAGTGAGGGAAAGAAGTGAACAAGAAACCTCCAAAATCAAGTCTTTAATTAAAATCTCTAGTTAAGGCCCTGTTCGTACATACGTGTGAGGGTCAAAATAATTCCATTGGAATATATTGATGTAATTATATTTCGGGTAAATTGACTGAACAGCGGCTTGTTAGCGTTTTGCGGTTTTTGGTAATGCAACTTGTTTGGAGGTTTCTTTCTCTTGGGGTTCGTCAGTTCTGCATCTAAAAATACATTAATGTTTATAACTATAATTGAGGAGGAGTTTGTCCCTCAAACTTCTCCTCAATTACAAACAGGGCTTTAACTAGGGAGCGTTGTCTCCATGAGGAGTAGTTGCCTTACTCACCACGCTTGGCAGGCGGGTTGGCGAGCGCAGTACGGGATATTGATATACGGAAAGCGGCTGCCGTCCATCTTCCGGAGCTATCCCTTAGCAGGCTCTTACTTCATCCACGGGCGTGAGAGGAGGGTCAACATTCTACTGCCGGCGCCCCACGGCGAATTGTTTTATTATTTTTAACTTATTTCGTCCCACTGATGCGTCCCCTCATGGAGACCCATGAGGGAGGTCTTTGTTCATTAGTGGACGTTTTATGGGTGAAATGAATGAATAAATCCATCATATTATTTTTATATGGGCTGATCATGTTTATGACCGAATACCTGTGGGCCAAGATCACCAGTCAGTGGAGCCCTAACACAGTGAGGCGCCGCGGCAGACCGAAGAGGCGATGCCGTGACGAGTTAGACCAATATAATAACGCATGGGTCGAATTGACGGCGGATCGAGATGCATTGAGGGGAGGCCTTTGCCTAGAAGTGGGACACTTTTGCTAATTGTAATTGTAATCACTTTTATATAGACGTTTGGAAGAGAGCACTCACATAATGTTATTATACAGTGGGACAGTGCAGGCTCATAAAAGTAATGAAACTAAGATAAGGTTTACAAAGGGTTATACAGTGTGTATTGTGTACTAAGCCGAAGGAGGGTGATTTCGACCACCGTAAAGACCGACTTTAATTCTACGGCTTTTAAGGATTCGGTGATTTTTATTCAAAACTACTTGTTTAGTATATTGGGATGAGAAATGATAGTAAGGCAGAGTCAATAAGTGTATAATCAATAGAGCAAAACGCTACATAGAATAGTCAATTTACAAAAGAAGAACAGAACACATCTATATTGAATGAAGCACATAATTGAATTCGTTCGCTTTAGATAACTTTTTTTTGTGAATTGAGAAAATCGCACTTTAGAAAAAAGTGAGGGAAGGAAGCGAACAAGAAAGCTCACTATAAGAAGGTTAACACTTTTTTAATACAAAAGACATCAACGAGCTCTTTTGACATCTACATATTAAAATTTTGTCTATCGTCGGCACAACTAATGCATCCTTCTCCATTTAAACTTTCCGGGGCAGATTCTTACAGAAGATAAAGATAGAAAGTTTTACGCATAACAAATAGGAAAATTTGAAAATACAGGCGTGGAAACGAAGTAAAATACATTATGTTATGATATGTTTCCATCCCAGCCGTGGGACTGCTGACCACGTCCACTGCTGGACATGGGCCTCCCTCATGGATCTTCAAGATCAAGAGGGGATTGTGGCCATACTCACCACGCTTGCCGGCGGGTTGGCGAGCGCAGGCTTTCGGAGGTAATTATCGCTTGGCCGATTTTTACTGCATTTACGGGCAAGATGATGATTACTGGCTAGAGAGGAGGGGCAAATTTCTACTGCCGGCACCCCACGGCTGCTTTATGTGTAAATTAAAAATATTTTTTTTTAAATATTAAACGGAACTCGGAACCCTCTATATAAAGAACGTTTTTTAATAAACTATTTAACACTGTTTATCAAAAAAAATACAATTTAATGAGATAATTTGCAGCGAGGCCGCCAGAAGGTTGCTGCAATTTTGTAAAACCGCATCGAAAAGAGCTCAGCTTTGATGCATCCGCACATTGCGTAATAATGCCTCCCAATTACAATTAGTTTGGTGCTTAAAATTTACAAAATACTTTAATGTACAAGGATTTTTTTGATTGAGTCTTAA
Source organism: Pasiphila rectangulata (assembly GCA_963082625.1). NCBI lineage: Eukaryota > Metazoa > Arthropoda > Insecta > Lepidoptera > Geometridae > Pasiphila > Pasiphila rectangulata. Next base: position 16,116,902 of record OY720256.1, on the reverse strand, counting down.
TGGCGCATACATTACTACATATGTACATGAACAATGTATGTAGTAACCAAACATAAATAATGCTGGAATTTTCACACAGCACTATTTAAAGTAGGTAGAGCTTGTGTTATAGGTACTAGATAATATATAGAATACTCAATTACGTTTTTTTCGGCCGTGGGGTGTCGGTAGTAGATGTTACCCCTCCTCTCTTACCAGTAGATTCAGTAAAAATCTGCCAAGGAATACCACCGAAAGGTAGGCAGCAGCATCTCTGTATCAACATCCCATACTGCGCTCGTAAACCCCCGAGCGTGGTGAGTATGGCAACAACTCCTCTTGATCAGTACAAAGATCCATGAGGGAGGCCTTTGTCCAGCTGTGGGTGTCCTACGGCTGATATAATGATGATGATGATTTTTTTTTCACAGACATACTTATCAGTTATCAGACATAGAAAACACCCAGACTCGAGACAAAAATCTCGAGAAAAGCAAATAGTCGGGTAATCGACAGGTATCGAACCCGCAACCAAGCTACAGATAACTCTCTCTTCGTTACACGTCAAATGAAAGAAAGAACGTCCAGTGGGCGTGCTTATTAAAACTTAATCAAAAATGATAAATCAATTTATAATCTACTCAGACTATCTCCATTAATCACTATTCAGAAACCAAAACAAAGATAAAAAAGTGCCTCCCCCCTGTCATTACAGCATCATTAGACTTCATCTTTAACTCTGACATCATCATTCAGTAATTAACTATACTTAAAGAGAACTTTGCCTGAGAGACTGGATTCTGACTATCAATCCGTAGCAAAAGATTTGATCCCAATCGTGATTAAAACCGCGCACAAAAATTATAATGTATATTTTTCATTAATATGTGTCATAACTATTTCAGTTATGGAAAACATTTGTAATTTTTATAGTGTTTCATTTCCTTGAAATGTTCTACCTAAGTGTGGTTAAACACTATAAAAAGCTGCGCTTGCCGGTCCGTGATCTACACTGGAGAACTTTTCGGCCCCATTTCTGCGGCCACCTTAACGTGCTATATCGGTGACCCGAGTTTATCTACGTACCCCTTTCATTTCTCATCGATCCCGTAAAGCATAGCTCGTTAAGCGACTCTTAATTTATTCATAAGGCTAGTAGTGAAGGACTACGTCTCGGTCCATATGTCATCACTGCTAATACACACTGATTGTAGACTTTTGTCTTCAGGCACTGAGGTATTTTGGACGAGAAGACGTTTCGTTTCCCGGCGTCTCATGCATGCTAATTTCAATTCTTCGTCCCGCGTTACACACCTCGTATTGTGCATTGTCTCCCGTGACGCTACCTAAGTCCCTAACCAGCACAACGACTTGGGCCACTCATCGTTTCAGGAGCACCCACGTAATCCAGATGCATAAGAAAAAGGGCATAAGCTGTCTACATCTGCAACATCGTGTATTGTATCTGATTTAAGTTTATCCGCAGTTCTGTACAATTTTGACCGCACTTCACTGCCTAGTGTCCTTAAAATATAATTAGACACAGCTTGCGGAAGTAAATTAATTTGTATTCATTAATCACTAAGACGTCGAACATTGACCGGCCGTGACTCTGTGTATTGTTCTCCCTAATCCAATCATAATTATCTACATCATTATGTCCCAGGCACATAATTTTCGGAACTTAAGGTAAAATTGAGTCTACATTGTTTAAAGACGATTTGTCAGTGTTTACAACCATTTGTCCATGCTGCACGAGATGTGGTGTGCCTGGGACTCTTTTAGATAGAATAGGCTCGCCCAGCACCTTTACCATTGCCAGCATACACCAATACTACTCTCGGCTTATTCAGAGAAAATAACAGGCCAATATACCTCTGGAGCCAATCAATTTCCCCCACGATGTTTTCTTCACTGAGTAAACATCGTGAAGACTGAGGCTTTTGGTCTACTAATCAGGAAATATTATTTGTTATTTACTTTTTGTTATTTTGGATAATGTTTGTTTGATTGTGGATTAATAATTCAATTTTCTTTTTTAAACATGCACATAAATGCAGCAAGAGATCTTGTCAACTAACTAACGCCACATAAGATTTACACACAGCAAATACAAGTAAAAAACGCATCTAAAAACAGCTCCCGGCTAAAAGCATAATCAAAAAGAATTCCGACATTCACGCGAATAATTGCCGTGCGTTGAATAACCGCGCCGCGGGCGAGCGATACACATCTCGTGGCCAATCGATTATGTTGTACGAATCGAATCGCAAGGCCGGCGCAGACGATGCAGTGCTCTGCTGCGAACAAAGTCGTAATGTGCGATACTTTGAATTGGATTAACCGTTACGGTCATTCAATTAGTTTAGTACCACACTGTACTCATAATACTATCAAAATCACCAGTTGTTAGGTCGTTGTTGAAGCTTTTGAGGCCTTCGCGCCCTTTTTTGGTACCAATGCTTGTTGTGTTGTCGATAATAAAACCTCATCATCATCATTTCAGCCGTAAAACGTCCACTACTGAACTAAGGCCTCCCTCATGAATCTCCATTAGTGGTAGTTGCCATACTCACCACACTTGGCAGGCGGGTTGGTGAGCGCAGTATGGGATGTTGATATACGGAAAGACGCTGCTGCCCATCTTCCGAAGGTGTCCCTTAGCCAGGCTTTTACTGCATCCGCGGGTAGGAGAGAAGGGGTAACATTCCACTGCCGGCACCCCACGGCAGAATAATAATACCTAATTTTATAAAAATATTTTTCATTATAAAAAACGACTTTGTAACTTACATATGAAAGTTAGACATATTAGGCTGTCGCTGACTTTTTTAGGCAGTATCAAGCTCTTGAACTTTTATCTAGAACTCAATCATATACCTCTCATCATTAAGGCAGCGTTCGTAAGAAACGTTTTCGTTCAACCGTTTTTTCTCTGACTTACTTTGCAAATCCAACTACCACGAAAAATTCAAAATTTCAACATTTTTCGGGTATATTTACGGGTATACACTCAAAAATACTGTGGCTTTTTATTAGTGAAATAATTTTAAAAATCGGTTCAGTAGGTCCAGAGATAACCCCCTACAACGTCACAAACTCACAAATCACAATCTTTACCTATTTATAACATTAGTACAGATTTAAAGTGTAAGTGCCGCCGTGGGGTGCCGGCAGTAGAATGTTACCCCTCCTCTCCTACCCGTGGATGCAGTAAGAGCCTGCTAAGGGACACCTACGGAAGATGGGCAGCAGCGTCTATCCGTGTATCAACATCCAATACTGCGCTCACCAACCCGCCTGCCAAGCGTGGTGAGAATGGCAATTACCCCTCATGGAGATCCATGAGGGAGGCCTGTGTTCATCAGTGGACGTTTTATGGCTGAAATGATGAAAGTGTAAGTAAACCCACACTAGGCTATCATTTATTGAAATTAAAAATACAATAAAATTTTTCGATTCGGACGGAAAGTGAATAGGAGCTAAAGCGACAATCTTTAGTTTTTAGCATGAAGCCCGTAACGGTTGCGTTAAAGGCTGGTTAGATATAATAGGTGAATAGAAATCAGTGCGGTGTCTCTTCGCATCGTGTAGAGCAGGCCTTAGGTGTTCACTTTCGCCGCTAATTGTGCGATAAATACGTAATTCCGTGCATGCGCCTGCCCATAGAAAGCACCCGCGCTATCCCACGGCCGACGTCTTCTGTGTCGTCCGTCCGTCTGTAATTCACCATCATCATCGTCATCATCTCAGCAGTAGGCGTCTGCTGCTGGACATAGACCTCATGGACCTCCAAGTATGAGGGGTTAAGTTTGGGGTGGGGTTGTTGCCATACTTACCACGAGTTAGCGAGCGTTGTTGATACGAAAAGACCTATTTTCATATCCAATTTAAATTTTGTCCTAAATTGTGCCGAGTATTCGGTCTGAAGAAGAGGTTATTCACTGGTTTAACATTATTTCTCATATTATTATGCATAATTTTAGTTGTTGAACGGCAGTAATATCACAGATTACTAACACTACTTACCTATAACTACTAGGTATGTCCGTTATTTGCCTAGCTGAGGCCCTAAACTAACTCTTGTAAAATATCAATTAGTCGATAATCCCTACAATTAGGCGCCATTCGTGGGTCGTGGGCTGCCATAATTAACCCGTTTTATTGCTAAAACGAGTGGTTTGGTGGTGTTGCCATAAATTACGCATTTTTTGACCAGTTTTAAACTTTAATCGTTATTTTACACACACAAAGACTGATTTGGCTTTAATAAGTTCAGATTGATGGATAGCACCGAATCAAACTTATTTGCATTAATATCAGTCAAATTATAAAATTAAAAAAAGCAAAACGTAAAACACGTTATGCAGATCCGAACCCACGACCGTTACATCGTGGGCGTCTGAACTGGTACAAAATGTTGACCTTAGTAAAAGCTTGTATGATGTACGGGAGCTAAGCACGTACACTACATTGTGCCTGTGTACGAGGCTCGCAAGGTCGCGTCGTGGGCGCCACCGGTCACGCCGCACGTGGGCGGCCACTCTTAAATATAGGTAAACTACTTGGCTATTTAATATTGTTCCAACCTACGTTATATTGTCATAAAATTGTGGCCGAATAAAAAAGATTTGCGTTTGAATCATATTCTTTAAAGCCTTGATTAGGGTATAATGTCGTGTACATGTTGCTTATTTTATATACGAGCTTGGCCTTTCACAATAATCCAGGTGATTGATACAGAGTGAGCAACTGTTCACCCATGCTGTACGGAATGCTGGAACATTATTAGATAGCATCCTTACCATCCACACGAAAGACAAAAGGCGCCAAAAATACTGAATTCATATTGTTTTATTTTTATATGAAATTTGCTTCATGGGTCTCCCTCATGGATCTTTAAGGTCGGTAGTTGTTGCCATAAACCATAGAAGGTACAGCATAGTGGGTACTTTTCCCACTCTGTATTCGAGCAGTACTATTCTATGTAGCTTTATGCTCCTTTGAATAAACACTTATTGTCTTTGACATTAAGATAACACAGTTCAGAAATATGTTCAGTCATTTTTCTAATTTATCGCTTTCGCTTCTGTTCTTGACCCTGGGCACAACAATGATGATTTATATTAACAATATAAGTCTGTCCAATACTTGTCTATTAATGTAAACACGCGCCACCAGACACACGCCAGATAGGTAGTTATACCCGACCCACTTCTTCCCTTACATGTGTGTAATCCAATTTGTATATCCGACTGATAACAATATCTGACTGTATCGCCTTGAACTCAAAACGCGGGAGCATAAACATTGTCACAACAACTTTTATGCCATCTTACCGTTCACATAATACCACTCAATTCAGTCATTAGATGATCCCTATTTCTAGCGGTAGACTTAAAAGGCATTGAATAGGTTTTTGATACCTTAATGATAAGACTATTTGCCGAAAGTAATTTCTGAATTGCCATTACATTATCATTAACTTTCAACCTAAGTGTCGGCATATCGTCAGCACTAATGATGGCATTTGTATCATCTGCATAAACAACCAATTCGATGTCAGGTGAAATATTAGTCATAAAACTAAATGAAGTAATTTGTAAACATAATAAATAAAATTGGACCCAAAATAAAACGTTGTGGTACGCCGGTTCATTATCCCATTTTGAAGCCAGCTTCCAAATCTGGCTACGAGGTGGGACTTACGAATTCTCGTTTCGTAGCCAGCTTTGAATCGGGATTATTTCTCCAATTTCGTAGTTAGCTACCAAATCTGGCTACGAAATAGAAGAAATAATAGTCTTTTTCAGATACAATAATATATTAGGTCGTTACATAATATGAAATTTGCGTTTTGTATGAGAGGAACATAAATTAGATTTTTTTATATGAAATATTTAAAGTATGCACGTTGAAACCAAAAACGCACTGTGTTTTCTTTTGCGACACCGCCGCCATACACATCATTAATCCTTCGAGCCGTTTCTGCAGCACTGGTGTTATGTTGGAACTCGTAATCGTAAATAACGCGATATTTCAAGTTTTCCATTTTGTAAACAGAGTGACGCAAAGAAAAAATACAAAAGAGAAAAAACAAATGAATTATGGTTTTTGAAACACAAATGCATGAATAATTAGCTGTAATAATTTTAATTTGGAATTCCTAACCAAAGAGGAATTATTTGAGATCAAAGTGGCCAGCAAGACAAAACGCCAATTTCATATGTAACAACCTAATTATTAAGGAAAACATTTTTTTTTAAAGTAATGAAAAAAAATCGTTCGAATGGGATTTGAACCCGCTTTAATCAAATTGAACCTTGATCTTGGCTTTAGCCACTTTATCCCTTCATTATTGTGCCTGTAAATAAGTACTTTTACCAATTAAGTTAAATATAAAAAAAAACTGTGTTAGGACGATGACACTGTCTAGAATCAGCTGGAGTTTAGGTTGCCATTATCGTATAATCAGCTGTTGAAGATAAAACGTTAAAACGTCTTTTATTGAATGAAAGTTACCGAATCCTGAAAAGTCGTAGAACTGCAGTTATTTCCTGGGTTGATCAGAATCACCCCCTTATCCCTTACTTAATCATCATAATTTCAGCCGTGAAACGTCCATTACTGAACACAGGCCTCCCTCATGGATCTCTATGAGGGGTAGTTGCCATGCTCACCACGCCTGGCAGGCGATTGGCGATCGCAGTACGGGATGTTGATACATGGAAAGACGCTGCTGCCCATTTCCGGAGGTATCCCTTAGCAGGCTCGTACTGCATCCACGGGTACGAAAGAAGGAGTAACATTCTACTGCCGGCACCCCACGGCATTTGGTACTTAATACGCCCTGTATATAACGGAACATTTCACAAGAGGACCACGAAATAGAGCACATAGGTACAATGTTAATTACCCGTCACCGCTGTTAATTGAAGGGCATTCTTCTATTTGCGGGCTGTGCTCGATTCGGCCTCAATTGCGACTACACAGATATCGATCTATTCGATTGTCCTAATCGATTTATTTTCGACTCGGCCTGCTCTATTCGTACATGAACTATTTAGGTAAGCTTCTGGCCAAGGCTTCAACACCATGTATAGAGAGAGAATTGTTGCAGCTCGAAAAGAAGTAGCCTAATTACTTACTAAGATTTTTATAAGCATCTAGCTAGATTAACACGGATTCCGTGGATGCAGTAAGAATCTGTCAAGGGATATCTGCGGAAGATAAGCAGCAGCGTCTCTCCGTGTATCAACATCCCGTACTGCGCGCGCCAACCCGCCTGCTAAGCGTGATGCGTATGGCAACCACGTAAAACCAATCAATAAGCGTCAGCTGCAGATAATACTAATCTATTCTGTTGTTTCTGTGTTCATACATCTTTAGAGACTTTAGAATTGTAAGTACTAACTTACTTTATTATATATTTACAGTACCCATAACATATAAGATATAATCTATACTTCTATACTAATATATAAACCTGAAGAGTTTGTTTGTTTGTTTGCTTGAACGCGCTAATCTCAGGAACTACTAACTGGTCCGATAAAAAAAATTCTTTTAGTGTTTGATAGCCCATTTATCGAGGAAAGCTATAGGTTATTTATCATCACGCTACGACCTACGGGAGCGGAGCAGTAACCAAAGATGCGGGTGAAACCGCGGGTGACTTCTAGTATATAATATAATATTGATAAATCTAAAATTTTATTTATTTTGTTTCAGGTAAGACATTATCTTCACTACCGTAAATCTGGTAATATTAAAAACAGAAATATCGGTAAGTTTTTCCCAAGTAAGTATTTGCCAAGGAAAACTTACGGAAGATATCCGGAAGTATCCCTAGATACTTACTGCATCCACGGGTATGAGAGGAGGGGCAACATTGTACTCCCACGTCTTAAAAAAGCCAGTAAATGTCCAAAGGTTCTATAACACAAGTTCTTTCGTCATCTCTACCAGGCACCTATCTGATAATGCCGATTTGGCAATCTCACCTTGAATAACTAAGTAGTTACGAGTACATTAAAAGCATCTTGCAAAATGATCGCTAGAAATCGTAGCAAAATGTGCCCTTTATTGCTATTTCATAACTAATTATGAACTTAATTAATTATAAAAATATTGTTTTCTACGAACCTATCGTAGAAAACAATGTAATGAACTTGGTCGCTCATTCGACATTTTAGGATTTATGCAACCGTTTAAACTTGGCCTTCGGTTCTCGCCGTGACTTCATCTCGCATAAGCGATACTTTTTCGCTACAGAAAATTAAGTTAGCTGGTGCCCGTGACTTTCGCGACAAAATATAAATATAAATTGTTTATTCGCAACCCTATTTTACACTTACATATTAGTAAAATAACACACTACAAAGAAAAAACTAACATATATAGGCCCCCAAAATGTAGCCTATGTTCTTATCTAACCTCTCTTTCCCTCTTAAAAATTCATTTAGCGGCAAATATGATTATTTGAAATTTGATTTGGATATAGAAGATAAAAGAAGAGAGAATGTAGAATGTTACCCCTCCTCTCATGCCCGTGGATGAAGTAAGAGATTAGGGGTACCTTCGGAAAATGGGCAGCAGCGTCTTTCCTTGTACTAACTTCCCGTACTGCGCTTGCCAACCCGCCTGCCAAGCGTGGTGAGTATGGCAACTACCCCTTATGGAGATCCATGAGGGAATGCTGTGCTCAGTAGTAGACGTTTTACGGCTGAAATGATGATGAGGTAAAGTAAACTACGTGTTAAACAACACCCCGTGCCAATTTATACAAAGTTACAAGGTAGTGTACTCGTAGAGATACATTATTAAGTATCTTATGTAGTAATATTTTGTTTATAATTGAAAGTGATGCGAGTGAGTCACAGACAGCCTGAGCAAATAGACCATTGTGATCAAACTAATTGCATTATTGTTGTGCACAGCCAGATAACATTGTGTCCGCGTTACAGTCACAAAAGGTATTTAGTTGTCGTTGCTTTACACGTGGCAGACATTTTAGAGAAATCTTTTTACTGTCTACTTTAGTAGCGCACTTGGTTTAATAATTTTTAAAATAAAGTAAAACACAAATTTATAGATTAAAGCACATAATTGAACCTATTGACTTCAGATGACACGCTAGTTAGCAATAGAAGCGGACAGAACTCTAACTCGGTTTTTATAGTCATCATTTAAATTAATTTTAATGAAATTACGATCACATGAGACCTTACAACTCTAATAATACATAGATAGATATTTTTATTATATATAGAAAAACACCCTGAACAAATATCTGCAGATCGTATAGACATTTGTCCCGAGGCGGGAATCGAACCCGCAACCCCTTGCGTTGCAGGTGGACCTTCGCCCGCTGCGCCACAGAGCTAGTCGCGATCTATCCATGTATTATAATGTATTTAGCATATACATATGTCATCTAGTACCCATAACATAAGCTCTGGTTAGCTTGGGACTAGATGCTGTGTGAATTGTCCAGTATTATAAAAAAAAACTTAATATAAAATCAACAAACAAACATATACTTCATCATCATCATTTCAGCCCTAAAACGTCCACTGCTGAACACAGGCCTCCCTCATGGGTATCCATGAGGGGTAGTTGCCATACTCACCACGCTTGGCAGGCGGGTGAGCGCAGTAGGGGATGTTGATACATGGAAAGACGCTGCTGCCCATCTTCCGGAGTTTAGGCGTTTTTTAATTTAGTTTAGCCCTTTGCATGCTCTTACTGCATCCACGGGCACGAGAGGAAGGACACCATTCTTCTGCCGGCACCCCACAGCAATCATTTACCTATTCGGCTTTATTTATTTAATCGTATCCATTTGCAGAATGTTGTTATTACTATAAATAATAGATGTTCTTAACAAAGTCTCTTGTATGGCCGCTGCGCTTATTTAATATATTTGGCGAGTGTGGGTGGATAACAAAACATAATTAAGCCTAAATAGGAACGATGAAACGTTCTACGGTAGGTCAATAGCTTTTTGAAGTACCTGGGCGGGCATTATCAGATGTTTGAGTCCCACAACTGGCCTATTTAAAAAAATAAGGCTGGACACTACACAGATCTAGTCCTAATCTTACCAAAGCTTGTAATACGGAAATAGATGATTGATGCATATAATACTTATTTTTTTGTAAATTAACTTAAATTACATAGAAAACTTTCAGACCAGAAAAGCAATTACAGAAAACATTTGTCCTCCAGCGGCGATCGAACCCGCATTCTCATGCTGGGTCTTTGCTGGATATTATCATTTAAGTCGGTTTTTGCTTGGTTTTTGCTTTAACATTTTAAGCACTATTAATATCTTCTACTGAGTGACAGTTATTAAACTAACTCCTAGCGAATGCTGTGCAATGCAGATTAGATGAATAGTTGGACTAGGCCTATACTAGCAGTGGGTGATGATGATGGTGATGAGAGTGACGAGAGGTAGTTCACAGTGGCAGTTGAGACGACCGCGACCCAGATGCTTAGTGGCGCTGCGGACAAACGCAGGAAGTTTGCGACATCGTCACAATCAGAAGCAAGTACCTGCACAGTAAGTTGTCTAGGACGCGTCCAAGTCTTTTGTTGGAAGAATGTTGTGGTCATTTATTATATACGTCACCAAGGCGGAGTGCCCCTCAAACCACATCCCCTTTTATTGCGTAAATACGAAGTGGTTATTTCGTATTTACGCAATGACGCTACCAGTTATAAACTTTTTTTTTTTTATATAAATTAAATAAATAAATAAATAATGCTGGACAAATCACACAGCATCATCAGCCCCAAGCTAAGCAGAGCTTGTGTTATGGGTACTAGATGACTGATATACTTAATACATTATACTACTTATTATTGAAAACTAGCTTTTGCCCGCGACTTCGTCCGCGTGGAATTCATAAAACGTAAAGTCCCCTTTTTCACGCAGAGCCACTATGATTCGAAAATATAAATCCCATTTATTCCATAGTGCACCTCTAGGATACTCAAGGTATATGTGTGCCAAATTTCAAGACTTTAGGTCCAGTGGTTTAGGCTGTGCGTTGATATATCAGTCAGTCAGTCAGTCAGTCAGGACATTTAATTTTATATTATATAGATACGCATAAACTTTATTTTAGAATAGATAAGACTTGAATTGTGAATGCTATGGGGTGCCGGCAATAGAATGTTACCCCTCCTTTCATGCCCGTGGATGCAGTTTATAGGTCCGGAAAATGGGCAGCAGCTTCTTTCCGTGTATAAAAATCTCGTACTGCACTCGCCAACCCGCCTGCCAAGCGTGGCGAGTATGGCAGCTACCCCTCATAGAGATTTTGATGAAAATTAACGATGATTTCAAATTTCAGAGTCGTGAGACTTCTGGAAATGCTGTAGAGGTTTTCCATTTTTGCCCTTTTCATACAAAAGTTTTAGGTATACTTGTTGCTATAACTTCTGGACGCCCTGAGGTAGAAGCTTGATTTTAGTAGAGCACCATTTGCTTGCAGACTTTGATGTTTGGTATGAATTTAAATTTGAGACCTTCAGCCGTTTCTCAGAAATAGGGTCCTAACAGACAGAGTGATAAGGGTTCCAGTTTTTCCTCTTGAGGTTCGGAACCCTTAAAACAAACTCCCACTCGCATTTATAATATTGAGTTAGGTATATCGAAGCTCACATGACTTAAATGTCTGCAAGTTAATTATGATAGATGGACAAAGAGAGTGACAGAAAAGCTCCCATAGGAAGAAAAGAAAGGCAGAGAAAGAAGATATATTTTCAATCCAAAAAGTTAAACACATTGGATTTAGCACTGGCTCGCGTTTCCTTTGAAGCGTACGAATTTAAATTGGACATTGGTGGCGATCCGGTTGCTGTCCTGACTAGCTAACGCTAATTAAATTGATGTGCAAGTTTATAAAATTAAAAATTTAAGTAACCCCAGACACTTAAGCTAGTCTCTGAGGTTATCTAATTTTTTGTATTTAACGTTTTACAATCTACACATCATGCTCTTTCATTTGATACCACACTTGGGTATATTTGAAAGCATTCGATTGTTCACCCCTACTTTCAACCCCCATATCTCATGAATAGCTTAACCGATTTCTATATACCTATCAGTTTTGCATTCTACACATAATTTCCTTTCATTTGATACCAAACTTGAGTATATTTAGAAACATTTGATTATTCATCCCTCCTTCCACCCCCATATCTTGTAAACTTCTTAACCGATTTTGATAAAACTTGTTTAAGAACCACCGGAACCTAAAAACTAGCTTAAAAAACTGCATGCAAATCGGTCTACTCGTTTAAGAGCTATGGTGACAGACACACAGACAGACACACACATAGCAGTCAAACTTATAACAACCCTTTTTTTGTCGGGAGTTAAAGACGGACTAAAGTGACACAAAGCTTTTCGGTTAGGGCCGTCCTAAAATTAAAACGGTTTATATAACCTAATTTTACGCTGACAGATCTAAATTCAGAAACGTCATACAAAATCTCTAATTATAATTTGTTTTAGAAAGTGCAAAACAGAATCGCCATCTGTGTTTAGTTATTTGTACGGCTTGGTTACAGACTTATCTTCGTATCCTATTGTTGTTTCTGATAAGAGTATAATTTGTCGTGTTTTATAGATAGTATCTCGCCAGCAGCCACTGCCGAATGCCTTACTTCCACCCACGCGGTCTGTATTAGGCATTTTGCGTAATTTTCGCCGCCGCGCCGTACACTCGCCATCAAGACGTCAAGTCAAGAACTTTGTCACGCCAAAGTGTACGTACTATTTATTATTTACTATACATAGAAATTACCGTGGGGTGCCGGCAGTGGAATGTTGCTATTCCTCTCTTGCTCGTAGATGGAGTAAGAATCTGCCAAGGGGTACCTCCGGAAGATGGGCATCAGCGTCTTTCCATGTATCAACATCCCGTACTGCACTCGCCAACCCGCCTGCCACGCGTGGCGAGTATGCCAACAACCTCATGATCAGTGAAGATCCATGAGGGAGGCCTATAGCCTCCTACCAACTAAGATGATAATACATAGAAAAATATCCAGACACTAAGAAGTTGTGGAATAACAAGAGTTTGGATCTTTGGTCTGCTTCTTCATCAACTCACCAAATCATAGTGTTGGCCATAATATTTGAGGAGTTCGCTCATGGACCCCGTGATGGCCGATGGCGACTTCATAACCTCCTTTGGAGTCGGTTAAAAATTATATTTTCCAAATATCACCGATTCGACGCAATTTTAACGCTTGACAGAAACGAGGAGTATTGTAAGTTTGACCGCCTAATGTAGGTGTGTGTGTCTGTCTGTGGCACCTTAGCTCTTGAGCGAGTGGACCGATTTAAATGCAGTTTTTTTTATTAAACGCAGGTTTTCTGGCCGTACTTCCTAAACATGTTTTATCAAAATAGGTTAAGACGTTTGCGAGATATGGGAAGTAGGGATAAACAATAGAATGTTTTCTTGACGAGCTCTGTGGCGCAGCGGGCGAAGGTCCGCATGCGCTGCAAAGGGTTGCGGGTTCGATTCCCGCCTCGGGACAAATGTCTGTACGATCTGCAGATATTTGTTCAGGGTGTTCTGGGTGTTTTTCTATATATAATAAAAATATCTATCTATGTAATATAATGTATTAAGCATATCAGTCATCTAGTACCCATAACACAAGCTCTGCTTAGCTTGGGGCTAGAAGGTGCTGTGTGGTTCAAGTGTGGTTACCTAGATGAAAGGGTGTTGATTGCAAAGTACCATTTTTTTTAAAGTGGCATGGTTCTAAGTTAATGTCTTGCAGTCGACTGTACCCACTTACAACCGGGTTCTAGTCTCGGCCTAATTTACGTAGAAAAACCGGAATCCACCTGGAATTGGGTAATCTGATCGAGATTCGCAAGATTGTTGGCAAATTGTGGACATTTGTATGAAGAAAGGGCTGGCCTGTTATAACTAGGTACAGGGGCTTTGTAAATACAAACCTAATCGTGTATTTCTAGTAGTTAATTTATTCAACATGAACTAGGCATGTAAAGTAGGTAATAAATCCGCTAACCTATACCTATGATTACTATTTACTTTTATTTTTAATCTCACACCATTTTACCCCATCTCATTACCACAATCCAATTTATTTTTGTTAATGAAATAAATGCATTTTGATTTTTTTATTTGAATCCATCGAAAGGTTGTCTGGTAGAGATCGCTCTTTAGCGATAAGACCGCCGATTGTCACTTTATGTGTACCTAGTGTTTCTCTTTTTTTTTGTTAATTTGTTTAGTTAAGGTGTGCAATAAAGCATTTTCTATCTATCTATCTATGAGCGCCTAAAAACACCCAAAGGGAATTTGATACGTACCTACAAGGCAACTTCAGGAGAAATAAGTTCCCCGTTCATCACGGAATACACTAGAATCAACGAAAACACAGAGTTAGCCCCGCAACGAACATCACCTCCGCTCCCTCTGTGTGTTCCCTCTCCGACCTCCGTGGCTCAGAGGATGTAAAAGCCGGCTGATACACAAAGAGCTTGCAAGTTCGATTCCTACAGATATTTATCAGAAAAAAAAATCTAGTCCCATAAAACAAGTTAGATATTTATCAGAAAAAAAATCTAGTCCCATAAAACAAGTTCTGCTCACTTTGGGGCTCTCATCTTTGATCAAGGTTGTTGCCATACTCGCCACGCTTGGCAGGCGGGTTGGCGAGCGCAGTATAGCATCTTTTATACGCGTATGATACGCGCAAAGATGCTGCTTCCCATCTTCCGGAGGTATTCTTGGACTTACTGCATCCATGGGCATAGGAGGGGTAATATTCTACTGCTGAACATAGGCTTCTTAATGAATCTTTCATCATGAGAGGGTTATTATTCTATATTATTTATTCTTACTACGGCAGCTTGTATATTATCTTTCCTACTAATATTATAAACACTAAACTTTGTAAGTATGTATGAATGTTTATTGCTCTTTCACACAAAAACTAGCCTACAGGTTGAGCTGAAATTTTGTACACGTATCATGTATACGTGTTGACCGGAATTAACACATATACTACATTTCATCCGGGTACAACGCATGCGAAGCGGCAGCCTTAAGCTAGTTTTGTTATATTTACTTTAAATCTATGGCCGCAACTTACCGCAGTTGCGTTATTATCACCATTTGAGGAAACCTAAAAACAATATAGCTGGAGGTAATTATCGTTTTGAGAATAAAACTGTTTGTTTTCTAAAGTAAAAAGTGTGCTGTCCATGTAAGGGTGTGGTCGCACTGCGGGCGTGGGAACCGCCTCCAATTACAGACGGTTATCTCCGACAAACCGTTTGTAGGGTGTCTGTGAGAATGAAACGAGGATGGCACGTCTGAAGCTGACTAAGCCGCAGATTTATTCACGATGTATTTCTTCAACGAAGCAGATGTTAAATTTGAACAAACATTTTTTCAAGAAAGAACAATCCATATAATAATATGCATTACGCAGTATTGAACCCACAATACATACCACTCGGCCAGCACTGCTTGGTACCTTAATGTAGTAGAAATAAATAAGTAATACTGGAAATACACATAGTAGGTAATCAATTAGGATTACTGCAGTTATTCTAATTTGTGGCTTATCGTTCTATGATACTAGCAGGGGCCTGCAACTTCGTCTGCGTACCAACAAGCAAATTAGTTTCCACTTAGCTAGTCCCAAATAAAGCACTCTTACATTAGAAAATTCAGAAATTAATTTACTTCCATAGATTGCAATAACAAAAAATAGAAACGTCAACTTACAATAAAAAAACATATTTGAATCTGTTCGTTTCCCTGTTTAAAGCACTGTGATAAGGAGCGATTAGAAAACACAATATATACAAACACATATGTATACATTATACATATTTTCAATAGTGAGTTTTTTAGTTGTTTCGGAGTTGGAGCAAATTTCATTTCAAGCATTTTTGTCTTATAGCTAATCAGATATTTTATAGTAAGCTTTATTGTGATGATTACATTTTTTTTAAACTTATTGAAAGAAAATTCCGGCATTTCTATAGGAATTTTATTGCAGAAGCGTGTACACTGCCCTCTGAAAGATACATTGTCCTTACGTAGCCTAATCTAGTGGGCAAAGCGAGTTTATCTTTATTTCTAGTATTTACATTGTGATTATCACTTTTCTTAGGAAATCAAAATACTAAGAATAAGTTAGAACATAACTAATTTTGTGAGAGAGAATATGTATAAGGAGATATTTTATTTCAAAATTAAAATAGGTGGTAGCTACAAATATACAGAGAATTGTAAAGCTATGGTCACCCAGCACACGTAGATCACGATCCCCGCACGCCTGGCGGGCTGCGCGGGCGCACCACAGAACGTCGCAATTGCGCCCAATTTGCGCACTCTTCAGTTTAGGGTCAAAGACTTGGGCAAAGGTTCTCATGGGGCGACAAGCTAAGTCGTTTCAAAATGTACCGTGTATAAAAAACTCTACAAAAGTGGTAGTTGATAATAGGTTAACCAGCATAGGAACAAGTGACCGCCAACTCACGTGCCAAGCGTGGGGCGTATGGCCACAACCACCTCATGATCTTGGAGACCCTTGAGGCCTATGTCCAGCAATGGACGTGGACAGCCATGCTAAGGCTGATATGATGACGTTGGCATACCAACAAACTTTCGGATATATAATATTAGTTATAGTTTTGGTGTAATGAGGAGATACGTAGAAGAACTCGGGTCACCGACATAGCCAAACGGATTAGCACGTTGAAGTGGTAATGGGCAGGCCATATAGCGCGCAGAACAGATGGCCGATCGGGCCGCAAAGTTCTCGAATGGAGGCCACGGATCGGCAAGCGCAGCGTAGGACGTCCACCTACAAGATGGGCAGACGACTTGGTGAGAACTGCTGGTCCGCGGTGGATGCAGACGGCTTCCAACCGCAGTACTTGGAGATCAATGAGGGAGGCCTTTATCCAGCAGTGGACGTCCTACGGCTGAAATGATGATGATGATAGTTTTGGTGTAAAAAAAATATGTTTTATTCATTCACGGTGTATGGCTGGATACGGCAAGCCGAAGACAGGGTGAAACGCCGCAGGGTTAAGCCAGTTGAAGCCCACGTCCAGCGGCGGCTGATGGAGGCCTGTGTGATGATGACGTGATGAACACACGCAGAGCCCGCCCCCGCCAACAAGCGCCGGTGGCCACCAACAACGAAATTGCAGTCAATTTGCGCTTTTCAGAAAAGAGGTCAAGCCCTTAAGGCTGAAGTTATCATGGGAAAGTTTTAGGGCTTTTACTCGACTGTCTAATTAGCTTATGGTAAAAGTATACCTCCGAAGGATGGGCAGCAGCGTCTTCCCGTATATACCTGTAATACATGTTGCCGTGGGGTGCCGGCAGCAGAATGTTACCCCCCTCATACAGACGCAGTAAGAGCCCCTTAGGGATACTCCGGAAGATTGCAGCGCCTTTCTTTGTATCAACATGCGTTTGCCTGCCCGCCTGCGAGTATAGCAACAGCCCCTCATGATCAGTAATAGGAGATCAATAAGGGAGGCCTTTGTCCAGCAGCGGACCTTCTGTGGCCGAAATGAAGATGACACGTGAACTTGGACGAAATAATTTATTTATTTATTCTTGGAAAACAAACAGCTTAAGAAACTTAAATCTAGTAGAAGAGTAAACATAGAAAATAACTAGCCTTGAGTAGTTTTCGCTTATAGCTTGGTTATGTACAGTCCAGTTTTACACTAACTAATAATGATGATGATAACGGCATAGGTACATATGTATACCTAGGAGTACAGATTTGGTATACGTTTAAGTAGATTCGAAGTAAAGTAAAATTATATTCTCTGTTGTCCAATTTAATGAAGATGAGGCAAGATTCTTATAAATAACATTCTAATCGTTTAATGAATATTCCGCCACTTGAAGCTGTATTTCAGCACTATATACAGTTGCGATGGTGGTGTAATGGTCAGCATAGTTGCCTTCCA
Source organism: Pasiphila rectangulata (assembly GCA_963082625.1). NCBI lineage: Eukaryota > Metazoa > Arthropoda > Insecta > Lepidoptera > Geometridae > Pasiphila > Pasiphila rectangulata. The sequence goes on along the minus strand of OY720256.1, from coordinate 16,098,913 downwards.
AGCAGTTGATCCGGGTTCGATTCCCGGCCATCGCACTTTTTGCTTTTTGTTTTTTGTTCTTTCATAAAAATTAGTTCTAGGTTTTATTAACCAGATTTTTTCGGTATATCTTAGTATTTTATAAATTATCCTCATTAGCCTCAAAACTTTTAAATATAAGGTGATATCCGGGTTCAAGATCCCCTAATTTCTTTCCGCAGATTACATCATAAAAGACGTATCAGACAATAGCGTAATTACGCGTTTAGTTTGGTCAACAAATTACCTGATGACTGATGAAACAGGGACGTAATCAGGATTTAAACTATAGGGCAAAACAATCTGCATACTAATCCTTTATTACTCCGATTATAATGCCGCTAACTAAAAATTAACTACTAATTTGTTCATTATTTTTATGATATTATGGATTAGTCTGATCCATAGTGATCTAATAAACGACCTATAAGGCGTTGACACAGTTTATTTAATTATTATGTACTTTTAAGTAGACCATAAATTATAAAAATTAAACAAAGATGTTAAACAATTAACATTCCTCGGTCCGCATACTTAAAGAAAGCTATATTTTTAAAAACACTCAAGTAAAATGAGTCACTTCCCTTGTCGTGCGAAATCCCGCCGCCGCCGCTCCGCCGCCGCGCAAGGTCGCCAAGGCCGACAAAAGCACGTAAACACTCTCGAGCGTGAAAATTTAGATGCAATTACCACGCGACGGGGAAGCGACGTAGCCCATATAAGGGCCGGACTCAGGGCCGGCGCGAGGCCGCCCCGGGGGTGACTGACTCATAATAAAAATTCACACTATCAACGATTTACGACTCTGATATCCCTAAATGGTATAAATACGGAAGAAAAAACATTTAATTCGGCATTTTGGGGATCATTAATGCTGATTGATGGCATCGGCGATAAATTGTAAATTTATTTTTAATCGTGTTTTATTCATACGATGGAATTTAATATTGTGAGACTGTCAATTACGGGATTGGACGCAGCTGTGGTTGAAGGGCGGGAATAATGAGCCTGACCAGTGATACTACATGACTTTTATTAAATTAAAGGTAGTGGTGGATTTAATTAGTTTCCTTATCTTTTTAAGTGCGATGGTATAAATATCTACTCAACGTCCAGTAATTGGGCACTGCGTTTTTACACGTAAGCGAGTTTCATTTCATCTGTAAAACGTTTACTACTGAACACAGGCCTCCCTCATGGATCACCATTGGGGGGGTAGTTGCCATACTTACCACGCTTGGCAGGCGGGTTGGCGAGTAGTACGGGATGTTGAAAAGTACACGGAAAGACGCTGCTGCCCATTTGCTGGAGGTACCCCTTAGCAGGCTCTTACTATATGCACGGGTATGAGATGAGGTGTAACATTCTACTGCCGGCACCCCACGGCATAATCGGCAAAATATCTACTCAACGTCCAGTAATTTACCCGTACATTGATTTGTCGGTTTACGGGTACAAACAAAATAAAATTTGTCTAGGCAATATAGTCATATACTATATTTTATTTATCATATCAGCCGCTGTAATCTCTTTAGATTATATTCGTATCTTAAAGAATGAAAGGATAAATTGTGGCATTTCATCATAAGAATTGTATAAAATTATTTTATTTTCATAAAAAAACAGACTTTAAAATTTTAATCTAAAATGTTGCTAAAAATATTTCGAGTATTTCCCTTGATTCATCATGCATCCCATGACCTCAAATGGATTTAAAAGCAAGCAAACATTATTTACTGAAACCAAAAACCGCAAGATTAATTTTAGGGCATATAACTATGCCTGGTGGGACTCCAGTAAACACTTACAATGTCTCATTACCTTATAAATAATTTTAATGAGCCTGATGATGATGATGATGGTAATCAGTAGGTAAGTATGATGGTTAGTGGATGAGGATATATATGTTATCTTAGCCATCTTTTAATGCGACCCGTGACTTTTTTAATATTGAATAGTTTCGATATTATTTTAACTAACAAGGATTTTCCAAATCAGTTCATTAACAACGGAGTACAAAGGTAACAAAGGTTTTAAAAAAATAACGACGACTTGAGAACCTTCTCATTTTTTGAAGTCGGTTAAAACCCATAACTCCGCGACATGACATTGTACTCATATCTCCTATGATCGTTATGACGGAGCCTTGCGCGCCTTATGCGAGTGACATTGCCTTGGCGCAGATTGTTAGCTGATCACTCCATATTTGGTGATTCATGATTCTTGTATGATTTTTTATTGAAAGTACATTTGATTTACTTGCACTACCCGATAATTAAAAATTATTATTAAATACTTATAATAAGATTTTAGAAGATGAATGTTTTAGCGCTTCTCTAAGACCCTGCCAAGCCGAGTAGATTAGATAGATAACATTAGATCGTTTTTTGGGGTTCCGTACCCCAGTACCCGGGGTAAGAACGGGACCCTATAACTAAGACTCCGCTGTCCTTTTTCTGTCTGTCTGCCTGTCTGTCACCAGGCTTTATCTCATGAACCGTGTTAGCTAGACAGTTGAAACTTTTCAAAGATGATGTATTTCTGTTGCCACGATAACAACCAAACCAGAATAAAATAAATAATTTAGGGGGGGCTCCCATACAACAAACGTTTTTTTGCCAAATAATGGTACGGACCCTTCGTGCGCGGGGGCCGTCTCGTATTTAGCCGATTTTTATAAAGTAAAGAGTCTGAGATCAATATGGATAAAGATACATTTATAGAAATGTATTTTGCTACCAACAAAATACATCCAACGTGGTGTAATTAATGCTTAAAAATAGGTACTTGGACAGCTTACGTGTTAACTAAAAAGTAAGTAAAATCTTATGACAAAAATAATTTGTAAAAACATCTCAACACAGTACAACAGCGCTGACTCTCGATGGTCATCTCATAATTTAAGTAAAGAGATGATCTTTCATTAAGACTTTTTCATATAATTGTAAAAGACCTAACCTAACAATGGCGAAAACCGGGACGAAGAAGAAGAATATATTTTCACGTGATTTGTTGTTGTGAGACACTTCAATCTCCGATACCCTTGCAGTGCCATGCATATTCGTAATCTGATGATATTAATTCGTTTTCCATTTAAACGATTTCGAGTGACCATTGTCCGGATCATGTTGATATTAATCTAAAAGATGGGTCAATTAAACTTTAAATGATATGTCGCTGTGGTTATTGAGCTGTCAGATGCAAATCGAATTTTAATTGAACTTGTGGTTTACAATTTACAGCACAAAGACGCTTGATATTAATCTCGGAATATAATTATTTGAATTTCTGAATAAGGACGAGGTTTATAGAAGTTTACGTTAAGCAATAAAGACACAAAATGGCACAGTATGGAGATTCAGGAGTAAACAAAAAAATTAAGACGTGAGTGTAAAATAAAGTTTTACAAACGTAAGACTCATCTCATCTCACAAAAAGAATATTTTGTTCTAAGATTACCACATTTTCTTCCAATTCTATTGGTACTATTAGCCACATTTAGAGGTATTCGAGATTTATAGATTAATTTTATTACCACTAAAAATAAGATGAAGTTACAATCTAAACTCCTTGAAATAATCTCATTGCAGATTTGCCAACGTAATGCATAAAACATGACTTCCTCTAAGTCTTATTCCCAAAGCACCCACGGTCGTTCGGAGGCAGTCATTAGTCTTACTGCCGGCAATACAGCACAATAGGATAGGCAGTCGATTAATCTGAATCTAGATTATTGATAAACTTGTCCAGGCGAGACATTGTCAGTGGCAACGATTTATGTGGATCCTTTGATTACATTGTAACCTGAGCAGGTTATGCCAAGTGTTGTCTTGTTGGCATTTTCCTGCCCTTTAGTAATGGAGTACGGGGATTTGATTTGGGTCAAAGAGGGTCATAGTCGCCCACCTATCATATTTTGTCACAGTAAATAGGTACCATAATTTAACCTCAATTTTAACAATAGTACCTACATAATCAAGAATAATACAAAGAATACCCAAAACGAACTGATTTAGTATGATCATTAATTGTTTTACTAAATTAGTTTAAGAATTATTTTCCAGACATAAACGTCTAAATCAATTGCTCACTGAAAACAAACTCAAAGGTCTGATTATCTTCCATTTCTCTTTACTCAGCAATGAAAGTGAGAGTGTTGCAGCGACCTTGAACTGCAGCGTGCGCCCGCGCCGATCGGCCGCGATCTTTCCGGTTTGCGACAAGAACGGTTGTCGAACTCATTCCAATTGTATCGGTTCCGGTTTGAAGGGCAGGGCTGCGGGGAAATTGACACGCTGCTATCTTATTATTGTAGGTGACTCATGTAGTAATGAGAATGTGCGCAATAGATTATCGTCATCAGCCCTGTACGACCTACTTCTAGACTCTCTTTGTTTAAGCTAGTCGTCCTTTCGAGCCAGTGGTTGTAAATGGGCTAGTGATAAACATTTAGTACCAACTGACAGCGATCGTCCTAACCGATGGACCTAGCAATAATAAGCATTTGCATTTGTGCACGTTGTCCACGAGTAGATATTATGTTTAGTTTATTAACAGATACATTACACCAAATAACAACATCTAGAACTGTCGCTGATAATTTAAATTATATGTATAATAAAATCCTGACAGCGTGTTATTATATTTGGTCCTATTTTCAACAAACGAAACTTCAAGATCCGTAAGGCTGTGAAAAGGTTACTCTTGCATTTATAATATTTGTGATGATAAATTGGGTTAACTTCTGATACTGGAGATCAAAATAATTCGCGAAGGAATTTATAACATGTCATGGATGCTGTTGACATTGGCGGTACGGAGAAGCAGCGCATAGTAACTGCAGCGCCTTTCTATGTATCAACATCCCGTACTGCCAAGTGTTGTGAGTATGGTAACCACCCCCTCATAACCTAGGTCCATGAGAGAGGCCTATGTCTAGCTGTGGATTTAAACTGCAGTCCTACAGCTGATACTTTAGGAATTTGTGACACAAAATAAACGTTCTTATTCGTATTATGTGAATATATTCTTCTACTCCGTACTATGCTCCATGCATGATGTCACCGTGCTCCAAAACAGCCGCTGTCGGACAATAGCCGTGTCCAATGCAGCTGATGCGTCTATTTACGACAACTGTAAATTAGCTCGCGGTCCGAACGTTCACGAATGGAATTCAATTGAGAGGTGTCAATGAGTTTATGTTTGTGAGGTAATGAAGTTCAAAAGTCACTTGTGTTTTGAATGCAGGGCGCCTACTCTGGAAAACGATGGCGATATTATCGTCAGAACGGCAATCTCTACGTAATGGCTGTAAGAGTAAGTTTGGCTTAATTACGATTTGGTTTAATTCATCGCAATTTGCATTCAAGAGTAGGCCCTCTGACTGTGTTTTATCGTTGACACTGACATGTGTTTTGGTATTGTTGTTTATTGTTGAGCTAATTGGGATAATTTAAGAGCTAGTCTCTTGACTGAGAAAGTGATGGGATCCTTGATCAGTTTCTAAAATGGGAAGAGTAGTGCATTAGACTATTGTCTCCTTTATTCTGCGCTATCCTGAATCTACAATTACCGTATTGCTAAAAAAAGGAAGAACATTATAATGTACAGCACGTTAAAAAATATTATACAAGTAAAATATGACGAAATGCTTGCAACAACTGGGAGAGATTGGTTGCAAAACAAAATACTACACAGTATGGAGTTATTTAGATAAAGATAAAGAAACGTTTATTTTGTCACATTTTTACAATCAAATAAGAAAAATCATCAATTCGGTTTTAAAACTAGTGACAAAAATGGTCACTACTCAGCATGTGCTGCGGCAGGACGAGTCGTACCACAGCGCTGGTCTTCCGTATTTGGAAAAGACTTATACCTACTCAGCAATAATTTGAGAATAGTGGTCGTAGTTTACTCGGAAGTCAAAGCATTCGGATTTCGAGTTGTAATTTAAATAGTATTTACCAAATTTTTTACCGCCCTTATCTTCTGTCTGAGTGCGCCTCTGTACTGAAAGTGAAAACCTCTTAGATTTTAGCAATTAATATAAACCTGAGTCTAAGTTAAAAACTACTAAGCCACCTACCTGGGCGCTTGCAATGAGTCATGCACTCATTGAGATAAGTACAAATGGCAGTCCCACGCGTGGGATCGGTGTGAAAGAGCCGTGGGAGTCGCATTGTCAGCCTCATGAGATGGGGAAATCGATCTTTTCCTATTAGATGCTATCATCGTTAGGAGATTCATTAGTGTCTATTGAAACCATGAAACGTAAGATAGATTTAAATTATTAAAAGCAAAACTTGACAACAAATTAACTGCTTCATTAATATGCTTATTATTTTTGCCGTTTAAAAATATTGCTGTGTAAAAGTCAAAGTCTATGTGATCGGATAGATTATTTAGAACTGGCTGTTTAATTTACCTTCAGACACCATCTCGTAGTATTACTATCGTATGGAATATATATCAAATAAATTAACAAAAATAATAACAAACAACAAATCTTAACGAATACATACTATAAATATATGTTTTGGATATTCACTTACTTCCAATTTAGGGCATAATCTATTCAATTACTCTAGTTATTTTACTGGGCAAAGGCCTCCCTTCCCTCTCTCCATACTTCCCGGTCCAAGCTATTAAAGCTATTTAATTCTACTCTAGTTATATTATATGTATTTATTTGCTTGCTATTTTATTCATCATCTCAGCCGTAGGACTACTCTCGACGTCCACTGCTGGACACAGGCGGCCCTCGTAGGTCTTCGAGATCATGATGGGGATGTTGTCATACATCCCCATCATCATCTCGAAGCATATCACGCAAGAATATCACGCTTGGCAGGTGGGTTAGCGGGCGCAGTACGGGATGTTAATTCATGGAAAAACGCTTCTGGTAATTTTCCGGAGGTATCCCTTGGCAGATTCTTACTGCGTCCACGGGCAAGAGAGGAGAGGCAACATTCTACTGCCGGCAACCCACGGCATTCTAACCACAAAAATAATTAAATAACAAAAAACATCGAAGTTCAATTCAAGAACCCCACGGTCACTACCTATCCATAAAGACAAACTTAATTCCGATAACAATAAAATTGTATGAACTTGACCCGAAAACAAATGGTCAATAATTTGGCTTCCATTAAAGTTATTGAATCTACAACCGATGATTACTGAAGTAGCCCTCAGACGCTGTGTTTACATTCAACAATAATTTGTACCGAGTTTATTGTTCAAGAGCCCAATAAACATTCATGTAGGTGGTCGATCAGATACATGTATATTAAGATATAATAAATAAATAAATAAATATTATATGCTTGCCGTGGGGTGCCGTCAGAAGAATGTCTTAGTTGTGAATTTAGTAAACATCTGTCAAGGGACATTCTACATTCGGAAGATGGGCAGCAACGTCTTTCCGTGTATCATTAACGTACTGCGCTCGCCAACCCGCCTGCTGAGCGTGGTGAATATGGAAATTGGAAAGTACCCCTCATAGAGGGATCTATGAGGGGTTCTTCCAATTTGGAAATTACCCCGCCCTACGTCCAGTAGTAAAGGTCTTACGGCTGAGATGATGATGATGATGATATTGTAAAAGTCTGAAAAACATCTAGCCTGTAGGCACGAATCTGTAGCACCGAAATATACAAAGTGGTCATTATAATTTTTTGATTGACTTAATGGATCTTTGATATTTTTCACGCTAACTACATACATAAAATGTTAATTAATTATACAAGTAAAATTATTTATAATTAAAAGCAAGAAAAACTGTAAGCAGAAACCCATATTAAATATTTTTAGCATTTTAGAAAACGTTAAAACTACTTATTGTGGCTCGTGCTCTACCAAAAGGTCTCGGCATCGCACCAGCCGACACTCACAAGTTGTTTTTGCAGGCATTAAATTTTTACCATACTTTATTAAGCTAATATATTTTTCCATATAAGTGGTTTAAGTAAATACTTAATTAAGTTTCCGAATAAGATGCAATAATAACTTTGATTTGACGATACTGGATATTGCCAGGCTGGCCTTGTGTTATTACAGCTTCATTACACGATATATCAGGGTGCGAGACGCTTGGCTCTCGTCAAGTAAGTACGTGAACCTTAAATATAAAAAAAAACAGACTGGCATAGTATACAAAATTAAATGACATTGCAAGTAGGTTATTCCCAAAATGGGACATAATGATAACATGATCTGCAGAATTCTGATCTGATACATAAGAACTTGATGCTTATTAAAAAAAATATTTAAGTGTGTTTATCATCAGTTTGTTTTGCGTCGGATAGTGCTATGTGGAAAATGTGCAAGCCAGAAATTAATTACAAATAAGTTATTATTAGCTTCTATTACTTAAAGTCTCATGAATCTCCAAGTACTGATGATGTGCCACGCTTGCCAGGCGGGTTGGCGAGCGCAATAAGGGATGTTGATTCACGTAAAAACGCTGCTACCCATCTTTTAGAGGTTCCTTGGCAGATTCTTACAGCATCCATGGCCAAGAAACCCACTGGCGGTACCCCAAGGCGAACGATTTATGGTTCTCATTATAATTCGAATCAGTTATTAATTTAAATCTGTCAGTTCTGTAGAAGCTCGGAGCCAACCGAAAAACCCCGTAAACCTCCATCATAAAATTCCTCATTGAGGTCTGTATTTGCCTCCATCAATACAGCTCTGAATTTAACTACCAAAGTTGTTTTAACAATGTACATACAACATTATTCTTTATTGTGGACCATAATTTGGGCTGGGCAGTTTTTACGTGATATGTCAATTTAATTTTATATTCCAATTTTGGCAAATTGTGAATCTCTTTCATAATTTGTATATTTAAGGCTGTCCACCCTCGATAAATTTCCTCACGATCTTTTCCTTTACCTCTGTAGATGTAATATTATAATAAAGTCCGCGGTTTATTTGTCGAATACAGTTTATGTCACAGAAAAGAGAAGAGGGTAGAACGTTAGAACCTTTTATTATTTCTGTGGTTAATGTTATTTAAATGTCACTATGTTTTCAGTGTTCTCTAGTTAACGTGTTTAGTTTTAAGGTGTGAAATAGGGTATGTGTTTACTATCTATACAGCATGTCCCGTAATTGGGGTTCTAAGCCGAAAGGGGGGTTTTCTGCCCCCCCTGGCAAACAACGTTTGTTCTACGACTTTCTTGATTTTCAAGTTTTTCAGTGATAAGATTACGTTCAAAGTTTATACCAATTTCATAAGAGTGACAACCCTGCTCTCAGCTGTTACGGGCAATGACTTATTGACCGCCGGGGATTCCCGCGGCGCGCCCGCAACGCGCTTATGCGTATATTGAGTGTGGGTATGGGTGCGTGGTGTGCGTAGGCGCGTAGGTATGTATTACGGACACTCGTCTGTTATACATTAGGGTTGACAGCGACTTGGAAAACTTGTAAAGATATTTAATTTTGTATGGAAACCTGAAAATACGTTTTTCTGAAATCTTTCTTCGCCTTTGCATTCCTTTGGTGGGGGGTAATTTGCAGCTCCTGGCTTCATACCCCAGTTACGGGACACCTTGTATATCTATTCAGGGAAAGTGATATGACATTATTTATATTGTGTTGAATATATGATTATTGTTATCTCGACAAGAAACAATACAGCTTAGTATTGATTTTGTACAACCCGCCTGTCAAATATGGTATGGCTACAATCCCCTCAAGATCTTTGAGATCCATGAGGTAGCCAAGTCCAGCAGTAGATCATTATCCACACTTCATTATGCGAAAGTTTGATATGTTGTAAAGACAACTATTTATTACCAACATAGTGCAGTATGATTGTAACACCTCGCGTCAAAAATTATGCATAATTGCAACACTGTAATTTGTCTAGAATACCTTACGTAGTTGTAGTCGCGACTGAACCAGCGATTATCTAGCTAAAAGGTGTTAAACTAATAACTAAGCTTTATCACCGTGAAGCTATTAGATTAGCATATTTAAATGATGAAATAAATATATATTAATATCGGATACATAATACATACAAGTATTGCTGGGCACCTACAAAGACAACTTTGTTTTGTACATATGGCCCGAGAGTTGTATAAGAATGTCTGCTTAGATAAATTTTAATTTCGTTTTAGGTTAACTGTATAGTTTTTTTATGAGAATAATAAATATTATTTAAACCTTTCTTTAGATAGTACAGGAGGTAAGGCTTTGATAACTGACATAATGATAAGCGCAAAACTCTGCAAAATGACATAATATGCATAAATGTTGCCCTAAACAACGCCCTTGGCTCGTCTCTGTAGATGTGCAGTCACTTACATGCATAAATATTTATAATCATTTCACGGGAACTTTTATCTAAAACGCAAATTAAACTTTTTTATACTTAAGAAGAAATAAAAAATAACCGTTTACACAATATAATGCGAAAAAGTAGTATAATATAATATATATTATTTATAATCTTTATTTTCAGACAACTTAAGAATTGTAGGTATATTGATGTTAATTATTAATTCTATGGTCCGACTTATACCAACATCCATAAATGTTGCCCCAAACAACGTCCTTGGTTCGTCTCTGTAGATGCCGTCATCTAAACTCGTAGTGCAGTGTGTGGGGCAACAGTGATAGTTTGAAATGTCAAGTCATAAACACATGAAGTTAAGACGTGCGTCGCTGTGTGAAGACATCTTAAGCCGTCTCTTCAGTATTCAAATGTCTCAGGCAGATTTGAACCTCAGTTTAATATACCTACTGTTCTAACTGTCTTTCTTATAATCTTAAGTGAAACAAATGGCGTCATAATCGCTTAAGCGACAAAGCCCTTCCTTATGATTAAAAAAAAAGCCTACGCTAATATACGAGTAGCTTTGTTGCCATAACATTGTATGGCAATATTACAAATATAATCAAAAGAATATGGAAATTGCTTTTTAGCGTTTAATGAATTTAGGAATAGTACTTAAATTGATTATCATCTCAGAATAAAAAAAACTAACACATTTAATTTAAAAAAACTAGGAAGCTAAGTCCAAATATGATAACATAATTAATTATTTTTTCTAACATAGGTTAGAAGTACTTTTTTATACTACTAAATAACGAGACAATCCAAAGGTACACCTGATGTTAAGCGGTAACCTCTATCTATAACAACTGCAATACCGCGGTGATTCTGCGTGATTCTGTGTGACTCCGCGGTCACGAAGCACGTGACCAACGCTGCATTGCATTGAGTCCATCACCCTGAGACATAGAGTAGAGAGTGTGTCCGTAATTTCATCGGCCTCCTTTAAAACAGATCACAGTAATGCAAGCAGATTGATAAATCTGCGAAGATAAAATAAGCAGAAATGGGTGATAGTACTTCCCCGAAAGAACTCTTCACAAGAAGTTCTACCACTACTGTAAATAATTTGTGATGAAAAACTCTTCTAACATCGCCTTTTTGTTGCAGCATGCCAACGCCGTCCGCGAATCCGCGCGCCGCATCCTCGACGCCCCGCAGCCCGAGGCAGAAGACGCCGTCCTCCTCGCCAGGGCGCTCCGCACCAGGCCCCCGGTCAACATGCTCCCCGCAGCCAAGGCCGGCACCTTCTTCGCACGAGACAACCTCTCAAACTTCATCGACTGGTGCAGGAAAGCTCTCGGCATCCTCGAGTGCCTTCTCTTCGAAACTGACGACTTGTGCCTGAGAAAGAACGAGAAACATGTGGTTCTGTGCCTTCTAGAAGTAGCTAGGAAGGGGGCGGTTCTGGGCATGCCGGCGCCTCTGCTAGTCCAGATGGAAAGGCAGATTGACAGAGAGTTAGCAGGGGAGGAACTTCGACCTGATGATTCGGCTCTGGGATTGGTTCCGTCTGCGCCACAGCCGCAGCTGGTGACGAATGACTTGAGGAGCTTGGATGAGCGGGTCAGGGACTTGGTGGAACGCTGCTCCTGCCCCACGCAGTTCCCGATGGTGAGGGTCTCGGAGGGGAAGTACAGGATCGGAGATACTAGGATGCTGATCTTTGTCAGGGTGAGTTTTACTGCTTTACTACTTTATAATAGGTCTATCTTAAAGAAACTATCTCTTGCCTGGCTAGGATAAACGCAATAGACAACTTTTATAGACACATTTCTTAGTGTGCCAACTATTGAAATTAATTAATTCTGTCGCTTTTTTTAACGCGCCGTATAAATGTCCACCGCACTTTCTCAGAGATAGTTTTGGGTTCTGGTCAATGCTAAAGGAATGTGGCTCTATTTTACGTTGGATTTACTCATTAAAGGCAACTGCTTATTATTTATACAGAGGCGTTCATTTTGTGTTTGTAACGAAACTGTAGAATGTGTAGAAAATGCTAAACTAGATAATGAAAAATGGAAATCATCATTTCAGCCGTTAAACGTCCACTACTGAACACAGGCCTCCTTCATGGATCTCCGTGAGGGGTAGTTGCCATACTCAACACGCTTGGCAGGCGGGTTGGTGAGCGCAATACGGGATGTTGATACACGGGAAGACGCTGCTGCCCATCTTCCGGAGGTATCCCTAAGCAGGCTCTTACTGCATCCACAGGCAAGAGAGGAGGGGCAACATTCTATTGCCGGTGCCCCACGGCAAATGGAAATAAAAAAATCAAAAATATTCATTTAGCAACAACATAATATGAGCTTATGATAACACAGAGTACATTCTTAAAGTTACTTAACTAAGAAAATACATCTTTTGTACTCTCAACAACCCTTACACGAGGCAAAGCCTGTATTGTGGGAGTCATAAAAAGGGTTAGACAAATTAGGGTTAGTACGCTAGTAAAGTTACTTACATAAATTACCATCACCTTTAAATAATGTAAAAAAGAAATCAAATTAATTTAGAAAAAGATAGGTACATAAAATACATAAATAGGTAAGTTATTAGTTATAATAGTTATTAATAACATCCCTGATAAAGTAATTTGTAGTTTACAAGTGTTCCAGCACGCAATGTCCTCTTCATGTTTTCTCATTCCGTCCCCTCTATAATCTTAACTCACTAGTATTTAGTGCGATATGATCCAGGAAAAGGCGCATCAACAATTATATGAATCAAGTGCTCCTTCTAGGGCCAGGACCCAAAGGCCACCGGCCAAGTACCCGGCGTCAGGCTTTGTTTATCCGCTGGTGATTTATCCGCGAGCGATCGAGTGACTCATCCGTGGTATAAAATCATTGTATTTACATATCGAATCCATCTTGTGGATCGCGGGACGGCGCCTGGCGTATGGACGGTGACATAGGTGTTATGAGATAAAGATAATATCTAAATGAACAACATAATTATATTTAGTAACAAATCCGTTAACCTATATCTAATGTGAGCTTGAAAGAACACTCAAAATTAATAAGTATAAAGAATGCAATTATTTACCGCAAAAGAATGTATGAAAATTAACTTACATCACAGCCGTAGTAGGACTGCTGTCGGCGTCCACTGCTGGACATAGGCCTTCTTTACGGACCTCCAAGATCATGAGGGGACAGCTGCCATACCTGCCACGCGTGGCAGGCGTGTTGGCGAGTGCAGTATGGGTTGACATACGGAATGACGCTGCTGCCCATCTTCCGGAGCTATCTCTTGGTCTGCCAAGCATGGCTCCAGAAGATGGGCGGCAGCGTGCATTTCGTATAAATTTAAATATTACAAAGTTTGTTTAATTGAACGCGCTAATCTCAGAAACTACTTTCAACAGGGATTGTTTTTTTTTAATAGCCTATTAATCTAGAAAAACTATAGTTTATATAACATCACACTCGACCGATAAAAGCGGACATAGTATGTAGAGGTAGACTTATGTACATTTTTTCTGCAGACAAAATGTTTTAAAAACGACTTGAAGACTACAAATTTCTTTATCATGGGAAATGTTACTCTTATCGAGAGCTTTTGTTAAATGCTGTTTTCTCTCTTTTACCCTTTTCTCTCTTATGTGACGCAGAGGAAGTTGCGCGGGTCAGCTAGTTTTCAATAAAATTGAAGTCTAGTCTAACTTATGTTTGGTTTTAAAGCAATCTCGCTGGCTGAGCGACGATATCTTCTGAATATAGATGTGCTATAAGCTGAGCTTTAGGGCAGATTTTGTGATATTTCCGTCACTCTGGTCTATTTTGAATGGGTTTCCATTTTCATTTAGTCGGATACGGATTGGGTCTTAACTATTTGTAAGCATAGATATATATAAAGGTACATCATTGATGTGCCACTTAGCTTAATAACCTACCTTCGAATAATTAATAAATTTGATTTATTTATATAATTCTAATTATAAATAATGTGCTTTCTGGTGCCAATCTTCGCTGTAGGAGTCTATCTCGTCCCTCCATCGCCGCCTAGGCCTTCCACGTGGTCGTCGAAAGAAGGAAGTCGTGGGAAGGGAGGCCTTTGCCCTGCAGTGGGAAGAATCAGGCTCATAAATAAATAATAAATAAATAAATAAATAATGTCTAATATTCGGTACAGTATTACCTGGATGGCTGTATTCCGCTTTGAAGGGTGAAAGGGACGGGGAAATTAAGGGCGCATGAGACCTTATTAGCCGTAGGGTGCCGGCAGTAGAATGTTACCCCTCTCATGCCCGTGGATGCAGTAAGAGCCTGCAAAGGGATAAATCCGGGAGATGGGCAGCAACGTCTTTCCGTGTATCAACATCCCATACTGCGCTCGCCAACCCACCTGCCAAGCGTGGTGAGTGTGGCAACTACCCCTCATGGAGATCCATGAAGGAGGCCTGTGTTCAGTAGTGGACGTTTTACGGTTGAAATGATGAATAAGTCAACTCATGTCTCAGGGTGACAGGCGCAGTGCAATGCTGCGTTGGTCACGTGCTTTGGACGAGATCACCGCAGTATTGCGGTTTGTCTCGTCATTTTTGCGTGTTGTATCTTTGTGTTGGTAAAAAAACTCTTCTTTAATCAAGTAACTGTAAAAGTTTTGTCTCCGACAGTACCCGGCCGGCGTAATTAAACGCCTATAATGATCGGAGGCGAGCAGGAAACATAACTTTGTTTACATTTAAAGCTGTGCCTTAATAACTGCCTTATTGGAAACATTCTGTCGTCCCCTCAATGCCTTCAGCCAAATGTGTGATGGAGGTTTCAGATATACGTAACCACAGACTAAGTAAACAATGGGACACATGAGACCTTACAACTCTGTCTCAGGGTGACAGGCGAAATGCAGTGCAGCCTTTGTCACAAAGTCACGTGCTTCGTGACCGTGATCACCGCGGTATTGCAGTTGTGATAGGTAGAGGTTACCGCTTTTCATCAGGTGGGCCATCGGATAGTCTCGTCGTTAAGTTGTATAAAAAAACCGATATCAAATATCAAATATAGCAGATAAACAAAGCAAAGCTTGCGCTATGGAAAATAGTTGCTTGATAATACTTATTTAAATTTGTTTTGCTTCACCGTCAAAGCGTGTGTTAAATGTTTCGCTTCATAAAAGAAAAATCCATCGTGATTACTCAGCTTCTGACGTATTGACATCTTCTTTCCTCTGAGAATATAGGCGACTTTGCTGAGAGGATGGTATAAGTGCTAGCCTAACCCTATTACAACATCCCAGGCAGCGTCCCGTAGGACATGATCCCTTCAACCGCATTAACTGGAAATCCATGAGAAGAAGTCCATGAGTCCAGAAGTGGACATCTTACGGCTTAAATTAAGATTATTATTAGACCTAGTGAATTCCCTGACCCGGGACATCGGCACAGAATATTATGATCATACCAGCAACCTTTTGCGTCCCAGCCTGCTATCAATTTAAGTACTCGTCAGACTAATAAGGCACAGAATCATAGTGGATGCAACGGGCTTTGCATTCACTATGATTCTGTGAAGAGATTCGGGAAGCTTTAACGTTAACGTTAAGTTGTAGGGTATTTTAAAGTAACAAACAGATGGGGCTTTAAGCACTTCTGTGGCTTCAAAATAAATAAAACATTGAAAGACTCTCTTCTCTGCCTTAAAGTACAAAAATACTTGGAATGAAATTTGCTCCAACTCCGTAACAATTAAAAAACGAACTATTCAAAAAACTGTGTTTTCTGTGTCTAATCGCTTCTTATCACAATGCTTAAAACAGGGAATCAAACAGATTCATGTGCCTCATTTCCTGTTAACATAAGACTAAATATGTTTTTTTATTGTAAGTGGACGTGTTCTAATTGCAAACTATAAGAAAATGTTATTGAATTTCTGAATTTCTGTCCAGAGCTGTGGAGTGATAATGAAGTCTTTAAACGCATGATTTAACCAAAATCGACGTGGTAATCATGTCAGGTTTGTGGCAATACCTTTAGGTTTCCGATCATTTATTTGCCAATACAATTATGCCCGAGTAAAGACTTCATTAAACGAAATTGGTCTAGTAACTTTCCGAAGAAGGCAATCTAAGATTATTAGCAACAAAGTGGGTCTAAAAACCGGCCTACATCCTCCACATGGCGCCGGGCCCTAAAAATAGACTCGCCTAAATAGACCAGCCATCAGCTCACACCGATTTAGCACCAAAGGTCACAGCAATAACGCTTCTATTCCTTTAAAGTACACCGCTGTATGATTCATTCCGTACCAGTCCATGTTTGGGCAAATTGAATTTATATTATCGCAAACTTAGAATCGACCTTTAATCAAAACCAGAAAAACAAGAGCTTTACTTTAGTACAAACAGCATCGAAATACGTTGCAGTTGGTCCTGGTCTAAAGAACCTCATGGCAATTTGAGATGGAACTCTTATGGCGAAGAGGTTGAAGATGATTGAGGTTCTTTTTAGGCTGGTCTATGAGCGGTCCATATTAAGGGTAGCAAGGCTTTTCTAAAGTGATATGAAGGCCATATTGTATGGAGTTGTAAAGGACCTCCAAAGTTGTATTCCCACGGCTAGACGTGTCTTATTTGGTTAATAGTTATCGGTTCATTGCTTGTAAACAAGCATCAGTTGAATAGACTTGCCGGAACAACTAATCATGCCTCGTCCATATAAACTGTCAGACAACGTTTATGGGTTCCGGTTTTTGGGTCAAATTAAAGACGTGAAATGAGACCTATTTAACCTTTAGGCCTATTGATGGACGTAACTTGTATCATCCTTGACCTGAGTACTTTCCGGTATCCATTTTTTATGTTATAAGCTGGAAGACGAGCAAACGGGATTAACTAATGACTATGTTCATTTCATGCCCATTGTGCATTTGTTTTTATTTTAAGTTTTCGTACTGTATTTAATTTAAGTTTTGGGGTACAATAAAGTTATATTCATTCATTCATTCATTCATGTTCTGTCTCTAAGTGGCAGATGTGCTGTATTTTTGTTATATCTATACGTGGCATCTGCCTTCATGTATAACTTTTAGCTTACCTAGGTACTAAATTCATCATTTACGCTCCAAGCCCTCCACCCAAATGACACCACCAAGAGAAAAGTAAAGTACTAACAACATAATAAAATAAGCTTTGTTTCGACAATGTACCTACAATCAAACATTTGTAAGCGACAGGTGTTTCAGGGGTGCCTAATTATGGCGGGATCTTAAGAACTAAGTATGTAATAGTCTCACTAATATTATAAAGCCAAAAGTTTGTTTGTATGGAGGTTTGTTACCTTTTCACGCAAAAACTAGCGTACGTATCGAGCTGAAATTTTGCAAACTTATAGATGTTGACTAGGATTAACACATAGGCTACTTTTATCCGGGTACAACGAATGCGAAGCGGCGGGCACAAGCTAGTTGTTCATAAGCCCAAAAAACAATCACAAAAAGTCACCCCTGAAAATACCTCAAAAATTCGCCGCAAAAAATTAACATGGATAAGATTTGTTGGTTTTCTTAAACGCGCACGGTCAGATTAATCAATGTGCCAGCGAGCGACACTACCAAGATGACACCTTTATGCTCTATTGAGCTTTTTCTCATCTCACCTTTCTTGCCTTCCAGATTCTCCGCTCCCACGTGATGGTCCGCGTCGGCGGCGGCTGGGACACCCTCGCCCACTACCTCGACAAGCACGACCCCTGCCGCTGCCGCGCCCAGCATCGCACATCCCTGTCCGCGCGCCTCGCCCGCCCCCGCGCCGACCTGGCCGGGGCCACCGTCACCTACGAGCGACCCGACCAGAGACACGAAACCCCCACCAGACAGGATAGACACGACTTGAAAAACAATCACAGCCATCACGACACTGGCCTGACTTCGCTCCCCTACATCAAAACAGAGAAGACTCCAGAACCGAGCCGCGACAGATTCGAATCCCTTCCGTACAACGATATGAAGCACTACCACTCCAACAACAGGCTTGACGCACCAACCAGCCTGCCGTACCTTGGAGACTCAGACAGGGCTCCTTCTCCAAGCAGACGGATCAGGAACCACAGCCCGGCGAGGAAATCTTCCTCACCAGATCGCAGGACCAAGGTTGTTGTTTCCAACCATCTCGTGCCGGCTCCTCATGGCATCAGGAATAGAAGCCCGAGACCGGTGTCTCCTGCGCCACAAGCGGAGAGCGCCTCTGACAACGGTTCTGAGGTGTCCGATGAAGGGTACAGGTCGCTGGGCATCGTGGCCGGGTCTACACAGGGATCCCCGAGCACGAAAACGACCAATCGATACAGTTTACACAGCCAGAACTCTATTGAAGACGCTGAATATAGTGGTAAGTTACAAAAATTCTTTTCGATTCTAATAAGTAACGTGACTATCGTGTGCAATCGTAAGAAACCCACCAGCGAGATGGCGTGAAGATTTGGGAACGTGCGCTGGCAGACGCTGGACGAAGACAGGATAAAATGGTGCAAACAGAGGAAGGAATGAATAAATGAATGAATGAATGAACACTTTATTGTACACAACAATACAAGCTTAAGATTAATTTATTATATAAAATATAAGACGTTCAATAGGCGGAAGGTTTTAATAACATCTCAGAGTAGACTGATAAAGGCCGATGCTGATGATAATGATGATGCGTCTGGTAAATGGAGGAAACATGTTGTTCTGACCCCACGCGATGTACGATAAGATCAGGGCAACGATGATTACACTCGCCTTATGAAATGTAGAAGGCATCGGTAAACAGAATCCTACACCTGAGCAGTTAAATTTTACTACAAATTACCAGTCAGTATTTGCAATGTACTTAGTTGTGTGCAGAAATTTAACAGTATATTGGAGTGCACTGATGCGTTGAGTTTGTTGCGAAAATACTAATTTGCTGCAGGATGGTGCAACTCATAAGCTTTATACCTTCTTGCATTTGTTATTTTCCACAATGGCACAGACATGTTTCGCGGAGGGATGAGTGTCATGTTACGAATCGAGTGATTGATATGAATGTGTACTAATATGTGAGCAGAGGTAGACCAAAAAATAGGAATGGATTGTGTGAAAGATGAGATATAGGCGGTAAAGGAGTGAATCAATCAATTAATAATTTGTCAGTCGTTTCGACGTCTGATAGAGAAGAATGTGAAAAAGGAAATGTGCTGACTCTACGTAATGTGAAATAAGGTCAGGGAGTTGATGATGATTCTGAATCAATTCTATTCTTCAGCATCTCCCAGCGTCTATTGCAAATTGATCTTCTCCGCGATATCTTCCGCCTCAGACCTGTCTTGTTTACCCAGTAGGACTGCCGGACAGTGCACGCTAACGTTAAATACTAATTTAGGTGTAACGTTTGCAGTACCGTTGTCAAGTGCCTACAATGCATGTTCGTGTCGCTAATGTGTGTTTTGCAAATCTATTCAGTATGCAAACAGATTTGTTTAGCCCACTTTGCTGCGGCTTAGGTATTTGGATATCTCTTCGCGTTTTCATAGAATGTTTAAGCCCACAAAATCAGGATTCCTTTACAGTGTGTGTCATTATTATACATGTACAAAAAATCTGTTTCTTAAAGTCCATGCAATGGTCCGCAATTTAAAAATAAAATGTATGTTTGCTTTTAGTAGGTAGGCACGTATACCAACTAAATTGCAAACGCAATCGAAACGAAAGAGTTTTCCTAGTACTAAAAAAATGTGCCATGATGAGTGTGCGTTCCGCCCAAAAATCACCTACGTCGTCACTGAAAACCTGTGCTGTGTCTAACTTGAGTTGGCGACCGATTTATGTCTATTGGTTTTAGCTCTGTTCATTTGCGTTTATCATTTCATTTCATAGCGATATATTTATTAGAAGTGTAGGTAGCCTAAACTGACCATATCAAACACAAAATAATTGATAATCAAGAAAAACATTGTGCCCATGTATTAAATAGGTACCTCCTAAATATATACCACCTGCCCAGGCTTACCTTCAATCCAAAAACATATTTCAGACTACCGGAGTATATTTGAAAGCATTCGTGAATTTATTTTTACCACATTAAAATC
The DNA here is from genome assembly GCA_963082625.1 of Pasiphila rectangulata. Taxonomy (NCBI): domain Eukaryota; kingdom Metazoa; phylum Arthropoda; class Insecta; order Lepidoptera; family Geometridae; genus Pasiphila; species Pasiphila rectangulata. The sequence continues at coordinate 16,078,487 of OY720256.1, read as the reverse complement.
GTGCACCGAATGGTTATGCTGTGTCGCTATGTTTTGACGAAAGCTCTGCAGTTTGAAAAGCAGCTCTTTGAATCTTGACACAGATAACGAGCTCTGTTAAAAAGGTGGAAATGTTTGAAATGAATCTCTTTCGCATCCAAGGTCAAAATATATGATGTTTTCATTTCATCTCTCAAAGGTTTCGCTGAAAAGCAACTTTGTAATTTTATTAAGCCTTTTCATTACTCTTGAATTGTGAAGTTTTTAACTAAATCAGATTTTCAAAAAGCTTTTGATATATTCCGATGAAAATATGGTTTTTCCTTTTGATACGATCTTATCCATACAATGGATAAGCATTTTCTAAGGTAATTCACATTTGTATTAATTTGCGAAAATGTTTCCGTACTTGTTTTATTAATTTATTAACAAAAACCACAGCCCTTAAGGATAAAATGATGGCAATTATAGTTTGCCCTGAAGAAGGCTCTCGATAAATGCTGTTGGCACCTCCTTTTGCATCTCTCGTAGATGATTTATACAGCCAGCTTCAGAAACTGGTATTCGTGCTACTTGGTACCTAACTCTACAGACAAACAAGTACGTGTACAAAATATAATATTATAAGATAAAATAAAATACGTAAGTACTTATATTTCCACCATAAATTAATTGAATGAAGTCAAGTTGCAGTGGGGTGCCGGCAGTAGAATGTTACCCCTTCTCTCATACCCATGGATGCAGTAAGAGCCTACTAAGGGGCATAAGATAGTCTACCACCCCTCCGGTAGATGGGCAGCACCGCCTTTGCGTGTATCAACATCCCGCACTGCACTCGCCAACACGCCTGCCAAGCGTGGTGTATGGAGATCCGTCCTGTGTTCACTAGTGAATGTTTTACGACTGAAATGTGATAATGATGATGATGATGAATAAGTCAAGAACGTTATTATAGTTACATTATATTCTTAACATTCCTTTGTCAGATCTCAGGCGAGATAATTTATCTCATCTATACATAAAACAATTTTCTCATGAATATATAAAATTCAAAGTCCTGACTGACTCACTGACTAACTGACTGACTGATATCAAATATCAAATCAAATATATATTTATTTCTCAGACAATATACAATGTAGTTATACAAATAGCATGTGTCTAATCTAGGTCCTCCTGGGTATATTGTGTGAGACTGGCGCCAGCGATGGGTTTGTATAAAACCTGTGTTACAGGTCGCCAGGCTCTCACGCCGCGGACTTAAGTAATAGAAGAAACATAATTTATATTACTGCGTTGAAATGACGTATAAGATGACAAAATAAGGCAAGAAAAATGTTGTCTGTACTATTTTTGTAGGAACTTATATTAATAAATTAAATTAAGATGGCAGTGTGTGAATATGTGAGGAGTATGTGAGTGTGTGTAGAGCGTAGAAGTAGAGTGTGTGATAAGTGGTTAAAGTGTTCTGTTTAGTGTATGGTGTAATGCGTGCGGTGAAGAAGTCTACTGCGTGGAAAAGAGTAACGAGGTCATGATAATGGTAATAGAAGTTTTTCAGTTTAATATTTATGCTGTGCGTTGATATATTAATTTAATATATCAACGCACAGCCTAAACCACTGGACCTAAAGACTTGAAATCTGGCACACATGTACCTTGAGTATCCTAGAGGTGCACTAAGTAGGAATTTTTCGAAATTCCCACGGGATAGGGAATAAATAGGATTTATATTTTCGAATCAAAGTGGCTCTGCGTGAAAAAGGGGATTTCCACGAGGACAAAGTCGCGGGCAAAATCTAGTCTATTACATAGCAGAGATCTGCAATGCGAACGGGCGAGCGGGCCACGGACTGTCTTTATTAGTGATGCAGGAATACTACGCGGTCATGTCCAAACAAACAAAGGTGTCTCTTGTTCAAAAGCTGAGCCTATGGGCTAACTGCATTCTCAGCATTGCTGTAATGCCAAAGATTTAAATCGTTAGATGCGCCCTGACACCAAAAACTGTGCCACTGTCTGTAGATTAATTAAAGAAAAATTAAAAATCTTTATTTAGAACATTTAAGTGGTTACAAAAACTGATGTGAACGGTGCCACCACAAAAGTTAAAAAACTGCGTCGTAGTGACAGTGCCCTCCGATATGTGTTAACAATAATGCCGACGCACGCACACTGGCTTTACCAGTAAACCAAAGTTATTGTGCAATCACGTTGCACAACTTTCGTGATAAAAATTTCACACATCACGTCCGGCTAAGACTGCGTTTAGAGGTGCACTGAATGCAAACGAGTGAGCTCACTCATTTTGTGTGAAAACAAAACAGTGCACACTGATTACCGTAAGGGCGCATCTAACAATTTAAATCTTTGTGCTTGCTTTGCCTGCGGGTTACAGTCCTGAGATAGATATTGTAGGGTACCTAGGTAACCTGTCTTTTCAATCTGTAATAAATCTGTTTTGGACGTTCGGCCTTATTATTCGTGTCTCAACTTTAAGTATCTTATGCCTAGTTGTTTAGAATTTAGGTTGAGCATTAAATTTACATTCTAGCGCTTTTGTGGGGACTAAATGTGTATCTCTCATAGTTTCTTCTTCTTTTTAAGACTGTTGCTTGCCACTTGCCACAATTATGACAGAGTAAGAAGTTAAAAGTCTCTTAGAAATGAAATGAGGCGTTTATTAAAACAATGTATTATTTAGTTCCCTACCAGTCTAATAGTTAGCGCTTGTGTTATTTTTCTCCAAGTAAACACAGTTGTTGATGGCAAGACTATTGTTACCTCGCTTACTAACAAAATCAAAGTAGGTACCTATGGCGGTGTCTTAGCTCTGTAAATTTCGTTTCTTTTTCATTATCATTAGACAGCTGAAATTTTATTAGAAATTTAGTAAAAACTAAACTAGCCTTTTGAAATATCCGAAGCATTTAATCTCTGATACTGTGTGAGGCATTTAAAACAAAAGTGTTGTATTTGGCCTTCTTCTTTCCTCACTTGGAAAAAAAGTTATCTGAAGCGAACGAATTAAATTATGTGCTTTATTTAATCGAAGTGTGTTTTGTCCTTCTTTTGTAAATTGACTATTCTATGTAGGGTTTTGCTCTATTGAATTAGCACTTTTGACGTTGTTATTCATTTCATATTATGACTTTTGCTTGCATTAAAATCTCTATTTTCTTCTCGTTATGATTTATCCTCATCCATCAAAAAAAGTTAATTTGGCAGAAAGGTGTTAAGACTATTCTGCCAATTTTTTTTTTTAAAGTTAATTTGGCAGAATGGTGTTAAGACTAACACCATTCTGCCAAATTTAATTAAACTTTTTTTAGTTCCGGAATCACTAATGTGACTAATGTGACGTGTTCCATCGTCTTTGGCAGCACGAGTCCATTGTGTTCCTTACACAGTCCCGGCGCTAGATCCGCGCCGATAACCTGAATCCGTTTGCTTTGCTTCATCACTCTCGCTAGTCAAGAACTTAGTGTACTTACCTACTCTAACACCCTGATGACGTTCAATGCCGACGGACAGTTGAATTTCGAATATGAATGGAAATGTTTAATCTGAAATAACCTTTGATAGGATGTTTGGACAGAAATACGTCGATATTGTAAGCATTCGAAACTGATTGGAAATTTTCAATCTGAGCTAACATGATATGATGATATGAGCTGATATGATATGATAAAGATGAATGTTTGGACAGAAAGACGTCGATATGCCGTAAATTCTTGAAACTTGATGAAAGAAGATATCTTCTTTCTGTTTGTTATCAATATCTGATGGGGGTTTTAGAAACCTCTAGCGTTTATAGGTCATCATCATCCTTAGGACTGCTGTCCGATCTGCTGATCTCAAAGATCATGAGGGGCTCGTTGCCATACTCGCCACGCTTGACAGGCGGATTGGCGAGCGCACTGGTTGTTGATAAACGGAAAGACGCTGCTGCCTTCTTTATCTTCCGGAGGTATCCTTTGACAGTCTTATTGAATCTAGGGGAAAGCAACATTCTACTGCCGGCACCCCACGGCAATATCGTTTATAATAGGCACTTCTACTCAAACTTACGTATCTTTATGACTTCCACCATAGACTTCTTCTTGTCAAGGATTAAATCCTTTCCTTCCTGGCTGTATACTATTTTTATGAGAGACAAGTCGTGACAACATTAAACAACAATTCACATCCGCATAGATACATCTTATAATTAAATTCTCCGATGTTACCATCTTATTATTTGACGAATCAGCAAATCTAACAGTCCTAAAAAGGCGTCCGTAATTGGTCAGCTCGACTCACGTGTGGGCGCGCATTAGTGCCGTGTGACAAAGTCGCCCCGCCGTGTAGGGCTGCGGAATGCGTCGCACGCGCAAAGGATACTCTTGAAATAGCAGCTGATTTAAATGCTATGTTTTAATGTATCTGTCCGACTAGCGCACTTAGCTGGGCTTTCCTACATTCCAACCGTAGTCCGATTTGGAATAATTTACTAATATCTTTGTGGAATGCCGTATTAAAGACTCTTACTGCATCCACGGGCAAGAGGAGACTTTTTCGACTGACGGGAGGTATCTCTTATACCTCAGGAAGATGTATGAACATCCCGTACTGCGCTCGCTAGCCCGCCTGCCAAGCGTGGCGAGTATGGTAACAACCCCTTTTTGGTTTTGGAGATCCATGAGGAGGCCTATGTCCAGCAGTGGACGTGGACGTCCCACGGCTGAGATGATGATGATAATCTTTGTAGAATGCCTATACTTTTAAACTCTCTTACTCTTTTTTTGTATATCTTTTTATATCAATCTATACTTCTATACTAATATTTTAAAGAGGAAAGATTTGTATGTTTTGTTTTGTATGTTTGTAACGAATAAACTCAGAAACTACTGGACCGATTTTCTTCAAATTTCTTTCACCATTAGAATGCTACAATAACCCTAATTAATTTACGTTCCTTTTTTATGAACTACCGCTTGTCACTACTAATATAGTGAAGGGAAATTTTACCTTAGGTCTTATTTTCACTCCGTATTCCCACGGGAACGGCAACTACGCGGGTGAAACTGCGAAATGCGGCTTATTTTTAATAAAAGGTCTTGGTGCAGTATGGCTTACTCCCTTGGAACAGACACCGGCATTAAGAGGTACACACTCATCACTGTTGTCATAGTTTTCCTACATCTTGTTGCAGACAATTCTAGTATGTACTTGAAAAGCTTTATTAATCTTTCTCGGGTCATTCATCTCTAACGATATCAAAGCTTTCGAAACCTTATATACCCTAACATTCTACATCTTCTTCTTAAAGTGCCATCTACCGGAGGTCGGCTATCATTAGGGCTATCTGGACTTTGGATACAGCAGCGTTCATGTTAAACCAACCACGGAGATTTTTGAGCCACGAGGTACGTCTTCTTCCGGGTGGTATTTTCCCCTGGATTTTTCTCGGAATTAGAAACTGCAGGAGTTTGTACTTCTCGTTACGCATTATATGTCCCAGTTATTCTAGTTTGAATTTTTTAAAGTCTTAAGAACCTCAACTTTCTTTCAAATGTCTGTACGATCTGCAGATATTTGTTCAGGGTGTTCTGGGTGTTTTTCTATATATAATAAAAATATCTATCTATGTAGTATAATGTATTAAGTATATCAATCATCTAGTACCCATAACACAAGCTCTGCTTAGCTTGGGGCTAGATGATGTTGTGTGATCTGTCCAGCATTATTTATTATTTTATTTATTTATTTATTTATTTACATATATGCAGAACTTCAGTTAGTTTCCTCTTCTTCAGTTTAGTTTCTTCATCAGTCACTACTAACTAGACTAATGTTGCCTAAAAGATTGTTGATAGGGACGCAACAATGTTGATAAGCGCAGGGTCTAAGATCATTACTGGCGCTATTTTTACGGGACATGATTGCGTCCAATTTGCGACTTCCCTACACAGACACGACAAGATATGTTTAATTTAAACGTAGTCAAGCCTTTTCCGCGATATTCCCTTTTAAGGTTATATTACGTCAAGTGTTTCCTATTCCGCGTTGAAGCTCATTCAGGTATCTTGAAGAATGTCATGAAACTGTTTTACGCAGTTTTAATCTCTCGATAAATAAGAGGGGTGTTATAAGGTTGACAGCTGTGTGTGTGTCCGTTTGTGTGATGGTCTGTGGCACCGTAGCACTTTTTCAACGACCGATTTGCATGCAGTTTTTATTATTCTGCCCTTGTAACGAAAAAGGGCACAACTAACAAATTGTAAAAGTCGAGATAAATGGGTTTAAAGTTTTTTGATGTTTTTCTGACATAACATTCTTTTAATAATGAATTTATAAAATATTTTAATGCAATTAGTTGCATATACATAAGATCTACCTAAACATAGTTTTATTATTTTTTTATCTAATCGCATTATTTTTAAAATCATGATTTTTCCTTTAAACTTACTGCAAAAAATTAAATTAAGGTATCAATTTTACATCAAAAAGTCACAACTAGCCAAATGCGACTTTTTAATGTAATACTGTTTTATATATTACAATAAAAGGTCACATTCTACGCAGTTGTGTCTTTCAAGTAATATCATAACAGCTTATTTTAGAAATTATTTTACTTAAAGAGGTACAATTACATATTATTATTATATTGAAAAATATTTCAACTACCTACCTAACAGGAGATTATTTTTTTTATTAAAAAAAAATTACAACTAGCAAATATAAAACATTTATTTAAACAAGAACAAAATTTTAACATATATTTTTAAAGTATTAAAGTACATAACTGTAATAATTACTCATTGAGGTACTTCTTATTTTATTAAAATCATATTAAGTATTTAATAAAAAAAAATACTTCTAATAATAGGAACTAAAAAAATGTTTGTAACTAAATGGCACTTTCTCTTAAATTTACAGTTATCACAATTAATACAAAAATTAAATAAAACTTTATCAAAATAAAATAAACTTTTTCAAAAGAAATAAATTACCCTTTCGTCTCATAATAATGTATATTATACATACTCGTAGGTACCACAACCAACAAGACACTCTAATTCTAGAACTTCAATGAAAATTATTAAGTATTATGAAATTCAGTCTTGTTTTTGATCTTCATAGGTTTCCGTGAGATCAGCTGTGCTATCATTTACAGGCAATACTTCCCAAAAAAACTTCTATTAATAGGCACCAGTGGACCAAGCTTAGTGAGTATAGCAGACTTTCTGTCAATCGTTGCAAATTTTTAGCATGGTGGTGCAATACCCAGTTTTAGATTTTTTCACTTGAGAAAATCTAATTCTTCAGTGTCATGGCTATTCTTGTAAAAAATGGAATTGGGTCCTCTTTTAAAATTTGCTTCAGAAATTCCATTCATGAAGCTCGAGGATTTTTTAGTTTAAATGTCAACATTCTTCAAAGAATAGTCTTCAAAATTATGGAAATCTTGAACGGTCATCTTTTTACGGTAGTGCCAATATCAGATACAGCTTTGCAGAAGTCCTCAAAGTCGTATATGCGTTTCTTACTCTATGGTGGAACTCATCTGCAGCCATGAAAGTGTGACCGACTTCTAAGTAACGCAAAGTATTGCTTTCACACATGTCAAATAAGAACAAAGCGTTACATTTTTATTTTAAGCAGCACAGTTATGCTACAAAATTATGTGCTCTAAATATCGGTTTTCAATAAATAAAACTCTGTAGCAACTTACAATGTCCTCTTTTTTTCTGCCAGATATCTGGCACAGTCGTGTTATGGCACGAAGGCATATTCCTTCAAACCATAATATAAGAAAGTTTAAAAAATTCAGAAATACATCCATTTATTTCCCTAGTTTGCAATTACAAAACATAGACACGACAACTTACAATAAAAAAAAATGTATTTAATGTTATGTTAACAGGAAAATATAAGGTAAATGAATTAATCTGTTCGCTTCCCTGTTTTAAGCACTGTGATAAGAAGCGATTAGAAAACACAGTTCCTTTTAATAGTTAATTTTTTTGTTGTTTCGGAGTTGGAGTAAATTTAATTCAAAGCATTTTTGTCTTCTAGATAATCAATCAGATATTTTAATAGTAGGAAGTAAGCTTTATTGTGAAGATTACATTTTATATTTTTTTTAAAACTTATAGAAAATTGCTGCATTTCTATAGAAATTTTATTGAAGAAGCGTGTACACTGCCCTCTGAAAGATACCCACAGCATGTATTTTTTTGTTAGACAAGCGTGGACTCGTCGATACACATGAGGCACAACTGACGCGTTTCGTTTGATACCTCAATCCCCTCACCTCACCTCTATTCAAAAATGTTTGGTAGCAAAGGCATAACTGCCAGTTGTGACTTTTCTTCTAAATTAAATGTTATGATGAGGTATCGGTAAATGTTTAAATGAAAGGGCACTTTTGCCATATATGCCTTTTTAATTAAGAAAATTTTAATAATTATTAAAACATAAAAACCACATCTACTTGTTTGTGACCTTTTGACGTAATCTAAGCTAGTTGTGCTCTTTTTACGTATTATCACAGAAAAAATGGCTCAGTTGTGCCCTTTGAGCTTATGGTACTTTTGTTAATCGTGCTTGTAAAATTATATAAAAAATATTGGCAGATAGGCCTTTTTCTCCTGATTTCAAATATGTATATAACTCAATTTTGAAAAAAATGTTAGTTGTGCCCTTTTTCGTTACAAGGGCAGTATTTAAAGCAGGTTTTCTTATACATGTTTTAACAAAATCGGTTAGGAAGTTTACAGGATATGGGGGGTGAAAGAGGGGATGAACAATCGAATGTTTCCGAATATACCCAAATTTGGGATCAAATTAAAGGGCATGATGTGTAAGATGCTATAACACGGGTTTATTTAGGTTTCAATCCTCATCTAAGCGAAATTTTAAGTACCTACTATAAGCGATTTTTTCATATGAACTTACACCCCCTATTTCAACCCCTTCCTGTTAAATTTTCGCAAAGAAAGGTAGCCTATGTCCATCTCTAAGGTCTAATCTATTCCTATGCTAGAATACATTAAAATCAAATCGGTTCAGTCGTTTTAACGTGAAAACGGAACCAACATACATACTTACATCCACACTTTGACTTTTATATATATGTAAGGAAGTAGGTATAGAAATTTAACTACACATGTGCTTACACAATTATAAAAAAATCGTTTTCCCTCCTTCCAGAGCGTCACGACCAAGACGATGGCTGCCACATGGAGAAGGAGCGCGGTCACGTGAGCCTCAGCACCGGCCTGCGCAAGACAGACTACTCCGAGACCTTCTACGGCTCGCGCAAGACCAGCTCCGTCGACGACAAGTCCAGCCGCGGCAGCCCCGAGAGGACCCTGCCAGAGACCAACCACTCTCCCAGCAAGAGCCTAACCAGAGCCAGGCCTGAGTCACCGAAGCCGATCAGGAGTCGCCCGGCCAGCAGGATACCTCACTCTCCAGTCAGGAACAGAACCCCGAGCCGTGGAAACACCCCCAGCCCTAAACACACAGCCAATCCAGCGCAAACATCCCCTAAACTCACCCCCAAACTGCCTCCCAGCGCTCGGAACACCTGGAGCGGACGCACCGGTCCCACGCAGGTGAAGGCCAAAGCCAGGCCTACGATAGGCGCTGATACGTTCGATAATCCCAACAGATCCCCGAAAGCGAGAGCTAAGGTGGCAAGTCCAGCGACAACGGAAGCGTTCAAGCGAAACTCGCCTCTAAGAGCCAGCAGCGCCACACTCCGCTCGCCGCCCAGCCAGAAATCTCTGAGCCCTCTCCTAGAACAGATCTTGCGGTCCACGGAGTCAGCTAAAGACGACGCTTCTGTCCTAGAAAAGATGAAGGATATCATCAGGACGTACTCAAAGGGCGACGACTCGTTATCCAGAACCAGTTCGAAGGACTCCGACTACGCTGACTTCACATCTGCCTGGGTGATGTCTGATGGGAAGCTGGAACGATCCACCAGTACCAGGCAGCTGGCTGCTCCGAGGAAAGAGCGGAATGGACCCTCGAGGATACCGGCTCCCGTGGCCATTGGCTGCAGGAGATCCAGTTCCACCACCCAGTTCCCCGTCACTGGCTGAAAGGTCTGAAATGAGGCTTAAGCACCTTGGAATACCACTTTGACTCAACTCTGCGCCACAGATTACAAAATACTGCGATCCTAACCATTTCAAGGATTCATTGAAATATGATCTTTGTATGATCACAGCTAAGGCTGATATTGTTCGGGCGTTGAGTCCAGTGGTGGTTACTGAAGTCGTGTTGTGAGTAGGTCAGTGTGACTAACACTTGAAGTGAAATCATTTGTTTAGATAGTGCCTGAGGTGGTATGATAAGACTTGTTAGACAATGCTTCATACCTTCATGAGAACATAATTTTGGCGTCAATCGCTATTGCGACTTTATTTATTTATTTATTTATTTATTATGAAACAAAATCACACAGCTCTTAAAAACTACCTAATTAAACTTATATACATAACATAAAGCCAATAATGGATTTAATTTTTACAATTAGATCATATGTATTCCGACCGTCGCTGATGAAATACATAAGTAATAACTGTATATAACATAAATTATGCTGAATTTTATTATACTATATAGTGTGAAACCTGTGTGTGTGTGTGTGTGTGTGTAAGTGTGTGTAGGCTCACATGCTAACTCCAGTTTCTAAAGAGACTGGGTAGCAGGTGAACCATGTTCGTGTGTGTAAGGAATGAATGTGAGGAGAGAGGTTTGTGTGCAAGTCTTGTATGCGCCTCCGTTATTCCAGTCTCCAATGAATCTGGGTAACAGAGGCGCACCAAAGTAGGTGTGTGTGTATTTGAGGGGAAGGGGGAGTATGATATATAAATACACATATAAATATATATATTACGTATACCTAAAGTACTTTTGAATGAAATAATAATAGAAATTATACCTACTTATTGTTCTACACTAATGGCATGCTAAATGTGTAATGTACATATATGATATGTATAGTACCTATAATAAATTAAAAAATAATATTAATAATAATAAATTGTATTTATGTAATATATGTAGGCACATACAGTAGATTATTTTAGGAATCATGCGACTCAAGCATTCGCTGTATTTCGCACTTAAACTGATTCTTGCTACAAAAGAAAATATCCGTTCTCCTGAATTTCTTGTTGTAGCAATTATGCAAGCGTTTTACCAGAGAATTTCGTGCGACTTTTCTTCTGATTTTATTTTAAAAATTGTTTTTATAAGTTGCATACATATTTTCTGCTTGGTTGATTAATTTGGCTTATGTACCGACGTTTTAATTATTTGAAATTGCCTAATGTTCAGTTAGATTTAGGATGACTTGACAAAGCAGAGGAGTTTTGTTTTAAAATTTTAAGTTTTGGCTAAAATGCATGGTGCTAAGGAAAATAGGTGTAATTTATTATATAATCTTCATTTAAAAGCAATTATGATGATAATTCACAAATAGCTTAGATTAGAAATGATAATAATGTAGATTTTGTAGAAGAATTTTATTTAAGATTGTAGAAAATATGTTAGTTTTATAAAGACTGTACAATGAAAATAAGCTTTATGCAGTCTTTATAATTATTATAGGTATAACATAATGTTTTTTTTTTATAAATGAACTGTAGTTTTTCATAGTGTTTATAAACTACTTTCTCTAGAAGGACAAGCAAAGTTATGATTATGTTAGGTCAGTTCTACACCTGGTTACTAGAATAATTATAACTTTCTAGTGCATTTAACGAAATTTACCATTCCGCCGGGAAATTGGCAATGACTTAGAAAAGAAGTAATCTCATTTTGTGTAGGTTGTGAAGAGTGTAGAGCTTATTATAAGACATTTACAATTATAAATAGATATATAAGTAACTAGAATTACAAGACGTGTCACATGAAACTGAGACATCCATTGTCATACCTCACAAAACATATTTTTTCACTGTAATTTTACTAAATATACATTATTTCACTGTAAATTCACATCAGACCGTCCGTATTATTATAAAATTTACATTTTAAACGGATTAAATATAATTCTAAGACAAATAGCACGCGAATACAAGATAATTAGAGTTTTATACTGTATAAGATTAGGCTACTTCTTTCATTGGAAATAAATAATTTAATTTCGATTAAATTAATGATTGAAGTAACTAATTAGAAGCTTTTAACTAATACTTTAGTCTAACGTTTTAAATAGCTCTACTCTCTATTAAGGATTATTTAAACACAGAAAGACATAATCTAATCGGCCCGTTGGATCCCACTACTGGGCAAAAGACATAAAAATATTTAAATAAATAAATAGTAATTGTCCAGTGTTTTGATGGTCACATATTTCTGAAACTATAATATAATTTAAACTATTGATTAATTTTATCTACTAACGTTAAGTTAATTAAAGAATAACACGCTATTATTATTCACATGAAATGGTCAATATTTTCTGTCAATTTATAATTTTTTAATAAAATCTTTTTCTCGGAAAAATTTTGTGGCTTAAAAACTCGAATTGTTTTCGCATGTGTTTAAATCGTCTAAATAAAAGTCAAAATGTATAAATAAAACATATAAATTGACAGTGTATATTGCTCTAAGTTAGAGGCTTAGTTATAGTTTTATGTTAAGTTTATTTTGTATCTTTGAAGTAAGGTTACCAGTGTCCATGCCATAGATATTTGTTAATATGCACTGAATAAACGATACGACAGAACTATATTGTTTTTATTTTACTCTACCTGCGTATTGATATAGACCATAGTAAGTACTTTGCATCTATTGTAGATGATTTATACAGCATCAACAAATGGTATTCATGCCTTATGGGACATAATCCCTTAGACGAGATTTATCTTTTCTAAGCATAATCCCTATGGATTATGTGAATTATATTTTTTTTTACTTTTTATGTCTAAATGTAGAATTTTAATGACTTAATCCACCTAGAAACTTGATTGTTAGAATGTGACACTGACATCAAGAGTATAATAATAAGACACTCCGTTTAACTGACGTTTCTCCAAGTGACTTTTTTTTGCTGTGGTTTGATTTTATAAGTCGTATTTTTTGTGTTTGTGTTTTTTTCGAAACATGGTTACCACACCATTAAAGTAAATTCAAATACAGCTACGATCCAAATGAACTAATTCAATTCGCCGACCGTACCATGTGTAAAGAGCTATCTAGAAACACTTTTCTAATAACTGGTTCATCGTTCAAATCCCTTCCAGAAAGTATCGTAACTTCTGACGGATAGAATGGACCGAGATGCAGTACTGCTAGGATTGCTGGTGTATTTCATTCTTATTGGACTTTGTAAGTACTACAAGCATTTGAAATAGATTAACTAGCGTTTTATGTTGGCAAATGCGTCGAGCATAGCTATAATAAAAATTCAGGCGCTCTGTGCGCCTGAATTTCGGAGCAGGCATTTCCGGACATAGAAAATAAATAATTACATAGCCATGCTTATCTTATCTCTGACTAATATCTGTAAAAAGGGGCCTAACTCTTCCATATCTTAGAAAATTTCCTAGCTATCACACTGATGTGACCGTTAGGAAGATTATTTACAAACAGTCACACTGTAAAGCTCTGTACAATAAGGCGGAGAGAGACCAAAAAAATCCTACAGTAGAATAGGAAAATGGAAAATGACGTTCTTACTTCAACACCCTATCAAACCGATAACCTATGACTGACCGATACAATTTTACTCTATATAAACACTAGAAGTATGGTAGACACCAGTTATATGATGCTGAATCATATTGTCATTCTAGTGGTATTAATAAACGAGGTGTTCTGCAAGACCATTTGCCTGAAGAACGCGCGGCGGCGGCTGGCGCACGGCTGCGCAGACGCAGAGCTGAACGAGAAGGCGCAGGCGCAGGCTCCGGAGACCAGGGCCAGGCCTGTCCACCAGCAGCCTAGGAAGAACAGGGGCAGAGGAGACGCCCACATAATACAGATTTAGTGGGTCAGCGCAATTTACGCAGTACGTATTTGGCAGAGACGAACGCTCTAAGGTGACGGTCTGTTGACGCCCTAGGGGAGACATCGGGAAAGAAAATCCTGATGTCTTCCATAGGCCGCGTCAGTTAAATAATGAAACTTACTTTTAAAATATATTTTTAGTTCTGTTGTCTCTTCTCTGGACTTATTTATATTAATTTAAGTACATACGAAATCGAATAAGGCCAATCGTCATGTTTTTGACGTGTTTCAAAAATACAGTAAATTAAAAGAATGTCAGTAAATGTACAAAATTACATTATGAGCCAAAAAATATTTCAGTAAGGCCTAGTCTGAGGTTTAGATGCTTATCAACCCCAGATAAAATAGGAAAGAAGGATGGTACACATTGATCCCATGTTAATAATGAACCTATTAGTGAAATTGTGAAGAAAAAAAATGTGTTGTGTTTATTCTGTTGTTCATCGTATATTAAAATTACCTTAGAAAAAAATCGTATCTTCGTAGCTGAATTAACACAGATATTCTATTATTTTTAAGGATTCCAATAACTATAAAATCACCTGTTCCAAAAGATACTGCGAAATCCTTGATGAATGTTTCAGAGAAATATGGCCTATTTTAGTGCCGCTACTCGTCAATAGATGTCACTTCACGGACCTTATAAACTTAAAAAGAATGGCGAAGACTTTTATAAAAACACTGGTTGTATGGCTTTCATTGTTTATTGGTACATTCATAATGTTCTTAATCAACAGGTAACTAATTAAAGCGTATTTTAAATAAATATACATGACTAACTTATTTTAACTTAGCCTAAAAAACCAGAGAAAACGAGACAGGAATATGACTGATAAGCCTTGCAAAAACATTACCGGAAATTACGGAAGCGTCAATAGCGTAGAAATACGAGTAGCAATAGCTACTCGTACTTCATAGTAATGAAACGCTTGAAGAAATTAAACGCATTAATGCACAATATCAGAATTTCCCAGATAAGAACTGTTTGGTGCTTGGGAAATGAGATTAATGCCCAACAGTGGGTCGATACAAGGTGACTATGATGATGATGATCCAAAAAAGTTTCGGATTTATAATATTAGTGGGATTTCACTTTCAAAATTAACATGAGATTAATTTTGTAAATATGGGGATCGCAGGGGATTTTTGGAATAAGCCGGATTACTAACATAGTAATTAATGCACGGTGGGGTAACGGCAGTAGAATGTTGCCCCATCTCTCATGTCCGTGGATGCAGTAAGAGCCTGCTAAGGGATACCTTTGGAATATGGGCAGCCGCGTCTATCTGTGTATCAACATCGCTTACTGCGCTCGCCAACCCGCCTGCCAAGCGTGGTGAGGCCTGTGTTCAGTAGTGGACGTTTTACGGCTGAAATGATTGATTAACGCGGACGCGCATGATGATGATTTTCTGGCAATAGTACAGTACCGCATACTCTAAAAGTAGTACGCGAAAGATTCCCATGTTTTTCATATATAAAATGTAGAGTGACCAGTTCAGTCGGTTTTGATGAAGATCTTGTCCATAGGAACGGCGTCGAAGATCTTGTTGGAGACGTCCTTGAAGACCGAGCTGAGGCTCTTCTCGTAGGAATCCTTCAGCTCGTTGAATACCAGCTCGGAGTTCTGGTTTAGGAACCTGGAAGGGGGTACCTTAATCTGAGAAATGTTTTAAACAAGGCGACTTCTACAGGGTGTATGAATATGTGTGCAAGCCCGTAAGAGGGTTTACCAAGGAACAGCTTTAGTTTACAACTTTCCAGGATTCGGTGACTTTCCCTGTTCCAATGATTGGAGAAACAATTTTCAAGCGCCGCTGCGACACAGTCGTGCGTCGGTTTCATACGACCTGTTTCCGCAGTGAACGTGTCATGAAATGTATGTACATATTAGAACATTCTGATGTAAATGGGTGTCTTAATTCGGTGCTCACAAGTTCATCTGGTCCCCGAGCCGCTTGTCCCCGTTGAAGAGGTTGGAGAAGTAGAGTTCCACGCGCTCCGGGATGAACTTGACGCGGTAGTGCTTGATGTGCATGTAGGTCTGCCCGGCGCGGAGCACAGGCTCGCCGACCAGGTCGTGCTTCACCACCAGGTTCACTGGAAATTAAATCAAGGTTAGGAAATAAAAAAATAAAAAAAGTCTTTATTTTTACTACTTGTTCCGACTTTTTTAATGAAAAAGGTGGGGACCATATTGGATGACGAAGGCGAGAGAAAAGGACATATGGAGGGATTTAGGGGAGGCCTAAATTCTAATTTACTAAAAAATAAATATTTGTAGCAGTAGGCCTCCCCTAAAACCCTCCATATGTACTTTTCTCTCGCCTTCGTCATCCAATATGGTCCACCTTTTTCGTTAAAAAAGTCAGAGCTAGCTGACGGTAACTTGTATTTAACAGGATTCTGCATATGGTGGCGCGAAGTGGTAGCGTGTAAAGTTAAAATTAAATCCATTGCTAGGATTCCATTGCTACGGCTTGTGAGTCAATGACCCTTATAATGGGCCCACATTTGTAAGTTAATTACAGAAAAACTCTCTGAGTCAAGTTCAAATCATTTTAGACCTGTCATACATACCGTGGAAAATAAAAACCAAACACATTTAAATTCAATAAAGCAATAATTGACTTTGTTCGCTTCAGAAAACTTTTGTGTTAATATTATGCTTAATTTTAATGTATATTAGATAGTTTTGGACACGCCAAGATGACATCATTTCTTATCGCGGTTGACCCGAGCAACACTCGGCCAAGAGTCAATATATGCTTAATTCCCATCAAGCAGTAAATCAGGATACAAAAAAATCAATGATACAGGCTAATGGTAACAGTAGGAATCCATAGGTCGGTCGCCTCACATGGAAGCTTATTATAGAACCTTGGATGTCTTTCTTTGTACTACTGTTTTAGCCGTCTGTGATCAGGAGTTGCAGCCTCACCCATAGTAATGTTAGCGACGCCCTTCCCCTGGATAGGCAGCACCAGGATCCTGCCCTTCATCACGTAGTCGCCCACGAATCCCAGCTTGGGCGTAATGGACTCAGTGCGTAGGCGGTGTTGCTTCAGGTCAGCTCTGTAATGAAAAATGTTAATGTTTTCGACATTAAAATAATCAAGGATAAGAACCATCATCATCATCTCAGCCGTGGGATATCCACTGCTGGGCATAGGCCACCCTCATGGATTAAGAGATCATGAGGGGTTGTTGCCATACTCACCACGCTTGGCAGGCGGGTTGGCGAGCGCAGTAGGGGATGTTGATACATCCCCGCCTCCTGCCAAGCGTGGTGAGTAGCGTCTCTCTGTGTATCAACACAGAGAGACGCTACTGCCCATCTTCCAGAGATATCCTTCAGCAGATTCTTAGTGCATCCACGGCAAGAGAGGAGGAGTGACATTCTCCTCTCTCATGGAGTCCGGTGTGATGGACACAATGGACGAGTTGAGTATCATTCAAGTCCAATTTTACTGAGGAAGATTTCAGCAGTGGAAAGGACACTTGTTCCGGACACTTGGAAAGACCGATTGAAGGCCGTAACGCCGAAGAGACGGAGGCGAGAAAAGTATCCAGGATGTGATAACCATCCATAAGCAAACGGATCCCGACGAAATACCCGACTACGTTGCGAAGGAGCTGCCCCTCGTGACATTCGATCTTGTCGACGTGACCAGGTTGCTAAAAGATGTCACTTCACGTCGTTGAAGGCAAGCTTGGCTGATGACCTGTTGAAGTAAGAGATCTCGCAGAACACCATTAGCGAGCTAAAGTCTGAAGTAGCGTTATTACGTAGCGCTGCTTCAGTGGACAAGTCACCCGAGACACTCGAGATTTCAAAGGTCAACATTCCCAGTGGACAATTAAACGCATCGGTGACATTAGCTTTAAGTTAACTTTGTTGGATGTGTAAAAAGTGTGTTTAAGTTAGCTTTGTTGGATGTGAATCGCAGCTGACACCGACACCGGCAGTACAACGTGCCCTCTCGCCGCGGCCGCGACTGCGAAAGCTCAATCTAAGAAGGGGACAAAGAAACAGCGCTGCGAACCTGTTCGCTGCACTGAACCCGTGCCGGTTGCTCTTCAAAGAAAGCCATGTGATGCTGAAGGATTTACAGAGGTGGTGCGCAGAAAGAAGCCTTGCAGCCGAAACAAGTGTGGCGCCGCACAGTGGATCGAAAAAGCCCTTCCTATAGACATAGAACGTTTTTTTTCTAAACATGCTTTTTCTTGTTGGAAACCAAGACAGAATCTTATTAGAAGCCCAAACTATATCATATTTTATGAACCTAGGTGATAATGACGCAGAAAAGATTTTTTGAACTTTAATTTGTATGGAGAAAAACATGAAAATCGATATTTTTCGGCTCTCGTGCGAGTGCCCGTTATTTCCTCCGGCATAAATAATGTTCCTATTTTTTACTATCTTTTGACATATAGCACATATGGGGCACTCGATGGACTTCAGGTGAAAAAAAATAAAATATATTTTTAAATTTTCTTTTTGCATTTTATTCATTATACAAGGTACATTACGACCTATAAATAATATTTCAACTCACCTAATTATTGTTACAGTTTTAATGTAATATTTCACCTATCATAATAATGAAAATATATTAAATTTTTATATTTAGTTAAAGTAAAAGCATAATTATCAAATACAGTCATTATTTTTAAAAAGAAAAGAATAATAATTACAAACTACAAAGGCGATTAAACAATTCACACGAAATAAATATTACTATTTTTTACTTATTTTTTTTTTTTTTTTAACCACCATATAATATGGAATTATCAGGTAAAATTATAAAGTATGGCTGGTGAAATATTGCATTAAAACTGTAACAATAATTAGGTGAGTTGAAATATTATTTTTAGGTTGTAATGTACCTTGTATAATGAATAAAATTCAAAATGAAAATTTAAAAATATATTTAATTTTTTTTCACCTGAAGTCCATCGAGTGCCCCATGTGCTATATGTCAAAAGATAGTAAAAAATAGGAACATTATTTATGCCGGAGGAAATAACGGGCACTCGCACGAGAGCCGAAAAATATCGATTTTCATGTTTTTCTCCATACAAATTAAAGTTCAAAAAATCTTTTCTGCGTCATTATCACCTAGGTTCATAAAATATGATATAGTTTGGGCTTCTAATAAGATTCTGCTACTAATAATGTAATTATTATTCTTTTCTTTTTAAAAATAATGACTGTATTTGATAATTATGCTTTTACTTTAACTAAATATAAAAATTTAATATATTTTCATTATAATGATAGGTGAAATATTACATTAAAACTGTAACAATAATTAGGTGAGTTGAAATATTATTTTTAGGTCGTAATGTACCTTGTATAATGAATAAAATGCAAAATGAAAATTTAAAAATATATTTAATTTTTTTTCACCTGAAGTCCATCGAGTGCCCCATATGTGCTATATGTCAAAAGATAGTAAAAAATAGGAACATTATTTATACCGGAGGAAATAACGGGCACTCGCACGAGAGCCGAAAAATATCGATTTTCATGTTTTTCTCCATACAAATTAAAGTTCAAAAAATCTTTTCTGCGTCATTATCACCTAGGTTCATAAAATATGATATAGTTTGGGCTTCTAATAAGATTCTGCTACTAATAATGTAATTATTATTCTTTTCTTTTTAAAAATAATGACTGTATTTGATATTATTATGCTTTTACTTTAACTAAATATAAAAATTTAAAATATTTTCATTATAATGATAGGTGAAATATAACATTAAAACTGTAACAATAATTAGGTGAGTTGAAATATTATTTTTAGGTCGTAATGTACCTTGTATAATGAATAAAATGCAAAATGAAAATTTAAAAATATATTTAATTTTTTTTCACCTGAAGTCCATCGAGTGCTCCATATGTGCTATATGTCAAAAGATAGTAAAAAATAGGAACATTATTTATGCCGGAGGAAATAACGGGCACTCGCACGAGAGCCGAAAAATATCGATTTTCATGTTTTTCTCCATACAAATTAAAGTTCAAAAAATCTTTTCTGCGTCATTATCACCTAGGTTCATAAAATATGATATAGTTTGGGCTTCTAATAAGATTCTGTCTTGGTTTCCAATAAGAAAAAGCATGTTTAGAAAAAAAAAGTTCTATGTCTATAGGAAGGGCTTTTTCGATCCACTGTGCGCCGTGCCGACCGGACCAAACTACTTGTTGCGCCCGGTCGTGCCTAAGACGCTGCTGTAGGTACGTGTCCAGGCTTCACCATACCACGAAGGTAGAGGATATCGTGGGATATGTGAAGATGAAGACCAAGACTGAATCCGAATTAAATGAATTTCAGACTTTTTGCGGGTCGAGCTGTTGGAGTCGCGTCACAGGGATTTTAAATATTTTGTGGTGCGTGTTCCAACATAATTTCGACCTTCACAAAGGAAGAATTCTGGCCGAAGAATGTGCGTTCCGGCGTTTTCGCAGACGATTGCCGGTCTTAGCACATACCGTGTGTCACACGTCACAGACATTACGTGCTAGTAGATAAGTTTATTTTATATGTAGGTACATTATGTTAGATTGTAAGGTACCTACATATATATTTTTTAAAGGCCGTATTTTTAAGTATATCTTGTAACTTGACTAATGTTGCCTGAAATACTTAAATGATTTTTATTTTTTTATTTTATCTTATTTATTCAACCACTGGCACCTCACGGCACTGATGGCGTACTAACTTGTAACCAGTAAGGACTGAAGAGGTCAGTCCATGCAGCTTCACATTCTTGTAGATCTGCGAGAGCGTGATGGGCCCGGCTCCGGACTCGATGGTGATGCCCGAGACCTGAAGCGGCTCCATCGGCGGCACTGATAGCGAGGGAACTCCTGTAAGCAGATAAAGTTGCGAAATGTATACCCTGCTGATCATTAAATATCGTCTGAGCCGAGGGAGTAGCTTTTGAAGTAGAATAACTTTTTCTAAAAGCCGGCGAAGTACTACCACCATACCTATTTCTGCCGCCAATCAGTAATGTCTGAATTGCTGTGTTCCGGTTTGAAGGGTATGGGGGACGCTGAAATTACGGGCACATGAGACCTTACACCTCTCAGGAGAACGGGCGCAATGCAATTGGTCACATAGTCACATGCTTCGGGACCGTGATCTTATATAATGTCGTAGGATGATGTGATAATTCAAATTATCGCGAAAATTCTAGAGATTTTGCGAAAACACGGATAATTAGACAATGTTGATTACGTTACCATCCGAAAACAGTAACAATCCGAAAACACTACCTGTGACAGAACCGAGATGGACAGACAGTAGGTTATTAGCTTTAAATGTAATCACAGTTGTTTAACTTTTCGCGATCATTCGAATTATCAAATCATCCTACGACATATACATACTGTGCTTGTTATAAAACTCTGTTTCGGCAAGTAAATTTAGACCTCAACGAAGCCGTAAGGCTGTTGCCACGTCCACTGCCGGACATAGGACTATGCCGTGGATCTCCAAGGTCGTGTTGTTGTCAAACTACAATATAAAATTTGTACATAACAAGGTCGTAGATACTTAAACCAGTAGGTTGTTACAAGTTTGTTAGTATTAACTAATACATAAGAATATTATATAATATGCGGGCGAATTGAAAAACCTCCTCCGTTTTTTTCCGTCGGTTAAGCATAGTACTTAATATAGAATAGATAGTATATTAGCATCGCAGATTTAAGTCGTTAGATGTGCCCTGTCACCAAATGTGTGGCATGTCTTCATTATGTGTGGTTAAAATAATGCCGACGCACGCACACTGGTTAAATAAACCAAACTGTTATTATTACCGCTTATTGTGTAATCATATTGTACGAACTTTCGAGAAAAAAATAACACACACCACGCCGGCTAAGAGGTAAACTGATTTAAAATGAGTGAGCTCACTCGTTTCGTGTGGAAACAAAACGGTGCGGGCTCATCACGGTAAGGGCGATTTAAATCTTCGCTTAGCATACCTTTTGCCATCTTCCGTAGTGCGTCCGGAACCGCAGACTTCAAGCAGGCGTTGAGGGTGTCGTCGCGTCGGCATTTGATGAAGTCTTCGGCTGAAACCAGAGAAGAACCTTAATGGGAAGGTAAGATTGGGGTAAGCGTGGGGTGCCGGCAGTAGAATGTTACACCTCCTCATTTACCCGTGGATGCAGTATGAGCCTGCTAAGGTATACCTCCGGAAGATAGGAGCAGCGTCTTTCCATGTATCAACATCCCGTACTGCGCTCGCCAACCCGCCTGCTAAGTGTGGTGAGTATGGCAACTACCCCTCCTACCCTGAAGATTTATTTACGTACTAGCTTCTGCCCACAGCTTTGCACGCGCTGTACTCGGATAAAAAGTGGCCTATGTGTTAATATTGGTCTACATCTATACACGTTCAAAGTTTCTGTCGTTAGGTAGTTTTTTGGAGATGAACGCTCAAATAACACTAAAGCATTCAGTTTAGTATTGTGAAAACATTGTTTAGAAGCTTGTTGAACCCTTTTTTTTGCTACTATAATGAGCTATTTTCAGTAATAAGAAATGTCTTTATTTACTATACTTGATGGAGCTGACAAACGGAGATAGCAAGTTTGTGATTAATCAATCACAAATACTCCAGGAAAAGTAAATAACGCCATCTTTAAGGTTTGAGGGAATTATTTTGAAGTTTTTACTTTTATTTGAAAACGCATCATAGTTTCACATGTTGGCCGCTCAGTTCTTCTTCTTTTTCTTCTTTTATGGCCTTTTTTGTTTGGTTTTACACAATTCTGCCAGTGTCAAGTATCGAAGTAGGGTTCGACAGCAGGTAACACCCACAGCTGCATTAAGGCCTCTTCTCTTATTCGCCACTCCTGGCGGTCTTGTGCCAGCCAGATCCACTGTTCCCCTACTGCCTTAAAAATATCATTCGACCATCGAGCAGGTGGTCTGCAGGTTTAGTTACGATAAAATCGGTCGTTGTTCTCCATCATTAAGCCATTGCCATAACCCTCTTGGTCGCTCGCTAAGTCATTTCGTTGCAAGTGTCCGCAACGATTGTTGTTTTCTGTTGCAATGAGACGTTTTCATAAACAAGTTATTGCATTATAAGGTGAAACAATCCCAACTGCAAGGTCCAACACATACTTGGCCGATTTGAAGCCAAAATACGACCATGCACTGATTACATATTTATTCAAATGATTTAAATAAAATTGTTGTAATTATATCTGATTACATGTAACATGACATTATGTCATATCAGGGAATACTTTTTATTACCCGCAGATACATATACAAAAATACATATATACATTATATTTATATATTTTTTTCTTTTTTTATTCCTTTTATTTTGATACCCTACTCGATAAGCTTAATTAAAAAGAAATTTAAACTACTTACAATTTGGCGTCAAAAATCCGAAATCCGGCAAAAATCCGCCATTTTTTAAGACCTATCTAAGGACACTTGGGTCCTTGAGTCAAATCTAACGATACCTTAAGTGTCGAAATTCATACAGCCATTTTTAAGATACGTGGGAATAAAGAAATTTACAAACTCACAAGCAAACGCAGAGCGTGTGTTATAATAATAATAATAATCGTGTTGAAAAGTCTGCAATCATACATGTTCAACATGCAAAAGTTGTAAGTTCAACAAATTTACAGCTTTCCCAAAATATGTCTCTCAGGTGTCTTTCTGAAGGCGAAACATACAAGTACTTTGGTATGTCTGAATCGTTGGGTTTAGTGGATAGGACATAAACAGGCAGTGAAGGAACGTTTCTTTTGTCGCCTTACAAAAGTTCTAAATAGTCTACTGTCAGGCGGTAACAAGGTGCATGCTTACAATGGCTAGGTTATGTCCCTACTCATTTACACGTTTGGCATACTAAGATGGTCTCAGACAGAATTGGATGCCCTGGATTGTAAAGTTCGTCAAATGTTAACTGCACACCGCATGAGACACCCTCGTTCGTCGGTACATCCCGCGGAAGTGTGGAGGCCGGGGATTTCTTAACTCGAAAACCCTCCACAACCGCGAGGTGTGGAATCTCAGGAGTTACTTTCTCCAAACAGAGTGCGAGGTGCATCGTGATGTGGTTGCAGTTGACAAAAACTTTACTCCTCTCTCCTTAGCTAAAGAAAACTGGCGCCAACCACCGGTGATGAGCATTCAGGATAGTAGGGCAATATGGGAGAGCAAGGACCTACGTGGGAGATGGGGCCTGATGTAGATCTCCTAGCTTCAGTGAATTGGCTACGTTTCGGTGATCTCTTCGGAGAAACTGAAGGGTTTGTTTGTGCAATTATGGATGAGGCAAGACGAACAACTACCGAAAGTACATCATAAAGGATGGGACAATTGTCTTTGTGACATGTCCGACAGAGCATGTCACCACACTGGGGAGTACCTCAGACATGTACTTTCGGGCTGTTCGCGTCTTGCTAACTCTGAGTATTCGCACAGACATATTCAAGTAGCCAAGATCATTCACCAGCAACTTGCTCTTCGATATGGCCTTACGGGCCCTGAACTTCCATATTGTAAATACGCATCGGAGCCGGTTCTTGAAAATGGCCTTGCCACGCTCTATTGGGACCGATCTATAATTATAATGACGGACAAGACTATTCTTGCGAATAAGCCTGATATCGTTCTGATAGATCGTTTGGAGAGGAAGGCAATACTCGTTGATGTCACCATTCCACATGATGCCAATCACGTCAAAGCCGAGAAAGATAAGCTCAGCAAATATCTTGATTTAGCCCACGAGATTGCCACCATGTGGGATGTTGACTCAGCGACTGTTGTTCCGATAGTCGTTTCCGTTAACGGACTCATAGCGAAGAGTCTCGTTCAACATCTCGAGAGACTTTCGTTAGGCAATTGGATCAAGAGCCAGATCCAAAAGGCAGTACTCCTGGACTCAGCACGTATAGTAAGGAGATTCCTCTCCCTGCAGCCCTAGTCACCAACCGCTTGAGCCTTGCTTCGCGGCCGGTGATTCACCATTTTGATATATTTTTTACTGTAGAGTATTTGTTTTTATATTTCTTTATAGTAAAAAATGTATTTTTATGAGTTTACAAATAAATTATGTGGTATAATAATAACAATATAATCTTTATTCTCAGGCATCAATCTATAGAAAAGTACACAGATCTTGAAAAACTCATTCTACGGCCCATAGTTATATAGGAACCTTAATGGGAACTAGATGACTCGATTACTAGATGACTACCTAATACATTTCATGGAGAGCCTGTGTTCAGTAGTCGACGTTATACGGCTGAAATGATAAATGATTTTCCGTTCATAACGGTATTATTCAGTAGGTCTACCATGAGTGTTCATAATCTATACTCGCTAGCGCTGTACCTACTTAAAAAAATGTATGAAAACTGATAGCTTGGTACTAAAATACGCAGTACCCAAACTACAGAGACTGTAGTTTGGGCTTCATTTGCTTAGCATTTGGTAACATGAGTTACAAATCTGACAGATTTCATAGTAACATACTACTGTAGTAACGGCAGGCGATCTATCAGTGACAACTCATGGTAGACACACAGAACCCGAAAAACGTACTTACCTTTACGCGCTAAGTGGCTGCATCAGGCGTTACGAAACCGTCGATTACTAGAATTACGTAGACGTAGACCACGGAACCGTTACAAGGTCGAAAGGTCTCTACTCTTTGCGAATATTGTATTTACGGGGGCAACTTGCTGTGAACCCCTGATATTTTCAAAACATACAGGGACATTATTTGGTGGGCATAGACCCTAAAACCAGCGCTCCAGCAGCCCTTGTGCTGATGTAGCAAATGCTGAGGGGTAGCCTTATTGTTTTCACCTCTCTATCATGTAATTGAATAACTGTATGTTTAATGTAAGTGACTGATAACATTAAAACTTTTTCTATTCTATCGTATATATATATATATATTAAGTTCTGTTCTGTTCTGTTCTGTTCTGTTCTGTTCTTTTCTGTTCTATACTGTTCTATCCTGTTCTATTCAATTTTATTATATTCTGTTCTATTCAATTTTGTTATATTCTGTTCTATTCTGTTATATTCTGTTCTATTCTGTTCTGTTCTATTCTTTTCTATTCTGTTATATTCTGTTCTATTCTACTCTATTCTATTCCCTCATGGATGTCTAAATACGAATTAAGGGATTTTAGGGTTCCGTACCACGTATGTACATGTGTTTCTTTTATAAATAAATAAATATATTTTAAATTCGAATTTAATGTTTTGGAACCCTACATAATGCGTATCCTTACTCACTTAGCTGTTGCAAACGAGACAGCCACAAAAAAATGTTAAGTAATGACGAGCTAACAATGAGCATTTAACCGATTACAGTTGCGAGGGGGAAGTTGATAATCACGCGGTTACCGCATCGAAGAAAGTGGTTGTGCAACTATTACCTCAGGATTACGTACCTGATCTTTGAAGGCTGGCTGCGTTCAAATTTGAGTTATATTTTGATGTAATTAAAAAGCTATAAATGGATTGTTACTGAGGTTTTGAGCGTTACATGTGTGATCTTGATGTATGAACATGACCGAATTATTCATCATCTCAGCCGTAGAAGGCCGTAGTTCGATCGTTTCGTAGTTTTAGAAGCCGTGGGAGTCCTATATCCAGACGTGAACAGCAGTCCCCGTCCACATCACATCACAAGGACAATCACATCTTTCCAAGACAACACTGAAAGAGTCGATGTGGGATTCCGGCACTAGGAGATTGCCTCTCCTCTCTGGCCCGTGGCGGAATAAGGGCAGCAGCATCTTTCCATGTATCAACCTCTCGTACTGCTTTTGCCAACCCAAGCGTAGCGAATAATATGTCCTACGGCTGAGATAATGATGATGATGATGTACAGTAAGTACATAATCAGTTCCAAGCTGCCTTCAACCCAAGCGTAGACACTTCCTTCCTGTCTCGGAAGGCACACGCCTACTAGTGGACACAGTGGGTAACAGTCCGTTGATCTTTGTCCATCAGACTGTGTGAAAGTGAAAGAGCATCAATCAAATCAGCATTAGCTGTCCGGCTTGCAGCAAGTGTGGCCGACCTTGGTTGGGCAACGTTGACGCGGCGAAACGTGGCGAAATGAACGTAAATAAACCATCTTGCCGTTTGCCGTGGGTGCCGGCAGTAGAATATTACCTCTCGTCTCATGCCCGTGGATGCAGTAAGAGCCTGCTAAGGGATACCTCCGGAAGATGAGGAGCAGCGTCTATCCGTGTATCAATATGCAGTACTGCGCTCGCCAATCCGCCTGCCAAGCGTTGTGAGTATGGCAACTACCTCTCATGGAGATCCATGAGAGAGGCCTGTGTTCAGTGGACGTTTGACGGCTGAAATGATAATGAAACCATCTTGCCAGATGGGTGCATTATGATGACTGCTATTTCGAAGACCGACAAACGTGGTGTCTACGACAGCTATAACGGAACCAGCTTCGTTCTGGTTGCTTCTTGTTGGTTAGATCCCCCCGCACCGCACACTTCTTCCTCACACAACACTACTTGGCCGACGACGAAGGGCGATTTTTATATTGACGACCTCTGTGGGTTTGATTCCCGCCTCGGAACAAATATCTGTACGTACTGCAGATATTTGTTTAGGGTGTTCTGGATGTTTTTCTATATATAATAAACTAGCTTCTGCCCGCCGCTTCGCATGCATTATACCCAAATAAAAAGTAGACTATGTGTTAATCCTGGTCAACATCAATACGTGTGCAAAGTTTCAACTCAATCCGTAGCCTAGTTTTTGCGTGAAGAGGTAACAAACCTCCATCCGAACAAATGTTAATATTAGTGGGATAATAATTATAATCTAATAAATAATATCTATATATGTACAATAATATATTAAGTATATAAGTCATACCCATTATACGAGCTCTGTTTAGCTTAGGGATAAATATTTATTCGTTTATTTTTTTTACATTTGTATCAAAAAAAACTTTGTGTGATTTTTGGTATTTTTCAGCAGAAGAATCAGCTGGTTATAATGATCGTATAATCAGCAGTTGAAGATAAAACTTCCGTTGTCATTTCTTAAATAAAATCGACTAAAGTGTACGGAAGGAGGTGATCCTTTCGGCTTAGTATACATAATATAATCATCATTTCAGCCATAAAACGTCCACTGATGAACACAGGCCTCCCTCATGGATCTCCATGAGGGGTAGTTTCCACACTCACCACGCTTGGCAGGCGGGTTGGTGAGCGCAGTATGGGATGTTGATACACGGATAGACGCTGCTGCCCATCTTCCGGAGGTATCCCTTAGCAGGCTCTTACTGCATACATGGGCATGAGAGGAGGGGTATCACTCTACTGCCGGCACCCCACGGCATGACATAATATAATACACCCTGTATACTCTGCGTCCTATTGGTATGCTGTGCCGCCGGTGTGGTCCAGCCTTGTGCTAACTGCCGGCCTGCTCGTAAGCCCGAGGTTTATTGACTGCCTCATTATTAGCAGCATATATAGCAGCACCTTCCATGCGAAGGTCGCAGGTTCGAAGATTGCGGTTTTATGATCTTTTCAAAATTAATCTAGGCTTCAAGTTGTGCAGTTTCTTTGGTAATTTATTGACTGAATTCATAACACACATAACACTGGTGAGGCATTCACTGAATAAAGGTGGATGGATAAAGGAGATGTAGGTGTAGGTATACGAATCTAGTTGCCACGGAATTTAAAACGGAAAATTTATGAACATTAAAATCAAATGCGCAATATGTGTTATTTTATTTATTTTTAGGGAAGTGTTAGGAACCATTTTAAGGGCGATGGTTGGTGATGTAAAATCATTGAGTTTCAAAAAAAAATCATCATCATTGTTTCAGCCGTAGGACTGCAGTGCTCCACTGTTGGACATAGGCCTCACTCAGGTATCTCTAAGATCATCTTCTTAACCCTCACCGCGTATCCCCGGGAGGGAGGGAGGTGTATAGTTGCTAAAAACATCACGATATTAATAGACGGCCCTTTAGGGGTCCATCAAGGGACACAACAGACCTTCATCAAATATTGATTTACAAATGAATAAGGATATGGAACATAACATATTATTCGATGGGTAGTCAATATTGAATCAGGCTGCCAAATATTTGAACAGTCTGACTTCATTGTTTTCGGCTAAAATCGGATTTTCAATATTTCTTGCGAATTTATTTACTTATGTACCTATTTTAAACTAGCCTCACTCCGCGGTTACACCCGCGCAGTTCCTGTTCCCGTGGGAATACGAGGATAAAGTATAGCCAACGTTACTAGGGATAGTGTAGCATTCTAATGGATAAATAATTTTGGAAATCGATCTAGTTGTTTTTGAGTTTCTTCTTTTCAGCCGTAAAACATGCACTACTAAACACAGGTCTCCCTCATGGAGATCCATGAGGGAGACCAGTGTATAGTAGTGCTGTGTTTAGGAGTTGCCATACTCATCACGCTTGGCAGGCGGGTTGGCGAGCGCAGTACGGGCCGTTGATACACGGATACTAGAGGTAGACCCTAGACTTCAAAGTGCTTTATCTTAGTTCATCATCTCAGCCGTAAGACGTCCACTGCTGGGCATAGGCCTCCCTCATACATCTGCAAGCACTGATAATCCGGAGGATTGGCACAAACATTCTGCTGCCTATCCCCCAGAGATATCCCTTGGCAGATTATTATTGCATGCACGCGCAAGAGAGGGGAGGCAACTTTGTACTGCCGGCACCCTACAGCTGTATTTAGTTATTTTTTGTGAATTATTTAATTGGGTCATACCTCTATATGATACTAGCTTATGCCCGCAGCTTCGCATGCGTTGCACCCGGATAAAATGTAACCCATATGTTAATCCTGGTCAACATCTATACATCTGCAAAACTTCAGCTCAATCCGTAGGCTAGAGTGCGTGAAAGAGTAACACACATCCATACATTCTCACAAACTTTCGCGTTATAATATAAGAACGATTACCTTGACATTGTAAAAATTGTGTATTTTCATAATATAATTTGTTAATTACTTGCCTAGAAGGAATGAATTGAATCGAACCCGCCTACCCCCCTACTGAGACTCGAAGGCAGTCAAACCAATTTTCTAGTACCTACGTACTTTAACGGTGAAGAAAACATCGTGAGGAAACCCGCGGCTAAGTCAGCTTCAGACCTGTTCTTTCCTCTGACTAATAGTTGACTAAGCTGAGAGGATGGTATAGGTGCAAGCCTATCCATATAACAATGTCCCATTCACTGCAGCGTTCCGTACAGCATGGTTACCAGTTGCTGACGCTGTTTATATCATTCTATAATAGATGCAAAGGCCTTAAATTCCTTATTTATAGCTCTTTCGTGGAAACGGTTATTTATTTCTTTGACTTTACAAAGGTAAATCATTTAGTGAATGACCTTTTCTGAAGGAAAGCAGTAATTATGAGGATAATTCATTGGAAAAAAGTTTTCTTATTGCGTTCATGACTGTTTTATACAAAATTTAATCTACACTAATTGACTAAAGGAGGAAAGATTTGATAGTTTGTTTGTACCTCTATGCATTGATTAGGCTCCGAAACTACTGGACCAATTTTCAAAATTCTTTCACCATTAGAATGCTACATTATCCGTGAGTAACATAGGCTATATATTTTATCCCCGTATTCCCACGGGGATGGGAACTACGTGGGTGTAACCGCGGAGTGCAGCTAGTAATTAGATAATAGGTAATAAATAGATAATTATTTTTTCAAGTAAATAAAACCGACTTCAGATGATAATACCCTTGACTTGCTGCTGGGCATACCCACACCGCTATATGTACGCCTGCCATATTTGAGTATTTCCCTAGATTCATCATGTATTCTACCTTCAGTTTGGGTAGTGGGCGCAAACAAGCAAATATTGTAAAGTGAAAAAAAAATCCGCTAGGTTAAATTTAGGGCATGAAAATGTCCCTTGAGGTACTCCAGTGTCTATTCATCATCATCCTCTCACCCGTAGGATATCCACTGCTGGACGTAGGCCTCCCTCATGTATCTCCATGTGATCATGGGGGGTTGCCAACTACGTACTACTGCTGTTGTAGTCTACTATTGTAATGTCTATCTACTGTCCGGTGTGATGCACGCTTGATAACAGTCGTATCACACTGTGTAGTGGAATTTTAATTCACGAACGCGTGGCTAATGGCCACCGTCCCCCGTAGCTATGGGCTCTAAACCGCTCATAGTAAACGAGTTTCTGGCGTTTGCTTACACCATCGACACAATGGATGAGGTGAGCATCATCCAAATCTGCAAGTCCAACTTTACTGAGAAGGATGTCAGCAGTAGAAAGGCACTTGGAAAGACCGACCGAATGCCGTCACACCGAAGAGACGGAGGGGAGAAAAGTATCCAGGATGTGATAACCATCCATAAGGAAACGGATCCCGACGAAATACCCGACTTCGGTGCGAAGGAGCTGCGTAAGCTGCCACCCGTGACGTTCCATCACGTCGACGTGACCAGGCTGCTAAAAAAGGTCACTTCACGTCGAAGCCAAGCTTGGCTGATGTCCTGTTGAAGGTAGAGGTCTCGCAGAACATCATTAGCGTGAAGTAAAGTCTGAAGTAGCGTTATTACGTAGCGCTGCTTCAGTGGACAAGTCTCCCGAAATTTCAAAGATGAACATTCGCCGTGGAGGACAATTAAACGCATCGGCGACATCGTTTGAGTCAGCGTTATTGGATGCCTCGCTGATCGCAGCTGGCACCGACACCGTCAGTACACCGTAACCACCGAGACCGGACTACTTGTTGCGCCCGGCCGTGCCTACGACGCTGCTGTACGTGTCCAGGCTTCACCATACCACGAAGGTAGAGGAGATCGTGGAATATGTGAAGATGAAGAACAACTACTTGGTGCGGGTTGAGCTGTTGGAGTCGCGTCACAGGGATTTTAAATCTTTTGTGGTGCGTGTTCCAACATATATTCTTTCGAGCCTTTTACAAAGGAAGAATTCTGGCCAAAGAATGTGCTGTTTCGGCGTTTTCGCGGACGTTTGCTGGTCTCAGCACATACCGTGTGTTACACGTCACAGACATTACGTGCTCGTAGATAAGGTTTTTTTACATGTATGTATGTTAGATTGTAAGGTATATATTTTATATGGAATGTAGTTTTAAGTATTGTACATCTTGTAACTGGACTGACGCCTTGCCTGAAATAAATGATTTTTATTAATTTTTATTTTCTTATAATTATTTAATCTCTCATGATGTTATCATTAGTATCAATTTTAGAAAAATGATATTGCTGAAAACGGAATCGGAAGATGAGACGCTCTTTTGTATTAACACTTTACCACATTTTTAATTTAGCCCTGAGTACAGGTATATATCCACCTCAGTGAACTTCTGGTAAACCTAATAGGTTTATATTTCGTCTTCGGAAATTTGACCACGTATCCACGTATCGCTCAAAGCTCAAGTGGTTGCCAATCCGATTGCGCAGGAATACTCACATTCTTTCCTTTCTGTACAACATTCTCTTCAATCCCTCTAGCCCGCACTACCTCAAGGAGCGTTTCGAATTTCTCTCCGATTCCCATTCTCGTTCTTTGCGCTCCTCCGAGACCCTTATTCTCAAAACCCCTTCACACTCTACCACATTTTATGAAAAGTCTTTTACAGTGCAAGCCATTCGTCAGTGGAATGCACTTCCCCTGGACATCAGAAAAGCTAAATCACTCGCCATCTTTAAAAATCTGCTTCATCAATATTATCTATCGCTATAATTAACTATTATGTATTTGTATGTATGTACGTTGGCCTGTTTTGGTTTTAGTTTTATGTACGTTTGTTTATTTCCCTATTAAAGTATTTATGTGATTTATGACTATATTTATATTTATTTGATATCCCTATTCTTTTATATTTACGCCACTGTCTATATCATTTTATATTTCCTGTCCATCCCAAGGTTGCCTGGAAGAGATCGCTCATAGCGATAAGGCCGCCCTTTGTACTCCTGTGTGATTTTGTATATAAGGTTCTTTATTTGTTTGTATATTTTTAATGTGGTGTACAATAAAGAGTTATCTATCTATCTATCTCAGTGGAAAGTCTCAAGACTGACTCTTATACCCAAGACTTCTAAAAAATTGTCTGTGGAGGAATATAGACCAATAGCAATTTTATCTTCACCCGACAAGATTTTTGAAAATAGCATGGATTCAGGTCCAAGAGGTCAGTTAATAGCAACTTACTTACTCTGAGTTTATTTCTGCTCACCTAGACCGTGGGCGGCAAGTTGATGTGCTCTATTTCGACTTCTGGAAAGCGTTTCATAGAGTGAACAATGACATACTGTTGGAAAAAACTAAGAGGCATAGGCTTTGCGCCACATCTACTTCGCATCCTCGCTGACTATCTACGCGATCACCAACAGTTTGTCAGGCTCGGAATCTACGAATCTAGACCTTATCACACGCGCTCCAGAGTCAGCCAATGTTGAGTTTTGGGACCTTTGCTTTTTCTTATTATGGTGAATGACCTACTTTCTTATCTATCATTTGCTAACTGCCTTCTTTAGGCAGATGATTTAAAACTATATGTTAGCGTTGATTCACTGGAGGATTGTCTGGCACTACAGCTAGACATCGATGTCGTGTATCAATGGGGCGTAAATAACAAAATGGAGTTCAATCCCACTAAATGCTCCGTAATAACCTTTGGTCGAACGAGACATCCAATATTCTTCAGTTACAATATCCACGGTAATGAGATAAATCGATTAACTACTATGAAGTATTTGGGTGTCACGTTTGATAAGAGGCTTACGTTCCATGATCACATAAATGTAGTCGCCAAGGAATCGTTCCAGAGATTTGGTTTCGTCTTGAGAAATGCCCGTGATTTTGAGAGCGAGCGCGTTATAAGGCTTCTCTTCAGTGCTCTAGTCAGGAGTAAGTTAGAGTCTAGTTCAAGCGTTTGTAATCCTCACGAAGTCACCTACACACTCCTCTTAGAAAAGAATCAAAAAGCCTTTCTAAGATATTTTCACAAACGCAAGCTAGGATATTATCTCTTCTTGTATACGACTAAGTACCTACAGGGATGTCTCGGACATAACTCTCTAAAAGCCAGAAGGGCACTGGATCAGATAACCACCATATTCAAAATGTTCCGTGGTAAAATTGACGCACCTGATCTGCTTAATGAGTCACTTCTGCTCTTTGTTCCTAATAAAAATATCTGCTTGGCAGAAAGCACGAACTCTTTTTCCTATCCCAGAGTCGATCTGTCGCGCGTGCTGCTTCTCCCATACCTAGGACCCTCACTACCCTCAACCAACTCCTCGAGGCATACCGAGGTTACAGATTGTGATGTATTTTCGGAGGAATGGTCGAAATTGATTTGTATTAGCCTTAGGTACTGTGAGGCGTTATAAAATTGATTTAATGTAATATGATTGTTAATTGTATCTATTTTGACTTTAATATTTGTTTGACCGTGATTATTATATAGATTTGTTTTAATTTTTTTATACGAATTTTCTCGCTTGCCACCCCGCCTGCCTAGCGTATGGCAACTACCCCTCATGGAGATACATGGCCTGTGTTCAGTAGTGGACGTTTTACTTTCTGTAATCTGTGGTTTTACGGCTGAAATGATGATGATGATGATGATGATATCAATTGAGCTTCTTTTCATTGTTGTTGATTTTACTTGCTCAAAATGCACATTAATTAAAGAGTTCTCCTAAAATTAGAAAAGTAGAAGGTACGTAACCTTGCGATAGTTTTAAATAGTGACATCAATTATGGCAATATAGAAAAATAATCAATATTGTCTTAAATATTTACATCAATATGGTAATATGGAAATATAATTAACATTTATATGCATAGGCCATTATCATCATCATTAACATCTTGTTAGAATACCCTCGTTCCAAGTCTAAAGCGCTGAGGTATCCCTAAACAGATTCTTACTGCATCCACAGGTAAGAAAGCAGGGGCTTTTACTGCCCACGGCACTCATAACTTATCTGCACTTTATTTAAGCTAGCTTAGAGCTTACAATTTTATTTTGTTTTTAAATAGCTAGATCATAACAAGCTTTTAGGTAGGGAATGTAATCTAGCCCTTTTTTTCATTTTTGAAGCCGCACAGAAAGCTCCATTGTGTAGTGACCAACGATTAAGATTAAACACTGCTGAAAAAACAATTCATTTGTAAGGTTGGCAAATTTGTTAGAATTACTATAAAATTGAAATAGTAAATATTTAATTAACGAACGGTTTTTTTTGTAACGAAACGCAATGTGAGTCGTTGGCGCACAGAAACTCTCTCTTGTGACGCCATTCGCAAAAAAATTGGGTACGTGATTGTGAAAAATTAAAAAATATGTATATTGGTTCAATCATGGGGTTCCATAACACAAGCTCTTTTTGGGGCAAGATGGTGCTGAGTGAAAAATCCAACAATAAATGGAAGTTAAAAACTTACGTAACACTTTTTCCCCGATTGCGGTCCCCGCCGCAGCCAAAAACAGCAAACTCTTCATAAACATATTAAATTATTATACTATATTATTGATATTTAACACTGCACTTGTCTGGTCTGTTCGAATCACGCGCAGCTACTGGTCCGCGCGCCGGTGTGGTGGGCGTTATAAACGAATGTGATGCTCGGGAAAGATCTGAATTTAAGTTAAGACTAATGATTTGGTTATTTATTCTCAATATAGCGTGTTTCATAACAAAAATATATCATAAATATGATAGATAGATGAGGTAATTTGAGACAAATAAATAATAAATAAATAAATAATGCTGGACAAATCACACAGCATCATCTAGCCCCAAGCTAAGCAGAGCTTGTATTATGGGTGCTAGATGACTGATATACTTAATACATTATACTACATAGATAGATATTTTTATTATATATAGAAAAACACCCAGAACACCCTGAACAAATATCTGCAGATCGTACAGACATTTGTCCCGAGGCGGGAATCGAACCCGCAACCCCTTGCGTCGCAGGCGGACTTTCGCCCGCTGCGCCACAGAGCTCGTCATCAATACTTTTAAAGTTTGAAGTACTCAGGATCATTTAAACCGTAAAACGTCCACTACTGAACACAGGCCTCCCTCATTGATCTCCATGAGGGGTGGGCGTGGTTAATATGCCAAATATTCACCACGCTTGGCAGGCGGGTTAGCGAGCGCAGTACGGGATGTTGATACACGGAAAGAGGCTGCGGAGGTATCCCTTAGCAGGCTCTTACTACATCCACGGGCATGAGAGTAGGGGCAACATTCTATTGCCGGCTCCCCACGGCAAGTACTCAGGATAATGGGACTGAGATGGAGATGGCAGGGCACCTACAACGGTTAAAGACTAATAGCAAACACACACAAACTGGCTACCTCAAAACTAAAAAAGAAGAAGAGGACAATCCAATAGGAGATGAGATCGCCTCCCATCTCTTGCTTGGTAAATGTGACTGGAAAGCACTGGTCGGGAAGAGAACATTGACATATCTTGGAAGAGGTTTTACCGGCGCCGGCGCGTAGGCGGTTCAAACACTACCAACATAAAATAAAAACTTTGTTCACACTAAATTCAGTTTATTTGTTTAGTTTAATGTAATTTTATTGTGTTTTAAGGTATGGAGTATGGAGAGAGGGAAGGGAGGCCTTCGCCCAGCAAACAAAGTTTCTTTTAATTATTTTATATAGGTATCTAAATATTGATTTAATATGTGGCTTGTAAACCAAAATAAGCTCCCAGCCTCCGTAAGAAGACAGCTCCCCGATGCGCAGAGTACGGAGCAGCCTAAACAGCATTCGAAAAAGAACTGTGTAGGATTGCTTCTCCGATGAGACAGCGCTGAGAATAATATATGCATTAAGTTATCTAATCACGAAGCTACGATTAAGTTTATTAACATTAACCCGCCATTTGTGACGTGACTTTGACTTACATAGTTTGAGACGCCGGTCTCACGCACCGGGATTTTCAAACTAAGATTTTCCTAAATGATTATAATCTATGGTACTTTTACTTATTCAAATATTTAAAATATATGTTTTTTTGACAATAAAACAAAATTACTTTTTAAATCGCACCTCCTTAATTACTCAATATACACTTGCACTTGAAATACTAAAAATTACCATGTTTTATCACTTATATTTTTAA
Source organism: Pasiphila rectangulata (assembly GCA_963082625.1). Taxonomy (NCBI): domain Eukaryota; kingdom Metazoa; phylum Arthropoda; class Insecta; order Lepidoptera; family Geometridae; genus Pasiphila; species Pasiphila rectangulata. The sequence continues at coordinate 16,041,266 of OY720256.1, read as the reverse complement.
AGACTATCAGTTTACTACAATCATAGAGTTTTATAACTAAAACATCCTTTATCAGTGCTTTGGTAGGAGTAACTAATATAAAATAAACAAAAACTGTAATATATTTCTAACAAAAAAATATCAATTAAAGTGTAGTACCTACTGACCATTCGACTTACATAATCGGTGACTTCGGTTAGAAAGTCATTCGACTTTTTCTATCCACCCGGTCTCACAGACATATAGGTCAAATGGCGGGTTAAATGTAAGTAGTGCTTAGTGCTACTTACGGAGTAGTTTAGTAGTAGTAGGCCATTTTTTTAATTTTTTTATTGCGGATGGACCTTTGTTTGACCACAATCTCACCTGATGGTAAGCGACGATGTGGCCGATGATGGATCACAAAGGTCTAGAAGACACCTATTCACTCTTGACTTGAAGAGACCCAGGTTGTAGTTTTCGGGGAAAACAAACGCCGGCAGTGAGTTCCAGACCTTTGCGGAGCGGATGATGAAGGTGGAGGAGAACCGCTTAGTACGAGTGGGTGGAATGTCCACTAGATAAGGATGGTACTGCGCTGTTCGTCTGCTTGTCCTGGAGTGGAATGGAGATGGTGGGATCAGGTCGTGGAGTTCCTGAGAGCTCTTTTCATCTGTGTCAGATGATTTTAGCAGTATGACGGTGGCGGCACCGGCTAAAAACTCATATTCGATATATATCAGTGTACTAGCTTCTGCCCTCAGCTTCGCACGCATGGTACGCGAATAAAAATTAGCCTATATTTTATTCCTAGTCAATAACTATAATTGTTAAATCTGACGTGATTATATTAGACTAATCTAGGCAATTAAAGTTGTTAATCAATTAATGCCAATCTGTTAGGAAGCAGTGACATTTGATGTTGTGTAGTCACTCATCATCATCACCATGTCAGCCGTAGAAAGTCCACAACTGGACATAGGTGTCATGAATCTCTAAGAACCGATTATAAGGAGGTGGTTGCCATACTCACCACGCTTGGCTGGTGAGTTCGAAAGATGCTGATGCCCATCTTCTGGAGGTAGCCTTTGGAAAATTCTTACTCCATCCACAGGCAAGATAGGAGGGCCAATATGCTACTGCCGGCACCCCTCGGCAGTACGGTGAGTTGTAGTCATTTATTACATAGGTTACTATTACTGATTGGTAATGGAATTTTAGCCGTTAGGTGGCGGCTGTAGAATGTTGCCTCTCCTCCCTTGCCTGTGGGATACCTCTGGAAGATGGGCAGCAGCGTCTTTCCGTGTATCAACATCCCATACTGCGCTCGCCAACCCGCCTGCCAAGCGTGGCGACTATGGCAACACTTGTCGTCTTCTCACTCGTGGTCTTGGAGATGCAAGAGGGAGGCCTGTGTCCATCAATGGAAGTGGACTGTAGTCTTACGGCTGTGAGGATACATTCACAATCCTCCTCAATGCTAAATACAGTTCTATAAATGAGTAAATAAAAATAAAAAAGCCTTTTGATTTCTTACAACAGTTAGGTACAATTATTTTATATTTATTATTTTATATTACCTAGATGTAGCTGCCTGTAATTGGGAGAACACTAGCTCATGATTTTTATTGTTTTTACTTTTGTAATTTTTCTTTGTGTATCTTCTGTTGGTGGCTCAAATAAATAAATAAATAAATATACTACAGGTTGGTTACATTTAAATTGTTGTCAATTTGTATTTGTAGTTGTTGTTTATTGTTCCTTTCTTTCCTTTCTTTTTGAAAGAACCCCAGATCAGGTAAAGGCCTCCTCCAAAGAGCCCACTTGTCTCTGTGTTGTGTTATGTGGTCCCAGTTTGGGCCAGCTGTTCTTTTAATGTCGTCATCCCGGCGTGTCACTGGTCTCCCTCTGCTTCTTTTCCCTTGTGGTCCTCTGCCTTGTGTTCCACTGTGTTACTCTTGCGGTCCATCTCTGGTCTGTTAACCTAGCTACATGGCCTGCCCATTTCCATTGGTTGCTTTTGTTATTGCTCTTATTCTTGTGTGTCGTATTTTATCTATTTTTCTTAACTTGAAAACCAAAACAAAAATATCACCTGCCTGCGAAGGCTATGTATGCCTTATGTTTTTGTTTTTTGAATTGGCCGTAAATTTCCATGTATGGCAACCAAATGTTAGGCAAGGTAGAAGGTTAGAGTTCATGACCTTTGTATTCGTAGCTATTGGTATGTTACTTTATTTTATTTTATTAATAAGTTCACAAAACAGAGTAAAAACAAACTTACGCTAAAACAGTACTACACTAAAAATTCTTAAATCTAGCCTTTACTCCAAACATGCGAACATAGCACGACTGAAAAAGTGTTGCAAGCTGTTAATTACAATAATAATTTACCTACTACTAAAACAAACATTGAAGAATTTCTACCTAAAACTACTTTAAACTAAAAAGAAAAAATATTATTAAAGGAAAATAAAACTAATAAACAATAATAACAAATTACTATACAAAACACGTTAATCGAAAGATGGAGAAGACTTTGAAAAAAATCCTTTTGACTGCAATATGTCTTCCAAGTTTGCTGTACTCTTCTTTCTATTTCTATTTCATTGTTTTGTCTGTCAAAACTTATTGTTTTTCCTAAGTATATGTATATGTCAGTATATACCAGTGGTACTTACAGTATAATTATACTATAATATATACTAGTGGTAATACTTAAATAATAATAGACTGATTTCCAAGAATGTGAAACGAAAGATACGGCTGATCATTTACCAAACTGTAAATAGATGGCCGTGGGGTGCCGGCAGTAGAATGTTACCCCTCCTCTCATGCCTGCGGATGCAGTAAGAGCCTGCTAAGGGATACCACCGGAAGATAGTCAGCAGCGCCTTTCCGTGTATCAGCTTCTCGTACTGCGCCTGCCAACCCGTCTGGCAAGCGTGGTGAGTATGGCAACTACCCTTCATGGAGATCCATGAGGGAGGCCTGTGTTCAGTAGTGGACGTGTTACAGCTGAAATTATGATCATGAAATAGGTTAATCAGGGTTAGTAATTGCCTTGTAAAGTATATAATGATTTGTGGGGGTCAAAAATTACATGCTATGCCGGCCGACTGTGTACGAGTAGTCATTATTCTTAATCCTTAAAACGTCCACTACTGAACACAGGCCTCCCTCATAGATCTCCAAGAGGGGTAGTTGCCATACTCACGACGCTTGGCAGGCGGGTTGGCGAGCGCAGTTTGCAATGTTGAAACACGGAAAGACGCTTCTGCCTATCTTCCGCAAGTATCCCTTAGCAGGCTCTTACTGCATCCACGGGCATGAGAGGAGGAGGAGGCCCCCACGGCTAACCTATTTAATAATGGACTAATTCCCACGAATGTTTCACTAAACATATCGCTGATGAACTGATGATTTACCAAACAAACGGTCGTAGAAATGTATTGCATACCATTGACCTTTCTCAAGTAACGCAACAGCTGTTAGCTTAACTCGCATTTGAATAGTTGCAAAATTTAGGGACAGTGTCTACCGTAGCAACGAATTTCTTTGATTTGATTTCATTTATTAATTAGCCATTCAGATACATTGCTTAACATTAGAAAGTTGTTATGTACTAACAAAATTAAACATGAAATCGGATTTACATATTAAATTAAGGGCACATGAGACCTTACAACTCTGTACAGGGTGACGGGCGCGATGCAATGCAGCGTTGGTCACATAGTCACATGCTTCGTGACCGTGATCACTGCGGTATTGCTGTTGTAATAGGTAGAGGTTACCTTTTCCTTAGGTGGGCCGGGCCATCGGCTTGTCTCGTCATTAAGTCGTATATAAAAAACATATCCATAGATTTCAATATATAACCATACTTTTAAATATATTTATGGATTTATATATGCGTATCTTTATGTCATTACCGACGATGAGACGGCCTGCGTGGCGCAATCAATTGCCCATCTGAGGGTCTGTTCCACACCCGCTGCTGGACAAAATGTTTGCTTTAGAGTCCGCGCAACAAATGAAGTCCGGTAGACGAGCGCCGCTATCATAGAACTAAATACAGACTGCAGACTGTAGCGAAGACTTATAGTTATTTGTCGTGATCGAGACATCTGGAGGAAACGTGGCCATTGCCCGGCAGTGGTAACTAAGTGACTGATAATAAATAAATATAAAGATGTCACTGAATTAGAGTGGTACAAGATAGTTCTCAAAAAAAGCTTGTGATCGACGAAAGATGAGATCACTCTACGAGTGTATAACCAAGTGAAGGAATTTTATTAATATTAGATAATTACCTTGAAAATGTGCTTTTTTAGCATGGGACGCAGTATCAAATACTTGAAAATTTCTCACGGCAAATCTATCGGGATAGAAGCAGTATTTATTTGTTTGTTAACTGAATCAAAACCTTATGTACATTTCACAACATCACAGAAGACACTTTTTCTCCAAATTATTACTTGTTTTAAAAACTGCAGACGACAGTAAAACGCAAAATAAAATATATTCCATTGTATTAGTGTAAATTGAGCCGTATGATGCCGACAGTAGAATGTTGCTCTTCCTCTCTTGCCCGTGGATGCAGTAAGAATCTGCCAAGGGATATCTCCGAAAGATAGGCAGCAGCGTCTTTCCGTGTATCAACATCTTGTACTGCGCTCGCCGCCAACCCGCCTGCCACGCGTGGTGAGTAGGGCAACCACCCCTCATGTTCAGGGAGGACGTCCTGCGGCTGGAGTGTTTGGTTATTGACGTCCCTCTTTCAAACAAATAAATAATAGCTTAACATCTCGCTCAACTAAATTAAAACACTTAAAAAAAAGTTTCAAGCTTCAGTAGACGTTCACCTTTACTTTCAATCCCAAGGTTAAATTACAATAACATCGTTTTTATCTAAATCATTATATCCATATTCCTCAGTCTTCTGGAACTCTTTGTAACCTTTCTGATATTTTAGAGCTAGCGAGTCACCGGGTAGCGTCGGGTTGAAAACTGAATTACCCCAGTTATCCAGATTGATCAGCCCGAAGTAAATCGTATCCTTATTGACCTGGCTTTCCTTTCTCTTCTCGTGAATGATAAGTGGTTCTTTTACTGGGAGGAGAATCATGACATCCTGGTTTTCCTTCCCTAAAGTGACCTTAGCTTGTATAGTACCGTTTATCTGGTCATTGGATCCGATTTGCAAGTTCATCGGTAGTAGGCATTCTATGCATCTAATTTCGTTGTTGTGGTCTGTGCATAGAGGCACTGGGAACAGTCTGTCGTTGAGATAGAATCTGTACACGCACTTATGGCCTTGGAGACTGGTGGCGCTGACCCTGTTCTTGATTCTGGAGTTAGATGAGTGGCATTCAAAGTAGTTTTTCTGCCTAAACTCTTTGATATCTCTTAGGTTGTCTTTACTGTCGATATTTTGAAGGTCTTCTTCGGAATCGTAGATTTTGAAAAGGGTTTCTTGGGAGCGTATTTCTGAGACCTCTTTGATGGGGTCTAGAGATATTTTCTTTACTCCGTTGGTGATGTCGATGATTGATTCAGCGGTGCGGTGGAAGTTTTCGTTCCTATAGTATTGTTGGACTAACTGTCCGTTAACCCTTACTTTAGACTTTTTAGGCATTGAGACCAGTGTTTCTACGTCACTACTTCTGCCAATATGGTTGATTTTTTGTATTCTAGGCATTGAGACTAGTGTCTCAACGTCGCTTCTATCAATATGATTGAGTTTGGATCCTTGATTACTAGCTGTATCGCCACATTTCTTGCAAAAGTCAAGAGTGTCTCTTTTCACTTGCTTTTCGATGATAAAATCAGACCTTGTCACTTTTTTCTGTCTCTCTGGCTTTTTATCTTTGAAGCCTCCTGTAGAACAGCTCTTACCATCATTTGGAGGGTTGGAAATTAGTTTGTTGGACTGTAAAACCCTCCTTGGCGGCTTCGTTGGTTTATTTGTGCCGGGTTTTGAACATGAGGATGACGGGATGGAGACCTTCGATTGTTTTGATGATACACTGCCTCTTTTTTGTGAGTTCATGTTGGTTTATCACTTACTGAGAAACCAGTATTCAAACAAAGTAAAATAATAATTAAAATAACACAACAAAAAGAAACCTTATTCGATGATGTCTTGACTACTTAAGTTCTTTACAATGAACGGAAAACAACTTATAAAAAGCCGTCGATTTACATACTATAAAGCGGAAAATAACCTGTGTTGCGCAAAAAGCCGACGAATTACTATACTTTGTTATTGAGGACTGTGTTTGTTGTCAAACAAACCGTTGCCATGGTAAACTACTTTTCCCTTCAAAACACGTTTGTTTCTAAGTTAGTGGTGTTTGCGCCATCTTGTAGTGATCGGTAGTACTACAATAACATAGCACGCCAGTGCTAGTCTCTACCAAAGAGGTTGGAAGTATTGGGTATTGCGTAGTTCCGAATTAGGGCACAAATAACTGTAGATGGCGTAGCTGACTTTAATCTCTATTTTTTAATCACATGCATTACATAATTATAATGACGCTTTTCGCTGAAGCTTTTGCCAAAATTGCAGTCAAATCTATACTAATATTATAAAGCTGAAGAAGGAACTACTGGTCCGATTTGAAAAATTCTTTCAGTGTTAGATAGCCCATTTATCGAGGAAGGCTATAGGATAGTTGTAAGCAGTGGTTGTAGTAGGTGCGATACGAAGTTCGCCGGGACACCTAGTCTAAAATAAAATGAAATGTTCAAAATACAAATAGTGATTTGTTCAGACTTGTTATTTTAGCTAAAAGTCTTTCGTAGGTACCTCATCATCATCATTTCAGCCGTAAAACGTCCACTACTGAACACAGGCCTCCCTCATGGATCTCCATGAGGAGTAGTTGCCCTACTCACCTCGCTTGGCAGGCGGGTTGGCGAGCGCAATACGCGATGTTTATAAACGGAGAGACGCTGCTGCCCATCCTCCGGAGGTATCCCTTGGCAGGCTCTTACTGCATCCATGGATATGAGAGGAGGGTAACATTCTACTGCCGGCACCCTACGGCAGTAGATTGACTGCCGGCAGCGGCAGATATTTTATGATGTTATATTGGCGTCAGGGATTTCAACTTTTCTCTGTAATCACAAAACATTCATAATTGGTATTTTATGTTTTGAATTATTCATGTTTCCTGTCGAAACGTCGGGCAATAATTCATTATTGCCTGCTGTTATTTACCTTTAGGTAAATAACGCGATAAATACCCGGTAAAATATTTGATAATAATGTTCATGTTTACTTAAAATTGGTGGTTTCAAAAGAGAAAACCACTTCCGACGGAGTCTGCTCCATCTCCGTCAAACGTAACATAACACAAAAGAAAATTGTGATATGATGACTATAGCGACCGTGTTAGTTTCTTCTGTTCTTCTTTTCCTAACTCGCGAGTCATCTGAAGTAACTCATTCAAAAACGCGTTTTATTATATTAATCTGTGTCTTATTTTGTAATTTATGATATGACGCGTCAATTACGTCCATGTGGCCGCACTGAATAAATTATTTTTTTGATTTGATTTGATTTGAATTACAAACTGCTCTACAGAAACATAGATTTTCTCTTTACAGGTGAGCGAAATCGATATATTTTTGTTAACTCATTTATTTCAAATTACAAAAATTATATCACACATCTCATTAATAATAAAATTATAAAGCCGAAAAATTGTTTGTATGGAGGTTTGTCACCTCTTCACGCAAAACCTAGCGTACGTATTGAGCTGAAATTTCGAAAACGTAATCTTCTAGATACACACCACGCGCTCTGCTTACTCTGTGAAATGCAACGTTTATTATGATTTTATTTAATCCCGTAGTTTTGACTATGTTGAAACAACTGGGCCCCATGTCAATTTATAAAATGTGGAATCGTGAAACATTCTACAGCCGGAACATCACCATGGGGTCCTATGTCCAGCAGTGGGCGTAGACAGCAGTCCTATGGCTGAGATGATGATGATGAAATCATGAAAGCTAAAGAAATATTCATCCCACTTCTGAGATCTATAACCTCATCTTTCATTAAGACTTGGAAGATGATGCTCAAAATAACTTCCATACATATTACATACAAGTATTCTCATTTCTCCGAAACTGGCAAACTTGTTTCATTTTGAGGCTCCTGCCGCAAAGTGCTGTACTGAGCGCTTTCCAACTTTTCGTGGAACTGTAATTTAGAGTTATGCTCACGGTAAAACGCTTTATTAAATTTTGAAAGATACGCTTTTCGCTTCTGATAAATGGTTTATTTTGAGACTTTCGAGGACGTACAAGGGACCCACTTTCTTCCACATTAATCAATAATTCCAAGATTTACTTTAATAAACTACGATCTGCGTGGGTAAAAACGCCGTGTTATACAAGTAACATGTGCCTGACTTTCAATCCGAAGTTATAGGTTCTATACCACTTTCATCTCTGGATTTTTATTTCCTAAAAATCTATGCGCATATGTATAAGAGATAAAAAGTTTGTTTATTCAGGTTAACGTCCATAAATGTACACACCACATCGGAATATTATTACTAAAAAAATACTATTTCCTATTTTTTTTCCTTTTAACCTTCTTGTTTTCATAGGCTGAAACCTCCTGTTTTAGGTACACATATTATATTATGGCAAATGTATTATTCTACCAAAGCATTTGCTATAATATAATAGACCACATCACCCAGATTTTAAAACTTCAGAACATTGGAATACGAGGAGACTTGCTTAGATGGTATTCATCAATGTCGATAGGCGATCCCATGCTATAGTTATTCATAACTATATTTCTAGTATACAATATAAATGTTTTTATTTAGATTGTTTATTTGTGTATATTGTGATTGTGTCAGAAATAAATGTTTTTTCTTTCTTTCTTTCTTTCTTTTAGTTGGGTAACGATCCCTTGTGGTGTTCCCCAAGGATCCCTACTAAGATCCTTTCGGGATTTTTACGACATAATATCAGTTGTTTTTTAAACATGTTTTTGTATCGCTGATATGACAATCTCTAAGAAAATAGATACCTTTAGAGATTCTGAGGAACTTCAGGATGGTTTGAGACGTCTAGTGGTCTAGGTGCCTACTGTATTCAAAACAAGTTAGATCTAAACCCGCTAAAGTGCTCTATTAATGTATTCTCTCGTAAAATCAAGACAATAGCTACTTCCTACACCCTAAAAATTAAAACACTTAAACATACATGCATCACTCGCGATCTAGGCGTTATTCATGATTCCAAACTACTTTTTGATGAACACATTTCACATATTGTAAAAAAAGCGTATGAGGCATAATATTATGGTTTTTTATGGCGAAGTTCAACACATTATTAAAAAAACCAAAAACAATAAACATTCTCTACTGCACTTTTGTTCGCAGTATGCTTGAATACGCATCCCAAGTATGGAACCCTTTGTATGAAATAGAGGTATGTACATATATGTATCGCGAGTGGAGCGTATACAAAATAAGTTTGTTAAATTCATATGCTTTAAACTTTTTATCCCATACAATTCGAATGACAATTTAAGTATTTGCAAATATTCTACCAACTTTTACGAGAGGTGAAATAGCTGACATAACATTTCCACTAAAACTAACATCAAATTCTGTTTATTGTTCTGATTTATTACGTAAAATTAATTTGAAGGTTTTTCTCGGTATAGTCGACATAATTCACCCCTTTACGTTCCATTTCCCAATACAAACACATAGACATAATTCATATTAGATTGTGATATATGACATGCGACAACTTCAACAATCTATGCAAAGATAACCAAGCCACTGATTTGTTCTGTATGAGTGTGAGCTCGGCATGGCGACTCCTCAGCAATGGATTATTTTTAAGGTGATAGCAAAAAGTCTTAGTATTAGCGTAGTACTTGAATAATAGTAAGTGTATAATCATGGAACACTTATGTTATTAACACATATTTAACCGGGTATTTATCGCGTTATTTACCTTTATTATTGCCCGACGTTTCGACAGGATTGCATCCATCGTGGTGGCCACTTTTATACGTGTAACGATACATTGAAAGTGTATGTGTGCGTAAAGGCATACTGTTATGTTATTTCCTATTTTTGTAATCTATCAGTAATAACAATCACCATTAGCGTTTTTGTTTGTCTAAATTGTTTTTTAGTCTACTAAGTACACTTGTTGGCTTGTCTGTTGCCTGTTTAAATTAAGTTATTGTTTTGTTTATCTAGTCTAAAGGCTATCTGTGGCTTAGGTAAGAAATTAACTTTAATTTTGTTTTGCTTTTGCATAAGCTGTAGGCCTTCCTTTACAAATGAATAAAATAAATAAATTATAGAAAATGAAAAATGCAAATTTTGTCTCCACTTTTTTAACTTTTTTCCAATTGTCTATAAATTATACCTTAATGTGGGTTTACACTTTAAATACAAAAACAGCTTATAAATAAATTATAGTACAGAAAACACCTAGTACCGAAGCAAATATGTATATGCAAGAAATTGTACCCCGACCTGATCCAACCCGCTACCTCCGGCGTCGCAGCCGGCTACTTCACCAACTGCGTCACTGAGGTTACGATTAACAAGGGTAACATAATGTAATGTTATTAAATGCCATTGCGCATGCGTAAGTGTGTACCCAGCTGATTGGGATGCACTTCATGTAGAGGTGAGGCCAGGTGCTGTGGCCATGGGGTATGAAAACGAGAGATATTAAAAAAAAACATTTATTTGCACCTTAAGATAAAACAAATAATTAGGTACACACACAAATCCGACCTGTCCAGGCCATGGGGAGCCGTAGAATGTCACCCCTCCTCTCAGGCCCGTGGATGTAGTTAGAGCCTGCTATGGGATAACTCCGGAAGATGCAGCAGCGTCTTTCCGTGTATCTACATCCCGTGCTGCACTTGCCAACCTGCCTGCGACGCGTGGTGAGTATGGCATGAACCGTCATGATCTTTTGATCCATGAGGGAGGCCTATGTCCATTAGTGGATTTCCTACGCCTGAGATGAGGATGGCAAATTCTTCTTTGCTGTGTGTGTGTAGAAATTTTATCTAAGCAACTTCTTCACGGGTGGCCGTATTGAAAGATAGTTATGATGTAAAACTATCAATTTTTGGTTGCACCTACCTACTCATCGTCATCATTATCGTCATCATTATCATCATCACAATCATCAGTGCTATTCAAGTCAGTTTTTTCCAGCTTGGCTACAATCTAACTAGGAAATGAACAGAATAATCACAGGATAAAATAAAATACTAACAACAATAAATTACAAATTATAATAATAATAAGACAACATCTTGTTTAAGTACCACAAATGTAAAATGTTTTTACAGAACTTTACAGAAATCCATCAAAAACTCAACAGATACAATCGTACCAACAGAAATAGAACTTGAAACGTTTTAGGCTGCTTTGTCATCGTGTTGCACTGGCTGTTCCCATATGAAACAGCCAGTGCAACACGATGACAAAGCAGAATGGATAGAAACAGAAAAAACTAAATGGGAAACAATAGATGAAATGCGCTTTGATAAATAACAGAATATGACATAAATATTATGGGTATCGACAAAATATATAAATTTTGGTACAAAAAGTAGGTAAACTTCATTACTTAAACAATTAGCAAATAATTTAAATGACATTGTTTTAGGAAATCAAAACCTACCCGAATTTATAGCCACGGGTATTACCTATTATGCTGCCCAAAACAAACCATTCAACACAACCTTCACAATACAGACCGATCACGTGCCTACCAACCATATACAAAATATTAACATCAGTAATTACAAGTAAGATCAACAAACACATGCACAATCAAATCATATCAGATGAACAGAAAAGATGCCGGCGGGGCCATATGAGGTGTAAAGAACAAATTATCATAGATTCAACTATTCACAAACATGCTTCATCAAAAAACAAACTTACACTGCACAATATTGATTATAAAAAAACCTTTGATAGTATTCCACATAGCTGGCTGCTACAAATATTAGAAATATATAAAATAAATTCCTCATTAATAACATGTCTGCGTAATATCATGCTTCTTTGGAAGACCACTCTCCAACTGAATAAACAGAATAAAATAGTCACTACCCGAACGATCAAGGCGACTCTTTAAGTCCCATGTGGTTTTGTCTAGCTCTAAACCCGCTATCACAAATGTTCAATAGTTGCAAAGTAGGATAGACTTTTAAAAGCACTACGACTAAACACCGATTTCTCATCTTATTTAAATTGACGACATTAAATTATACTCAAAAACCGATAAAGGTATAAAAAAATTAATAGATATAACAACAAAAATTAGAAGAGATATAAATATTTATTTAATCGTATGACATGTTTAAAAAGGCGTAGCTAACAAAATATATAAAAAAAAATACAAAATTAAAAATCTTCTAAAACTAAAAAATAATAACTACACTAATACTTAATCTAATTCATAAGTCAATGTTCAGGTTTCCCAGCCAGGAGGTGCTTCAGGAGGTAGATCTATTAGGTCAGACCAGGGTCCTGGGTACGAGTGGATAGGGAAAAATATAATATTTACATATGTAAATATGTAATTTGGTGTAGATAAATGTAAAACATTTCACATAATTAAAGGGAAAATCCAACCAGATAATTACACAATAGATACTACTGACACTATAACAGCAATGAAAGCAAATTACTTATATAAGTACCTGGGATATACACAATTAAAAGGATAAGATCATACTGCAACTAAACAAACTATTAAATATAAAAATCGAATACTTAACAAAAATAAAATAAAACTCAACTCTCTGGAAAAAACCTTATTAAAGCTATAAATACCTATGCAATTCCTATTCTAACATACTCGTTCGGTATAATAAAATGGACTAAAACAGACATTTAGAACATGAGACACAGACAGATTACACTCACAGACTTATGTCTGTGAGTGTAATCTGCTATTTTTATATTTGCTATTTGGTTATCCAAATAGCAAATATAGTTCATCAAAGCTTAGCACACAAATACAATCTCATAAAAAATACTCATACCCCTTATTATAAATACACACCAAATACCACATTAGAATACACAACACACAAACTCTACTATGATCGTGCTTATACTAACAGACCGGACCATACACTATAACAGACCAGACATAGTTTTGACAGAAAAAATAAATAAGATCACCTTCCTCATTGACATTGCAGCCCCCAACACACACAGCATACAGAAAACAATTACAGCTAAAATAACAAAATACGTAGACCTGAAAGACGAAATAACCAGAATATGGAGACAGAAAAAGTTAATATTGTAGCTATAGTTCTCTCTTTCACAGGGGTAATACAAAAACAATTACATCGCAGTATAGAGATATTAGCATTAAATGCATCCATATCGACGTAAGAAAACGTATTTGCTGTAAGTAGCAAGAATGGCGTAAGTAGACTGAATACACAGCCATATTCAGAAAAAAATTCTGCGTCGAATGGTCTGGGTCTCATATCCCTACGACGACAAAAACTTTTAAAATAGGGTATAATTTTGAAAAGTTTACGTGTTCAATTTGCTGTAAGTCATGTAAAAAACGGTGTTTTAACACTCTTTTTACTTACAGCAAAAGTGCGGTTCATTATTTAATCATCTGATATAACTTACAGCATTCTTATGGAATGAAAGTTACATGTGAAAAGATTACTTACAGCATTCTTTTGGGGTGCAAATTAAATACAAGATTACTTACAACTTGCAAACAAAAGAACATATAGAAAAAAATAATACTTATGAATTTAAAAGAAAAAGAAGACTCTCAAAATAGATTCCTTTTTTATCAAACACTTTTTGAAAAAGATAAGAGTGTAATTTGATTGAGCTTCGAATTGTAATAAGTATACACCGCATGGTAGTACCATGTCTAGCAGCCGCAAAAAAGCTGCTTACAATTTTACGGTTTATGAAAGTGGTATCCGCTTTGGTTTTAGCAATATTTGTTGGTTTTAGCAATATTTGGTCTGAAACTGACGCTCATCGAGGAGCAAACGAGCAAATCTTCTTGTCTGCTAAATTATATCAAGAATGTTTATAGCAGAAAAGTAAAAACCTTGCTCCTTTACGCAGATTCGTGCTTTGGCCAAAACTAACTAAACCGTACTAAGCATGCTGCGATACGCATTGAAACGCTGCATAAATTTAGAAGTAATTCAAATAAATTTTCTTCTTCCAAGGCATAGGTACATACATGTATGCCAGCCGATAGTATGCATGCAACTATAGAACGTGCAGTCAGGAAAACGACGGTATGGGCTCCATCCCACTGGGCAACGGTCATAGAAATGGCAAGGAAAAATCCATGTCCCTATGAAGTTACCGTGCTTGCATGAAAAGATTTCATAGGGTTTGAAGATGTTAATAAAACAGTTAAAAAAACTACAAAAATTAAGATATCTCACATACGTATCGCAACGTTTCAAAAAAGTAAGCTAGATGTAATGCTCGTAAAACACTCCATGGCCCCTTATATTGAAATTAAACTTGGCGACATTGGAGACACAGAACTAAAACTTAATTTATACCCAGATAAGTTGCCAATTTCTGTCCAGAAGTACAACAATCTAAAAAAATGATCTATATTAATATTATAATGAGGTAAAGCTTGTGAGGTTGTAGGGGGTAATTTCTGAAACTACGGAACCGATTTTAAAAATTCTTTTACTAAAAGAAAGCTACAGTATTTGTGATTGTCATAGGCTATAAATTACTGCCCAACCAAGTGGGCACCGGGTCAGCTAGTTGATAATAAAGTGTTATATAGCCACAATGGCTAGGTATCATTTTAATAACAGCTAAAGAATATTTAGATTTGAAGTTTAATAAAAGACAGTCGATTGTTTAGCAGACACTGATGAAGAAGAATAACTTTAGGATTATGTTCCTTGTACTTAGGGCGTCTTGCTCCAAAGTTAAACGTATTTAATTTGGCGTTAAACAAAATTAATGTGACAGATTTGTATGAAACTACTGTCAAAATAGTGATTTAAATTCTATTTAAGCCTAAACAACTTTTGGTGCAAGACGCACTTTGAATAATAATTGAATTCTTAGAGAGCAAGCTAAATTTTATATTATAATTGTAACAGTTATAAACAAAATAATAAACTTACAGCATTTTATTTGTACCACACATACAAACTATTCTTTATTTATACCAATTAAGTGGTATCAGTATTTTTTTAGAATTAGTCTTACATCTCTTTAATAGTACGTAATTTATTAAATATTTCAATTACAGCATTTTAAATGTCTGGAAATATACGGAACTTAGCTATCTCCATAGAAGTCACTAAACTACTTACAACGTTCTTTAGGTCTTTAAAATGAAAAATCAATTGCTGTAAGTAATGAAAAGCCTACTGCTAATAACTTTAACAAAAATATTTTCATTGCTGTTCATGAGTATTATTTTAACAAAACCGTGTTCCAAAAATCATCTTTCTGTCACTGATAAATAAAAAGATATGATTTTTTTTCTAACTTTTTAAAAGTTTTTTGGCTCTGGTGAAAAGTTGGGTTTTGGCTACTTACAGCAAATACGTTTTCTTGCATCGATATACACAACTCTACAAAAAGCAGCCATTCTCAATACGTGTAGAATAGTAAGAAAGTTCATGGAGATAGACCCATCATCCACAACAATAAATTAAAATACTCAAATCCACGCAGAATTTACTTTTTCGTAACCCGTAATAGAAATATATAAATTTATAATTTCAGGTTATATCAGTCCGAGGACTGAGAAAAAAAAAATCCGAAAATAATAATAATAAAAATCGTTTATTTGGAACAACATTACAAATGGCTCTTAATAACTAATGTAAACGGAGACAGCTGCAATAGTTATACAAATAAATTTAAAGTAAAAAAACTTTTTAACAAGCAAGCTTTTTTTTGAACGTACTTACTAAAAATAATAAAAAAAACATTTCCAATTAAAGTTTAATGTCAACTTACAACGTCTTTACACAATGTATGTGATAAAAAAAGCTTGTCGCGAGATTTAAGCAGATACTCGTATTTACATTGGTTGAAAAAAAAATGGAGGTTTTATGGAGGTATATGATTTTAAAGAACGCAAAAACTAGAATTTAAACGTGACCAATTAAAAAGCAAGACCGCCTTCAAATATTAATTTCTAATACTTCGTTAATGGCACCCTAACTTGCGCTGCTTGCAGACGTATAAGGTTACGAATGTGAATGCTTGACTAAATTCATATAATTGAGATAATGATAAGAACCGTAATTACTCATACGGTATTAATGTCTAGGAATTATATGGAAAAATACACAGTTACGGTGCTAATGGCTAACATAACTTCGTAAAATATAGGACTAATCAAAAATACGTCAAAGAGAACATTATAGATCTTATCACGCTGATTCTGAATCTGTCGCTAACTCATTTTTGACAAAAACCCGACTTACGGTTGACTAATTTAGGAGGGCAGCATAGCTCTCTGCGATCTTTCTAGCTTTATCATGGAAGATTTGGCTGACCCTCTCCAAGCTGAAAGTAGTCTGTGCCAAAGTACACAGATTTGAGAGTCTCTAGATCCATAGTAGAGCAAAGTTTTTTTATATACAAAGATAAGTTTTCTTGTGCGGGCCACTAGTTGATTAATGTGAGTATTCCAGTTTAGAGTACTATCTATAGTTACACCAAGATAGTTGATGCAGGATGTACGTTCAAGTGGTTTACTGGAGCAATAACTAGTTGGTGAATTTATACCTGAAGGATGACCTGAGGATGAATCGTTAACGAAGAGGCAGGTTGATTTACGTGGTTTGCGGAAAAAGTGATGTATTTAGTTTTGGTGAAGTTGAGGGTGAGAAAATTTAATCGAAGCCAATTCATGACGGTACCCAGGGCCAATTCTGCGAGATGAAAGGTCTCGGGCAAAATTTAACGTTAATACAAGATCAAGACTAGTCCTTATAAAAATACATTTATCCCGTAAATTACCTTTATTATTATTATTATGTAAAATAAACTAGTATTGTTGTTTTCAAAATGTCCCACAAACCGCCGCGCCGTGGTCGCCCCACAGCCCACCACTGGCCTACGCGTCAATCGCCCATCTCAATCGAACCTCACCACCCAATGTGTGCCCGCGCACCTCTGCTCACGCTCTGGAGACTTCATCGAAAGAAGAAGAGATTTGATAAGATCCGACGATTCTTCAACAAGAAATAACCGATAGGTTACCTCAGCTTAGCAAATATTTAGAAAGAGAATATACGATCTAGTTTGATTGGTAGAAAGAAACGAAGAAGGCTTTTAGAAAGAAGTTGTTATTTAAAAAGTTAGATCTATATTTAAATAAGGAATATACGGTTCGCTTTAATTGGCAGAAAATAATTAAGTTAAATTCAAAACGTTTTTGAAGAGTTAATGTTTGAAGAAGTGAAGATGAAGGCGATTTTGGTGGTGGCTGTTTTTGTGTTGGTGAGTTTTTTTATTACTTATTGTTGTAAGGTGATTTTATGCATCCAAAGTAATAATTGATTACTTGTTAATATTGAGCTAGCAAACTCGGTAATTTTTCGCGCCTAGCTTCTTATCCTACTATAAATCCGAAAGGTTGGCTGTTTAAATAGATGTCTATCGTACAGGCTTTCCCTCTAGTTTTGACATCTAAGGCCTCTAACAAATCATGCTTTTACTGTTTTAGCTATAAGCATTGGTATACCCTTATAATGAGCAAATAAATTATTCATTTTAATCTTATTATGTGTTTGTTACCTTTACGTAAAAAACAAATATCAAGTTGACACTTTGCACATACTCGTAATTTATACATTTTAAAGAGATTTAGACAAGGATTAACATAAAAGGCTCCTTTATATAAAAAATATTAAAATAATAATAAAAAAGCATTAGAATCAGAAATGTTAATATGCAACATTTTTTTTTACTTTAATGTGTTTATTCCAAACTATTGGTCGGCCGATTACTTCCGGTTACCCTTGACAAACCCTGTATACAACGCGTGTAAACCCGCGGGCAGACGCTAGTGTAACAGTAATTGAGTACCTGCACCTTATAACTTACAATTAATAATTCTTTAATTTTACAAAACTATAAATATTTTTGAAATCGGGTTCAAATTTTAAAATAATTTTAAAAATTTACCTGTATTATTTATTATCTGGATTTGTTATAAAATTATATTTCAGTTGTTTGGAAGATAGATTGACATAATAGAGGACGTTATTTGAGGAACTCTTATTTAAAATTTAAAAAAGAATATTTACACTACCTAGTAGAATTAATCATGGAAAAAATATTGTATCTGCAACAACCCTAATTAACTTATCACTTTTTATAATTTAAATTAAAAGTAAATTCTTAACAAAACAATATTATTTATTTCGGTGAAAGATACTGCAATTTACTATTCAAAATTAGATCATAATTAGTTTAAATTAGAGAGAGAGATTAGTTAGAGAGATAGCATGAACAGATGTTATAAAAATTCATCTTAATTAAAAAAATATGTTAATGTATCATTTATGTACCAATAAATGTATCAGTGTCAATAAACATGATTTTGCCCATTATATTTTCATAAAACCATAAAATATGAATTTAAATTGTTTCTAAAACCATCTCGTCGCGGAGATGTTTACTATATTATGTTAATTAGAAGAGCAGCTTTTGGTGAAAGTTATTATAATTAATATTAATAATCAAGGGGTTACCATAAAACCCAAGTTCATGGACAAATAAACACTCTCATCGTTCAATACCAGATAAAGATTTTTTCGGCAGCAAAACTGCACACAGAATAACATTGCATAAATAAATAATGCTGGAATGTTCACACAGCATCATCTAGCCCCAAGCTAAGCAGAGCTTGTGTTATGGGTACCTACTAGATGACTAATATACTTAATACATTATACCAGATAGATATTTTTTTTATAGATAGAAAAACATTCAGAACACCTTGAATAAATATTTGCAGATCATACAGACATTTTGTCACGAGGCGGGAATCGAATCCTCTTCTTTTGCCAACCTCTTGCATCGCATGAGGAGAATGCAAAGAATAGTCAATTTACGATATAAATCTTTTAAATTGAATAAAACACGTAATTGAACTCGTTCGCTTCAGAAGGACGAAGAAGTAGAAAATCGTCAAAGTTTAAATAGAGTCGTAATATTCGCATAACATTTTAAGCATGTCAAATGAGTGAGCTCACTCATTTTGTGAGGAAACAAAACTTCTCAAAGTTCCCCTTATTCCTCATGGATGCAATTATTATAACTGGGTTTAAAATAATTAGGCCTCATTAAAAGTGTACCAATTCAAAAATATTAAACCACGGATCACTGAGGTAACAAAGTTTAAAAAAAAATACAGACGACTTGAGAACCTCCTCTTTTCTTTGAAGTCGGTAAAAAAGCAGGTGCAGTGCCCATGGCGGCCATGACGTGCTGTGTGAAAAGCCACGACTCCACAGCGCTGATTTTCAGCTCAGCACTTTATTGAAGTTTAAACCCCATGACAAACCTGATGAGCTGATGAAAAAAGTTCATGTGCGGTGATGATTTGACATATAACAAACTGATTTACTTGCAAATATTGTTTTACTTAAGTTTAAAGACGGGCAACCAGTGTGCTTTCGTGTTGCTCTATTTGATTCTTCCAACCTCTTTTTTCTACCGTAAATCCGGGGTATTATATGTATGGTAAAAATACCATACATAATCCACATTTTTAATGCGTACTGCGAGAATCTGGAATTCGTTGCCAGAGTCAGTATTCCCCAATAAGTACGATCAATAGTAGTAGAACTTTCTGTGAAAGGTTCATCCGGGGAAGTACTACCACCATACCTATTTCTGCCGCCAAGCAGTAATGTCTCCATTGCTGTGTTCCGGTTTGAAGGGCAAGGGGGCCGGTGAAATTACGGGCACATGAGACCTTACAACTCTGTCTCAGGGTGACGGGCGCATTGCAGTGCAGCGTTGGTCACGTGCTTAGTGAACGTGATCACCGCGGCATTGCAATTGTTATAGGTAGAGGTTACCGCTTAACATCAGGTGGGCCTTCGGCTTGTCTCGTCATTTAATAGTATAAAAAAATAAAGATAAGATAAAGATAAAAATGCGTTTATTTTGTCACCACAAACAATATAAAAAGGTGTTACCTAAAAAGTGAAAATAATGAATTATGCCACTGCGCTGTTCTGGTCCTGTATCTTCAAATCAAGGGTAAACAGGTACCTTCTAGGCAAGCGTGTAGGTACCATCCTGGACCACATCATTGATTGACATTAGGCAAGATGTAGCCAAACGCAAGCCATTTTTGATATGAAAAAAAAACCCGCCTCGACGATCCATCATCTACAAATTCTACAAACACTACTAGCAATAATTTAATCCTAAGGTCCGTTTACGAATTTAATCAATGTCACTGCTTTCTATCAGAGACAATTAATGTGATTAGCATTTGTCTCTGAGAGAAAGCAGTGACATTTTGATAAGATGTCCGGTGTACAGAATCTCATGCCAACTGATATAAACTAACAGGTGTTAATAAAACAACTAAACGTATTGTGTAGGAGAGAGCTATCTTCTAAGCTCTCATTTGTTTTTTTTTGTTTTGATGTTGTTAATCGCAAATAGCCATGACAACGTTACCGGTCTATGCTTTACCAGTCTATTTCGATGCTCCAACGACTACAAACGACTAAAAACCTAAAGCGCTTCGATAGCTCGATGTAGTATTTGGCAAAAATTAATGCCTCCATTATAATGAATTTCCCTAGAACATTGCTTCACTATCTTACGAAATGATCTACTTAATACTACTACTACTACTTTAAGTAATCCATAAATCCATTGTAACCCAATAAATATTTATAATTTATAAACACACCCAAGCTCAAAATAAATATCTGCAGTTCATACATATTTGTTTAACGGCGAGAATAGAAATCGCATCCATTACACCATCTGCGCCAGAGGTCGTCAATGAATGAAATTACATTATAATTACACAGAAAAGTATCAAAGTGATGATACTTTGATACTTTTCCAATCCAATATGCAAGAAGAGAGACGTCATAACAAGCCAATATTCTGTAAATGTGCCATTGTCGCGGACCAAGACAACGTGATCGGGGTTTAGATCGTCGCCTTCAAGTATCAAGGCGGCGCGGACGTCCGATTTGGGAGAACCTTTCTGCGAAGGTCGCGGGTTCAAATCCGGCTAATGGTCGCACTTTTTGTGACTATTAACTAGGCGGTTGATGACTCATACTTAACTCATATTACACGTATTAGGTGAATGAAAATAGCGAGATTTTTTTTGACAATAGGAAGCGTTTGGTCACCATCTAACTTGGAGACACGAAAGGTGTGGCTTTAGATGGAGCGCGCTTGTCTAAAAAGCACTCTGGCTCTAAAGACTCCAAGAGGAATTGAAGAATCTTTGTTTTTATCCGATTTAAGAAAAACGATCTTCAAGTCGCCTGCATATTTGTTTTTAAAATTTTTGTTATCTCAGAACATTCTAAATATTCATTTAGAAACTTTTTTAAATAGGTAATATTTTTGGCTTCGAAAGAGTTCACTTCTAGATTGGACCCATCCTATGCAAAAACGCTATAAGATTAACATGGTGTATATTTGTTTGGGTGAGGCCACCAGGATCCCCTAACTCGATCCCCCAGGGGATCCCAGTGAACTCATCGGTTCGCCAGAATCCCCTGGACATAAAATTTATAAAGGTGTTATCACACAAGATGTTCACACTGAATCGATTTACATTAAAACACGTAATATGGTGCGGAAACACGCACAATTACACATATTGCATGTAGCATCGTAGCTCCAAAAGGACTAGCCCATTTTAATTTTGTGAAAGGTAAATAAATAAAATAACAAATGCTTTATTTCCTAAATTAAACTAAGGTTTACGATTTCACTTTCAAAATTGTCGTGTCGGCCCCACGCGCGGACGGGCATTCAATCCCATGATGATGATTTTCTTGAAAAATCGAAACGTGTCGGAATAATCTTCGACGTTACAATACTACGTGAGTAATTCCCGTTTTTACAAAATAAAGTTTAAGAGTTGTTGGATTTTTTTCATTAAATAATAACAAACTCTTGTTAGGTACTAGTCTATCTGGTAAGGACCGCCCTTAGCAATAAAAGCCTCCTCCAAGTTTTTCCATTCGCTTCTATCTTTGTCTGCTCTAGGCCACGTATTTCTGCAATTTCTGTGATATCATCACACCATCTCTTTGTTGGTCGTCCTCGTCCTCCTTTTGCGTCTCGCGGTGTCCAGTTGATGGCAATTTGCGACCATTAGGGTCTGGATGCAGGTCGCTTCCAACCGCAGTACTTGGAGATCAATAAGGGAGGCATCTGTCCACACAGATACGATAATGATGATGACGACTAGGATCTAGTCTCTTTAAATGGCCCGCCCATTTCTTTTTTAGCTCTGGATGTATGACCCGCATCCTTTGGGGGCTTTCTTTTTATGGTAAAATTTTTTTTCGGTCTTTTAATTTTAATCCCATAAGGCCTTCTTTGGCAGACTCTTAACCTTTCCAGTTGCGTTTTTGTTAATGGCAAGGTCTGACTGGCATTATAAATTGGACAAGGAGTTAGGAATATAAATCGAAATCGGTAGAGTAAATCTTAAATATTTCCTTTATTGCCCAATATTTGTTCCATGCGCTTTTTATTATGCGGATTATTTATTTTTCTGTACTCTGCTTATATTATATAGTCTAACCTAAATAAATGTATACTTCTATATACTCTAGAATTATCTTGTTACACTCAATTGATATTCTGCTATTATTGTCTTGCTCATTCATTCTAGCTGTTTATACCATGTCTTGCAGGTCTGTTGGGTCTTCTGAGAGTAAACTGATGTCATCTGCATACCTTAGATGCGGGAGATACTTTCCGTTGATTTTTATTCCTTTCTTGTTTATGAAAGCTGTTTTATTTCCAATTTTGTCTGTATTATAAGAAATATTCATAGTTCCATGGAATAAAGAGTTATCGAAGTTGAAGTTGTAAGGATGATTATCTCTATAGTTGTGTTGGGCTTTTCCAAAATGTTTGATGAAATCTTGTCAAGCCAAATATTTAAACAACATGATCAAGGAAAATTATGTTGTGATAACCCAACGTAATATGGGATAAGGACATGGGAGCGCATGATGACGTGATGATGCCTAAAGCATCAAGAGGACGTGAGCGGAGTGCTAACGCGCGGCATTGTGGCCAAGGATCATGATGACGCGGACGGCACTCGACGGTTATGGACGTGACCGCTCGCATTGTGTCATCAACAGCATGTGGATGTCAAAAATGATATTACTTTTTGCCTGAGATATTAATTTATAATACAGGATTTTATCGCCTACCTTTTTTATTTTTCCCGTCGTTTATAGGATTTTGTAGTAAAACAAGAAACCCTTATAGTTTCGCTTTGTCTGTATGTCTAGAAAAGTGTAATTTTGCATGTACATACATATAAAATAACAACGCCGAGATAACGATACAAAAAAATGCTGAAAAAATAATTAATTTGGGATACCTCCCATACACATACGGTGGGATAAACTTTTTTGCTTGATTTTTCTCATCGTTTGAATAGGTATTTTAATACCATTACGAGGTTGCGAAAACAATTATTCAATTTAGAGTTCCGTTAGCAAAATATAAAAGTATTAAACTTTTTTTTGAGCGTCTCTTACCTCCTCTCTAAATCTTAACAACTTGAACTGAAAATCATGAATGGAGTCTTAACCATGAACTTTCTGGTATACGTTTGAACTAGCTTTTTTAGTTTCGGAGAAAAAGTCTCTCAAATAAGTGATGCGGTTTCCCAAACATACCGGAATACTTTAAACCGAAAACTCAATTAATTTCTGTTAATATGTTTTGGTAAACGTAAAACACCATACACTAGCTTTTAACAAATGGTCTACGGTAGTTATCCTATAGCCCGTGGCCCGACACGCTACTGGCCCACTGTATTTATTATTTTACCGACGTTTCGAACAAGTTTCAGAGTTTTTGGTCGCTGCTAGAGGATCCGCGATGCTGAAGAAGTTTTTATTAAGAGGGCAGTGGCGCCAGTGTCCCCGCCACTGTCCTTAGGTCCGTTATATGTATCTGTAGCAGGTGTCGGAGAGCCTTGGTGATAACGTTGGAAGCTCTGCTCTTGCCGGCAGTCTGGCAAGCCGATCCGACGTGTGTTGTGTAAGTTTCTGGATTGGAGTCTAGTCCAGGATCAGAGTTGTAAGATGATTAGTCTCCCACATACATGTATAATTATATTCACATATTTTCCCTCGTGTTTAATCATCAACACACAGGCCTCTCTCATAAGTCTCCATGAGAGGTAGTTGCCATACACACCATGCTTGGCAGGCGGGTTAGCGAGCGCAGTACAAGATATTGATACACGGAAAGACGTTGCTCCCTATCTTCCCGAGGTATCTCTTAGCACGCTCTTACTGCATCCAAGGGTATACAGGAGAGGTAACATTCTACTGCCAGCGCCCCACAGCTTGTGTTTAATAACGTTGATCTTATTATGCGTCCGTTCCAGGCATCGAACCCATGCTCGAGCCGCGCAGTAGAGGAGTCCGTAGTGAGCGATTACACGCCCGCATCCAACGTCGCAAACAAGTCCGTGTACAACCAGCTAGCTAGCAACCTGGCAGACAAGATCACTGAGCCCTTCTACCGGTGAGTTGACCATCACAGGACACTAATAATAGCCCCCTTCTCAGCCGTGGGACTGCTGATTACGTCCACTGCTGGACATAGGCCTTCCACATGGATCTCCAAAAGATCACGAGAGGCCTGTTGCCATACGCATGCCTGGCAGGCGGGTTAGTAAGCGCACAACGGGATGTTGATACAGAAAAGACGCTTCTGCCCATATTCCAGAGGTATCCCTTAGCAGGCTCTTACTGCATCCACAGTCATGAAAGGACATTGACACTGACATTCTACTGACACCCTACTGTATTATGTGTTACGAAACATCAAACCTTAAATTATGAAAATCAGAAAACTGGTAGAACTGGTATCTAATAAAATATCGAGATCCGGGAAACCCAACCTTCTAAGTCATCGGCTGCTTCGCCAACTGTACTGTCCACATAGATGCCCATTACCATCATCATCATCATCATCATCATCATTTCAGCCGTAGGACGTCCACTGCTGGACATAGGCCTCCATCATGGATTTCCAGTTATTGTGGTTGGAAGCGATCTGCATCCACCGTCGACCTGCGGTCTTCACCAGGTCATCAGGCCATCTTGTTGGTGGACGTCCTACGCTGCGCTTGCCGGTCCGTGGCCTCCACTCGAGAACTTTTCGGCCCCATCGGCCATCTGCCATCTGTTCTGCGCGCTATATGGTCTGCCCATTGCCACTTCAACGTGCTAATCCGTTTGGCTATGTCGGTGACCCGAGTTCTTCTACGTATTCCCATTACCATACTCAATCTATAATTATTAGGTATTTTAACCAATTTCCTATGCAGCATGATTTAATCAGAGGTTTACTTGAATTAGAAACCGACACGTCCGCTTAATTATGAGTCATTATGAGCGGAAACAAGATGTTTCGGCGCCGGAGGTCAAGTGTCAGGGACACTCACAGTTCATAAAAAAACACAAGAGGCTTTACAAGGTGGTTGTTCTCGCAGTTATCAGTACATTTGTATGTAACCGGGTGTTTAGTCTGTGTTCAGTAGTGGACGTTTTACGGCTGAAATGATGATGATTAATACATAATGCGGTTTGGGGCTAGTTAAGTTGAAAAGGCATAGGTATGTACACAGGGTCAGTAACTGTCGTCAGTGCTGGCGCCGAAAACTGACTCGTGTTTATATTGACCGGAAGTCTATGTCTGCCATTCACCTAGGTCCTGCGACAGACAGTGCAACCCGCAGGCTCTTTAGGTATCACGCGGCAGGATTGCTACAGGCGTACATTCCTTGCCGTGGGGTGCCGGCAGTAAAATGTTACCCCTTCTCTCATGCCCGTGGATGCAGCAAAAGCCTGCTAAGGGATACCTCCGAAAGACGGGCAGCAGCGTCTTTCCGTGTATCAGCATCCCGTACTGCGTTAGCCAACCCGCCTGCCAAACGTAGTGGGTATGGCAACCTCTTGGAGATCCATGAGGAGGCCTGTGTTCAGTAGTGGACGTTTTACGGCTGAAATGATGGTGACGCCTCCATCACGGTCTGCTTGTCTCGGCCACCACTCGGCCAGCGTTTTGGTCTAGTTACGTCGTTAAGTCCCAAGGGACCTGCCCAGTTGGCGAGGCGATACTCACTGAAGTGATGCCGTTAGTTAATAGTCGAAGCCTAACAGGAAGTCAAGTCTGGACTTCAGATCATTTGAGGATTTCGACCGCAATACAAAAAGATGTATTTGCATTTCAAATCAGATTTACTACTAGATTAGTGTAGTAGTAGTAAACTAGTAGTAGCACAGACAATGAGTAGTTATCAGAAAAAATATAAAAAGTATTTTCTACTAAACCTTACAGATGGAGCTGGCAAGCGGAGAAAGCAAGTTTGTGATTAAACACAATTGTTGTCAAATTGTGTTTTCTACCAATAAAATTATATGAACTAAAGCCATCTATAAGGTTCGAGGGAACTATTTTCAAAGTTTTTACTTTTTTATGAAAACGCCTCATTAAAACAAAAGTTATAAAGTGCAAAAAATATAGACATTAGATGGTAGGTAGTGCAATTGGACATAGCACTTTGCACTTTGTTCCCTTACCCGTCCATATTTTGTATTTCTCTTACTATTACCATGTAATACTAATAATATATACTAAAATAAAATTGATATGATAAAATTGTTGATACCTAAATTTATTTAAGACCTTCATGTATATGTACCTACACAATTTAACAATAAAATTTTCTTATTATTTCTTATTATTAGTAATTTGACCATGTAATAATGATTTAGACTAGTATCTTTTATATTATACTCATATCATTTGATTTTCATATGTGTTTGAATAAAGGAATCGAAGTGCGAGGCCAACAAACTGATCTTCCGATCTTGCTGTTTTTGAATTCAGTCGCATAGTAACTTTAACTGTATAATTTTCTGTATTTCATTGCAGATTCTTCGGCATCAACAATACTACCACCAGCACCACCAAGCGGCCCTTCGAGCACATCGAGCTGCAGGAGACCAGCACCAGGTCCAGGGATGTGGAGGTGCTCTCCCTCGACGCACACAAGCCGAGTCAGAAGCCGGAGAAGATATCTCTGTTCACCAGCTATCTGCCGGCTTTAGCACTTCCCAACCAGATCCAGTCTAAAGGTGATTTGGAAAGTAGTAAGTCAAAAGTTGCCGGGGAGTTCCCGCAGTAGAATTTCGCCTCTTCTCTTGCCCGTGGATGCAGTAAGAGTCTGCCAAGGGATACCTACTGAAGATGGGCAGCTGCGTCTTTCTGTGAATCGACATCCTGTACTGCACTCGCCAACCCGCCTGCCAAGCGTGGCGAGTATAGCAACAATCCCCTCATGATCTTGGAGATGTATGAGGGAGGCCTATGTGAACATATGTAGGCCTCCCTCGTATTCCAGTGGACGTGGACAGTAGTCCTACGGCTGTGATGAAGTTAAAAGTAAAAATACAGAGACGTGGTCCTTAATGGATAACCTCAGAGTCACTAACGAGCTATGGATAGGGCTTTGCTCGGGATTTCTCTATGGGATCGAATCCGTAATAAGGAGGTACGTAGAATAACTTGGATCACCTACATAGCCAGACGGATTAGCACGTTGAAGTGGCAATGGGCAGCCCATGTAGCGCGCAGAACAGATGGCCGATGGGGCCGAAAGGTTCGTGAATGGAGGCCACGGACCGGCTAGCGCAGCGTAGGACGTCCACCTAAAGGATATGTTATAATTTACGTACTTTTAAGTTTCTCTGTAAGTGAATTGTCATATTATAATACTTAAGGGAAAATAAATGTCTTAAACCATAAAACAGCAGCAGCGTCTTACAGTGTATTAACGTCCCGTGCTGCGCTCGCAAACTTATCTGTCCAAAGTGGTGAATATGACAACAGTCCCTCATGGCCTATGTTCAGCAGTGGACGTCCTACGGATTCACCTCAGGATTCGGTGGTTTTCATTCAATAAAAGACCACAAAACTTTTAACTTCAGAAACTCAGTTTCCTCTGGGGCTTGATGGTGCTAAGTGCAGTAGTCTAGACTAGAATCGTTAATATAATTATTTACTATCAAGTAGTCAAAAAATAGAGCTAATAATATTGAATTTGTTTGTTTTAACATAAGGCTTGCAAGGAATAAGGCGACAGGAAGACCTGACACAATCTATTGTCAATGTTATAGATGCTGATAATGAAGTCGCAGCTCAGCAGGAAGTCAACGGTAAACTGGATCTACCAGCTACAACCACGAAGCCCAACGATTCCGAAAACGAGGTGGACAATGATGACTTTGACGACGACTTCGATATAGACGACGTAGCGGGAGGTCCCACGCAGCGTGGGCCGTTCGTAAGCTTCCTGGAGTTAGTAGGAAGTATAATACAACTGTTGTGGGGAGGTTTCCTGGCCATCTTTCAGCCTAGCAAGCCTTCTAGTTAAGTGATTGAGGAGTTATTTGAAATAGAATAGATAACACGAGGAAAAGCAATAACGAAAGAAATTATTAAAATGCTATTCTTACTTGTAGATGGAGCATAGAAGGAATGTAATGTACAGGTTTATAAAATTAAAAAATCAAGTAATCCCCGACACTTCACCTAGTCTCTGAGGTTACCTATTTTTTGTGTAATGTGTACCGTCAATTTTGCAATCCACAACACAACATGCCCCATTGATACCCCAATTGGATATATTTGAAAACTTTCGATTGTTCACCCCTACTTTCAACCCCCATACCTCAACAGGCATAGATTTAAAACGGTTTAATCCACGACTACTCTCAATTGCGGATACAAAGTCAAAGTCAATAGTGTTGATTCAATAGAGCAAAACGCTTTATTATAATAATCAATGTACAAAGGAAGAACAAAACACATTGAAATTGACTAAAGGACATAATCAACACGTTTGCTTCAGCAAAATCTTTATCAAGAAGCAAAGAAGAAACCTCACTCTTTCACTTTTATTCATCGTTATAATTTTTGTCTGAGTAATTATTAATTGTTGAACTTATCTCGTTTCGCAACGGTAGCTCCAGTGCATTCGGTCTACCCGTGATGATGGACACTGCACTTGATATGTCGGGAAATAATAAAATAAAATAAAAGGTAATTACGCGACAAAGTCCAGTTATACACTAAAATTATGTCTACAAATCAAAAGCTTACTACTATTAGGCATAGTTTATATGAATATATTTATATCTTTATATTTAGGGACCTCTACGTTTCTTCGTATTAAATGGAGGCTGCATATTTTTTGTGACCCTAACTATTATTTTTAGTGTCACAGTTGTACTATATTATAATTCAAGTACGACATTATCAATAATAGTTATCAAAAATTATTCCGTTATTTTTATTTTTGTTTATTAAACGTATTCAAAGTACTGTAGAATTAATAAATTAAATTATTATACTAAACTGTTTTATTATTCTATACATATCAATTAAGATTATTTTTGACAGAATCTATTCTGTTGTTGCACATCCTAAAGCTAATCCCACTAATATAAAGCCGAAAGTTTGTTTGGAGGTTTGTTACCTCTACACGCAAAAACTACCCAACGGATTGAGCTGAAATTTTGCACACGTATAGATGTGGACCAGGAATAACACATAGGCTACTTTTTATCCGGGTACAACGCATGCGAAGCGGCGGGCACAAGCTAGTTATAACTTATATAAATGATGTTTCTAAATTGAGAGCTGGCAACGTTAGGTAAAATTGTTCCGTTTAATTTTAGAACATCGCTAATAGCTATGGTAATTTTAGCCCATTTCACGCTTTAAACTTCCTAGCGAAATTTACGTAATTTTTATAAAAAGTAAATAACTTTCTTACTAAATTTCTGTGAAATGGACTAAAACTACATAAAGCTAACGTCACTAATGATGTTCTAAAATTAAAACCGAACATATATAAATAAAATCCAAAATCCACGATAAACCTCCACAATAATACTTCCATTGCCCCCCGTCCCGTCAGCGCCGCCCGCCCCGTCCCGTCAGCGCCGCCCGCCCTCTCTAAGTGATGAGGTGTTTGAGCGCACTCAGTTCAGGCTATAGAGTTACAGTCAGCATCAAAAGTATCTCAGCATGCAGGGTAGCCAAAACGATCTCACTTTCAGAAATTTAAATTTATTTACTATCTCAGATTTTGATCCAAGTAACCAAAGTGTTCAAAATATCCTGCATAAATATATCCGTAACCAAGGCGTTCATTGTTAAAAAAACAGAGTTCTGAAAAGTATGTATATAGGCATTAAAAGTAATCAATAGTATGTATCGTAAAATCAATTTATTGTATTCCTTTGTATTAGACATCATGCACGAATGTAAACATTGAGGATAAACCAACTTAGAAGTAAAGAAGAATAATGAACCTTCATTTTGAATCGAAAACGTATATCATTTTTAACGCCGGAAGCCGGAACGCCCTTCGTATGTATTTGACAAATAGAACTTTAGATCACGTGAATGCCTAAATACCTACTCAGGCCGATTTTTCAATCCTCAGATAAACAGTCGGATATTGTCTATCCTCTCTAACTTTCAGTACCGTATTGTTGTATCACTTCTTTGAACGTCGCGTGACTATATTTAAAATATTCGGTCATATAGTTATTCGTAGAATAGATTTCAATTGAAAAATCAATAAGTACTTATCAGACTGATAAACTGTCTCATAACATTATTCGTTGGATTATTCCCGACGGCCTTTTATCTGATGATTGAAAAATCGGCCCTTACTCAAAGATTTCAATCGTCTTTGCCCTTACGGACATTTTTAAAACCCAATTTTTATTTGACTTCTGATATGAAATATTTGATGTTGAGATATTTTGAACACTGGGGTTCTATAGATACTGCGATACCGATAACACGTTAGTAATTACATTGTTGCGTCGATAGTTACTGTTTGTTTGTTCGATGTCTCATATTACTGCTCGTCCATCATTAATACAATAAGTAGGAGCTTATTGATATTGATAGCATAACACATCTAGAATATATGTAAGCACGGTCAAATTTGCGAAAAATATATTGTTATGGTTGTAATAATTCGCATAAAGCGGAACATTGGTATTAATTGGACAATCCTACTAATATGATAAACGCGAAAGTTTGTGAGTATGTATGGATGCTTTTCACTCAAAAACTAGCCTATCTATTAAGCTAAATTTTTCACACGTTTAGATGTGGACCAGGTTTAATACAAAGGCTACATTTTATCCGGGTACAACGCATGCGAAGCGGCAGGCATGAGCTAGTTTTTGCATGTACGAGTACGTGCGTAGGAAAATGCGTGATGCTTGTGTGAACATTATCGTTTATGAGAAAAATGGTTATTTTGATATATGTAATCTTAGATAAAGGAAAAATTGCGAAAACGGTAAATTTTTAGTTACATCATGTAATAAAAATATTTTTAATAATTTTAAACTTACTACCCCTTTCCTCATGAACGCGTAGAGGTATTAAATTGAAATTCATATCAAATACTCAGGTCTTATATACCTACAGGTTTGTACGGAAACCTCGGTGTGCGAGTCTAGCGGATAGTACCAAACTATCCGCTAGAGGCGCTGTACAAGCTATCAAACATTATTTTAAAACTACAGTCGCTAGCGAGTCCCTATAGATTGTGAAAACTCACGGTAAACCTACTGAAAAATCTATTAGTTGTATAACTTAAGTCCACAGGACATACCTGAATTTTATTAATTTTACTAGAAAACCAATTTGCTTATATATAAGGTTCGTGTTTCCTTTGATCTTCTTTTAGCGTAACTCAATTTTGTTATAAAGTGCTGTTGTCTGCTGGGACACGGCGAATTGATAAAATTATGTATGTTATTAGTTTAGAATATTTAATTTTTATTACAGTAGGATCAAACTGGGTAAACCATTTTATCCTGGAAATGTGTCAACTTTAGTAAGTAGTGTAGTAAAAAATAAATACATTAGATTTTAATTTCCTAAACTTACAGAAGCTGATAACTCAGAGTTAAATTAAAAAACAAGATGAGTTATTTTAGTCATTTATTAATTACGATAGGTACATACTAACTTAGTACATTAAAGTAATTATATGCTTATCACCAGTTTGACTATAATCAATTCAAATTAATTATTCTAGCATGCGCGCGAATTTGATTGATTTTTCGTTTTAGTGTCCATGAAAATAAATGTATGATTTTAATAAAATATACCAATTCATTAAAATCATTGTCTTTGAAATCGAGACAAACATACTTTCCCATTGATAAAATTAAGTTTTAAGTTGATAAAATTATGCATTATACATATTGCATTGAAGTTTCTAATAAATAAACATTATAAATTCGATACAAACTTAACCTAAAAGTGGCACAGATAGTTTTTTTAACGAAACTATTGAGTATAAATTACCATACAACTTAAATTTAAATTACAAACGTTTCTCCATTACACAAAATACTCGTACGTACACAACCTCTATGAAAAATCTGGACAAATGGTAGATTGGTTAACTCGTTTAAAATGTATCGTGTTCTGGAATTCTATGTGTCTCCCATGAGCTGTCACTGTTAGATCGCCCGCCGTTACTACAGTAGTACGTTACTATGACATCTGTCAGATTTGTACCTCATGGTACCAAATTCTAAGCAAATGAAGCCCAAACTACTGTCGCTGTAATATAGTTTACAGGGTATTTTAGTACCAAGCTATCTGCTGGAGGCGCTGTACAAGTTTTCATACATGTTTTGAGCTACAGTTGCTAGCGAGTATAATATTGTGAAATTTCATGGTAGACGTAGATCTACCATCTAGTTAATAGTTTAGATAGTTTAGATATCGGCTTCGAGCTTGTAGAGGCTCAATTCAAAACTATTTGTGAATATTTATTCAATTTCAGGAAAGAGGTCGAGCTCCAAATAGATTGTTAACTAAGTAAACATTAAAATTGAATTAGTAAAGTTATACGAGTGTCTTCTGAAGTTATGATAGAGCTCATGATACTCATGCACACCAATTTTTAAACAACTTCCCTATGTCATAGAATATTTCACACTGAACTTACGAGTGGTGACTAATTTTGATCTACATTTTGGGGATATTTTTCGGTGTCTATTACCAAAAAATTATAAAAATGTATCTTATTATGTAAGATTATTAGTTTTGAAAGAACTAGTAAAGCTATACGCGGGGCATTCCTGACATGCGTTACACAGTTTTTCAACTAGCACGGGAAGTAAGGTTTTGAAAATTACGCTTAGTTTGTTATTGCGCGTAATGTGTACTTTGTAAAGATTTTAAATAAATAAATGATGAAATGAATTATAATGCGATAGTATTATCTTATACTTTGTATAAACAAATGAATGATTGATTGAAATGACGGTTCTGACGTCTGAATTAGTAAGTAATACTTTGTAAATATTTTAAACAAAAGATTGGTATTGCGGCAGGGAAGTTGTTAGGTTGCTTTAAATAGAATATAAGTTTTTATATATGTGGCAGAAATGAAACTCATTCTTCGTCTATTAATACTTGTAGACCAGTGGCTGAAGGTACCGCAGCTCGGAGCTGAGCTTGGATTCATCCTTGGCCAGCTCATCCACCATCTCGCGAGCCCTGCCAAAGAGAACTCAAAGTTAGCTAACACAAGGTCCAGGTGAAGAGCGCAAATGGTTGAATTGGTGCACATTCATTGGCGTGCGGTGCCGGCAGAGAGTTTTGCCTCCTCTCTTGCTCGTGGATGTAAGAATCTGCAATCGGGTTGAAGAGCGCAGTACGGGATGTTGATAGTCAAAATGACTCTGCTGCCCATCTTCCGAAGGTATCCCTTGGCAGACTGCATCTACGTTAGAGATGAGAGCAACATTCTACTGCCAGCACCCCACGGCAAACTAAATTAAAGTATATTTACAGACCTGTTATTAGCGTAATCGTGCCCACAGTCCTTGCGCTCCACCATCTTGGACAGCGCTGTGCGTAGCTGCTGGCGCGCGCCTCCTGAGGACGACTCCACCAGTACCTTCAGTACGTCGGGGGAGAAGCCCTGAAAAAGGTAAGGGTATTCATAATTACAACGTCGAAGTCCCACCTAGGTTAAAGTAAGTACCCTTTTATAGCAAGTACAGTACAATTGATAAGTCGATAGTGTAGGTCATCCGCCGGCGCCGCTGCACTGGAGATACACGGAAAGACACTGCTGCCCATCTTCCGGAGGTATCCTTTAGCACATTCTTACTGCATCCATAGGCAAGAGACATTCTACTACCGGCACCCCACGGCTAAGGAGTTATTATAAATAAAGTAAATAAATAATGCTGGACAACTCACACAGCAAGATCTAGCCCCAAGCTAAGCAGAGCTTGCGTTATGGGTACTGGATGACTGATATAAATTAGAAAGATATTTTTATGGTTTATTTCTATATACAATATTGTATAACACCCAGAACATCCTGAACAAATATCTGCAGATCATACAGTCATTTGTCCCGAGGCGGGAACCGAACCCGCAATCTCATGCGTCGAAGGTTCGCCGGCGAGACGTCAAATTGATAAAATGTTATTGTGGTTGGTAATTTTCCAAATCAATAAAGCCCAGGTGTTTTGTATCAACGCTTATTTCTAAGAAAATGTCTAAGCAAATCAATCTTCGTCAAGGTGTTAATTACCCTAATTACATTGTAAAGTGATCATAATCTGTTTATTACATTAACACCATTAGCTGATTGTAGACGGAGTCTTGTGTCAGTTAATTTTAATAGTTAATTTGCGTTTATGAGCAGGTTTACCTACTACATTAACAGCATTATTATATGTATTCTGTTGTTTAAGTTACTAAGCACAGCTGCAGACGAAACGCTAACTAATTAGTTGATATGGCAAAGAAACTATCACGTGTACCAACGGATTTTTCTCTCCTGAAAAATGTAGGTATGTATTTTATCGGTAAAGGAAAACATCGTGAAACCCGCGACTTATCTTCAGACATGTTGATCTGTTCTATCCTCTTTTAGCTGACTAAGCTGGGAGGATGGTATAGGTGCTGGGCAAGCCTAATCCATCTAACAATGTCCCAGGCACGGCAGCATCCCATACATAAATACCAGATGCTGACGCTGTATAAATCAAAAGTCGTAAGCGCCAACAGTAAATCTCCTTTTAAATAAAAGCTATTGGTAATTATGTAAAATTCATATACCATTTTGAACAGGGTGAATAGACTTGTATGTACACAAAATAAAGGCTTAAGTCAGAAGAGAAGTCAGGCAGTAAGATTTCGTCCACTTGTGAATAATAATGAGTTTGAATGGTTTGCAGAGGGAAGTCGACTGGAGGGCAAAATGCGTCATGCTCCATGTAAAACGCAGCTCTTCCGTAAAAGTGTATTTTGCATGGCATCCACTATATACAATCAAATTCCTAAATCCGTTCGTGCCCTATCCATAAGTACATTCAAGACCCGCCTTAATGACATTTTAGTTAAAAAAGCCTATTATACAATAAATGAATTTCTAATTGACCGTAATATTTTGAATTGACAATGAATGTGAAATAATTTGACATTTTTAGATTTTTTTTTTTTTTGTATGACTATAACTTGACATTATATATAAATTTTTTAAAATATTAATTGTGTAATAGAATTAGTTTTTTCTAGTGGTGTAAATTTACTATAAAAGTGTTTGTATGCTTATCAGCAGGATCTAGTGAATCTAATATTAAGTACCATCTATTGTAAACCTAGGTTCACAAACGAATAAATAAATTGAAATTGAAATTGAAATTGAAATTGAAATTGAAATTGAAATTGAAATTGAAGTGAAGACCTATGTTGAAGAACAGTTTTTGTGATTTTTGTTTTGTGTTGGTTAACAACATAATAAAACATAAAAAATTCAAAAATAATATAAATTTATTTGCTAAAATAAATAAAGTTAAAAATTTATGTTTTTTTGTTATATTACATGGAACCTTTCCATCAGAATCTAACATTTTCAATTATGTTTTTCCTTTCCTTGACATTTAATTTGACTGTGACTTTAGTTCCCTTTTAGGATTTTGTTACTGAATCCTAAAAAGCGACATTTTATTCCACTATTTCAACATTCATCATTTCAGCCGTAAAACGTCCACTACTGAACACAGGTCTCCCTCATGGATCTCCATGAGGGGTAGTTGCCATACTCACCACGCTTGGCAAGCGGGTTAGCGAGCGCAGCTTGGGATGGGGATATACGGGAAGACGCTGCTGTCCATCTTCCGGAGGTATCCCTTAACAGGCTCTTACTGTATCCACGGGCATAAGAGGCGGGTATCATACTGCCGGCACCCCACCGCACTAAAACTATTACTGTTTCACTATTTACCAAGTAATTATGATGTGCGTAGTGCGTACGCGTAAATTCTTACACAAGCAAACATTATAAGTGGCGCTAACATTTTTACGCGTCGCGTAAAATCACATTACGATGCTTGTTGTGCGCCCTCACAACGTTATGGTTATGGCCCTTGTCTACGCTCTTACAGGGTTGCGTAATGCTCGTAGAAGTTGCTTGGATTATTAACGAGGTCGTAAAGTCCTATCGAGAGCTGGTTCTATCCTTCTGGCTGAGATGGAGGCATACTGGCCACTTGTCAACAATAAAGGAAGAAAATTAAGCCATGACGGGACGCCTGGCAGATTTGAAACATTTTTAATCAAAAATGTTTCAAATAATCAAAAATGTTTCACATCTGGAGTGATCACTCTTAAAACCACAGTCGACACAGTCGCCCCAATCGCCACATTCACCGCAGTCGCCCTAGTAACTAATAACTCGCACATCGCCAAGCGTCACGCGTCACCTCTCGTCCGATCGGTTTTACCCCCCGCAAAAGATGTTTCACATCCATAAGTATTAAGGCCTTTGCATTTATTATAGATGATTTATACAGCATCTGGTTTTTATGCTGTACGAAGCGCTAGAGTGCCTGAGACTCTGAGACATTGTTAGCTGAATTAGGCTTGCCCAGCACCTATACCATCTTCTCAGCTTAGTCAATTATTAGTCAGAGGAAAGCCTCCACCTGCGCTCACCTATCTAACAACATGTTTAAAGTACGTTCATCATCATCATGATTTCAGCCTTAAAACGTCCACTACTGAACACAGGCCTACCTCATGGATCTCTATGAGTGGTAGTTGCCATACTCACCACGATTGGTAGGCGGGATGGCGATCGCAGTACGGGATGTTGATAAACTGAAAGTCGCCCATCTTCCGGAGGTATCCCTTACGATGTTCTTCTATTATAATGATGATGATGAATGGGGTGAATGGTAGAAATACCATCCACTTCGATTCCACATTTTTAATGCGTACTGCCAGAATCTGGAATTCGTTGCAGTATTCCCCGAAAAGTACAGTTTGTGTATCTTCAAATCAAGGGTGAACAGGTATGTACCTTCTAGGCAAGCGTGTCCCATCCTAGACCGCATCATTGCTTAACATCAGGCAAGATGTGGTGAAACTCAAGCATATAAAAAAAGCTATGTGATAAAAAGCCTGCATGAATCCAGTATGCGTCCACCTTTAGGTAATAATTTACTTTGAAGTGTTCCGTACAGCTCATGCAGTGCTAGTTGGGCTGTAAACCGACTACAACTTTGCCTTTGCTGTTTAGCGGGCGCTTTGTTCAGGACGGGGTGAGTTAACATGGACTCTATGGCTTTATTGTAGCTTTGTTTTTCATCTGGCTCAGACTTATCTTAGAATAGCAAAATAACGTTAGTTATTTTGCACTGAGGGAGCTCATGAGTCTCTATTATTGTTGATATTGGTTGTGTTTAGCCAATATTTGGTAGCCACATATATGTATCTTGATAGAATCATCATGATTTCAGCCGCAAAACGCCCACTACTGAACACAGACCTCACTCATGGTCCTCCATGAGTTGTAGTTGCCATACTCGCCACGCTTGGCAGGCAGGCTGGCGAGCGCATTACCGAATGTTGATACACGGAAAGACGCTGCTGCCCATCTTTCGTAGGTATCCCTTAGCAGGCATCCACGGGCATGAGAGGGCAGTAACATTATACTGCCGGCTGGATAGAATGTTGATTTTAATAAATGTGCGGCTAATTAATCGCTTTGGGGTATAACAAAATAATGTATAGTGGAATTGTTCCAGTTTTAGAGGTCTACAGGAAAGTCAGTGATGGCATACATATATATGTTAACAAGCATTAGTACGTGGGTACCAGAAAAGGGGGCGAAAGTTTTCGAAAAATTACATTTTTGACCTTTGGTGACCTTCTGAGGTCACAATAACTCCGGTCTCTGTGACCTTAGGGTCACCAAAATCAATCAGTACCCTTCTCTTATTAAGACTGTGCTAACAGAAAAGGTTCAATATAAATCGGTCAACGCGTTCGATTGTAATCGTGTCATGCACAGACAGACAGACAGCGCTTTGCATAATAGGGGCTTTGCTTCCTAATAAGGATAACTTAATAAACCATTTATGTTTTGTAAGACGGATATGAACTTAATCCTCACAAAATGCAATACGTAAGTTACCTTGAGCAATTCACATGGCTATTTTCCAGCTCTGTGTCTAAACATGTTAGGGGGCGAAGCCCCCTAATATGCATAGCGCTGTCTGTCTGTCTGTCTGTATGTCTGTCTGTGTATTTGACGATTACAACCAAACGCGTTGACCGATTTACATGAAACTTTTTTTGTTTGCACCGTCTTAATGAAAGAAGGTGATTGATTGATTTTGACCGTGGTTATTGTGACCTTAAAAGGTCACCAAAAAAATAAGTCTTCAAATGGCCGAAAACGTCCAAGAACCCAATTTGCCATTTTTGACCTTTAGTGACCTTTTGAGGCCTTCGCCCCCTTTTCTGGTACCCCCGTACCAATGCTTGTTTTGACGTATTATAATGTGTACTAAGCCGAAAGGGGGTACATTAGCTGTAAAAAACTGTGATGACAAAATAAACATCATTTTATCCATATAAGGATGATCAGGTAAAGATACTCCGTACTTACACTGTAGTCGCTTAGTCTCTGCTTCTTAGCGTCGCGGCTGAGTAGGTCGTACAGCAGCAACAGACGCAGGTTAGAGCCGGACAGCTTGGCCTTGGAGGCTGCAGCGGGCTGGAAAGAGGATTCACGGTTTAGATATACGAGCTGGACTTTTAAACAGCGCTAATAGTAGTAATAAAGTCTTCAGATACATATGTCGTCTGTGACATATGGACCATGTCACGTCACAGACAGTACTGTCGCATCTCGTAGACAGTACTTTCGTCATTATATATCATCGACAGTACTGTCGCATCTTGAAGACAGTACTGCCGCATGTTGTAGACAGTACTGTCGCATGTTGTAGACAGTACTGTCGCATGTTATAGACAGTTCTGCCGCAAATCGTAGACAGTACTGCCGCAAATCGTAGACAGTACTGTTGTATCTCGTAGACAGTACTGCCGCATATCGTAGATAGTACTATCGCATATCGTAGATAGTACTATCGCGTGTCGTCTGTACTTACCTGTGCGCCGGCGCGCTGCCACACGTCCACCAGGCGGTCGTCGTGCGGGTCGCGCGCCATGTGGATCATGTCGCGGACGTCGTCCGACAGGTACTGAAGGCTGTCGTCGCTTATGTCGTCCAGGAGGAAGCCGTCAGATCTGGAAGATCCGTGTTAACATACTCAATTAAAATTTTATAGGATTTTTATTTAAGTAAAAGTAATTAAGTACATATCTCGTGTGAATTGTATAACATAACGTTTTTAGGCCAACGACCTCTCAAAACTTTTGATTAATAGATTCAATTAGGCTAGTTGATTTTATATAGGTATAAGTTACAGTATGAACTAGATAAATAAAAAAAATATGCAAGCTTTAAAAGGAGCAATTAAATTTACTGCATCAAACCAGAAGGATGGTTAGCGATGAAGTGCTTGATAAAACTGGCATCAGATTGTCTTTAACGGTGGTCTGTTGAAAAAGCCAATCAACCAAAATCCGGCTCGAAGGACCATGAAACGGGAAACACCGCATAATTTAACTTCCATGCTATTATGAGAAATAATAAAACATCTATCAAACGCAGAATGCTAGGTAGTTCCAACAATATACTCGGGGCGCTGGCCGGCAGGTTTGATAGCCTGCTGCTGAGCAATTTTATTTTATTAAAATATCTAAATAAATTATATTCTAAGTCATTTAATTTTAATTTATTTTAAGTATAGCTTATTTTTATTTATGTGTTAGGTCAAATTGTATTAAGTATATAAATTGTGTTTATAAATTATGGACTTAGAAAAGAATTGAATAATTTGCCTAGATTAAACACCACATATTTATTATGTAGATATAAATTAAGAGGAGTATCATGACAAAACTGGATATAAAACAGCCTTTTGTTATTCTAGTTACAGGATGGGCATGGACACCTGCACCAATTCCTAAGCAACATCAGAGCTCATGAGACAATGGCCATCTACGGGCAGCTATATTTTTATTGAGGAATTTTAGCTTTATATTTTACTACGATTGTTTTAAGATGTGTCGTTTATTTTTAGATGTCTGACATAACCAAGTGTACTTTTTGTTCCTACGGTGAAATAAATGAGTATGTGTATAATACAGGTCTTTTGATTTGAAGCAAAACCCATTCTGAAGATTTGAAAGAAAACCGCACAAAAGCGTTCGATCCCTACTTACGCAAACAAGCATCTGTGGAAAACTATTTGTTGACGTATGGGTGATCGGTGGCCTAGCCGTGGGGCGTCGGCAGTAAAATATTGCCCCTCCTCTCCGTGGATGCAGTAAGAGTCTGCTAAGGGATTCTTCCAGCAGATGGGCAGCAGCGTCTTTCCATGTATCAAAAACCCGTACTGCGCTCGCCAACAGTGCGTAGTGATCCATGAGGGAGGCCTTTGTCCAGCAGTGGCAGTTGTTGATGATGATGATGATGATGCCGTTAACGGTTGTCCCCGTGATTTTTTGTCTTATACGCAAAAGGTTGCTTTGATTTCACCAGGACAAGTTTGCTTGTCTGCACACATTTGTCAGGGGTTTGTATATTATGTATGGTAAGTAAACATTGTATTCTATCAATAAACCCATACGGCAAGCTGTGGTTTCTTTGTTTGGATGGTGATGAGTGTAAGGCCTTTGCATCTATTAAGATGATTTATACAGCATCAGCAACTGGTAATCATGCTGTACGGGACGCTGCAGTGCCTGGGACATTGTTAGATGGATTAGGCTTGCCCAGCACCTATACCATCCTCTCAGCTTAGTCAGCTATTATTCAGAGGAAAGAACAGGTCAATACGTCTGAAGCTTACTAAGCCGCGGGTTACCTCACGATGTTTCCTTCACCGTTAAAGCACGTGTTAAGTGTGCACATACATTTTTCAAGAAAGAAAAATCCATTGGTGCACTGCCGGTATCGAACCCACGACCTTCGGATTGAAAGTCGGGGGTACATACCACATGGCCAACACGGCTTTTATGATGAGTGTGTGTCTTTATTTATTTATCAATTACCTGATGGCGGTTTGCGACGACAAAAGATGAAATTGTAAAACCAAAAGCGTATTACCGAAATATATTCTATGAAGCTTACTTAAGCTTTTTACCGATAAACAACATAAAAAGTAAAATAAAGCTATGAAATGCTAAAAAAAGTAATCTCCTATTATCTAAGTAGTAGTAGTATACTATAGATGATCTATACAGCGTCAGCAACTTATAATAACATTGTTGGGATTAGGCTTGCCCAGCTCCTATTTTTTGTTACTCTATTCTGTATTTAACAAGGTATGAAAGAGTGAGTGAGCGGTAACAAATATCTGAAGCGAACGAATTCAATGAGGCGTTTTCTTTAAAAAGTAAAAATTTCAAAAATAATTATTTTAAACCTTACAGATGGCGTTAGTTTTTTTTTTACCGGAAGGAAACACAATTTGACAATGACAGCAATTGTAATCAATCACAAAGTTGTTTTCTCCGCTTACCAGCTCCATCTGTTTGGTTTAGTAGAAAACACTTTTTTATTTTTTACTGAAAACGGCTCATTACGAACTTTATTGAATTTTAATGTGTCTTGTTCTTCTTTTGTAAATTGACAACTCTATGTAGTTTTTGCTCTATGGAATAAACACTTATTGACTTTGACTTTGCATAAAACGGCTTATGGCCAAGCGTATTCACTCACCTGCTAGAAATCTTGACATCAAAGTGCGGAGGCAGCAATGGCGCCTCATCAGACCCCGGTTCCACCAACGGCTGGACTTCCTCCTGCTCCACTCCAAGCAGGATGTCCCCTCGCGTCTGCTCCGGCGCCAGGACCCCGTACTGGGGGGCAGGGAGGGGAGCCAGGAAGTCCCGGGACTGGAAGCGGTTGATGAAGGGCTTTGGGGGGGAGAACGGTGCGTACAGGCCTGGCTTGTGGTAGGGGGTTGTCATGACGGACCTGGATGGAAGACGATGTTTAATGTTGCAACTGTCTTGACTTACTACATTCATATCAATACGCGGAGACGGCGTAACTGAGTGCGTCTTGCGTCGAGTGCACGACGGGACGCGGAGGTGGCGAGTCGCGAACCGTGTTCACCCTGACGAAGGCCCTCGTACCCCATAAGGGTCGAAAGAGTTGGTGCCGCCACCAACAATAACAAGTACGTGAACATTACCGCTAATTTGATATAAACGATGGTTAATTATCTTAGTATAAGATTGAGTGCTTTAGGTTAGGAGAAGTAAGTACCGCTTATAATATTGTAGTCGATTCTGTTGTTGCACTTGCTAGCTAAAGCTAATTCATATGACATTAATTGATTTAGCAGTTTGCGGAAATCCATTTCGATATCTAAATGTACAACAAATATTAGGCAACAAATCGGTTAACCAATATCTAATGAGGAATAACGAGAGAGAAATTATTGCTTAATATAATAATACACTCAAAAGAATTGCTTTCGATTGTTTTTTCAAGTGCTTATTAGATACAGGTTAACGGATATGTTACTAAATGTTTGTTGTTCATTTAAATAATGAATATGACGTTAACAGTTTCAGTTAATGACACATTAACTTCACTCCTTAAACCTTACACCAATTTAACCTAGCTAAAAACTGTGATACTGCTAATTAAATTAATTAAGTTTAAAGAGTAGGTACAACAGAATCGACACTTCATCCCATTATCATCAGTTTGATATTACAGTTGTTGAAGATAGTGAATTATTTGCTGTTTGCCCAAAAACTATCCACATCTTTAACCAATCTGTGTTTTCATGCTTTTTAACCGACAGGTTCTCGAGTCGTGCGTATGTTTATTATATCAAAAATCATCAATATTAAAAGAACAAGAACTCGGAACTCTACAATGTTAAAAAATAACGGGTTGCCATATTCAAAGGTGCCTTCCGTAGGGAATTCCGGCGGTATAATGTTGCCCCTTCTCTCTTGCTCGATGGGCCTTTGGAAGATGGGCACATCCTCTTTCCGTGTAATAACGTCCCGTACTGCGCTCGCCAACCCGCCTGCCAAGCGTGGTGAGTATGGCCACAACACCCTCACCTTGGAGACCCATGACGGAGGCCTAGTTCAGCCGTGGACGGCTGAGATGATGATGATGATGTGTTTCACGGACGCAATATATTCCACGAAACACCAAACCAACTTTCTATTTTTAAATAAGAAAATCTCCACGCTTGGCAGGCAGGCAAGAAAGGAGGGCAACATTATACTGCTGGCACCCCACGGGTAAATAGATAGTTGTGCAGAATTTGTGCTAAATTCTGTAAAAGTATGCTGCCTCTTAGTGTTACATTCCCGTTACCATCAAGTTATAGAGTTTTACGTCATTATGCTAATATAATCGAATGCCGACAGCTCGCTTATTTACAAAGCTTTTATCTTAAAAGAAATGTACAGTTACCTCCGACATTATGTACTACCTACTTACCTTCGATATTCACTAGAATACCTA
Organism: Pasiphila rectangulata; assembly: GCA_963082625.1. Classification (NCBI taxonomy): domain Eukaryota; kingdom Metazoa; phylum Arthropoda; class Insecta; order Lepidoptera; family Geometridae; genus Pasiphila; species Pasiphila rectangulata. The sequence goes on along the minus strand of OY720256.1, from coordinate 15,997,001 downwards.
AAAATATATTTATCTTCTTAAGGCTATGATATTCCAATTAACCTATTTTCGATTTAATTTTAAATCATCAAAATATACCCTTTGTTTCGATCGGAAATAAATATAATGTTATATTATGTTGAATAAACGTTTCTGATTATTTAGCGGTCCGTAACACGATATTTTTCACTTCACCTGATAGTAAAAAACTATAAAGGAAGGATATATTCTGCTCGTTTTTGTGGTTTTGCTTCAAGTGCATCAATGTTTTTCATTTCCTTGAAATGTTCTACCTGTATATGTACCTACATAAGTGTAGTTAAACACTATAAAAATTAAAATCCCTTAACAAATTATCTGCAGATTTTACAGACATTTGTCCCGAGGCATCGAACGAGGAATCGAACCCGCAACCTCTTGTGTCACAGGCGGACCTTCACCCGCTGCGTCATAGAGGTCGTTAATAAAGTCAATCATCAGTTTTCCTAGCATGGTCCACTCTTAGACACCCTTACTTATACTCCTACTTATACTCTTACTTATAGCTTTTTAAGACGTTTTGTCAGTCTTTTTACACGTGCCAACTCTGGATACAATACACCAAAAAAGCGATTGGAGGCATCAAAGTTGCTTACAATAACATATTTAGAAAGCTCTTTGGTTTAGAATGGTGCTGCAGCGCCTCCGGGATGTTCTTTGAGGCGAGAGTAAGCTCCTTTGATGCCATCCAAAGAAACCGCATGGCTAAATTCATGTCCAGGGTTGACATGTGTAAAAATAGTATTATTGTTAGTCTATCAGATAGGCTAATCCAAACGACAATATTTAAACGCTGGATGGAATTGACATCCTGAGCTATACCTACCTACCTAAATGTAGCCTAGCCTGTATACCTGTAGATGTAGTTTAATATCTAATTTTATTTTATTTTCTATTTAGTTTGTAATATTGATATGGACCTTGTCTGAAATAAAGATAAATTATTATTATTATTATTATAGGACAATTATATTTGTCCGGGTATTTACAAAAAACTGTATCTAAGTATTCTATCAATCATCTGGTTTCCATAGCTTTGCTCAGTTTGAGACTGTGTTGTGTGTCCAGCATTATTTATTTATTTATTTTCGTAGACCCACAGTTACATTATTGTTTTTTAATACACTGTGAAACATGTACTATTCATAAACCAAATCGAGTCTACATTATATTATTAGCACTTTTATCCCTTTATTTATTCATTTCTCATTTTAAACGTCCTTATAGATGATTTATACAGCGTAAGCAACTGATAATCATGCTGTAAAGGACGCTGCAGTGCCCGGGACCTGGGATTAGTCAGCTATTAGTCAGAAGAAAATACAGGTCAATACGTCTGAAGCTAACTAAGCCGCGGGTTTCCTCACGATGTTTCCTTCACCGTTAAAGCGTGTTCAGGTGTTAAGTGTGCACATACATGTCAAGAAAGAAAAATCCATTGGTATATACAAAGTATAAACGCAATATACAAAGCTCAACCTCCTAGTGGTAGTAAAACCCATCCACCATCCATTAGTGGTAGGCTTGAAGGCGCCAGGGTACGACGATGACGTCACATACGGCGCGTTCGTCGTACTCCACGTGAAGGTCGGCCGGGTGGTCGGCTGGGGAGTGGTCTGCCGGGGAGTGGTCGGCCGGGGAGTGGTCGCCTGGGGGAGGGGCGTGACATCATCACGGTTTTCGAACGCCATCTGGTCTGTGAGGTGGGCGATGATCTGCATAGCTACGGGAAGGTAGGAGTCGGATAGCTGCACTTGCTGTTTAGCTGATGATACCTGGAAGAGAAGGTTACTTTCAATGTGTGTAAGCATTCATCATCATTACCCAGAGTAGTAGTACTACTAGTACCTAGTAGTTGTTAGTAAAATTAGAAGTTGTAAGTAGTTGTAAAGTAGAAAAGTAGTTAGTAGAGTAGTATTAGTTATCACTAGATGTAGAAGAGCAGTAGTAGTAGGATAATAGTTGTAGTGGTAGTAGTTGTAGATTAGTTTTAGTAGAGTAATAGTAGTTATAGAAGTAGATTGTTGATTCTGAGGCGGTAAAGTTCTCAGTAAGGGGACAGTTAGTTATTTGTAAAAGAAAATAAGTTACTTGATTCATCTCTCTTAATATCTGTGTAGGTGTCCAATTTCATGGAGTATTGCCACGCGAGAGGGTAGCAAATAACAAAGTCACTGTTACAACAAACACATAGTCACTGTTACCACAAACACAACTCTTGGTATTGAAAGTGACCTATTATGTGCAGTGGGTAAAAAGACTCGGAAGGTGGGTTCAATACCCGCTGCGAGATAATTACATTATAATGATGGGACACTTGGCCAGATGGTTTCTTTATCGCTTCTATCCCTCACGTGGAAAAGAAAAGAGTGAGTGAATAAGTGAGGCCAGTACGAAACAAGAGGCAAAATAAGGGATTTTCATAAAAAATAAGGGAATAGTCCAGACGACGAGCTATGTACTTTTAGGCTTAAGTTTTATTCCTGCTGTAGATTTAGTTTCTTTTTCAATTTGTTTACATACACCTAAGGTCCGGCCAGAATACCAGCGTTGGCCCATTATCTTCATATGGGTCGACTCACACCTGCTGAGGCAGGACCTATTTGGCACTATACTCCAGCCACTTTCGATGTAGAATATTTAACAAACCGTCAAACTTAAAATTGAATTGCTTCGTAAGGGTTAGTTTTTTGACCGAGTTAATAGTAATTTCTATTGAAGGTCACAAATCGCCAATAATTTTATTGAGAAATGTATATAAAAACCAACTGAAAGAAAGTTATTTTTATGTTAAGCTTTGACAGTTTGTTAATAAACATTCTACATCGAAAGGTGCTGGAGTATAATAGGTTTATAATATTTTTTGTGTTGTATAATGTACGTGTTTTTTATGTGAACCAATACATTCATTTTCATTTCACTGCATACTTTTCTTTGTGACTGGACGCAGCTCTGGATTGAGTCGTCTGGTGGGAATTGGGGAAGGCCTTAGCCCAGCAGTGGTACACCAATGGCTGATACCTAATAATAGTAACATCACCATAAAACCAATTATAGCGGCCATCATTATTTATCTGTTTGTCGGGTCAGGCTTGTAAACAATCTTCATGATTGACTCTTAATTAAGTATAACATTTATTATTACTACATGGAACAAAAAGAAATGCTGGATTTTCTTAGAACTTTTTTATAGCGCCATCTAGTCCCAAGTTAAGCTGGCAAATTCATACTAATGTACTCATCATTTCAGTCGTAAAACGTCTACTACTAAACACAGGCCTCCCTCATGGATCTCCATGAGGAGTGGTTGCCATACTCACCACGCTTGGCAGGCGGGTTGGCGATTACAGTACGGGATGTTGATACACGAAAAGACGCTTCTCGATCACGATCGACACGATCTTCCGGAGGTTTCTCTTGGTAGATTCTTACTGTATTTATGGGCAAGAGAGGACAACATTCTACTGCCGGCAACCCACCATATTGGTTTTTTGACCAGAACTTTTAGAAAAAATCTCTGAGCACGTTCTAGTCTAAGTAAAGAGGTAATTTGCGCAAAAATCAACTCTTTTATCTTCCCTCTGTTTCAACTAACTATCGCCAAAATTCCTTTATCTACCGATAGAGTAAGCAGTTAAATTTGCTAAGTGACAATTTGACCTTGAACTTTTTCTCATTAGTAACCAATCTCTTAAAAATAAACTAAATAATAAGTTCTTTAATAAATATTAATATTACACACAAAACAATATGTCATAAATTGTAAGATTGAAATAACTAATTAAATTTAACTTTGCCCCGTAACCCATTTTACTTCAACCTACTTTTAAAGCCAATGTTATTTGACAAGTTATATCACAGATAATATAATACACTAGGTTAAATGCATTGTAACATTATCTATGAATGGATAGTGGTGATCGTGAGTGCTGTTGAAGTAATCTGTTTTTTGTTTTATATTTCGCTTTACTTTGTTAACAAGTAATATTTTAATTCTATGTCTAAACCGTTTCTAGCTGTGGAGACCTATAAATAGCTTTATAAACTTTTGTATCTTGTTACTATTTAAGCATTAGTATGCCGATGGTCTTCCTAATATGAATAAATAAATAAATATATCTACGTGCTTCGTGGCACCGGCTGACCAAATTTTTTGGCGTTCACGAATCTACAATAATGTCCTGTCTCTTAGTTAAAAGTAAAAGTAGATACTATAATTTGCATACAAATAGCAACTTTGCGCCTTGAATACGAAACACAACCGTTTTTGGAGAAAGTGAAATATTTAATTTGTTGCAAAAATATCGGTATTTTGGCACTGTGGCGCAGTTCGTTTTACAGCCGGCTGAGATGCATTTTATTTATTATTTTATTATTATATATTATTTTATTTTATTATTTTCACGGTTCGATTCTCGCCGCGGGAAATGATCGTGAGTTTTCTGTAGATATTGGTCCCGGGTCTGGGTATTTTTCTATGTACGACGTGTCTGTGAATATTTAAATTTAAATTTATTTATTTAAACAAAATGCACAGTCCTTAATCTACATTATCCTAAATTACATATTATCCTACGACCAATAATGGATATGTAACATGTATTTACGAAAAAAAAGTATTACGTATTCTATCAACCTACTGGTACCAATAACACAAGCTCTGCTTACGTTATGGCTAGATTTAAAGCATTAATATTTTTATTAACTACAAAAATAACATCATTTATTTTTTGCTACATCGTCTCTTAACACAAACTAAAGTTGTCCCCAAAAACACTGCCATGTCTGTTCAGAGGACGAGTTGGACTCGCCAGTTTTTATTTCGCCTGAACCTTAGACCTTAGAATAATGGCATAATATAGCTGCGAAGAAAACTTCTAACAAACTTAAAGTAAGCCTGGGGCCGTCTCCACGAGCGAGGGCATCGCGACGAGTCCGTGCTATAGGAATACGTGTCACGACGATAGCATCGCCGCGATTCCCTCGCTCGCTCGAATTTTTTAAAAGTATAACTGTATATGGATGGATGATGGAAGATGGACTAAGGCCGTAACAGAATGAGCCAAGAGACAGAGGCAGACCACCCGCCCGTTGGTCCAATCACATTATTAGTTCTGTGGGAGTCAGTGGACGAGAATCGCAAGGGACTGTAAACAATGGCGCATTAAAGAGGAGGCGTATACTCAGCAGTGGGTGCAAAAGGGCTGAAATGATAATGATGATGACTGTATATGCATCTCATTCAAACTCTGTTAAAATGCCATAAGTAAAAAGAGTACAGAATTATCGATTTCGGTTGCTATTTTAGCCTTACTTCTATTATGTGTTCATTCTGAGCCCTAGACTTACCAGTGGCCCCCTCAAATCCCAACCCCGCATCCGTGCTGACCATCTATGCCACGTAAGGGGTGACACTTGCAACATTACTTCGCGGGATCAAAAGGGAAATGCAGAACACGAGAGAAAAACGATAAAGTTAACCCTACTGTAATCTTACTTAACATTGGCAGAATGGTGTAAAACCAAACACAAAAGCCATAAAAAAAGAAGGAAAAACTTACCAGAGTGACAGCTGTCAGCTGTAGAGCTGCTGTGAGCAGCATCGCTTGCCGTATCATCTTCACTCGCTAGTTCTGAAACAAAATTCTTATAAATTATAATAAGTGAAGATCGAATATGCTTTATCGTACACCATCATCATCATTTCAGCCGTAAAATGTCCACTAGTGAACACAGGTCTCCCTCATGTATCTTCATGAGGGGTTGCCAGACTCACTACGCTTGGCAGGCGGGTTGGCCAGTGCAGTGCGAGATGGTGATACACGGAAAGACGCCGCTGCCCATCTCCAGAAGGTTTCCCTTAGCAGGCTTTAACTAATACACCATAACAGAAAATAATTCTTTATATTTTTTACAACAACATCCGATTTCAATGATTAAATCTAACATTTTGCTGAAAATACCAAAACCGCTGTGCTTATTACATTAAAGTATTTCCCTCGATTCATCATGAATCCCATCATCATGAATCCCATCAACGTAATGATTCATCATGAATCCCGTCGTAATGACTCATCTTGAATCCCATCATCGTAATGATTCATCATGAATCCCATCATCGTAACTGGGTTTAAAGCACAGGTTTAAAGGCAAGCAAACATTATTAGTTGGAAAACTCAACCGAAAGTTTAAATTTACGTCAAAACACTACACCATGATATAATCTTTTGCCAAGCGTGGTGAGTATACCAACAGCTTCCTCTTAATCTCGGAGATCCATGAAACTTTTGTCCTACGGCTGACATGATGATGATGATTATCGGTTGAACACTGATTTAATGCCATCTACAGAGATCTTCTGCTCATTTCCGGAAGTTATGAAGCAAATGAATCATCATCATCATCATCACTTCAGCCTTAGGACTGTTGCCCACGTCCACTGCTGGGCTGAGGCCTCCTTCACGGATCTCCAAGATCATGAGAGGGTAGTTACCATACTCACCACGCTTGGCACAGGATTTTACATCCAGGTTATGTTTCAAATCAATATTTTAGCTCATCCATGAGTCGTCAAGACTTATTAATTATTTTCCCAATCACTGGATTTTTATCACCTTGTTTGCGAAGACAGATTTATTAACAAACATAACAATGTAACCAACATGACTCATAAACCAAAGCAGCCTCGTAAACCTCGCAGTGACTGTAAAAGGGACATTGTAAAGTATCTCAGGGTTATTATGGTGTTCGGATGCGACGCACTGCATGATACATAGCATCGATATCATCATCATTATCACCCGAGCCGTAGGACGTCCACTACTGAACATAGGCCTCCCTTATGGATCTATAGATTATGAAGGGTTGTTGATTGCAACAACCCTTCGCTTTGCGTATTGACGCACCACGCTTGATTGGGTTGGCGACAGTAAAGGATGCTGATACACGGAAAGAAGCTGCTGACCGTCTACCGGAGGTATCCCTTAGCAGATTCTTTCTGTATGAGTGTTTTCTTTATCGTTTTGTCTAATGAGTTTTCAGTAAAAAAGAAAACACAGGCTCTCTTCTATACCCGAGAGATGGCGCTGGCAGCGGAGAAAGTAAGTTTGTGATTAATCACAATTGCTGTCGTTGTCAAATTGTGGTACCAGTAAATGAAAACTTACGCCATCTACCTCTATATGGTTCGAGGAACTTTTTGAAGTTTTTTTTTTTAAAGAAAACGCCTCATTACAATATTAATTTCCTGTTAAAGATGTAACTTGTCGGTGGCGATTCTGTTTTTGCACTAACTAGCTCAGGCTAATTAAATTGACGTAATACGGACATGCCGTGGGGTGCCGGCTGTAGAATTATACCCCTCCTCTCATGCCCATGGATGCAGTAAGAGCCTGCTAAGGGATACCTCCGGAAGATGGGCAGCTGCGTCTATCCGTGTATCAACATCCCATACTGCGCTTACCAACCCGCCTGCCAAGCGTGGTGAGTATGGCAACTACCCCTCATGGAGATCCATGAGGGAGGCCTGTGTTCATCAGTGGACGTTTTATGGCTGAAATTATGATGATGAAAGACCGTAAAAATGACCTTACACACTAACAAATTATTGAGGCCTTAATTATTTAAGTTAATAATTATATTTTATAGATATACATAAAAAAAACACCAAGGCTGATCACAGATCTCTGCAGATCAAACATTTTCATCTATACATCTGCTCTCTAGAAAGCGATAATATCTTTCTCAGTAAGATATTATCGCTTTCGCTTACGAAAACCTTTAACATTTTCTTGATTGGTTAGGAAAGCCGGCGCCGGCATTATTATAGTTGACGAATGACCTGACCTGTGACCCCGTAACCTCTGCCCGAGTTGACCTCTGCCCTAGAGGCTTGTTAGCAGAGTTACGGTGTTTGTGTATGGGTATCGGCTACATCATTTATATTGTCCTCGCTAATTGATTGTTTCTTAACATATGGTAAGTTAAGGTTGATAAAGGTGTCTTTATAAGTTATTTTACTCAAGAAACTTAATACGATCATTAAGTTTGAGTTATGAAGATCACTGAAAGTATATAACGAAGTTTATTTAATGATTTGATTCTTGAGTATTTCGATTAATATACCATTATGTAGTAAATCAAACTATAGAATATGCAGGTATTTTTCATATGGCAAACTAATTTGATTTTTGACATTAAATTACATACTTCAGCATAAAACATTTGTTTGATTCAATTTAATAAAAGCAAGGTTAAATAGTATGTTAATAAAATGACACTGCTGGACATCAAACAACAGAACCAAGCCACAAAGTAAAAAGTAAGCAGACTGTGTGTTTTGGGTACCAGATGTCTTAATGCTGTTTATTAGACCCAAAAGCAAATATCTGCAGAAACCGCACATTTGCCCCAAAGCGGCATGAAATCCGCAACTTCTTGCATTTAATATGCCGGTCATCAATCATTTAGTCAATAAACTCAAATAAAGCAGTCTGCCTTGGTTGGTGTTATTGTGTTCTGTATAAAGTTTGTTGACATATTATGCTTATTTTTACCAACACTCTCACAAAAACTGTAAAACTCGTAAAACTCTTTCAAGCTAGAGAGCGCGTGTCCTTCAAATAATTATTTAATTTTCCGTTTAAAATCTCCTAAATGTGCCAGATTTTCATCAGTAAGCGTCGAAATATCGGGAAACTCAAGAAGACTCAATTCATAGAATATATCCCGTCAATATTCCATATTTATAACCTATCAGAGCAACCAAGTACTCAAAGTTCAATACGAAATTCCTAACCCAGATACAGCCTCATAGAATAACTGTACCACCCGCCCTTATCTCAATTTAGTAACTGTATTCTAGGTACCCCGGAAGGCTGTATGCCCTAGACTTGCCTAGTGCCTACACAATGGCCTGGTTCGGCCCTGGTATGGTAAGTTCTAGATAATAGTACCTACCTGCAAAGGACCGGCCCTAACGGGATCTGGGAATCTGCACGACGATCTTATTTTGATGAAATTTGAAACATAACGAGATAACATAAATACAAATCGATTGTCGTGGAGGAATTTCGTATTATAAAATAGTTTAAAAGGTTTTTTAAGGGTTCGATTTTCTTTGTCCGAGAATGATTCAGCCATACATCGACTGCTGGACAAAGGCATCCCTCATGTATCCACAAGAAGTGATCATGAGGAATTGTTGCCATACTCACCACGCTTGCAGGCGGGTTGCCGAGCGGAGTACGGGATGTTGAGACACGGGAAGACGTTGCTGCCCATAACCCATGCAAATTCTTACTGCATCCACGAGCAGGAGATGAGAAGCAACCTTCTACTGCCGACACCTCTCGGCTAGTAAATTGATATCCCAAATAAAATTAAGATTTTATTGAGAGTGCGTGAGATATGAGTTTTACTTGGGGTTTATAAATAACAGTAGCTCTGTGACCTTTTATTAGGGTTTCGTAGTAAGAAACCCTTCTAGTTTCGCTTTGTCTGTCTGTCTGTCAGTCCGTCTAAAAACTATAAGGGTTTAAGCTAGCTTTTTAGTTTCAGAGAAATAATTAGGTACTTAAATAAATGATGCGATTTCCTAAACATACCGTAAACTATACGATACTTTAAACATAAAACTCAATTAACTCCTGTTAGTATGTTTTGGTAAACGTAAAAATGATACACCAACTTTTGAAAATAGGTCTACGCTTAGCTATGGAACTCTACATAGGGCGTGGCCCGACATGCATCTGGCCTAATTTATTTATGAATACTGAATGTCAGTATTTATTTTAAAAGTAAGCTACATTTACTCACAGCTTTTAGGGAACGATATCTACAGACTGGAAGTAGGAAGAAAGACATAAGAATGTTGCCCCTCCTCTCTTACCTGTGGATGCAGTAAGAATCTGCCAAGGGACACCTCCGTAAAATGGGCAGCAGCATCCTTCGGTGTATGAACAAACCGCATTGCACTCCCCAACCCGCCTGCCAAGCGCGGTGAGTATTATGGCAACAACCCACCCCCACAAGATCTTTGAGATATATGAGGAAGGCCAATGTCTAGCAGTGGACGAGGATAGTAGTTCTTCAGCAAGGGTTTGTCGTTTTTCATGACATAGCTCATTATAAACTTGTTAAATTTGAAACAACGGACCTTTCCCCTTATTATGTCCTAAAAGGCAAAACACACCTGCGTCCCAGCGTCCACCCACAGACAGTAAACCCGGGATCGGACTAATTCACCGAGTATTCGCAAAAAAGAAATAAAACAAGCTTTTTTATCGTTTTTCGTACATTATCGGGGCAATCACGGGCTTTGGGACTCCATGCATTTACACAGAATGCTGGTTTACATGTTATCGGAAGTTTTATAAGGGCCATAGATAACGTTGTTTACGTTTAATTCGTATGCGTACTTACAGTGGAATTTGTACCCTTATAATTATTGAATTTTATTATGTTAAAAAAAGATCTTTAACCACTGAAAACTTAAAAAAATACGTTTTGGCTATTTTCCCTCTCCTGCCCAACGTAATGTGAGATCGGTACGACATGTCTGCCTTTTCCTATATGCTTTGTCAGACGTCAATTTAATATTCACTCATTTAACACTTTAAAAGATATAACAAATTAAAAATTAAGCTATAGCGGCATCTCTTGTCCTTGCTACTGAATGAAACTTCAGACAATGAGCGGGGATTAACCTGTAGATGGCGCTAAATCGGTGCTCAACCGATATGACTTTATCAAAGATTTCGACTAATTCCTAATCGAATTCCGTTACCTTGTTGGTTAGAGCACTTCAGGCTTTAGAGTCAAAAATCGATTGGATCGACGTAGGTTCAAACCCTTTCGGAATTGAAAATTTTGAGAAGGTTTTTAATTTTCTTGAAATGTTATACAAGTGACTATAAAAAATACAAATGATAATACGTAATATTTATAAAGTCCATACCGATGGGTTCCCAACAAGTTTAAAAATTACGAATCACACGAGGGCGTTCTAGGGATTTTTTAAATAGTCTCTCAACTAGTCACACAATTACATTAAACAATGTTTCAACGAGTCATACATAAACAAAACAGTAAAACCAAAATGGCAACATACTAATGTTAGCTACGTACAGTTTAGACAAGTATATGTTATTCAAATGGAATGAAGTGAAATCATATAATTATTAAATCCTTTACAACATTAATTTGACATATTATATACCGCAATTATCAAGACCTTACATTAGGCGTTTATTAATGTTTGCCTGCGACGTCGGCATGTTTTCTGTGCAAATGTATCCACAGGATAAAATAACTCGGTTCGGTCGGAAAAATTCAAAATATAAATAAATTTCGGCAATGACCTCGGGCTTCGGGCCTTGGGCTGTCAGCAGGGCCCTGACAACATTTCCATTTCTGAATTAAGATAAATGATATCTAGAGGCTTTATGTGAGGTAGGTACAACTTTTTTTAAATGGAGAAGTGATCAGATCTAAAAAATATATCTTTACGTACAGCCTTTATTTTACGTGGGGCGGTACAAAATTTCGAATCATTTCAATTTAGGTATTTGTGGATATATTTATTTTTTATGGACATTTTTTAGAAATTACAAAGAGTGTGTTAGGTAGTTAAATAACGTTAAAACAAGTTTACTCAAAACCAAACTTAAACAAAAACTTATTAAGACTGACAAAATAATAGTCTTACTTATGTTAGCTTGCTACGTGATTGCGGTAATACTGAGGCAGAGTCCATTTTTTGACCTCACGCAGCATTGTTTGTACCTGTTTAAAACTTGTATAACATTGTAAGCCTAATTTGATTATTTTATGTTTTCTTTATAATTTGTATAGAGGTATGTTGTGTGTGTGTCAAAAATAAATGATTTTCTTCTTCTTCTTCTATGTTAATTTTTAAGGTTCCTTACCCAAAGGGTAAAAACGGGACCCTATTACTAAGAGTCCGCTGTCTGTCTGTCCGTCCGTCTGTCTATCTGTCTGTCTGTCACCAGGCTGTATCTCATGAACCGTGATAGCTAGACAGTTGAAATTTGATGTATTTCTGTTGCCGCTATTACAACAAATACTAAAAACAATAAAATAAATACTTTTGGGGGCTCCCATGCAACAAACGTGATTTTGATTGAATAATGTTACGGAACCCTTTGTGCGCGAGTCCGACCTGGCTGATTTTTCTGTTGTTGGTAAATAAAAACATTAATCTTGGCTCATTTGTCTGGTTATTCGCCTGCATCATTAGAGAACATAAACATTTAAAGATTAAAAAACAATAACGATTAACCTAGTAAGTATTTGTATTCGGATTGTTCCACTTGAATCACCTAAGTGAGTTTAGCTCCTCACCTAGGTGATTTTATTAAAATTTATTAATATTGTAATTATATTCGTTCATCGTAGCATAACTTAGAACTATTATAGTGACGTTAGGGAGGCTGAGTCCATTCAGTAGTGGACGTTTTACGGCTGAAATGATGATGATTATTACGTACACTCAATAAAATAAAACCGGGCAAGAGCGAGTCTCACTCGCGCACCGAGGGTTCCGTGCCATCATACAATATAATGTATTATGGTAAAGGCGGTTTATATTTGTTGGAGAACCTTGAGAGCGCCATCTCTTGTCTGATAGCGGAAATCATGTAGATTTTTTACACTTGAATTGATTTTTAAAAATATATGCTAATTAGAGAGTTCGTTATAATTTTCCTGTAATCTCTACATACACTTCTAATAGCAATAAAAGCTTCAGAGGTTTACGTCCGCAAACTTCGGAGATAAGGGGGGAACGCTATTTTTTTCAACGTTGTGAATAAGTCAAAAACTATACGGCTTAAAGGACGAATAAAAACTGTTTAATAATGTGCAAATGAATAGGTACCTTTCATATGATACCCCACACAACCTAGTAACTTAACTTAATAATTTGAGATCCCCTATCCGCCCCCCTGCAATCATAATAAAAATATTTTTTAGCATTTTCATAATGCTATATTAGTAAAAAAGTATTATCTTTAACCATTTCAAATTTCGAGTCGTTAGCATCAGTAAGTTCTCTAGATATCCACTTGTGACAGACAGACAGACAGACTGATTCTATAAGGGTTCCTTTTTACCATTTTGGTCCGGAACCCTTAAAATATATCCGAAAATAAACATCATAAGTTTAATTCTAGGAGATTTAAAAATACTAAATCTCAAATCTTAACATTTCCACGACAGCATACTAGACTTGTACAAGTTGAGCCACAAATAGAATATTAAATACTCACCGATACAATGTTGTTCTAACTGTATTTAACTGTGTGTATCGCACGGACGTGTTACCCTGCGCGCGCGCCACCCGGCACTGCCAGCCTCCGGCCGATGACCCGAAGGCAGTGTTTTGATCCTAAAACTGGGTTGAGCGGTACTTGCGGGGGGAATACGCACCGAACTGTTACTGCGTTGCTAAGCTTTACAAAAGCCTCAACTACAAGACAAGAATCGCAGAAGGATATTATAGTGAACGAAAATAAAATTGAACAAAACATCGAACAGACCTAGTGATGCCCTGCCTGACTATCATAATTGTTTAGTGTCAAAGTCAAATTCAATTACTGTTTAATCAATGAAGCAAAAAGCTACTTATACATACAATTTACAAAAGTAGAACAAAACATATTTATAATGAATAAAGCACATGATTGAAACCGTTCGCTTCAGATAACATTTTCCAAGTAAGGGAAAGCCCCAAGAAGAAACCTCACTCTTTTACTCCTATTCATTGTCAGCTATAAGCAAAATCTTTGCTATAAGGCATATAATCGCAGGAGAATATAAAGTGAAGCTTTTTAACCTACACGAATTCTATTTTTAATAAAATGTCAATCGTTGGTATGGCTTTAAAAGTGAACAAAACATAGGACAGTCCAATTGGTGCCCTGCCCGACTACAATAATTGTTTAGGGTAGGTAATTAAGTCACAATTGAAATAACATTGTCTTTAACCTTTTATTCAACCAAAAATTAAAATTCATAATAAAGGGCGGAGTTAATTTTAATGGTGGAATGGCGCGTTAAGGTCCAACTAGTCGTGGAGGCAACGTCGTCAGTGGGCGCGGCCTAAATGTATGCTATCTCACCTGACATAGTATGTTTACCCGCGCGCTAGAATGAAATGCACAATGATTCATTCCTAAACCGACCGCGCAAAAATATGTGAATAGACTTTTAGCACAAGGGTTATTATAGAAAAACTTGAGTGTAATCTTTTCAAAATAACATTTTTTTCAACTTTTGAATAATTAAACTATGTCGGAACAGCGTTTATTTTTGAGTTTTCTTTCTCCTTATATTATTTAGTTTCGTCCAAAGTTGGGCTAAAATCAGTGTTGAAATACGAAAGTTTAGAAGCTTGTATTTTTGAAATAAATACTTTTTTTAAAGTTTGGGGTATATACAAACATAGATTATGACGAGATAAATTGATATAATCCTTAGTGTTGGATGGTTAACGTCAAACAGTGGAGTAGTTACCCTTCCACGTTTGTATGGAAAGATGTGCGACTCGTTCATCCTTAACCATCTTACAAAAATATTTATATTTATATTCAACAAAAGTGTATGGTACCATGATCAGTAGGTACTTAAGAATCCATAAGGGGGGCCTATATCTAGCAGCGGTCGTCCTAAGACCGAGATGATGATGAGGTATTTCCCTACGATGTCGAAAAGTCATAAAGTCATGTCGATAAGTCGATATGTCAGATTCTGACTTATAGTTTGTTATTTTTACAGTGTTTAACCACACTTAGGTAAAACATTTTCAAAGAAATGAATAACCTTATCTAAGCTTTTACGGTTCCGGTGGGATTCGAACCCACGTCCGTCAAATCGATACTTGACGCTTCCTTAAGCCGGATGTGCTTTGACCGTTAAGCTACAGAATCCATGTCGGGACTCGCTGAAATTCTTGATAAGGTGATGTCGGCAACCGAAGAGCGCCATCTATAGGTAACTACTAGAGTTCTCTTTCTCGTTTTCTTTTCTGACATAGTATATATAACTACTGCCCGCCACAAACCCCTGCTTGTACAATATATCAGAGGGCCTAGACAACGTAACAATCGATTAGCGAAAGCGATAGTAGAAAAGTCCAAAAATGTATGGATTTGACATAAGCCTTAGATATGTCACGTGATCTGTTTTCATAATGGTAGACAATGTACACACATTTCTATTCCATCAAACGAATCGACAACATCGAACGATTATTTCCATACAAATGCCTAGCCAAGTTACACTTTTGACAAGCGATTTCGCTTCGTAGTCGATTCTCTTGATCGAAACGCTAGCGAACGCTAAGACCCTGTAGATAACGAAACAACATGGCAATTTCATAAACAGCTGTAGGAAGAAATCATTGTTAGAAGTGTTTATTGTGTTGTTTTTTTTCTTATTTCAATAGAATTTTAGTGCTAGTGTGACTTAGGTGTACCTAGTAGTGTTTTTATTCTAAGAATGGAAAGTGTTGATGAAATGCCAGAATCACTATTTACGAGAACACTTTAGACTCAGCAAAGGCATAAATAGAAAGCTTTGTCGTGAATTACGTTCTTCAACCTCATTAAAAGGATATTTAGAGATATCTCTGGAAATAAAGGTAAGTCTTATGTATATTTTTTGTTGTGTATTGGTATTGGTAGTCACATGAAATACCGTATTATCCATTCTATTATAAATTTCCTTTTTTCAGGTGCTTTGCGCCCTAAACTTTTTTGCGACAGGGTCGTATCAAAGGGTTGTGGGAGTTACCCAGCACTTGACTTGATGTTGTAGCTCTCAATCACAACAACATCATCAAAAAATGGATTGTTTTCCCTCAAACACCACAAGAACGTTCTCAAATCAAAGAAGCGTAAGTAGTTGTTTGTATCGTACCTAGTACTTATTATTTATTACCTATGTTACCCACCTAGAGTTCAATTGAGGATCAGTAAAGTTATATCAAATTCATTAAAACCAGTACTTACACATTAATCATTATGTATGACATAAGAATGAAATATCTTTTTAAATTTACCAAATTGGACCATTACCTACCTAAGAAGATATTAAGTAATAAACATTATGCTCTTATATTTTTTTCATCATCTCATTTTATTTTTACAGTTTTCAAAGGAAACAGTTTGCCAGGGGTCATAGGGTGCATTGATTGCACTCATATTGCATTTGTAAAGCCGGTGGAGAACGAACATCTTTATTATAATAGGAAAGGATATCACTCTTTAAATGTTCAGATGGTAATTATTACTTACACTTACCTAGGTACTTACTACACAGGTGAAATGCTTTAAAAGTCACTTTTTTAATGCGGTCTATAAAACATCCTCTACACATCTTTTTACTTAAGTATATCTATAATGGCTTATTATTTTTATAGGTATGTAACCACAACTTAGAAATAATTAATGTCAATTCCAAGTTTGGTGGTGCCACACATGACTTCCACATATGGTCTGCAAGTATAGTGGAGCCATACATGCATTCATGAAAGCGGGGAACATGTTTGATTGCTGGGTAAGACAATAAACATTAAATTTAATTAGTAGTAGATAAGAGAACCTTGGGAATAACTATAGTAAATAATAAGTTTCTTTTCTAATTAGACATTAATATTAAATTTAGTTAGGGCAGGTAGGTACCTGCCCTCATAAACAACCAATGTTAAGTAAGTGCTGTTTGTTTTCTTGCAGGGGATTCTGGTTATCCACAGCAACCCTGGCTGATGATGCCTGTTTAAAATGCTGCACCCAGGTCTCGGGAAGAAATATACACATCTCACCACATGCAAGCCAGAAACTGCATTAAGCGTTGCTATGGTTTGCTGAAGTCTTGTTGGAGGTGCTTGCTTAAAGACAGTGTGTCAGTGTCAGAAGTGGATTATAAATAAAAGTACATAGTTAAAGTTAAAAACATCTTTTATTTTTAAACTACGTTTATTTTTATTATTATCGACACGGATGTCACGTTATCGACGGCAGCCCAGCCGTGGCAGTCAATTGTCACATTTTGCTGCATAAATGTAACAATTGATGGTCCACGGCAGGCATGTCGAAGGCTCCCGTCGACAACGCGCCGTCCGTGTCGATAATAATAAAATAAACCGTGAGTTTGTGTCTAATAAACTCACTCACTATCAAGCCGTTAGACCGCTGTCCCTAGCACTACTAGATGCCTAGAAACCTTCCTTCAGCAATATTTGTGAAATGGCTGAGGGGATTATTTCGGTCATTGTCCACCTCTACCCTAGGGGCTTCAGTCTGTGCTTGTCTCTCCTCCAACTGAAGACATCTCTGCTCTATAGCCACAAACTCCTTGTCGCTTGGTCAAATGGAGTTAGCGCCTGTCTTCTTCCGTCTTCCCACACCTTAAAATATTAGAGTTTTAGTTTAGCTGTCAGTTTTAGTTTATGTTAAATAAAATATGCATATTATGGTAGGTACATTTTTAATTAAAAATTACTTCAGTAATTAATTTACTTGATTAAGTCATAAAAGTGCTTTAAGTACTTGTATATGTATGTAGGTACCTTTTTCCACTTCTCCATGGTCTTTTGGACACCACCACCAACAGAATTTAAGGTGTTGGTCAGCTCTTGCCACAAACGATCAGCCCTCAAACGTCCCTGCGCGCCAGGCTGAGGTTTTGGAAGGTCACCGTGGCTGCAACATAACTTAAATAAATTAAAGAGCTCTTGTTCTAAATATTTCTTTGTGAATCGCGTCATTGTTTGCAGTATTGAATTCCGGCTTGAAACTTTTAAGTGTTTTATGATTATTGATTACGCCTTTGTATAGGTAGATATTAAAATGTTTTAGGTAGATACTCTAGCCTAGCAAATAACCTATAACAAAGAAAAGTAAGCAATAAATTAGGTAATATTTAATTTTTACCTTTCCATAAACTCCAGAGTTAAAAATTGTTCGGCGCTGGCTCGTGCTCTTGATTCCATCACATTCCAACAAAACAAAAATAACACTAACTACTAATTTCCAATAGGATTCCAATTTCGTCAAAGATCACAGACTTTTATATATAGTCCTAGGTAAATCAAATCAAAGTTTTACGGAAGTTTTCAAGTGGTTTTCAACTTTACAATGTTTTGTTTACAGACAATGTGCGTTTCATTTCAATGGATTAAGATTTTTTTTATCATGTTAGTTCGAAAAATCAAATAATTTTTATTTCCATTTCAAAGTGTTGTTTATGCCGTAAAATTCAAATACGCCACTCATATTATCAAAAACTCAATATCTAATGTGCCTACACTCGCAAAAAAAAATAGAAAACCTATTCGTATTTATAATCAAAGATTTGCGTTTTGCGTAGACCGGAACGTAACAGAGACGGGCAAAGTAAGAGAATGACACATTTGACGTTTGATGTCGAAAACCATAGACTAAGTGCGGTATTTAGCGATCAGACGAATAGACAAGGCGATCGCTAAGCGAAGGTTACTTTGTCTACCAATCGAACTTCGCTATCGTTGTAGCTATGACGATTGTAGAAATCGAATCGCTTCATAGCGAATGCCGGTTGTCTAGGCCCTCAGGCCGATACTGGCAGCAATGTTAGATGCGTTAACATTGTGCAATGTGGTTCAACCATTTATACTAAAATACCTCATTTGATCCAAATTAAAATATTTACGAGGACGATCGCCGAAACGTGAATTATTGGCGGTGCAGCTTTTAGGATTTTGTATTTTTCTTATTTCTTTCTCGAGTTTCTTGATCTTGCTCAAAATTGCGTTGTAGAAAAACGTTTACGCTCGAAACTTACCAACTAATTGGAACGAGTAGGTAGGCTCTAGTAGGCCTAAATACCTACTAGAGAAATAGAAAATATTTAATTACGACCCAAAGCTACTATAAAGGTAAATTAACTGTTAGATTAAAACGTTGAAATGCTGACCCGGAACCAATTTGGCACTATGGGACACATTAATTTTGGTTATATTCAGTACTCTTACTTTGTGTTTTAAATTTATTTATTGTATGATATTCTCCTTCTACTTCTTTTATGGCTTTTTGTGGTTTTAACACAATTCTGCAAAGTAACGTGATCTTAGCGTAAAGTTGTAAATTATCATAAAAAATTAAAGGTTACAATTATTTTAACTTTCTTCCTTTTTGTTCTCGTGTGATCTTTACAGTAGGTATGTCTAATATTTGACAAATATTTAACGAGCCGTTTCCAGTAAAAAAGAAATAGAAAAGAAAGAGAAAAGGTCTTGTCTTGTCTTTTTATTTTATGGCTTTTTGTGTTTGGTTTAACACCATTCCGCCAGTGTCAATTTATAAATTCGTAAGTGATTTGGCTAGCCATGTCGGTGGCCATTAACAGTCTCTAAGAGTAAAGGTGGAGCTGGCAAGCGGAAAAAGCAAGTGATTTATCTAATTGCTGTCATTGTCAAATTGTATTTCCTATCAGTGAAAGAAAACTATCGCCATCTACAAGGTCCGAGGGAACTATTTTGGAAGTTTTGAATTTTTAATAAAAACGCTTCATTATTTATTTTCCGCATTTTTTGTGTGTGGCAACTATATTTTATAGGATTTTGCTAATTGAACTTTTATAGTAATTTCTGACCTCAGCCTTTTAGATGGAATGATCAGTCTCTCAGAGCACTCTTGAGTAGTTAGTTTATAGAAGTAATGTTGAATCTAATGTCCGCATGTGTTTTTGAGGTCAATGTCTTTTGATTGGGCCGGTATCGGTTCGATTTAGAAGTATCCTATGCCCTATTCCAGTTGTGGTGCATTAAGTAGGCATTTTTGAAATATTTACAAAAAAAACCTATATAAAGTGTGAGTTTGCAATAATTTTAATTGTATCGTCCAAAGCTTTGCAATTGTTGTACCTACCGGAACGAAAACTAGTTTATGTCCTTGCTTATTTTTGAATTTGTGATCAAGGCGATCGCTGTTTTTAAATCATTCTTAGATTTTTCAAAAAAACCGACCTCTAATGTGAAAATCCTTGACTTATTGCTGAAAACACCCAAATATATGTACGCCTATAATATTTGAGTGTTTCCCTCGATTTATCATGGAACCCATTATCAGAACTAGGTGTAACAATAAGCTAACAATATGAAATGAAACAATAAGCCTAACCGCAAGGTTAAACTGAAGGCATGAAACTATTACCTTAGGGGAACCCAGCCTACTATTACAATTAATTAATTCCTCGTGGATCCCAGCATCAGAATCATTCTAAATTTCCTGTCCATTAGGCTACTCTTCGTACTCCTGTGTTGTTTTTAATTTCCTAATGACTTTGTATTCTTTCAATGCATTGTGCAATAAAGAGTTCACTAATCTATTCTATTAAAAAGTGATCGTAGACAAATACCAATCATATACGCATTACTTTATACCACAGCCGTAGGACGTCCTGATGTTAATACACGGAACGACGCTGCTGCCCATCTTCTAGAGCTATCACTTGGCAATTTTTTACTGCATCCACGAGCAAAAGAGGAGAAGCAACATTCTACTGCCGGCACCAGACGGAATCAGATGCTATTATAAAAATATTTCACAAGTAACGATTAATTGTAAACCCTTCAAAGCCCTCAAATTGATTCATAAACCTTAAATACCTATACAAAGCTTATTTAATTAACCCAAAGGTTCATCGACACTTGGTACGTTACCTGGCCTTAAGGCGATGCACTGATAAACACATTTTTTGAATGTAATTGTTTAAATTACTATGGCAAAATGCGAACTAAGGGTCTCGCAAAAAAAATAGCATGTAATATAACGTCGTTAGTGCCAAATGTGCTTTAACGATGAAGGAAACATCGTGAGGAAACCCGAAGCTTAGTTAGATTTAGACGTATTGACCTGTTTTTTCCATTGACTAATAGTTGACTAAGTTGAGAGGATGGTATAGGTGCTGGGCAAGCCTAATCCATCTAACAATGTTCCAGGCACTGCAGTGTCCCGCACATCATGATTACCAGTTGCTGACCCTGTATAAATCATCTATAATAGATGCAAAGGCCTTACTAAAAGCGTCAAAACCTTATTAGTTGTTGGATTTTACAAAGTTAATAAAATGCAATAAAAATATTTAGTTTTAATTCCGCTTATATTATTAGCATAAGCGGAATTAAAACAAAATATTTTTATTGCATTTATTGTCATGGATTTCCGCAAAGTAACGCCTGATTCCATTAATTTTACAAAGTTACCAATAGTAACTATGTAAAATCCATCCACTATTGTATAAATTTAAAGAAAATACACAAAATGTTGTGCATTTGTGTATTTTCTTTAAATTTATACAATAGTGGATGGATTTTACATAGTTACTATTGGTAACTTTGTAAAATTAATGGAATCAGGCGTTACTTTGCGGAAATCCATGACAATAAATGCAATAAAAATATTTTGTTTTAATTCCGCTTATGCTAATAATATAAGCGGAATTAAAACTAAATATTTTTATTGCATTTTATTAACTTTGTAAAATCCAACAACTAATAAGGTTTTGACGCTTTTAGTAAGGCCTTTGCATCTATTATAGATGATTTATACAGGGTCAGCAACTGGTAATCATGATGTGCGGGACACTGCAGTGCCTGGAACATTGTTAGATGGATTAGGCTTGCCCAGCACCTATACCATCCTCTCAACTTAGTCAACTATTAGTCAATGGAAAAAACAGGTCAATACGTCTAAATCTAACTAAGCTTCGGGTTTCCTCACGATGTTTCCTTCATCGTTAAAGCACATTTGGCACTAACGACGTTATATTACATGCTATTTTTTTTGCGAGACCCTTAGTTCGCATTTTGCCATAGTAATTTAAACAATTACATTCAAAAAATGTGTTTATCAGTGCATCGCCTTAAGGCCAGGTAACGTACCAAGTGTCGATGAACCTTTGGGTTAATTAAATAAGCTTTGTATAGGTATTTAAGGTTTATGAATCAATTTGAGGGCTTTGAAGGGTTTACAATTAATCGTTACTTGTGAAATATTTTTATAATAGCATCTGATTCCGTCTGGTGCCGGCAGTAGAATGTTGCTTCTCCTCTTTTGCTCGTGGATGCAGTAAAAAATTGCCAAGTGATAGCTCTAGAAGATGGGCAGCAGCGTCGTTCCGTGTATTAACATCAGGACGTCCTACGGCTGTGGTATAAAGTAATGCGTATATGATTGGTATTTGTCTACGATCACTTTTTAATAGAATAGATTAGTGAACTCTTTATTGCACAATGCATTGAAAGAATACAAAGTCATTAGGAAATTAAAAACAACACAGGAGTACGAAGAGTAGCCTAATGGACAGGAAATTTAGAATGATTCTGATGCTGGGATCCACGAGGAATTAATTAATTGTAATAGTAGGCTGGGTTCCCCTAAGGTAATAGTTTCATGCCTTCAGTTTAACCTTGCGGTTAGGCTTATTGTTTCATTTCATATTGTTAGCTTATTGTTACACCTAGTTCTGATAATGGGTTCCATGATAAATCGAGGGAAACACTCAAATATTATAGGCGTACATATATTTGGGTGTTTTCAGCAATAAGTCAAGGATTTTCACATTAGAGGTCGGTTTTTTTGAAAAATCTAAGAATGATTTAAAAACAGCGATCGCCTTGATCACAAATTCAAAAATAAGCAAGGACATAAACTAGTTTTCGTTCCGGTAGGTACAACAATTGCAAAGCTTTGGACGATACAATTAAAATTATTGCAAACTCACACTTTATATAGGTTTTTTTTGTAAATATTTCAAAAATGCCTACTTAATGCACCACAACTGGAATAGGGCATAGGATACTTCTAAATCGAACCGATACCGGCCCAATCAAAAGACATTGACCTCAAAAACACATGCGGACATTAGATTCAACATTACTTCTATAAACTAACTACTCAAGAGTGCTCTGAGAGACTGATCATTCCATCTAAAAGGCTGAGGTCAGAAATTACTATAAAAGTTCAATTAGCAAAATCCTATAAAATATAGTTGCCACACACAAAAAATGCGGAAAATAAATAATGAAGCGTTTTTATTAAAAATTCAAAACTTCCAAAATAGTTCCCTCGGACCTTGTAGATGGCGATAGTTTTCTTTCACTGATAGGAAATACAATTTGACAATGACAGCAATTAGATAAATCACTTGCTTTTTCCGCTTGCCAGCTCCACCTTTACTCTTAGAGACTGTTAATGGCCACCGACATGGCTAGCCAAATCACTTACGAATTTATAAATTGACACTGGCGGAATGGTGTTAAACCAAACACAAAAAGCCATAAAATAAAAAGACAAGACAAGACCTTTTCTCTTTCTTTTCTATTTCTTTTTTACTGGAAACGGCTCGTTAAATATTTGTCAAATATTAGACATACCTACTGTAAAGATCACACGAGAACAAAAAGGAAGAAAGTTAAAATAATTGTAACCTTTAATTTTTTATGATAATTTACAACTTTACGCTAAGATCACGTTACTTTGCAGAATTGTGTTAAAACCACAAAAAGCCATAAAAGAAGTAGAAGGAGAATATCATACAATAAATAAATTTAAAACACAAAGTAAGAGTACTGAATATAACCAAAATTAATGTGTCCCATAGTGCCAAATTGGTTCCGGGTCAGCATTTCAACGTTTTAATCTAACAGTTAATTTACCTTTATAGTAGCTTTGGGTCGTAATTAAATATTTTCTATTTCTCTAGTAGGTATTTAGGCCTACTAGAGCCTACCTACTCGTTCCAATTAGTTGGTAAGTTTCGAGCGTAAACGTTTTTCTACAACGCAATTTTTTAAATGTGCACGTCAACACATAACTAGGTAAACTAAATGAAACAAAAATATATACTCGTACTTTACTCGATCATTACTGTGGGGGTTGTTCGATCTATATCATACACTGGCTGAGACAGCGTATGTATGCGATAGTGTCACATACACTACAATTACAATTTATTTCTGATAAAATCTTACCACCGACCATGATAATTCTCTGCACTATCATCATCGTCATCATCATCATCGCCATGTCCGAAATGTCCGTGACGGAAATGTCCGTGAAACTTATCATGGAAATTCGGGAATTTTGATTCCTTGACTGGCTTAAAATTTTCGTCGTGTCTATGGAAGAAGCTGTGAAGACCATCCACAACCCCCTTCTTCAAATTGTAAACATAGTCTCTGACGCCGCCGAAAACTTTGCTTATCGCTGTCTGTGGCTTTTCAGGTCTTTCAAAATCGAATTCTCCTTTTATATGTATAAAACTGAAGGAGTTCTTTTTCAACTGTCCATCTACATGGTTATTATTATTTTCGTCACCATTTTCTTCACTATTATTACTTCCTACATTACCATCTGTTATAACAGTATTATTACCGATATTTAGTGGTCTGACCAGAGTAAAGTTAGCAACGATTGGACGTATGGTCCTGTTATCAGGTATGTCGATGACGTCTTCCGTCACTTCGTAGGTGTTGGTTCTGTTAGTCTTTAGCTCTTCATTTTTGTGGGTTTTGACTGGAACAGAAGCGGTAGTACCCGAAGCATTGCTGATTATATTGGCTGGAGATACATGCTTAAGCAGTAGAACCTGGAAAGAAGACACAGATTTCATTAAATTTATTTCACAAATACATTATGGACGATGGCGGGAGGAACTGGACGCTTCCAAGAGGTACTGGTAAAGGGGGGCGCAAATCTTGAAGAGTCTCGGGGATGGGGGAGACCTTTGCCCAGCCATGGCTAAAAGTAAAACCAAATTGTTTATTCCGCATGCATCATCTCAGATTTAGGGAACTGTCCACGTCCACTGCCTAGGCCTCCCTCATGGATGTCCGATCACCATGCAGGCAGACTAGCGCAGTACGGGATGTTGATACACGAAAAACGCTGCTGCCCTCATGGAGGCATCCCTTGGTAAATTCTTACTGTATATACTGGCAAGAAAGGAGTTTTTTAGTTCTTTACTACGTTCTTACTAGAGATTACACAATCTCGATATGTTTAGGCTAAGGATTAATTTAATCTTATGACAGAATCCATCCGTCTTTTCTTTGACTTACTCATTCTTTACATGGAAGTTGTGGCCTTATAGATGATTTAAGTCTTTAAAAAGTGCACGAGAACAATATTTATAACTATAAGCGAGTTATATGTTCGAGATTGAAGGCTAATAATAAATTGACCACCGGGAATGTGTTTCTTTTCTTAGCTTTCCGTACCCAAAAGGTAAAAACGGGACCCTATTACTAAAACTGCTGTCCGTCTGTCACCAGGCTGTATCTCATGTATCGTGATAGCTAGACAGTTGAAATTTTCACAGATGATGTATTTCTGCTGCTGCTATAAGAACAGATACTGAAAACAATATAAAATAAATATTTAAGGGGGCTCCCATACAACAAACTCGATTTTGTTGTGGTTGTTTGCTCGATATTAATAACGGCAACAGGTAGACCTTTGAAATATTCACAGGGTATTTAGTTGTGTATTTATTTTTTAAATATATATTAAATTATATTAAACGTTTTGCGATGACGTGATTTTAATGCCGTTTTTTGCTCGATACAACAGGTAGACGCTTGAAATTTCCACATACTAGTGGTACGGAACCCTTCGTGCGCGAGTCGGACTCGCACTTGGCCGATTTTTATCAAAAGTTTACTAATAATTTCAAACTTTTATTATTTACTTCAAACAACATTACCTTCATATTATTAGTACAGATTATATATAGACACACTTAAGTGACTGCAAATAAACCAAATTACACGAACTGCACCTGATTAAAGCCGTGATGGCCGAGTGGTATGTACCCCGGACTTTTAATCCGAAGGTCGTTGGATCGATACCGGTTTTGCACCAATGGATTTTTCTTTCTAGAAAAACTTCACACACTTGCGTTAACAGTGAAAAATAACATTGCCCTCTTCTTTCCTCTGACTAATAGCTAAACTAAGTGGATGGTATAGGTGCTGGGCAAGCTAATCCATCTAACAATGTCCCAGGCACAGCAGCGTCCCGTACAGCATGATTACTAGAGCTGACGCTGTATCAATCGTCTTTAATCGATTTAAAAGCCTTGTGATAAACACGTAGTTTCGCCTTTGCAGTTTTAAAAATCAATTTACAGTCTTCAATTTTACTTTATTTTTGCTGTTGCAAAATAAATATTAAATTCTGTTCAATAAACGAAACATGTCTTTTATAAAAGCGAGATTGTTTAGACCCTTACATCAACAAATGAGCATCAGCGTTTTATCTTTTTTTGTACTTTGATCTGCAGCCAGCCAAGCATGGCATTACAGGAGTACGGGTTGTTGATCGAAATAAAGTACGATAAAATAAAATGTACTTGTAATAACAAAGTAAAATGTAGGTACTTTTAAACCATCAATATAAAAATCATGATCCTCATTTCAGACGTAAAATGTCCACAACTGAACACAGGCTTCCATCATGGATCTCCATGAGGGGTAGTTGCCATACTCACCACGCTTGGAAAGTCGCTGCTGGCCATCTTCCGGAGGTATTCCTTAGCAGGCTTTTACTGTATACACGGACATGAGAGGAGGGGTAACATTCTACTGCCGGCACCCCACGGAAAAAATAGAATTCGAAAACAGTTGCTAAAGTATATATAAAATGAAGACGCTATCTTGAGCGAGGACGTGCTTAACCGTTGTAGAGTTATTTATATCTACCACATCACTGCAAAAGAAAGGTTGTCTGGAAGAAATCGCTCAAAGCGATAAGACCGCCCATTGTGTATTTCTGTTGTTTTTGTAGTTTAAGTATGATTTACACAATAAAGAGTTTATCTATCTATCTATCTATCTATCTATCACTGCTTGGAGGCCTCTTGGTGGGGAGCCGGCAGTAGAATGTTGCATCTTCTTTTTTACCCTTGGATACAGTAACAATCTGCTAAGGGCTATCTCCGGAAATGGGCAGCACCGTCATTCCATGTATTAACATTCCATAATGCGCTCGCCAAACGTGACAAGTATGGCAATAACTCTCTCATGATCTAGGAGACCCACGAGGGATCCAAGAGGCCTATCTCCAGGAGTGAACGTGGACAGCAGGCCTACGGCCGTGATGATGACGTGATGACATCCTAGTGATGGGGGCGCCCTGTACGACAGCCAAGGTAGGCACTCTGCACCATACGATCTTTCACGTTCTTTACAGATGGCCAACCCAGAAAAGTCGAGTCAATTCAATACAATACAAACATGGACCATTCACACAGCACCATCAAGCGACAAGCTGAGCAGAGCTTGTGTTATGGATACTAGATGACTTACTAATATAGATATATATTTTTTATTATATAAATAGAAAAACATCCAGAACGCCCTAAACAAATATCTGCAGAACGTACAGACATTAAATTTGTACCGAGGCGGGAATCGCGTCGCACCTCTTGCGTCGCAGGCGGATCTTCCCCGCCGAGCGACAGAGGTCTTCAAAAAAAAAATTCAAAGGCAGTACTCACCAAAACAAATTGTCCAATCCACTCCATAATTAGAAATAGTAACGCTTCTCCTCCACGGTACTTCAATTTAAACTAAGCTATTGCTCAATCGTTATCAATTCACAAAAAATGCGGGTACCCGTCACACCTTCAACGGACCTTAATCAGTTTCACTTTTTTCATCGAGGACATTTGGCTTCTTCACTTTTTTGACAGTTTGAGACATTTTTTCGTTACAGTTTGACAGGAAATGAAGGCAGGTTTAGTGAGGCTTTGTTTTTATAGAAGCTCTGACTCAGACAATGTAAAAAGTTGAAAATATGCGGTTGAATTCTTTGTCCGAGTTGACTCATGTGGTTCTTGGAGTTAACTGATAGGTAACTACTTTAGTTGCAAGTAGATGGTGGGTGTGTTAATGCCCTATAAACTTGATACTCAAGGTTTAACGAAAGGTTTTAAGAAATACAGGAATGATGAAGGAATGCCGACGTTTTTACCCAACCACGTGTCATAAGACCAAGAGCCATGGTTGATTATTTCAATATCATCATCACCCACAGCTGGCTATAATAGGTCTAGCTACATATGTTTGTGCCATAATTCAAGATCCTGTGCTAATCTGGTCCAGGTCAGGCCTACAACGCTTGCGATATCTTCTGCCCATTATTTAACTAAAATCAAATAATTCCGTAATTTTTCGATAAAACAACTACTTACGTTATAAAGTGATATAAAAACCAACTGCTTACACGTATCTAATTTAAAGCAGTCTGTTTTATTCTTATTTGATAAAATACCTGTTCACACAGCATTATCTAGCCCCAAGCTAAGCAGATCTTGTGTTATGGGTACTAGATGACTGATATACTTAATACATTTTACTGCATAGATAGATATTTATTTTACTATTCAGAGAAAAACATCCAGAACACCCGGAACAAATATCTGCAGGTTATACAGACATTTGTTCCGAGGTGGGAACCGAACCCGCAATCTCTTGCATCGCAGGCGGATCTTCGCCCGCTGCACCACAGAGGCTAGAAACAATTAGAAAGACTACATTTTGAATTCCATTATCAATATAGTTAAATAATCTTTTCGACAGCCGTCTCTTTTAAAAGCTACATCGAAATCCAAAATATTCAACAATTTATCTCACAAAGAATTAAACTCTATGAAAAGTTCCAAAGTCAATTCAAACCGTTTATTTGTATGAGATATCTACTGAGTTGACCCAGTTCTTATCGATTTCATTCATTGTACATCTACAACTACACTAATACGCTATAGGCTATATGTATAACATCACGCTACGACTTACGGGAGCGGAGCAATAACCAAAGATGCGGACGAAACCGCGGGCGACTTCTAGTATTAGTATATTTGTGTGACAAAACGCTAACACATGCCGGTACTGTCCTCAATGCCTAGGCTCTACGTCTAACCAGTATAACCCCAGTTGAATTTATTAAGATACGAAGAGAGTAACTGTAGTCGAAGTTTTTACTAAATAAAAAACATGACTCATTATAAACTTGATAATCAATTTTATAAAATTTGCATAACAGCTGTCATCTTCATCACCTCAGCCGTAGAACATAGGCCTCCCTAATGGATCTCCAAGTACTGATCAGTGGGTTGTTGCTTACTCACCACGCTTGCCAGGCGGGTTGGCGAGCGCAGTACACGATGTTGATACACGGAAAGACGCTGCCGCCCATTTTTCAGAGGATATTCATCTGCCTATTCTATTGCATTAGTAGGTATGTCAACATACAAAACAGTATTAAGTTAATACAGGGGAAGGAAAAAGCTAGTTTTTATTACATTATCTATGACTGTTTGTCCTGGTAGTCTTATTGATATGACAACACGGAAGTAGCGTATTTCCGTGCATCATGGAAAGAAATGGCACATTCTACTGCCGGCGCCCAACGGTGCAATATGATTTGGTATCACGGTTAAGCCTGGTACACTTACAAAAATATCCAGTAACGTGTCAAAACTCAGTATTTTACAAAATTGGACGACTGCTTGCAACTTTACAATCGTTTCAGAAGTACCTTTGAAAAGTTTTACTCAACACGAAGAGTTACTGCATCGATTCGAGTCACGAAATGGCGATTGAAGCTAAAGAATATTACTTTGAGGTCAGCGTAGGTAGAGTATGCGATACTATGGCATACATACGCTGTCTCGTGTGTCCTGTGTATTGACGGGTATTGGTTAACGAACTGTCACTGTCACAATGAAAACTGTCATGTAAGCCTAAAGGGCGTTTGTTTTATGCTTAGACTAGATAATGTTTCATGTGGGTAAGATCGGAGAGTTGAGGGTCAGTTAAAATATAAATACAAGGGCATTGCCAAACCAGTGTGTAATAATATATTATATCATAACAACCCCTACAGCCAGGTTATTTATTTTAATATAATTTAATATGTACATTCAAATTCCACTATCTTAACTTTTAGTTCAGTTATTTACACATATACCAATACTATTTTTTGTAGATTTAATGTTAATTTGTTACCACAAGGTCAAGGGGTTGATCTGAACATTTCGGCAGAATATCAGCGTCAACTGACGGCTTAGCTCAGTTGACATCATGCTGTGTATGCTGTTCGCTGTTATAGCACACAACACGCACAGATTTTGATTGTTTTTATATCGCTTTCTTTCTTAAATTTCATTGTACAATTTTTTATATTGCTTGTTTGTTATTCCTAATTAAGTGTCTCAAACGTTAAACTTATTTGTTTAGTTTTATAAGATAAGATAAACTTTTTAAAAGTCGAATACAGAATGCTATAGTAATAAATAGCATTCTTTATTATTAACATTTATTTTTCAAAGTAGTTTTTTTCCGATAGTAGTACGGACACTGATTTCCACGAGGCACAGAGTCTCAAACCTGCATTTACCCTGATTAGATTTAGGTTCAAAATAAATCCAAAATGCCACGAGTTTCGAGAGAATTTTAAAGGCTATGGTCGGCAAAAAACCCCAGCAAAATCACTTGTGTTACTAGATTATATCCGCCGCACCCAAGCCATTCATAACCCTATTTACTCTAGGGTACGGTACGAAGTGGTTTGCAGTCAACAGATAAATTGGATTAACTGTTGCCTGCGACTTAGAGCGCGTAATCGATTTATGAGTGTCCTTATTTATCGGGTTCCTTGCGGACGTGCAGGGTGGGCCAGGCTGACTTGATATTATAGCGGAATTCAAATGAGCCGTTTTCAGTAAAAAATAAAAAAGTGTTTTCTACTACACCAAACAGATGGAGCTGGTAAGCAGAGAAAACAAGTTTGTGATTGATTACAAATGCTGTCATTGTCAAATTGTGTTTCCTTCCATTAAATGAAAACTAACGCCATCTATAAGGTTTGAGGGAACTATTTTTGAAATTTTTACTTTTTAATGAAAACGTCTCATTCAAAACCTTATCCATTTATCTGTGCGTAAACTGTCAAACGAAATACATAATAGGTATGTCTTCCCTCATGAATCTCCAAGATCATGAGGGGTTGTCCAATAATAATTATTAACGCAAGGCTTGCCAGCCCGCCTTTCATTCGTGGCAATAACCCCTCATAATCTTGAAGACCCATGAGGAGGCCTATGTGTAGCAGTGTACGTGGACAGTCGAGTCCTACGGCTGAGATGAACGAGTTATAAACGTACCTACGTTTTGATTCACCTTGTAAAGGGATGATTCCTCGGCTAGATAACCCTAGTCGAATGTATTTGGTTTATTTATTTTTAATTTATTTTTTAGTTTATTTTTTCTCGTTATTGCAAAATCTTTTGGGCAATTCTATTCGTCTAAAGCCCCTATATGCATAGCGCCGTCTGTCTGTCTGTCTGTCTGATTTACATGAAACCTTTTTTGTTAGCACCGTCTTAATGGGAGAAGGGTGCTGATTGATTTTGGTGACCCTAGGGTCACTAGGAGAGGAGTTATTGTGACCTAAAAAGGTCACCAAAGGTCAAAAATGGAATTTTTCGGAAACCTTCGCCCACTTTTCTGGTACCCCCGTACCAATGCTTGTTACAATAACGTTAACTACCGTTGTTATTGTTAATGTTATTCCAGAGTTTTACTCTGAAATTTGGAATGTGTAGCTTATGTGGCACTAGTAAAGCAAAAGCTCTGAAATTTAGGATTTTTATGAACTCCATAATAACGTATTAAAGTATGAAGAAAAATGCGTTTTAAATTCGAAAAGGCCTTGATTAAGTCGTAGGTAGCTTCAAGTTCAAGTTATTGCTAAGTTTTTTTTAAACTTTCGCGATCACGACACATTATTAACATATATTTAACTGGGTATTTATCGCGTTAATTACCTTTATTGTTGCTCGACGTTTCGACAGGATTGCACCCATCGTGGTCCCGGGAAGACTGATATGGAGGTAACCGCAGCAAAGCGAAGGCGTCTTTTCGGACTACCCTCACTTGGCCTTCATAAATATAGTAACTTGAGATTAAGGCTGTTTCACACTGGGACAGCACACTTAGGTTGATTCATACGTCGAGTACACTTGGCTATCACTGGATTCCATGAGAGAGAGAGTCTGAAGCCGTCTTCACGATTGAAATTAGGTTAAATATGTGTTAATAATTGCTAAGTTTATATTCATCCAGTAAAACGACCGTTTGGGGGTCGGAAACGATACGGTTTTAAGGAAAAATAAAATCTGTATATTAATGTGCAAATGAATACCTTTTATATGATACCCCACTCGACCTACTAACTTCACTTAAAATTTTGAGATCCCCTATCCCTGCAATCACAATAAGATTTTTTTTAACATTTTCATATATGCTATATGTAAAAATTATTGTACCTACTCATCATCATCATCATCAGCCTTTATCGGCCCACTGCTGGGCATAGGCCTCCCTTTGATTTTGCCATTCGCCTCTGTCATAAGCTATTCTTAGCCAGGTGCAACCCACGGTCTTTCGAACATCGTCAACCCATCGGGATGGTGGACGACCCCTTTTTCTGTGCCCTTCTCTCGGCCACCATTCAGTCAGCGTTTTCGTCCACCTGTCGTCATTTCGTCTGGCCAAGTGTCCTGCCCAACTCCATTTGAGCCCCATTATTCGCTCGCCGACATCCTGAACCTTAGTCCGCTCGCGAATTTTGACGTTGGGGACCCGGTCTATCAGTGTGATGCCGAGCATGGCGCGCTCCATGGCTCTCTGCGCAACGCTGATTTTGTACCTACTACTATTAGTAAAAAAAGTATTATCTTTAACCATTCTAAATTTCAAGTAGATAGCATCAGTAGTTCTCGAGATATCCATTTGTGACAGACAGACAGACAAAATAAGGGTTATTTTTTACCATTTTGGTCCGGAACCCCAAAAAGTGGCAAAAACGGGGTAAACATATTCCTGAGAGATATTCCATTGTGTGCGCTGCGTAAACTATAACTACGAGTTTTCACAATCACTAGCGACTGTAGTTCAAAAATGTATGAAAACTTGTACAGCGCCTCGAGCGGATAGTTTGGTAACTACTAAAATACGCAGTAAACTATACTATAGTTTGAGCTTCATTTGCTTAGAATTTGGTAGCATGAGTTACAAATCTGATAGATGTCATAGAAACGTACTATTACTACTGCAGTAACGGCAGGCGATCTAACAGTGACAACTCATGGCAGACACACAGTTATGGTTCTCTCGCTTATGTAATGCAGGCGAAGTTACGCGGGTCAGCCTAGTCTAATATAAACTTTATTACTGGGTATCAGCTAAATTGTGTTATTGCACGGAGACAGCTTCACTTTAATAAAGAACTTTCAAAAGTTAAGTTGATTAATAACTTTTAATTGATTAGCAGGAAAGTTTAAAAGGAAGCAAAAAAATGCGCTCATCAGTTTTAACAAAGTTACCATCATCTACTTTTTCTTAAAAGACTTTATAAATTTTACCCATTTAGTTAATTATCACCGTAATTTCCAAAAAGTTTAAGTAGTCAGTGTGTCTACCATGAAATACCTGTTAGATCGCCTGTCGTTACTACAGTAGTAATAGTCATCATCATCATCATTTCAGCCGTAAAACGTCCACTACTGAACTAAGGCCTCCCTCATGGATCTCCATGAGTGGTAGTTGCCATACTCACCACGCTTGGCAGGCGGGTTGGTGAGCGCAGTATGGGATGTTGATATACGGATAGACGCTGCTGCCCATCTTCCGGAGGTGTCCCTTAGCAGGCTCATACGGCATCCACGGGTAGGAGAGGAGGGGTTCTACTGCCGGCACCCCACGGCTTAGTAATAGTTATCACGGCACCCCACGGCTTAGTAATAAGCGTAGTAATAGTAATCAAAACCAAAACAAAATTCCATGCATCATTAAGATTATCAGAAATATACCCATCTGCCATTCCCTGTCATACAGTATGAAATCAACCCCCTCTTTTCAACCCCCCACGAAGCCTTAGTATTCGATCCAGAAATAATATTCTCGAAACATATTTAATGAGAATATTCATATAATAATAATATATCTTTATTTCAGACAAGGTCCATATCAGTATTACAAACTAAATTTAAAATACAAAATAAAATAAAATAAAATAAAATAAAATTAGATATTAAACTACATGTAGGTATACAGGCTAGGCTATACCTACCTACCTAAATGTAGGTAGGTATAGCTCAGGATGTTAATTCCATCCAGCGTTTAAACATTGTTGTTCGGATTAGCCTATCTGATAGACTAACAATAATACTATTTTTACACATGTCAACCCTGGACATGAATTTAGCAATTCGGTTTCTTTGGATGGCATCAAAGGAGCTTACTCTCGCCTCCAAGAACATCCCGGAGGCGCTGCAGCACCATTCTAAGCCAAAGAACTTTCTAAATATGTTATTGTAAGCAACTTTGATGCCTCCAATCGCTTTTTTCGTGTATTGTATCCAGAGTTGGCACGTGTAAAAAGACTGACAAAACGTCTTAAAAAGCGTCATTTTCACATCATTTGAAGAGCGAGCAAATTTTCTAATAATCATATTACCGACTGTGCATAGCGCCCTACGCTGCCGTTCGATATCCTCGTCATCTTTAAGGCTCGACGTCACTATATGACCAAGGTAGGTACTTAAAGTTTTCCACGATTTCAATAGGCTGTCCATTGAGAAACACACTTGGGATATGATCGGGTCCTTTTCCTGACTTGAAGTATAGCTTTATAGAAGGCATTATTTATGTTGAATCTCTTAATATTAATAAATCAATAATATTCTCAGATTCTAAAAGCTCCCTCGAAGCCATCCTCTCCCGTCCCTTCCGGTCCAAATCGAGATTTCCTATTATATTTAAGATTCGGGAAGCTCTTTATATGAGTAAGCAACGTGACATTAGCGTTGTTTTGGCATGGATCGCTGGTCATTTCGGTATCCCGGTAATGAAAAAATGGATTTCTGCGCTAAGTAACAATCCAGAAAGGCACTGATGAACATCTCCGAATGTATTGCCACGACCTTTGCTCAGTTCAAAGAGTTCATTTTAAGACTTCATGGTCCCGCATGTGCATAATAAGGTCGAGAGTGGTAAGTGCAACGCGCAAGTTTAGCAATGGCTTTTTTGCGTGCCACTGTAAGAGATAAGAGCCGGCCGGGTATATTGTTCTGGTTGCTTGCAAAAATAGTAATTTATTTTAGTTTTGCGCTTCGAATAATGCTGTGCATAATTATTTCCACCCTCTGCTTATAGTTAAAAGCGTTATCATCTGATTTTAAGTCAGTTATTTATATCTTTTTCTTCTGTTAAAAAGTGTTATTGTTGTACTAAAACATATAACGTTCTTACCTATTTTACAAGCTTTTATTTAGCTTGCCCTGTATGTATGTATGTAACTATGTTTGTTCGCGGAATCATGCAACTCAATTTTGAAGCAGATGTCTTCAACCAATTGAGCTGAAATTTTGTATACTTACATGTTTTCTTTGGATGACAATGCATGGTCAGCTATATGACGTCACTATGAATCCAACATGCCGGAACACCCAAGATGGCGGACTACTTATTTTCAATGTACTCCCATAATATGGGTATCGAATGAAAGGGCTTACTGAGAATATCTCAAAAAATTAAATGACGTCACTCTGAATCCAAAATGGCGGAACACCCAAGATTGCGGACTAGTTATTTTTAATGGACTCCTACAAATATGGGTGTCAAATGGGCTTGTCAAGAATAATTCAAAAATGAAATGACGATACTCTGAATCCAACATGGCGGAACATCCAAGATGGCGGACTAGTTATTCTTAATGCACTCCTTTAATATGGGTATCAAATGAAAGGCCTTGCTGGCGGTATACTCAAGATAGCGGACTAGTTATTCTAAATGCAGTTTTATAATATAAATATCAATTATAAGGGCTTGCTGAGAGTTACTCGAAAAATTATATGACATTACTCTAAATCAAACATGGCGGTCATGAGATGAACAGACAAGAAACCAACTGTCCATTGATAACTAAAAAGTAAAAAATAAATTAAAAGTAAAAAAATCTTTTTAACAAACAAGCTTTTATTTAAACTTCCTAAAAATAATAAAATAAACATTTTGAATATAAAGTAATATATAATGTATGAGAACAGGGATAAAATTCTACTGCCGGCACCCCACGGCAGAATGACGAGGAAATTGACGTTTACCGGACTTAAATGATATATTGCTATTCGGTTAGTGCCATTCTAAAACTAAAACAGAACAATTATACCCAATTTTGCGCTGACAGCTCTAATTTTATTAACTTCATATCTCTACCTATAATTAGTTTTAGGAAGTGTAAAACAGAATTCAGATATTCAGAAGCTGATAAATTTTCATACTTTGCAATTTCAAAACACAGACACATCCACATACAAATAAAAAAAAAACATAATTATGTTAACATTTGATCCAAAATAGGCGCGGTAGTGTCGTTCATTTGGCAACGACACTACTGGTAGTGCGGCTGGAAGTGTCGTTGCCAGAAAATGGAAATATCGACACCAATATCCTGTTATAAGTAATAGATTGCACGTACCTACACTATAGGTGGCTACTATATTTATATTTGCAGTAGCCGGTTCTACTTGTGTAAGGTCCAGACAGAAAGTAATTAAACTCACTGCAACTCCAGACAGACACTTCAGACGGAAGGTACCTACACAGCGTACCCAGCAGGTGTTTGGGTCTTTAGTCGTTTCGCACCACACGCGATTCGGACCGCGGTGCGAAACGCCCAAGTACTGTTTCTGAATGGGGCCATTCGCACCGCAGTGGCTCGGTCGTGCGAATCGCCCAATATTCTTTTGAAATGGGTCGTTTCGGACCACGGGAAAAAACGACTCGATGCTCATTTTGTTAGTCCAATTTAGGCACGCATCAAAAATTTAAGGATTTCAATTATTTATTTGTACAGATAAGAAGAAACATGGATAGTGATAAAAAAAATTGCAAGATAATATGTAGTAATTATATTTGCTAAACAGCTGTATATTTTTTAATTTAATAGGTAGGTTTTAAATCACAGTTTGATCAACATTAAACATTTTACTAAAAAATAACTATTGCTAATGACAGGTATGACGTACATTATTATTTAAGTATTTATAACTAGTGTAAGCCATAAGTTAAGTTTTGCAACTTTTTGTAACTTAGTATTCACTATTCTTGTTATTCACTGTCATTAATAGTAACTTTTACAATATTTTAACCACAGTTCCGTGCATTAAAAATTTTTATTTTCAAAGGAAACAATTCAAGTTGTACTAATGTACGAAAATCAAACTTTGTAAACATGTATTGACAGTAAAGTGACTTGTCTTCTGACTGACTGGTCTTGACGTTGACATTTCGTTTCAAAGCATTTCATGATATTTGTCAGTGTGGCACAATTAAAATAATTTATGAGAAATGTTACGAATCGGATACGTTAAGACTAGTGCTGCCATCTGTCGCGGGAGGGACGGTCTGACGAATGTCAGTCGGCCCGACCAAGCGGGGAGGTAGTTGAACAAGAGTATAAAATAAGAAATAAAGATTGTACAGCTCTCTTTTCCTTTTCGTCCGCTGATGAATAAACTGGTATCGCTGCTGCTTCTGTCTTTTATTCAACACTAGGTAATCCTTAAGAAGCACAGCCGTATTTGTTTTTTTGATCAACGAAAATATAAAACTTTTGAACTAAAACTAAACTAAGATAAGAAGAAATATGGGTAGTGATAAAAGAATTGCAATATGTAATAATTATATTTGCTCAACCGGTGTATCATTTCTAAAGTAATAGGTAGGTTTTAAATCACAGTTTGGTCAACATTATACATTTTACTAAAAATTAACTATTGCTAATCACAGGTATGACGTACATTGTTATTTACTTTATAAGACCAGAAACCATTGAAGTGAACCGAAGAATTCATAAAACCATACAAGAGTTTTTGACTGGTGACATAACTATCGGCCATTGTTTAGAAAAATTTAGTTTTAGTTCAAAAGTTTTATATCTTCGTTGATTAAAAAAATACCGCTGTGATTGATTACCTAGTCATAAGTAAATAATAATGTACGTCATACCTGTGATTAGCAATAGTTAATTTTTAGTAAAATGTATAATGTTGATCAAACTGTGATTTACACACCCACCTATTACTTTAAAAAATATAAAGCTGTTGAGCAAATATAATTATTACATATTATCTTGCAATTTTTTTATCACTATCCATGTTTCTTCTTATCTGTACAAATAAATAATTAAAATCCTTAAATTTTTGATGCGTGCCTAAATTGGACTTATAAAAATGAGCATCAAGTCGTTTTTCCCCGTGGTCCGAAACGACCCATTTCAAAAGAATCTTAGGCGATTCGCACCACCGAGCCACTGCGGTGCGAATGGCCCCATTCAGAAACAGTGCTTGGGTGTTTCACACCGCGGTCCGAATCGCGTGTGGTGCGAAACGACTAAAGACCCAGGTGTTTACGGGGTGAGTTCGAGTATCGGGTGCCACAGAATATTTTATAACCGAGCCATAGTTAGACACCGTCGGGTGCCGGCAGTAGAATGTTACCCCTTCTCTCATACCCATGGATGCAGTAAGAGCCTGCTAAGGGATACCTCCGGAAGATGAGCAGCAGCGTCTGTCCGTGTATCAACATCCTGTACTGCGCTCGCCAACCCGTCTGCCAAACGTGGTGAGTATGGCAACTGTGGAGAACCATGAAGGAGGCCTGTGTTGTGTGAGTAGCTGAGGTTTTACGGTCTAAATGATGATGATGATGATGATAGATGCTCTAAATTGAAACTTGTGGTTGGGTTTTTTGTTTCATTATATAATGTTTGCAAGGTTTACATGGCTTACACCCAGATCTGATGTTGGTATCCAGGATAAATCGAGGGAAATACTCAGTTGTGATGACATAATCGGTATGGGTATTTTCAGCAATAACTCAAGAATCATCATTGAATACGGTTTTTTTTTGTAAATAAGTTCACCAAGTGTGGTAAAACACTATAAAAATTACAGACTATCTATCTATACTTCTACAGTGTGAGTCTTCATAAAGTGCACATATGAAAATGGGTGAAACAAGACCCAATTTTATAACAAAGGTAAATATTGTCAAAAAAATCTGAGTTTATTGTTTATTCATTTCTTTTTATTTTAATTACCTTCTGTTGACTTATTTCAAAGATAACGTTATAACTTTTGATCTAAGAGGTATATCCTGATTAAATAAAAACAGTAATGATGGTAAATAACAGGTGATGCTTATAAAATACATAAAATGCCGAAAACGGCAACAAGTAATAATAAAATGTTACTTTTTGAGAAAAATATGTATTTTAATTGGTGTTTTTTAAATATTTGATAAATTTCTCCAAATAATGCCCATATTTTAGATGGTTTTTATTACTTTGTGTTATTCTCCATCGTATTATTTTTTTAAAACCAAAAATCCCATGTCTCTATCCCTATCACAAAGTTTGCAATTAGCGTTTGAATAAAGGCCTGCTACCACATTATTCTTAGTGTGTTTAGTCAACCCGGGACCACGATGGGACCGCGGTCCCAATACCTTGTGGTCCCAAACGACGGAAGCACAGTTGAAACACAGTCGAAACGTCGGGAATAATACAAAGTTATCACGTGATAAATTCCCGTGTTTTTGTTATTTATTTACTTTCGATAGTTTTGTTTCTAGTTTATACTGCAAGCGCCTTCCGTTTCTCTAAAGGCAAACACTTAAGATAACTATAAAAACAGAAGAGGAGGTAAAGAAAATGATGGATCTTCTTGTCTAGTTTTTTTGTCTAGTTTCAGATAAACCGTTTCAATGATTTAAGAGCCTCCTATTCAGATTCACTTCTGCTTTTGAGTAATAAATCAACCGCGTCCATCAAAAGTTAAGAAACTTCCCGAGAGTTTCACTGATATTATCTATGTAGAAATCGGAGCAGTGGGGCTACTCTCACACACATATAACACGGGATATAAACTACTGCTTAGAACCATTGAAAAACGAGTTATTAGAGAATTTGATAATCTGCAAAGTTTGTCTTTTTCGTAGCGGGCTTTTGAATTCTC
Organism: Pasiphila rectangulata; assembly: GCA_963082625.1. NCBI lineage: Eukaryota > Metazoa > Arthropoda > Insecta > Lepidoptera > Geometridae > Pasiphila > Pasiphila rectangulata. The sequence continues at coordinate 15,956,834 of OY720256.1, read as the reverse complement.
AGTCTCCCTCTCGGCCGGGGCTATTAGCCGTTCCATGGCAAAAAGTCATTAGGTATATTTTATCAGGGACAGGGACTATTACACCTTTTCTCTTTGCCTAGCCGACACATTCAACGTTAGAATTTTCACTTTTCCATTTGAAGGTATGCAAATTGCCACGGTTCCTTCGCAGCAGAATGTTGCCCCTTCTCGTTTGTTCGTGGATGCAGTAAGAATCTGCTAAGGGATACCTCCGGAAGATGGGCAGCAGCGTCTTTGTTTATCAACATCGTACTGCGCTCGCCAACCCGCCTGCCAAGCGCGGTGATTATGGCAATATCCCCACAATTAGTACTTGGAGACCCATGAGAAGGTACTATGTCCAACAGTGGACGTCCTACGGCTGAGATGATGATGATGAGGTATGCAATTTGTAATATTTCTGCTCAACTTTACTTGAAGACGATCTGTGTACGTCGACAGAGCCAAAACTTTCCTTTTTTTCCCTAAAGGTCAAATGGTAAGTTTAAGAAAGGTTACCTACCGTACAAACCAGTCCGTTGACGTAATAAAAAACTTTTCCGCGTATGTACTATAAGCTCCACCGTTTACCCAAAAAGTGTTGCCAGTGACAACCCATTGCTTCCCGATTTTCCAATTACTAATTTATCTTTCCCTGTTCCACGTACCTTGAATGCGTTGTCATGGCAACGGGGCAGCGCGCGCATCCAGTCTACCCCGAGCCGTAACACAGATCACACGCCTATCATAGAACACGAAAAAAACACGTAAAATCAACTATCTGTGTCACAAAAACTACCTTATTCGACCGTGCATTATGTATGAAAGACCTTATTTCGCGCGGGAATAGAAGTGTTTATGGGTAGAAGGATTGGAACGCATTCGAATTTGAACTTTGTTTATATTCTGTGTGTGACATACCGGTGTTTTGTTTTCAGTTTGGTCTGGTAATCTCACAGTTTTTTTTTCTTTGAAAAATCGAAACGTGTTGGAATAATCTTCGACGTTACATTATTCTATTGAGTAGTCTACTGAGTAATCCTCGTTTTTAAAAATGAATTACCTCAAAGTGTTCGAATCAAGTTAACTCTGATTAAGGTGATTCGGTGTATTTACCTTGTTTGTAAATATAGAGTTTCTGTGACCACGTGCCGCAGTATAACTGATTTGAAGTTATATACTGACAGCTGTCAATCGCTGTGGTTTGTTTTTAAATGGTGTCAGTGGCAGGCGAATGTCGGAGGACGTCAAATGCAGAGGGTGCACGGTAAGAATTATTTTAAGTAGATTTAGATTTTAAGTAGTTGATACCTATTCGCAGCAGTAGCATACACACCTTATAACTCTAGTATTAAGTCTCTTTTATTTATTAAATCCAAGATGTCTATTATGATTTTGGTATTTTCAATGCTCTTTTTCTGTGTTGTGTTATTGTAGTCAATAAATAAATGTCTACGTCTATGTCTAAGTAGACGTAAAATAATGTCTAAATGAAAATACAGTAACTTATAAATTAAATACAACAGGTTTGAAGTTCTTTTAAGCAAATATAGTTTGTGCTAGAAGACTCCGCTTTTGCATAGCCATCGTTATTTTTTATTTTTATTTATTTTATTTTTTATTTTATTTTTTAAATTACACGGAAAACAAACAGCTGCTTACAAAGTAACAAAACAAATGATGGAAACAAAGAAAGCCTTAAATAGTTTTCACTTATGGATAAGTACATAAAACTTATGGTAAATAGAAAAAAAAAGAGTGTCGTGCCTACATACAAATAAAATAACAAACAAACATTAGCTATGACAAAATTAAAAGGTATAAAAAAATAAAAAAACAACTCTAGTTAACTACTTTAATAAACCTATGTCACACATAAACCTTATCTACATAGTTACTTTATCAGTAATTAGACCTATTCAATATAATATAAGATATAATTAATATAAATAACAACTAAATACCATAAACCTGTTAATAATAGAACTAATTTTATTAGATTGGTATATATAAATAAAAAACCATTACATATTCATACATAAATAACATGTTAAATTAATATTAATTATAGTCTAATTGAAAGAAATTATTAATTAAAATGATTTTAAAAGCATTTTTCCTCATAACAAAGAGATCAACAAAATCAGAATACTGTGAGTTATAGAGATTGACAGTACGAATAAGGAACGTGTTTTGACGGTAATTTGAAACACATGGAGGAGTATATAGTTTCAAATAATTTCTGCGACAGATCGATCGAGACGGTGCTACTAGTTTGATAGCGGATAATAAGGATGGGGAGTCGATAACATTTAATAAAATATTATGTAAAAGAGTTAAATCCGCAGCTTCTCTTCTTTTATTGAGTGGCAAAAAGTGATGGTGCTTGCAACTCTCTGTATAGTCCGGAATTATAATTTTATGTTTGAAATTTAAATGACGCAAAAACTTTTTTTGCGGTTTCTCTAGCATAATTATATATTTGTCATAACGTGGGTTCCAAACTTGCGACGCATATTCGAGTTGGCTACGGACAAGCGAGCAATAAAGAATTTTAAGTGTTTTGCAAGATTGGAAGTCTTTGGTTACTCGAAAAAGGAAACCTAACATTTTCATGGCTTTGTTCGAAATATTCTCAATGTGTTTGTTGAATAGAAATTTGGAATCCAGAGTAACACCGAGGTCGACAACAGTGTCAGTTCTTATAAGAGATTGGCCATTTATTTTATAATCAAACAATACGGTCTTAGTGGATCTGCTAAAGGTTATACAGTAGCATTTGGTAACATTGAGATCGAGTTTATTAAGAATGCAATATCTATATAGGCTATTAAGATCCATCTGCAACTGATATAAATCAGTACTGTTATTGATTACTTTTAAAATCTTCATGTCGTCAGCAAATAAAAGAAATCTAGAATGCTGAAAACACAAGTGAATATCGTTGATAAATATAATAAAAAGAAGAGGACCCAGAATTGATCCTTGTGGCACTCCCGATGGAATAGGTGATGAAACGGACGCAAATCCATTAAGGACTACAGTTTGGCAACGATCATTGACATAAGAGGTAAACCACCTGTAGAGGTCACCGCAAATCCCTGCTGCGTGTAGTTTAGCCAGTAGAATTGTGTGGTCGATACGATCAAAGGCTTTGCTGTAGTCCGTATAAACTGTGTCCACCTGATTCCCCGCATCCATGCCAGCAGTGACCAAATCGGTAAAAGATACAAGGTTAGTTGTGATTGATCTTCCTCTCATGAATCCATGCTGCTGTGTCAAAAAAGTACTTTTAAGAGCTGCGTATAGTTGACCATGAATTATTTTTTCGAACAATTTTGCCAAAACACATAATTTGGAGATAGGTCTATAATTTCCAATATCTCGTTTTGAACCCTTTTTATGAATTGGTGTTATGTTTGCAGTTTTCCATAATTTAGGCATCACTCCTTCTTTAATAGACCTTTGAAAAAGTAGACTAACAGGATATACTAAGCTAACGGCGCATTGTGATAACAGTTTAGGATGAAGACCATCTGGACCAGCTGACTTGTTACGGTCTAGGGTTTTCAGAAGTCTAAGTATTGTTGAGCTTTCAATTTCAATGGTACATACTTCAGCTGCAGAAAGAATCACCTCTAAATTATTAATGGTAGGTACAGACGGTAATGAAGAAGGTAAATAATTTGAATTAAAAAAATCGGCAAAGGCGTTACAAATTCCAGGACCTGAATCAATGTTATGGTTTTTATAAGTCATCGTTGAAGGATACGTGTTGTGCTGTTTTTTCGATTTAATGTAAGACCAAAATACTTTAGGGTTATTTCTGATTGACGTTTCAACTTTATTAATATAAGTAATGTAGCATTCATGTTCTACTCTCTTTACTCGCTCACGAAGGATTTTAAATGCATAAATATCAGATTGATTATTATAAATTTTAAACTTCCGATGATGCTTATTTTTTTCTTTTAAAATCTGTAGCAGGGCAGGAGAATACCATGTCGGATACTTACTAGGCCTTATACATTTTGACGGAACATATAGGTCCCTGAGATCAGTCAATATCTTATTAAACACATCAACAGCCTCGTCTACATTGCCACAGGAAAGAAGTGATAACCAGTCACTAGTGTCAAGCTCTGAACAAATGGCAGAGTAATCGCCTTTATCGTAGAAAAAAGTGTTTCTAGGAGTTAGCGTTAAAATGTTTGTTTCAGCAAAAAGGGGCCTACATATGAGAGCGGGATGATAATTATCTTCTCTAACCAATGGATCCAAGCAGTGAGATATTGACAGATCGTCATTACATAAAACTAGATCAAGAGTGCTATTAAGATGGTTTGTAATATGATTGTATTGACCCAAATTGTTGAGGTTTAAACAATCCCGTAGTTCAGTGTGATTGCCATTATTGGGATTGTAATTCGGTAACATGCATGCGTGGTCACAGGAAGCAGCCCAAGTAATGTCACTTAAGTTGAAATCACCTATTATTAAGAGTTTGTCATTCGGATTTTCGACCGAAACAGAAAGTACTTTTTCACAAAAATTAGACAACTGAGATGAAAAAGGTAGGCCTTGGTTCTGTGGACAAAGATAAAGCCCGCCCAAGTGGAGATTTAATGGCGGCTTATTTGAATTACCATTGAATTTAATAGTTATCCAGATATCCTCCGCTGTGGAGTGCCAGTCTGGGCGCGCGAGCGCAGTGAGATCCCGGCGCACAGCGATAAGGACTCCTCCCCCTCGCTCCTGCCCGCGCAGCGCGTAGTCTCGATCGCGCCGCCAAACCGTATACAAGTCACTAAACAGTTCCTCATTACCTATACCGCCCAAAAGCCAAGTCTCCGTTAACACAATCACGTCATAATTATTCAACAACAGATTTCTCTTAAATTCAAGTGTTTTTGTTCGCAAGCCCCTAACATTTTGATAATAAATGTTACAACAAGCCATAACCACAATCCAGCCAAGCAATCGCCTGGCCGAAAAGTGCATTATTATAAAGAAGGTTTGATTTGCGTATTTCAATAATGTTAGTCGCTTGCGGACAAAAAGACTTGTAAGTGATAATAGCGAGACAGTGTTGTTGTGCTGTGAGACGCGGTTTGATATACAAAAAGGTTGTGTTTGTCCATTGATACGTTGAGCTAATCCATACATGCACCTTTAGGCAACAACAGAGGACATGTTTATTTGTATAGTGGTATGACGGCTCGTACGGAGAAGTCGAATTAAAATGGTAATCGTATGTCAATCCAAGAATGATAATTCTACAACAGTGTAAGTATAAAATCATTGATGTGTTATGCAGAAAATATGCTAGGTTATGATATGCTAATAATATTAAAATTTGTAGTTTAATGTTGCAAGAACACGTTAGGATTATAGTAAGATGAAATGTTATGCATAAAATAACATGGTAATACGTTGTGTTATTATGAAAAGTATAGACTGGTAAAAATAATATAACATTGTAGATAATAAATAAGTTAGATAGTTTGGCGTTGCAATATGTAAATTGTTCCTGTAAACAGGTAAATATTATGTGTAGATAAGTAAATAGTTCATGTAAATAAGTAAATAGGATAAAAATTAAAAAGTTAGTAGTTTTTATAATGATCTTATTTGATGTACAATAGCGATATGGCTGTAACAAACTAGTAATTAGTCACTTAATTTTAAGCAGGTCCTCTTCACCAAGAATGTGGGTTATTGGAGACGTATCATTCTTTCTCACTAGGATTTTGCAGCTTTGTACCCAGACATATTTATGGTTAAGTTCTTGGGCCCTTTTTTTGGCTTTCAAAAGAAGCTGCTTATTCTCGCGGGTCAGGTGATCATTCACGAAGATCCGTGATGATGTTCCAGTGAAACCTAATTCATCCGTTTGTAGATTTTTGTGTGCACGAGCTGAAGCAACAAAGTTCTCCTTGTCATATCTACATAGGAATCCAACGATGATGGGCTTGACTTCAGCCATTGAACGTGATCTAGTGATGAAGTTGATCCGAGAGGGTAGAATAGGTTGACCAATTACATCACCTAATTTAGATAGGAGCTGAAATAGGTTTTCACCTTTTTTCAGTGGGACACCTTTGATCTCTATGTTGTTTACACGTTCACGTTGATCTTTAGCAGCTAATTCAGCCGTGAGCTTTGCCAGTTTATCTTGCAGTTGCGGGTAGCTATCGTCATCAATGCATTTCACCTCAAGTGCAGCAACTCTTTTCTCCACGTCGATCGTTCTAACTGTGAGATCCTTCACTTCTTGCACCAGGACAGGAAGCTGTTCGAGACGAGTATTGATACCCCTGATTCCGTCACGCAATTCTTGGAGGACGAGATCCAAAGTGGCATTTGGAGGTTGCTGCTTAGCTGCAGGAGATGGAACGGGTGTCACCGCTAATGAAGTATTTGCTTTGCATGCTGCACAAAGCAATGTAGCCTGACGAGCGGCCCCTAGTTTTCTGTAGTTCCGTTCAGTGGTATTGGCGCAGGAAAAACAGTAGACATCAGCACAACTCGAACATGTGACACCATCAGAGTGGTTGGATCGACAGGCACGACAGTTAAACATATTTAATTGGTAGTACTTGTTTAGGTCCGCGAAGTAAGCAAAAGGTTACAATAACTGTAAACGAAAACGTAACGGCGCGCGATATTAGGGTGGCGCGTGCTTACCGCAAGAGGGCGCGGAGCTAACTGTTATAAAACGAATAAGGACAAAATATAAAAAAAACACCGCCGTGGGGTGCCGGCAGTAGAATAATACACCTCCAGGCATGCCCATGGATGCAGTAAGAGCCTGCTAAGGGATACCTCCGGAAGATGGGCAGCAGCGTCTATCCGTGTATCAACATCCCATACTGCGCTCACCAACCCGCCTGCCAAGCGTGGTGAGAATGGCAACTACCCCTCATGGAGATCCATGAGGCCTGTGTTCATCAGTGGACGTTTAATGGCTGAAATGAAATGAATAAAAAACAAAGATGTGAACATTAATGTTCGAAACCTCCGATGTCAAACATAATTTCATATAATATGCAAGTATAAAATTCGTTTTCGACAACGTTTATAGTCGGAAACGAATTTTCATAACAAGGATTGAAATCGTTTTATCGTACGATATTTTTTATCATAGGTGATTTAAATATACCATGCATAATTAAATCACCTACGATATTAACTATCTCTCTTTAGCTCTATTTATATCTGCCTCTATTGACCCAGGTGATTAACCTTTTTTAAACTTTCGCGATCACAACACATTATTATAACACATTTATCCGGGTATTTATCACGAAAACTACCTTTGTTATTTCCCGACGTTTCGCTTGGATTGCACCAAACATCACGGCATCAGTCTTCCGGGACCATGCTTGGTGCAATCCAAGCGAAACGTCTAGGTGATTTAACCCATTTTCATTAAGGAGTAAAAACTCATAATTAGTTCCCTTGAACCTTATAGGGCGGCACTTGTTTTCTCTTACTGGTAGGAAACACAATTTGACAGTGACAGCAATTGTAATTAATTACAAACATGCCTTCTCCGCTTGCCAGCTCAATCTGTTAGGTTCAGTAATAAAATTATATTTTTATCCTAAAACCATGTTCTGTGTAGTTATTCAGCCAATATAGACACAATTTAAAACATATGATGCATTCAAACACCTTTTGAAATGTGATTTTATTCAATGATAACGTAACGAGTTGATCTTATCGCTAATAGCCATCTCTTTGAGATAAAACATTCATGAAAAGGAAGAGCGTAATCAAAAGACTGCGATGTTCTTTGATGAACTTTCTTTAGAGCATCGGAGCTACGAACCCGCGCTATATTGATATATAGTTTATGTATTCCATCATCATCATCATCATTATCACGGCCGTAGGGCTGCTGTCCACGTCTCCATCTCGCTATACACGGATCTCCAAGATCATGAGTCGCCATACTCACCACGCTTGGCAGGTGGGTTGGCGAGCGCTGTACGGAATGTTAATACACGGAAAGACGCATCTACTAACCCTCATGGAGATCCATGAAAATATAAATAATCTATAAATATAGATATAAATAAATATAACTAATCAGAAATATACTATTGAACGCAGGCATCTATTTAAAATGAATTATACAGCGTCTGCAACTGGTGATCATGCTGTACGGAACGCTACAGTGTCTGAGACATCTCACAAGATGAATTAGGCTTGCCCAGCACATATACCATCCTCTCCGCTTAGTCAACTATTAGTCAGAGGAAAAAACAGATCAATACGTCTGAAGCTGACTAAGCCGCGGGTTTCCTCACGTTGTTTCCTTCACCGGAGTGGTCAAGTTCGGAGTAGACATTAAGAAATAAAAATAAGATGAAACATCATACAAAATCACAATTCACGAGAATTGGGCACCTAAATATAGCCGACTAAGCTGAGAGATCGGTATACTATGTGCTGGGCAAGCCATTCAACAATGTCCCATACACTGCAGCGCGACCTGTCCACGCGCGTTCCAGTTGCTGGCACTATAAAAGTAATCTTGTGACGAGCTCTGTGGCGCAGCGGGCGAAGGCCCGCCTGCGACGCAAGGGGTTGCGGGTTCGATTCCCGCCTCGGGACAAATGTCTGTACGATCTGCAGATATTTGTTCAGGGTGTTCTGGGTGTTTTTCTATATATAATAAAAATATCTATGTAGTTATAATGTATTAAGTATATCAGTCATATAGTACCCATAACACAAGCTCTGCTTAGCTTGGGGCTAGATGATGCTGTGTGATTTGTCCAGCATTATTTATTATTTATTTATTTATTTAATCTATATTAGATGAAAGTACCGCGGTGTGCTGGCAGAAGCATGTTGCCCCTCCTCTTTTGCCCATGATGCAGTAAAAACCTGCGAAAGGCAGTCTTGCCGTATATCAACATGCCATACTGCACTCGTCAACCAGCCTGCCCTGAGGCTGGCAACAACCCCCTCGTGATTTCGGAGATCCATGAGGGATCCATGAGCCTGTGTCCAGCTGTGGACGTGGACAGCAGTCCTTCGGCTGAGATGATGATGATGAGATGTGAAAGGCCTTACTTACTTTATTAATTAATGTCTGTCGCATTCAAATACTGGTCTATTCCATCATTATTAATATACTCGTACATATTATAAGGTAATTTACGCGTTAAATACCCGGTGGTATTTAACGCGTAAATTACCTTTATTATTTAACGACTTTTCGGAATGGTGCAATCAAGTCATAATAAATAAAAATGAAAATTTTATATTCCATATTCTATCATATTTATAATTCTATCATTCTCATATGTAACATGTCCAACATTGTTTTGTTCTAATATGTCTTGGAGAAGTTTGCTCGTAAAATAACCTTCCTACTTTACGGACTAGGTGCTCGCCCCGAACTTAGAACGAGCAAGCATTTGAACATGATTTTCCAAACTTTTATTAGACTTTTTGATATTGTGCTGTTACCTTGAAAATAGATTTTGTCCAATGATATGCATTAATGGAGTATGTGTAAATGCATTTCATCTAAGGCGAGTGTGATGGAAAGGCTTAACAGGACGCAGCTTTCTTTTGGAAAAAAACTTGTGTCTTCCTTATTCATTGCGCCTGAGTCCGTATATAACTCGGATTTGCACAGTGGTGAACCGGGCGCCCGGTCAATATCTTGTGCCCATCAAGAACACCAGACTTTACCCACTATTTCGTACTTTACTACTACCTCTTTGGACTTCTTCTAATGCAAGTGAAGGTGCCTCAAGATACAATTATAGACAAGCATAAAAAAAACTAAATCATTTTGAGAAAACCCTCACAAAAATGGGTTTTAACTTATGTTATCTCTATAAGTTGTGTATTTATTTAAGGGATATCCTTGTATAAAAAAACAATGTGAAAAACTATCACATTTATCAAAAATCCCCCACGACAATTGGTTTTAATTGATGATCTTACATTTAAAATTTCATCAAAATCAGATTGTCTGTTCGAGAATTTGTTTAAGTGAGAAAATAAATCGAAAAAAATATTGTATTGATGTAATCTCCATATGGTTTTAAAGTTACCAAAACCTGATCATGTATACAAAGCCAAATTGCCTAGTTGCCACTAAGAGCTTCGTTCGCTTTGCTCGCTCGTTCAATTGTTCCTAACAAATGTCAAATGTCTTCCAAACACGTCTCAAACATTGTTAAATTCTAATAAGAGGAGTTTCTTCGTAAATAAACTTCCTATTTTCTTTACGGATAAAACACTTTGTTATTTATAAATGTTGACTCTCTTATCCTATATCATTAATACGAGTGATGTGGAAAGTTTGCGAATGTGTATGTAATGATACAATTAAAAAAAAAATAAGCTGGACATTTCACGCAACACCCAGTAAAACTTTTGGTTTTCATTCGGGGAAGTACTCACACCATACTTATTTCTGCCGCCAAGCAGTATTATCTGCGTTGCTGTATTCCGGTTTGAAATATTCGGGTCACCGACATAGCCTAACTGATTCGTATGTTGAATTGGCAATGGGCAGGCCATGTAGCTCAAATAACTAAGTTCTCGAATGGACGCCATGGACCGGCATGGGCGGACGACCTGGTAAGATCTGCAAGCGATGGATGCAGACTGCTTCCAGCCGCAATACTTGAAGGTCAGGGATGCCTATGTCCAGCAGTGGACATCCTACGGCTGAGATGATGATGATGTCGGGTACTCTCGTTCTCTGACGAATAACTTCATGATTCAAAATTCAAAATTCAGAAATTCATTCATTTCCATAGTTTGCAATTACAAAATATAGACACGTCCACTTACAAAAAAGACATATTTATTCTTATGTTAACAAGAATTAAGGCACATGTGTCATAGATAATTTTATTCCGAGTGTTCTTAGCTATGTTTCATGAAAATCTGTTCAGCCGTATGAAGATCATCAGCTCTTTTCTAGTTGATACTATAGGGTAGTATACTATACGGTAGTGGCGTACTTGGCAGTTGGCTAAGTTCCCACCGCGCGCAAAATAAAATTAAACTTGGCTGGACACGCTACCGCGTGTCTAGATAAATATACATTTGCACATCAAATATACTATACTCCAGGGTCTGATGATAACTAGAACAGCATGAAAAATAACCGTTTGTATGCCGGGGGTTATTTTAAATTTATATTGTAAGCATGTGATTCGATCCGTCAGTGAAACTCAGAGTCGCGCGCAAAAGCTTTCTAGTATTTACTTTGTAAGCAGAGTACCTACGAGTATCTTCCGACGCCAAACACAGATATTGCTTCGCGAAACACGATGGCAGTGTATTACGACTCTCGCTTTGACATCAAACAAAAGAAAATGAGTTTAATGGAACAGAGAGAACTGTATTAGAATGCGAGTCATATATTCGAATTTTTTCGCTGTTGTTTATTTTAATCTCACTGTTTTGTGGGCTTAATCTCAATAACTTTAATGCTAAATGTATAGCGCGAAAAGTGTGGTTTTTAGACCACGAAACAACTAGTTTTGGTCAAAGATTTGAATCGTTAGATACGTCCTTACTGTAGTGATACCGAACCGTTTTGTTTCCTCACGAAATTAGTGAGCTCACTCGATTGGAATCAGCATAGCTCTAAACACAGTGTTAGCCTGACGTTGTGTGTGTTATTTTTTTACTTTCGTGCAACATGAATGTACTATAAATGGTTGTTAACACACATATATAGACAATGCCACAGCTTTTGGGGACAGGTCACATCTAAAGATTTAAATATTGGTTTTGGTGTATTTTCTTGAATGAAAATCATCGAAATCGTGAGAGACTTACATTTTTAGTTGACCTTCCACTGCGATGCAGTTCTGGCTTATTAATGCATATTATCTGAAGCAAACGAATTTTATTTTGTATATCAAAGTCTTTCGTTAGTCTTTGGTAAATTGAAATTTCTAAATTGCTTTTGTGCTCTATTGAATACACTTATTGACTTTGTCATTGTATCTATATTTTCGAATGAATACGTAAGATTTGAGATAGAATAAAATTTAAAAATAATGCTGGAGACTACACACACCGCCATATACTATGGAATAAATCTATGGAAACCAAATGGTTGATGGAATACTTTTTGTAAATATGTTCATCATAATGATAATACACAGAAAACTCTCAGACCCGATAAAAATATCTGCAGAGGAAGCAAAACATTTGTAAAATTTGAAACAAATGTGTACATAACTAACGACTTCTCCGCTCGCTCGTATACATATTATAATACATCTTCCATCCTATAATGCCCCAGGCACTGCCGCGTCCCGTAAATCATAAATACCAGTTGCTGCAATTTAGAAGCATAAATCATCTATACCTAGATGTAGCTGCCTGTAATTGGGAGAACACTAGCTCATGATTTTTATTGGTTTTACTTTTGTAATTTTTCTTTGTGTATCTTCTGTTGGTGGTTCAAATAAATAAATAGTAAGCTTCATATGTATTTGGCGACCTCTGTGGCGCGGCGGACGAAAATCCGCCTGAGACGCAAGAGGTTGTGGGTTTGATTCCCGCCTAGGGACAAATGTCTGTACGATGTGATTCGTTCAGGGTGTTCTGGATGTCTTTCTATATAATAATATTTATAACACAAGCTCTGCTAGGGGCTAGATGACGCTGTGTGAATTGTCCAGCATTATTATTATTAATTCTTGTTATAGATTGACTTTAATGCACCTAGCGTAATCATTCATCATATCAGCCGTAAACGTCCTCTACTGAACACAGGCCATGGAGATCCATGAGGGATAGTTGCCATACTCACCACGCTTGGCGAGCGCAGTACGGGATGTTGATACACTAAAAGGCGCTGCTGCCCATCTTCCGGAGGTATCCCTTAGCAGGTTCTTACTGCATCCACGGGCATGAAAGAAGGGGTAACATTCCATTGCCGGCACCCCACGGCGTAATAGTATACATACATTTACATGTGGTCAAACACGCCAACAGGGTGGAAGGGGTTGAATATTCTTGGTTATTTACATAATGGTCATTACGTAGTCATCGATTTATAAGCACAGATTTAAATCTTTGGATGTGTCCTGAAACTGAAAACAGTGGCATTGTCTTTATATGTGTGTTAACAATACTGCCGACGCACGCACACTGGTTTGCCAATAGATTAATATTTAGTTTTAATTTATTTAATATAAACCAAAAAAACACACTTATTTTACATTAGGAAAAAAAATATTGTAAAGAAACTTAGCTAAAAGTTTAAATAAAAATAAAAAAAGGATGACATAAAATAACTATGTATATCAGGCAATAAACCAGACTGTCATTGTTTTATTGTCCAATCATGTTGCACGAACTCTCGTGAAAAAAATAACGCACCACGTCCAGCTAACACGGTGTTAAGAAGTACACTAATTCCAAATGAGCATGCTCACTCATTTCGTGTGGAAACAAAACGGCGCGGTCTCATTGCGGTAAGGTTATATCTAACGACTTAAATCTTAGTTATAGCATTCTCTTGTAACCTTTGATGAGTAACAAAAGGGGAGGGTTGTACTTTGGCGCAACAATAGTTTTTATATCAATATCATCATCTCAGTCGTAGGACGTCCACAGCCAGGCATAGGCATCCCTCATGGATCTGAAGTAGTTATGAGGGTTTGTTGCCGTGCTCACCACGCTTGGCAGGCGGGATGGCGAGCGCAGTACGGGATGTTATAAATAAACAATAAAATAAAATCGTTTATTGCTGTATCTTATTTTACAAATCATAGGATTTGGGAACCTTCATTTAAGCAAAACATACCTATGTTGATACATGGACAGCTGCTACGCATCTTCTGAAGGTATCCCTTGGCAGATTTTTATTGAATCTGAGGGCAAGTGAGAACAGGCAACATTCTACTGCCGGCACTCCACGGCATCACAAATCGTCATACATTTACCAATTTTCACAATGCATTTAAATATTATACACACTGACACAAACATACAAACACACACACTCACACACGCAATACATACACATACATACTTTATTGTTTAACCACTTTGTCCAATTGTGAAAACCGTTTAAAAATCTTTTAGTAGTTTTATATTTTAGTTTAGAAGTTGATAACTAGTAACTCGCACGTTCTAAAAAACTGTTAACCATTTCCTCGCCTCCATCTATTTTCAGGGTTGTAATGAAGGTATTTCGAAGCCAGTCGACACGGCTCAACCCGAAGGTCGTGGGTTTGATACCGGCCGTGCATTAATGGATTTTCCGTCTTGAAAAATGTGTAGATCGTGAATACCAGTTGCTGGCGCTGTTTAAATCATCTACAATAGGTTTTAAGGCCTTCATCATCATCATCATTTCAGCCGTAAAACGTTCACTACTGAACTAAGGCCTCCCTCATGGATCTTCATGAGGGGCAGTTGCCATACTCACCACGCTTAGCAGGCGGGTTGGTGAGCGCAGTACGGGATGTTGATATACGGAAAGACGCTGCTGCCCATCTTCCGGAGGTGTCCCTTAGCAGGCTCTTACTGCATCCACGGGTAGGAGAGGAGGGATAACATTATACTGCCGGAACCCCACGGCTAAGGCCTTAGTTTTTGGTTATTCGAAGAAGCGATGGAAAGAAAATTAAAGTTCAGTACAGTTTCTCTTTTGAAACAAAACATAGTCAGTGAATTAGGGTTCCGCGCAGAAAAATAATAACCACAAAAACGTGGGCAAAGCAGCAGCTATTTGTTAATAGGAAAAGTGTACCTTCTGTAACTATACGATGTATGTACGTAATTTTGTAATTTTCAACTGCAGTCGCCTAACAAAAGGACCATTATGAGTTTTCATGAATGCCGTTTGGAAAACACAATGCACCGAGCTTCCCATAATATGTGCCCATAACCGTTTGAGTTGGAGTTTCTTGAATTTAAGTTAAAGTTTAACCTATTTTAATCATTTGTTTTATTTTCAGTTTCAATAACTGAAAGTGGCTTTTTTGATGGGTCGGTACTGACAAGGCCTCCCTCATGCAGTAAGTACTCCTCCATCATCATGCGAAGGTTGTTGCCATACAAAACACACTTGGCACGCGAATTAGGATGTAGATACACGTAAAGACGCTGCTGCCCTTCCAGGGATTCACAGGAATAAACTTGTTTTATTGTACACTTCTAATGCAAAACTAGTTTTTGCCCTATTAGTACCTTTACGTTGCGTAGACCATTTAGAGGCCCTTCTTCATGAGATGACACGTCAGAAAGATGATGTTAAGTGGTAAAGGCCTATTTATTAAATCATGTCAAGACACGATAATTTCAATTCAACTTTACCTTGACTAAAGCTCTAGCTTTCAATATGTGAGTCGATTCTAGAACCTATCCAGTTACCCCTTGTTTGTCTGCTAACAGCATTACAGAGAATGCTAAGTGAATTGGATCTCGGATATAACTTATGTTATCTTATCACAACGAGAGCCGCGTTGGCTGATTGGTACGTGTTGCTTTCGATCGGAAGGTCGTGAGTTCGATAACTAACGCGAACCAATGGATTTTTCTTTCTTGAAAAATGTATGTGCACGTGCTGCAACGGTGAAAGAAAAAAATATGCCGTCTGGCAAATGTGAAACATTTATAATTTTGCGTTAACTCCTAAAATATGAGTTTAAATTGCGGCTTGGTTTTTTACAACTATTAAACAATAATCGTTAAATTCAACCAATTTTCACAAAACATGAATAATAATACTATTATTTATTCATGTTTTGTGACTGTTATTATTATTATTATTAATACACACAAGTCTTCCTATTGAACTAGTCTAATGGTGAAAACATAGTTCTGGGGTGAAAACCGTAATAAAACTATCTCGTAGTTCATCATCGTCATCACCATCTTACCTAGGTACTGTAAACTGTGGTGAAAGCCAGTAACTAGTAACTCATACATATGTCATTTTCTCGCGTCATATCTCGTTTGATGGGTTTAACTACCTGCAAAAGATGTCTCACATCAAAAACTTCTATAAATAAATATACCCCAGGCATTGCAGCATTGCTAACGCTGTATCTATAATAGTTGTTTAGCCTTACAACGTAATATCAAAGCTCCAACGAAACAATTTAATAATGGTTGTGTGGGTGGCACTAAATAATGAGGGGACGGATTGGAATCGCGGGGTTTGTGTGGAAGAATGGGACACAATAAAACCATATAGTTTAATATAGATATAGTAGTTTTCAAGCACTTTCAAAGATGGCGATAGATGTGTCACTGTCTAGGGTGAATGGAGCGGAAGTGGTTAAAGTGGTGTAATGAGTTTCTATTTGTCTGTCTATCTGTGGCATCGAAGCTTCCACAGGACCTATATTTATTTATTTATTTTATTTCCCTCTTAAAATCTATTTTTACAGGTTTAACCTTACTAAAAAGAGTAACCTTTCACTTTTAAAAGAGTAATCTTTCACAATAATTAATAAATTAATATTAAAGAATGAATTCTCATAATAACAATATAATAAAAAATAACCAATTTCCATTTACTTCTTGTACTGACTTCTGAAAAAAGGTTCTCAAGAAGCCGGTATATTTTTTTATCTTTGATAGATTTATTGGTAGTATAAGAACCTATTTGGAAAAATTCAGTTCATAAAATGTGATCTATGAGACATTGACAGAGCTCCTAAAATATTAATAGTATGCATATAGCGTTTTTGGTATTTTCAGCAACAAATCAAGCATTGAACACAAGTGTGACGCGACAACAAAAAAGCGAAAAAAACGTAAGAATTTATAAACTTGAAACTGCCGGAATTGTGTAAAACCAAACACAAAAAGCCATAAAATAAAAAGACAAGACAAATCAAGCATTTGCATTCAGAAAGTATGATTTAATTAACTGAAACTTAGATAGAAGACTGCAGATGGTTATCTATACTATTACGATTATCACAGGTAAACTAAACTTTACCGTGGGGTGCCGGCAGTAGAATGTTACCCATCCTCTCATGCCCGTGGATACAGTAAGAGCCTGCTGAGCAAACCCGGATTAGCCCCTAAGCCCACAAGGCCCGGGCCTAGAGGCCTTCATGGCGAAACATTCATAAATAAATAAATAAAATCATGGTGTATGTAGAAAATATTGAAAGGCAGGGGGGGCCTCAAACACCAGGTTCCTAGGGGCCCTAAATCCCTTCATCCGGGCCTGCTGCTAAGGGATACTTCCGGAAGAAAGGCACTCTAGTTTCAGCCCTGAAAAAGGTAAAACTGATTTACAACAAAAGTGTCAAAGAGTATGTATGTCTCAGCAATAGCTTCTTATCTAAAAAGATGCAGCGACTTCTCATACTCATACTCATTTATTTCACCATAGGAACATATAGTACACTTGGCTATTTCACAGAATCTAAAAAAAATCACTTCTTAATAATTTAATAAGTAGTAAAATTGTAAATAAAATAAAAAAATGGTAAAAATAAACAAAATCCTAATTCTAAGTTTATAGCTGGCCGTACATGGCCATAGTCAACAAATAATTATATTAAAATAATAAAAGTTTAATTAGCTCAGTAAAGTAAAATAAAATAAAGCTGCTGAATGCGCACTGTCAATGTGTTATTAGAATACATACATACATAGTTATCAAAGAATTTAATTTTCCATGGAACAAAATTAAAGTATGAAAAGAAAGGAAATGAATAAGTGAATGTAATATCACAAATAAATTAAAGAAAGCTGCCATGCGCATTGTCAGGATTATTTCTATTTTCAATTGTCATTTAAATAAGTTATAAATTAAGTAATATTATAATTTAATTAATAAGTAATAAATTAAGTTAGTAATAATAAATTTGGATCAGTCAGGTCAAAATTAAAAACAAGTAAATAGTCAAAAGATACCTTACACTATGTTGTTGTCATCAAATCATCATTTCAGCCGTAAAACGTCCACTGATGAACACAGGCCTCCCTCATGGATCTTCATGAGGGGTAGTTGCCATTCTCACCACGCTTGGCAGGCGGGTCGGTGAGCGCAGTATGGGATGTTGATACACGGATAGACGCTGCTGCCCATCTTCCGGAGGTATCCCTTAGCAGGCTCTTACTGCATCCATGGGCATGAGAGGAGGGGTATTATTCTACTGCCAGCACCCCATGGTGTCATCAAATATGTCCTGTAAATTGTAATAGCTTTTTCTAATTATTATATTACTATTACTTCTTCATAAACAGTGACATAAATAATGATAGAAAAAGAAAATAAAATGACATGAATGTTTACGCAAAAGAACTTGATGTTCGTCAAATGTTAGTAAGTTACAGAAATCTGTTTGCACCACGATAAACTTACTTCGAAAACAATGACTGGCCCGTTGTTTCTTAAGTACCCTTTGGGTCCTCATTCTTCTCCCGTCGAATGACGTAAACTGCTTTTCAAGTGAATAAGTTCCAAACAAACCTTTTATTATTTTGACTCTACCTTTCCTACTCCTTGCGTTGTATTCCTCAATGTTGAGGGTGACCCGCCCTCATTGCTTCGTGGCGCTTCGAGTCAAGACTGAATGAATCAGTGAATATATATTTATTTGGTTCACAATACGGCACATAATATCACACTTCAACCGTTACACGTCCACTACTGAACACGGGCCTCCCTCATGGTTCTCCATGAGGGAGTAATTGCCATACTCACCACGCTTGGCAGGCGGGTTGGCGAGCGCAGTACGGAATATTCATACACGGAAAGATGCCGCTGCCCGTTTTCCGGAGGTATCCCTTAGCAGTCTCTTACTGCATCCACGGGCATGAGAGGAGGGGTAACATTCTACTGCCAGCACCCCACGGCACATAATATAACAGGATACAAAACATAAAGTAAAGAGTGGTACGGATCTGGTCAGACGAATGTGCCTAATTACGCACCGTACCACTGGGGGTACGGTCGGTGGTACGGTGGGTCAGAAGGGTGTCGGGCTCGTACCTCGCGGTGTCCTCCCTTGGACTTTGCCAGTGATGACGAGCCTTTTTAGCTGTCGCTGCGTTTTCTGTCTATGTGGCCAAAATACGGAGGAACTGGTTGGAGAGGCAGATAGAAGATAGTTTAGTGAAACAAATTCCGAGAATGAAGCCCACACAGCTTCAGCAGTTTATTGCGCAACTGCGCCACACAGGCCGTCAAAACAATACAACTCGATAAGTTACGAGTATGTTTGTGATAATTATGTTTATTGAAACAGCTTGTATGTTACTATCTATCTTATCAAAGCGTAGTTTTATGAAACTATGATGACTTAATGGATTCATCATGTCCATTGTTGAGAATAGTTTATAGGGAGTTTAGAAATAAATTATTATAACATTATAGGTGTAAGTCTTTACTTGACGCATTAGCGAATCACTGATGGCGGTTCTGTTGCTGCACTATCTAGCTAAAGATAATTAAATTGACGTCAAGCGGACTAAAATTACGTATTGCTATTCGGTCAGTGCCATGACAACGGAACGAAAATAGACTCGATTTAACGCTGACAGCTCTAAATTTAGAAATGTTATATCTCTAATTATAACTAGTTCTAGGATGTAATAACGAATCGACACCATTATCATATTATTTAGAAAAAACTAGGCCAGGTGCGTTTCATACCACGCGTATCTATGTAGGGTTCTGTAGTCAACCGTAGACCTGTTGTTAGTTGGTGTATGTTTTTTTGCGTTTACCAAAACATATTAACAGGAATTAATTAAGTTTTCGGTTTAAAGTATTCCGGTATGTTTGGAAAACCGCATCACTTATTTGAGAGACTAATCCTTCGAAACTAAAGAAGCTAACTTAACCCTTATGTCTTTCCTAGAAAGTTCATAGTTGAAACTACATCCATGATTTTTTTCAAATTTGTAGAGCTTTTTAGCAGTTAAAAGCAATTTATATTTTAGACGCTCGACAAAAGTTTAAAACATTAATACTTCGCAAATAGATCCCTAACATGAAAAATTGTCTTAGCAACTCCTAAATTAGGGTTTAAAATTCCTATTCAACCCTATACTCAACACGATGGGAAAATCAAGAAAAAATAAGCTCCTCCCCCCCACCTTACGTGTGGGGTTTATTTTTTATCATTTTTTTGTAAGCGTTATCTCGGCGTAGATATTTTATTATGTCCACGCAAAATAACAGCTTTCTATACTCCGATTCCGAATCCAAGATATTTTATGTCAACAAAGACATCAATAGTCTCTTCGCAAAGCCGATGACGGACAGACACAGATAGACAAACTGAACTAAGGGTTTCTTATTTTACTACGAAACCATAAAAAGCTGGATAGAAGGGTTGATGCCAAGAGGCAGCAAAATTCAAACTCGGGTTGCTTTCGCGCACTTTTATATCTGAGTAATGTCACCCGCGCGGCTTTTTGTGTAACACAGGTGCCACCTATTTCATTTCATTCATTTCAGCCATAAAACGTCCACTAATGATCAACGACCTCCCTCATGGGTCTCCATGAGGGGTAGTTGCCATACTCCCTTTCCCTTTATCAAAATCCCGTACTGAGCTCGCCAACCCGCCTGCCAAGCGTGGCGAGTATGGCAGCAACCCCCTAATGATCTTAGAGATGCCTATGTCCATCAGTAGACGTGTCCTACAGCTGAGATGATAATGAAATACATAAAAAATCTTAAAATCACATTTTTTAAGCATAATTTGTACGTTTAAAGATACATCTGCCTTGTTTATAGGTCAGTATCGATAGCCTTACTTTGTTTAACAGAGCTGTTGTGGATCCAAAGTTTTAAGGGTCGGTTTGTACCTTGGTATTTCTGGTTACCTGGAAACTTAAGAAATTCTTCTTAAGTAATGATTAATAATCATTACTTTGTAGCTTGTATTGCCGAGGGGTGCCGGCAGTAGAATTTTACCCTGTAGAAAGAGCCTGCTAAGGGATTCCTCCGGAAGATGGGCAGCAGCGTCTTTCCGTTTATCAACATCCCGCACTGCGCTCACCAACCCGCCTGCCAAGCGTGGTGAGTATGGCAAATACCCATCATTGAGATCCGTGCGGGAGGCCTTTGTTCAGTAGTGGACGTTTTACGGCTGTAATGATAAGCTTAAATTAAAAAAAAAACATAAGGTACATTTTAAACAATGTTTGAGTTTGATGGCGAGTGACTTCTGATGAGACTTAATCCTTAAAACGTTAAATTCATCATCATCATCTCAGCCGTAGGAGGGCCACTGCTAGACATAAGCCTCTCTCGCGAATTGCCAAGTACTGATTATGAGGAGTTGTTGCCATACTCACCAAGTTTGGCAGGCGGGTTGGCGAGCGCGGTTCTGTCTGTTAATACACGGAAAGACGCTGCTGCCTATTTCTGGAGGTATCCCTTGGCAGATTCTTTCTGCATTCACGGGCAAGAGAGGAGAGGCAACATCTCTTCTGCACCCCACGGCATACGCTAAATTAGTTTGCTTCTTTTCCTCCGGACACATAACTAGATATTATTATTATAGTTTTTTTTTAATTTGAAAATATTTCGGTACCTATACGTGAAACTCACGCGCATGTGAGGATCACTGGAGTGTCGGGTTGTAACATGGTCACGGTTGTAACTTTCTGACAGCTGCAAGTGTTGAGAATGGCAGCTTTCTGCATCGTTATATGAAGACTTTCTTATTATTATTCCAAATCATTTATTTGTAAACTCATAAAAATATATATTTTACCATAAAGAAATATAAAATCAAATGCTCTACGGTAAAAAATATATGAAAACTGTGAATCAACGGCCGCGAAGCAAGGCTCAGGCAGTTGGTGACTCGGGCTGCAGGGAGAGGAAACTTTTCACTACGTGCCGAGTCCAGGAGTACTGCCTTTTGGATCTGGCTCTTGATCCAACTGCCTAGCGAGAGTCTCTCGAGATGTTGATCGAGACTCTTCGATATGAGTCCGTTAACGGAAATTACTATCGGAACAATAGTCGCTGAGCCAGCATCCCTATCTCAATCGGTGGCAATCTCGTCCGCCAAATCAAGATAAATTTATTTGCTGAGCTTATCTTTTTTCGGCTTTGGCGAGATCATGTGGAATGGTGACATCAACGAGTAATGTCTTCGCTTCAACCGATCTATCAGAACGATATCAGCCTTATTTGCAATTCATTATTATTATTATTTACGCACGTTCTATTTCGCGTCCTTTGTATTTCTTTCAACCCAAAGCTCTGAAAATACGACATACAACCATTTGGCGCAAATGGGTCTCTAGTGGCTCGCATAAAACTTCAATACCTTATTTAGAATGGCATACCATTGTATGACCCTTGACCTACGCGTAACAGCATTACGTAGGAAAACTCTCACTAGATCAAGACTGGATCTGTTGACTGGATCTACTGAGAGTGATCCGACAAATTATTAACATACATATAACCGGGTATTTATCGCGTAAATAGGTCCCGGAACCATACTTGGTGCAATCCAAGCGAAACGTCGGGAAATAATACAGGTAATTTACGCGATAAATACCCGGTTATATGAATGTTAGTAATGTGTTATGATCGCGAAAGTTTAAAAAAGACAATTGATCCAACAAAATCTGTTTTGTGCCAAATTCCAAAAATTATGGCGCACAAAACAGAATTGGTAGCATAAAGGTAGGTTGGCATAAGATTTATATGCATATATTTGAAAAGTATAACAATTAGTAGCGTAAAAAACCTACAACCTACTCTTTGTCCGTCTCGGTTCTGCCGCAGGCAGTGGATGGGTTTAAAAAACCTAATAATGTTGTTTTATCGATATGACACATATTATATATTGAACATTATATATTAACATTATATATTAAAGGTTACCTAGTTTTAATATTACTTGGTGATTCAATGTGTTCGTAGGTGGCAGATTTACTATTTTATGGATAAATCTATTATATTAAGGTATTTTAGATTAGTGAGAAATTGAAACTTAAGTAACCGAAGATATTTTCCATAAAAAGGTATCCTCTAAAGCTGTATGCCAAAAAATATTTGGGCACCAGATAGTGCCGATAGGTATGGCAAAATGTAACTGTGCCAAAATATGATTATGCACGTACTTACAACGTACCTATGCTAAACATTTTTGGCCAAGTTAAATTATAAACACAAAAATTAGAGTAAATGGGCACCCAGGACAAAAATCAACTAAATGGTTATGGTAAATGGTTATGAAATAAAACAAACTTTCACTTTAGGTGCTTGTTTTGAATTCACACGAATAAACAGTAGAATTAAAATATCGGTTCGCTCACCTTAAAGGCATGTAATCCCGGGCTAGGACTGGAGCGTGACTGACGATTTCTGGAGCTCTCCAAATGAATTACCCACTAATAAATTAGGCCAGATGCGTGACGACCACGCGCTACTAGCGCCGTAGTTTCCTATTCAACGATACCCTACACGAAGTGAAAAAAAAGTTCATCCCTACATTACGTCTATGAAAGGTACCCCAAATTAATAATGTTTTCAGCATTTTATTTTAGCGTTATCTTGACGTTGTTATAATATACATACATATATAACCTGTGTATACATAGCCATGCAAAATAACAGCTTTTGTAGGACTAATAGTCTCTTCGCAAACCCGTTGACGGTCGGACAGACAGACAAAGCGAAGCTATTAAGATTTCTTACTACGAAACCAAAAAATGCTAACAGCTACTACTTCAATAAACTGTGCAACCACATAATCATTATATGTGTCAAACTTTCTCGATTTATTAATATATTATTAGGGTAGGTGATGTATAAGAATAGTCGTGGATCCTGCTGGTAGCACGCAGAATCATCAGTCCCACCGCGACCATGGCCAGGTGCAGTCCGGTCGAAACGTCGGGAAAATAATTACAATAGTACGCGATAAAAACCTGTATTTTAAAAACTAATAATATTATCTATCTGTGTCATGTCAATTATTGCTACCTATACGAATTCGCTCGGGGTCGTGGAATATGTCCACCTTCTGATTATAATTAGCATTAGGAACTGCAAAAACAGGATCGACACCAATATTACTAACGGAATAAATAAATATTTCACAGGGTACAGTCTTGTGTGTGGGTATTTTATATTCCCCACGCCCAGCGAACGTACTTCCCAGTGGACGTAATTCTGTTTGGCTGTTTGTTATTTGGCTTTTGTTGTGGAAAATAGCTGAAAAGAATGACAGGATAAGATTATAAGATTACGGGGTATTTTATTTGTAGAGTACCAGCGTTTTGTGGAATACAAATTTAATATCTTTGCCTACTACTAAAGAAGTAAGGAATATGGTTAAATATTAAAATAATTCTTTAATTAAAACGAATACTATAATGATACAATCGTAGACCTTTGCTGAAAATACGTAAACCGTTGTATGTATGTACGCCTGTTGCGTTTAAGTTTTTCTATCGATTTACCATGGATCTCATACCGGGTCTAGAAACAAGCAAACATTGGTAAAACAAAAAGCCAACCCGGAGTCCTTCAAAGGATAGGCTTTGAGGAGCTCCAGTAAACTCTGTTAAAACAAGCAAACATTATAAAGTAAAACAAAACCTAACCACATTCATTTCATTTCAGCCGTAAAACGTCCACTACTGAACACAGGTCTCCCTCATGGATCTCCATAAGGGGCAGTTGCCATACCACGCTTGGCAGGCGGGTTGGCGAGCGCAGTATGAGATGTTGATACACGGAATGACGCTGCTGCCCATCTTCCGGAGATAGCTCTTACTGCATCCACGGGCAAGAGAGGAGGGGCAACATTCTCCTGCCGGCACCCCACGGTGTAACCTAACCTAACCACATAATTAGTTCAAATTTAAGGCATGTTAATAGTTACATGCCCTAAATTTAAACCGTTTTCTATCTTCAGGATCGAGCTTTAAAAAAAAATATATCTAATTGAAAAAATATTCAAACTCAAAAAGATTTTTCCACATCGTTTCTGAACCGACGGAGTTTTGAAGTAAAAAAAAAAGACGGATTAACAAAATATTATCTTTAACCTAAATTACTGCAAAAACTTTAAAATATTGTTCACCTTTATTTTGACAATTTAAATGCGAAAACATGTTTGTTTCATTGTTGGACTGAATATATGTATACAAGCTTAAATAAACACGAATGAAGTCACAAGCTTATTTCTTACCCGCACAAGAAAGTAAATTTACTTCAATTTATACGTATTAGGATAAGAGTTTTGCTGGGTATATGAATCCAAAATAAAACCGGGCAAGAGCGAATCGGACTCGCGCACCGAGGGTTCCGTGCCATCATACAATATAATTTATGACAAAGGCGGTTTTATATTTGTTGGAGAACCTTGACAGCGCCATCTCTTGTCTGATAGCGGAACTTAGGTAGATTTCTTGCACTTTCGATGATTTCTAAAAAAGTATGCTATGTAGAGAGATTGTAATAAATTTCCTCTAATCTTTACATATGTACACTTCTAATAGTAATAAAAGTTTCAAAGGTTTATCTCCGCAAACTTCGGAGATAAGGGGGGGGGACGCTATTTTTTTCAACATTTTTGTAAATAATTAAAAAACTATGCAACTTAAAGGAAAACTAAAAACTGTTTATTATTGTGCGAAATAATACCTTTCATATGATACCCCACATAACCTAATAACTCTCCAAAAATTTTGAAAAGACCCCTTCCACCCCCATTGTCTAAAAAACTATGCAAATAAGAGAGTTCGCTATAATTTTCCTATAAAGTTTACATACACTTCTATTAGCTAAAAAAAGTAGCACGGGTTTATCTCTGCAAACTTCGGAGATAAGGGGGGGGGGACGGTTGTTTTTTCAACATTTTTGTAAATAACTCAAAAACAATACGGCTTAAAGAAAAAATAAAAACTGTTTATGTACTGTTAATGTACAAATGAATACCTTTCATATGATACCCCACACGGCCTAGTAACTTCACTTAAAATTTTTGAGATCCCCTATCCGCCCCCCTGCAATCAAAATAAGAATATTTTTTAACATTTTCATATATGCTTTATTAGTAAAAAAGTGTTGTCTTTTACCATTTTAAATTGCATGTCGATAGCATCAGTAGTTCTCGAGATATCCATCTGTGACAGACAGACAGACAGACAGACAGAGTGATTCTATAAGGGTTCCTTTTTACCATTTTGGTCCGGAACCCTAAAAATATTCTAACCACTTGTAGAAATATGGGTAATTAAATTGTCACTGAGCCTTTGTGGTACAGCGATGACGTAATCAACCCTACAAGCTACGCGCTACGCATTTTAAGGGCTCGTAGCGCGTGTCACGTAGAGGGTCTACGCCGTAGAGCTCACTGTCAAAGCGACTTCTGTGAATCCGTTGGAATGTACGATGAAATGATTTCAGCTGTAAAACGTACACTATTGAACACAGGACTCCCTCATGGATCTTCATGAGGGATAGTTGCCATACTCACCACGCTTGGCAGGCGGATTGGCGAGCGCAGCACGGGAGGGTGATGCATGGAGAGACGCTGCTGCCCATCTTCCGGAATATTACTTATCCCTTAACAGACTCCTACCCTACTGCATCCATGAGTATGGGAAGAAGGGGTAATATTCTACTTCCGGCACCCCACGGCCGTTGGAATAACTGGATAAGATACAAAGGAATATATTGCATGATTCTTCTGCCTGTCATCATCATCATCATCTCAGCCGTAAGATGTCCACATCTGGGCAAAAGACTCATGGATCTGCAAGTTCTGATCATGCGGTAGTTGTTGCATACTCTTGGCAGGAGGGTTAGCCAGCGCGCAGTACGAGATGTTGACAAGCACACGGAAAGCTGCTGCCCATCTGCCGGAGGTATCCCTTGGCAGGTTTTTAATGCATCCACGGGCAAGAGAGGAAAAGCAACATTCAACTTGTTATTTCTGTACGGCTATAATGTACTCGGAAACCCGTGGCCTTCGGTCAGATACATAATAGTTTTTCATCGCTCCATCTCGGAAGGAGTATGTTTGCTCTTTGATATCTGAGTGCAAAAGCCGTTTTTATCCGCTAGAGGATAAAGTAAATTGAATTTAGAACATCGTGTGTACTAAGTTTATGAATTCAAAACATCATTAAACCTATTTACTTCTCCCTCCATGGTGCCGAATTTATTATACAACCTTTTTTTAATTTGTTAAAAACTCAGACTCGGAACCTTCTTTGTGTAATTTTTTTTATTTTGCTTTGCGCGCGCCCTTTTCTCTTTACGTCATATTGTTAAAACTTTAGGTTAAAAATAAGAAAACGAGTATTATCTGTAATAATTTAAATATTATTCTGTAATACTTACCTATCAACTTTGCACTCTTGTAACAAATAACTATAAAAAGCTTCAACGTCCCAACTTTGCGAGCTGAACTTGCAGTTTTTTTCACTTGCCGTTTTTGGAGAAAAACGAAAACGAAAATAAGTTAGACCTTCCGTGTCGACGGCTCAGCACTGAACAGAGTAAAGCACTCAGGGCAGGTTTTCAGTCTATACTAAGGTTCGTTAAAATACCTAGCTGATGACTTGTTAGTTTAGTATTGTAACATGAATTTCATCATCATCACCTCAGCCGTAGTACTGTTGTCTACGTGCACTGCAGGACACAGCCCTCATGGCTCTCCAAGATCATAAAGGGGTTGCTGCCATGCTCGCGACGCTTGGCAGTAATCGCAGAACCCAAAAACTTACACGGAATGACGCTGCTGCAGATATTCCGCAGCTTTCCCTTGGCAGATTCTAACTGCATCTAAATGTCTTGCATTTAGATGCAGTTAGAATCTGCAAACATTCTACTGCCGGCACCCCACGGCAGGCCTTACTGAGTTGTAAAAAGCTCGCTTCCATGAAACAGTGCAAAGCTGTTATCAATATCCCTATATCGTGATAACGTTATCAGCGCGGTGGTTTCGGCTTATGATAAGCATTGTATAAGTAATTAAAATATGACAACCTGCAGCCCTGACTGGAGGTGTCACTGATTCGTAGTGACGCAAGCAGTAAAGTAGTCATCATCATCTCAGCCGTAGGACGTCCACTACTGGAGACAGGCCTCATATTTGTACTGATCATGAGGGGTTGTTGCCATACTCACCACGCTTGGCAGGCGGGTTGGCGAGCGCAGTACGAGATGTCGATACACGGAACAACATTGCTGCCCATCTTCCGGAGTTATCCCTTGGCAGATTCTTACTGCATCCACGGGCAAGACAGGAGGGGCAGTATTCTACTGCAGGCAACCCACGGCTGTAGCCGTTATATAAGTTTTAGTGATGTCACTCTACTACAACTCTACTACAACTTCAAACTAAAACTCAATAAATACTTTGTTAAGGCAGGGCCTTTTTAATCGACTTCAAAAAAAGTAGATTCTTATTTACTGGAATGAAATAATGTAATAGTGTGTACTGTAGTCTCTCAATGTAGTGTTATGTCCTAAATTGAAACTTGCGGTTGGGTATTTCATTTTACTTAATAATGTTTGCTTGGTTTCCAACCCAGTTCTGATGATGGAATCCATGATAAATCACTGCAAATATTCAAATGTAATAAGCATACATAAAGCGTTTTAGGTATTTTCAGCAACAGTTTAAAAATGTTTCATTGAAGTAGGTTTTTTGTTGACAATTAATTAAAGAATTATTCTGATAAGGGTTAAAACACAAAACAAAAACGCCTTTGAACAAATCGGAAACAAAAGCGCTATAAGTCCCTTCCGCTTGGCCATTTTCAATTAAAACTTCGTCAGCATATGTACGTTTCCGGTTGATCGAAAGATTTTCCCGCGCGAATGAATGACTGAATTCTACTGTACGAGGGGGTGCTGGCAGTAGAATGTTACCCCTCCTCTCAAATCCATGGATGCAGTAGGAGCCCGCTAAGGGATACCTGTGTACCCACGGCCTGTGTGTTAAGTAGTGGACGTTTTACGGCTGAAATGATGAAAGCTGGACACCACACACAGCGCCATCTAGTCCCAAACTAAGCAAAGGTTGTGCTATGGAAACCACATGGCTGATAGAATACTAAAATACATAGTATTTTCCCGTAAGTATTGTCCCGATGCCGTGAGGTGCCGGCAGTAGAATGATACCCCTCCTCTCATGCCCATGGATGCAGTAAGAGCCTGCTAAGAGATACCTCCGGAAGATGGGCAGCAGCGTCTATCCGTGTATCAACATCCCATACTGCGCTCACCAACCCGCCTGCCAAGCGTGGTGAGTATAGCAACTACCCCTCATGGAGATCCATGAGGGAGGCCTGTGTTCATCAGTGGACGTTTTATGGCTGCAATGATGATGATTGTCCCGATGTGACGATTTAGAAACCTGAGAAGATTTGTAGGACAAGGCTTCTGGCAGGGACGAAAGAAAGAGTTTGGAGAAGCCTTTGCGCAGCAGTGGGACACAATAGGCTAAAAAAATATACGTACTTATCACACATTTAAGATCAGATAAAACATTTGTCCCCCAGCAGGTACAGAACCCGAACCTCCTGCGTCTCAGCCGGCAGGTCGTATACGTTAAATTGTGATGATGATAATGAAACCATGGAACTTAGCCGTGTGGTGCCGGCAGTAAAATGATGCCACTCCTATCTCGCCCGTAAGGAAGGAATGCCTCCGGAAGATGGGCAGCAGCGTCTTCCTGTGAATCTCCTATCTCCCAAGTGTATGCTAATCCATGAGGGGAAGCTTATGTCCAGGAGTGGACGTACTACTACTAAGATGATGAGGATGTCTACTACTGAACACAGGCATCCCTCATAGATCTCCATGTAGTTGACATACTCACTACGCTTAGCAGACAGGTTGGCGAGTGCAATACGGGATGTTGATCCACGGAAAGACGCTGCTGCCCATCATCCAGAGGTATCCCTTAGCAGGCCCTTACTGCATCCACGGGTATGAGAGGAGGGGTAACATTCTACTGGACCCCGTAGCTGTATGGCCAGTGTGGTGACTACAAGTAATAGAAAGCGTCAGATTCACTGCCCGTTGTACAACAGCTCAGCATTTCAGTGGCTTGTATCGTGTAGGGGTGAATGCGGACTTGGGAATTCAATTCAATACATCAAAGGAGAGTACATCAATTAATATGTGCTTCTTGTGATTCGACATTATGAATACGCAGGTGAAACCGCGGATTGCGGCTAGTTATCTATAAATTGAAAAGCTATGACCTAACAATGGTTCATGAATGTATTTGTGCATGAAAATGTTTGCTTAGTACTTTTCATTACGAAATTGTTTATAGACTAAACGCGAACTTTGACTGTGCTTCCCTATTTTGCTCGGAGGCTGTGATCATTTAACACTGCGGACCCACGATACCCGTGGCGATGCCCCTAGTGGTATCGTGGGTCTTTTAAAATCAAACTATACCCCTGTTCGAATGACCGTAGTGTTGCTAATCTTATTTCAAAATAATTTATTACAGATATAGACGATACAAAGCGAAACTATTATAATAGTATCTGTAATGTAAAATTTATTATTATTATTTTAATTAACTTATTATTGAGTGGATGCCGTGGTAATATGCCGTAATTACGTAACCCCTTTTTTTAAAAAAAAAATCATTTTCAGTTTTTCATTTTCAATGTGTCTAGCCAGTCGTGTCTGAACTCGCCCTCTCCACTTTTATCTACACAAATTAATTCTATTACGGGCATCGGATCGATAACCGTGCTACGTGTGTTCGACAAAATATTTTTTTTAATAAAGTTGTCTGCGGAAACCCATAGTTTTAACTACTTTTTATATGTAAAACATCTTTATCGGGGAGTTAAACCGATCGGACGAGAGGAAACGGGTGACGCTTGGAGATGTGCGAGTTAGTACTAGTCTTCGACCATAGTGCCCATCGTGTTGACTGTGGCGACTGGGGCCACTGTAGTGGCTATGGCAACTGGGGCTACTTTAGCTACAGTGGCGACTGTGGCGACTATGGCGTCTGTTGTGAAAACGTTTTTTATCTGTCAGGCGTCCCGTGACGACTCAATTTTTTTTATTATTTGATTCATAACTTGAAATATACACTACAGCTAACGCTTATTATCAATCTTTGTTGAAAAATTGTCTGTGTAATTTTTAATGACAGTGAATACAACATGCATAAACCCTAAAAAAATACTTATTTCGGCTCTAAATAGCAAATAAAAGAAAAATTGCGGTTTTGTAGTGCCCCTTTTAACCCTTTTTGCAATGATAATAAGAATATCATCATCATTTTAGCCGTAAAACGTCAACTACTGAACACAGGACTCCCTCATGGATCTTCATAAGGGGCAGTTGCCATACTCACCACGCATGGCAGACGAGATAGAGAGGTGTTCGGGGCCAAACGTTGTGGTAACGACGAGTGAGGAGATTGTCCTACTGGAGTGCCTCAAGGCTTATTCTTGCGCATAATGTAAGCCCGCGGTTGGGACTTTTGTTTCACTCCGATTCCTGATGTTAGGTTTTTTTTTAGGTGTTCGGGGCGAAACGTTGTGGTAACGACGAGAGAGAGATAGACTTTCGGAGCGATCATCATCATCATTACAGCCGTAAGACATCCACTGCTGGACATAGGCCTCCCTCATTGAATTAGAGATCCAAGTGCATGAGGGGTTGTTGCCATACTCACCACGCTTGGCAGGCGGGTTGGTGAGCGCAGTTCGGGAAGTTCTTACACGGAAAGACGCTGCTGCCCATCTTCCGGAGATATCCCTTAGCAGATTCTTACTGCATCCACGGGCAGGAGAGGAGGGGTGACATTCTACTGCCGGCACCCCACGGCGAGCGTTACGTTGTCGTAACAACGATAGAGAGAGGCAGATATAGACGTCAGATAGATATTTTTTTTATTTGTAACAACAACCATTTCCATACAGATAAAACTTTTTTAAACAAAAATAAAAAATGGAGCCATGCTTGAGCCACAAAAAAGTTTCTGTCTCAGCATAAGTTACTCATGTTAACCAACGCCGGTCTTCCGACAGAGCCGTTTGGCTATGTCACGCAAAGCAATAAATGATGACGTTAGCAACGTCATCGGCATATATCCAGCTTTTAAACCAATTGTGCAACGGTAATTTACATCCATCACTTCATTTTACTTCAGCCGTAAAACGTCTACTACTGAACAAAGGCCTCCCTCATGGACCTCCATGAGGGGTACCTAGTTGCCATACTCACCACGCTTGGCAGGTGGGTTGGCGAGCGCAGTACGATAGTACGATATTGATACATGAAAAGACAATGCTGCCCATCTTCCGGAGGTATCCCTTAGCAGGCTCATACTGCATCCACGGGCATGAGAGAAGGGGTAACATTCTACTGCCGGCACCCTACGGCTCTATTATATCTATACTTCTATACTAATATTATAAAGAGAAAATATTTGTATTTTGTGTGCTTGTAACAAATAAACTCAAAAACACTAGACCGATTTTCAAAATTAGTTCACCATTGAAATTCTACATTATTCCTGAGTAACATAGGCTATATTTTATCCCTGTATTCCCACAGGAACGGGAACTACGCGAGTGAAACCGCGAAGTGCGGCTAGTCGTCTATAAATTGAAAAGCTTGTGACGCAATAATTGGTTCGACTGGTTTTGTTAGGCTAGGAGTGGTGGCGGAGTGCCCACTGCATGCAAGCGCTGAATCATCCGATTCAGTGGATTTGAATGTTGTAGGCTCGATTGAAGTAGTATCATCATCATCATCATCATCGCAGCCGTAGCGCGTCCACTCAATATATGGACGGATGCTCGTGGACCTCCATGTACTGATCATGAAGTATTCGTGACCACATCTTCTAATATAAAACTGACAACTTGTTAGCCGCTCTGTTCCGTACCGTGGAGAGGGAGGCCTGGTGACCTGTATCACAGGTTCTTTTGAACCTATTTCGGCACCAATCTTCATAAACCAGGTTACTACTGGCGGAAGTGCAAAGAAATTTCTGGCCCTCATATATATATTTAATCGACAGTTTTTAAAAGGTCACGCGCGTTGGAATCCGTATTTTATGTTTTTTTCATTAATAAGCTTTAGTACTCATACATTTTGTTTATGTAATAATTTATTTATAAGCCTAATTTGTGAAGAAAAATATTTGATTTGATTTCATTTGAAGGGATACCCCCGAAAGAAAGGCAGCAGCATCTTTCCGTGTATCAACATCCCGTACCTACTGCGCTCTCCAACCCGCCTGCCGAGCGTGGTGAGTGTGGCAACTACCCCCATGGAGATCTATAAGGGGCTATGTTCAGTAGCGGACGGTTTCCGGCTGAAATGAAAATTTAATTATGTTGAATCATGGAAAGACTGTTGTTCATCTATCGGAGGTATCCCTTGGCGGATTGTTACCGCATCCACGGGCAAAGGGGTCTATATTTCCTAAATGCGAGCCTTTTCTTTAATAGGCCCCTTTGTTCCGCTACGCTGCTTTGGACTCAGCCGGCTTATCCTCAGAAAAGGGTTTAACTGAGAAGTGAATGTCATAACTTAAAATTAAAATTTGAAACACACTTGCCACCCAACCCAATCAAAAAATGTACCGTGAAGGAACGCCTGGCAGATATAAAACATTATCACCACAGTCGCTATAGTCGCCGCAGTCGCTACAGTCTCCCCAGTGGCCACAGCCAACACGATGGGCACGATGGACTAACGGCAGTCACCCTAATACTTACTTGCACATCTCCAAGCGTCACGCGTCACCTCTCGTCCGACTGGTTCTACCTCAAAAAGCGCATCCAAATTGGTTCACCCGTTTAAGAGCTACAGTGCCACAGACACACATAGTAGTCGAAACTTATAACACCCTTCCTTTTAAGTCGGGTGTATTCATCATCATCATCATCATAATAATTTCAGCCGTAAAACGTCCACTACAGAACACAGGCCTCCCTCATGGATCTCTATGAGGGGTAGTTGCCATACTCACAACGCTTGGCAGGCGGGTTGGCGAGCGCAGTACGGGATATTGATACATGGAAAGACGCTGCTGCCCATCTTCCGAGGTATCCCTTAGCAGGCTCTTACTGCGTCCACGGGTTAAGAGGAGGGGCAACATACTACATCCGGCACCCCACGGCGGGTTTATTAATACTTTTTAAAACTTTTCCAAGTCGCGATATTTAATTTAATTCTCATAATCCCGTGGTAAATTTCCAAACTCTTCTCCAAGTTTCATTTATTTCAAAAACAAAAATATATTACAGTTTGCCTACGACCTTTATGCAAAACTGAAACTTTGGAGCCTTGAGACATCGCGATAGGCGAGTGAAGTCTCATTGAAATTGATAGAGCACGTTTCTTCAGGCTTCTTGTTGTACTGTTCAGTTCTGTTTTATCCGAAAGTTGACGTAGGTACAGCTCCACAATCCAGATCATTAAATTATTAAAAATAGTCCATGTACATTCATCCTACTTACCTGCAGCAAAAACTTTTAATATTACTGCGCATACTCATGATTGCCCTCATGCGACTAAAACAAACTGCCAGTGTCCTAGTATTGTGCAAGTCTGTCGTCATACATATTTGGGGGTCATCATCATCATCATCATTTCAGCCATACAATGTCCACTACTGAACACAGGCCTCCCTCATGGATCTCCATGAGGGGTAGTTGCCATACTCACCACGCTTGGCAGGCGGGTTGGCGAGCGCAGTACCGGATGTTGATACACGGAAAGACGCTGCTTGCCATCTTCCGGAGGTATCCCTTAGCAGACTCTTACTGCATCCACGGGAATGAGAGGAGAGGTAACATTCTACTGCCGGCACCCCACGGCATATTTGGGGTTAGTAGTAGATAATAGATTTAACTGGCAAATACATAATGACTCGGTCTGTGACAAGCTACGCGGTATTCTGGCCATGTTCTATATAATAAAAACAAGACACCTTTTAAAATACTACTTAACATCTACACTGCCTTAGCAGAATCAATAATAGCATACGGCATTAGCAGCTATGGCAGGACATTTAAGACATACCTAGACAAAATTTTTACATTACAATCAAGACTAATAAAACTCATTTTGCCAAAAAACATTAAAAATCTATTTATCGGAGATATACACGGAATCTTTAAATACTGCAAACTACTACCTATACACGAAAGAGTGCAATTAAGTCTTCTAATTGAAAATTTTGACAAACAAAATGTTTATAAAGCAGTAGAACATAAAATTACGACCAGAAAAACCACACAGGAAAAAATAATTATGCCTAAAATTAAAAACTTCTATGGAAGGCGAGCAAATAACTTTATCTTACCGATCATTCTAAATACATTACCAATTACATTTAAAAAGGAAATAAATCATAGAAACTTCAAAACCAAATATAAATCATACTATCTTAACAAAATTTGACACACCATACAATTCATAAATTTTAATAATCAACCTGTACAAAACTGTTGTTCGGCTCGCTACATCGAAACAATAGCGGCTGGAATGCACTCGACCATTAGCAACTTGCGCTCACTTGTTATCTCTCTCTCGCAGCGCACGGTGAGACGGACGTCGAATTTGTGTGGGTGAGACGGAGCAAACTTTTATTATAAACCTATACAACATTACACCTTCGAAATACTCGTAACAACTGTCATTACTTACTGCGCAATTATTTACTTTCATCTTCATACAACGTCATGGTGGTACTGGTTTAATGTAATTACTTAATTTAATTTGTAAATTAATAATGTGCTACCCAAATGTTTGCCATATTGTGTACTGCCTATCTACTATGTATAGTAATTAAGTTAATTTAAGATGAATGTATGTGCCAAAACAAACCTCGTACGGTTTTTATGGCACTGATTTTAATAACTATGTATTAAAGTTTTTGAGTATAAATAATAAAAAATATTAAACAGCTAATTCGAAAGACCGCAGCCCATTGGTAACCCCCGAATTTCACTCCAAAGGTTGTGGAATTCCCCGGCGCGGTCGTTTCGAGTGCGTTGCATCTTTCGTGGTCACGAGACACGCTGGTTAGTATTGCGGTATAGTACCCTTGTTTCGATTATGACACACGTACATATATCGATAGATGTTGAAAGATTAAAATGTCATATCATTATTATCAGTCTACCAGTCTATCTGTCTACTGCTGGACATAGTCCTCCTAGAAAATTTGACTAAAATTTTAGTCCGTCGTGTTTTTATTATATTTTTAGCCATTACTGTCCCACTGCTGGGCAAAGACCTCAATACCCTTCTTCCACTCCTCGCGACTTAACGCTGCAACAGGCCAAGATGGAAAATGGGCGTCAAGCTCGTCACGCCATATCATCCTGGGTCTTCTATGTCGCCTCCTAGCATTTAGTGGCCCCACTTAGTAGTGGTCTTCGCCCACATATCGGTGGACAGATTAACTGCAGATTAACAAAAACCTATTGGTTCCATTTTAATCATATCATCGGCCTGCATCTAGCCAGCGACCGTTTCGCAAATCTAAATCTAGCACAATTATCTGGAAGCGTTCTCGAACCCGTGTACTCCGGTTATTTGTTCCTTATTTTTTGTTATTTTATTTGGGAAACAAACAGTACTTCATACTTAAAACTAAAACTTAAAATAAACAAAATCCAGCAAAGTTGCATGTGTTAAGGTAACAAATATAAACATTATTACATTTACAGATTTCTTGAATCTACATCTACACTAATAATAAAAATAAAATAAAATTGTTTTTTTTATATGCATTGAATACGCTCTGAAACTACTGGATCGATTTGAAAAATACTTTAACCATCAGAATGCTACATTATCTCTGAGTAACGTAGGCTATATTTTAATACCATATTCCCACAGGAACGGGAACTACGCGGGTGAAACCGCGGAGTGCGGTTAGTTTACTATTATACACTCGTATATTCTTCGACAGATATACAGCCCACTGCTGCTTGCTAATCCTATGTGCTGCTCGTAAGTCGACTTATTCTCTGCCTGATAACCGGTACGGAAGAACTTGGTTGATGATGATGTCTTTCAAGTCGATTTCACTGAAATGGGCTTAAAAGACTGAAAACAAGAAATATTTGTTCACAGATTATACGGAAAAGCTTCGTTCGCGTGCTCTGATGTGGCTAACTTACCCTATTTTGGCATGGTCATCGGTTCTTCGACGCAATAAATAGTACTAAAACGATAATAATCAAAGCAAGTTCCCTCGCCTATAGCTCATAAATCTTCGCAAAACCACTGAAATATAATAAGCTAAGTTTGAACAAAACAAATTCAAAAGCTCACAATCTGAGAGTTTTTAATGACAAAAGCCGGATACACGACTGAGTTTCTTCTAGTTGACTGTCGAACAGTGAGCGGGAATAGAAGAATTGGAAGGCGCTGGTAATGGAAAACCAATGTAACGAACGAACTCTTTCAACTCCACTCATTATTACATTTTTGTGAAAGTGTAGTCATCATTTCAGCCGTAAAACGTCCACAAGTGAACACATGCCTCCCTCATGTATCTCCATGAGGGGTAGTTGCAATACTCACCACGCTTGGCAGGCGGGTTGGCGAACGCAGTAGGGGATGTTGATACTGCCCATCTTCCGGAGGTACCCAGCAGCCTCTTACAGCATCCACGGGCATGAGAGGAGAGGTAACATTATACTGCTGGCACCCCACGCAAAGTATAGTTATAGCATGGCCATTAAAAAAGATTGCCGTGGGAGCACAACTAGGGCGTTATCTATACTTATAATAAATCTGTAGAGAGGTCAATTCTGTCATAAAAATAAAAAGGTTTCTCTGGAAGTAGACTCCCTCCTGACTAAGCAGTTACCGCGTGCGTCTACCACCGGATAAGTTAAAAGTGCCGTAACTTTGAGTGAGATTATGTTCCGGCGCTTCTTAAGGGGAGACTACATGGCTAAAATACAAATGCTTTCACACAATATTGTGTTTTAGTTTCGCATTTGTTATTGACTAGCTGCAACGCGCAACTTCGTCTGCGTCACACAAGAGAGGGAGTGGGTCGTAGGCACCTATACAATTGAAATGCGCGCTCGGTAAAACTCTTCTAAGATATTCCTCGAACTCAAATGGTAACAAGGCAATTCTGTTCCAAATTGAATACTTATGATGAATAACGTAATTATTTGGATATGGATTGATACTATACATATAATACAAAATCAGAAAATAATGCATTATTTAAGAACAAATTTTATAACCATAAAAGAGGTGAGTCAACCGTTAAAGATAGGCATATGCAGCTGCAAACTTTTTAGAACTTATCGCGAGGAAAATTCGACATACACTACGTCTGCGTAACTTTAACCATTAGCGCAGCGCACGCAACAGAAGCTCTCAAAAGTAATAAATACATTTTCCCCGTGTATGCAACACATTTGCTCCATTTGCTCCAAGATGCTCCGTTCCTATTGGTCATAGCACGATGTAATACAGCCTATAGTCTACCTCGGTAATTGGACTATCGAACACGTTAGCCCAGTAGAGGTATTTATCTTCGTTTCACCCACGTACTATCGAATTCACAGAGTGTAGCTAGGGGATCTTTAGTAGAGCGTAAAAAAATCTTTAGAAGCGTCAAATATCGTCCGGAATATCGTCTGTGTTATTTTCTGTGTAGCAAGTCTCCGATCTTCACGCCGTGTGGTGCCGGCAGTAGGATGTTACCCCTCCTCTCATACCCACAGATGCAGTAAGAGCCTGCTAAGGGATACCTCCGGAAGATGGGCAGCAGCGTTTTTCCGTGTACCAACATCCCGTACTGCGCTCGCCAACCCGCCTGCCAAGCGTGGTGAGTATGGCAACTACCCCTCATGGACATCCATGAGCGAGGCCTGTGTTCAGTAGTGGACGTTTTACGGCTGAAACGAAGTCTCCGATATTATCCGTCACCCCTTTAACGAAGGGTAGGTATGCAGCGGCTCTCACTACCGTACTTAGCGTTGCTTTGCAGATGAGTTAGCTATTCGAAAACTCCGCCTCCACCCATAACCGTTTTCTTCTGGTACTCAGCTCACGTGTGCTAGCTATGTGACTAGGTATTGGGGATCGCACAGTTTCAGAGCTGACGATAACACTTAACTGAATCGATAACGCCTACTTTTCAACGTCGCATTATTCATCATTTCAGCCATAAAACGTCCACTGATGAACACAGGCCTCCCTCATGGATCTCCATGAGGGGTAGTTGCCATACTCATCACCCTTGGCAGGCGGGTTGGCGAGCGCAGTACTGGATGTTGATACACGAGAAGACGCTGCTGCCCATCTTCCGGAGGTATCCCTTAGCAGACTCTTACTGCATCCACGGGCATGAGAGGTGAACGTTCTAAGGCAGGCACCCCACGTCTAGTTCTTTAAAATTTGTATGGAATTTGCCGCTGGCCCTTAAAATCTCCCTAATAACATAAAAAAGCGCCTTTTCTTTATGCTGAAAGATTTGTTTGCGTTAGGAATATTACATAGAGGTTCAAGGATATATTTAGCTTCTTCATATTAAGTAACGTAGACGTTTAATATAAGGTATCTTAGACATATTATACTTAGATATACTTAGGTATATTAGACATTATAAAGAAGGCAACTACATTTTCTGTCACTAATATTTAGATTTGTCACTAATCTACAATATCCTATTTAATAATTTTGTTCCTAAAATAGCAGATTTGTCACCAATTGAATCACCTAAACTAGATAGTCCCCTTACAAAAAACTAGGTTAGGTTCTGGTTGTGTTACAATAACAACGCACGAGCCGAGCGAGAATAGCGAGCGTGCAGCGGCCGGCGAAATGCCAGGACCAAACTCTATTTGGTGATCAAATGAATGAATAAATTAATGGTTTATTTGTATGAATACAGGTTCCATGTGATCAGTTCACTGTACTCGGCTGCGTAGCTGTGCAAATTTCAAGTCAAATAAATGTCAATACATGAAAATCCATGAGGGAGGTCTATGTCTAACAGTGGAGGACCAGAACAGTGTGATGGCTGAGATGATGATTATAATGAAAGGTCAATAATATTATACATTGAGGCAGGTACATATTAAGTCCGTAATTCACACTAAAAAAAGAACTTGTAAAGGTAGAGAAAAAAACTAATTTACAACAAACTTCATAAAATAATACCTTTTTTATCTATTACATAAAAGCAGTTGTCACAAACCTTATTTTATTTTAAAAATGTTTTAATTAAAGTATTATTATAGATAAAGCTTTGTAACTTTTTCGTAAAGGCAAACAATATACTATTCAACACAAAGGAAAATTATATTTGTTTTGAGCATTATTGTGTATTTTTTGTGTGCTAAAGTA
Organism: Pasiphila rectangulata; assembly: GCA_963082625.1. NCBI lineage: Eukaryota > Metazoa > Arthropoda > Insecta > Lepidoptera > Geometridae > Pasiphila > Pasiphila rectangulata. The sequence goes on along the minus strand of OY720256.1, from coordinate 15,916,513 downwards.
GCAAATCTCAAACTTTCACTTTGTCACTATGTCGTTCCATATATAATCTGTAAAGTATATCTGTGTTATGTGCGTCCGAATAAATACATATTCTATTTAAAAAAATTGGTTTGTTGTTGTCTATGTCAGGACCAACTGAGCCACGTAGGCAGTCAAATAAAAAAAAACTTCACCGTTAACTCCTAGATCGCATTTGGCGGTCGTCCAACACCGTTGACACAAATCTTTAGTGGGGTGCTATTCTCGACATGTTTATGAACCAGCTTAAGCCTGTATTTGCAAGAAATGCTCTGGATTCCCTTAAGGATTTACTTTACTTACTAAAAATCAGTTCAAATCAAATCGTTAGGGGAACTAACTATGCCTTGATGGAGTCCAGTAGCCTCAATTACAATTAGTTCATTCCTCATGGATCTGGAAGGGTGTCTCTCAGAACACAAAAATAATTTTCCAAATCGGTTCCAAAACGACGGAGTTCCGAGGTAACAAAGCCTATGCCTATGAAGGCCAATGAATGCTATGTAGAATTCTGTAGTTAACCAGACCGTAGTTAGAGTAGACCTGCTGTTAGAAGTTGGTGTCGGTTTTTTAAGTTTACCGAAACATATTAACAGGAATTAATTGCGTTTTCGGTTTGAAGTATTCCGGTATGTTTGGGAAACCGCATTTGAGCGACTATTTCTCCGAAACTAAAGAAGCTAGCTTAACCTTTATATTTTTTCTAGAAAGATACAGACTTAAGAACCTCCTCTATTGTATTATCCTATTTGGGGTCGGTTAAAAACATGAATCCCATTTGATCCCTCAAAATCATTTGAGAAAAACCCTTGGTAATAACTCCGACACCGCGTCAAACTCATGTTCATCGATAAAATATTCGACATTCACAATGACATGTCATTTCGCCCTATTTCACTTGACTTCGGGCGCGACACGCGATGCGACAGCCCGTCAGTCGAGTGCCAGTCGATATAATATACGACAGATAAAAATTCAAATATATTTAGAAATAGAAATATAAAAAGTTTTATCGTGATCACAATCCACTTACAACGTACTTATAGATTTATTTTATTTATTTATAAGCCTGATGTATCTTACTACAGGGCAAAGGACTCCCTTCCCTCCTTCCACATATCCCTGTTTTGAGCTGGTTGAAGCCAGTCTATCCTAAAGGAGTCAAGGTCATCTCGCTATCGCCGCCTGGGACTACCAGTGGTCATCTTTGTTGGGGAACAAATAATAAAATTACAAGATAGAAAAGTACCTCAGCATTTGCGACATCAGCACAAGGGCTGTTGGAGCGCTGGTTTTCAGTGGTGCCCGTATTGGAAGGCATATTTCGGATTCCATTGGATTCAAACTCGCAATGGCCTTTACTACTAAAAACACCAGGAGTAGAGTATCTTCTGAAATAAGGACAGAAAACATGACCTGATTGACATTGAGTAAGATAATAAGAAGACCTCATTACATGCTTCTAAGCGATAAGACGCCATTGCGCTAATTTTTTTTCGGATATTTTTAGGGTGCATCCTCAGCGATGGGCTAAGATTGTCACAGATTGGACCCCTGAGGAAACACGACGGCGAGGCCAAAAAAAGCACTGGCGCGATGACCTAGACAGCGATGCGTCGCAGGCGGACCTTCGCCATCTGCGCCACAGAGGTCGTCAAATAATAATAATAATAGACCTGACCTTACTCTAGTAGACAAAACCAACAATACAGCACTCCTCATTGATGTCGCTATTCCTAACACACATAATCTGCAGAACACCATTGCAAAGATGCTATCAAAGTATGTTGACCTCAAAAATGAAATCACACGGATGTGGCGTCTGCAAAAAGTAAGCATAGTTCCAATAGTCCTGTCAGCAACTGGCATTATTCCTAAACAACTTTTCCATTCCTTAGATTCCTTAGATTTACCAAAAAAACACTTATGCATTGCTACAAAAAGCAGCTATTCTTAACACTTGTAGGATCGTACGAAAATTCCTTCAAACGGAACTTCCCAATGAAGTCCGATATACTGAAGCGCACTTGGCTTAGGTCCGTGTGCTTTCAGTCACTACCGGTTTTAATAACCGAGCAGAGAAGATCTAAGATAATAATAATAATAACCATAGAGTTTTTTTTATAAAACAAAAAAAATACAAATTTGACCCTAGGATTATTTTCACATAACACCAACTACTAATATTATAAAAAAATACGTATTACTGATTTTTTTGCTTCCAAAACTACTTGTTTTCATGGACTGACACCTCCCCTTTCGAGTTAGTGTGTATTTACACATGATATAATACATCCTGTATATAAAAGACGGCATATAATAAAAGGCTAATTTAGGCACAAATAGAGAATAACAAAAACAGATAGCGTAACTTCAAAGAGAATTACTTATCTCACTAATATAAGTTAATAACACAGTCTAACCGGACGTCACAATTACGCGTGTTGCGTGGGCTTTCGGTATTACCGATACCTCCTGGGATGTCCCTAAATTATGCTATTTAAACATTTCATTAGCTAAAGTCCAGGAATAATATAACTTTATCAAATGTACTTTCCATTGCGTGCAGGTATATTTAAGTCTGTGTTTTAATATTATTTTTGTTCTATGTATATTGACATGTTATATTTGTGAATTGAATCTCGATGTCTGAATACACAGACATTTAAATTAAAAATATGCCTGCCCAGTCCAAATCAGTCGCAGTTTGCAAATCAGACGCTGCAGCGTCTGGAATATTATTGGAGATGCATAAGTTAAGAGTTAAGGGCAGGTTATTCCAGCGGCGGGCTACTGAAGGAGCGCGCGCGGGCGCGACTTGCTTATGTTCTATAAAAATTCGTTTCAAAAGCAAATTCTTAGGTTTCCTGACCAACCGTTAAACATTCTTCTAAATGTCGTTGCCTATGTTCTATGATGTTTTTGGCGAGTATAACTTTGGTACATTTAAAGTACAACCACAAAAACGAGCAAAAACCATACCTAGACGTAGAATTTTTTACTACGTTCAAAAGCCTATGGCAAAAACATCCTTCTTTCATACATTTTATTATCAGGTGAAGTGAAAAATATCGTGTTTTGAACCGATAGATAATCAATAACGTTTGTTCAACTATCTCACTAATATTATAAAGTCGAAAGTTTGTATAGATATGGATATTTGTTATACCTCTTCACGTTAAAACTATCCTACGTATAGATGTTGACGTGATGTTGAGATGTCGTATAGGATTAAACATAGGCTACTTTTTATCCGGGTACAACGCATGCGAAGCGGCGGTGAGAAGCTAGTCACATATATATTTTGCCGATCAAAACAAAGGGTATTGATCATATTATAAAATTAAATCGAAATTGGCTAATTTGGAATATGCTGGCCTTAAATCAACAAAATCGATATCGGTGTTACCAGAATACCCCCTGGTCATTCATACCCTCGTCAGCTTGGAGTGCTAGTTGGAAATGCTAAGATTTCGTATTGAGTGGGGCGGGTTAAAAGTAGTTTTGGAAAGAGCATTACTTGTGGATGCCACCCTTGGGACTGGCTTTTAGAGTTGGGTGTTTCAATGACACCACAAGTACTTAACGTTCTTAAATTTTAATCGTTGTACAATTCTGGTGGTTCAAATGCTGGACAATTCACATAGCATCATCTAGCACCAAGCTAGGCAGAGCTTGCGTTATTGGTACCAGATGACTGATCTACTTAATACATTATACTACATAGATAGATATTTTTTATTAATATTGAAAAATATCCAGAACATCCTAAACAAATTATCTGTAAATCGTACAGACATTTGTCCCGAGGTCGGTCGAAAACGGTCTACTGGTGATCTTCTTGTGTATGCCACTCACATTTGGAGCGAGGCTATTGAGAAACATGGTAAAGCCTTAGTGGTATCATTAGACGTCTTGAAGGCCTTCGACAGGGTCTGGCCCGATAGCCTAATTGGCAAGCTTACGGCATACGGACTTCCAGCACTCCTCTGCAACTAGCTTAACGACTTTCTGAGGGAGAGATTAATTCGAGTAGTTATTGATGGCTGTTCGTCTGATCAAATGGCAGTCAATGCCGGGGTACCTCAGGGGTCCATACTATCTGCCACACTGTTCCTGCTGCACATTAACGATCTGCTGGTTCCCGGTATCGTTGGGTACGCAGACGACAGCACAGTGATAGATAGGTACCTGACCAAAGCCACAAGTAGTCGAGTGGAGATACTGGCGCAAAGAGAAGAAATGGTGCAGCGCTTGAACTTGACTCTTAATTTCAATGCCTCTAAAACACAAGCCTGTCTTTTCTCTACCAAAAAGAGTATGTCTGTGAGATGTACTGTACCTGTAAAAGATCAGCTAGAACTCCTTGGTGCCACTTTAACAACGACACTTAACTTTGGTGCCTTCATCGAGTCCAAAGCTAAAACTGCGGCCATGAAACTAGGGATCCTGAACAAGCTTCACACCGGGACACTTATATTCCTTTACCAAGCCCAAGTCCGGTCTGGTATGGAGTATTGCTGCCATGTTTAGGATGGCTCAGCCAAGTATCAGCTGGTTGCCCTAGACTCAATTGAACGCAGAGCCTTCAGAGTTATCGGTGAGCAGTATCTTGCGGAGACTAAGATCCAAAGTCTCGGCCACCGCCGCAAGGTCGCTTGCCTCTCGATCTTTTACAGGATACATTTTGGAGAGTGTTCTCAGGAACTCCACGACCTGATACCACCATCTCCATTCCATTCGTGGACAAGCAGACAAACAGCGCAGTACCATCCTTATCTAGTGGACATTCCACCCACTCGTACGAAGCTGGGTCTCTTCAAGTCAAGAGTGAATAGGTGTCTTCTAGACCTTTGTGATCCATCATCGGCCACATCGTCACTTACCATCAGGTGAGATTGTGGTGAAATAAAGGTCTATCTGCAATAAAATAAAAAATAAAAAAGAGGCCGGAATCGAACCCCTTGCACCACAGAGGTCGTCTAAATATTTGTAATTGTTCCGCAAATATTAATATTGTGATTGTAATATTGTTTGTACATTTGTGGATGCAGTGGTAATAAGCCGTAGTTTCTTCATGATAATATGTACATATGTAAAGTATGTATTTATTATTTGTTTATATAAGAGCCTGATTCTTCCCACTGCAGGGCAAAAATGTGCTTTCTGGTGCCAATTTGATTTGACGAGCTCTGTGGCGCAGCGGGCGAAGGTCCGCCTGCAACGCAAAGGGTTGCGGGTTCGATTCCCGCGAAAAATGTCTGTACGATCTGCAGATATTTGTTCAGGGTGTTCTGGGTGTTTTTCTATATAATAAAAATATCTATCTATGTAGTGTAATGTATTAAGTATATCAGTCATCTAGTACCCATAACACAAGCTCTGCTTAGCTTGGGGCTAAATGATGCAGTGTGATTTGTCCAGCATTATTTATTTATTTAATTTTCGCTGTAGGAGTCTAGCTCCTCCCTCCATCGCCGCCTATGTATGTATTTATAACAAAAAACGTTTTCAAGTAATCAATCAATCATCTGGTTTTCAAAGTACAAGCTTTGCTTAGTTTGGTTAGAGATGGCGTTGTGTGTCCGTCACGGGACGCCTGGTAGATGTAAAACATTTTCACCATAGTCGCCCCAGTCGCCACACTCAACATGATGGGCACGATGGACGGAGGGCAGTCGCCCTAGTACCAACTCGCACAAATCCAAGCGTCACGGCACTTCTCCTTTGATCGGTTTACCCCCCCCCCCCCCCCCCCCCTGCAAAAGATGTTTTACAAAAAAATCATACCTACCACGGCTAAGATGATGATGAGACTCCTCTCTTACCCGTGGATGCAGTAAGAATCTGCCAAAGGATACCTCTAGAAGATGGGCAGCATTGGTCTTATAGCCGACCTATACGATAGTCGATTCCCGGCACGGGACAATAGCTTGTAATTTTATTGTTCTGCAGATATTTGTCACGTGTCTGCGTATTGTATTTGGTATTCTGGTATTTATTTACGTACTCTATCATATGGTTCCAAAGTGTACTAGATGTTGTGTGTAGTTTTTAGCAAAAAAAAACCTACCTCCCACGGCTGAGATGATGATGATGATCAAACGAGTGTACAGAGGCAATTAGGAAGTTCGTTTAAATTACTAGCCGCTTCATTAGCATAAACACATATCACCAGCACGGCCTCGGCTGTTTGCGCAGGAATCAGCTAACTCCCTCCGGCCCTGACCTCCCACTGTTGAGATATCTAATCTGCCATCTAAAGGTCAAAGGGCAGCCTTTGAAGGGTGTTTTATACGTTAAGTTTGTTGTTTTGACGCCTGTTCTTTCAAACCCCTATAGGAAAGGTTTTTGTATTTCGTTGTATCACAAATCGGGATAAACACATTAAAGACGGTTCGCGAAACAAGTGCGATGAGCTATGCTGTGCCATGAGGTATGTAGAATGAAAGGGCTATAGAATAGGCTACTACTTCCCGGGACCATGCCTGGTACAATTCGGGCGAAACGGGACATCATCAAAGTAATTTACGCGATAAATCATTTCAGCCATAAAACGTCCACTGATGAACACAGGCCTCCCTCATGGATCTCCATGAGGGGTAGTTGCCATTCTCACCACGCTTGGCAGGCGGGTTGGTGAGCGCAGTATGGGATGTTGATACACGGATAGACGCTGCTGCCCATCTTCCGGAGGTATCCCTTAGCAGGCTCTTACTGCATCCATGGGCATGAGAGGAGGGGTATCATTCTACTGCCGGCACCCCACGGCGGACACGCGACAAGCGACGCGTTAAATACCTGGTTATATACATATATATTTAAATAAGGTGCATCTGAAGCTAAGCCGTGAGTTTCCTCGTGATGTTTTCCTTCACCGTTAAAGTACGTGTTAAGTGAGTTTAGGTATAACATACTTGAGCCTTTGATACCGACAGTAGCGTGTTTCGAAACAAAGTTACACTCGAACACAAGAGATAACTTAATAATGAGAACTAAGGACTTGGTTTGGTTGGAAATAGGACCTAAATTAAGCTATTTACACCTACTATGTGAGCTAGTGGGGTGCCGCTTGTAGAATGTTTCTCGTGGATGCAGTAAGAATCTGCCAAGGGATACCTCCGGAAGATGAGCAGCAGCGTTTTTCCGTGTATCAACATACCACACTGCGCTTGCCAACCCACCTCAAGCGAGGTGAGTATGGAAAAAACCAGTGATCAGTTTTTGCAGGTCTATAAGGCCGTAAGACCGCTGTAAGACACCCACTGCTGTACGTAGGTCTCTATGTACAGCAGTGGATGTCTTCCCGTTATTAGGTCGTAGTTATGATTATGATTTTTTTGTTGAATTTTCAAAACTCCTTTCTCTGAGTAGATACGATATACATATATATTTTTTGCTTCACTAAGAAAAAAAAGAAATGATCTAAATATGCCGCCCCCTAACATCTGCCGCCCTAGATAGACGACCTGGTGAGGTATACCTCACATAGCATTTCTTTATATCCGATTCTTTTTGTATTATAAAAGCAGTGCCAGATTTACCAATGTGCTGTGTAGGCTAGAGCCTAGAGCGACTGATTTTAGGGGGCAGCATATGTAGGCCGCTTCTTTTTTGTCTTAGAGAAACAAAAAAAAAATATTGCGTACACAGATAAACGAATTTTGAAAATTCAACAAAAAATTATAATCATACTTACTACCTAATAACGGGAAAGGGCTGCTGTAATGAGGAAGACGGAGCACAAATCATAAAGTTGCTTTCCGCCACTGCATAAAAGCAATGAATTCACTGAACTTTCACGGAACTTTAGATAACTACGAGTACCTACTTAATTACAGTCCCTGGTGATATGCAGGCAGCTGCATTAGACAGGCGGTGGCGTGCGCTTTATTCAGCCCTAGGCCTTGGAAAGGCTCCAAAGGACGCAGATTATCAAGTAGCACCATCGCTAAGTAAAACGTTAAGTGAGTTCATATCGGCAGCAATAATTATATTTAATACTAGCCGCATTCCGCAGTTTCACCCGCGTAGTTCCCGTTGCCGTGGGAATACGGATATAAAATATAGCTGAGCAACACTCAGGGATAATGTAGCATTCTAATGGTGAAAAAATTTAGAAAATCGGTCAGTAGTTTTTTACTTTATTCGTTACAAACTTAGCATACACAATACATATAGTATAGATGTCTCATAGCATATTAGTATAGATGTCTCGAACTGCGCTTGACTTATTTCATCGCATGAAATGGAGACTTGGGATTTTCCTTCTGTATACATTTGCCGTGGAGTGCCGGCAGTAGAATATTGCTTCTCCTATCTTGCCCGTGAATGCAGTAAGAGTCTGCAAAGGGATACCTCCGGAAGATGGGCGGCAACGTCTTTCTGCGTATCAACATTCCTTACTGCGCTCGCCAACCCGCCTGCCAAGAGTGATGAGTATGGCAAAAACCCCCTTATGTTCTTGGAGGTCCATGAGGGAGGCCTATGGCCAGCAGTGGACGTGGTCAGCAGTCCTAAGGCAGAGATTATCATTATCCATAAATTACGATCGGGTTTACAGGTGTTTAATGCAATACCTTAATATATTTCGTATTTGTATTTCAAAAGGTCTTTATTTACATGGAAAATGGCGCTCGGCGAAGCCACGGCATAAAACTTACAACTTTCCGGTTTATAAAAAAATTTGTTAAAATACTAAAGTACTTGTAGGTTGTTGGTCTGAGGTAAAGAGGGCAACACCGTAAAAAGTTTACTTGAAAACGAAACCTTTTTGTAATTGCAAACTATGGAAATAAATGAATTAATTTCTGAATCCGATGGTCGTGGGTTCGCAACCGTGCAAAGCCAATGGACTGTTTTCAAAGATTTTTTTCTTGCACGCCCAGGTTGACTGCTATTAGCATTAAGTCCTCCTCTGTACATTGTTTTTTTGTGCACAAGTATTAATAAATAGAAAATGTGAACATGTGTCTAACGGTAAAGTGAAACATCGAGGTAACCTGCGGCTTAGTCAGCTACAGACGTGTTTTTAACCGACTTCTTATAAGGAAGAGGTTCTTAAGCATAAAAAAACAATGTTTTTTTTAATATTTGTTACTTTAGAACACCGTCGTTTATGAAACGATTTGGAAAAGTTTTGAATTCGAATAAAGATAAAAAAGATAAAAAACGTTTATTTTGTTTCACACATTACAAATAATACAACAAAATTAAAAATATACAGACATGGCAACAAAAAAGGAAATCGCTCAGCATGTACACAGTAGCGATGGCGCTACGTGCGCTGGTTTTCTATAATATTACTTTCAATTAGGTCTCATTTTTCGAAACCTAGTTCCGAAGATGGGATCCATGAGGAATCGAGGGAACTCCTCAAGTATAGCGATTTGCATATATTAGGTCAAGGCATTTAGAAAGTATGATTTGGTGAAGTGGAAAACGTTTACATGTAAGGGCGAGAACTTAAGACCCAAATGCGTAGTACATAATGAAATCTCCACCTCGCAAAGATGTTCTAAGCACAATATTGCACAAAGTAAATCGTTAGTGTATTGAATAGAGCTATTGCCGTAAGGTGCCGGCAGAAAAATGTTGCTCCTTCTATCCTGACACCTCCCCTCGATGCAGTAAGAATCTACCTAGGGAATCCGTAAGCTGGGCCGCAGGTTTCCGTGTATCAACATCCCGTTCTGTTCTCGCCTTCCGAGCACAGTTTTACGACTAAATGACGAGACAAGCCGAGAGTCATGATATTAAGCGGTAATCTCTACCTAAAACAACTGCAATGCCGCGGTGATCACGTTCACTAAGTGCGTGACCAACGCTGCATTGCATTGCGCTTGTCTCTCTGGGACGTAGAGTTGGAAGGTCTCATGTACCCGTAGTTTCAGACTATACGGCAACAAGCGCCTCATGGTCGGTATTTCTAAATCCAGAAGGGAGGCCTGTATCCAGACGTCCTATGAGTCAGATGATGATTGGACAGAATGGCTTGAAAAAAAAAACACTGCTTGGCGCTCTCTGCCTAGCTATGGTACTGAGTTTATTGGCGCGAGTTGTGAAATGCGATCACTTTGAATATAAATCGTGTTGGCATTTGATGTTGAATCTTCCCTTGTCTCGGCGTCCGTTGGGATTTACTCTCAGAATTGGAGTGTGGAGTGAGCACAAACTTAGCGCATTGAATATTCCATCATCATAATCATCATTTCAGCTGTAAAACGTCCACTACTAAACACAGAGAGAGGCCACAAATGCTTTTGCTGAATTCTTTAGCTCTATCTTTCACCATGGTGTTCCGGAGTTAAATCCTGATCGGGCACTGGCGGGGAGCTTGGAATCCATGTCTAATTCGCATAACATTGCTATCGATGAAATCACTTTGGTGGATTTAAGACGGTCTTTGAAGAAATTAAAGCCGAGATCTTCAGCGGATTCTGATAATATACCAGCTTACATTGTGAGGGACTGTAGAGCAGTGCTAGAGCAAACACTCTTGCACCTCTACAATCTCTCGCTCAAACAATGTCGATATCCCTCGCGATGGAAAGTTTCCAAAGTAACGCCAGTACCTAAATGCAGTCCAAGCACGGGAATTGAAATGTTCAGGCCCATAGCGATCCCACCGGTGTTTGGGAAAGTCTTTGAATCTGCTGTTGACTCAGAGCTCCGTCGTCAAATAGACTCCCAACTTAATGATTGTCAACATGGTTTCAGGGCCGGAAGATCTACGACAACTAATCACATTAATTTCACCGACTATGTTATGGCTAAGATGGACTTAAGATTGCAGGTTGACGCCACTTATTTCGATTTTAGGAGGGCGTTTGACCTTGTGGATAATGACATCCTGCTCACGAAATTAGCTGCAGTCGGTTTTTCATATAATCTTCTAACTTTTTTCTCTAGCTACCTTAGTAACCGTGTCCAGTTTGTAAGTATGGGACGTCATGTGTCCAAAACATACTACACTCGATCGGGCGTTAGTCAGGGTAGTACGTTGGGCCCCACATTATTCCTAATAATGATTAACGATCTCCCTAATATTATTAAGGAATCTCAATGCCTCATGTTTGCTGACGATCTAAAGTTATTTACTGTGGTCGGAGATGACACCGAATGTTGTTCTCTCCAAAGGGATATTGACCGTGTAGCCGACTGGAGTGTTGCTAATTCTTTGCCATTTAACGTCTCAAAATGTAAGGCCATGACATTCTCTCGCAAACGTTGTACCAACGTCCATAGTTACTACCTTAAGGGCTCCCAAATAGAAAGAGTAGATACGATTCGTGATCTAGGTCTGACACTTGATCCCAGGCTTGACTTTAATTCTCATTTGACCGCAATCTGTAAGCAGGCATGCAAAACGCTCGGGTTTGTAATGCGTGTCACATGGGAGTTTAGCGATGTACGTGCTGCGATAATGCTATACAAAGCATATGTGCGCAGCCGTCTAGAATTCGGATCAGTCGTCTGGGATCCACATGAGGAAAAGTACAATCTCATGCTAGAAAGAGTACAGCGAAAATTCGCACGATACATACACAGAAGAGTATATGGTTACTACCCGTACCTATACCCTTCTCTGTACGTATACGGTATGGTCGGATTTGACACGCTGTTACTCAGGCGGAGATTTGTGCTAATAACTCATTATATCAGGCTTTTGCGAGGCGAAATTGACAATACTTCTACTCTTGATCTAATTGGATTGACGGTACCACGGCGTTATATGGCCGGCACTATGGGAGCGGTAGGTCCGCGGCGCAGGCCCCCGCTGTTCGCGCAGCTGCCCTGGGTGAGAATGCGCGCCGGAGCTGCCTCCCCCACACCTCGAGCACTTGCACTGCTCAACCGTTTTCTTGACTGGTCCAATGAAGCCGACATATTTGCTAATAGTATAAACAAACTCTGTAGATTGACATATTTATTTTTGAATACATGTAACTAATCATTTTAATCACCTTTTGACATTTATGTACTTTTGACCTTATTCCATTCTACTGTTTTTATATTGACATATTTATGAAATTGTATGACTATTTTAACCATATCATTTAATTTGTGTTTGACATTGTTATTTTTTTTTTTTTTTACTGATTTTATTTAACAGAATTTATTGAATTGTTTTTTTCTTTTTAATCTTAATTAATTATAAATTAACTTTTGAATGTTTTGGATTTTTAGTCTGTAAGTTCAATTGTGTTTCCATAAATAAATAAATAAATAAATAAATAAATAAATAAATAAATAAATAAACAGACCTCCTTCATGGATCTCATGGGTAGTTGCTATATTCACCTCGCTTGGCAGGCGGGTTGGCGAGCGCAGTACGGGATGTTTATACACGGAAAGACGCTACTGCTCATTTTCCGGAGGTATCCCTTAGCTGCCTCTTACTGCATCCACGGGCGCAATCTACTGCCGGCACCCCACGGCAATTCAGCAGCAATAAAAATAAATTCTCTTATCGCATTTTAACAACCTCCACATCCAAAACCAAGCAGAAATCCCACTTGCTACACAAGGGAGCAAGCTTCACAAACATCTTTCTTGGAATGCCATGTTTCTTCACGGCGGTAATTGAAGTCGGCACAGCGCAATTGAATCTCACTGCCGACTTTGATCAAAGGAGGTGCGTAAATAAAACCTCCTTTTACTAAGTCGGGTGGATGTTGTCAGGCAAGGTCGTGGCCTTTCTACTATAGAATTTCTTGTCTTTTGGAGTAGTAGAACTTTTTTGAGGCACCTTCGGATTGTGTACGTCTTCAAACAAAAAACGTATTACGTCATCAAACAAAAAACTTTCCTTAAACAGTATGAATTCATTAAAGTCACATCATCACATCAACTAGTATAGTTGTAAATAATATTTAAAAAAAACATACGAATTCCCGATTTTCTTCCCTTCCAAAACTACTTGTATACTGGGCTGAATCCACCTCTTTCAGTACTATGTTATGATACATCCTCCAGGACGCGCGCTACCTCTGAAATCCTATAGACGCGGCGCTGCTATCATAAAACTAAATAGAAATGTCTATGTAAAGTTTTTAGTTCCCACTTTTACCGAAATACTGCAGTGCCGACTCTCGGTTGAACATTTGAACAGAACAGTTAGGTGTAAATTAAATTCAGACGCTGTCTAGAAGATAATTTACTGAACGTGCAGCAAAGCAGACTGATAAAGAGAAAACACCCTTGCTGCAGTGTAAATAAACACTGCTTTACCTTGTAGCCTAGCTCCTAGAAATGCTCCTAAGGTTATGAAATTCCAAGAGGGTAGGTATTGTATGCAAGCCGCGATTTAGAGTTATTTTCAGCGGTTTCTCCATTATTCGTCAAATTTTGAAAGGTAGGACAGTTTTATTAGGGAAATCGTATTTTATGCTCTGCTAGTTGGCGTTTTTGGCTAGAATTACACGATAAGGTAAGGGTAATTTTCAAGGGATAAGGGATCTCCATTAGGGGTAGTTACCATACTTACCACGCTTTGCAGACGAGTTGTTGAGCGCTGTACGGGATGTTCATACACGGAAAGACGCTGCTGCCCATCTTCCGGAGGTATCCCTTAGCAGGCTCTTACTGCATCCATGGGCATGAGCGGAGGGGTAACATTCTAGTGACGGCACCCCACGGCGAGTATAAAAATAAAAAATATAGCGTACGCAGTATTTCTGCGTACACTATATTTTAAGTTTTGCTTTCTTCCGGCAGAAGTAGATATTGATTTTCACCAGAACCAGATCTCGTGCGAAAAACAATCTTGTCGTAAACCTATTTCTTCGTGCTTAAATGTTTTAATTAATAACAAACGATACCTTCAACGGATATTGAATTATTTATAAGTTAAAAAGCAAATCCGTTGGTATCATAGTGACAATCTTTTAAAACAAATTGAGTCACAAGGAAACGATTGCGTGAAAGCCGAACCGCGCGCCGCAGGCGTAAAAACGGCGGGGCACGGCGAGGTGAGGTATGCTAAGTATTTGTCGCCGGGCGTTTGGGCTAGCAACGCTACAGGGGCCCGGGCACGGGGTGTCGCGTGGTGTGCCGCGCGGGGCACGCGAGCGGATATCATGTTTATAAAAACACCTTTGCAAATACCTAATGCATTATTTTAGAACAAATTTGGTTAACATAAAAAGGTTATGGTGAGCCAGCCTTAAGAGATGGATATATGTATGCTGTCGCTTACTTTTTTTAGATCTTTTAAGGGGGAACAATTCTGTTATACATGATTTTTGCGAAATTTTAACCGTTTACGTAGCGCACCCAGCGGAAGCTCTCAAAAGGAAAAAAAACCCCGATATTGAAACATTATTCATTGATACTATGCTTCTATTAGTCTTAGAGTGATGATATAGTCTATAGCCTTTCTCGATAAATGGGCTATTTAACACTGAAAGAATTTTTAAATCGGACCAGTAGTTACTGAGATTAGCGCGTTCAAGCAAACAAACAAACAAACTCTCCAGCTTTAAAATATTAGTATAGATAACAACAAACATAACCTATAAATTTATAAAATATTGTTATGAATAAAATACTGAGTACTTGTAGGTCTACTTTTAGTTGGAAACTGAAAAAAGAGGCCAACACCGTAAAAACTTTTCTTGGAAACGAAACCTACCGTGCATTATACAGGGTGTACCATAATATGTGTACTAACCCGAAAGGGGGGTATCACCCCATGAAAACAAGTAGTTTTGGAAGGGGGAAAAAAACGGGAATTCGTATTTTTTTTTAATATTTTTATTTACAATTTGTCTAGCTGGTGTTATGTTAAAATGATCCTAGGGTCAAAATTGTATTTGTTTTAATATTAAATTCTAATAGATACATAAGTAAATAGTGATGAGTGCCGTCGACTGGACTATAACGCCAAAGAAGAGAAATAGCTGTCGATATCTGGTGCTGGAGGCCAAGATCCACTTTGGTGCCAAGCCAGTCAGCAAGGATGGGTAAATAAAAAAAATCTCATTTTTTTCAACCAAAACTACTTGTAGGCTAATAGGCTAATCTCATGAGAGATGCTTTAAGAATCTGCCAACGGACATCTAATGAAGATAGGCGTTTTTCTGTGTATCAACATCCTGCACTCGCCAACCCGCCTGCCAAGCGTGGTGACTATGGCAACAACCCCTCATGATCACTACTTAGTGATTAATTAGGGACGCCTTTGTCCAGCAGTGGATGTCCTACGACTGGAAGAGAATCTGATTTTGCTTAGATCTTTAAAACTACGCAACGGATTTTGATGCGGTTTTTTAATAGATAGAGTAATTCAAGAGAAAGTTTTTTATTTATAAAACATGCATAATATATGTAGAGATACACTAATAATTTTATAGATTTCTAATGTGATGTCGTAAATAAACACATTTTTTGCGCTTACATTGCAAACGCGCTGGCTGAACCCTACGAGGTAGATCAAAATAATGTACTACAGTAATGTACACCTTAAAAAGGTCTACAAAATAGTCCAGAATGGTATATTCTGTAGTATATTTAGTACCAGCATTGCAACCGTGCGAAGCCGGGGCGGGTCGCTAGCTACAAATAAAATAACTATAAGCTACGCCTCGCGACATACACACTACCATACGAGTCCCCATTACTTCCACTTGCCTATAACCCACGCAAGACGCAGGGCGCAGCAATATCAGCCCATCGACTGATGTAGTCAACAAGGGCGGGCGGGGCCGAGAAATATACAGTTGCTTAGTGGTTACACCTACAGCTGTGAAGAATAATTCTTTAATTTTTCAACATAAACAACCGGCTTCATCATTAAGACATCCTGTACGAGATCAGGATAGCCTTGAAACAGCTTAAGAACGACAAGGCAAGGACGGAATCACTTCAGAGCTTCTGAAAGCGGGAATTCTTCTCGAATTGAAATTCTGAAAGGTGGTGGGTACTTTAGAAGCTCTTTAATTCCGCCTTGCTTGAAGGTACGACGCCAAAAACATGGAACGAGGGCGTGGTGGTTCTGTTCTTCAAGAAATGTAACACATTGCTTAAGAATTACAGACCCATCTCGCTTTTGAGCCACGTTTATAAGCTGTTTTTAAGGTCCATCGCGAACCGTCTCGAGCGCAGGTTTGATGAGTTCCGTAAAGGCTACAGTACTATGGACCATATACATACCTGCTGCAAGTCGTACAGAAGACCGAAGAGTATAACTTGCCGCTGTCTCGCGTTTGTGGACTATGAGCAAGCCTTCGATTCGATCGAAACATGGGCGGTGCTTGAGTCTCTCCAATGATGCCATATTGACTATCGGTACATGGAAGTGTTAAAGTGTTTGTATAAAAACGTCACTATTTCAGTCTGAGTACAAGAACAAAGCTCAAAAGCGATTCCCTTAAAAAAAGGCTTAATACAAGGAGATGTCATCTCTCCAAAACTGTTTACGACCGCTTTGGAAGTTGCCTTCAAGCTCCTGGAATGGAAAGGACTGGGCATCAATATTTACGGCAAATACATCACTCACCTTCGGTTTGCTGACGATATTGTGGTCATGGTAAAGTCTATGGAAGAAATCAGCACGATGACGAAAGGCCTCAATCGAGTCTCCCAACGGGTATGCCTTAAAATGAACATGGACAAGACGAAAATTATGTCGAATGTCCATGACGTGCCTGCCCCAGTTATGGTTGAGAACTCGGCTCTTGAAGTTGTCGACGCATACGTATACCTAGGACAAACAGTCCAATTAGGTAGGTCCAACTTCGTGAAAGAGGTCAATCGTCGAATCCGACTCGGATGAGCAGCGTTTGGCAAACCGCAGGTCTTTTATTTGATTTAATTTTAATAGCCTATATAATTTGAGCCAGTCGGCATATCGGTAGTGTTCTGACTTATTAGGCTACGTCAGGTCACTGTATCTTTCAGAGAGCAGTGTACACGCGTCTACAAGAAAATTGGCGATTAGGCTACGTCAGGTCACTGTATCTTTCAGAGAGCAGTGTACACGCGTCTACAAGAAAATTGGCGAGCGCAGTACAAGATACACGCAATGACGGTGCTGCCGTCCGGAGGTATCTAGGCAGATTCTTACTGCCGGCGCCTCCACAGATTATTATAAGTATCTTTATTCAGTTAGTTTCAATTTTCATCCCTGAGGACCTTTGGCTTACCATTCGTTTGTCTCTTGGCAATTTGCCAGCTTTTATTAATATTCCAGGTTTCCATCGGTAGCCTACTTAGATGATCTATACAGCGTCAGCAACTGGTAACAATGCTGTACATGACGCTTCAGTGCCTGGGGCATTATTAGATAAATTAGGCTTGCCCAGCTTCCTGTTAGGCTTGCCCAGCTTCCTGTACCATCCTCCGAAGGCTTTTTCTTCGCTTCTTTCCCTCGCTAGAAAATAGAGGTTTCTGAAGCAAACGAATTTAATTATTTTACTTTAGTACCTAACTTTCGTGATTTATTATACATAGTACCTTACCTATAAATAATATGAATATAATTTATGTGCTTTATTCAATTGAAATGGGTTTTGTAAATTTACTATGCTATGTAGCTTTTTGGTGTATTGAATAAAGACTTATTGACTTTGACTTCTCAGTTTAGACAGCTATAAGATAAAATAAGATAATCATTTATTTGCTGAATTTAGGTACAATAGATTTTAACAATATTTTCCAATACATTCTACCTCGTAAGGGCGTGCAAAACATTTTATAATATTTATGGATTAAGATTCATGCAAGATACGTAATAAAACTAACAGTTATTTATTATTTGTGGTCATCGATTTAGTCCATGTCGAATTTAATAAAATTAATACAATGTCAATATTTAAATTTAAATAAATTTAAATGCATATTTTTATGTCACTGGGTAATTTGTTAAAAATCGTAATTGCCAGCTGATAAACCTTATTTTTGATAAGTTTTAATCTACAATGTGGAACGTAAAGCCTGTCATTATGTCTTGTTTGTCTTTCCAACATATCTGAATTGGTTTTAAAATAATAAGGATATTGTTTCACAAACACGCATATTTCCCTTATGTACATGCGCGGCAGTGGAAAATTTTGTACTTCTTAAACAAGGGCTTATAGCTATCCGTACTCCTAGCGCTACTTATGGCCCTCACACACTTTTTTGAATAAGATACGCCATTTCAATGTCGTTTGTGTTTCCCCACAACATTAATCCATATGCTAAATATGATGATACATATTCGTGATACACTTTCAGCGCTGCATCTGTAGATACGTGAAGCCTTATGCTTTTTATAGCAAAAACGATTCTATCCAGCTTATCACAGATATATTTAACGTGTGTTTTCCAGTTGCAGTGTTGAAAACTTAGCTGTATCGACTTCAGCAAGGGGGTTGTTATTATAATTAATAGCAACTTTTACTTTTTTGTTTATAGGATCCGAACTGTATAATATTTGTCTTTGTCAAATTAATTTTTAAAAGGTTATTTTTAGAAATGAAATAAAATGAAATGAAATGAAATTGTTTATTTGCCAGAAGTATGGTACAAAGGTTTTGTCAATCATTCAATTGTTTTAGATAGAGTTATGTATATTTCATTTTCAAAATAATTTCCCTCTCTTACAATAATTGTAGTATCGTCAGCAAATAAGATTGTTTTAACGTCTAGTTATATTATGTCATTTATGTACATAAGATATAAGAATGGTTCTAGAATGCTACTTTGCGGTACTCCAAATTTGTTATTATTTTATTATTTAGCCTCCACTGTCCCACTGCAGGGCAAAGGCCTCCCTTCCCTTCTTCCACTCTTCGCGATTTAACGCTGTGACAGGCCACGTGCTCATATGAGTGTCCAGCTCATCCCGCCATCTCCTCCTGGGTCGTCCGCGCGGCCGACATGCGTTTGGGGTCCACTCTGTGGTTATTTTCGCCCAAAAATCGTCGGGCATGCGGCATACGTGTCCGGCCCAGTTCCACTTTAGGCTTGCTGCTTTCTGACCAACATCAGCGATCTGTGTCTTGGAGCGCAATATGCTGTTCCGCACGCGGTCTGACAGCTTAATATCTAGGATACTGCGCTCCATAGCTCGCTGGCATACCCCGAGGGCAGACTTTTGATGATTTGTCAAAGACCAAGTCTGAGAGCCATATGTCAGGATGGGGAGAACACGTACGTCCATGAGTTTCCTTTTAAGGGATAGTGGAAGTTTGCCCTTCATCAGGTCTTTCATTGACCAAAAGCTCTTCCAGGCGTTCTCAGTGCGTCTAGCAACCTCTTTTTCTGCTTTCGCCTGGAAAGAGACCATTTGGCCAAGATAAAGGTACTCCGGAACGTACTTGATCTCCACACCTGCCACGTAAACGGGGCGCTCAGTGCTGTTTGACATGACTTTGGTCTTTTCCATGTTCATCTTCAGTCCAACCTCGAGGCTAGCGGTGTTTAGTTCGTTGATCATCAAGCTAAGTTCGGTCGCTGTTGAGGAGAATAAGACAATGTCGTCGGCAAAGCGAAGGTTTGTTAACCTACTATTACCGACGACAATCCCCCTTTATATTATATACTATTAGCCCAGGTTGTGGAAAGATTTTTGAAAACTTCTTCCAAGGTGGCAGTGAAGAGTTTAGGAGATAGAGGGTCTCCTTGTTTTACTCCGCGCTGAATAGGAAACGATGGGCCCGGAGTATGCAATTTGACTGCAGCTGTGCTGTTGTTGTAGATGTTGCGCAATAAATGTATGTATGTTGGTTCGATTCCTTGGTTGTGTAGTGCTTGAAACAATGAGCTATGGTGAATACTGTCAAAAGCCTTGGAATAGTCCACAAAGGCAAGGTACAATGGGATCTTGAACTCAATATGTTTTTCAATTAATTGGTTTACCGATTGGAGGTAGTCTGTGGTACTAAGACCTCGTCGAAAGCCTGCTTGTTCTAGTGGTTGGTGCATATCTAGTAGGGCAGAAATGCGATTTTCAATAACCTTTATAAACGTTTTATAGAGGTGTGAAACAAGGCTGATGGGTCGATAATTATTGATGTTACATTTGTCGCCCTTTTTGTGAATCAGAATTATGTTTGAATGACAGAATTTTTTAGGAAGATTTGTTACATTTGAATATTGACTGTACATCTATTTAGTTTCCCTTAATGATGCTTGACACCTCAACACACTGCTGTCGGTTACTTAGGTAACTTTGAAGCCACTGATTTGCGGTACCTCTTATGCCATATTTGTCTAGTTTAAACAGCAGTAACGTATGGTCAACAAAATCAAATGCCTTTGACATATCTAGTAGTAGAGCAACTACAGGAACTTTGTCATTTATGGCTTCCATCACTAAGTTGATAACGTTGAAGCAAGCCAGAGAGGTAGAACTATTTTTACGAAATCCAAATTGCTCAGGTTTCTATATATCGGTCATGATACAAAATTTTGAAACCTTATTAACATGATTTTCTCAAATATTTTTGAGAAAACCGCTACTAAGGCTACGAGTCTATAATTATTTAGGTCCGACTTATCCACCTTTTTAAATAGAGGCTTTACTAAAGACAACTTTAGTATATTCAGAAATACGCCTTCTTCAAACGATCTATTAATCAAGTAACTATAATTAGTTTGCTTGTTAAATTAAGTGCTCCAATAATCAACTTGGTATTGATTCCTCTCCACCTACAGAGATGGTATTTTTGAGGCTTCTAATAACTCTGTTTTGTCTGTTGGATGTAAAAATATTGATGATGTGTGGGAATCAACATGGCGAACCATGTTTGAAAGCCTTAGTTGAAAATCAAAATTGCTATTATTTGATATGTCAATAAAATATTGATTACGTAGTTCACATAAATGTCAAATGGGTCGGTGTATGTCAAATTGACGAGCTCTGTGGCGCAGCGGGCGAAGGTCCGCCTGCGACGCAAGGGGTTGCGGGTTCGATTCCCGCCTAGGCACAAATTTATTTATTTATTTATTGAGAAAGATACATAATAACATAAAACTAAAACTTATGTAACGATGCTAACCGCAAAAAGTATGAAACTATGTCGCGGTGAGTAACGCCTTCCTTAAATAATGAACATTTATGTATGTATTATCTCTAGGTATAAACTACAATCTTAATTTTAACTAACAAAGAATATATTGAAAAGTTGGGAGAAGATAACAACATGTAAACAGGAAAAAAAATATGTAATAATAATAGTATACTAATATATACAATAGTGTAATAATAATATACATTTACTACAAGGTACAATTTAAAATTGATAGGTAATATAAGTTGAATTTTAATATATCGTGGCCGTAGAGCGAAAAGTCACTAACTCTCTATTTGGTCAAAATTGAGTTAAACATATCATGAAAATCAGCATTTTTTTCTGCAATTTTTAGTCTTACAACCATGGCCATAGCTGTCATAGTTTTTATTTTAGAATACGCAAAAAAACACTAATTCTAACTTCGCACTATAATTTTGTAGTCGAAAATTAATTAACTTTCTTAGTTATTTTTTCTCTTCTTGGAGAAATCGCAAAGCGAAACCTAAGTCGAGTTGGTTACTTTTCCTTATTATAAAATAGGTCCTAACAAGAACAAAAAACTAACTTAGTCCACTTGATTAGTTTTATTATCACTGGTTCGATACCAAACGTAAAAGCGAAAACTAACCAAGTCTAGTTACTGACTTCTCGATGGACATTTGTGAAAAAATAGGCTATCTAGGTAGGAGCAAGAAATCATTAAACTGGTTTAAAGAGTTCTATCCTCATAATTATGAACAGAAAGCTTCGTTTTCAATAGTCGCTAAAGTGTTTTGATGATTTTCATTCAAAATCTCCGTGCGTCGGGCGAATTTGGCGCGCAACTTAGGTTGGTCGTACTGGTTGTGCGCCTTTGATTTTACCGACTTTCCGGCGCGGTGGCGGGGCTGGCCAATGTACCTACCTATTAGCCTAGTCCGCCTGATATTTTTATCATCTTGCCCATTTTGTTTATATCATGTACTACTTGCCTACCTATATAAAGTACCTACTTAAGCTTTGCAGATGTAGGTACAGTCGGAGACATTACGAAGTGTAAAATTTATTTATAAAAAACCTACCTAATACCTAGGTAGGTAGAACAAAATAATTAAACACCTGTTTTCAAACTTTGAGATGTCATTGGCTAGCCTATCATCATCAATCTTTCTTACCTACTCTCTCACAATCAATAGACGCCTACTTAACGTTAATCGAACATGCCTAATTAATTATCAGAATTTCACTGCATTTTCTATTTGCGTTATTACTAACACCGTTTACGAAAACAATGCCTTGTTTGTTTCTTTGCGAATTGAGAACTTAGGTAGGTACAAAGATGGGAAGGTAGTACGTTATGACGTCACTGGCTGCAGATGCCTTATTGTCATAAGCTGAATGACTTCAAATATTGAAACTTCAGGCCAAGCACAGCGATTGATGTCCAGGGTACTAAAGTCCCAGGCCCCAGGGACAGTAATGACATAAAAATGACATTAAAACTTAATTGAATACGTGAAATATCAAAAAAAAAATCATTCACTCATATCATAAGCTTTTCCATAGTCTAGCCTAGAAAAAAAATCGCTATGCTCGGAATGACTTCTTAATACTAACACTTTCACTGACGCACATGATGGGCCACCTACTGGAGCTGCGGCGCGTCTCTATGGTTGCACCGCAGAGGCGTGGCAGTGAATGCGTTAATTCTTACTAAAATTAACTTAAATTAACTTGCTTTTGTATCGGGTACTTGTTTTATCCCCTCACAAATGCCGAGTTATTTGTATGTTTACAAAAGAATATTTGGATCGGAGTTCAACTTGTCATTTTTTGTTCCAAAGAAGGATCTGTGCATGGTATGCACACGTTATGATAATGCTGGTCGATCTGTACACCTTAGAAAAGAATATGATACCCATATTGCGAGAAAGATTGCGGCACAAGCTGCCAAACAACTAGACAAGCAACGATCTATTGAAGACGATACCTATCTTGTAGTCACAGCTGACATGCAATCAACATTGCACATACCTGTTTGTGGTGTTGGTATCCTCTACTATACCAGAAAGCTGAATGTACAAAACTACACGATTCATACTGCAAAATCTCCTAACGAAGCTGACTGCATCATCATTTCAGCCGTAAAACGTCCACTACCTAAGCCTCCCTCATGGATCTCCATGAGGGGTAGTTACCATACTCACCACGCTTGGCAGGCGGGTTGGTAAGCGCAGTACGGGATGTTGATATACGGAAAGACGCTGCTGCCCATCTTCCGGAGGTGTCCCTTAGCAGGGTCTTACTGCATCTACGGGTAGGACAGGAGGGGTAACAATATACTGCCGGCACCCCACGGCAATACTGCATCACATGGAATGAAGTCAATGGTAAAAGAGGGAGTGTTGAAATCGCATCTGCCATAAACTGGTGGATCAGTAAGGCACCATCTACGGTCATAGAAGTCACTATTTACAGCGACACTTGCGCAGGGTAGAACAATCATGCGCGCAATTCAAATCAAGCGCAATCAATTAATCAATTAATTTTAGTAATCATTGAACTGTTTACTTGTGTTTGAAATTTTAACTGTGTTCCTTTGTACTAATTCTGTTTCTGCTTGTGTTTTTATTATATTTTTTATAAAAGTATTTTATTACCAACCATTTTCGTCTCGATTATCTAATTAGATGTATTAAAAACGAAAAGTAGGTTAAAGTAAAGAGTCTAGAATAATCACTAAAATACCTTGTGATGTTTTTGAAGCTAGTCCTATTTTAACTAAGTCAAGATAATTCTCATTCAAAAAAGCCTACACTTGGGCGAAAAGACACTAACTCTATTTAACAACTTAATAACTAAATATGTCGGTACAGGATTTGAGGGCGAAAAATAACCAAGTGAGTTTTTTGTCAAAATCTCTGAAAAACAACAAATTATATCAAATAAAGTGCTTTAAACCTATGCGTATAACTATTTCCTTTGATATAAGATCATAAAATTTGAAATATCTCATACCAAACGTAAGTTATGATTTTTTTTCTTTTGTAAAACTTTGAACCCTCATAACTCAAAACACCAAATAACCTAGTTGATGACTTTTCGCTCTACGCCCACGATATGTACATATGTATATGTGTGTGAATATATTAATAAAAATATTTAAGTATTACGTATAATTAGCTAGTAAATTGTATATATATTCATATATATAAAAAAAAGAATAATTATATATTTTTAATAGTTTTCTCAATTTGCCTAGCAGGTTCTGCATCCCCTGCTGTCATTCATACTCCCATGCCGCTTTATATTTATTGTCTCTATTTGATATGTGTCTCATATTTTGTAATTGTTGCGACTTAAAGAAACATCGGTTTAAAACATTTTTGTGATTTTATAAGTATTTTAATACTTTTTTTTATCTAACCTTAACTTTATAAACAAATCAGTCTTTTGTGTTTGCATGACTTTAAATCATTTTGTAAGCCATTGCATTTAGCACGTCGATTTGTTTTTTTCTGCCTTACAAGTAGAAAACAGAGCTCATAAAACGGTTTCATGGAAGTAACTGAAAGCCTCTTTTAGTGTATTTATTTCGAACATCTCTGAAAAAGATAATGCTGCTAAACAGTAAAAAAAATCTTTTATTCTCTTTACAGAAGTCAATTAGTCAGAGGAAAGAACAGGTCAAAAACGTCTAAAGCCGACTAAGCCGCGAATTTTTCTCACGATATTTTTCTTCACCGTTATAGCAGTACGGCGAGCCCACAATAACCCCCTGGTTTTACTTTTATTATGTCAAATTATATAATCTATACTTCTATACTAATATTATAAAGCTGAATAGTTTGTTTGCTTGAACGCGCTAATCTCAGGAACTACTGGTCCGATTTGAAAAAATATTTCAGTGTTAGATAGCCCATTTATCGAGAAAGGCTATAGGTTATATAACATCACGCTAAGGATAATAGAAGCAGAGTACCAATGAAGAATGTTATCCCCATATTCCTACTGGACCAAGAACTACGCGGGTGAGACCGCGGAGTGCGGCTAGTAAATAAATACATTAATAAATACAGCTCTGTGCCTACGAACAATAGAATCGAGCTAACAATCCAAGCAATTAATTCAGAGCTTAAAATCAACAGCTGCTAACGGCTAAGCTTTGCATAACAAGCTCCTTTGTCTTGCTGCTCTAGAATTAATAGCGGCTCTGCACAGGAACTCCTCAAATATAATTCCAGACAGACTGACCTGAAAGATATTCTGAAACGCCTACGTTCATGAAATACTTATTACCTACTTCATCTTCAAGATACTAAACCGTTGGGCTATTATTTTTAACCGATTCCAAAACAGGGGTTAGGAGGTGGTTCTCAAGACGTCTGTATTTTTTTATCTTTGTTTTCCTCAGAGCTCCGTCGTTTATAAACTGATTTGAAAAAATATTTTTTTGTTCGTATAGATACACTTCGAATGAGGTCCTTTGTTTCGATGTTTGATTATAATGTGTCGCGACTATTTATTGATTACCTTAAAAAAGAAATATACGTGTCCAACTGGCTAACAATTAAAGTTGTGTCATCTAGCCTATTTTATGCAACATAGGGTTCTATCGATGCAAGATCACATAATATTATATCTAACACGCGTAATGTTGCAAGGTAATGGCTACCCGACACGGAATTAGAGAGCTCGACGTGTGACGTGTGGGGATGGGACCAAACTGTAAATCGCCATATATGTTAGACAGCATTCAAAGTGAACGAGTTTCAGCGTGCCTAAGGGAGAATTAATTCTTTGAATAAATTAAAACTCCAACATAAGGTACATTTTAGGATTTATTCGGTACACTCACGTCTCGCTTGTAAGGGGTACGCAAATGCAGAGCAAGAAGACTGAGACATGTCATGAGATCAATACGATAGAATAATGATGGTACACTATTAAAAGCAATTAAAAATTATGAATGCTGAAGGCAATACGTAAAGGTGATGCTTAAACATAAAGTGTTCGCTATAATAATTTTATTGTTAACATAAAAGAAGTGGCACTACATGCCTATTTTAGCAACTGTATATGTACGCACCTGCACTTACCTACGCATTTATTATATAGCACTGTGGGCTATTATTATAAGAACTCGAAATAAGCCCACTAGTGTTTGCAGAAAGTTCATTGAGTAAATTGTATTTAACCTAAAAGATACCTCCTAAAGATAAGCAGCACCGTCTTTCCGTGTAAGAACATCTTGTTCAGCGGACGCCAACATGCCTGCCAAGCGTGGGGAGTATGGAAACTAACCCTCATGGAAATCATATGAGGGCCTGTGTTCAGTAGTGGACGTTTTACGGCTGCAATTATGATAATGATGATGAACAACCGTATCAAGAATGTACGATTCCGACATATCAAGAATTTCGACGTAACCCGACACGAGTTCCGTAGCTTAATGGATAAGGAACTTCCAGCTTTAGGAAGCGTCAATCGATCCTTGGATTGTTTTGAAGACGCGGGTTCGAACCACCGAAGTCTTATTTTTTGACAGCAGCGTCTTTCCGTGAATCAACATCCCGTACTGCGCTCGCCATCCCGCCTGCCAATATCAGCTGATACACGGAAAGACGCTGCTGCCCATCTTCTGAAGGTATCCCTTAGCAGTAGGCTCTCACTGCATCCACGGGCATGAGCAGAGGGGTAACATTCTACTGCCGGCACCGCACACCCGATGAAACATGCTCCAATTTATTTCAAACAACGCCGGCGCATCCGACGACATCATTAAAGTACGCGAACAAAACATAGGTTTAAAATGTAAAACCTTTTGAGTATTCATATTAAATAGCGGGAATGTTCACGTATAGTGCACGACGAAACGCGGAGGTGGCGGGTCGCGAGCCGAGTTCACCCTGACGAAGGCCCTCGATAAGAGTCGAAACAGTTGGTGCCTCCACCAGCATTATCAAGTACGTGAACATTCCCGCTATTTAATTTAAATGTAATAAGTCACGAAACCTTTTGGGTAATTAAATAGTGTTAGTTTGTAACTCGCCTGCGAATTTGCATTGCAATTCAGCGGGGCAATTCTCACGGTATTCGGAACACGCTGTCATGCAATGCAGTGCAGTTGTTTATGTGTTTAATTTAACAATGTCCCGGGCAATGCAACGTCCCGTACAGCATGAATACCAGTAGGTGTACCATGAGTTCTCACAATCTATACTCGCTAGCGACTGTAGTAAAAAAAATTATGAAAACTTGTAGAGCGCCTCTAGTGGATGGTTTGTTACTAAAATACGCAGTAAACTACACTAAAGCGACTGTCGTTTGGGTTTCATTTGGTACCATGAGGTACAAATCTGACAGAAGTCATAGTAACGTTCTATTATTAACACATATTTAAACGGGTATTTATCGCGCTATTTACCTTTATTATTGCCCGACGTTTCGACAGGATTGCACCCATCGTGGTCCCGGGAAGACTGACATGTTAGAGGTGACCGCAGCAAAGCGAAGGCGTCTTTTCAGACTACCCTCACTTGGTCTTCATAAATATAAAAACTTGAGATTAAGGCTGTAAATAGCGCGATAAATACCCGTTTAAATATGTGTTAATAATGTGCCGTGATCGCGAAAGTTTAAAAAAGACTAACGTTCTATTACTACTGTAGTAACGGCAGGCGATCTAACTGTGACAACTCATGGTAGACACACAGTTGCTGACGCTGCATAAATCATGTACAATATATGTAAAGGCCTTACTAAATCAATTTAGTAAAGGCACCTGGTGCATGCCGTAGGGCGCTGGCAGTAGAATTAAGCCCCTCCTTGCCCGTGGATGCAGTAAGAATCTACTAAGAGATACCTCCGGCAGATGGGCAGCAGCGTCTTTCCGTCTATCAACATCCTGCACTGCGCTTGCCAAGCGTGGTGAGTATGGTAACAACCCCGCATGATAGGTATTTAGAGATCCACGAGGAAGGCCTGTGTCCAGCAGTGGCCGTCTTACGGCGGGCAACACGCAGCTGCCGACTGCCCACGCCGCCTAGAAGATAAGCCCACCTGTGCCAACTGTGGACGGGAACACACGGCCGC
The DNA here is from genome assembly GCA_963082625.1 of Pasiphila rectangulata. Lineage (NCBI taxonomy): Eukaryota > Metazoa > Arthropoda > Insecta > Lepidoptera > Geometridae > Pasiphila > Pasiphila rectangulata. Next base: position 15,888,419 of record OY720256.1, on the reverse strand, counting down.
CACCTCGCATCCCTCCAGCCACGGGAAGGGAGGGGTCACCCGACCCCCCCGCCGCCAGCACCACGGCGGCCGCTGTCTCGGCCCGCCGCCAAAATGTTGCCCCTCTCCAGGCCAGCCGAACAGTGGGCCAACGGCCGGGGACATAAAGCGCAGGAGGCGAGACCGTGAAGGCAAGAAGGGAAGGCCGTCCACTCCTCAGGCCGCAACAGGCGCCAACCAAGGCGTCCCCCAGCTTGACCCCGTCTGCCGCGTTCACGAACGCAGGCACCCCTCGGCTCATAAGCACCGACCACTACTGAGGTCAATTCCGGCTTCAACACGAGCAACGTCCCCTCCCCAGAAGGCACACCCACCGAACCCGCGGCTGAGCCACGGCCCGTCGGACCGGTTGGGGCCCCGTGATACTCATGGGGATCCTCACCGAGATCCTGATGGCCTTCGCCGCGGAGAGCGAAGACACGCGTGAGGTGGTGGTCCAGGAACTGGAGGCCATGCGTAGACATCTATGCATAGGCCCCCTGCACCGCACCTCCGCCCGGGAGAATCATGGATACCCGCCCACTAGCTACACGGCAGAAAATGAACACTTGTGCACAGAATACCTACTGATCTGATACTGATCAATGCAAAAGCTGAACTAAATATGAACTAATCAAACTACACCACATTAGATTATGTACCTACCCAGTTATATTTTATGAAAACTTCTTGAATATTAATTTAATCATGAATAGGCCACTTTATGACGTTATGACGTCATTTAACATGCACTTCAAACACATCAAATAAAATGCATTGTTACCTACATATTTTCCTATTACAATAATTTGTGTTCAATTGATTTATAAAAATACCAATATTATATTGTATTATTAAATAATGGACCCCGCCGGTCCCAGCAATAGTCAGGTGAATTTACATAAGATAAGTCCCCTTTGTGCAATTCTTGCAGAAAATTCCGAGAAAACTCAACCCGCGTAGCGACGTATTCAGCCACTAGCGTCAAAGGGCAAATTCTACTTTAAAACCACACACGAGGTGAAACAGGCTATTTACAACTAATGCTTATGTTATATTACCACGGTGTGTGGCAGAGTGGCATTAAGTTACTAGTGTGATAGGTAACTTAGATAAAACAACAAGTTTATAAAATTAAAAAAATTAAGTAATCCCCTGACACTTTACCTAGTCTCGGATGTTATCTATTTTTTTCTGTAATGTGTTCCTCTGTTTTGTCACGCCCTTTCATTTGTTACCACACTTGGGTATGTCATACAGTCACCACCGTTGCTTCAGTCGCCACAGCCGCCACAGTCGCCACCGAAGCTTCAGTCGCCACAGTCGCTTTTGCCGTCACAGTCGCCACATTCACCACAGTCGTAGTAACTAGGAACTCGCACATCGCCAAGCGTCACGCGTCACCTTTCGTCCGATCGGTTTCACCCCCTGCAAAAGATGTTTCACATCAAAAATGTATCAGACGCACACAAACGATCTTATAATAAATGTTCTGCTCTATCTGCATTTTTCCGTTTATTTTATTATTTTAGTGGGTACGTTTTAATAAAAGCTTGTGTGTTAAAAAGTTTTTTTTTACTTTAATTTATTAAATCTGTTATAGATTACTAGCTTCTAGCCCGTCGCTTGCATGCATTGTACCGGGATAAAAAGTAGCCTATGTGTTATTCTTGGTCAACATCTGTACCTACGTGTGCAAATTTTCAGCTCAACCCGTAGGCTAGTTTTTGCGTGAAGTAGTCAATGTCAATAGTGATTATAAAATAGAGCAAAATGCTACATATAATAGTCAATTTACAAAAGAAGAACATTATGTGCTTTATTCAATTTAAATGAGTCTCACGTAATTGAATTCGTTAGCTTCAGACTAATTTTTACCATGTGAGTTTTTTTCAAGACAAATTGAAATACCTGTTACCTGTTACATTATTTCGGGTACAAATCAAAATACCTATTACCAAAAAGATGGTTTTTTTAAATACTAATATAAAAAAACCTATTATGTCCTCAGAATCATTTTCAAATTACATCTAGTAAAATTGTAATAAAAAATATATAAAGAAAAACGACAAAAAATCCCGATTTATTTCCCTCTAAACTTAAACTTGTTTTCATTTCCCCTTTCGGGTTAGTACAGATACACTACACTACATCCTGTATAATATTAGTGCGGTTTATGCAGCGTCAGCAACTGGTATTTGGAGTGCCACAACAATTATGCGAATCGACGTCGCATAATTTAAGTGTTTCTAATTTAATTTAACCGAAAATGTTCGGTATTTGTTGATTATGCATTATCATAGTGTGGCGTAGAACTAACTGTTACTGCATACCATTTTGATTGCTATGCATGCTGCAGTGACTAGGACATTGATAAATGATTTTTGCTTGCCCAGCACATATACCATCCGCTCAGCTTAGTCGGTACTAAAATTTCAAATTCAAAAAATACTTTATTCAGTGCGGCCGCATGGACCATATTGACGCTTTACAAATTACAAAATAAAACAACACAATAGAATAAAGCACATAATTGAACCTGTTCACTTCGGATGACACGCGAGTTTGAAAAAGCAGCGAACAGAAGAATCTATCTCGGTCGTTAAAGTCATCATTTAACAATTTTCTTTTGTCTATGTTACGTATGACTTATATTGGGTTTGGGTTGTACTAAGTAGAATACAAATGATGATGATAATTATGAGAACAGCTTTAATAACTCTGGCGGGATGATCGCTGAACTTTTCTAATTTGGCGCTGTTGTTATTAGACTGGATACACGGTCTGAATTGTCCGACGCACCATTTGCTATTGCTGCCGTGGGAATGTTACCGCTTCTCTCATGCCCGTGGATGCAGTAAGAGCCTGCTAAGGGATACCTTCGAAAGAAGGGCAGCAGCGTCTTTCCGTGGATCAACATCCCGTATTACGCTCGCCAACCGGCCTGTCAAGCTCGGTGAGTATAGCAACAAACCTTCATGATCTTGAAGATCCATGAGGGAGGCATATGTCCAGCGGTGGACGTGGACAGCAGCCCTACGATGTAATTATCATATCATGATTATTCATAAACAATTTACACAGCACCATCAACTGCCACTGTAAACAAAGACCGTGCCAATTAAATCACATAATTGATTGAACAGTACATAGCTATACCTACACGAATGCACCAACGTCGGATCTGCAGACTTGTGTCTCAACAGGTCTCAAAAAGGAAACCTCCTTCGTCTTCTCTGAGATCTGCGTCCCACTGCTGGGAAAAGGCCTCCCCAAAATCCTAACACTTGTTTCTATCAGGAACGATAATCACATTTTTAGTGTGGGGTACCGGCAGTACAATGTTGCCTTTCCTTTCTTGCCTGCCGATGCAGTAAGAATTTGCCAAGGGCTACTTCCAGAAGATCGGCATCAGCGTGAAAGTCCCGTAACAACATCCCGTATTGCGCTCGTCTGTCAATTGTGGCGAGTATGGCAACATCCCCCTCAAGATATTTAAATGATCTTGGAGATACACGAGGGAGGCCTAAGTCCTGCAGTGGACATGGATGGCAGTCCTACGCCTGAGATGATGATCTTTATTTACATTACATAATGGTTTGGAAACGACTTTAGAGCAGGAATTAGCGACATCAAAAATATACATTAATAATAAAGAACAAACATCTTTTATATATTTTCTTAGTTCGACCAACAGTGCGCACCGTGTAGCCATAGCATGTAACAATTTCCACTTATTATCAAAGTTGAGCAGTTTCCATAATTCTGAAATTATTACGCTCTTGTTTACCAACAGAGGAGTAGTTCACAAATATTTGTGGGTGAGTTTCGCTTTGTGGAAAATAAGCCTAGTTTTTGGTGTAGGCTACAACATCATTATCTCAGCCGAAGGACGGGTACGGGTTACGTATCAACAGATACACAGAAAGACGCTGCTGCCCTTCTTCCGGAGGTATACCTTGGCCGGCTCTTATGGCATCCACGGTCTATAGAGGAGAGGCAACCTTCTACCGCCGGCACCCCACGTGATTGCATTAGGTATTATGTAGCAACTAGCTGTACACAAACTAAAGTCTTCCAACTGTATACATAGACGGTATTGTGTAAATAATCAGACGGCGTGCGTGGAACATTTATACAGGCTGTATCGTATGTGTACTAACCCATGCCCAGCTCATGAAAACAAGTAGTTTCAGAAGGAAAATATATGGGAATTATTTTTTTTCTTATAATTTTACTAGATGGTGTGATAAAAAAATGATTCTAAGGTCATAATTGGATTTTTTTTACTTTTAATTTGTGGTTATAGGCATTTTTATTTATACCTCTACGACAACTCTTTGCGGAGGTCAATAACCCTGTCAAGAATCAGATTTTAGGTTGGCATCATCGTATAATCAGCTGTTAAAGTAAAAACTTTCGTGTTCTTTTCTTGGACGAAAATCACTGAATATTTCAGTATTCAGTCATTCAGTCGTAGAACAAAAATTCCTTGTTCCTTGGGAGCCTTGGGAATCACTCCCTTTCGGCTTAGAACACATGTCACCATAGGGCAAATAATAAACATACACCCAGTATGTTTATTTGCCGATCCAGGCCGCTGTTTGCAGAGCCCGAGGCAAGGCTTGTTTTAAGTAATTCGCTTGTATTGGGTACTGTGCACAAGGTACAAGCTAAGCAGAGCTCGTGTTATGGGTACTAGATGACTGATATACTTAATGCATTGCACTACATAGATAGATATTAGGGGGCCAAGCCCCCTAATATGCATAGCGCTGTCTGTCGGTCCGTCTGTCTGTCTATCTGTCTGACTGTGCATAAGACGATTACAACCGAACGCGTTGACCGATTTACATGAAACCTTTTTTGTTAGCACCGTCTTAACCCTAGACACAAAACCTTCCCCTGTACCCCTTTACACCTAACCATACGTCGAAACGATGAACAATTTTGGGGACATTTAATTTTCATTTTACTATCCTTTTCTTCATATTTGTCTCCACGGGGGAGACAAATATGGAGAAAAGGACAGTTTAGGGCTTTGTTGTCACAAGAAAAGGCGCATGGTTAAATCAAACTGTTCACAATGCTACACTGCAGTTTGCGGTGAACACAACACGTAGGTTATAAGGTCAATTGTGCATCAAAATATTTTTTTGCACATGTTGACCAATATCATAGAACTGCCATAGATAATTCAAGTTCGCTAAAGAATAAACTTATATTTTTTTTCTATTAGTATCTCCTTTGATCTTGAAAAACTAGTGTATAAATGTTCCACACACGCCGTCTGATTATTTACACAATACCGTCTATGTATACAGCTGGAAGACTTTGGTTTGTGTACAGCTAGTTGCTACATAATACCTAATGCAATCCCGTAGGGTGCCGGCGGTAGAAGGTTGCCTCTCCTCTCTAGCCCGTGTATACCTCCGGAAGAAGGGCAGCAGCGTCTTTCTGTGTATTTGTAGATACGTAACCCGCATCCGTCCAGTCCTAGGGATGAGATGATGGTGTTGTAGCCTACGAAAGAGTCGTAGGCTACGTACCCATTAACTCCGTCATAGTAAGTCCCGTACAGGATGATTACCAGTTGCTGACGATGTATAAATCATCTATAATAGATGCAAAAGGCCTTACTAGTAAGTCTATTATACAAGCAATCTCTTATTTAAAACTTAAAGATGAGCGACCTAATCACTTTGAGATAAACCTCTTTAGAGAAAAAAACACTTAATTTTTTTTTTATACGACTAAATGACAAGACGAGCCGAAGGCCCACCTGATGTTAAGCGGTAACCTCTACCTATAACAACTTCACTGCCGCGGTGATCACGTCATGAAAGCACTGATCCAAGATCCAACGAGCATTAATATTATTTTTGTAATCCTCTCTACTTAATTATAAAATGCTACGATTTGTGTGTGAACTTTGTGTATATATTTAAGTATGTAGTAATAAAAGTATTTTTCATTTTCATTTTCACCTACAGAATAAAAGCATGACCAAACCCATTCGCAAAACTATTGGAAGCTAATTTTTTCTTAGATGACGTAATCTAACAATAACGATACCTATTAAATGTAGCGTGACGTCAGGCGTCGACATTTTTTAGTACAGTTAATGACTATTTTATGACGTCACGAGCCCCCTCTCATAAACTTCAATGCGCTATAAACATGTATCGGTTAATTAATTTGTTCTTCCTATAATACATGCACAAACTCCCTTGTGGTGAGTATGGAAACTACCCCTCATGGAGACCCATGAGAGAGGCCTTTGTTCACTAATGGACGTTTTATGGCTGAAATTAGTTTTTGAGATACATACATACATATAATATTAATTAACATGACAATATAAAACTGCTCATTTTCATAATAATAATTATCAACAATATCACAATGACTCAAGAATTTGGTTTTTTGATGTCAATTGTCTTGTCTAAAGCTAAGCAAATTAAACAAATAAAAATCAACTTATTACTTTTATAACAAGCTCTACTATTTAAAACTATCACAAGATTACGTTGTGGCGAATGTTTTTGACACATGCCAAATATGTCATTAAATGTCAATAATGACAGTAAATATCAAAAATGAGAATAAATGTTTCAAATTCTAAAACTTTAATTCAAATTCTTGAAATGAATCTGCAAAAGCAAAAAATGTCTTAAATGTATGTCTTTTATTTTTGTATTATCTGACTGACTAAATATAATTTTGATTTTGATACCCTGTCAAGTAGCCAGTTACATAGAGATTTCACGAGTTGTGTTTACAATTGGAGTGGATGTTGAGCTTGCTTTTAATTGGCAGATCAGAGCACTAAAGCTGAGTGAACCCGTGTTGACCTGCCGAGTAACTATTGTTGCACCGTACGCAAACGACTGACTGCCGTTGGGTGCCGGCAGTAGAATTTTACCCCTCGTCTCATAGCCGTGGATGCAGTACGACCCTGCTAAGGGATACCTTCGGAAGATTAGACCGTCTTTCCATGTATTAACATCCCGTACTGCGCTCGCCAAGCGTGGTGAGTGTGGCAACTACCTCTCATGGAGATCCATGAGGTAGGCCTGTGTTGTGGACATTTTACGGCTGAAATGATGAATATGATGACGCAAACAGCTAGTAAATTAGCGAAAGATCCAGACAGGACCGGTGTTTGTGTAAACAAGTTAGAGAGAGACGGAACTAAAGTTCAAAGTTAACTTGGTTTGTGACTTCTATTTTTAGAACATAAACAAAGGAATGTTCAAATTTCTAGTCTAAAGCATCAGTAGTTCCCAAGTTATCCATCTGCGACGGACAGACAAAGTCACACAACATAAGGGTTCCTTTGTTTCCATTTTGGTCCGGAACCCAGAATAGTATCCATTTCGTTCAAACGTTTCAATTCTCAATTAATCACAAAAGAACAGAAATACAGGCGCCATTATTTCCAATGTTATTGAGTTCATTCTAGCAGACAATCGAAAAAGATGGCCTTTATCGGTCTAAGGAAGATAGCCAAGAACACGGATCATCATAAAACGTCCACTACTGATCATGTGGGGTAGTTGCCATACTCACCACGCTTGGCAGGCGGGTTGGCGAGCGCAGTACGGGATGTTGATACACGGAAAGCTGCTGTCCATCTTCCGGTGGAATCCCTTAGCAGCATCTCAATGCTTCCACGGTCATTAGAGAATGGATAACATTCTACTGCCGGCACCCCACGGCCAGAGCAGGGATACATTCGACTTTTCATCATCATCAACCATTCTTTTGAAGACCGCTGTGGCGCGTTGGTTTAATATCCGGCAGAGACGGAGGAGGTCGCGGGTGCGATTCCCGCCGCGGGTCTATTAAACAAAGCCAAAGTTAATATAAGTCGCAGTATCGCTGCGCCACTGAAAACCAGCGCAGCCCGTAGTAGAATGCCGGCAGTAGAATGTTGTGGGGGCATGCAATGCAGCAAGGGTCTGCCAAGGGATACCTCCGGAAGATGGGCAGCAGCGTTTTTCCATGTATCGTCATCTCGTACTGCGCTCGCCAACCCGCCTGCCAAGCGTGGCGAGTATGGCAACCACCCCCCATGAACAGCACCTACTTGGAGATCCATAAGGGAGGCCTATGTCCAGCGGTTGACAACCTATAGCTGAGATGATGATGATTATTTGTTTAAACGAGAAGGTAGATTCGCTAGTTTTGTTATAATAAAATCGGCTAAGTGCGAGTCGGACTCGAAGGAAAGGGTTCCATTGTTTGGCAAAACAACTTGTTCAAAACAAATATACAACTAAATAATCTGTGAATTTTTCTACCGTCTACCTGTTGCCGTTATTAATATCGAGCAAAAAGCGGCAAAAAATCACGTTTGTTGAATGGGAGCCCCCCCCCCCCCCCTTAAATATTGATTTAATTTATTCTTAGTATTTGTTGTTATAGCGGATAACAGAATGATGTGTATCATTTGTGAAAATTTCAACTGTCTGCTATCATGGTTCAGAAGATACAGCCTGGTGACAGACGGACAGCGGAGTCTTAGTAATAGTTGTCCCGTTTTACGCTTTGGATACGGAACCCTAAAAACTATTGTTTTCAAGAACATTTCTTACAATTTGTCTCCTTTTTCTTTTTGTTAGTCTGCATAAAATACGTGACAATATTTCCAAAACGCCTATAACCTCTCACGTCACGTACAAACGTATGTACGTCACGTCGTTGCAATAAGTCTCGTCATAATTACGAACGCAACGTAAAAAGCTTCAAAGGAATAGGGATTATTGTAGAAACTCTAAGAAATGTTATTGTTTCTTAGCTTGAAGCTCTAAAACAAGCAAAAAGTATTCTACATCCTCAACATCATATCAGCTGTAGGACGCCTTCAGTATCGTCGAGACTATCTATCAGTAGATTTGTTACGATGATGATGACTTTGACTTTTGACTTAACTGAGCCACGGGGTTGGTGTTAAGGTTGAAATTATATGAGTTCATGTAAATTAATATTTTTGAGTAACGAGTGGATTTAGCCGCCATTCTCCTCTTACATTTTCAACTGAATTAGCATATTTTTAGTATTTATGTACAGATTAGGGTTGAAGCGAGAATATAAGAGAATCTGATTATTTCGTATAATGTTAACCGACTTCAAAAATAGGCGGAGGTTCTCAAGTTCCACACCATGTTTCGCAGTAGCATAAACGGCAGGCCAAGTTGCTCCGTGAAATATTGCGTCGGTTTCGTCAGCGTAGCATAAGGTTTCGGCATTTAAAAAGGGTATATCGTGTATATCGTTGATGTACAACAAAAATAATGTTGGGCCCAGAATACTTCCCTGGGGAACACCAAAACAGATTGGTGTTCCTCAGCCTCCGGTGTTCACTTGTACGGGAAGTACCCCAAATTTATTATTTTTCTAGCAAAATTTTGTAGCGTTATCTCAGCGTTGTTATTTTATATGTCTGTGCAACAGAACAACTTACTAGGACTAATAGTCTCTCCGCAAAGACAGACAGACAAAGCGAAAAAATATGCGAATAAAAGTTTCCTGTTTTACTACGAAACCCTAAAAAAATAGCATGACCATTTTAACTTCATTGTTTAGTGCATCTGGATATATTTTCATGCTAAATCACCGGGAAATATGAAACATTCGGAAAAATACGTATTTTCACTAGAAAAATTAATCCTTCAACATTAAGAGTTATCGTATTTCAATTTTCAATTTAGTTATTTTGTCTGTGAACCTAGGTTAACAATAGATGGTTAGCATACAATTTTTTTTAATAATTTGATTTAACATGAATCATTGATTATCTATTATATATTAAATGATTATATGAGTCAATATTAGAAAATAATCATTAATTTATAAATTAAAGAAATAAATATAATATACCTCTAGGTATGTCAAATTATGCATATAATATCACCCGACGAAATTCTCGTCGACACAGAAACCGGAAAAGTCACAAAACATTTAACTTACCTTCTGCTGATCGAGCTATCTCCACTCGATGGCGTTCTGAGCTCCGAGGCTTGGAAACCTTGAGAGCCTTCGTTCGCCACTGACCTCGAGGTACATCCGGGCCCGCCCGCCCCCGCCCAGCCCCGCCCGCCCAACTTAGCCTTCTAACTTCACTTGTTTAATTATCATGGATGATCTCGGATCGAGTAATGTCTATTGCCTACTGTACATTAACTACCATCAATATATATGTATAAAACTCTTCCGTTACTGACTGAGTGACTGACAGACAACGCACAGCTTAAACCACCGGACTTAGAGACTTGAAATTTGGCACACATTTACCTTGAGTATCCTAGAGGTGCAGTAAGGAAGGATTTTTCGAAATTCCCACGGAAACGGGAACTACGCACTCCGCACACCCGTACCTGCGGATTGCGGCTATTTATAATATAACTATTAAATAGAGAATTGGCCCAATGGTTTATAGGCGTGAAGCAGAGCGGTCCGTTTGTGCCGCACACCTCGACGACTCAAGCTATTAGGGCTCGGGCTGCCAGCTTCCAATCGAGTTGCGGAGTTAGGGAGCTTGTTAACATTACGGGTAAATAACCACTATCTTTTATGTAACAGGATTACCTCTTCTCTTTTCTGTGGGTGTAGGGTAGACTCGAACCATTTCTTGTTTTGCTGATTTGTCTATATGTTCCTCAATCTATAGAAATTAACAAAATTGAAGTGTCTCTTAGTTAAAGCAAAATATTTTTTTAATGTACAATAAAATAAAAAAATAAATAAAATAAAAAAGTCGGCCAAGTGCGAGTCGGAATCACGCACGAAGTGTACCTTTATTTTTGAAAATATACAACTAAATATTCTGTGATTATTTCAACCGTCCACCTGTTGCCGTTATTAATATCGATCATAAAACGGCAAAAACCACGTTTGATGTATGGGAGACCTTAAATATTTATTCAGTTCTGTTTTTAGTCATTTTTGTTGTATGGGTAACAGAAATACATCATCATGGGATGCCTGGTGGACAGACAGACAGACAGACGGACAGCGGAGTCTTAGTAATAGGGTCCCGTTTATACCCTTTAGGTACGAAACCCTAAAAAAGACAGCGACCAAAAGTCGCGTCAGTGATCCAGATCCAACCTTCAAGACCGCATAATTTGTGATTAAAGTTCAAAGATCACCTATTTAATTGCAGGCGCCAAGGCGGTGGACTATGGCCCTTGACCTGCCTACAGATTTAGATCATTATTGTATCATAAGAATTAATTAAATACTAATGGAAAATAAAATAATAAACTTGTTAAAAATTTTCAATTTGTGAAAATATTCTTAGTTTTAAATTGCAAAATTTTATCGCGTACCTTTTTAGGGTTCCGTACCTAAAGGGTAAAAACGGGACCCTATTACTAAGACTCCGCTGTCCGTCTGTCTGCCTGTCTGTCACCAGGCTGTGTCTCATAAACCGTGATAGCTAGACAGTTGAAATTTACAGACGATGTATTTTTACTATATTGGATTATCGGGTATTTATCGCGTAATTTACATATACTTACCTTTATATACCTTTATTTTAATCCGGTCAAAACTTCTGCATTAAAATAAAGGTAATTACGCGATAAATACCCGATAATCCCATATAGTAATAATGTGTAGTGATCGCGAAAGTTTAAAAAAAACTTGTTGCCGCTATAGCAACAATTACTAAAACAGAATAAAATAAATACCTATTTAAGGGGGCTCCCATACAACAAACGTGATTTGAATGCCGTTTTTTGCTCGATATTAATAACGGCAACAGGCGGACGCCCGAAATATTCACAGACTAATAGTACGGAACCCTTCGTGCACGAGGCCGACTCGCACTTGGCCGATTTTTTATCGACGTTTTGAAGAACCTCCGTTGTTCAGTTAGTGTAGTAGTCTGCTCATACGCAAGACGTTGCGGGCTCGATTCCCGCCGGGGGATAAATGTTTTTGCTCTACTGCAGATATTATTTGTCTCTGGTCTGGATATTTACAAAAATATGTATGTCATTATAATTTAAATCATCTGGTACCCATAACACAAGCTCTGCTTACTTTGGGGCTAAGTGGTGCTGTGAGAAAAGTCCAGCATTAAAGTTTGTCTGTTTGTTTCAGGTGGGTGTGTTACGAGTGGACACTGTACGACGTGCACGAGCGCCGCGCCTCGCGGACATATCAAGGTGAGGACACTAGTGTTAGAGATTCATCTCAGCCGTAGGACTCCTGTCCACGTCCACTGCTGGACACAGGCCTCCCTCACGGACCTTCAAGGAATGAGGGGGGTGTTGCCATACTCGTAATCAGGTTTAAGATCAATTTATTTCTCTTAAGAATAAAAAAATCACTTACAAGAGAAAACTTAACTTTAACATTAATAAATGATTGGGCTAATCGCACTAAGTTCAATAATACACTTAAAAAAATATAAACAGAAAAATGCAGGTAGGCGAAAAAAATGCAGCTCAAACTTCAAAACTATGGTTGCTCTATCTATTTATTTATTTATTTGAGCCACCAACAGAAGATACACAAGTAAAAAATTACAAAAGTAAAAGCAATAAAAATCATGAGCTAGTGTTCTCCCAATTACAGGCAGCTACATCTTACAAATTAAGTTATCATAGCAAAAGTTAATATATTATGAATTAGAATTTTTAAACATAGATTACATTATTTAACTATCTATCTATCTATGGTTGCATGGCCTGACTATGACTGATGCATGGAAATGCTTGGGTTATCGAGCGCAGTACGAGATATTGATACACAGAAGGACGCTGCTGCCCATCTACCGGGGGTCTCCCTGATTCTAACTGCATCCACTACAATGTTACATTCTGTTGCGTGGTTTAGTAGCGGACTCAGAGGCAGGAGGTTGTGGGTTTAATTCTCGCCTCGGGACGGGGTCCAGGTCTGGGTATTTTTTTATTTAATGTATATTTTATATAATGTATGCGATAAGACCGCCCATTGTACCAGTTTTAGTGACAATAGTATTTTTCTTTAATTTTTTATACAAGGTGTGCAATAAAGTAAGATCAATGCATCTTTCAGATGGCAGTGTACGCGCTTCTACAATAAAATTCCTAAAGATATGCAGCAATTTTCTATGAACAAATTTAAAAAATTATAAAATGTAATCTTCTCTATGTAACTTACTAAAAATGTATGGGATATAAACATATATATATGGGAGGTACCCGAAATTGTAGGCCGTGGGGTGCCGGCTGTAGAATGTTGCCCCTCCTTTCTTGCCCGTGGATGCAGTAAGAATCTGCTAAGGGATGCCTTCGGAAGATGGGCAGCAGCGTCTTCCGCGTCTTTAACACCCTATACTGCGCTCGCCAACCCGCCTGCCAAGCGTGGCGAGTATGGCAACAACCCCTTATGATTGCGAAACCAAGGACCAGGCCCCGAGTCCCCGGCAGCCCCGCTAGTTGTGGCTACGGTAGCGGCCACGGTAACGGCGGGGCTAGGGGTGCTAAGAATCCCCGGGAGACGGACGGCTACCAACCCCAACGACGACCACTGGCCCTGGTAACACACAACATCCGCACTTTGAGGACAGACGAAAAGATCGTTGAGCTGGAAGAAGAAATGAGTAGGTTACACTGGGACATTTTAGGATTATCAGAAGTCCGTAGAGAGGGCGAGGACACGATATCCCTTAAGTCCGGTAATCTACTCTACTACCGGGAGGGCGACCAACAGTCCCAAGGTGGTGTCGGGTTTCTCGTTCACAAGTCACTCATTAACAACATTGTCACCATCGACAGTGTGTCGAGCAGGGTCGCATACCTAACACTCAGAATATCTAAAAGATATTCGCTGAAGGTCGTTCAGGTATATGCGCCGACCTCGTCACACCCAGATGAAGAAGTAGAGTCTATGTATGAGGACATTAGTAGGGCCATACATACAAACAAAACTCACTTCACTGTTGTTATGGGGGACTTCAATGCAAAGTTAGGCAAGAGAAGCGATGATGAGTTGAGAGTGGGGCAATTTGGGTATGGGCAACGGAACCCCAGGGGACAGAGGCTGGCCGATTTTCTGGAGAAAGAAGGACTCTTTATGATGAATTCTTTCTTCCAGAAGCCGCCTCACAGGAAATGGACCTGGATGAGTCCCGATGGTTCCACGAGAAATGAGATTGATTTCATCTTGACCAACAAGAAACGGGTATTCAATGATGTCACTGTGATTCACAGGGTGAAAACCGGAAGTGATCACCGAATCGTTAGAGGCACATTGAATATGAACGTTAGACTTGAAAGGTCCCGTCTGATGAAATCTACGCTCCGACCCACTCGTGCACATATCCAAAACCTCGAGAGCTTTCAACTCGAACTTTCAAATCGCTTTGATTGTCTGGGTCTCGAAGAACATGCATCAGTGGACGAGATCAATAACAGGTTCGTAGAAACTGTCCATACGGTGGGGTCTCAGTTCTTTAAGACGCCCCGTACAAATAGACCTCAGAAACTCTCTGATGACACTCTTAACCTTATGGCTGAACGACGCTCATTACGACTGCAGTCTCCCGATGATGCTAAGTCACATAGGCAGCTCAATAGACAAGTTTGGAAATCCTTGCGGCACGATATTCGTACCTTTAATACAGCTCGTATTAAAGATACGATAGAGCGGAACAAAGGCTCCAAAGTGTTCGCGAGAGATATGTCTATTGGGCAAAGCCAGATGACGAAGCTGAAGAGGGAAGATGGCAGTATAGCGTCAAGTAAAGCAGAAGTGTTAAGGGAAGTCGAAAGGTTCTATGGACAGCTCTACGATTCGGTCACTAAACCTGTTTGCAGTGTGGCAGAAGACCCTAGAGCCAAGCTGACCCGACATTATACCGAAGATATCCCGGACATCAGCTTGTACGAGATCAGGATGGCCCTGAAACAGCTTAAGAACGACAAGGCGCCGGGGGAGGACGGAATCACTTCAGAGCTTCTGAAAGCGGGTGGATCACCGATACTTAAAGTCCTTCAGAAGCTCTTCAACTCCGTCTTGCTCGAAGGTATTACGCCAAAAACATGGAACAAAAGCGTCGTGGTACTGTTCTTTAAGAAAGGTGACAACACCTTGCTTAAGAACTACAGACCGATCTCGCTTTTGAGCCATGTTTATAAGCTGTTTTCAAGGGTCATCACAAATCGTCTCGATCGCAGGTTTGATGACTTCCAGCGTCCCGAACAAGCCGGGTTTCGAAAAGGCTACAGTACCATAGACCACATTCATACGCTGCGGCAAGTGATACAGAAGACCGAAGAGTATAACTTGCCGCTATGTCTCGCGTTTGTGGACTATGAGAAAGCCTTCGATTCGATCGAAACATGGGCGGTGCTCGAGTCTCTCCAACGATGCCGAATTGACTATCGGTATATCGAAGTGTTGAAGTCTTTGTATAGAAACGCCACTATGTCAGTCCGAGTACAGGAACAGAGTTCGAAGGATATTCCCTTAAAAAGAGGCGTAAGACAGGGAGACGTTATTTCTCCGAAACTGTTTACGACCGCTTTGGAAGATGCCTTTAAGCTCTTGGAATGGAAAGGACTAGGCATCAACATTAACGGCGAATACATGACTCACCTTCGGTTTGCTGACGATATTGTGGTCATGGCAAAATCGATGGAGGAACTTGGCACGATGCTCGAAGGCCTCAACCGAGTCTCCCAACGGGTAGGTCTTAAAATGAACATGGACAAGACGAAGATTATGTCGAATGTCCATGTTGCGCCTGCCCCAGTTATGGTTGAGAACTCGGCTCTCGAAGTTGTCGACGCGTATGTATACCTAGGACAAACAGTCCAATTAGGTAGGTCCAATTTCGAGAAAGAGGTAAATCGGCGAATCCAACTCGGATGGGCAGCGTTTGGGAAACTACGCAACGTCTTTTCGTCCAAAATTCCTCAGTGCCTTAAGACGAAAGTCTACAACCAGTGTGTGTTACCAGTGATGACATATGGAACCGAGACGTGGTCATTCACGATTGGCCTCATGAATAAGCTCAGAGTCGCTCAACGAGCTATGGAGAGGGCTATGCTCGGGGTTTCACTACGCGATCGAATCAGAAATGAGGAGATACGTAGAAGAACTCGGGTCACCGACATAGCCAAACGGATTAGCACGTTGAAGTGGCAATGGGCAGGCCATGTAGCTCGCAGAACAGATGGCCGATGGGGCCGAAAAGTTCTCGAGTGGAGGCCACGGACCGGCAAGCGCAGCGTAGGACGTCCACCAACAAGATGGGATGATGACCTGGTGAAGACCGCAGGTCGACGGTGGATGCAGATCGCTTCCAACCGCAATAACTGGATATCCATGAGGGAGGCCTATGTCCAGCAGTGGACGTCCTACGGCTGAAATGATGACCCGAAATTAATATTTATTATGCATTTTTTATTTATTTTCATATAAAGTTACAGCTTTCTACCACTAATAGTCTTTTCGTAAAGCCAAAGACGGGCAGACAGACAAAGCAAATAAACTATAATACGGGTTCCTAGTTGATGTAGTCTCGAGCGCACTACCATAAACGTGACTGTGCTGCAGTACCCTCCCAAGTATATACATAAGTATTCCATAAACCAACTGGTACCGATATAAGAAGCTCGCTTACTCTCGGACTATGTGAATTGTCCAGCTTTATTTGTCAAAGTAATTCAAAAGAGCCAATTTTTAGGGTTCCGAACCAAAATGGTAAAAAAGGAACCCTTATAGAATCACTCTGTCTGTCTGTCTGTCTGTCTGTCTGTCTGTCTGTCACAGGTGGATATTTCGAGAACTACTAATACTATCGACTTGAAATTTGAAATGGTAAAAGACAACACTTTTTTACTAATATAGCATATATGAAAATGTTAAAAAATATTCTTATTTTGATTGCAGGGGGGCGGATAGGGGATCTCAAAAATTTTAAGTAAAGTTACTAGGCCGTGTGGGGTATCATATAAAAGGTATTCATTTGCACATTGATAAACAGTTTTTATTTATTCTTTAAGCCGAATCGTTTTTGAGTTATTTATAAAAATGTTGAAAAAACGACCGTTCCCCCCCCCCTTATCTCCGAAGATTGCAAAGATAAACCCGTGATATTTTTAAAGCTACTAGAAGTATATGTAAACTTTATAGGAAAATTATAGCGAACTCTCTAATTTGCATAGTTTTTTAGACAATGGGGGTGGAAGGGGCGTTTTCAAATTTTTTGGAAAGTTACTAGGTGATGTGGGGTATCATATAAAAGGTATTCTTTTGCACATTAATAAACAGTTTTTAGTTTTTCTTTAAGTCGTATAGTTTTTGAGTTATTTACAAAAATGTTGAAAAAAATAGCGTTCCCCCCCCCTTATCTCCGAAGTTTGCGGAGATAAACCTCTGAAACTTTTATTGCTATTAGAAGTGTATGTAAAGAAGAGAGGAAATTTATTACAATCTCTCTACATAGCATACTTTATTAGAAATCATCGAAAGTGTAAAAAATCTACATAAGTTCCGCTATCAGACGAGAGATGGCGCTGTCAAGGTTCTACAACAAATATAAAACCGCCTTTATCATATATTATATTGTATGATGGCACGGAACCCTCGGTGCGCGAGTCCGACTCGCTCTTGCCCGGTTTTATTTCTTAAGAACATTATTCCGAGAGATTAGATTCACTTTGAATCGCCTCACTGGTTCCGAAGACTTCGTTAGTGAAATATTAAGCTGAATTTGATTGGACTTGATTCCGCACAAATTGATTACATTGTGGCTATTCAATATTAAAAGGTAAGGCTTTCTTTGGATATCCTTTTGAATATCTCTGTAGCAGTAAATAACATTTCAACATCATCAAGCTTTGCATCTATTATAGATGATTTACACAGCGTCAGCAACTGGTAATCATGCTGTACGGGACGCTGCAGTGCCTGGGACATTGTTAGATGGATTAGGCTTGCCCCGCAACTATACCATCCTCTCAGCTTAGTCAGCTATTATTCAGAGGAAAGATCAGGTCAATACGTCTGAAGCTAACTAAGCCGCGGGTTTCCTCACGATGTTTCCTTCACCGTTAAAGCACGTGTTAAGTGTGCACATACATTTTTCAAGAAATAAAAATCCTTTAGTGCACTGCCGGTATCGAACCCACGACCTTCGGATTGAAAGTCGGGGATACCTACATACCACTCGGCCAACATCATCGATACTACTAATAATAGAACTTTTTGTGAAGAGTGGTTTTGGGGATGTAATAACACTATACTTTAATCATCATTTCGGCCTGAACTACTGAACAGGCCTCCCTCGTGGATCTCCATGAAGGGTATTACGAGAAATTAAGTTTTTGGCTGCCGGTTGTCGCCAGCGCACGCTGACGGCTGAAATGATTTAGATCTATCGTGGAATAGAACCCTCCGTTTTAACATTATTGAAATATCGTTTTAGTAATTAAATTCACAGAACTATGCGCCATTGAAGTATTTCGAAAGTTTCACGACTTGTTAATGTAAGTTAAAATAGCTAAGTAACTGCTCAAATTCTTATTAACTCCGGGACTTGGTTATTCAAATTTCAATTTACATTTCTCGTTGGAATTCTAAACGTTTTGGAACTTAATTTTTGTAATAAAAATAGGAGAGATGATGAGAAAATACTAGACAAGTGATGATTCATTCTGTGGACAAAACTGCTCTTAATTGAAGTTTTATAAAAACTTAAGTGTGCTTAACATCAGTAGGTACTAGCGACCCGCCCTGCTTCGCACAGGTGGACGGATGAACCAACTTTTAATTCGGAACCTTCCTCTTAAACCATTGGTGAAAACCGCATCAAAGTCAGTTGCGTGGTTAAGGAGGAGAAGAAATCCAAACAGAGAGACAGACAGGCGGGAAGCCACTTTAATTTATACTATGTGGAGTTAATCGTATATTCGGAGAAGATATATGTATCATCTATTATTCAACCATTGCCAAGAATATGATTTTTTCTCGTCATCATTCTTAAACACTAATGTCATTGTCAAATAACAATATAGACGACAAGTGACGATAATGAAGATAATCACCAGATCGTGCCGGCGGTACCGCCGCAAATCAGCGAGTCAGGCGCCCGTAATGACACAGACACGGCTAGGGGGGTGTCTGTATGATGACTATGTCAATATACTTAATCTTATATTTGTGTGTTTGTATTCATGAAACCTGACGTGGTTTCAGAAACTGGGCGAAACATTTTTAAATATTCGGTTACGGTTTGCCGCCGGGGGTCGGTCGAACACCAGCGAAATGCCTATAGCACTACGCCAACTAGTCCCAAACTTTAACAACGATGTTGCCATACTCACCGCGCTTGGTAGGCGGGTTGGCGAGCGCAGTACGGGATGTTTATATACGGAAAGACGCTGCTGCCCATTTTCCGGAGTAATCCCTTAGCAGGCTTTTTCTGCATGAAAAGAGGGTAACATTCTACTGCCGGCACCCTACGGCAGACACACCCTTTACTTATCCAAAATAAGTAGGCAATTATGTTTTAAATGGAAATCCACCTGAATCTTCTCTGATTATCCGGAGGACCCCTGGGTAATATTAGGTACATGTATTTTATTCCGGCATGAGTATAAATATAATTTTATCTTCGAATCTCATGAACGATTCTGCGGTGCTTAAGTTATTCAGTCGTGTTTTAGGGAACAAAGTAAAGATTTCAAATAGATATCATCATAATTTCATCCATGATCAGGAGGTCATCATCGCGTGGTTTTGCTAAAATTTTAAATTTTACTTTAAATTAAATTAGATAACCATTATACACAGATCCATAGTTTTATTAGTAGTTACTTATACCCGGGACCATGCTTGGTGCAATCCAAGCGAAACGTCGGGAAATAATAAAGGTAATTTACGCGATAAATACCCGGTTATATGTATGTTAATAATAGTTACTTATGGCTAATGTTAGCAAGGCGCTCGTTCACTTTTGATAAAACTCACGAAGCGAACAGCACTTTATTTCTGAAGCATAAGTATATTATATACTTAATTCGTACTCCTAGTCAAACGAGCAAAAATACACTAGTTCACCACGAACTTATAACGAGCGAGCAATTTCTTCCAATGAAGTTCAAGCATTTGCAATTGTAATTTGAGACGGGAATAGAGCCTGCAACCTCCTGTGTGTTTCAACCGTGTGTCAGTAAAATCTCCCTGGGTTGAAATTTCATAACAATCTGGGCGTATGTTCATACTCGGACAAAACACATCCACTAATAAACCCCCACATCCTTAACAACTTCACGACAACCAATTAGTATTCATGTAATCTTCTTCAGTTTAAAATTTAATCAAAATCGGATCATCCGATTAAGAGTCTGTTGTCCTCGGACAAAAAAATGCGATAAAACCCCCATATCTCAAAAGAACGCCATAAGTAAAAATCCCCCACGACAGTCGATTTGTATTGATGTAATCTTCTTCAGTTTAAAATTTAATCAGAATCGGATCATCCGATTAAGAGTCTGTTGTCCTCGGACAAAAAAATGCGATAAAACCCCTATATCTCAAAAGAACGCCATAAGTAAAAATCCCCCACGACAATCGATTTGTATG
The DNA here is from genome assembly GCA_963082625.1 of Pasiphila rectangulata. NCBI lineage: Eukaryota > Metazoa > Arthropoda > Insecta > Lepidoptera > Geometridae > Pasiphila > Pasiphila rectangulata. Next base: position 15,867,809 of record OY720256.1, on the reverse strand, counting down.
GATGTGATCTTCTTAAGTTTTAAATTTAATCAAAATCCGATAATCCGTTCAAGAGTTGTCCTCGGACGAAAATTGCAGACATACATACATATAAATATATGTTCATACATACAAACAAACATTCAGCCAAAACGCCTAGTTCAAGAACTTCGTTTGCTCCGCTCACTCGTTAGATAAATAGGAGGTTTCATTGTACGTTCTTTCTTGAATATTGGGACGGACGTGTTAATGATACTAAATGATACGATACCATTCTACATAGAATGGTATTGTCTATTGAATACTACCTGGACTATCGTAAGTCCGATTGAGTCAAAAATGGTTTATGGTACACATGCTAGTTTTTTTCGTATTTTCATAGAGCTTTTAATTAGCCCCCGACATAAATTAGGGATGTTAATAAGGGTTGATAAGTGTGATCGCTATGTGTGCTGACATGAATGGCCTCAGAATGATCCACCTAAACTTAACTGATGGCGGACCACGATCGGTGCCGGGAAATGATTTTATAATAAGTTGTCTCTAGCAAAATGTGTTATTAATCCAAGACCATGAAGATATTTACCATAATCGCCACGTTCAGCAGGCGGGTTCGCGAGCGCAGTAGGAATGTTCATACCAAAAGACGCTGCGGAGGATTCTTACTGTACTCACGGGCAAGAGATGAGAGGCAACCTTCTACTGCTGGCACCCCACAGCATGGTCCACCTAAACTAAACTAAAGGCAGACCTGAGAAATGATTTCATAGTAAGTTTTATCGCGCAATTGTGATCTACTAATCCGTCCGACATTGAACGAAAATGCGAGAAAAAATTAATTAAACGTTTACTAACCTTGTCGCAATTAGTAAATAAATTGCATGCAGCGTAGTGGACGTCCATAGGCCTCCCTCATGGATCTCCAGGTACGCTACTCTTGGCAGGCGGGTTGGCTTGCGCGCAGTACGCGGTTTTGCGACACGAAAAGACGTTGCTGCCCATCTTCCGGAGGTATACCGCAATTTTTTACTGCATCCACGGGTATGAGAGGAGGGGCAGCATTCTACTGCTGGCACCCGGCAATGATTACTAAAGAATAATACCTGCCTACCATTATCTCCATTAAAACCTGCCGGGCAAGTCGGTTGCAGGCGAAACACGTCACATAATATAGGTATTATGTTGTTTAAATATTAGCATTATGATAAAGTTTTAAAGATCTACATAATTATATGATGGTATTTTAAGATTAAGATCTAGCTTTTATTTTTATAAAAAATATTTTTCAGTTTTTAATTACACTCCGGGGTTCACCCGCGTAGTTCCCGTTCCCGTAGGATCACAGGGATAAAGTACAGCCTATATTACTCAGTTACTCAATGTAGCTTTCTGATAATCAAAAATTTTTGAAAATCAGTCCAGTGGTTTTAGAGCTTCTTCGTTACAAACATACAAAATACAACATACAGAACACAAATTTTTCCTCTTTATAATATTAGTATAGATATAAAATTATGATTATTGCTTTGCCGTGGAGTGCCGGCAGTAGAATGTGGCCCCTCCTCTCTTGCCCGTGAATGCAGTAAGATCCAGCGAAAGGAAGCCTTCGGTAGATGGGCAGCAGCCGCTTTCCGTGTATCAACATCCCGTATTGCAACCCGCCTGCCAAGCGTGGTGGGTGTGGCAAATACCCCTCTTGGAGATCCATGAAGGAGGCCTGCGTTCAGTAGTGACGTTACGGCTGTAGGTACGGCTGAAATGCTGATGAAAGTTATGAATTATAATGTGAAACGAAAAACCCAGCTGCAAGGTCCAACACACGCTTGGTCGATTAAAGCCAAAATACGACGATTTAAATGCATTGATTACAAAAGAGATTGACCATTCTCAGGTTCATCAACATTTTTGTTGATCAACAAGTAGGTTTAAAATTATTATTTTTAATATTAGTTGGCGTGCTGAAGAGGAGGCCTATACCCAGCAGTGGGTGTCAACGGGCTGATATGATGATGATGAATTATAAAAATTTTATACAATGATACAATGTCATTAAAACTTGTCAGTTAAACATATGACAAAACAAAATAATTTTCTTGATATCCGTATTCTTAGCAGACACAAGCAAGGACTAGGTAGTTGTATTTTTTGTATTGGTATCTTTGGTTATATAAGGTATTAGCGGGCGGGAGGGCGGTGCATATGCATCTCAGCATTAGCGGAATTAAAACTAGATATTTTCATTACATTTTATTGTCATAATAATATGGATTTCCGCAAAGTAACGCCTGATTCCATAAATTATATATAAGGTATCTAAAACCAAAAAGAGAAGAAATGTTTTACAAAGTTTCTAACTGTTTGACCTTTGTTTGATATATTTATGTAGGATGAAGTCATGTGATGTCATGGCCTTTTTTTAAATATTTCACTTCCAAAATTAACGTGAAACCTTGTAATGTTATTCTGCGCGTGAACCTATTATTTTTGTAACAAAATAAGCTTTGACGTTATAATAACGTAGTCAAATTTATTTTACAAAATCAATCCTAATCTGAATCAGTATTTAAACTCCTTGGTGGAATACGGAGAGGACGGTAGCATCAAGATTGATTGTTAAAAATCAGTGTTATCTATGGTAAGATTTTAGCGGGTTACGAGACAGTCATAAAAATGCCGTTTTCTCGAATGGTTATAATGACTAATTGTGAAATTTGATCGTTACTTAGTACTTACATACTATTGTGGAGTAAAAGCATATGAATAATATTTTGCCATAAATATTCTCATTACTATTATTAGGTATTTATTATTATTATTAAGAGCCATTTGGGTCCCACTGCTGGGCAAAGGCCACCCCCAAATCCCTTCATACATCCGAACAAAATCTGAAACACCAAACTGCGCTCCAGGACTGGAATCGCGGAAGTAGCTATGATAGCCGCAAAGCTGAAGTGCCAAATCTGCCGCATGCAAAGTGAGATGTGGGCTAAGGAAGTCACTGAGTGGCGACCTGACCTGGCGAGAAGGCGACGCGGCAGACCAAAGCGCAAGTGGCGGGACGAACTCGATCAGCACATGGTTGACTGGAGGGAAGTGGCTCAGGATCGGGATGTATGAATGCACAAATCTACATAATATTTGTCCTGCGGCGATAATCAAACCCCTCTTGTCTCTCAGCCTGCTGTGACCAGCTAAGCAACGGACGTCGTCATATTATGCATCTCCGTTTTTATTTAGTCTTTGGGTATGCAGACAAACTATCAGTATCAACTGTGTTTGTGTTTGTTTTCTTGATCTTTTGAGAGCTTTGATTCAACATTTCTGCGGACTGACAAGTTTTATCGCAAAATTGTTAACAAATTTGGAAAGTTGAAGAGTTAAGCTTTAATGTAAGACATATTTCGTTGATGTTCAACAACAATCATACTGAATCTAATCGCCATAGTCACTTTGCACTTTATTCGAATGATTGAATTATTTTTTCTGATAAAAATTTAGTACATGACATTAATGCATATTTTTGTAATCTTCTTTTAATTCTCTTTATTTTGATGACCTGCTCGATAGGTTTGGTTTAAAAAAATTAAGTACTTTACAATTCGGCGCCAAAAATCCGCCATTTTTATTTAAATACCTAATAATAATAAAATAAAGACACTTTTATTTTTGAGACTAAACTAACTATACCGTAATTGTCGAAATCCATCCAGCAGTTTGGAAGATCGGGGGAAAAAATAAATTTACTTTAAAAAATTAACATACAGGATACACGCGATAAACAATACCCTTTCTAGGCAGTCGGGTAAAAAAGCTTAGTGGTTAAGAGCGTCCTGTGTTCAAACCCCACTGGAATCGTATATGTTTTACTTATAAGGGCTTTCATTTCCTTGAAATAAGGAGTTATCTGTCATTAATTAAATAAATAATTTTTGTTTTTAAAGTTCCTTATTCAGTATAATTAAAGCTTAATCTACAGAAATAACTCAGCGGGTTATAGCTCCGTTATAAGCTTTTTAACAAAATTACTATTTATAAATATATTTACCTTGTAAGTCTGAAGTGTCTAAGGGCATTTAAAACACATAACTTACATTATTATAAAATTTATATGTTTAATTTAATATTTTTATTTTATTGTTAATAATTAATTATTTAGTTTATCACTTTTGAAACTATCATGGTTGTTAACATTATAATGCAATATTTACGGGACCATGATTTGAGATTTCAAAATATCGGGAAACTCAAAAAGACTCAAATCATGGTAAATATACCGTATATATTGCATAAATATTTACTTTATTTTTTTTATTATTATTGACTTTTCAAGTGTACTTATTTGTAAAATAAATAAATGTAATTTATTGTCGGATTCCTAGTCCGACGGGTTAAGTTTAGAATACCCTCATAATATTTCAATAGTGGAAGTGTAGCTCACGATAAATTTTAACAATAAACAGAAGTGAAAGAGTGAGGTTTCTTGTTCGCATCTTTCCCTCACTCGGGAAAAAAGTTTTCCGAAGCGAACGAATTCAATTACGTGCTTTATTCAATTTAAATATATTTTGTTCTTATTTTGTAAACTGACTATTCTTAGTAGCGTTTTGCTCTGTTGAATTAACACTTATTGACTTTGACTTTATTGAAATAATTATTTAATAATATGACAACAAAAAAACCGACTTCAGAGAGAATGTTAAATGTTGCTAAAATACACAGACTGCTATATGTATGGTACTTATGCTTATTAAATTTGAATATTTCCCTTGATTTATCATCAGAGCTGGGCTTAAAACCAAAAATTACTAATTGAAACAAAAAACCCAACCGCAAGTTTAAATTTAGGACATAACACTATACCTTGAGGGACTCCAGTACACACTATTACATTATTTCATTCCATTAGAAATTCCAATGACCCTGATGCTGATGATGATGTGTGATGAGTATTGGGATAGTGATATATTAATTTAGCCATCTTTTGATGTCGTCACCGTCACTTTTGTTATATTAAAGAGTTTTGATAACCATCTGTGGTCTTTTTCATCAGTCCGACTTCTCCAAATCATACATTCGAATTCAAATGCTTGACCTTGAGCTAATAATGCAGAAATCGATATATGTTTCCCTACAACAGTTCCCTCAATTCCTCATGGATCCCATCATCAAAACTAAGTTTTCGAAAAAAATGGAATCAAAGAGTATCTAAACAAACCCAAAAAAATTCCACATCGGTTCATAAACAAAGGAGTTCTGAGGTAACAAAGATTAAAAAAATACAGACGACTTGAGATCCTCAAATTTTTTGGAAGTCGGTTTAAATGTGTTTACTGCCATTAATAACCTAACCAATAGGTTATAATGTTAAATAATTATGTAACATCATTCGCTAATAACTTTTTACTACCGGGGAATACCAGTAATAAAAATAGCTTTTAATACCTATTGCGATAACTGTATAGATACATACCAACTTATGTAGGTAACTAGTTTCTACCCGCAGCTTCGGACGCGTTGTACCCGGATAAAAAGTAGCCTATGTGCTAATACTTGTCTATACCGGGATATTAGCTTCCGGGTCTATGCAGGGATTCCCTAGGATCATTTTCACATAACACCAACTAGTAAAATTGTAAAAAAATATAAATAATCTGAGAAAAAAATACGTATTCTCGATTTTTTCCTTCCAAAACTACTTGTTTTCATGGGCCGAAACCCCTCCTTTCAGATTAGTACACATGTTAAAACAATTGGATGTTTTAGAATGAAGTATAAAACGGAACTAATGCGCTTACAAAAATCACTTTCATGAACTTACCAAAACTTGACGAACATAACTTGATTTCTCTTTACTCCAATCTCCTTTTTTATTACTCCTTCTGTACTCGTTTTAAGCATGTAGTGTCTGTCTTAGGGACTCATTAAATATTTTCTAAAATAATATCCACGTTTCCGATGACGTGTTTTTCTAACCTGTGTAACCAACATGCGTAGATTATAACCTTACTTTTTTCCTTCTGCACTTTTTGACACTGACAGCAACATTTTTTTCTTTTTTGACAGTGACATTTATTTATTCGTTTATTCATAATGTTAATTGTTGTATCTACATGGTTGTTTTTTTATTGTCCTTGTAATATATTTTGGTACAAACACAGCGAAAATATTTTATTATTATTAAAATTATATATATGTAACAGTATAGGTAACAGTTATTTAGTATTTATTTCTTATTATTTTCTTTTTTTGGATTATTGAATGGACTGCGTTAGAGTTCGTGAAGCCACCCTTTCAGGATCAGTCTGAAAACCAGCGCTGCCTCGTACCTCTGGTGCGGAGCAGCATATAGCTGAGACTGGTCCTTTTTGGCTAACAGCGGCACAGAAAGAACTTACCGGTGCCCTGCCCGACTATCTTTGTACTATTATGTGTTTGTGTAAAAACCAACCTAATCGCATTGTATGTTAGCTGTTATTATTATTTTTCAGTTTTTAATTTGGTTTTTAGTATAAGTTATTTAATTTGGTCTTGTATACGTACTGTGTTTTGTCTGTGCTGTTTTGTTGCCAAATAAAAGTCTATCTATCTATCTATCTATGTTATATTACACCCTGTATATATGTACAATATTTCAGCTAAATCCGTTTAGTAGTTTTTGCATGAAGAGGTAGCACACATCCATCATCTTTACAAACTATCAGCTTTTTAATATTAGTGAGATAATGATAGAGTCATAATATCAGCCCGTCTTTGCCCGCGTTTTCATACTTTTACGGATCTCTTATTATTTGTCCCAAATTGATATTTAAAAAAAATCCGTAGGGTGCGACTTTAAAATGTTGCCTTTCCTCCCTTGCCCATGGATGTAGTAGAAATCCTCAGGGAGATTTTCAGGAGCGTCTCTCCGTGTATCAACATCCCGTACTGAGCTCGCTAACCCGTCTGCCAAGAGTGGGGGATATGGCAAAATGATCTTGGAGGTGAGGGAGGCCTATGCCCAGCAGTGGACGTGGACAGTATTCCTACGGCTGAGGTGATGATGATGACTACTTAAAACATCAGTGAAATTATTTTTATTGCAGGTATCATCGTATATACTCGTACTTTCATAACAAGTTAAACAATGGTGGCGATTCTGTTCTTGCACTAACTAGCTAAGGCTAATTAACTTTACTTCATCATTCATAATTTCAGCCGTAAAACGTCCACTACTTAACACAAGCCTACCACATGGATCTCCATGAGGGGTAGTTGCCATACTCACCACGCTTGGCAGGCGGGTTGGCGAGCGCAGGGATTTTGGTACACGGAAAGACGCTGCTGCCCATCTTCCAGAGGTATCTATTAGCAGGCTCTTACTGCATCCACGGGCATGATAACATTCTACTGCCGGCACCCCACGACCAACAGGATACGAATCAATAGGATTTATTATCTTTTTTTTTGTAGTAGAGTAGTAGTTGTAGTAGTAGATTAGTAATTGGAAGATGTCGGCAGTAGAATTTTGCTCCTGCTCTCTTGCCCGTGGATGCCGTAAGAATCTGCCAAGCCTTTGGAAGATGAGCAGCAGCGTAATTCCGTGTATCAACATCCTATATTGCGCTCTCCAACCCGCCTGCCAAGCGTGGTGAGAGGGGCAATACCTAACCCCACATGATTAGTACTAGATCCAGGAAACCCGTGTCCAGCAGAGGACGTCCTACGGCTAAGATGATGATGATGATGAAGTAGTTAATTATGAGGCGTTACTAAGTTCGCCGGAACAACTAGCTAGTATTTCTATAACTTTAATATTATTTACCAACATAAATATATACATTCCGACTATATAATTTATTTTTCTTGAGAATAAAGATTCTTTAAACCGAAAAGAAAGCTTTGCCAATATATTTATAACAATTAACTCAAATAATGCTGTTACTAGCTCACCACCCCGTCTGCCAAGCGCAGCGAGTATGGCAACAAGCCCCTCATAGTCTTGGAGGTCCACGAGGGACGCCTGTGCCTAGCAATGGAAGCGGACCGCAGTCCTGCGGCTGTGATGGATGCTGTTATTTTGTTATAACAAACAGGCACTTTTATTTACTGCATATTGCATAATACAAGTAAACGAGGAAGCAATTAAACATCTACGTAAGTACTAGTGTATTATATTATCTGTGACGTAAGTAATCGAAATATCGAAAGCAGATGTGAATGTAATCGAACGCAGACGGCTTTCCCAGAGACAACTGGTTTTCCATAGAGTAAGAACCAGAGACTATAAAGAGCCTTTTGCGCCCAAACCAACGAGCCGCGTGTAGTAAAAAAGTAAAAAGTATTTAATACTACTTCTGAACCTAATAGATAAATCTAGCGCGCGGAGTAAGCAAGGCGCTAATATGCAATAATTACGGGATATAAACCATGATTATTGATATTTTTTAGTTTTCCGATATTTTGGCGGAGTTTCACTTAACACCCTATGATGACGGATAAACATGTCTCTCAGTTATCAACTTATCTTAGATCGACTCAAATTATACTCTTGTTAAACATCCTATAAACATTGCTTAGAGTGTTCACAACCTATATTTTCATAAGTAACAAGGTAATAATTAACAGGTTCTGTCTTTGTCAAATGTGTTTACTAACAGAAAACTAAAAGTAAACGAGGAAGCAATTAAACATCTACATAAGTAATTGAAATATCGAAAGCAGATGTTAATGTGATCGAACGCAGGCGGCTTTCCCAGAGACAACTGGTTTTCCATAGAGTAAAAATCTGGGACTATGAAGAGCCTTTTGCGCCCAAACCAACGAGCCGCGTTTAGTAAAAAAGTGAAAAGGTTCTGTCTTTGTCAATTCTGTTTACTAACAGAAAACGAAAACTAACGCCATCTATTAGGCTGTAGGAAACTATTTTTACCGGTTTTCATTTTGTTAAATCGCGTCATTGTAATAGTAATAACTTGTTGGGTACCTAATGGCTATCTGCCTTTTAATTTATGTGTGTTTTATGGAAAATGTATTTGTAACTATGCTGTCTAGATACCTTATATGATTATACGTTTGTTAAATTTATTGTTATGTACTTTGCTATGCCGTGCGTGATATCAGACTTTTATGTCAAAATTATTGTATTGAATAATTTAGTAACACGTATTACGATTTTTGAATAAACTTGTAACGATTTATTTAGACCAAAAATAGAGCAGTCTTTCAAGAAAAACGCTGTATTTATCTTAACTGACATGCCAATGTTACGAATAGGGAATTGAGGGCAATTATTTATTTACAAACTCCCTGCTGCCCACAGCTACGCACACTTTCCTCCTAGATAGAAAGTAGCCTGTTTGTCTTTTGAAACTATTATGGTTGTAAAGAATAGATATAATATTTACGGGTTTTTGTTTTGAGTATTTTTGAGTATCCCGATATTTAATATTCATGTTTGACGCAGCACAAATAAACTCATCAGTTATCCATTTCATGACGTGTGAAACTGCGTCGTTATCCGTAATGTCAGTGATCATGACGCGTGAAACTACGTCGAAATATGGGGAAACTCAAAAAGACTCTAATCATGATAAATATCCCATATATATTGCATATGTGTGTATTATTGTACGAGTATGTGTTAATCGTGGTCAACATTTCAGTGCACAGTTTCTTGTAGTTCTTGTAGAGGTTACAAACATCCATACATACAAACAAACCGTCGGATTTGTAATATTAGTGGGATGACTCTACCATCAGTCACGCCAGACAAAATTGTTCAAACAATTAACTGTTCTTCACATTGTAGGTTAAAGTTATGATCAATTAATTAAACAGCTTTGTTCAAAGCAGTGAGATCACCCGTCTACTCCACAGGCTCCAATGTGTCGTATCTACAAACATTTATCTTTGACCCCGTGGCACGGCTCAGCGTAGCTGTGTTACCGGCCGGCACGGCAGAGCAAGAAGAGCAGAGACGCATGGCGTCTTAACGTGAGCGGACGTGTTTTGTTTTTATTTTTCTTTAGTTTTCACACTCGCAAACTTTTTTCGAGCTTACATTACAGCTGGCTGAATAATAGTGCTGACTTTAGCCACTTAGCGGTTCGTTTGTGCAGTGTTCCAATTTCGAAATAGACAAGTTTATTTTATTGTGGCTACGGATTGCTTTAATTCCACCTGTGCTTTTTTGAGTGTTTTTATAAATAAGTGTTGTGATTGTAAAAGTGCAAGATGAATGGAGTAGCTGTTGAAACTGAGAAAACCACTGGGATATTGGAAAGGTACATTATTTGGTATTACTAGTTCGGAAATAGATTTGTAAACAATGTGTTTTCCTTGAAATGTTGTTTGAACTTTACAATCGGGTTATGAACTTGCGCTATGATTGTTCAAGGTCTATTTTTTGTTTGTCTATGCTTACTTTTTTAGCTTTTTATAACAGATACCTTGATAGGTGTAACTAATCATGAGCTAAGTATGTAATTATTCATGTACATAATGATTAGATACATAAATTAAATTTGATGATTACTTAATTTCTTCAAAAAAATATTTATTGGCTATGTCTTTAATAAGATATATTTACATTGTGACGATGGATAGAAGTGATAGAAGTTTATTTCTTGCTTCTCTCCCTTACTTGGAAAAAAGTTTCTGTAGCGAACGAATTCAATTATGTGCCTTATTTAAATTAAATGTGTTCTGTTTATATTTTGTAAATTGACTATTCTAAGAAGTTCTTAACTCACTTTATACACTTTTTGACTTTGACTTCTAACAGACAAGGCAAAGAGTCCAAATAAATAGATGATATGATAGATTATTTTTTTCCAAAATTAAAGGATTTTTTAAAATTCACACATGAATAGGGGAACGAAGTGTAACTAACACGTAGGTAAACTAAATTTTCAAAACAAAATCAAAAACATTCACCTTAATTTCTTTGTTTGTAAGTAATAACAAAACTTGGAGACGTGAATAAAAACAATTTAAAATAGAAAGAAACCCATATATTAAAAAGACACACAAAAATTAAAGAAAAACTAAGTATTTTGAGGTTGGACTTATTTAAAATGTTAAAGTAACTAAACGTAGTAACTAAACAATTGTGTACAGGTAAGTACTTAATTTTTGTGATGACAAACTAAAAAAAAGAGGATGGAATTGAGAAATTATATTACAAAGGAAATGACAGGACTCCGTTCCCTCATTCAAGTGTGAATTTCCGGAAACTTGTTATCGTACAAGTTGTTTGGACGACCATCATCTTTGCCTTATAATAATAGGGCAAAGATGCTGGTTATTATTACTATAAGCCATTAATGTCCTACTGCAAGGCAAAAGCATCCCTTCCCTCCTTCCATTTCTCCCTGTCGCTTGCTAATTGAGGCCACTCCTCCACGTATGTGCCAAGTTATTATAGTCAACATTTTTTTAAGACACTAGTTAATTATAAATTTCAATATTAGTATGTGTACCTACCTAATTTGTAATTATTGACACAAAATAAAATAATACCTATCATAAAATACCTACGTGACCAAAGATATGGCCAAGAGCTCACTTCGCGGGCCAAAGAAAAATAATAATGGTGACCAACTTGTGGTATTATATTTATCTCGAATAGAGATAAATAAAAACAATGTAAGCATAAGAATTAAACGATAAATAGAGATTTTTAAGCAATATTGCAATATTTAACTGCGCCGAAACATCCGGAAACTCAAAAAGACTCAAATCATGGTAAATCTTCACTTCTTCTCCCTGCCTTTATCCCACTTTATGCGGGGTCGGCACATGTTTTCCTCTTCCACTCTCCTCTCTCAGTCGACATCTCACTCCTTTTTTTCGCATATCTTCTTTTACGCACTCCATCCATGGCTTCTTTGGCCTTCCATCTTGCACTATCTCCATCCACATTTATTCCTAACATCATCAAATCATGGTATATATATGTATATCCCGTAAGTATTGCTTATAGTGTTCACAACCATGGTTAGTTTCAAAAGTTATAGATATTTTTATTTTTAAGGTTTAACAATGAATCTGTTCAGTTTTCTGTTTATAGCATTGTGATAAAAAGCAATTAAAATACAGCTCTTATTAATAGCAGGGACGAGATGACTCGTCTCTGTAAATAGTTAGATTTTAGTTGTTTCGGAGTCGGAGCAGATTCCATTCCGAGCATTTTTGTCTTTTAGATTATCTGGCATTTTCACAAGAACGCAAGGACGAAAACCTTTTTTGGTTGGATCAGAATTCGCCTTTTATAACACATATAATAACATCGTTATGTAAATTACTTGTTTTGACCTTCTCATTCCATTATTAAACGAGCTAGCTTACCCGCGTGGTTTCACGTAAGGTTAGCAAAGACAAATATTTGTATAGGTTTGTAGTAAAAGTTAGGTAAAGTCCTTTTTAAACTTTCGCGATCACGACACGTTATTAACACGTATTCAGCCGAGCATTCATCGCGTTTTTAACCTTTATTATTTCCCGCCGTTTCGACAGGAGCCATCGTGGTCCTAGAAAGACTCGGGACTCCCGAGAAGACTCTAAGTACCGTGATAAATACCCGGATAAATACGTGTTAATAGTTAGGTTTAGTAAAGTAAGCAAAGTTAGTAACTGACCAATCAAGAATCAAGAATCAAAACAAAAAACACTAAAAAACTACTTTATTCAGTGCGGCCGCATGGACCTCATTGACGCGCAAATTACAAAATAAAAAAACACAAATAAATAGAATAAAGCACATAATTGAATCTGTTCTGACCTAATAGCCAACTAAGCTAGCAGGATGGTGTAGGTAACTGGGACGTTGATAAATAGATTAATGCTGTAAGGGATGCTGCAGTGCCTGGGACTACCCAGACACTGCTTAATATAAAAAAAAATATATTACATTTTTATTTTAGAAAATGACATCACGTTTTTATCAGTTTCTATACAAAACTGATATCACATAAATACTGATACAACTGGTTAATCTATATAATATAAAAATGAATCGTCCCTTGGTCATGGCATCACGCGTGGACGGCTGGACCGATTTCGCTAATTCTTTTTTTTGTTTTTGTTATTGTCAGGAAAACGTTCTTATGAAAGAAAAAAATAAGAAAATTGCTCGGAAAATTAGAAAATTTAAGAAAACTTAACCACCATATTAAATTATTTCTAATGTAACCTCTTTTGACAATTAAAACTTTTTTAATGTAACCTTATGGCGTTTGACATAACATTAACAGAATGCGTGCTGCAAATATCGTCAAAAAGGATTTATAATATTTATTTTTCCATTACAAACTATTCTTACCAGTCAAACATTTGATGTTCGGCCCTTAGAATAATAAAGTTCGGCCCGTCCGTCGCGTCGGTGTCTCTTGCTTGGCAAATATTTATAGGTGCGTTCAAAAAGTTTATTATGCGACTAAACTTCAGCAGATTATATTTTTTTGCTCAATTGGGTAGTAGTAGTTGTAGTATATGTAGGGTAGTAGTAGCGTAGTTGAAGGGTAGTTTTAGGGCAGTAATCGAGTAGTAGTAGTAGTGTAGTAGTAGAGTAGAAGTAGAGTAGTAGTAGAGTAGAAGTAGGGTAGAAGTAGAGTAGTAGTAGAGTAGAAGTAAGGTAGAAGTGGGGTAGAAGTAGAGTAGTAGTAGAGTATATGTAAGGTAAGTAGTAGAGTAGTTGTAGGGCAGTAATCGAGTAGTAATTGTAGTGTAGTAGTTGAGTAGTTGTTGATTATTGGTAGCGTAGAAGTAGAGTAGTAGTAGGGTAGAAGTAGAGTAGTAGAAGAGTAGAAGTAGGGTAGAGTTAGAAAAGTAGTAGAGTAGAAATAAGGTAGGAGTAGAGTAGTAGTAGAAGTAGAGTAGTAGTTATAATATGTGGCAGTAGGTAGTTAATTCTGGGCGGTACAAGTTCGCCGGGACAGCTAGTAATATTTATATATATCTACCCTATTTTTCATTTCAAGTCAGATATTATGTTATATTATACAAGCTTTCATCCCCTATATTTTCACGTAGGGACGATTTTTGAGAAACGCTGAAACGTGTATTTAATAATTTTTATTTCTCAATATTTACGCAAACTTTCAAGTACAAACTAATTTTCAGATATTCTGAAATCAAAATAATTATTTTCATTGTTCTTATGTTAAAAGGAAATCAGGCACATGATTGAATCTGTTTACTTACATACCTGTTTTAAGTTTTTAGAGGTTGAATTTCGAAAATGATTTCTTATTGCTTCTCTAGGTTATAAAAGCAACCTACTCTACAAACTAGTTTCGGCTGTGAGTCAGTCAGTCAGTCAAGACACCATCTTCTTATAAATAAATAAAAAATGTTATAGATTAGACTGGTGGAAAATTTATGGCACCATTAGAACTCTTGTTAGCTAATCTTGCTTGAGATACAGGATTACCTAGTTCTGATTCCAGTATTATGTTTAGCTAAATCTTAGTAAGTTTTTTTTACTTATTTGTTATTTTTTCGTGTAAAAAAAAGTTTTCTGAAGCGAACGAATTCAATTATGTGCTTTATTAAATTTAAATGTGTTTTGTTTTGTGTATTTTCTATACTGTAATCATTGATAAACCAATTATGGAGATAACTTTTACTTAGGTTTTTAAGATAGCAAATCTATTCACTGATCTAATTGTTGTTATATGAGCCTATCTGATCCCACTGCTGGGCAAAGGCCTCTCCCCGTTCCTTCCATGCATCTCGATCTTGAGCCACTTCTGAGCTAATAATAATTTTAAATGTTGGGGTTACGTGATTATTATGCTTGGTGTTTCTCAATATCAATTATTCAATGCATAAAATATTAATAAGATTTTTTTTATATTACTGCGTTGAAATATCGTTACTTTAAACAACCTTTAAATTATGGCTTCTGTGTTAATAAAAAATAGAGCTCCACTTTTATTAGATGAAAAAATAAATCATGCTGGATGACAGCACCATCCAGCCCTAAAGTAAGCAGAGCATGTGTTTTCGGTGCAAGATGATTGATAAAATACTTAAATATTATATTTAATTTTATTCATACTTATATAAACATGCGTAGTCAGCTTCAGGCGTATTGACATGTTCTTTCCTATGAATAATATGGGCGAAAGCTGGGAGGATGGTATAGGCGCTGGGCAAGCCTAATACATCTATCTATCTTAAGGTAAATAACGCGATAAATACCCGGTTAAATATGTGTTAATAATATGATAAGTAGGTATGTTATTACAAAAAAAAAAAATTCAGTACTACGAGTATATCAATTATCTGGTTTCCTCAGTACGAGCTTTGCTTAGTTTATAGAAATAGAAAAAGTTTTTTTGTTATCACAATCACTTACATTGTACATAGAATCAAGAATCAAAAAATACTTTATTCAGTGCGGCCGCATGGACCTTATTGACGCGTCACAAATTACAAAATAAAACAACACAAATGAATAGAATAAAGCACATGATTGACGACCTCTGTGGCGCAGCGGAAGGTCTGCCTGCGACGCAGGAGGTTGCGGGTTCGATTCCCGCCTCGGGACAAATGTTTGTACGATCTGCAGAGTTCAAGGTGTTCTGGTCGTTTAATACATAATATCTTTCTATGTATTGTATTAAGTATATCAGTTATCCAGTACCCATAACACAAGCTCTGCTTAGCTTGGGGCTAGCTGATGCTGTGTGAATTGACCAGCATTATTTATTTATTTATAATTGAATCTGTTCACTTCACGCGAGTTAGGAAAAGAAGCGAACAGAAGAACCTAACTCGGTCGTTATTCAGATATAAAATAAAATTACTTACTTATTTTTATTTTATAAGGGTACCCCTACACCAGCACAAGGGCTGCTGAAGTGCTGGTTTTCAGTAGCGCCAGATTGGGGCTAGATAGTGTTGTGCGGGAATCGAACCCTCCACCTCGCTTATCGCCGAGCCACGGAGGCAGTTTTGATTGTAACAGAACCGGCGTTAACGGTATTCGTATTATTGCCCAATTAAAAAGTCATTACTCATTCAATTTAATTTCAATCAACTTGTCTAGTCTCCAACGAAGTTGCACCGGCCTTATTCCTATGGGGTAAGGTTCATTTCTCGTTGTTTAGCTAATTAGTGGATTATGGTTAGCCTTTCTTAAAATGCGTGGAATTACAGAAATATAAGGTTGAGTCAATTTATGACGATTAATTGAATAGTGCCGGCAGTAGAATGATACTCCTTCTCTCATGCCCATGGATGCTGTAAGAGCCTGCTAAAAGATACCTCCGGAAGATGGGCAGCAGCGTCTATCCGTGTATCAACATCCCATACTGCGCTCACCAACCCGCCTGCCAAGCGTGGTGAGAATGGCAACTACCCCTCATGGAGATCCATGGAGGGAGGCCTGTGTTCATTAGTGGACGTTTTATGGCTGAAATGATGAATTGCTACTTACTTGCCGTGGGCCGCCGGCAGCAGAATGTTGCCCTAAAGGATACCTCCGAAAGACCTTCGTGGTCTTGGCCATCCATGTCTGTTACCATATAAGCTCTGCTTATTTTGGGGCTAAATGGTGCTGTGTGAAATGTTTCTGCATTATTACACTGTCTACTGCTGGACATAGGCCTCCCTCATAGATCTCAAAGATCACGAGGGGGTGTTGCCATACTCGCCACGCTTGGCAGGCGGGTTGGCAACCGCAGTAAGGAATGTTGATACACGGAACGACGCTGCTGCCCATCTTCCGGAGGTATCCTTTGGCAAAAGAGGAGAGCCAATATTCAACTACCGGCACCCCAAGGCTAGTAAGTTGCGATGTATCTTCATCATCTCTGTGCTGTCCACGACCTCTGCTGGACATAGGCCTCCCTCATTGATCTTTAAGAACTGATCATGAGGGTTTGTTGCCATACTCGCCATGCTTGGCAAGCGCTTGCTAGTTTCTTTACAAAAAGTAATGATATTCTATCAAAAACATATATGTGTAAATGGCAGCCAAGTTCATTATTTATAATGTCGTGGTTGTAGACTTCGCCCACAAAAGTATTGAGATCTAAATGACGCCAAGTTCTGTAGATAATCCTGAAACTTATTTACTAGAATATTGCTGATAACTTAGGATCTATTGAAGCTCACGGTTTAATTAAGATATTTTACACAACTGACAATTTTAATGTTTGGAGCTACATATATCTTCATTTGTTGCTAAAAAAGAGCCAAACCGTGAGCATAAATTTATCCTCAGTCCATTCCTACGACATTCTACTATTATACACATTTATGTTTTGATAGGATTTATTTTTCTTGCGCCACTGCTGCGCCATCTTCTTACAGAGAGAAGATAGAATATTACGCGGAAAGCACAGACTATAAGGTTTTTTTAATTTAGTCTAGTAATATAGTAGATTAATAATAATTCATTTTTATATTTTTTATGTTCATTTAGAATCCATATCTCTTAGACTAGCCGCAGTTTCATCCGCGTAGTTCCCGTTCCCATAGGAATACAGGACCAATATAAAATGTACATACAATAATATGTATTTGCCTGAACATATATATTTTCAACAAACATTTTAGCTGCAATCATAATACTTGCAAATATTAGACCAACTCACAAGACGAGTATTGTTTTAAATAATCACAACTTGTTCATAAATGCCTTAGTTTATTTATTTATTAAGACACTCCTACGACATCTTCACATTACATTCACAAAGTAAATTAACAATACTGGTCCCGTGTGAGACACCTTTACAGGAGTGTACAGCACTCGATAAAAAAACTAAAAACAATATTGCTAAGTTAGATTAATTAGTTATTCTTAGTTAACTTTATCATCCTAGAGCTTTTTGGTTTCTTAAGCTGGGGCCTTAAATACTGATGAATAATTAACGCCTTTTAAATAAACTATACTTGACAAGACACATAGCCATAGCATTAAATAACAATACAACTTTTGAAACTATCATGGTTGTCACATTATATGCAATATTCACGGGATACCCCGTTTTTACCCTTTGAGTACGGTACCCTCAAAAGGGACGCGATAAAATCCTGTATTTTAAAAACGAATAATGTGGTAACAAATCGCGAAACTTCTGACATTAACAGTGTTTATTTCCAAAATATTATTTGGTAAATTATTATAATTTTGCGGATCATAAAAAAAAAATATTATTATATTTATTTATTATTTATTTTTTCCATGCAAAATTTATCATCTTCGTTTCAGCTGTAAAACGCCCACTACTGAACACAGGCCTCCCTCATGGATCTCCATGGGGGGTAGTTGCGATACTCACCACGCTTGGCAGGGGGTTGGCGAGCGCAGTTCGGGATGTTGATACACGGAAAGACGCTGCCGCCCATCTTCTGGAGGTATCCCTTAGCAGGCTCTTACTGCAACCACTCGCATGAGAGGAGAGGTAACATTCTACTGCCGGCACTCCACGGCTTGTAGAATATTACCCCTCATAATAACTACATACATGCAAAATTAACTCTGCGACTAAACATAGCAGTTGTACGAGAGGGACAGGTTCTTGTGCATATTTTTTGTAAATTATAATTTTCAAATATGAGCAGAGAATATGAAAATATTTAATAAATAATATTTAGGTATTACATATGCATGTACACAGTAATGTTTTCTATGTCATTGTAAAGTTCATTGCAAAGTTATCTCTAGCGTCTGCAACTAATTAGTTAAAAAATTAACATAAAAACAAAGAACATGATAATATTAATGATCAGCCCAGAACAAAATGCGTTAAGTACTAATATGGTAATAAGGAGTAAAATCTTCAAAAATAGTTCCCTTGAACCTTATAGATGGCGTTAGTTTTCTTTCAATGGTAGGAAACACTTTGCTTGCCAGCGCCATCTGTTAGGTTTGGTAGGAAACACTGTTAATCTATCTTACTGAAAACGGCTCATATTACTGGAAATCCTCTAAAGCGACCATATTCAAAATTTTGATTGCAGTACCCATCAGGGTCGCTACTTCCCAGTTATCATACTATTTTGTCATATCAGTATGACAACCAGGACAAACATGGGCTGGTAGTCATACTGCACTTCATTGCACCTCCTGTAGGAAAAACAAATTCTAGAATGAAAGAAAACATAACATAGCACTAACGAACTTTCGCGTTTAAATAGTAGGATGTGATAGGCCTTCAAAAAAACGTCCGTAGAGATAGCGCCTGAAACATATTTAAATGATCTCTACCAGAATAAACGTTAGAAATGGAGCCTGTGACATGTTCCATATTATAACGTGATAATACGCGATTACCTGCATAATGTTCATTTCAACATGTCTATGCAAATTTTATAATAGAATAGCAAAGTAGAATGGCAATGATCGTTTATACAGAAAGTTTATTCAGAAAATTACTCAAGAGAATCGACGCATATAATATAATTTGTTTTATTTGTAGTTTACTCGTCTCTGTTTGTAGGTAGGTATCTCATTTTAGAACCGACTTGAAATGGGGTTCTTAAGTGGTTTGTATTTTTTATATTTTGTTGAAGATTTGTAACACATTTGATTTGATTTTATTAAATGTTTCTAACAAAATGGATGAAAAAATATCGTTGCGTCACATTTAATTATTATTCTTCAATATAGTAATAACAATTTAACAGAAATCACCTATTAAAAATGATTTACCATGGATTTGGATCAGACAATGGAGACGGTCATAGACGCTATATCATATAAAATTAACAATTTTTGATATTTTTAGCTGAACTTTCGGGTTTTCCAAAAATTTTCCAAAATCGGTCCAGCCGTTTTTGAGTTTTAGCGAGACGAACGAACAGCAATTTATTTTTAAATATATAGATAGGCTTGATTTTGACCACATTTTGCCTGATGTTAAGCAGCGATGTGGTCTAGGATGGGACTGTGTTTAGGTGCAGTACAGGGACAGCACTCCATAAAAGTGGTACCGACAGAGCTCGATGATTAATGCCGGCCTCCTAATCCGCCGTTATCCGAGACTGCAGGGTTTCGTCTGTTCGAAGGTACCGACAGCAGAACAATTAGTTGCTCTTGTAATTTAATGAATTAATATTTATTTATTTACTCTAACACAATGCTAAGAAGCTACGAAAATAACTAGATAAGAATATAGCTAAAACAAAATGTTAAAGTGGAGTGTGAGTATTTACACAAACCCTTCTGTGCTCTTCGGATACGTAAACAAATGCCTATCTCTCGGGGTATTATAATACCCCAATTTATAAAACTGGACCAAAATTTGATCCAAGTATCTACAGTGCTTGGGATATTGTAAGATGACTTGTCTTGTCATTCTCTCAGCTAAGTCTACTATTAGACTATTAGTCAGAGGAAAGAACAGGTCAATGCGTGTGAAGCTGGCTATGCCGCGGGTTTTCCTCCGCCGTTACAGCACGTATTAAATGTGCACATCAAATTTTCATGACAGAAAAATCCGCTGGTGTACGGTCTATTAAGTATTATATCCGCCGGATCTTGCTGAATTACTGGATTACTTGCTGGGTTACCGTAAATCATAAAAAATATAAATATATCATCATCGTTTTAGCCGCAAAACGTCCACTACTGAACACAGACCTCCACCATGGATCTCCATGAGTGGTAGTTGCCATATTCACCACGCTTGGCAGGCGAGTTGCCATGTTGATACACGGAAAGACGCTGCTCCAGCAGATGGGCCACCCGAACTTCACCCTCTACGGCCAGAAATCGGGGTCATGATGGTCGCCAGACGTTGCCGGAACTCTCACCTATTTTGCAGACGGTACGCATGTTTACAAACACGTACCGCCATATTGGGGGTTGTCGAGATTAACCGAATTAGCCAACACTAGCTGTAGGCCTGTAGCATCCGGACTCTGTCACGTTTCACAGCAGGTATTCCGAACCAGCGATCAAGAATGCTACTGGGATAACGTGAAGCAAGCACTGAAATGAACGTACCTATTCCAGTGAGCATTCCAGTCCAGTGACTAGATAATAATCATCATTTCAGTCGTAAAACGTCCACTACTGAACACAAGCCTCCCTGATTGGTCTCTATGAGGGGTAGTTGCCATACTCACCACGCTTGGCAGGCGGGTTGGCGAGTACGAGATGTTGTTACACAGAAAGACGCTGCTGCCCATCTTCCGGTATGTTTGGGAAACCGCATCACTTATTTGACCGACTCATCATCATCATTTCAGCCATATAACATCTACTACTGAATATAGGCCTCTCTCATGGATTTCCATGAGGGGTAGTTACCATACTGACCACGCTTGGCAGGCGGATTGGCAAGCGCAGAAACGGATGTTGATACATCGATGGCTGCTGCTCATCTTCCGGAGGTTTCCCATAATACGCTCTTACTGGATCCTCACGGGCATGAGAGGAGGGGTAACATTCTACTGCCCCACGGCAAGAGTTTACATTAGTAATAATAAAATAAATAAAGTCTCTTACAGTACAATGCGAATGTGGAACAATTAACTCGTAAAAACATTTGAATGTTATGATGACACAGTGTAGGTAAGTTATGTATGATGATTGTGTACACAATGATACTCGTCTACACAAAATGGTCTACGACTGAAATGATGTATGTAAACTCATAGCTCTTTGAAAACCTTAGTGGTTTTTTGATGCTGTATCTATTATTTATTTATTTATAGCAAAACACAAACCTACTTCCCGAGCACATTAATTTGGTGTTTTGCGGACAGTGCGGGTTTTGACAAACGCGTCCTGCCATATTGGGGGTTGTCCAGATTAACTGAATTAGCCAACACTAGCTGTTGCGTCCGGATTCTGACATAATGCCGTAAATCACGACCTGTGTGTCTACCATGAGTTGCCATTAGATCGCCTGCCGTTGCTGCAGTGGTATTAATGTACGTTACTATGACATCCGTCAGATTTGTAACTCATGTTACCAAATTCGAGCAAATGAAGCCCAAACTACAGTCGCTGTAGTATTTACTGCGTAGTTTTAGTACCAAACTATCCGCTAGAGGCGCTGTACAAGTTTTCATACTATATACATACATATTTTAACTACAGTTGCTAGCGAGTAGGTATACATTGTGAAAACTCATGGTAGAACTACCTACTGAATGTGGGTGACTATTGTGCAGCGAAGTGCTGTCAATTAAAATACTCTGCTGCCAATTATACATTATGTGACAGATGGGAGCTGTCACTGTTAAAACTAGAAGTAATCGTGGTCATTTGATAAATGATAGGATTTCGAAGGACTTTTCGTTTTTCATCATCATCGTTCTAGCCGTAAAACGTCCGCTACAAGCACAAGCCACCCCCATCCATGAGGGGTAGTCGCCATACATACCACGCTTGGCAGGCGGGTTGGCGAGTGCAGAACGGGATGTTGATACACCGATGACGATGCTGCCCATCTTACGGAGGTATCTTATTTATTTATTTTTATATTATTTTATTTTTGTCTGATAACATGACGGAAAGTACGTTAAAAAAGCTTTGATGATCACCTCAGCCATAGCACGCCCTCTGTTGGACGATCATACCTTCTGAATGCAAATGCTTGACTTCTTGTTGAAAACCAAAATCGCTATGATGTCTGCTTATGATGTTTGAAGAGTTCCCTCGATTCCAGGTGGATCCCATCACCCGAACTAAGTTTAAAAAAAAGAAATGGGACCAATCTCGAAGTGCTTGTAATTTTTGTAGTGTTTTGTGTAGTTTGCCGCTTTTGTTAACATATTTTTGATTTGTTGTGAATTGTATTATATTTTGAGTAAGCTTAACTTTGCTAACGCTTTCCTTTAATATAATTTTATGTTTCTCTGTAAGTGAATTGTCATATAGTTCTTAACATAGTATTTATAGTTCTTAAATAATAGTCATATGGTATCATTTGTCAATAATATTAGTTATGCAGATGACATCGTTCTGCTGAGTCCGTCAATCAATGCTCTCATGGAACTGCTTGGTATTTGTGAGTCCTATGCGAGAGCGCATGGGCTCAAGTACAACGCGAAAGAGCGAGGTGATGATGTTTAAAGCCAAGAGTAAGACTTACTCCGTCCCTCCTATATCACTCGGTGGGACTCCTCTCTCGTGGGTAAAAAAGTTTAAGTACTTGGGCCACTGGGTCACCGAGGATATGTGTGATGGATGATTTGATATTGAGAGGGAACGTAGGTCGTTATCGGTCCGATGCATCATGCTGGCTCGCAGGTTCGCACGTTGTTCTGCGCCAGTCAAAATGACTCTGTTCAAGGCCTTTTGTCAAAACTTCTACGTGCAACCTGTAGTTTCGGCATACGCAGAAGGCCTACAACGCTCTTAGGGTCCAGTATAACAACGGTTTCAGGGTAGTGCTGGGGCTTCGGCGGTTCTGCGGCGCATCGGGTATGTTTGCGGACGCACATATTGACGACTTTCATGCGATCATACGAAACAGAACCGCATCCCTGATGAGCCGCGTCCGCGGCTGCGCCAATAGTATGCTGGCCGTTGGAGTTGATTATTTGGATTCAGACTTCTTGAGCCACTGGGCGTCAAAGCATCAACCAGATCCTGATATATCAATGCACAGCCTAAACCACTGGACCTAAAGACTTGAAATTTGGCACACATATACCTTGAGTATCCTAGAGGTGCACTAAGAAGGGATTTCTCGAAATTCCCACGGGATAGGGAATAAATGGGATTTATATTTTCGAATCAAAGTGGCTATGCGTGAGAAGGATTTCCACGCGGACGAAGTCGCGGGCAAAAGCTAGTTATGCATATATTATAATATTTATTATGACACGGTTACTGTAGTATTTACATATCTCAAAGCAAACAAAACGCAAAGCATCTCAAAGCATTGAACAAGCCGACCTAAGAATAGACATCCGTTCTTCCCGATATCCGCCTCGATAAGACGAACCGACATACCTACGCCCCATTATGATGACGACCAACATCGAGTGAACATGACAACATGTTTATGCAAATAGTAATAATATTACTAAGGCGACGCATTGATAAGCAATTACATATTTTAAATAAAATAAAAAAAAATACGCCGTGGGATTCCGGCACGTCCACCACTGAACACAGGCCTCCCTCATGGATCTCCATGAGGAGTAGTTGCCATACTTACCACGCTTGGCAGGCGGGTTGGCGAGCTCAGTACGGGATGTTGATACACGGAAAGACGCTGCTTCCCATCTTCCGGAAGTATCCTTTAGCAGGCTCTTACTGCATCCACAGATATGGGAGGAGGGGTAACTTTCTACAGCCGGCACCCCACGGCCTTAGTGTCCGCCCATCGTCTTAATGTTACCACGAAACACCGAAACTGCTTAAGGTATTAAAGTGAAACTGTAAAAAAAATACTACTACGTGGCTGAAAAACACCCAGAACTCCCTGAAAAAATGTCTGCAGATGGTGCAGACATTTGTCCCGAAGCAGGAACCCGCAACCTCTTGCTTCGAAGGCCTTCGCCCGCTGAACCACAGAGGTCGCTTTGAAAGCAGGTTATTTGTTTAAGGTTACTATTTATCCTAGCTGTCTGCTTTTATGATTGGGTAGAATGAATAAACATACCATTTAATTCCATCATTTTACATATTTGTAGCGTTTACGTGACCGAGATATTAGTGAGAGCGTTATAAAGGGTGCTTTGCTCCCGCCACAATAGCCAGTGGACAATAGCTGAGACACGCGGCCTAGCCTTCATCATTTGTCCTGTCGCAGCTGTCAACGCATTGTTGTAACGTACAGCACTAGTGTTAAGCGAGCTTTGTTTAATTGTTCGGTGCCTTAACTGTCCATGAGGTTATTGTGTGTATCTCATTGCAATTTAAAACGTCCTCTACTGAACTGCCTCTGTGGCTCAGTCGTAAATGACTTCAGTTTATTATCCGATATCATGGCGTGTGAAACTGCGCCAGAAATATCGGAAAACTCAAAGAGACTCAAATCATAGTACATATCACATATATGTAGTAGTTACAACCATGATAGTTTCATAGGGATCTGTTTATTTCTTATTACTACCCGAAGGTACTGCGAGGAAAACCGCGGTTTAAAGCTAATCCTTTGAAATCTACAACTTTATTTTCAATATGGTTTACATAGCATGTGTATGGGCATATAAAACGTTCACCATTATAAATAATCTCATTGTAGGTGGTTACGAACGCAGTAGCATAGGTACAATTCACATAAATGGGCGCGTTCAACTCATATTTTACATTGAAAATTGAACACGGCTTGTTCATAATTGCATCACTGCAGAATAACCTGGTCTGGTTCGTTTCAATATTTGATAGCTGAAACAAAACATTGAAATGTTTTTGAGAATATGGAATTTTGAATATGAAGAGCCATAATTTCAAAAGCGATAGTCCGTGATATTTTCAATGTAGATTTGCGCACTGGATCTAGATCACAGACTCTACCGCTACCAGATTTCGCGAAGGTCGCCTAGTCTTTAAAATGTATGAGCGTTTAAAACTTCCACTATATTTACAATCTCATTGTAGGAGGTTCTTGCGCAGCAACCTACAATCTCGATTGAGAAATCATACCCGTAGCGAAACGCAAATCACTGTGAAGATAATGGAAATATACCCGGCGTCACCAAACAGCTGGTGGAACTACTCAGTTATACTAATATTACATATCATTTAAGTGCATTATTATCTATATTATATATTTTCAACATTCCACTACCGGCAACCCACGGCGTTGTGTGCACATAATTTTCATAAAAACAAAATCAATTAGTGCACGGCCGGTATCGAATCCTTCGGATTGGAAGTGACTCCACATACCACACTGCCAACACTGCTTTATGCTCAAAAGCTTACTTATAATTATGTAGGTGAATTCATCATCATCATCAAAGGTCTTTCCGTCTATTCCAAGGATTCAGGTAATGCCTGTGGTTTGGGTGTAGCAGTTTTTTAATGTCTATATTTTGTAATGCAATCTATGGAAATAAATGAATGAATTTTTAATATTATACACATGGACATGAATGCCTGCACAGCCCTGTAAATTGTTCATGCCCCAAGCATTGAACAAGTGCCGCATCACACCTACCTGGCTCTCATTGTGGACGACAGGTTCAATTGGCAACCACATACAACCTCAATATGTGATAAGCTACGCGTTATCATGGCCAAGTTTTATACCCTCAAATCTAAGGTGCCATTTAAGATTTTACTTAATATGTACACTACCCTAGCGGAATACATCATAAGTTATGGTCTTGCCAGCCCTTGCCTATGTCCAGCTATGGTAGAACATTTAAAACCTACATAGATAATATCTTTAATTTGCAAGAAAGAATACTTAAGCTTATTTTACCAAAACACATTAAAAATAAATTAAAAACAAATCTGAATGAACTATGTATTTCATTTTTGCAAAATCATACACGTCTCTGACAAAATAAACATGACTACTTATCGAACAATACAGAAACACTGACATCCTTAAACCACAATTGCACACAAAATGTTCACAAGAAGTTTAACTATAAATAAACTATGTGTACCTAAAATGAAAAACTTTTACGGCAAAAGAACAAATAAATACCTCATACCTAAATTACGAAATAATATTCCGAAAAAAATTAAAAAAAGACCTTAATGACCAAAATTATAAACATAGAAAAAAAAATTTTTAGGCAAACTAAACACATCAAAAATATACTTCATAATACAATATATTCAGAATGTGTTTGTCATATTTATCATACTCACACCTTATAAAAATAGATAACAGTAAAACAAATATACATACATATATCTCACATCATTATCTATTTATCATATTTTTAATCATAACTTCTTTATTTTAGCAAACATTTTGTGCATCTGCTTGTGTTTTTACTCATCCCGTATATTGCAACATGCGCTCACAAAACGCAATGAAGTGAGCCACACGAACGAACCAGCGTAAACAGGCTCGAATTAAGGCGACTTTGCACTGATAAACAATTCTCTTCCAACCGTAGGTCGGCCACTGCTGGACAAAGGCCTCCCTCATTGGCCACTTAGTAATTTAATGATCATGAGGGGTTGCTATACTCACCACGCTTGGCAGGCGGTTTGGCGAGCACAGTACGGGATGACTCACGGAAAGACTCTGCTGCCCATCTTTCGGAGGTATCCCTTGGCAGATTCTTACTGCATCCACGGCCAAGAGAGGAGGGGCAACATTCCACTGCCGGAACCCCACGGCACGATAAACAATTAATTAAATGTAGTTATGTACCCACTATCGTTAACCATAGTATAGAATAGATGATCGATTCAATTCAATTACAATGAGATATAAAATGATCTCTCTTTGGTTTCATCGTTGGATACCCGGAGTCTTTACACCATATTTAGGCTACTTTATTAAATAAATTATTTCTTCTGACTAACAGCTGGCTAAGCTGAGAGGACGGTATAGGTGCTGGGCAAGCCTAATCCATCTAACGATGTCCAAGACACTGCAGCATGATTACATGTCTTTAGTTGCTGACGCTGTATAAATAATGGTGTGAGATGCAAAGGCAAATACATAATAAGCTAGCCACATTCCGCAATTTTACCCGCGTAGTTCCCGTTCCCGTGAGAATACGGGTATAAAATATAGCCCTTGTTACTCAGGGATAATGTAGCATTCTAATGGTGAAAGAATTTATAATTGGTCCAGTAGTTTTTGAGTTTATTCGTTACAAACATACAAAATACAACATACAAATCTTTCCTCGTTATAATATTGAGAGATAGGCGAGCTATATGTGACGATACCCACATACGAGTCTTCATTGGCTCGCGTCATCATCACAGCCGTAGGACTTACTGTCCACGTCCACTGCTGGACACAGGCCTCCCTCATGCATCTCCAAGATCATGAGGGGATTGTTGCCATACTCGCCACGCTTGGCAGGTGACAGTGGTCAGTGGCAATGAAGGAGGCCTATGTCCAGCTGTGGACGAGGATAGCAGTCCCTATGGCTGACATGGTGATGATGAATTTACGGTGACATACCATTGTCTCTGGCCGCGGGGTGCCGGCAGTAGGATGTTATCCCCTCCTCTCACGCCCGTGGATGCAGTAAGAGCCGGGTAAGGGATACCCCCGGATGGTGGGCAGCAGCGTCTTTCCGTTTATCAACATATCGACCTGCGCTCGCCAATCGACCCGCATGCCAAGCGTGGTGAGTATGGCAACTACCCCTCATGGAGATCAATGAGGAAGGCCTGCGTTCAGTAGTGGACGTTTTACGGCTGAAAAGATGAAAATAATGATGAATAGCATCATCATCGCAACCTCAGGACGTCCACTACTGGACATAGCCTCCCTCATGAATCTTCAATTAGGTACAGATCATGAGGGCTTGTTGCCATACTGATCACGCTTGGCAGGCGGCTTGGCGAGCGCAGTACTGGATGTCGACTGGATGAAGAATTTCATTTCTCGGTTCCTTAAGTCTCATCACCGGTAACACACACTGGTTGAAGACGTCGCGCCTAACAGGATATGTTAAGCGCGACGCTGCCTGTCTGTCCCCATGTTTGCTTAGATCTTTAAAACTACGCAACGGATTTTGATGCGGTTTTTTAATAGATACAGTAATTCAAGAGGAAAGTTTTTATGTATAATACATGCATAATATAGTAGAGAAACACTGATAATTTTAGAGGTTTCTAATGTGAGGCCATATATAAACACATTTTTTGCGCTTACATTGCAATCGCTGGCTGAACCCTAAGAGATAGATCAAAATAATACTACAGTATTGCACACCTTAAAAAGGTCTGTAAAAAGTCCGCGATTATACATATATTCTGTAGTATATTTAGTATCAGCATTGCACCTGCGCGAAGCCGGGGCGGGTCGCTAGTTTATCGTAAAGAAATGACAAATGCAATCAAAATTTGACTCTTACCCTAAGGCACGTAAAACGGAGTCATTTATATATCATGCTTCCTTTCCACCGGTAGACATGAGAATAATTTTAGTCTTAATTGCCTATCGATTCCCGAGTCGGCCGCCTTTAGAATATCAACTAGCAATAGTTCTATCGATGCTTGATTAGTACCTGTTTCCAGTGCTGGATTTACCAAGAGGCTGAGTAGGCTGGAGCCTAGGGCGGCAGATTTTAGGACGCGGCAAATATAGACCATTTCTTTTTTTTTAGTCTTAGAGAAACAAAAACATCTTATAACACAGATGAAAACAATCTTGGATATTTAACAAAAATTCATTATCATACCTAGACTGATAACGGGAAAAAGCTGATGTAATGAGAACAAATCATAAAGTTACAATTTCATTGTCTCCAAATTTTTTAGGTCAGAAGGGGCAGAAGAAATGAAATGAAATATGTAGCCTATGGGCCGTACTTTGCCCCCATATCCAATCAGAATGAATTTACCATCGTTGGATAGCTCTTTTCAAGAGTCCATTGAATTTCTATACCCGTATAATGTTGTCAGTTTAGAAGTATAGAAGTAAGAAGACACGCCATTGACGGGACGCCGCGGCACAGTAGGTTACGATACTAAATATACTACAGAATATTACAATCGCGGACTTTTTTACAGACCTTTTTAAGGTGTGCAATACATTAATTTGATCTATCTCGTAGGGTTTAGCCAGCGTTTGCAATGTGAGCGCAAAGAAATGTGTTTATATACGGCCTCACATTAGAAACCTCTAAAATTATCAGTGTTTCTCTACTATATTATGCATGTATTATACATTAAAACTTTCCTCTTGAATCACTCTATCTATTAAAAAAACCACATCAAAATCCGTTGCGTAGTTTTAAGGATCTAAAGTAAACATAGGGACAGACAGACAGCGGGAAGCGACTATGTTTTATACTATGTATTGATAATAGTTTGAAATACTACTCGCTTTTAAGCAGGTAGAACTAAAAATTATATATAATGTTTACGGGATATATACGATGTTCTGAGTTTTTTAGTTTTACGATATTTAGGGGATGACAGTTTGTATGGTAAATCGTTATTTTTCACTTAAAAAAACTTAAAATTTTGTAACGAATAAACTTAAAACCTACTAGACCGATTTTCAAAGAACGAATTCCCATTGCTTTGATTTGCGAGTTAAGAGTTATAACGAGCTCATTCGGAAGTTCCTACCCCACCGTCCCATTATCCTCAAGAATATCCCTAAGAAAAAGTCATTGGTATGCAGCTCACGGAGTCAGGGTCACCAGGTGACTCCGCGGCGCCTGGCGACGACGTGATGAGAATGTAAGACTTAGAATGTGTCGGGGAAATGGAAATGGATTGTCTGTTTGGCGACTTGTTGATATTCAAAAGCTCATGTGGCCCCAGTGGCGCAACGAGCGAAGATCCGCCTGCAACGCAAGAGGTTGCGGGTTCAATTCAAGGTTTTTTGGTAATTTAATTTATTAAGTTCATATAATTAATAGAATCAGGCGTTACTTTGCGGAAATCCATATTATTATGATAAACAAAGAAAAATATCTAGTTTTAATTCCGCTAATGCTGAGATGCATATGCACCGCCCTCCCGCCCGCTAATTATGCACATGCAGGGGGAACCAGGCTGTTAGTGCAACATGCATACCCAAACCCACACGAAGGTCGTGTGGGTTTAAAACTAGATATTTTTCTTTGTTTATCATAATTATTAAGTTCAATTAGAAATTATTAATTCATAAGCGTAAACGCCAAAAACAGTAGGTCTGCCATGAGTATTTACAATCAAAACCAGACAAGTGCGAGTTGGACTCGCCAACCGAGGGTTCCGTAGGTGTATACGAACATAATAAATAAATTAGCTGATCTGATTTAGTAAAAGTTTTAAAAATGCACAAAAGATTCGGTCACCCCTCCAATTTATGACCGCGCGTACCTCGATGATTGATTTTGTACTTTTTGATGGACGACTTTTTTTATGATTTCATTCCAAATGTATAATTTTTGGATTTATCTCAGTATCTACAGTATATGACGATATAACCTGCCAAATTTCATAGTTCTAGGTCAACGGAAAGTAACATTTCCCAGCTTAAAGAGGCTGTAGTTTTATGTATATGGTTTTATATATATTTTCAACTCGATACCTCTACACGTTCTTGAGATAAAGGGTCTTGACAGACCGACACACGGACAACAAAGTGATCCTAAGGGTTCCGTTTTTTTCCTTTTGAGATACAGAACCTTAAAAATGTATGAACACTTTTACAGCGCCTCTAGCGGATAGTATGGTCACAGATTACAGAAACTAAGTATGGTTCTAAAATACGCAGTAAACTATTATACTAGTAGTCGCTGTAGTATAATAGTTTGGGCTTCATTTGGTTAGAATATAGTAGCATGAGTTACAAATCTGACAGATTCTGATGTCGTAGTTACGTACTATTACTACTGTAGTAAAGGCGGGCGATCTAACTGTGAAAACTCATGGTATGGACACACAGTAATTCTTTGTTATGTTAAACGTTTGTTTTGTTTTCTACTCACGTTAATTATTGGTTGAAAATAGGTTTCCAACCTGTTCAGTTCCTCCCAGGGGGACTTTCGGCAAGAGTAGAAAACCCGTTTAACATAACAATTAATAGTGTTACTTCTTCTAAGGTTAAGTACTTCTGAAATAACTAAGACCTTTCAGCAGACCTAGCACCTTTCAAATGATAAGGACCTCGAATTTTTTTATAAAAATCTTTATTATTATAAAAACTGACTGTAGCAATAAAATTCTATAAAAACAAGTTTATTTAGAAATAAATTATACTTGCCTTTGCAAATAAAAGTAGATATACTCGTCCTTACTTATTATGCGTCACCCATTGCTTTTTCGCAAACCAGAATTTTCCGAACTGGACACACTCCCGACTATCTACAATCCAGGCAGCATACTTAACTCTAGACGACTACATTACGTTTGCAACCTCCAGTGTTTACAATTTAAATATTTTACATATATCACAATTTTTCGTGCAAATTCTCCGACGTCGTCCTTGTTTACCATTTGCAGCAGAGACCCTGTAGAAGTTGTAAAATCGTGAATAACAATGTCTCTATCCTTGGGACTTAACAACGAACACTACATCGCATTCCAGGGAATCCCAAGGGAACATCGCATGCAATTTGTTTACCTATACTTGCTGCAATGCAGGCTCGTATTCAGGACCGAAGATTATTTTATATTATTTTTGGTTTACAAATTGAAAATATACACATATGGCTTACAAGCTAACAATATTAAAACGAAAAATAAATAACAAAAAGTAATTATAAAGCTTTTAATATGGCTTTATGTATGTAAAGCAGGTAAACACAACAAAACAAATACCAAACTAAAAACAGAAGTCGACAACTATACGACAGACATTTTACACAAATATGTGGTAAATAAATAGTAATTAAGAGAAGGTTACAATTAATTATGAATGATCCTTCTCCCTCATTACCACTCTGTTTATGTTAGTACAACATACATTATTCATAGTGCGAGCAAAAGGCTGCAGGATTTAATGCTAAGTTACCTCCTTGTTAGACAGATTTGGTTTTTAAATGAACTTCTATACTAACCTTTCTAACATTATATATTGTAGAACCGCAATAAATACACACATCATACATACATACACACACAAAAATCACCCTTGTTTATTTAGATTACACATATATTTACAAACTTTTGTCGTAATTTTTTTATTTTATATGTAATATTAGGTCGTTACATAATGAAAATGGCGTTTTGTCGTACTGACCACTTTGATCTCAAAATAACTCCTCTGGTTAAGAATTCCAAATTAAAATTTATACAGCTATTTACATTTATGTTTCGAAAACCATAATTCATCTGTTTCTCCTCTTTTGTATATTTTCTTTGCATCACTCAGTTTACAAAATGGAAAACTTAAATATCGCGTTATTTATAAGTACGAGTTCCACCGTGGCACCAGTGCTGCAGAAATGGCTCGAAGGATTAATGATGTGTATAACGGTGGTGTCGCAAAAGTAAACACAATTGGTTCCAACGTTTTCGTTTTGGAAATTTCGACCTGCAGAACAAGCCCCGTGGACGGCCGGAGAAGGCTATTGTGGAAGCGGATCCATCGCAAACCACGTCCGAGTTAGCTGCAGGCTGTGGTGTTAGTGATAAAACTATTACTTGAAAACGTGATACATGAAGCAAATTGGGAAAGTGAAAAAGCTTGAAAGGTGGGTACCTCACGAATTGAGTGAAGCAAATCGACAAACGCGCGTCGACTGCTGCGTTTCTAGATTACTCAACCGGCACAATAATGAAGGGATTTTAAATCGAATCATTACCTGTGATGAAAAGTGGATCCTATACGATAATCGGAAGCGCTCATCACAATGGCTTAACCCTGGCGAACCAGCCAAATCATGCCCCAAGCGAAAACTGCCTTAAAAAAAGATAACAGTGAGCGTTTGGTAGACCAGTGCCGGTGTCGTCCACTACAGCTTTCTTAAATCTGGCCAGACGATTACGGCAGATGTCTATTGTCAGCAACTGCAAACCATGATGGAAAATCTAGCTGCTAAACAACCGAGGCTGGTCAATCGCTCTAGGTCACTGCTTCTTCAGGATAACCCTAGACCACACACTGCTTAACAGAGGGCTACTAAGTTAGAGGAGCTTCAATTGGAATGTCTAAGACATCCACCGTACTCTCCGGACCTTGCTCCAACAGATTACCATTACTTTCGAAATTTGGATAACTTCTTGCAAGGGAAAAAATTCGACTCCGATTGGACAATCCAAACCGCCTTTAAAGGTTTTATTGATTCCCGTCCGAATGTTTTTTTAGTAAAGGGATCAATGAGCTACCTATGAGATGGCAAAAGTGCATAGATAGCAATGGTACATACTTTGATTAATTAAATATTTTATATTAAAAAAAACGACTTTATGTTCCTCTCATACAAAACGCCAATTTCATATGTAACGAGGATTAATATTTTACTCTGTATTTAATGTTAAGGAGGAGAGCGTTGGTATCTGCGACACAGTTTCGTACTTCTGCAGGTACCATCTTCTTAAATCACTTGTGTCATACAATACATGTTTACAAATAAATAAATAAAAATAAATAGATTTAGCCGGGGGGTATACCGGTAGTAGAATTTTACTGCTCCTCTCATGCTCGTGGATGCAGTAATAGCCTACTAAGGGATACCTGCGGAAGGTTAACACCATATTTAGGCCACTGCTTACAGCTACCCTATAGCCTACCTTGATAAATGGGCTATGTAACACTGAAAGAATTTTTTAAATCGAACTAGTAGTTCCTGAGATTAGAGCGTTCAAGCAAATAAACAAACAAACTCTTCAGCTTTATAATATTATACATAGTATAGATTTAGAGGTAATATATATAATACTCGTATATATAATTATAACACTAATATAAAACTCTTCCGTTACTGACTGGGTGACTGACAGACTACGCACAGCCTAAACCACTGGACCTAGAGACTTGAAATTTGGCACACATATACCTTGAGTATCCTAGAGGTGCACTAAGAAGGGATTTTTCCAAATTCCCACGGGAACGGGAACTACGCGGGTGAAAGTGCGGGGTGCGACTAGTATTATATATAATAGTTAAATAACTTTTATACAACTGCTCATAGATCAGATGTAGCAAAGTCTGGAAAATGTATTTATATTTAGAGCCAGCCGGTGTACAACGATCCATCTAACTATTTAAAACCAGAGGCAAAATATACCAAGTTATTTTCCGCGCTGGTTCTGAACAGGAATTTCGGGAAAATGTCAACTTCCAATGTTTTCTTTAGATTTCTTAAGCTCTGAGCAGTACTTTAAGCCTTTTCGCTCCCTCGCTGTTTATTCTGGAGCGGTTCTGCGGAGGCTTTTTACATTTAATTAAGATGACAAAACCCGATTTCTGGAACGTCTTTTGACTAAATCATGCTGGATTTGACTGGGGTTGCAATTTAATAATAATATTTCTTATGACTGAGCTAAAGCAGGCATTTAGATTCGGAGCAAATCCCAATCTAAATAGTTTGCACGGATTGAAACTATCGATTGTGAACATTTTAAGTAGGATAACTAATTATTGCTGCTGTGGGTTGCTGGCAGGAGAATGTTACCCCTCCTCTCATGCCCGTGGATGTAGTAAGAGCCTGCTAGGGGGTACCTCCGGAAGATTGGCAGCAGCGTCATTCCGTGTACACGGAATCAACACACTGCGCCCGCCAACCCGCCTGCCAAGCGTGGTGAGTATGGCAACTACCCCTCATGGAGATCCATGAGGGAGGCCTGTGTCCAATTGTGGACGTTTTATGGGTGAAATGATGATGTTCTTGAGTTTCCCGAAATTTAGACGTGCCATGACCACGGGTGGACTGAAGTAATTTACGAGTGAGATGGGGTATTTATTGGCGAAACGGTCTACCCTCTTATTTAGTCTCAGAATGTGTTAAAATAGTAAATAATCTAATGAAATATCATGATCACAAAGAAGGGCCTCGAAATAGTCTACGAAACGCCAGCAAGATGATAATAAGCTATGTACCTGGTGAAAGCCGTATTATCTCATGATCTGCGTGAAAAATGTGACATCTAGAACTTAAAAATACTTCACGGTAAATATCCTTTTAAAAAAATACAACTTTAAGAAAGTAGACTAAGTTAGATCTTAAGATCGACTAGAATAAAGTAAAATAAATATAAAGAGTATTAATTTCTGTTCAAGTAATACCTATGTATATTAAAAGTTTTTGTAATGTCTGCTATGGAAGAGCAAGACCTTCTAACACATATTTACACTTAAATTAAAGTTATTACAACACATTTATCCAGGTATTTGTCACGTAAATTACTTACCCTTATTTTTTCCCGACGTTTCGCTTGGATTGCCGGATTCCCGTTCATTGATTGGAATCCCGGGACCATGCTTGGTGCAATCCAAGCGAAACGTCGACAAATAATGGATAAATACCCGGATACATATGTTTTAATAATGTGTTGTGATCGCGAAAGTTTAAAATAGACTTTTAAATGAAGATCTCAACAAACTGTTTTAATTTTAATGTGCAACTGTTACACAAATAAACTGGTATTTTTTATCCCGTAAGTATTGCACACAGGTCGCAGTGTTCATCAATCACCTTAATAGTCCATTGATATCCGTGTTCCAGTTAATTGGCCAGGCGCGGTGGAGCTCACTAATCCTATCACCAATCGACCCACCTTGCATTTGCACTGTAGAAACATTTCAGAAACACAACTCGTACGCGTGGTATCATGTGCTTCTGATAATTATGGTATATTAATATAGTAATTGCCGTGAGGTGCCGGCAATAGAAGGTTGCCCCTCGATTGTTATAATATGGATCCTGATCATTCGGGGAAACGATAATTATGACAATATTTTTAAGGATTACGATATTCGGGATATACAATTTTGAAGACAAAGTAGAGAACCAAAAACAAGACATAAATTAAGACTCCAAAAAGTAAATGAATCATTTATGGGAAACTGTATGCACTTCTATAATAAGCTTTCATCTGAGGCGACGAAACTATCGATTCATAGGTTTAAGCAAAAACAAAATCTCATAGAAAAAGATTACTGTTACTCCATAAACGATTATTTGAATGATATTGACCCCTTGGCCGAGTGTTGCTCGGTTCAACTAAGATAAGAAATAAAGTCATCTTGCAATATCCAAAGTATCCAATATCCTTGCGAACATTAAATAAAGCATAATACCTATTAAGAGAGAAATTGTAACAATGAATAGAAATTAATAGAAGTGAAAGAGTGAGGTTTCTTGTTCGCTTCTTTCCCTCACTTGGAAAAAAAAGTTATCTAAAGCGAACGAATTCAATTATGTGATTTATTCAATTTAAATGTGTCTTGTTCTTCTTTTGTAAATTGACTGTTCTACGTAGCGTTTTGCTCTATTGAATAAACACTTATTGACTTTGACTGACAATTTTTTAAGTTGACGTTGTGCTTTACTTCCGTGCATAATGGATTGTTAGTGGGTAACAAAAAATTTAAACTCTGTCTACTAAAGCTTTGATCAACTTTTAAAATAAATAAAATAATTCTGGACAATTCACACAGCATCATCTAGCCCCAAGCTAAGCAGAGCTTGTGTTATGGGTACTAGATGACTGGTATACTTAATACATTATACTATTTAAATAAATATATTTTTTTAATTATTTATCGAAAAACATTCAGAACACCCTGAACAAATATCTGCAGATCGTACAGACATTTGTCCCGAGGCGGGAATCGAACCCGCAAACTCTTGGGTCGCAGGCGGACCTTCGCCTCTGCGCCGCAGAGGTCTAGTATGTAGATACCTATAACAAAAATGTACATCATTGATCTGATTTCAAGAACCTTTTAGCGCTAATAATAAAATTGAATTACAAATTTTACCCAAGGGCAAGGATGCCCTGTAAATTGTATCTCAAAATGTATAACGCGATAAAAGTGAGGTATCCTTTAGCAGGCTCTTACTGCGTCCACGGGCATGAGAGGAGGGGTAGCATTCTCTGCACGGCTACTGCCTTTAACTGTGTTTTAACTACAACGCTTTGTACACTGTGTACATAGTGTAACCGCAACATGCACACGAATACAACTCAACTAACAGGCTGACTGACATAGTCGCGACTAAAAGTCTTTTAAATTTATTAGAATCAACATCATCATCATCATATCAGCCCGTTGACACCCACTGCTGGATATGGGCGTCCTCTTCAGCACGCCAACGTAATCGGTCATGTGTAAGACTCATCCACTGTCGTCTGGCAACCCTGGCTAGATCGTCAGCCCATCTGGCAGGATTATATTAGAATAAAAAAAGTAACTAGGCTAGGTTGGAACGCGAAGGCGAAGGTATCTAGCGTAAACGATTTTTAAATTAAATAAAACACGCTACTTTTTACAGTTAATAACTTAATCAGGTTTCTTTTTGAACTCGTATCGTACAAACAATTTTCTTTTAATAAACATCAAAAAGAGCTACTTATCATAATACAAAATAGTAAGTTTTTTTTCTGTAATTTTTTAAGGTGTGCAATAAAGTGTTGTGAAAACAATACACACATTTTACAAACACTAAAAAAACAAAAGAAATAAAAACGGGGGTACAAGATTACAAGAAAATCAACATTAAGAAAGTACCTGTCGAACATAGATTAAGTCTGTCTGCTCGACAGTGATACTGTGTGTCTACCCTGAGTTGTCACTGTTTGATCGCCTGCCGTTACCACAGTAGTAATAGTACGTTACTATGACATCTGTCAGATTTGTAACTCATGGTGCAAACTCTAAGCAACTGAAGCCCAAACTACTGTCGCTTTAGTTTACTGCGTATTTTAGTACCAAACTATCCGCTAGAGGCGCTGTACATTTTTTTAACTACAGTCGCTAGCGAGTATAGATTGAAAACTCATGGTAGACCTACTGGTAGAACTGCTGTGAACCAAAAAGGAACTACCCAGTAGAGTTGTACCTCCGCTGTATACACACACAGTGCGTAATGCATAGCTCGGGAATTTATAAAACTACCCTGTAGAGTTGTACCACCGCTGTATACACACACAGTGTGTAATGCATAGCTCGGGAAATTAGTAAACTACCCAGTAGAGTTGTACCACCGCTGTATACACACACAGTGCGTAATGCATAGCTCGGGAAATTAGAAAAATAATGAACTCCGCTTGTTACTTGCGAGTCGACGAGGGACGAGGAAACTCCAGTTAAATTAAATCGCAACTCTTGTCTGAAACCTTTCTCCCGTAGCGATCGTTATGAATATTGTTTCTTCGGGTTCAAGCAAGGTTTTGAAATTTCTTATTCATCATCTCAGCCGTGTACTAATGAGCGGGTTGTTGCCATACTCACCACGCTTGGCAGACGGGTTGGCGAGCGCAGTACGGGGTGTTGATACATAGGAAGTCGCTGCTGCCCAACTTCCATAGGTCCGTATTACATCTCACTAATATTATAAAAGTCAAAAGTTGGTTTGTGGATGTATGTTTGATACGAGAAATAACAAATAGGGTACTTTTTGGCTCAAAAATTCGTTCAGAAATTTACGCCTGTGAAGCGGCTTATAAAAACGAAATATTTACGTCATTTTGACGACCTGCGTGGCGCAGTTAGACGTAAAGACGTAGAAGATTGTGGGTTCGCTGTCCACCGGGGGATCTGTTTTTGAATTTTTCTGCAGATATTTTGTGCTGGGTCGCAATATATTTTCTAAGTATTATTATGTTACTTATTTACAAAAAATATACATTATATAATTAATTTCATTGCATAATTAGGAATATTGACCGAGTTCCGATCATTAAACCAACTGAAGTAGTTAAAATCAAACTGGCGCAGTTCAGGCGACGTTAATGTGCCCCGCAGGCTGATTACGTATCTCGCGACAGGTTTGCAACAGGCGCATATCTAGCGATCATCGCTGTCAAAAGTAAATGTTTTGCTTTTATATGCACTAAGGTTTAACTAATTGCTGAAAATAGTCTTCACCAAAGATAAAATAACAACAATATCTAAAAATAATAATAATGACTATATAAACTTGAAAAAAATTAACAAGGAATTTAAACCATACTAAAGAAGCTAGGTAACTGAAATATTTAATTTCAGAGAGTTATCAGGTGACACAAAGTATTTTTTTAGTTCTATCTGGTTAAACTATGTCTTAAGTCGAGAGGTAAACTGTTTATGCACCGGGGAACAATATAAGCAGTTGTTCGCTCGCCATAAGCGTTGTTCGCACTGGGTGTGCAAAGCTTATTTCTAGAAATGGCTCGTGTGTATACCGGGTGTGTAACATTTGGTTCAAGGATTCGTTAAAAAAGTTTTCTTTGAGCAGTAAATATTTGATTTGAGAGTGTACCGGAATTATTTGACAGTGGTTAAAAAGAGCATTTTCGTCTTGATAGTACTTATTTGCGATTTTAGGTAAAACAATATTTTTAATCATTTTTAGTTGTAATTTGTAAATGTTGTCTAGGTAAGATTTAGAGGTATATTGTCTTTTTTAAACTTTCGCGATCACAAGAGGTATATGTTCTTCCGTAGCTAGAGAGCCCATATTATATATATGATTCGGCAAGTGCGTGAAAAAACATTAGCTTAATTTTGTATGGGATTCTATTTTTGAGTAGAATGATGTAAGCTAAAATTGTCTCAACTTACAGCAAACGTGATCAACCTGGTAGCTCCAGTTAAACTTATAGTCGATAATTTTGCTAAGGTAGGTTTGTTATGATTTATGATACTATATCGATGAAGGGGCAGCTACAAGACGAAACCTTATCATGCAAACACTTATGATCATGTGCAGTTAGATTATGTACATGTATATAATCTTGCCAATTGTCACTTTGTGTTTAGTGTTTATCTTTCTGTTGTTATTTTTATATTTAAGGTCTGCAATAAAGCATTTTCTATCTATCTATCTTTCACTCCGCCGTTTTTTTAGGGTTCCGAACCAAAATGGTAAAAAAGGAACCCTTATAGAATCACTCTGTCTGTCTGTCTGTCTGTCTGTCTGTCTGTCTGTCACAGATGGATATCTCGAGAACTACTAATACTATCGACTTGAAATTTGAAATGGTAAAAGACCACACTTTTTTACTAATATAGCATATATGAAAATGTTAAAAAATATTCTTATTTTGATTGCAGGGGGGCGGATAGGGGATCTCAAAATTTTTAAGTAAAGTTACTAGGCCGTGTGGGGTATCATATAAAAGGTATTCATTTGCACATTGATAAACAGTTTTTATTTATTCTTTAAGCCGAATCGTTTTTGAGTTATTTACAAAAATGTTGAAAAAACGACCGTTCCCCCCCCCTTATCTCCGAAGATTGCAGAGATAAACCCGTGATATTTTTAAAGCTACTAGAAGTGTATGTAAACTTTATAGGAAAATTATAGCGAACTCTCTAATTTGCATAGTTTTTTAGACAATGGGGGTGGAAGGGGCGTTTTCAAAATTTTTGGAAAGTTACTAGGTAATGTGGGGTATCATATAAAAGGTATTCTTTTGCACATTAATAAACAGTTTTTAGTTTTTCTTTAAGTCGTATAGTTTTTGAGTTATTTACAAAAATGTTGAAAAAAATAGCGTTCCCCCCCCCTTATCTCCGAAGTTTGCGGAGATAAACCTCTGAAACTTTTATTGCTATTAGAAGTGTATGTAAAGAAGAGAGGAAATTTATTACAATCTCTCTACATAGCATACTTTATTAGAAATCATCGAAAGTGTAAAAAATCTACATAAGTTCCGCTATCAGACGAGAGATGGCGCTGTCAAGGTTCTCCAACAAATATAA
Source organism: Pasiphila rectangulata (assembly GCA_963082625.1). NCBI lineage: Eukaryota > Metazoa > Arthropoda > Insecta > Lepidoptera > Geometridae > Pasiphila > Pasiphila rectangulata. Next base: position 15,826,479 of record OY720256.1, on the reverse strand, counting down.
AACCGCCTTTATCATATATTATATTGTATGATGGCACGGAACCCTCGGTGCGCGAGTCCGACTCGCTCTTGCCCGGTTTTATTTTTACGTAATCTGCACTCACAACTACGTAAAACAAAAAACGGCGGGGTGAAAAAAGCATGTGCAGTTAGATAGATAGATAGAAAATGCTTTATTGCACACCTTAAATATAAAAATAACAACAGAAAGATAAAAACTACAACTTTTTGTCTGCGTAGAAATGACGCGCATTCACAGGGCGTGACTGCGTGACCTAACCTTGCAGCAACGTCGCTCTTTTCAGCATTACAAGTTTGTGGCGTCTTTACCGGAACATAAAACGCGTTACAGGGATATCTTTTAGTTGTTTCAGGAGTTGAAATACTTGTTCTAAGTGAAGTTGTTTGAGTGGGGTAACCAGATTTTCATTTTGAAGTGTTCGTACTTCAGCCAAATTCGATGTATACAAACGGCCAGTACCTAGGTACTTAACCTAAAATCACTATCCTTATTTTTACAAATGGTCATAAAAGAAGGCTGATTTTTGTGAAATGTTTATTTATTTTACCCAAACATGAAATAAAGCGTAGAGTACCTTAATTATAAACAAAAAATCAGCAAACCTTAATTACATACAAAAATACAGCATACCCTAATTGTACAAAAATAGATATAAAATAAAATAACATGTCGAAACTGAAAGACTTAATCAGGAAACTCCAAAACAACTTTCAAAACAACGATTTTTTATTTATATTATTGCGTAGCAGGACGCACAGCCCGCGTGTCCGACTCGCACTAAAACCATTTCCTGAATCCTAAATTTAAACCATCGATAAGTGCAGGAAATGCTCGTTATTGTCTCATAATGAAGGTTACAACCAAAATAATATTTAATTGTCCGTTTATTGTGACATCCTTGAAGGGTTGTACTTTATGCATGCAGTGGCACCCTATTACCATGAACCAATCTATTACTATCTATTACAACGTGTATAAAATATAAATAAATATTACATACATATGTAAAAATAAATAAATAAAAAAGCCTTTTATTTCTTGCTTAGTTAACAAACATTTTCTTATGTACTACTTATGTCAGTTTACTCTGATTAAAATTAATTGTTTAACTATTTTTATCAATATTTCTTAAACTTAGTGTAAAACTAATTTAGATACGTGTTCTTAATTTACTTAAATTGTGTTTATGTATTGTTTACTTATGTACTTATTTATATTTATTAATTTATTGCTTCTTCAACAAGAACCCCTATATATAACATATGTACTAACCCGAAAAGGGGGTTTCAGCCCATGTAAGCTAGTAGTTTTAAAAGGAAAAAAAATCGGAATTTCGTAATTTTTTTCATTTTATTTTTACATTTTATTTATAATTTTACTAGATGGTGTGATGTGAAAATGATCCTGAGGACATTTCGGATTTTTTTTTTACTTTTTAATAAAAAAAAAAACCTAATTGTGGTTATAGGTATTTTTATTTGTATCTCTACGGCCACTCTTTGCAGAGGCCATTGACCCTGTCAAGAATCAGCTGGCTTTTAGGTTGTCATTATCGTATAATCAGCTGTTGAAGTTAAAATTTTCGTGGTCTTTTGTTGAATGAAAATCACTGAATCCTGAAAAGTGGTAGAACAAAAGTTGTTCCTTGTGATGGTCAGAATCCCCCCCCCCCCCCCCCCCTTTCAGAATCACTCCAAAACTCTTTTACTTTTAAGGTAACGATATTCCAAATTAGCCAATTTTAGAATACATTTTAATCATATCGTGCCGGCAGTAAAATTTTACCCCTCCTCTCATGCCCATGGATGCAGTAAGAGCCTGTTAAGGAATACCTCCGGAAGATGGGCAGCAGCGTCTTTCCGTGTATCAACATCCTATACTGCGCTCACCAACCCGCCTGCCAAGCGTGGTGAGTATGGCAACTACCCCTCATGGAGATCCATGAGGGAGGCCTGTGTTCAGTAGTGGAAGTTTTACGGCTGAACTGACTGATGATATGTAAGTTTACTTAGACGAATATATTATAGAAACCTTGAACAAATATCTGCAGATCGTACAGACATCTGGTCCGAGGGGGGAATCGAACCAGCAACCTCTTGCGCAGGCGCACCTTCGCCCGCTGCGCCACAGGGATCGTCGTATCGGTCGGCTATAGCTGTTTACAGACTCTGCTGTTATCGGGCGGCGGGGGTCGGCTGATGTGGTCTGTGACCTCAAAATTGACTTATCTAGTTTATAGGTCTGTTATTCGATACTGTACTTTTTATCAAACCTTTGGATTTTAATATAGGTTACATTGCGCATACAACATTGAGGTTGTTTTTGTTGTTAAGAAATATAAGAAATATTTTCTTTTTTAAACTTTCGCGATCACAACACATTATTTAGATACATATCGTAGACTCAGGACCTAATCACTGGATTGAATTACACAATCCAAAAATCCTAGCCAACGAGAGGCACTACTATAAGAGAATGGTTCGGGAAGCGATTGAGATTAAGAAGCATCCTAATTTCAATCGTGAAGACGGTTTTAGACTCTCTGCCTCATGGAATCCAGTGATAGCAAAGTGTACTCGGCGTGAAAAATCAACTCAGTATGTGGATACAGTCAGTGTAGTGTGCTGTCCCAGTGGGAACCGGCCCTAATAATTTTTATGAAGATCAAGTGAGGGTAGTTCAACAAACGCCTTCGCTTTGCTGCGGTACCTCCATCACATCAGTCTTCCCGGGACCATGCTTGGTGCAATCCAAGCGAAACGTCGGGAAATAATAAAGGTAATTTACGCGATAAATACCCGGTTATATGTATCTAAAGAAATATTTTGTTATTTTTATAGTCTACCACACTTAGGTAAAACATTTTCAAAGAAATTAATAAACCTATCATAAAATTTTCAGCAGCAATTATTGGCAGGCTCTTACTGCATTCATTGGCATGAGAGAGTAACATTGTACTGCCGGCACCCCACGGCAAAGCTAGGGTCTTAATTACTGATAAGTAAATAAATAATGCTGGACAATTCACACAGCATCATTCTAGCCCCAAGCTAGGCTTGTGTTATCCGTACTAGATAATTGATATACTTAATACATTATACAACATAGATAGATATTATTTATCATACATAGGTAAGTACAATATGTAGATATATAAAGGTAGAAAACAAAACCGTGCAAAACCTACTAATGACTAAGTTATTGTTTGAATATATTTTTAAAATTTTTGCTTGATTAGCCTAATATTTTTTTATTTACTAGATCGCAGAGCAGACTCCTCGAGATGTTTACAATAGCGTTTCATCTCTCGCGTCGAGATGACAGCATTAACAGCGGATTGATCAACACACTTTATTGCTGTGTACGCAATTTATTAGTGTGCATGAGTTCCGACGAGCTGCAATAAAAATCCAATTTGCTCAATCAATTACCGGACCTTTGATCCAATTTGCAAATAAATCCGAAATAGGTCAGTTCCACGTTGGGACGGAAAGTAGAACAGGGAAATGGTTATTTCGTATCTTCTGTTTATTGTTATTTAAATGTAAAGGTTAGTTTGACGTGGGGTGCATAACAATATAAATGTTCAAATTCAAATTATTTATTATTATTCACAAAAAATCATTGATCATAGCAGTATTAAAAGATTTTCGCAAACTTTAATTCAATATTGTATAGTTATAGTTGTTATTCTGTTCTCTTTTTTAGTTGTTTGCACTGTAATTCGAACTCTGCAATGAGGTCTCCTGCGAAACAGGCTTGCCTCGTGCGAGGACCACTGTCAACGTGTATTGTTGATCTTTAACTTGGGCAAATAAATGATTTTGTATTTTGTAATCGAAGCCTCCTTTCAAGTATTAGAATATGAATTAGAAGGCCTCACTCTTCCTTATCTTAAGGTACATTTATTGATTTTAAAATACATAACTTAGCGGAGCCTACTTCTGCGGCGGCTATTTGCTTATTTCAAATCTTTATGCATTAGTGACTCTTTTTGCTTATCTGTACATTACCGTAAACTTTCGTAAAATTTTGTTATTGTTAAAATTATTCTTAGCATGTAAGTTATAAGTATTTAGGGTATGATGGGACTGACATACCAACCAAGGTCCTGTAAATAAATCGAGGATAAAAAAAATACATAACACAAAAATGCAAATTAAAACTGTTAAACAAGACAATTTAACATGAGATCAAATAAAACACAAACATGAAAATGTGCTTCTTTCCCTCACTTGGAAAAAAAATGTTATCTGAAGCGAACGAATTCAATTATGTGCTTTATTCAATTTAAATGTGTCTATTTAAATGTTGTCTTGTTATTTTTTTTGTAAATTGACTGTAATGTTCTATGTGGCTTTTTGGTCTATTGAATTATTTCTCTATTACTTATTGACTTTGATTTTGACGATGTGTATGTTTTTATTTTGTAAATTGACTGTGTAGTTTATTCAATAGAGCAAAAATAATCTATTGAATAAGCACTTATTCATTTTGAATTTGACTTTGAATGCCTCCTCTTCCCTTGCCCGTGGATACAGTAAGAATCTGCTAAGAGACACCTTCAGTGGATGGGCACCAGCATCCTTCCGTTTATGAGCTTCCCGTACTGATCTAAAATTTTGCAAACACCGGTGACAATAAAAAATATACATACAGTTGTGGTCATTTAATTAAGAACGATTTGAAGTTATAGAAGTTTGTTATTTAAATCGTGTCATACACAGAGATGTGTACCTTCTGAGAAGCAACTAGTTGTTATAAAATAGTCACATTAATAGAGCAACGTGGCTTAGGAGTATAGAATAAAATCGCTAACTATTTTTTTTCACATTTTATTTATTTTACTAAAGTAACACATTCAAAGAGTACTGAAGCTGGACAAATAATTAATAACGATTTATTAAACTGCTCGGGAATTGTTTTGTAAGACACTTACATTAAAAAATCACAATGATATGTAGCGCAGAAAATTTAAAAAGTAATTTAATACTTACAGTTTTAAATAAAATTTATAGGTAATAGCATATCTACGGCTTTTAATTACTGCTTTACACCGGCGATAAATTGACTCTATTAATTTTTGACATTTCGTAAGAGCAAAAGAGTTCCATTCTTCTAAAAAAACGTCGTACAGCTCTCTTAAATTCCCACACTGTGTATTTGAAACCTTTTTCTTTACTTCGAACCACAGATTCTCTATTGGGTTTAGATCTGGGCTGTTAGCTGCCCAGTCTAAGACAGAAACTGATTGCGCTGTAAGAAATTCCTTTACGGTGCGTGCAGTGTGCTTTGGATCATTGTCATGCTGGAATGTCCAAATAACCGGTAGAACGTCTTCAGCATAAGGTAACATTGTTTCTTCCAGTATATTTTTGTATTGGAACTGATCCATGTTACCTTCTATCAACTTTACAGGTCCAACACCAGTCTAGAAAAGCACCCCCAAATTTTCACATTTCCACCACCGTGCTATAATGTAACTTTCGTGTACTTAGGGTCGAATGCTGTATTCGGGGGACGTCGTACATATCGTTTTCCATCAGCACATACTCTGTGTATTTTCGTCTCGTCAGAAAAAAGTACATTTTTCCACTGTCGCACAGTCCTATTTTCATACTTTCTCGCAAATGCAAGCCGGGCTTGCCTGTGGCAAAGTTTCAACATGGGTGCCTTTCTTGCTAACCTACCGTGCAATTTTTCTTCTACCAAACGTCTTCGAATAGTGCGTGCTAAGATTGCTAAAGGGTTGTTTTCACCAAAATATGATTTTCTCAGCTCATTGGACCCTTTAAAAGGATTTTGTTTTGACATACGAACGATGTTTCGGTGATCTCGAGGAGTTGTTTTTCTCGGTTTAGGTTGGAACATTCGAAGTAGTATGATACGTAGCAAAATGCTTTGCAGCGTGGAAAACCATCGTTTTTGAGCATTGCAGATGGTCGGTCTAATCTGCCCCTTTATCAGCGTTCTTAATTGTATGACCACCACTGTATATACGAGTATAAAATACTTTTTTCAAACACTCAAATAAATATTACTTAGGTCTTTACCTATGACATTGCCGTTTTGTATGGAATAAATGAAAGTACTTATTTTTCCAAACTTTCATCACCCATGCAATCGACGCATCTTTGCCAACGCATTGGCAGTTTATTGATGCCCTTCTTGTAAAAATCAGCTGCACGGGAGGCAACAAACTCTTCGAAGGCATTTTGTACTGCCTCTCGGGAATTGAATTTTTTACCCACTAAAATGTTGTCTAAATTTTGAAAAAAGTAATAGTCGGTAGGTGCAAGGTCTGGTGAGTATGGCGGATGAGGGAGAGCTTCCAACCCCAGCTCTTGCAGCTTGGATACTGTTGTGCAGTATGGGGTCGCGCGTTGTCGTAAAGAAGCAGTGGGGACGACCGATTGACCAAAGCTGGTTGCAGATGTGCAAGCTTCTCCATCATTGTCTTCAGTTCTTCACAGTACACATCTTCAGTAATGCTCATGCCGTTTTGTAAAAAACTGTGGTGAATCACATCCGCACTAGACCACCAAACAGTGACCATCACCTTTTTAGGGGTCATTTTTGGTTTAGGGCATTGCTTTGGTGCTGAACCAGGATCTAACCAACTTGTTGAGGCTTTCGATTGTCGAACAGAATGCATTTTTCATCGCACATAACAATTCGGTTCAAAATTCCTTCATTTCTTTGTCTGTTGAGCAGCGCGAGACAGTCTCAACGCGCACAACGTTAAGTTAGTGGGGTACCAATTATGATATTTGAAGTGTTTTAACTAAGCCCAATGTATAACGCAATGATTTAATAACATTAAAAGCTGCTGCTAGCTCAGCTGTAGATTGAGTTTAGTCAGCTTTTACAATCGCCTTTAATTCATCATTGTTGACAATAGTCTTCAGACGGCCACGAGCTTCATTTTTCAAGTCAAAATTTCCAGAACGGAACCGGGAAAACCAATAACGGGTTGTGCGTTCGTTTGTACAGTTCCTTCCGTAAACGTTTTTGATGTTACGTGCCGTTTGTGTCGCGTTGGTGCCACGACGGAACTCATATTCCATAATTACACGAATTTTTAAGGTATCCATTATGACGAAAAATGTTCAAATGTAATTAAAATACAACGCTAATTAATAAACAAAAGACTGAGTTTGTAAAAAGAATGTCATTTTTTTTAAACAAAATTAATTTGAATTTAGAATACAAAGCCATGCCAAACTTTTTTTTATTTGAAATAACCAGTACTGAAGAACGGAAATTTCATAGGTTACCTATTATATGAGCACCAAATGAAAGGGATTTAAAAGGTTGTTTTTTTAACCTGTTTTATCCCACTGCTGGGTAAAGGTGTCCCGAAACTCTTCCTACCGTTCCTATCCTTCGCTCTGTCCCACCATCCTTAATACACTTTAACACTTCTCAAAAGTTCTGCTTTATATACATAAAAAAGCGTGATTCCGAATTATCTAAACTTATACAAATTTTCTTCTTTTCAGGTAAAACACCATACTTCGGCCTTCTGACGACCTTCGGATCACCCGCCAGCCCACCACTAAGCTGTCAGAGCCAAGTGTGAAACTTAATGCGAATCACCCTCAAAGGCCTTCCTTAATCCCTAATTTCAACAAACCCATCACTCCTATTTTCTGGGACCATCATCATCATCATTTCAGCCGTAACACGTCCACTACTGTACACAGGCCTCCCTCATGGATCTCCATGAGGGGTAATTGCCATACTCATCTCTCTTTTGGGACCATATCTCTATAGTAAATTAAATAAAATACTTCACTTTTATCCCATAACCCTATACAAATGTAAAGGGTTGTAAAAATATGGCTTCTTAATTTAAATTACGTTAAAACTGTTCTTATGGTATTGGCTTAATCTTAAAATGTTTTGCATTATTTATTTTATTTATACTATACCATATAGATATAAAAACTTTTCGAAAAAATGTATATTTTGTAACCTTAACATGTAAATTTCATGTCGGGCGGAGGGTATACGTGTGCCATCACACAGGTTATCCTAGTTTGGACACCTATGTTCCACTCAGGAAATGCATCTGTCTAGATCTAAGCAACTTTGTGTCTGTACAAATACAAATACAAAATATTTATTTGCAAACAACGGGTTACAAAGGTTGGTAAATAATTTTGGGTTCCATCCGATGTATTACAAGCTAATATGGTATACACATTTTTTAAATTGAATTTAATTAAATTATAGAGCAAATTTTAATTATAACTATTATAAAAATGTCATGCAAAAGCAATAATTTGATTCTATTACGTTAACATCAATAATTTTATGAAATTAATTAAATAACAAATATATAATAACAGCAATTGAATAACTGTAAACTATGCTTATTGATGTTTGTAGATGAAACAATAAATTATCTTATCTTAACTTATCCAATTTACGCACAAAGACATCAGGTCCTCCGCAAACACCCTTTGTATGCGAAAAGCTGTAACTTGCCCCGTAGGGTAGGTAAACATTTAGGCGCTCTCTATTATAGTCTAAGATCCCGAAAGATACGTTACGGTCTGCGTTACTTTTTTTCAACCGAAGGCAAAACAAAGGAGGTTCTCAAGTCGACGCGTATATATTTTTTTATAGATGATCGGTTTATCAGGCATAACTAATTACAGGGTCGTTCGATTTTGATAATTCTTTTTATAATGTTTGAACGTAATTTTATAATATTGTGCTGAATATTTATTACCGGATGCATTTTCTTTACGAAGTGGGCTTATTATATTAATAATTACATAAACAAAATGTATGAGTTATACGCTTATAAAAAAACAAACATAAAACGGTTCAAAACTTTAATTTTTCGCAAACAGAAATATTTACTATTAAGCTTTTTTTTAACCTTTATAAATCTAAAAAAATCATTCATAAAGTTTAACTACAGAGTTACTAATCCCTTTTCTGTGGTTTCAACCATGAACTTGTCTCTCGGCTAAGCTGAGACGATGGTATAGGGCGAGCCTAATCCATCTATGTCCCAGGCACTGCTGCATCCCGTACAGCACGATTACCAGTTGTTGACGCTGTATAAATCAAGTATAATAGATGCAAAGGCATCTTGTCTCTCGGTCCGACACTGCCGACACGCACATTGCCTGATTTATTATGCTGTATAAAATGACGTAGGCTTCCGCCCGCGGGATCTCGCTCTACAAGGGTGGCTGTTATCCCATCGGCGCTTTATGGTCTCGTCTTAATAGCCACTGACTGCCATTCAGTGTGTCTACCATGAGTTGTCACTGTTAGATCACCTGCCGCTACTGCAGTAGTAATAGTATGTGCGCACTCTTAACACGTCCTTCAACGGCGAAGGAAACATTTTAAGGAAACCCGCGGCTTAGTTCGCTACAGACGTATTGACCTGTTCTTTCCTCTGACTAATAGTTGACTAAGCTGAGAGGATGGTATATGTATGTAGGTGCTGGGCAAGCCTAATCCATCTAACAATGTCCCAGGCACTGCAGCGTCCCGTACAGCATGGCATGATTACCAAATTGCTGACGCTGTTTAAATAAAATAATGCCTTTTCATGACATCTGTCAGATTTGTAACTCATGGTACCAAATTCTAAGCAAATGAAGCCCAAACTGTAAGTAGGTATGTATATAATTGAAACTTTCAACCTAAATTAGTGTTCCGTGACTTCCCAAAATAGTAACCGTTGACACGAACCACGGCTTCGTGATATTTCTATTAAATTCCTATTGGGGTCAGGCCACTGAAGGGCAATTAAATATGTACCTACAACGCCAGGATTATAATAAAAATAATAATTTAGCCCTTTATTCCGAATTTAGTTTAACGTAACTAATTTAAAAAATACTAGCCGCACTCCGTGGTTTCACCCGTGTTGCTCCCGTTCCCATGGGAATACAGAGATGAAATATAGCCTATGTCACTCAAGGATAATGTAGCATTCTAATGGTGAAAGAATTTGGAAAATTGGTCCTAGAGTTTATTCGTTACAAACATACAAAATACGACACACAAAATACAAATCTTTGTTCTTCTTACTTTATTATCGTATTCCCACGGGAACGGGAACTACGCGGGTGAAACTGCGGAGTGCAGCTAGTATTGAAATACAATAATTCCCGTGTCTTTGATATTAGAAATGCTTAAAATAAAAACACTAAGAAATGTGTTGTCTGTGATCGATCCGGTCGAAGCCACCAGCTAAAGGAAGGTTTATCGTAAGGAGGCACTAGCATGCGATGGAACAATCGCCTGAAAGCCTGCGCTAGCCGAAGATTTAAATCATTAGATACGCCCTTACCATAATGACACCGCGCCGTTTTGTTTCCACGCGAAATGAGTGAGCACGCTCATTTACCTCTAAACACAGTGTTGGCTGGACGTGGTGCGCGTTATTTTTTTCACAAAAGTACGTGCAATATGATTACACAATAAATGGTAACAATAACAGTTTGGTTTATAGGCACAAACCAGTGTGCGTGCGTCGGCATTATTTTTAACACGCATATAAATACAATGTCTGAGGTCGGAGTCGGAAAAGCTTTTGTTTCTTTTCGATGAAAAATTTATTGCATTTTTAGATTATCAAATAATTATTTAATTAGTCAACTAAAAAAACCTATTTTAAAAACCATTTCTGAATCTGAAGACGAATTGAGGGTAGTCGTGGATCATGCCCCATCAATTCACGGCGGTAGTAGCTCCCAGCACATCAGTCAAGTATGATCATGAATTTATTTATTTATTTATTTATTAGGACCACCAACAAGAGATACACAGATTCAACACAATTTAAAACTTAGGGACTAAGGGCCTTGTGCTCCCCCAATTAAAGGCGGCCACAGCATGCACACAATTGAGCGCAACTCAACAAAAATAGGCACTAAAGGTAGTATCTAGTAAGTATTGAAGTTATATTGAGTAACAACAGGTAACAACCTAATAATTACATAATTATCTCAGTAATAATGTAAAATAGTTAGATATGTAGGTAGTAACAATGTAATATAGTAAGTTGTAACAATAATTATGTTAAAAAGTAGCAAGTAAAAATCTGGATGACAGTAGTAATGAAAAAAGTAGTTATATAAACTTGGTATTATCAAATGTTTTTAACTTTAACAATCAAAATATATTTAATATATGTTGATTTGAATAAGGAATGGGAATAAGTAGGTATTGTGGTAAAAAGCATTTAAACTAGCTCTTAACAAGTTATTGAACATCAGCAAACAAAATAGATTTAAGACATTTGTCAAATTTACTTATTGGGTCGCTTATGTCAAGGGAATTGTCTTTGGAAATAGAATTATAGTTACTACAGAGTCTCGGGATAACCGCGTTTTTGCCCTGCTTGGTTCTGTAGAAGGGAAGTGTAAAAAGATTATAGGCTTTACTTCTTGGCAATCTAAGAGGGGCATTCATCTGTAGCTTATTATTAAGTTCTATGCAGTCGAGTTTGCCATTAAACAGCTTGTGCAAGAAGTGTAGGTCTGTTCTTTTTCTGCGCAACGATAGAGGTGACATTTTGTAATGAGCAAGTCTTTTATTGTAGCTGTTAACTGTTTTTGCCAAATGGTCCCCATAAGAAAGATGGTAGAGAAATCGTTTTTGTATAGATTCTAGGCGTTTGCTGTAAATTTCGTAATGGGGATTCCAAATCACTGAACAATATTCTAGTATGGGCCGGACAAGGGATTCATAGAGTTTTAATTTTGTTAGAGGTGATTTAAAATCTTTGCTATTACGGATAACGAAGCCTAATGTTTTGAAACCTTTAGAAACTGACTTAAGAGCGTTTACGCCTTCCATGCGCAGTTTGGCTCAAAAACAGTACTTTTCAAACCCGTTAATATCATGAACCACTTATTTTACACCATATGTTAATCAATAATAATTTTAGGAAATTTAGTTATCCAAATAGTTAGTAAAGAAAATATTTCGATTAATATAGTATGTACGCGTTCTATCAAGATAACTGGTTAGAGGTTTTCTTAATTTCCCTTTCAGCATCAGTTTCGAAGCTCAAAATATTATGAAAATACTGATATATCTAATTAACAAAAAATAATAACCAATCAATAAGATCCTTAGGAAAATAGTTAGTAAAAAAGATGTTTGATTTTGTTATCTTACTATGAGAAATTAAAATTCAAAAAATGTGAAATATTACGAAATTTAAATGATTTTTTCACCGATATACCTTATCTAATTTAATAAAATAATCGCTTACCAATAAAGTAGAGCATTTTCTTCAAAATCGTACATTTAAATTTTTTATTATTATGTTGTTATTATTTTTCTGTAAATATTTTAAAACTACGTTAAAACGCTGCGCGCAAATCATTTCAAGTCAGTCCGCCGCAAGGCTTCCTAGAGTGTGGACATGTCGCTTGGCGCTCTGACTGACCTGTGTTGACCTTTGTCGTGCGTATAGGGCGAGCGGACAATTATAGCGTCATCGAATAATTTTGGTACTTTGGTGAGTAAAATATTTTATGATTATTTTTGATGGCAAACATATTTTTAGAAATTTATATTGTAACAAATCATATTTCAGACATAATGGGAAATAAAACAAAGTTATTTTTAGCGAAGAAACGAAAGCGCAAAAATGTAGAAAACATGGAAAATGCAAGAGCTAAAAGGTTGGTATATAAACAAGTTACTATGTTATACTAGCTTCAACCCACGGCTTCGCCAATGTTAGATACACATTACAGATTTTCCTATCCTTATACATGTACTATACTGATATGTTTATTCATATTATATAATAATATATTTTTTGTATATTGTAGGTCTATGTGGGCTTCTAAGCAAATGTGGCAAGTTTCATAATATTTATTTATGTATGTTTGTCCGCGCATTTCTCTGAAACTATAAGGTAGATTTTTAATAATTTTGGGCTGGCTCCGACTTTAAAAAGAATCCAAGAATTTTTGCTTCTGAGCGTTTCTACGTCTTGAGGTCTATTTAATTTTTTTTAGTTACTTTTTATAAACCTACGTATGTTTCATCAACATTATTTTCTTTTATTTATTTACTGCATTTTGCCGTGGGTGCCGGCAGTAGAATGATACCCCTTCTCTCATGCCCATGGATGCAGTAAGAGCCTGCTAAGGGATACCTCCGGAAGATGGGCAGCAGCGTCTATCCGTGTATCAACATCCCATACTGCGCTCACCAACCCGCCTGGAAAGCGTGGTGAGTATGGCAACTACCCCTCATGGAGATCCATGAGGGAGGCCTATGTTCATCAGTGGACGTTTTATGGCTGAAATGATTTACTGCATAATGCTTGCTTTCAAATAACAAGGTGTGTGCTTATTGGTTGATGGTTTCACTTCAGGCAATATAAAAAAAACTCAAGTGAAGAAAATTAGAAAGTGGTTTAGTGTGAAAACCAAAATATGGAGGTACATAGTATTAACGTTATTTTAAACTATTAAAATGTAAATTACTTTTTTCTCCTTTCACGTCATAATACGCCATCACCGATGATTTAATAATATCTACTGTTTTTTTTTCTACAGTTATAAAGTCTACAAACCATGTGTGTTACCAGTGATGACATATGGAATAAAAACGTGGTCGTTCACGATTGGCCTCATGAATAAGCTCAGAGTCGCTCAACGAGCTATGGAGAGGGCTATGCTCGGGGTTTCTTTACGTGATCGAATCAGAAATGAGGAGATATGTACGTAGCACGTTGAAGTGGCAATGGGCAGGCCATGTAGCTCGCAGAATAGATGGCCGATGGGGCTGAAAAGTTTTCGAGTGGAGGCAACGGCAACTGCGGCAAGCGCAGCGTAGGACGTCCACCAACAAGATTGGATGATGACCTGGTGAAGACCGCAGGTGGATGCAGATCGCTTCCAACCACAATAACTGGAAATCCATGAGGGAGGCCTATGTCCAGCAGTGGACGTCCTACGGCTGAAATGATGATGATGACTGTATTTTTTTCAGAATTCTATATTAGTCAAAAAGAAAAGAAGGTTATCCATCCTCGTGCGCGCTCCATTCTACCCTAAGTATTTTATAACATTGTTGTTATCTTGTAAAATATTTTTATGGTGTAACGTTCTTTTGGCAAATATTTTGCAAAAGGAACGGAACGTACTATTTCTATCTTCTTCTTCTTATCGTATGGCTTTTGTGTTTGGTTTTTCATAATTCTGCCAGTGTCAAGTTCGTAATCTTTAGAAAGTTCAAATTATTGGATAAAAGTTAACAAAAAAGGAAACAGTTCTTTTAACAATTTTGAGAGAAAATCTATTCTAAGGTCACAGATAATTTAGTTCACTAGTTGGTATATTTTTCTACGTTCCGCTTTACATTTCACGTTCCGTTGCTTTTGCATGCTTTATTCCTATTAATTTTATTTTTGTTTTAATAAGTATTTGTTATTGTTTAATTATTTATGTTTTATTTTTCAATTAGTTACAAAACCGCTGGCCATTGCTCGTGGTATCACTTACCTTTTAGGAGGGGTCTGAAAATCAGCGTTCCTTCGTGTTATGGTGCGAAGGAACACAAGCTGACATCCGTCCCTTCTGGTTTTACTGCAGCACATCTTTCACTACCTACTCTTAGGGTCAATGACTGGATTACCGATAGGATAGTATCTAGATAAGTATATTTCTCGTTGTGGTTGGGGCATACGGCAGCTTACTGCCTACTATGTATTTTCGTTTTAACTTTGTTTATAGGTTCGATTTATTGTTATTATTATTATTTTTTCATTGTTATCCTTTGCCTTATGTACCTAGAATTACCCAACCTGTTTAATTTTAATTTGGTACTTGCAATGTTATTGCTATTGGTGCTAGGTACTATGTTATATATTATTTTCCTTTGTGTCTTTTGTTCTATGCTTGTGCTGTAATGTAAACCAAATAAATATATTTCTATTCTATTATATTCTAATAGTCTCACCATCTGAAAACATAGAACTGTCGAATTTGGTAAGTTATCTTAAGTAGTTAAAAAAATCAGACCACTAGATTCTACACTACTTTATATTATAATCTTTTTACTATTTTATGCTTATGTTAACCTAAACTTTAAAAAAAATATGTTGTTTAAATTCTTATGTTTTAATTTGCAGGCAAAATTCCAATTCAAATAAACACGGTGTTTGAGGGCCGCAGAATAATTGAAAAAAAAATCTAAGTCGATGCCGCTAAGAACCACGACATATTAATTTTATTTATTATTAATGTAAAACATTTAATAATAATGTAAAATAAACTCGACTTTATCCGTACCAAAGAGTTTTATTTGTACCTACTCGTAACTTAGTAATATGTTTAAGTTCAAATTTAAATTAAATAATTGCAATAACAATTTCACTAGAATGGATCAAAGTGGTTAAGTATGACTATAACATAATAGAACGCGCCAGCGCTACTCACACTGTCACGCTCGCTTCTGTGTGGGTTTGAATTACCTAAACTTGACATCGCGCGCTAGGCGTAAACGCTCTTAAGAATGTTAGCATTAAAAGTGATCTTTGAGTCTATTACAACTCCCAGATCACGTATTTCGTTGACGGTGTTTAGCAGTTGATCATTTATCTGGTAGTTATTGGCTTGAGGTGTTTTACTAGAACTAAATTGTATGTAAAAGCATTTATGGGCATTAAGGGTCATTTTATTATCGGCGCACCATTGAGTTAAATTATCTAGATCTTTTTGGAGAAGTAGGCTATCTGACGGTTTATTGATTAGCTTAGCTAGTTTAAGGTCATCAGCAAAAAGGTAAAACTTAGAATTCGAAAAACATTCTGTTATGTCGTTTATAAACACATTGAACAACAGAGGTCCTAAAACAGAACCCTGAGGCACGCCCGAAGAAGCAATAAAAGCATTAGAAAGGTACCCGCCAACAGCAACCCTAAAAGGTCTGTTAGTTAGGTATGATCCAAACCAATTGAGCAGAGCACCTGAAATTCCTAGTTGGTTTAGTTTGTCTAGCAAGATGGAATGATCAACCTTGTCAAAGGCCTTGCTAAAATCGGTGTAAACTGCGTCAACTGGTGTACCCTTATCGTAAGCCTCAAAAAGTAAGGACGTGTAGCATGCAAGGTTAGTTGCGGTGGAACGACTTTTCATGAATCCGTGTTGACTTTCTGTAATTAGTTGTTTCATATACCATGTTAAATGCTCAGCCATCAATCTTTCAAAAACCTTTCCAAAGACAGCCAATATTGAAATTGGTCTGTAATTGGAAACAAGTTTCTTTTCACCGGACTTATATATAGGAACAATAATTGCTTCCTTCCAAATGTTAGGAAACGTGCCTTGGGTTATAGATTTGTTAAATATGATACTGAGGGGTTCCGCTAGTGCTGATGCACATTTCTTTATAAAAATAGGAGGTATTCCATCGCTACCTGCACCTTTATTCACATCTAAGTCAAGTAATGTTTTTTCAACGCAATTTACATGAATTTTAGGAAGGCAGAGGGAGCTAGATGTTTTTGTGCTTTCATTGCTTGGAGGGGGGTCAAGAACCAGGTTAGAAAGTGGGTTGAATATTCTTACGAAGTTATCAGCAAACAAGTTGCAGATATCCTCACCTCTTTCAACAGTTATGTCAAGAAGTTGCATTTTGGCCGGGTAAGGTGTACATCCATTGCGCTTACTTTTTATATATGACCAAAATGTCTTTGGATTCTTCTTGACGGAGTCTTCCAATAAAGACATATATTTAAAATAGCAGGTTTTTTGCGCCTTGCCACACTCGTCACGCAAAATTTTGAAGTTAATTAATTAATTATGTACAGTACACACCCCTGCCTCTCTTGCTTCCATATTTCTTTCCATCCAAAGGTTGTCTGGAAGAAATCGCTTCTAAGCGATAAGACCGCCAATTGTACCAATCTTGTTTGTAAGTTTTTTTTTCTGTATTATTTTGTTAAGGTGTGCAATAAAGTGTTTTGTATTGTATTGTATTGTATCATGTGTATGAGATAAATATGGACTACTCACCGACGGACCTTCCCCTCTGTCAATTCTATTCGCCAAAAAATCTAACGGGTTTATAATTCAAAAATCGATTTCCCAGTCACAGAATCGCTTTTGCAGTGTGGTAAGCTCTTGGGAAAATGCCTGTTTGTGCTGTTAGCGGATGCAAAAAGAAATCCATTACCTCAAATCTACAAAAAGATGGAATAGCATTTCACCCTTGAGAATAATTTTGTTGAAATAGGAACCAATTTCGTAGATTTACAAATGTTTTTCGTTATTTGAGGCCGAGAACATTGAATAAAAATTATTCGATTGTAAAAAAAATCGAGACTAGTTTGAGGGATGAGATTTTTCCTTTAATTACTTCGAAATGCTTTCCATCGATATCGATGAAACTTTAAAATTTTGTTACGTATTAATTATGTGGAATTATTTTTCTCCAACATTTCGAATTGCGATATTTCTGAAATAGTGACATATTGTGTTTGTGTATCTTATTACATGAGCTACAATTTTGTGACACATATTTCTGTTATCAAATTTACCGTTTACAAGAGAAATTAAAAAACACGATAATTTTGACGTTTGACCGTGAATAACTTTTTTGTACAAGTGGGATTTGTAGGACTTTTGTTTGAAAACATTTAGCAAAATATGCTAAATTATTTTACCTACAATATTTGGAAAGTTCCCTGAAGTTTCCTTCCTCGTGGATCCCATTTTTAGGGCTCCGGACCAAAATGGTAAAAAGGAACCCTTATAGAATCACTCTGTCTGTCTGTCTGTCACAGATGGATATCTCGAGAACTACTGATGCTATCGACTTGCAATTTAAAATGGTAAAAGACAACACTTTTTACTAATATAGCATATATAAAAATGTTAAAAAATATTCTTATTTTGTTTGCAGGGGGGCGGATAGGGGATCTCAAAAATTTTAAGTGAAGTTACTAGGCCGTGTGGGGTATCGTATGAAAGGTATTCATTTGTACATTAATAAACAGTTTTTAGTTTTCCTTTAAACTTAATGAAATGAAAAAAAAAACCGTATCGTTTTTGAGTTATTTACAAAAATGTTGAAAAAACGAACGTTCCCCCCCCCCCCCCCCCCCCTTATCTCCGAAGTTTGCAGAGATAAACCCGTGATACTTTTATAGCTAACAGAAGTGTATGTAAACTTTATAGGAAAATTATAGCAAACTCTCTAATTTGCATAGTTTTTTAGACAATGGGGGTGGAAGGGGTGTTTTCAAATTTTTTGGAAAGTTACTAGGTTATGTGGGGTATCATATAAAAGGTATTCTTTCGCACATTAATAAACAGTTTTTAGTTTTCCTTTAAGTCGTATAGTTTTTGAGTTATTTACAAAAATGTTGAAAAAAATAGCGTTCCCCCCCCCTTATCTCCGAAGTTTGCGGAGATAAACCTTTGAAACTTTTATTACTATTAGAAGTGTATGTAAAGATTAGAGGAAATTTATTACAATCTCTCTACATAGCATACTTTTTTAGAAATCATCGAAAGTGTAAAAAATCTACATAAGTTCCGCTAATCAGACAAGAGATGGCGCTGTCAAGGTTCTCCAACAAATACAAAATCGCCTTTGTCATATATTATATTTTATGATGGCACGAAACCCTCGGTGCGCGAGTCCGACTCGCTCTTGCCCGGTTTTATTAAAACCTCATAAGACTTGAGTTTTTATAAAGTGGGATTAATAGGTTGTAGTGTATCTATTCGAAACCAAATAATTATTAATAATTTTCTAAATAAGTTGATAAAAGACGGAGTTCTAAGGTAACATATACAAGTATTTTAAGAAAAAGTTTTTTATACTGTTTTCACCCATCCCCGTTGCCATACTCACCACGCTTGGCAGGCGGGGTGGCGAGCGCAGTAAGGGATGTTGATGCACGGAATTGAATTTTGTATTTGTATATGTATTCCGGAGTATCCCTTAGCAGGCTCACAGCAGGTAACATGTTATGCGTTAATTATTTGATTTACAGAACAAAATATTCATCTCGGATGTTGTATCCCTTGCTCCGCTCAGGATTCTGTAATGATAATTTCTGTTTTGTACTTGCTAAATAAATAATTTACTATTTTAAACGGATACACTGCAATAGCCATAACAAATTGATTTCAGTTTTATATTTCAAGTAGGTACCTATTAATTTAAATAATAATACTGTTTGTTTTTTATGATAAAAGCATGAACCTTTTGATTACTTATAAATCTTTCGTAAAAAACTCATTATACTCATGTTATTTTATTTTGTCGCAATAAAAATAACAATCGATAATCTGTGAAACCGAATATCGACCTTTGATTATCGACACTTATCCATCCCTATGACTACTGTCATTTTGAGAAATAATGTTACCAGTATAATTCATTCCCACTTTTTACACGATTTATGGAAAATAAATGTTCATTGTTTGCATGTTATTATTTTTTCGGTGCTTTATAATCCGCAATAATACCTTCAGTAAAAAATGCTTTTTCTTATTCTTGTTCGTCAAGTCTGATGATTTGACAAATAAGAATACCTACGCGATATTATTGATGGATGTGGATTCATTTTGTCATAAAAATGTAGCAATATCACGACTTTTTAAGATTTAAAATTTTTAATTTTTTAAAAAAAGTTTTATATTAAACACCAACATAATAATATATATTTATTGCTTCTACTTATGTAATTCTACAACGAAGCCCAAATCGGTTGAGCAAAATTAGAATATATGAGGGTGAATAATGATGACGCTGGTATCACTTTTGAGTTTTTATGCATGTAGTATAATGTCAGTCATGGCTGTGTGCGTAGCGTTGCTGATTTTTCCCAAATTTTAAACTAGGGTTGAGAATATATGTCTGTGTGTGTTTATAAAGGCACAAACAATTTTCATGTGTGTAGCTAAGGTTACAATGTGTGTTTCTTCTCCCCCCGCTAAAAATGGCAGAATTTTTTGTATTGAGGCGCGTGCCTTGTCCTGTTATATCTCGTCTAAGATTTGAATCCGGATGCGAATTTGGAATGAAAACTTCCCGCGTCGCTCAAATGGGATTCATTGTTTGAATTTGGAATGTTCAAATATTAAATCATCCTTTGTTTGATTTTCAAGGTTGTTCTTATTAGCCCTTGTTCGTAGAAGCCCTCATCATCATTTCAGCCGTTACGTCCACTACTATGTGTTCAGTAGTGAATTTAGTTTTACTCACCCACCCTGGCCACCCTCATGGATTTCCATGGGCAAATCACCACGCTTGACAAGCGGGCTGCCGAGCGCACTATGGGATGTTGATACACGGAAAGACGCTGCTGCCCATCTTCCAGAGGTATCCCTTAACAGCCTCTTACTGCATCCACGGGCATGAGAGGAGGGGTAACATTCTACTACTTACTACACCCCACGGCGGCAGAAGCCCTCATAATGTACTAAAATATTATCATGGAATACTTTGTGTTAGTGTATAACAATAGTAATATAGATACTCGTGCATAATATAAGTAAGAACTACAACTCTGTAAACTTTTGACTGATAATAGCGTAAGTATTAAAACCTTAGTGGTTTACAGTTGCTACTTTTTAGTAAGCACTTTTTGGAAACGATAAAAAACAAAAAATGAAAAAGTTTAGTAATAATATGTCGACCCAGATGGAGATGGCGGGACGAGCTGAACACTCATCTGAGCACGTGGCCTGTCACAGCGTGAAGTCGCGAAGAGTGGAAGAAGGGAAGGGAGGTCTTTGCCCTGCAGTGGGACAGTGGAGGCTAAATAATAACAATATCGTTGAGTTTTAGATAAATTGGTTACATTGTATACATGCGAGTAATCTGTGATCAATACAAATATTAGCCCGATAACATTTTGATAGCAAAGGGTATGGGTACCGTGGCGAGAGTCCCTTCGCTTTAACTAATAGGTACTTCTTTAAACGACTTCTATCACCTCTTTACATTACTCACTACACTTAATGTTGTTTAAGTTTCACTACGATTCCATTAACACGCTCGATAGCCAATTACTATTAGAGCTAAGGGGCATAATAGTGGTTTGGGCTCTATATATAGTTCGATTTTGCGCTTTATCACAATCTCTTTCTTCGACAACTACTCCGACTATCCCCGATACATGAACCACAGGGGCGCCGAGGTCCCCTTTGCATGTGTAGCCCACCTGATTGCAGGGATAAGATACACATATGTACGGGTCCAATGGAATTTCCGGTTCATTTTTGCATTCTGTTAATATACCATCTAGAAGTTTTGCTGTTTTGCCTCCCGCCGTCGGGTAAGACCCCGATTCCATAATTCCGAACCCTATAGTAGCGACGTGGAGTCCATAAAGTGTGTGGAAGTCAAGCGCACTAATTTTTCCAAAGCTGCTAAATTCCATTTTGGTTGTTCTTAGTATCGCCCAGTAGTCCAACATCATAACATGATTACGCGGGCGCGCCGGCGCCGACGGAAGAGTGAGCCATTCTATGATATCAGCATATACATTACTGCCAGTGTCGTTGTGTTTAACTACCATATATTTTGATGTTATTTCTTCTGTGTTAATTAAAAGTTCCGGATCATTGCACTGCCTGGCTGTTAGCGCACGGGTTGGAGTAAGAGCGGACACTGTACAATGGTGCTCAGACGATATTTTATTACCCGATGACTTTTGTGATTTGTAAAGATCTATACGTGCGACGTAATGGAACTCGCCTGGCTCGACGTCGTGGCCGCCGATCGCCCCCAGCAGCCCGTTAGGAGGGACGGCCGCGCTTAAACTCCACAATGAAATTAATACAACTACTATTGTTTTCGGTTGCATTGTCTTTTTTAGTTTTTATACTCACTGTTATTGTGGCAGGTACGAACTTTTTTACACGCAGAAAATCAATATATCAAATTAAATTGCGAGAGGTAATATGAATTCTCAAATTTATGAGTTTTTTATCGATTCAATAAGGTATGTAGCATATGAAACTATAGATCCATTGCAATAAAAAATAACATTTCTATTGTACAGTCAGCATCAAATACATCTCAGGCTCTAAACTGACTAAAACTATATCATTTACAGAAAATCATTTCTATCTGCATAATTTAAATGTGTCTTGTTCTTCTTTTGTAAATTGACTATTCTATCTAGCTTTTTGCTCTATTGAATAAACACTTATTGAGTTTGACTTGACCGCCGTGGGGTGCCGGCAGTAAAATGATACCCCTCCTCTCATGCCCATGGATGCAGTAAGAGCCTGCTAAGGGATACCTCCGGAAGATGGGCAGCAGCATCTATCCGTGTATCAACATCCCATACTGCGCTCACCAACCCGCCTGCCAAGCGTGGTGAGAATGGCAACTACCCCTCATGGAGATCCATGAGGGAGGCCTGTGTTCATCAGTGGACGTTTTATGGCTGAAATGATGAATAATGAGTTTGACTTTGTCTTTCTGCGCTACCAGAGTCGCCATATTGATTGATTGATTTGAATTTTGAAATGATTAAATTTTAACCTAACATTACACTTACATAAAAAACAGCGCTGTTTGTTTGTCTGTCCGTCTGTCTGTGCATGAGACGATTACAACCGAACGCGTTGACCGATTTACATGAAACCTTTTTGTTAGCACTGTTTTAAGGACAGACGGGTACTGATTGATTTTGGTGACCCTAGGGTCACAGGGACCAGAGTTATGAGTTATTTTGTGACCTTCACCCCCTTCTCTAGTACCAATGCTTGTTTAATCTTATGTTAGCAGGAAATAAGGCACATAAATGCCGCGACCACCGGGCTTCATGCCGACTTCATATTTGACTTTTCCTGTCACTTTTGACGTTTGTTGTCATTTTCGACATATTAAAAAGCATTATGCCAATCGGTCTTAATCGGTTTGATAGGTGTTGAAGGACGTAATTTTCCTATCCTAGTTTTATGTAGAGGATATTTTCCTCGTCGCATCATCATATCAGCCGTAGGACGTCCACTGCTGGACTAAGGCATCATTGATCTCCTCATGTACTAAGGTCGGAAGCGGCCTGCATCCACCCCCTACCTGCGATTCTTACCAAGTCGTCTGCCCATCTTGTAGGTGGACGTCCAACGCTGCGTGCGCCAGGCCGTGGCCTCCATTCGAGAACTCTGCGACCCCATCGTCCATCTGTTATATGGCCTGCCCATTCCCACTTCAACGTGCTAATCCGTTTGGCTATGTCAGTGACCCGATTTCTTCTACGTATCTCCTAATTTCTGATTCGATCCCGTAGAGAAACCCCGAGCATAGCCCTTTCACTATAATTTTTTGCACTTTAATAACTATTGTGACTTATTGTATTTATATTAAATACAGGGTTAGATACGACAATTATTATAGTAATATATCCGGCCGAGTTCTTGTACGTATCTCCTGACACGGTTTAAGACCCTAGGTTCGTGCTTAGATGACGAGATAAATGTCTCTGCTTTCAATTTCAGCGGCGCACATGACTGGGTTAAGGTAGACACGGTACGGTAACACAAAGCCGGGAGCTATGCATGTGCATCTCACCATTTCTCACAAACCTAAGTAAAGGGTGGCAAAGGGTTACTGACTGCCGGCATGGAAACTCCTTTGAACTTCCACTGGATTGATCAATATAAGGAAGGGCTTAAGCAGTATGTAGAGAATTGATATTTATACGGTGTTCATAAAACACCGTGCCGTGGGGTGCCGGCAGTAGAATGTTACCCCTCCTCTCATGCCCGTGGATGCAGTAAGAGCCTGCTAAAAGCTACCTCCGGAAGATGGGCAGCAGCGTCTTTCCGTGTATCAACATGTCATACTGCGCTCGCCAACCCGCCTGCCAAGCGTGGTGAGTATGGCAACTGCCCCATATGGAGATCCATGAAGGAGGCCTGTGTTCAGTAGTGGACGGTTTATGGCTGAAATTAATGAATGAATGAATAAATTTGTTTGTATGCATTGAATAAGCTTCGAAACTACTGAACCGATTTGAAAAATTCTTCCACCATTATAATCCTACATTATTTCTGATGAACATAGGCTATATTCTATCCCCATATTCCCAAGAAATCGGGAACTGGACGTGTGAAACCGCGGAGTGCAGCTAGTGTCAAATAAACGTGTATCTATCTTGTTTTATGGCTATCCACGCTCACGGGGTACGAAACCCTAAAATTATGGGTCTTAAGCTGCTACAATAGAAGTCTAAGATAAGCGGCTTCAAAGGAAAGCAGTTAACCTAGTTTTGAAGGGTAAAGCCATAACCTTAGCATAACGGTTCAATTACAAACGTGCGTTAGTTATAGGTTCTATCTCAGCAATAATCATTAATACTGATGGTTAGATCATGGTAAATACACCCTAGAGGTCGAACTTTGCTCTATGCTCTGTAATTATTGTTGTTTATACTGATTCTTGAGTAGTTAAATATAATGTCGCATTTACATAATTTAGAACTTATGTACCAGCTACTATCCCTTCACAAATCGTCTGACTTGGACATATTTTATGACTTACTGTACAAATTTAAGAAAATCTTGCTTTTTTTTATTTCAATTTAGTATTTAATTTTAATCAAAAGTATAGCTTATGGCATATTTTGTTTCTTTAAAAAACTGAAATACTGTTTTTTTAGTTTTAAGTTATCACATTATAATAATAATAATAAATAATGATGGACAAGTCACACAGAATCATCTAGGCGCAAGCTAAGCAGAGCTTGTGTTATGGGTACTAGATGACTGATATACATTATACATAGATAGATATTTTTTATTATATATAGTAAAATGTCTATAACACCCTGAACAAATATCTGAAGATCATACAGACATTTGTTCCGAGGCGGGAATCGAGCCAACCATTATGCATGTTGTCTACACCTTTAATTACACTTGTACTTGACAAATGTAACTTCTTTTCCTTGTTTATAAATGTTTTTGTGCTAGCTGTGTTAGTGTTCTAAGTAAATAAATAAATAATGATACTTTGTCGTTATGTACATATTATATACAACGTGTATTAAAATATGTGTGCTAAGCCGAAAGGGGGTGATTCTGACCATCCCAAGGAACAACTTTAGTTCTACGACTTTTCAGGATTCAGTGATTTTCATTCAAGAAAAGACTACGAAAGTATATGCTTATGCTTTAACAGCTGATTATACGATAATGACAACCTAAAAGCCAGCTGATTCTTGTCAGGGTTATTGAACTTCGCGAAGAGTTGCCGTACAAATAAAAATACCTATAACCACAAAAGGAGTATTTATTTATTAAAATAAAAAAACAGTTTTGAATTAAGGGTTATTTTTATATAACACCAACTAGTAAAAGTGTAAACAAAAATATTTAAGAAAAAGAAATAGAAATAAAATTTATATTATAAAGAGAAATAAATTGATATTTAACCTGACTTGGTTTCAGACAAGTTAAAAACTGTTTGCTGCCTTCGTTAGTGAGATAGGAAAGCTAGAAAGTAGGAATAAAACCTGGGAAACCTACCTTATATACTCAGCAGTTCAAGCCGAGTACCAACAAGGTGGCTCAGGGGAAAACACGCTGCCAATTAGATCTGACTGAACGGACGTGCTGTTCCGTAGGTACAGTCAGCATAGAAAGTGTCTTTACTTTGTATTTAAATCATAACGCTAACATGTCCACGATCAATCCTCGTCAAGTTAAGCAGCCCCCGCCAGCGTGACTCCTTCCTCGCCGCCACCACCAAACACAATAAGAACAACCCTGCTAATAGACTGAGTACCTGCCATCTAGGAGCGCCGGCCGAGAAAGCGCAGCCGATCTACGTTGCAGAACACCTATCACCCGAAAACAAGTCGCTGCACGCCGCTACACGCTCTCGAGCTAAAGAGTTAGGGTTCAAATTTGTGTGGGTAAGAAACGGTCGCATTTTTGTTAAAAAAAGTGAGGAAGCTATACGTATCCTCATAGACAGCCAGGAGAAGCTCTCTAGTCTATATTAAAATATACAGCTAGGATTATAGGTAGATATATTCTATCTATCTAGAGGTACATTCTCCTACGTACTTACTGTAGCTTCCACTTTTTTGCCTATTTAAACAAACTGATATTTTAGTGTTGTGGATATATAATTAGATACCTAAGTAGATATCTCTCTTCTATCTACTTTTTTCCTTGTATTGATTTCTGTTTTTGTAAAACTTTTTAACTTTACTACCTCCTTTACTTAGCTTCAATATGAGTACTAATCTTCATATCTATTACCAAAACACACGAGGGTTGAAAACAAAAACTAAAGAATTTTACCAAAATATGTCGCTAAACTATTTTGACGTAATAGTACTAACAGAGTCTTGGCTTAATGACGGCGTTTTTAACTCCGAACTATTTGACGATAGATATATTGTGTATAGACGAGACAGAGCTTCTAGCATGTTTCACAAGAGGAAAGATGGAGGCGGCGTTCTTATAGCAGTAACTAAGCATTTAGTATCAAGTAGACTGAGCGATTTTGAGAGCAGCTGTGAGGACCTATGGGTTTGTATTGAGTATGGCACAGGCCAAAAAGTCCACAAACTTCTTTTATGTGCAGCTTACTTACCATCTCCACTGCAATTTAATGTTCTTGAAAATTTTACAGACAGTGCTCAAAAAACATTACATAAGTACGATCACACATTATTGTTGGGAGATTTTAATCTATCTAAAATAAACTGGGTAGGTGATATTCACTCATTACACCAAAGCCCCGAATGCAACAATGTCAAAATTCATGCTCATTTTATAGATTTTATAACGCTTAATGCTCTTCAACAATACTGCAACATAACCAACTGCGACAGTAGAATACTAGATTTAGTCCTCAGCAATAAAATTGTCAAAAAACTGAAACACTGTGATAGGCCCCTCATCCCAGAAGATAAGACTCACCCATCTTTAGAATTTATTATACCTATAGAAGCAAACTTTAATCTATTACCTGGTAAATCAGAACCGAGACCAGCATTTTTCCGAGCTGACTATCAAAAAGTACTCTCCGAACTAGAAAATATTAACTGGGATGATGAATTTACCGACAGTTTAACAGTGGATGAAATGGTTTCCATATTTTACAATAAATTGCGTTTAGTGATTAAAAATAACATACCCTTAAAAAATAAGTCTCAGAAAAAATACCCAATTTGGTATTCGAGGGAACTAATTCGAATGTTTAGACAAAAATATCAACTACACGTAAGGATCAAAAAGTACAATAACCCCCTTGATATTCTTAACTTCAAAATTTTGCGTGACGAGTGCGGCAAGGCGCAAAAAACCTGCTATTTTAAATATATGTCTTTATTGGAAGACTCCGTCAAAAAGAATCCAAAGACATTTTGGTCATATATAAAAAGTAAGCGCAATGGATGTACACCTTACCCGGCCAAAATGCAACTTCTTGACATAACTGTTGAAAGAGGTGAGGATATCTGCAACTTGTTTGCTGATAACTTCGTAAGAATATTCAACCCACTTTCTAACCTGGTTCTTGACCCCCCCTCCAAGCAATGAAAGCACAAAAACATCTAGCTCCCTCTGCCTTCCTAAAATTCATGTAAATTGCGTTGAAAAAACATTACTTGACTTAGATGTGAATAAAGGTGCAGGTAGCGATGGAATACCTCCTATTTTTATAAAGAAATGTGCATCAGCACTAGCGGAACCCCTCAGTATCATATTTAACAAATCTATAACCCAAGGCACGTTTCCTAACATTTGGAAGGAAGCAATTATTGTTCCTATATATAAGTCCGGTGAAAAGAAACTTGTTTCCAATTACAGACCAATTTCAATATTGGCTGTCTTTGGAAAGGTTTTTGAAAGATTGATGGCTGAGCATTTAACATGGTATATGAAACAACTAATTACAGAAAGTCAACACGGATTCATGAAAAGTCGCTCCACCGCAACTAACCTTGCATGCTACACGTCCTTACTTTTTGAGGCTTACGATAAGGGTACACCAGTTGACGCAGTTTACACCGATTTTAGCAAGGCCTTTGACAAGGTTGATCATTCCATCTTGCTAGACAAACTAAACCAACTAGGAATTTCAGGTGCTCTGCTCAATTGGTTTGGATCATACCTAACTAACAGACCTTCTAGGGTTGCTGTTGGCGGGTACCTTTCTAATGCTTTTATTGCTTCTTCGGGCGTGCCTCAGGGTTCTGTTTTAGGACCTCTGTTGTTCAATGTGTTTATAAACGACATAACAGAATGTTTTTCGAATTCTAAGTTTTACCTTTTTGCTGATGACCTTAAACTAGCTAAGCTCATCAATAAACCGTCAGATAGCCTACTTCTCCAAAAAGATCTAGATAATTTAACTCAATGGTGCGCCGATAATAAAATGAGCCTTAATGCCCATAAATGCTTTTACATACAATTTAGTTCTAGTAAAACACCTCAAGCCAATAACTACCAGATAAATGATCAACTGCTAAACACCGTCAACGAAATACGTGATCTGGGAGTTGTAATAGACTCAAAGCTCACTTTTAATGCTAACATTCTTAAGTCAGTTTCTAAAGGTTTCAAAACATTAGGCTTCGTTATCCGCAATAGCAAAGATTTTAAATCACCTCTAACAAAATTAAAACTCTATGAATCCCTTGTCCGGCCCATACTAGAATATTGTTCAGTGATTTGGAATCCCCATTACGAAATTTACAGCAAACGCCTAGAATCTATACAAAAACGATTTCTCTACCATCTTTCTTATGGGGACCATTTGGCAAAAACAGTTAACAGCTACAATAAAAGACTTGCTCATTACAAAATGTCACCTCTATCGTTGCGCAGAAAAAGAACAGACCTACACTTCTTGCACAAGCTGTTTAATGGCAAACTCGACTGCATAGAACTTAATAATAAGCTACAGATGAATGCCCCTCTTAGATTGCCAAGAAGTAAAGCCTATAATCTTTTTACACTTCCCTTCTACAGAACCAAGCAGGGCAAAAACGCGGTTATCCCGAGACTCTGTAGTAACTATAATTCTATTTCCAAAGACAATTCCCTTGACATAAGCGACCCAATAAGTAAATTTGACAAATGTCTTAAATCTATTTTGTTTGCTGATGTTCAATAACTTGTTAAGAGCTAGTTTAAATGCTTTTTACCACAATACCTACTTATTCCCATTCCTTATTCAAATCAACATATATTAAATATATTTTGATTGCTAAAGTTAAAAACATTTGATAATACCAAGTTTATATAACTACTTTTTTCATTACTACTGTCATCCAGATTTTTACTTGCTACTTTTTAACATAATTATTGTTACAACTTACTATATTACATTGTTACTACCTACATATAATTTTACATTATTACTGAGATAATTATGTAATTATTAGGTTGATACCTGTTGTTACTCAATATAACTTCAATACTTACTAGATACTACCTTTAGTGCCTATTTTTGTTGAGTTGCGCTCAATTGTGTGCATGCTGTGGCCGCCTTTAATTGGGGGAGCACAAGGCCCTTAGTCCCTAAGTTTTAAATTGTGTTGAATCTGTGTATCTCTTGTTGGTGGTCCTAATAAATAAATAAATAAATAAATAAATGTCATGGAGGCTGCTTTGTACACGCTTGGCGTCCCAGAAGACCAGCGTTATAGTAGCGGCTTGCAGCCATGTTATATATGAGCGATCTATAGCTGAGTGACGACCGTTTTTGTTGTCATTTTACTTCATTATTCATATTTTATTGTATTCTTTGTATAGTGAATTTGTGACACAAAATAAACGTATCTTTCTTTCGTATCGTATCTCAGCGGCAGGGTATGGCTACCCTGCCCGCTGATATACTTTCGAAGCTCTAGTATCGCGTCGTTTAAATATCGTTTTGGCAAACGATCTCACTTTAAGAAACGTTGGTTAAGAAAGGCTTTAATTTTTATATAAACGTCAAATGGTATCTAGGCATTTAAAGTGGTCAGAAGTATATAACGTCAAATCAAATGTATTTCTTTATATCAGGGTTTATATTTAAAATTACAGCAAAGACCAAAAAAAGGACATAAACTAGAAACAGTCTTTATGTATTTGGTTTTAAAGGGGCAATGGTGGTGTTGCAATTTACCTTAAAAGCTGTTTTTCCTTTAAACTAATCTGTCAATATCCTTCAACTTACAGCGCATCACCGGAATACCTATCTGTTTCTTGGTATAAGATATTTATGGCATAAAATTTCTCTTGGGTGTAATTTATTGTCCTCCGAACATCACAACCTCTATAAAATATCTTATCAAACTCGAATTAGTATTAGAAACCCATGTATCCGACTTCTCTCACACTATCATAATGGGTGACCTTAATACTTGCCTTAAATCCAATCCGAAAGCCAATAAATTAGTCAGCCTAATTGAATCCGTGAATATTAATATTATAAACTCTGAACCCGTGGCCTTGTTACCAATTATGGTCAGTTAATCATGATAAATGTCAGGCCATCGTTATCGATGGGTCTCGTCAACTTGCGAAAATCGTTTCTTATGATGCCCTTCCCCAAATTGTTACAACGGTCACAGAATCCCTTTTACTCCCACGGTCAAAAATCTTGGTCTTACTTTAGATTCTCAGCTTTGTTGGCAACCGTAAATTCTACTTCATTCAATCATCCGCTTAAAAAAAATTCTACCTATAACCGTATAAAGTAACTCCTGGTTGAGATCTAGAAACGCTACATCCATATAATCAATTATTGGAATTAGAAGAGAATTTACTAAAGTTATCTTACTTTAGTAAATTCTCTTCTAATTCCAATAATTGATATATGGATGTAGCGTTTCTAGATCTCAACCAGGAGTTACTCAACAAACTTGAACGTCTCATCAATGCTGGCATATGCTTCATATTTTGCTTACGTAAATATGACCACATAAGCGCATAGCGAGCCAAATTGAAGTGGCCCCTTAACCGTGAGCGTAGGAACCTGAGAATTCTTTGTCTTCTTTTCTCCCTACTAAAAGAACCATTCACTCCCGACTACCTCAAGTCTCGTTTCAATTTTTTGAAAAATTTACACGACAGACCTCTTAGATGTTCCAATAATCTTCTCCTTGATATTCCATCCCACAGCTATTTTTAATGTACTCCTATAATATGGATGAGAGAGTATGATGGAGAGTTACTCGAAAAATTAAATGACATCACTCTTAATCCAACATGGCGGTCATGAGATGAACAGACATGAAACCAACTGTCCAGTGATAACAAAAAAGTAAAAATAAATTAAAAGTAAAAAAAAAACTTAAACAAACAAGCTTTTATTTAAACGTACCCACTAAAAATAATAAAATAAACATTTTCCAACAAAGTTTATTGTCAACTTAAAACGTCTTTACAGGATATACGTAATAAAAAAGCTTGTCGCAAGATTTAAGCAGGTACTCGTATTTACATTGTTTGAAAAAAAAACAATTAGATCAAGTTACAGGTACACAGGTTAATCTCGCGACAAGCTTTTTTATTACATATATTGTGTAAAGACGTTTAAAGTTGACATTAAACTATAATGGAAAATGTTTATTTTATTATTTTTAGTAGGTACGTTTAAGTAAAAGCTTGTTTGTTACAAAGTTTTTTTTACTATTTATTTATTTTTCTTTCAATTATTTCAATTATTTCTGCTATATTTTATTCCCTCGTATTCCCACGGGAACGGGAAGGGGAAGTACGCGGGTGAAACCGCGGAGTGCGACTAGTAAATTTATAAACATGGAAAAGAAAACGGCTTAGAATAATGAAACTTTCAATTATTTCCAATCAAAAACGTATCAGTATCAGTTGACATTCGTACTTTAAATCACGTGAACGCTTAAATACTGTTGAGCTATTTACTTACTGACATAATTTTGAAACCCAGCTGGGATGAATATGAAATATTCGATGTTTTGGTACTATTGAATACTTTAAAGTCAATATCAATAAGGTGACTCTGGTAGCGTAGATATAAAATAACTTTTGTAAATGAGATATTTTTGGTCAGTTGACTAGGCTGAGATAATGTTGATGCTGACTGTACGTGCAATGCTGTTGGTGCAGTGTTGATTTATTATTGGACCACGAAAGAGACTTAAATTTATTGCGACAGACAATTGATAAAATACTTAAATGCATTTTGATGTAAAAAAAAAATTGATTAAGGAATATCTGCAGAACAATGACAAACATTTGGCCCGTGGCGGGAATCGAACCCACGCAGGGTCAGGATCAGTCGACTATTAGACCAACTGAGCCACGGAGGCAGTCTTAATTATTTATTTCATTATCATAATTTCAGCCGTAGGACGTCCACTGCTGGACATAGGCCTCCCCCATGGATTTCCAGTTATTGCGGTTGGAAGCGATCTGCGTCCACCGTCGACCTGCGGTCTTCACCAGGTCGTCAGCCCATCTTGTTGGTGGACAGGGTGGACTTGCCAGTCCGTGGCCTCCACTCGAGAACTTTTCGGCCCCATCGGTCATCTGTATTATTTATTTATTTCATTTGGTATATATTAAATTGTGTAACGACGACCACGTGGTAGACCCAGGCGGCGATGGCGAGATGAGCTTGTCTCCTTTAAGATAGACTGGCTTCAACAAGCTCAAAACAGAGATAAGTGGAAGGAGGGCAGGGAGGCCTTTGCCCAGCAGTAGGAATAATCAGGCTTATGAATAAAAATAAAATAATACATTATGTATGTTTGTTACAGGCGCTCTGCAGTCGATGTCGCTCACGGCGCGCGATGGAACTCGGGCAGCAACCCAGACAGGTAAATACATTTCTACTAACCCAATATTTGTATACGCCGTGAGGTGCCGGCATTAGAATGTTGCCTCTCCTCTCTTGCTCGTGGATGCAGAAAGAGCCTGATTAGGGAAGTTGGGCAGCAGCGGCTTTCCCTATGAATTTTGATTCCCTTGAGGAGGTCGAAACATGCGATTTTTGCGGCATAAACAGTCGCATCTTTTTTTTCAGGTTAACTTGGAAAAAAAATCACAGCTTAAAGAGACTGTAGATTTGAGTATATGGTTTTAATTAAAACTCGATACCTATACATGTTCTCGATATAAAGGGTCTTGACAGACCGACAAACAGACAGACAGACAGCAAAATGATCCTATAAGGGTTCCGTTTTTGCGGAAGTCTAAAAATTAAGATAGTTAAAAAATACACTATTTTATAAGTTTATAACACATCAAACTGAAAAGTAAAAATATATTCTTAATATGGGCATAAAAATAATAAATTACGCCAGGTGCGTGTCGAGCTACGCGCTATATAGGGTTCCGTGGTTAACCGTAGCTCTGTTGTAAGAAGTTGGTGTATGTTTCTTTACATTTTACAAAACATATTAACGGGAATTAATTGGGGTTTTCGGTTCAAAGTATCCCGGTATGTTTGGGAAACCGCATCATATGAGCGACTTTTTCTCCAAAACTAAAAAAGCTAGCTTAACCCCCATAGTTTTAGGTTTCAGGGCTCAACGAGCTATGGAGAGGGCTATGGAAAGGGCTATGCTAGGGGTTTCTTTACGGGATCGAATATAAGTACCTCGTACCTCGGGTCACCGACATAGCCAAGCGGGTTAGCACGTTAAAGTGGCAATGGACAGGTCATGTAGCTCGCAGAACAGATGGCCGATGGGGCCGAAAAGTTCTCTAGTGGAGGCCACGGACCGGCAAACGCAGCGTCCACCAACAAAATGGGCTGACGACCTGGTGAAGACCGCAGGTCGACGTTGGATGCATATCGCTTCCAACCGCAATAACTACCGCAATAAATCCATGAGGGAGGCCTATGTCCAGCAGTGGACGTCCTACGGCTGAAATGATAATGATGAGTGCGAGATTTCGATACCCTCCGATTCCGATCCTGGCCTGCGTGTACTTAAAGTTTCAAAGTACGCGATATCTCCTTACATAATTGATGTGAGTATTCTCTCCGAATCCATCATGTTATGTTAAACCCTGTAACTTAGTTTTACCAACTTTCGGGTAGACATTCGTTCCGGAACTTTAAGAGTATGGGGGAAAAGGGGAAAGATTAAAATTCGAGTGTTGGGTACGTTTAAACTTTGCTCTTTGCGTCTATGGATACGTTCGATTCATCTAGCTAAAGGATCTTTATAAGGCTGCCTGTCCAATAGAGGCGGAGAGAGGAAGAGTGGAGCTGATCAATAGAATTGCTTTTAACGGAGTTTCTATGCTATTCTATTTGGTCAATTCGACTCTTCCCCTCTCTGCTCAGCCATAGTAGACAGGCAGCAAGAATCCTTTATCCTTGAGTCTCTGTCATTATCATTGTCTTGTATGTCTAGTAACAGTAGTTTATATAGATAACATCCAAACCCGAAACAAGTGTCTGCAGATGAAGCAAACGTTTCTTTCCCGGCACCTATCCTAACCGCATTCTCCTTGATGTATTTATTTTGCATTTTTGTAGAGATCCGCAACCTAACTGATTTTCATAACCAATTCTCTTTACAAAACATCTTTTAGTTTGCTTGGAAGACCAGTTTGTACAGCTGTTTTCTCTTGTTTTTAGAGTTCCGGACCAAAATGGTAAAAAGGGACCCTTATGGTATCACTCTGTCTGTCTGTCACAAATGGATATCTCGAGAACTAATGATGCTAATGGCTTGAAATTTGGAATAGTTAAAGATAACGTT
The DNA here is from genome assembly GCA_963082625.1 of Pasiphila rectangulata. Taxonomy (NCBI): domain Eukaryota; kingdom Metazoa; phylum Arthropoda; class Insecta; order Lepidoptera; family Geometridae; genus Pasiphila; species Pasiphila rectangulata. The sequence goes on along the minus strand of OY720256.1, from coordinate 15,791,765 downwards.
TTCTTACTAATAATAGCATGTACGAAAATTTTCAAAAATATTCTTATTATGATTGCGGCGGGTCGGATAAGAGATCTCTAAAATTTTCAGTGAAGTTATTAGGTTGTGTGGGGTATCATATGAAAGGTATTCATTTGCACATTAATAAACAGTTTTTAGTTTTCCTTTAAGCCGTATCGTATTTGAGTTATTAACAAAAATGTTGAAAAAACGACCGTTCCGTCCCTTATTACTATATTGGATTATCGGGTATTTATCGCGTAATCACCTTTATTTTATCCCTCCACGCGACCACGGCCAGGTGCAATCCGGTCGAAACGTCGAGAATAAAATAAAGGTAATTACGCGATAAATACCCGATAATCCAATATAGTAATAGTGTGTTGTGATCGCGAAAGTTTAAAAAAGACTGTTCTCTCCCTTTATCCCCGAATTTTGCAAAGATAAACCCGTGAAACTTTTGTAGCTAAAAGAAGTTTATAGGAAAACTATAGCGAACTCTCTAATTTGCATAGTTTTCAAAAATTTTGGAAACTTACTAGGTCGTGTGGGGTATCATATGAAAGGTTCACATTAATAAACAGTTTTCAATTTTCCTTTATGCCATATGGTTTTTGAGTTATTTACAAAAATGTTGAAAAAATTACGTTCCCCCCCTTATCTCTGAAGTTTGCAGAGAGAAAACCCTGAAACTTTTATTGCTAATAGAAGTGTATCTAAAGATTACACCAAAATTATAACGAACCCTCTAATTTGCATAGTTATTTAGAAATCATCGAAAGTGTAAATAATCTACATAAGTTCCGCTATCAGACAAGAGATGGCGCTGTCAAGGTTCTCCAAAAAATATAAATTGCCTTTATCATATATTATATTAATTTATATTGTATGATGGCACGGAACCCTCGGTGCGCGAGTTCGACTCGCTCTAGCCCGGTTTTATTTATTATTTGTGTTTCATTAAGCATAGATTTTCAAGAAGTTCATTCACTTTATTCTCATAGTTGGTTATTACAAAACATAAATAAACTGTAAATTCATTCATTCTAACTCCTTCCAGACTCTCAACGTATCCAGCAGGGGACCGTACTTCCCTGCTCCGGGCCCATGGCGCTGCCAAGTCGGTCGAGGTCCCTCCCGCCTCCACGCGCGTGCGGCGCGTCCCGCGCGAATCCCGGCGCGTGTCGCTGGCGCAGGCGGCGGGATACGTGCAGCTCAACCAATACAGGCTGCTGGAGCCTATCGGACAGGTAACTGGCGATATCTTTAACCGTAAGAAGGAAATAACCCGCTCCACTTATGGGTTATGGTTAACATAATCTCTATCACTTGTACTGGAACAACCCAGGTGGTGGCCGTTTTATCAATGCATCTCAACCAGTACATTTAACTACTTTCTGATACCTCATAAATAACCAGAGGTTAGGGTGAAATCCCTCCTTCCTGCCTTCCTGCTACTAGACCACGGTGCCGCGAAGTCAGTTATAGGGTTCCCTTCCCATTGAACTACGATGCAACAATAATATCCCACGAGGCGCCGCCAACTCAGTTAAGTTTCCCACGCTTCACCGCGCGTTCGCCGCGTCGGCGCAGGCGGCACGATACGTGCAGCCTAACCAGTACAGGTTACAAGAGAATCACCCTTAGTTGACCACGTGTCACGTGCTAAGGCTACATCATAATTTTACATTATACACAGTCGTAAAACCTCCACTGCTGAACACAGGCGAGCGCAGTGTGGGATGTTGATACACGAAAAGACGCTGCTGTCCATCTTCCAGAGGTATCCCTTAGTCAGTAAGTCAATGATGAGTAACTGCCCCTCTTGGAGATCCATCAGGGAGGCCCGTGTTCAGTAGTGGACGTTTAACGACTGAAATGATGATGATGATGAGGTCTAATTGTTAATGTTTGTTTCAGGGTTCATACGGCATCGTCAAGCTAGCTTACAACGAAGAAGACGACACACACTATGTGAGTATGCCCTTGTAGTTTCTAGACAAGTTGTTTCTTTCTTCACGCCCAGACGGGTCGGGCTGAATTTTGCAGAGGTTGTTCCTACCCGTGAAATAGGTACCGAGCCTGTGTACTTTTAACAGATTCCAAAACAAGCAGGCTCTAGTCTTTGTTTTAATGTTAGTTGCCTTAAACTAGTCGTGCGCGTGTGTATTCACGCCACCAGAGAGCGTAAAGGGTGAAACAACCACACCTTCAAATATCTCCAATAAGTTCTCTCAGTTTAAAATGCCTATTCAGTCTAAATTAGTCACAGATATTTATTTAATGTTTTATAATATTTGTACAAAGAACGTGATTCTGACCACACCAAGGAACAATTTTAGTTGTACCACTTTTCAGGATTCGGTACTTTTCATTAGATCGCGAACAGCTAATTATACGACAATAATAACCTAACCGCCAACTGATTCTTGACGAGGTCATTGACTCCCGCAAAGAGTTGCCGAGCCGGTACAAAAAAAACTACATAAAAACGCAGAGGGTTTTTAAATAATATGTAAAAAAACACCGATTATGACCTCAGGATCATTTTCACATCACACCAACTAGTAAAACTTTAAAAAAAACCGGACAAGTGCGAGCTGGACTCGTCCACCGAGGGTTCCGTGGGTATGTAGGAACATAATGCAGTAGTTTTAGTTGTTTAATTTTTTTTTAAATAAAAGTGTTTTTTTTATAGTTTTTATTATTTCGGGTGTAAACCATATTGGGATATCATATTTGAGTGCAGTACGTCCAGCTCAACGGGTACCGATCTGAGCAGTATGTGACTTGCTCTGGAGTGAGTAAGGAAGGCAGGAAGGCATTAGGAACAACTCAGTTTCTCATTATTATAAATGACCTTTCCAAGGTCGTCAGCTCTGCTGTATGCCTCCTATTTGCCGATGACCTGAAGCTTTTTCTAAGGGTAACTGGCCCTGAAGACTGTGAAGCGCTTGAAAGGGCCATAGATGGTTTGGTGTGCGGGGGATATTGCAATTACCTCGAATTTAATAGTTTCAAGTGCAAAACTATCTCCTTTACTAGATCTTGAACGCATCTCATTTCACTTTATTATGTTAGAAGCAAATTAGAATTTAGTTCTCTTGTATGGGACCCGCAAGAAGACAAATATAACGTGATGATCGAACGAGTAAAAAGAAATTCTCTCGGTACTTATTTAAGAAAATGCATGTATCTGTATCCATCGCTATTTATTGTTGGAATGACAGGTATGAACTCCTTACAGTTGAGATGCAAATGTGCATTACTCCTACACTACTACATGCTATAAAAAAAACTACTACATGCTATAAAAAAAACTACTACATGCTATAAAAAAAACTACTACATGCTATAAAAAAAACTACTACATGCTATTCCACAACAAAAACGGCTGCGCTCGCCCCACCTATTCGCTTCCCCGACGGCGACGGTGCGCACACAAACCGCGCAGTATGCTCCCACGACTCAGGCCCTCAATTTGCTCAATGCCCTGCTAACTCAGAACCAGGAAATTGATATTTTTAACTGTAAACCTAATTTGTTTTTAGATAAGTGTATTCGTTTCTTTAGTTAAGTATTTTAAGTGTATGTTATGTGTGCAATAACCTGCTGCACGCGTTGGCGTCGGCTGTAAGTGCAGCAGGCAACTGATACAAATAAATAAATAATAATTATTATAACTTAGCTGATCTGATTTAGTAAAAGTTTTAAAAATTCACAAAAATATTCGGTCACCCATCCAATTTATGACCGCGCGTAGGGTTGCTTGGATAATTGATTTCGTACTTTTTTAAGGACGATTAGTTGTATGATTCCATTGTAAATATAGTTTTTGTGTTTTTCTCTGTATCTACAATATAAGATGATATACCTTGCCAAATTTCATAGCTCTAGGTCTACAGGAAGTACCCTATGCATTTTGAATCCTTTGAGGATGTCGAAACATGCGTTTTTTGCAGCATAAACGGCGTATCTTTTTTCAGGGTTAATTCGAATATTGATTTTTTGAAAGTTGTAGATTTGAGTATATGGTATTAATTTCATTAAACTCCATACCTCTACACGTTCTTGTGATAAAGGGTCTTGACAGACCGCCAGACGAACAGACAGACAGACAGATAGACGGACAACAGAGTGAACCAATAAGTGTTCCGTTTTTTTTTCCTTTTGAGGCAAAAACCCTAAAAATTAAGCAAAATAATACGGATTCCCGATTTGTTTGCATTATAAAACTACTTATTTTCATGGGCTGAAACCTATTAACATACACCTTGTATAATTACGTGAGTAAAACAGCGCAAACTATACACCAGAGAGGATGCTACTCTGACGCACTAAAAGGCAGGATTTCCCGGAAACCCGACAGGGAAGTGAAGACTCCATGTTTTCTTTTCTTGAGCTTTTAAAAGATAGCGTGACTGACTTACAGTCTGTTGAATATTGTGAGTTAACTGTTCGTTATTTCTTGAATTTAACTGTTTTTACAAGCTTTTATTTAGCTAGGCCTGTAGTTGGCCTTGTATGTATGTAACTACATATGTTTGTTCGCGGAATCTCGCAACTCAATTTTGAAGCAGATATCTTCAACCAATTGAGCTGAAATTCTGTATGCATGTTTTCTTTGGATGGCAATGCATGGTCAGCTATGTGACATCACTCTGAATCCAACATGGCGAAACACACAAGATGGCGGACTACTTATTTTTAATGTACTCCTATAATATGGGTATCAAATGAAAGGGCTTGCTGAGATTAACTCAAAAATGAAATGACGTCACTCTGAATCCAACATACGGTATGGCGGTATACTCAATATGGCGGACTAGTTATTCTTAATGCACTCTTACAATATGGGTATCAAATGAGACGCCTTGCTGAGAGTTACTCGAAAAATTAAATGACATCACTCTAAATCGAACATAGCGGTATACTCATTCTGGGATGGCAGACTAATTCGAAAAATGAAATAACGTTACTCTAAATCCAATATGGCGGAATAGCCAAGATGGCGGACTAGTTATTTTATTAATGCACTTTTACAATATGGATATTAATTAAAAGGGCTTGCTGAGAGTTACTCAAATAATTATTTGACATCACTCTAAATCTAACATGGCGGAAACCAACTGTCCAGTGATAACTAAAAAGTATAAAAATAAATAAAAAGTAAAAAACTTTTTAACAAACAAGCTTTTATTTAAACTTACCTAATAAATATAATAAAATAAACATTTTTCATTAAAGTTTAATGTCCACTTAAAACGTCTACACAATTTATGTGATAAAAAAGCTCGTATATAACCACATTATGAATCTGATGTATATAATATTATATAAATATAACCACATTATAAATCTGATGATTATACATAAAAAACCCACCGCTAGTAAACCAGTTTTCTTATAAAAACCTCATGCAAAACGTTTCATCCGTATAAGAGCTACATTGCCACAGACACAGAAGCACACACGTAGTGCTCAAACATATGTATAACACCAACGTCTTTGCGTCAGGGGCCTAAAATGTTATTTGTTGCGATTAAAATGAGATATCGACCCTTCGAGTATCAAATGTCGTAAAAGCCATTTTGGCCAAAATGACTTCTTGGTGTTTTCGTACTAAGTAAAACAAGCTCTATCGGACTGTATATTTAAAATTTTGATATTCCTAAAAAAATGGTTTTTACTACTCAGATTTTTTACGACCTAAAACAATCATTAGACAAAAAAAAATGATGTAACCACCTTTACATTGTATAAAATAATAAAAAAAATGAGGTAAAGGACAAATTTCTGAAACACATGGCTGATAAATCATAAATCATAAATAAATAAATCATAAATACTACATTTTGTAACCAATATGTCAGAAGATTGCAAAAAGAAGGAGAAAGCGTAAGCGAATCCATGTTTAGGAGTATCTTCCTCAATGAGTATGATCTTGGTTTTCACAGCCCTAAAAGAGATAAATGCACGTTCTGTTCTAAGGCAGAAAATTCCGAAAATGACATGAATGAAATAGACAAAGAAAAGTTTGAAATACACTGAGAAGATAATGAAGCTACTTAAAAAAGATTTAAAGCTCATCAAATTTTGAAGGATGCCGAGACTGTAACATGTAGTTTCGATTTACAAAAAGTACTTAACACACCATTCGGAAAAAGTATGCTTTTGCATTACTCGCGTAAGTATGCAGTATATCACTTTACTGTATATGAAAGTATCACACAGAATGTCTTCTGTTATACCTGGGGTGAGTGTGATGGCAAAAGGGGCAGCATAGAGATGGCAACTTGCTTGTATCTGTATCTCAAAGAGTTAGATAGAAAAGGTGTTAAGAATACCCTTTTATATTGTAATTCTTGCACTGGAAAAACAAAAATAAAACCGCTTTATCAGAGCTAAATTACTTCTTACATGTCTCTGAAAATCTACAAGTAATTCAGATTAATTCAGTAATTCGGACATACATAATATCCCTGCCGATTCTGTGCATGCGACTATTGAAGCAGAAGTGAAGAAAATTATTGTGTGGAGCCCCTCGCAATGGCCTTCATACTTCGAAGCAGTGAGAAAAAAGCCAAAACCCTATGATGTGACAGTTATGGAATGTACAGATTTTATCAACTGGCAAGTGCTTGTGGAAAAAACGTTTATAAAAGAGACGTAAAAAAAATTAAATTTAAGGAGATTAGCTACTTTAAAAAAAAAATCAGATCGAGGTTAAATATTTCATGAAAAACGAAGCCGAAACTGAAAGGTAACACTGTTTGAAAAAATAGTTAAGAAAGCAAAAGGCAAATGTAAAGAAAAAAATAAGAGGAGAGAAGACACTGCTACAACTCAATCCCAAGAAGAAAAACACCAGGTACATAGAGCTCAGTGCTATAGAATTGCTTCCAATGTACACAAAAACACTACCAATACTAGCAGCCAAGTACAAGGATGTATAAAAACTATGTAAAGAAGGAGTCATTCCTAAAAAAATTCATAGAAAGTTCTTTGAGATGCCTTATGATAACAATAAAAGTGACACACTTATTGAAACTGACGAAGAGGACAAAGAAGTTGAAGAAGTGATTGATTAATAGCCTTATTTTGATCAGTTGATTTAAAGTTTTAGTAATACTTGATTATGTTTTGTTTAATATTGTTAATTTTTAGGTAATGTACAACAATAAGAGTCATTTCGCCAAATTCAACAAGTCTTTTACTTCTATGTAAGTTGTTGATTGCCAAGTGTAACAAGTCTTTTACTACCTAAGTAATTTCTTTATTTTCTATTAATGCCTAACTACAACAAAATAACACAGAGCTTATTTACCTTTTTAGGCAAAACATTTGTAGTAACAACCAGTTATGATGTTTTTTTTTTTAGTATTAGCCAACTAACTTCTAACCTGCAATAGCCAGGTATTTCAGGCTTATAGTAATAGGAAGGACTCTAAACTTTAAGGAACATATCTGAATGGTTTAAATATAGTTATAAAAATAAAGAAGTTACAGCGAAATTAAGTTTGCCCATTTTTGTTTTTTCGTGTTTCCCAAAAGTCGTATTTTGGCTTTTACGACATTTGATACCCGAAGGGTCGATATATTTTGTTAAACTTCCAACGATCCACAGTGAATTAACAACAGGCGGGTTGACGAGCGCAGTACGCGATGTTGATACACGGAAAGACGCTGCCGCCCATCTTCCGAAGGTATTCCTTACCAGGATCTTACTGCATCCATGGGCATGAAAGGAGGGGTAACATTTTACTGCCGGCACCCCACGGCCATGACCATATAGGTGCAACAAAGCTAGGCACGCTCGGTTTCATAGAATTTGACAAGCCCATGGTTTCTAGTCACTCCAGTTCTTTGGCACCCTCGACGACTTGTGGAAAAATGTTTGCAACTTCGCCGCCAAAAAGGGGGAACAGGGTGAAAACCTAACGTTGTAGATGGGAGGTGTGTGTTAAGTAACATGTTATACTCTACCCACGGTTTCGCTCGTGTTGTATTTATTACTAGCCGCACCCCGCAGTTTCACCCGCGTAGTTCCACTTAGAAAAATCACTCCTTAGTGCACCTCTAGGATACTCAAGGTGTATGTATGCCAAATTTCAAGTCTCAAGGTCCAGTGGTTTAGGCTGTGCGTTGTCTGTCAGTCACTCAACCAGTCAGTCAGTCACTTAGTCAGTAACGGAAGAGTTTTATATATGTATATTGATTGATAGATTGATAACGTAAATGGTAATAACCTTTTAGCTTTAGCTTTTTTCTCATTTAGTCGTATAAAAGAAACTCATGATACATATGTTACAAACAGAGACTTACATGTTCATAACATCAGTGTTAGGATTAACGAGTACAGTCAAACTTATAATTGAAATTTCGGGAGTAACGATCACTAACACGTAGCCAATTTAAAAGTTTGCTGAAACTTTCGTTGAAACCTGGAACTGGAATTAGTTGTTCTGAACAACAACATGGAAGCAGCTGTCTAAATACTAGGAAAGTGCGAGTGGGACTCGCGCACTTAGGGTTCCGTATCTTATCGTTTGTTGTATGTGAATATTTATTATATTCTGTTTTTAGTATGTGTTGTTATAGCGGCAACAGAAATACATCATCGGTGAAAATTTCACTAGTCTAGCTATCACGGTTCATGAGATACAGCCTGGAGACAGACAGACAGACGGACAGCGGAGTCTTAGTAATAGGGTCCCGTTTTCACCCTTTGCGTACAGAACCCTAAAAAACTCATTTCATCATCATCTTTCCAGCCGTAAAACGCCCACTACTGAACACAGGCCTTCCTCATGGATCTCCATGAGGGAGGCCAAAAGTTCAGGGTGAAAACGGGACCCTATTACTAAGACTCCGCTGTCCGTCTGTCTGTCTCCAGGCTGTATCTCATGAACCGCGATAGCTAGACTGTTGAAATTTTCACCGATGATGACTCGCGCATTACCGTGGGGTGCCGGCAATAGAATGTTGCCCCTAATTTGCCCGTTGATGCGGGAAGAATCTGCTGTGGGATACCTCCGGAAGAGGGGCAGTAGCGTCTATCTGTGTATCATCCCGTACTGCGCTCGTTAACCCGCCTGCTAAGCGTGGAGAGTACGTCAACAACCCCCGCATGATCTCGAAGATCCATTAGAGCAGCATATGTCCAGCAGTGGACGTGGACAGTTTCATTGAATAATAACGGAGATGAGATGAAACCGTTAAAAAAACAAATCAATCTATGAATACTTTGCTTTGCTGAGAAAAACTGCAGACTATTATGTTGTTAAATTATTAATGAACCGTTGTCCAGGCCATGAAGATCCTTTCCAAACGCAAGCTGATGCGGCGTGCGGGCCTCTTCGGGCGGGCCCCGCCGCGCAAGCAGGCCGGGCCCCCGCCGGAGCCCCTGCAGAGCGTCTACCGCGAAATCGCCGTGCTCAAGAAACTGGACCACCCTAATATAGTCAAGCTTGTTGAGGTAAAAGATAATAATATGAGTATGACGCTGTTACCTCCGGAGGATGTGCAGTAGCGTCTTTCCGCGTATCAACATCCTGTACTACGCTCGCCAACACGCTGCCAAGCGTGGTGGGTATGTCAAACAGCACAACAATGATCAGTACTTAGTGATCAGTGACAGCGCCGCGTCAGGGTCATTCTCTTCTCTTCCAGCCGTAGGACGTCCACTGCTGGACAAAGGTCAAACATCTCCCATGTTTGACCTTTGTCCAGCAGTGGACGTCCTACGGCTGGAAGAGAAGAGAATGACCCTGACGCGGCGAGCCTTTTCGGACAGGCCGGGCCCCCGCCGGAACCCCTGCAGAGTTGGCGAGACTATGGCGAAATACTGTGCTTATGAAACTGGACCACCCTAAGGTAGTCTAACTTGTTGAGGTAAGAGATATTGATATTGTCATCATCATTATTTCAGCCGTAAAACGTCCACTACTTAACACGGGCCTCCCTCATGGACCTCCATGAGGTACCCCTCTACCGTCTAAACTCAACTAACGTCAACTACCGTTGCCATAATCACCACGCTTGGCAGGCGGGTTGGCGAGCGCAGTGCGGGATGTTGATGCACGAAGATACGCTGCTGCCCATCTTCCGGAGGTATCCCTTAGCAGGCTCTTACTGCATGCCCATGGGCATAAGAAGAGGTGCCATAGGTTCCGTTTTTGTCTTAAAAAAGGGGTATAATATGACTTTTAATTTCAATTAATATCTTTTTTATGGCAGTGCCATGCAAATCTGCAGTTCGCAAGTCAATTGTCATATTATTTATTTAACATTATAATAATTTTAAGCTATTTATTTTATGCGATTAAAGAGTAATAAGTTGACGTAGTACGGACATGTTATGCGGAGGGATGAATCCCATGTTACGAAACGGGTGATAAATATGAATGTGGACGAATATGTGAGCAGAGGTAGACCAAAGAAAAGATGGACGGATTGTGTGAAAGATGACATGAGCGGTAAAAGAGTGAATATCGAGTTGACGTCTGATAGAGAAGAATGGAAGAAGAGAACATGCTGTGCCGATCCCACGTAATGTGGGATAAGCAGGGAAATGATGACAATTTTATGCTATTAACTAAAAAAACTTTTTTCTACTGTAGCAAGCCATGGGCGTCAATAAGTGTGAATGACGCGCGAGCCTCCTTGGGCGGGCCCCCCGAGTGGGACCCCGTGCGGGCCCCCCGAGCGGGCCCCCCGAGCCGGTTTCCATAATTTCACTTAATTTAACCGCACTTCTTCATCTTCAACTCAGCCGTAGGATCACTGTCCACGGCTGGACATAGACCTCCCATGGATCTCCAAGTTCATGTGGGGGTTGATGACAGTATGTCATGCACGCCACGCTGATAATATACACGGAAAGACGCGGCTAACGCGGCTGCCCATCTTCGGGGCGAATCCCTTGGCAGATTCTTACTGCATCCACGGTCAAGAGAGGAGAGGCAACGTTCTATTGCCGGCACCTTCTTCTAGGTTACAAAATCTTTTTCCGATAGTTATCTTTCTGGAACAAACATCTAGGTAGGAACTTGATGGTAGGGACGACCTGATGAGGTCTCCAGGTCGGCGGTGGATGCAGGCCGCTTCCAGCCGCAACACCTGGAGGTCCATGTCCCTCATGTGTGGCCTGTGACCAGCAGTGGACGTCCTACGGCTGAAATGATGGTGATGATTGATGACTTGTACCTATTCGTTTGCAATCGCTACGTTTTACAAGTCAATACCTCGTGCGTGCTATATTTATTTAAGTATGCATGTGCACACATAACACGTACTTAAACGGTGAAGGAAACAACGTGAGGAAACCCGCGGTAATAGTTAGCTTGAGACGTATTGACCTTATTAACACATATTTAACCGGGTATTTATCGCGCTATTTACCTTTATTATTGCCCGACGTTAAAAATACCCGGTTAAATATGTGTTAATAATGTGTCGTGATCGCGAAAGTTTAAAAAAGACGTATTGACCTGTTCTTTCCTCTCACTAATAGCTGACTAAGCTGAGAGGCTGGTATAGGCAAGCCGGGCAAGCCTAATCCATCAAACAATGTCCGAGGCAGCTTCTTGTACAGAATTATTACCAGTTGCTAATGCTCTATAAATCATCTATAATAGAAACAAAGGCCTTACTACTACTGTATTTAGCACGGAATTCTAAAACAGAACTATTTTCACTCGGGAATTTCTAATATTGCTTTTCTGATACCATCAGTCAGCTAACTAGGCCGCGGGTTTCCTTACGATATTTTCCTTCCAAAAATCCATTGTTACAGCGCAGAAGGTGTAAATAAATATGTTTAAAATTCTAGGAGCTCAGTTCAAAACGGAATAAGGACTCGACAAAGGGAAAAATCGAAAGAATCCTAGTAATTTTACATTGCACTTAAAGTAATGGCTTATTCGTTTGAGAGCTTAATGCTGCTAACTCCGGATATTTTAATTCGGCCTTTTTCCTATTCGGATATGATGATTGTCGAATGTGTCGGAAATCAAGCCGGAAGTTATAATCGAATCCGCTGCTTTTATTTTTTTATTTTGGGCCACCAACAAAAAAATAAAAAATTATATAATATTCAATACTTACACAGAAATGCGATTTAAAACATTAGGTGCTCCTCCAATATATTTATTATATATTTGCGGTTGTTTATTGTTCCCAAATAAATAACAAATCGGCCATGTGCGAGTTGGACTCGCGCCCAAAGGGTTCCGTACTTGGCAAATCAACTTAAATATTCTGTGAATATTTCAAGCGTCTACCTGTTGCCATTATTAATATCGAGCGATATCAAAAAATGGCAAAAAACACACGTTTGTTGTATCGGAGTCCTCCTCGAATATTTGTTTTATTTTAATTTAATTATTTATTTTTAAAGTGAGTATATCATGCTTCTACCTGTTGTCGTTATTGATATAAAAAAAATCACATTTACGGTATGGGAGCCCCCTTAAATATTTATTTAATTCTGTTTTTTGTATTTGTTGTTATAACGACAACAGCGGCAACACTTAATACATCATCTGTGAAAATTTTAACTGTCTAGCTATCACATCTAGAGACAGACAGACGGACAACAGAGTCTTAGTAATAGGGTCCTATTTTTACCCTTTTGGTACGGAACCCTAAAAATGCATTAAAAACTCAAGCCTTATTCGGTTAATTTCTGAAGCCGAATCCTAACCTACGAGTGTCCCATCTCTACCAAAATACATTTTTGAGCGGCTGTTAAACGAGCTTTACTGCTCATCTCACTTCCATTCCATATTGTTCTATCTCGAGGCAGAATTAAACCTGTTTTAACTTTCATGGGGTTGCTAAGTTTAGTGCTAGTAAAGTTTTATTGGCGGTTTAACTGCGTCTATTTCGGAATGCCGCGGGGTGCCGGCAGTAGATTGTTGCCCCTCCTCTCATGCCCGTGGATGCAGTAAGAGCCTGCTAAGGGACACCGCCGGAAGATAGGCAGCAGCGTCTTTCCGTGTATCAACATCCTGTACTGCGCTCGCCAACCCGCCTGCCAAGTGTGGCGAGTATGGCAACTACCCCTCGTGAAGATCCATGAGGGAGGCCTGTGTTCTGTAGTGGACGTATTACAGCTGAAATTAATGATGAATGTGAATACGACTTATAGAGGTAATGTTACATTATGTTAAACATCACCTTTGTTCCACAGGTGTTGGACGACCCTGCAGAAGACCAGCTGTACCTGGTCTTTCAGCTTCTGGAAGGAGGTCCCGTCATCGACATCCCCACCGAGAATCCCCTGAGCGAAGACGTAGCCAGGAGGTACTTCCGGGACGTTCTACTGGGCGTGGAGTACTGTGAGTAGACCAGTAGACCAGGATACTAGTGCAGAAAAGATAACCGAGTAATAGTCTCCAGCAACCCTTGCCGTAGGATACCAGCATCCCAGGCAGTAGAATGTTGCCTCTCATGCCCGTGGATGCAGTAAGAATCTGCCAAGGGATAATTCCGGGAGATAAGCAGCAGCGTCTTTCCGTGTATCAATAAGCGGCACAGCGCTCGCCAACCCGCCTGCGAAGCGTGGTTAGTATAGCAAAAACCCCTCGTGATCAGTACTTAGTGATCAGTGAAGGAGGCCTTTGTCCAGCAGTGGACAAGACCATCTGTACCTGGTCTTCCAGCTGCTGGAAGGAGGTCCTATCATCGACACATCGACCGAAAGCCCGCAGAGCGAAGACGTATCCAGGAGGTACTTCCGGGACGTTCTAATGGGCGTGGAGTACTGTGAGTAGACCAGTAGACCGAGGCGAGTATTCACTCGCCTCGGTCTACTGGCAGATGGATGTAAGAACAGAGGTAGACCAAAACATTTTTTTTTGTAAATCACGAGATAAGTCGAAGGCCCACCTGATGTTAAGCGATAACCTCTTCCTCTTCACTTAGCACGTGACCAACGCTGCATTGCATTGCGCCCGTCACCCTGAGACATAGAATTCTAAGGTCCCATGTGCCCGTAATGTCCCCGGCCCCCTTACTCTTCAAACCGGACCACAGCAATGCAGAGACTGCTTGTCAGTCATCTAGTATCCATAACACAAGCTCTGCCTAGCTTGGGACTAAATGCTGTGTGGTATTGTCCTGCATTTTTATTTTTACTAGCTTTTGCCCGCGACTTCGTCCGCGTGGAAGTCATAAAACGTAAAATCCCCTTTTTCACCCAGAGCCACTTTGATTCGAAAATATAAAACCCATTTATTCCCTATCCCGTGGGAATTTCGAAAAATCCCTTCTTATTGCACCTCTAGGATACTCAAGGTGTGCCAAATTTCAAGTCTTTAGGCCCAGTGGTTTAGGCTCTGCGTTGATATATCAGTCAGTCAGTCAGTGAGTCAGTCAGGACTTTGAATTTTATAATATAGATTAACCTATTTCGTCCTACTGCTGGGAAAAGCCATACCCCAAGCATAGCCCTCGACGGCTTTACTTAAAAAAAAACATGTAACCCCCCACACTTTACCTAGACTCTAAGGCTACCTAATTTTTTTTGTAATGTGTTCTCTCAGTTTTGCAATCTAGACCATGCCCTTTCATCTGATACCACACTTGAGTATATTTGAAAACATTCGATTGTTCACCCCTACTTTTAACCCCTATATCTCATGAATGGCTCGACCGATTTTTGTACAACTTTCAGTTTTGCATTCAACTCATCATTTTATTTGATTTCAAACTCGGATATATTTGGAAACATTCAGTTATTCATCCCCTGCTTTTAAATAAAAAAAACTGCATGCAAATCAGTTTACTCGTTTAAGAGCTACGGTGCCACAGACAGACACACTGACACACATTACATAGCGGTCAAAATTATAACATTCATCTTTTTTGTTTTTGTTAAATAAAATTGACTAGCCCGCAACCTCCCAACAGAAAGTCCGATCCCCTCCCACGAAACCGACACAACTCTAATATACAGTTAAGGAAATAAACTTCTTTCTCCCGAAAGTGCCCTAATTAGATCCTACAAAAAGTTACCAAATGTAAAGTAGCGAAGTGCCTTAGTCCGGAATTACGGGAACACAAAGAAATGGGCCTTTTTCCTTATGAGTTCTTGTTCTTTATATTTCTGTAAAAAGGTCCTTTTGAGCGCCTTTTGAGTTAACAAGTGGGTTGATAATTTTATGCGACTTAATTCAAATATAAGCTAATCAGCCGGTAGTAGTTGCCTCTCCTCTTTCGCCCGTGGTTTTATAAGATACGATAAAAACCGTTTATTTGATTTTAAAATAACAATAGAACTCCAAAATCATGAGGGCTTGTTGCCATACTCGCCACACTGCTTGGCAGGGAGTTGCAGAGCAGTACGGGATGTTAATACATGTAAATACGCTGCTGCCAAATTTCTGGAGATGGACTTTTTGGAGATGGATGGGGAGCTAGCTATAGCTAGGGGAGGCCTATTTCCAATGGCAGATTCTTACTACATCCACTGGCAAAAGAGGAAAGGCAACATGCTAACTGCTAACATTCTAAAAACAAAAACCGAAATACCTACATAATAATTATATGCCGTGAAATCCTTTCCAATAAAGTGGTAAACCCGCGAGCAAACAGTCACTGAAAAGTATGAGTTTGTATTAAATACAGTGCTGTGATGAAATTTTTCTTTGAGTAAAACAGAACCGTATTGATATTTGTCCAGGCTGGTTATGTCCGAGCTGGCTATAAAACGATGTCCATAAATCCCTAGCATAGGGGAGACCGGGGAAGAACGGAACAATTTTGCAGTTTTCTCGTAATAACTGAGTTTTAGTATTAGTCGGTGTAAGTTTGCCGAACTCGCAGACGAGCGCAGATGGTTAAATAAACGACTGAGATGCTGGAGGTTGCGGGTTCGCTTCCTGCCAAGCGGACAAAATGTTCGCTTTATCTGCAGATATTTCTCTTGGGTTTATGTGTCATAAATATGTATGTATTTACAAAATAAAGTATTCTAACAACCACCTGATTTATTTATTTTGTATTGTATTTATTGATCTATTCAGAAAACTTGTATGAGCTTACAGATAGCTCCAAGGCGCCCAGACACTAGGCTAAGATAAAAAATACATATATGTATACTGACACCCATAACACAAGCCCTTGTAGATTTATTACATAAACACATTTTAATACACATACAAGCAAGAACTTTAAAATAAACACAGTTAAAAAGTTGTTCAAACTTTGAGACTAATTTTGCGCCAACAACTAGCTTCGCCCAAAACCTGTCTGCACAGGTGAGCTCAATGGAGGTGAAGTGAGGTTCAAAATGGATCTTTAGAGCAGCCATGCGGCAAACACAGTTTTTAAACTAATCAGTTTAAACGTCACATCTAACACATTTCAGCCGAAACAGTCAGTGAACTGAGACCTCACTCATGAGTCTCCATGAGGGGCCTTACTCACCACGCTTGGCAGGCGGGTTGGTGAGCGCAGTACGGGATGTTGATACACGGAAAGACGCTGCTGCCCATTTTCTGGGGTTATCCCTTATGCTCTTACCGCATCCACGGGCATGAGAGGAGGGGTAACATTCTACTGCCGGCAACCCAAAGCTAATAAGTCATCTATATTAGATGTGAAACCGTGTTGGCCGAGTGGTATGTACACCCGACTTTCAATCCGAAGGTCGTGGGTTCGATACCGGCCGTGAACTAATGGATTTTTCTTTCTTGAAAAATGTATACACACTTAACACGTGCTTTAACGGTGAAGGAAACATCTTGAGGAAACCCGCGGCTTAGTTCAGCTTTAGACGTATTGACATGTTCTTTCCTCTGACTAATAGCTGACTAAGCTGAGAGGACAGTATAGGTGCTGCGCAGCACTTTAGAGTAGCCTTATCCATCTAACAATGTCCCAGGCACTGCAGTGTCCCGTACAGCATAATTACCAGTTGCTGACGCTGTATAAATTATCAAAGGCCTTACTTTTATTTAAGAATTATAATAATTATAATTATAAAAGTTGTGTTACTTTCCCTGGTCTCCCCTATGCCATACGGCCCTCCGTGCGTACAAACACTGGATATTGTGGAATTTTTAACGAACCCCCGCCGTGATTGTGTAGGTAAATATTAGATGCGGGGAAATGTTCAAGCTGCGAAATAAATGGTGAAGGAAATGCTGCAATTTTTTGATATACTCGTTCGTGTTAGTAATACGCCAATATTATCCAGGGCTGACCTGGATAGGATTGATGCAGGTACGTGAAATATGGCACAAACATGGAGGCCTGTACACAGCAGTAGGTGGAGCTGGGCTGCAGCCATAAAACATCCACTGATGAACACAGGCCTCCCTCATGGATCTCCACGAGGGGTAGTTGCCATTCTCACCACGCTTGGCAGGCGGGTTGGTGAGCGCAGTATGGGATGTTGATACACGGATAGACGCTGCTGCCCATCTTCCGGAGGTGTCCCTTAGCAGGCTCTTACTGCATCCATGGGCATGAGAGGAGAGGTATCATTCTACTGCCGGCACCCCACGGCTGCGAATGATGATTCAGATTAATTTATTGAGAAACGGGTTACATACAGATGTCAAAAATATAAATAGTCCTTCCTTAATCAACTTTACTTACAGCTTGCCATTCAATAAATTGTTTAAAATTAAAGTAAGTTTACCTAAGCCAATCAATTAACAACCAATACAAAACAAATAAGTCAATAGTATTACAAAATATTTCAATTACGAGTAGCTTTATATTTATCATTCAAACAATTAATTAACGCGTAATAATATGCGTTTTCTAAGAGTAGCTGCTTTACTTTAAACTTAAAGAAATGATATACATATGTTAGTATCAAATAACTTAAAGTCTTACTTAACAAAAATGTACCTAAATGCGATAGTAATTTTAATTTCCAATATGTGGATATCAGCGATATCAGCGTATTTCTGTAAACATTGTAAAACCATTGGTAGACACAATCGCACCTGAGCTAGCTTTTATATTTAATGAATGCATTGACAGTGGCGTATTTCCTGATCTAATGAAACACAGTAAAATAATACTTTTATTTACATAGGTTCTAAGTCGGACTCCACTAACTTTAGGCCGATATCAGTACTGCCGACATTAAGTAAAATTTTTAAAAAGCTTAATTTAAATCAGCTTGGTATCTTAGCACTATAACGACAACAATTTGCTTCACTGCAAGCAATTTGGCATTACACGCGGTAGTTCTACTACTGATGCCAGTATAGAGTTAATCTGGCATATCTATGATGCGTGCCGTGGGGTGCCGCCAGTAGAATGATACCCCTCCTCTCATGCCCATGGATGCAGTAAGAGCCTGCTAAGGGATACCTTCGGAAGATAGGCAGCAGCGTCTATCCGTGTATCAACATCCCATACTGCGCTCACCAACCCGCCTGCCAAGCGTGGTGAGTATGGCAACTACCCCTCATGGAGATCCATGAGGGAGGCCTGTGTTCATCAGTGGACGTTTTATGGCTGAAATGATGATGATGCTTGGGAGAAGTCTCAAGATGCTTTAGGTGTTTTTTGCGACCTTTCAAAAGCATTTGACTGTGTACATCATAAAATATTGATCGGGAAATTGCGCCAGTACGGTGTTAGAGATATCTTTTTGGATCTATTTACTTCTTATCTCAGTAACAGGATACAAAGAGTTGATGTTAATGGAAAACGTTCTTCGGGATCTGTAGTTACAATGGGTGTACCGCAGGGATCAATTCTTGGACCTTTTATATTTATAATTTACATAAATGATCTACCTCATCTTGTCAAAAACAATCATGAGATTGTATTGTTTGCTGATGACACTTCACTTTTGTTCAAAATGAAACGACGTACCACCGATTATGATGAGGTGAATAATGCAATCTCAAAAGTTGTTAATTGGTTTAATGTCAATAACCAATTACTTAATGAAAATAAAACAAAATGCATTAGATTTACTCTCCCTAATGTAAAACAGGCTGATGCCAACATTTAATTGAAAGGCGAAAGTTTAAACCTTGTAGAAAAAACTAAATTTTTAGGCATAACTTTAGACAATAAGCTTCAATGGGGCACACACATAGAACAACTATCGGGTAGGCTTAGTTCTGCAGCATATGCAGTCAAAAAAATCCGCCTTCTTACAGACGTAGATACCGCTAGACTTGTGAACTTCAGCTATTTCCACAGCATTATGTCTTATGGCTTACTGCTGTGGGGATGCGCTGTAGATATAGATACCGTATTTGTGCTGCAGAAGAGTGCTATTCGTTCTATCTACAATATGGGTCCCAGAGAATCACTACGCACTAACTATAAAGAAATAAATATAATAACGGTAGCTTGTCAATATATTTATGAGAACCCGTTGTACACCCATAAAAATATTGCTTCTTTTAAGAAGAACAGCGACAATCACAATGTAAATACAAGAAATAAGAATAAACTCGCTGTGCCCACTGCTAGGCTCCATAAGGTTGACATATCTTTTAAAGGGCAATGTATACGCTTCTACAACAAACTCCCAAGTGAGTTGCAGAAGTTATCATTGAATAAATTCAAAAACATTATCAAACGCAATCTGTGCTATAAAGCTTATTATAAAATATCAGTCTGATATCAGATTATCTAGAGGACAAAACCACGTGGGACGGAATCTGCTCCAACTCCGTCAAACGTAACATAAGACAAAATAAAATTGTTAAATGATGACTATAACAACAGAGTTAGGTTCTTCTGTTCACTTCTTTTCCTAAATCGCGTGTCATCTGAAGTGAACAGATTCAATTATGTGCTTTATTTTAGTCATTTTTGTTGTTTTATTTTGTAATTTGTGACGCGTCAATAAGGTCCATGCGGCCGCACTGAATAAAGTATTTTTTGATTCTTGATTCTCAGTGTGAAATCGCTCGTCAATGTGGTGCTGTGGAGCAGTAGAATGTTGCCTCTCCTCTCTTGCCCATGGATGTATTAAGAACCTGCCAAGCGATAAACGCCAGAAGATGGGCAGCAGCGTCTTTCTGTGTATCAACATAACGTACTGCGCTCGCCAACCCGCCTGCCAAGCGTGGTGAGCATGACAACTACCTCTCATGGAGATCCATGAGGAAAGCCTGTGTTCAATAGTGTGACGTTTTACGGCTGAAATGATGATGATGAAGAAATAGTGTTCGTGAATCGCCCCTGTTTCACAGCCTGAGTCCCTCCCTGCCCCGTCCACATTTGTTCCCGCCGCACGACTGAATAAATAACCTCCAATTTGCTTCTGCTTGCTTCATTATGTATTTATTTTGTGCTCTCGGTAAACCTTCGTGTTTGTATTGCTATTTATGTGTATTACGCGACATAAGCGGGCCGTCCACTAAGAATAATAAAATTAGGTTCATTGTTTATAAACATAATATTTTAGATTTCATTAATCCCTAAACTAGGACAACCTGTATGTTGGGAACCTCCTTCTATTTGATACAGAGCAAAGCAAAAATATTAATAATAACCTAATATTATTATGAAAGATTCACATCTTGACGCGGCACATTAATGACTCTCATACTTTCCATTTTATGCTTTGAGGCGAGCGATCCAGAAATAGGGCTCTTACTCGCCCCTGTTTTACAGTCCGAGTCCCTCCCTTTCTCGTCCACATTTGTTCCCGCCGCACTACTTAATAAATAACGTCCAATCTGCTTGCTCCGTTATGTATTTTTATTGTATTCCTGTTAGTAAACCTATGTATGTGTCCGCCGTTCCTAGTAGTCTTACCGAGCCTTGGTCTGACTTGTTTAGTTTGGTTTGACTGCCTCCGTTGCTCAGTTGGTCTTATATTCGACTGATACGCAGGAGGTAGCGGGATCGATTCCCGCCACTGGATAAATGATTGTGTTCTGCAGATATTTGTCCTGGGTCTGGGTATTTTTCTGTTTTTTTTGTAAAAAAGTTAATGAATTATATTATTTTTCCACATTATTTATTGCTAAACTCATAAAAATACATTTTATACTATAAAGAAATATAAAAACAAAGACTCTTCAGTAAGAAAATATCAAAACAGTGAATCTGCAGGTCTGCAGGGAGAGGAACACGTGCCGAGGCCAGGAGTACTGCCTTTTGGATCTGGTTCTTTTCTTTTCTTTGGAACTGCCTAGTGAAAGTCTCTCGAGATCGAGACACATCGCTATGAGTCCGTTAACGGAAACGACTATCGGAACAATAGTCACTGAGTCAACATCCCACATGGTGGCAATCTCGTGGGAACAAAATATTTGCTTATATTTCTCGGCGTTGGCGAGATTGACATGATGTGAAATGGTGACATCAACGAGTATTGCCTTCCGCTCAAAACGATCTATCCGAACGATATCAGGCTTATTCGCCAGAATAGTTCTATCCGTAAAGAATACTTAGAATACTTGGCAAGTCTACTGGGAACGGCTGCTTGCCATTTATACTTATATTATTATTGTATTGCCTGTTTTCTTTAATATTTTCCATTCGACGTATTTGTTCAACATATTTGTTTGAGTGTAACATTTGTTTTTACGATTATTTGCGATATTCTAATTATTTTTATAGTTGCAATTTTATTTTTATTGTAAGTTTGATATTGCCAATTTCACCAAAAAGTTATTAAACTTGGATAAGCAAAACCTTTTCTAGAATATTTTTTAACTACGTGTCATTTTCTTTTAAATATGATTATGATCAATTTTATTCTTCACTCCTTTACCAAGTTACCTTACACTGAGTGCCTACTTATGTAAAGTTCAGCTCGTTTAGATATTTTTAAATGAATTAGGGTTTACTAGCACCCATAGTATCCTTTTAGCTTAGTCGGCTATACTCTCAAACATAAATTCAATTCAAACAGAAAAACAATGCTTCACCCATCACTTCTCGCAACCAACTTGCCAGTAACTCAGTGATAAGCATACATTCATTCCCCTTTGTAATTTATGGCCTCTTATCGAAAACTCAGCGGAAAAATCTAGAAAACCTTCTTCTTAGTCGTGCACTCTTGTCAGAGTGGTCGTGGCTGTCGACCACTCCCACCCCTGGGAGCGCTGCACGTCGAGCGAGGTCTCTCCATTTCTGATGGCTTTCAGCATAGCGAGCACACTGCACCGCCGTTAATTGTGTAACTTTTGTAATGAGGTCTATCCAGCGAGTATGAGACCGGCCGCGAGATATTTTGCCCTCTACGCGGCTTTTTACAAGTCTCTCTATAGGGTCGTCACTTCTGGAGATGTGCCCAAAGAATTTCAGGATAGCTTTATGAGGGCAGTGAGTTTACGCTAGTAATAATACTTCAATGTATGAGGGTTTTATTTATTTTACACAGTGTGAATCAAAATCAATTAAGTAATAAATAAAACCCAGAGTTTTTTGTATTTTCTCTTTTTTAAAAGTTAATAAATAAGTTGATAACCGGCCAGTAACACCGTCGTTTTCGCCCACAGTGCACTACCAAGGCATCGCCCACCGCGATATAAAGCCGGCTAACCTACTTCTCGGCGAGGCTGGGGTGCAGGTGGCGGACCTGGGGGCTGCGGGCGAGCTGGCTGCGAGGCTGTCCGGCGCTGTGGGCACGCCTGCCTTCAGAGCCCCCGAGGCCACCGCGTCCACTGACAACTACGGAGGAGAGGTGAGCAAAACCTGCTAGAGTTTTTGAAAGATTCTGTTAAGATGGCTATTGACTGGTGCTGTTGGCACTCCCGCCTTCATGGCTCCCGAGGATAACTATGTAGGAAAGGTGAGTTGTGCAGGTAGCTGCGGGTGAGCTGGCTGTCGGGCGCTGTGGGCACTCCTGCTCGTTCCCTCCGGAGCTCCCGCGGGGTGATTAACGGATGTCAAACGTATTTTTTTTGCTTTTATACAAATCAAAATAGACCATTGACAGCGATGATCGAAAGATTGTACACTATACAACGTGTATTATATATAACACGTGTACTAACCCGCAAGGGGGGGTTTCAGCCCATGAAAACAAGTAGTTTTAGAAGGAAAAAAATTTAAAATTCGTATTATTTAAAATTTTTATTTACAATTTTACTAATTTAATTGGATTTTATTTTTTTTTACTTTTCAATAAATAAAAAACCTATTTTAGGTTATATGTAATTTTATTTGTACCTGTACGGCAACTCTTTTCGCGAAGGTCAATGACCCTGTCAAGAATCAGCTGGTTTTTAGGTTGTCATTATCGTATAATCAGCTGTTGAAGTTAAAACTTTAGAGGTCTTTTCTTGAATGAAAAACACTGAAATAACGCCTTTATTTCATACTTGTGTTTGTCTATAAAAAAAATGTATAATATAAAAACATCTCAATATTAACATACATATAACCGGGTATTTATCGCGTAAGTCTTCCCGGGACCATGCTTGGTGCAATCCAAGCGAAACGTCGGTAAATAATAAAAGTAATTTACGTGATAAATACCCGGTTATATGTATGTTAAAAATGTGTTGTGATCGCGAAAGTTTAAAAAAATAAAAACATCTCAACAAACCAAACCTCCAGTTCTCAAAATAGTTTCATAAATTCTGGTGCGTATTTATATCTAAACTAGGGTTGTTGCGAATATCAGCATCAGCATCCGCTGATGATCAGCATTGATTTAAACATCAGCATCAGCATCCGCATTGATCGATGCTGATTTTCAATGCTGATGTTCGAGTCGCGACATGACCCGAAGAGGCGGGGCTTAAAGCGCATTTTTTTACAAATTAGGTAAACAAGTACAAACAACACACAAAGGGTGTTCCCTGTGCTACCCTTTGTATACTAAACCCTCAAAAAATGCAAGATTTTTCGAGACTCGGTTTCTATTTGAAGAACCACCTACATTAAGTAAATGTGGAACACTAAGTTTGCGAGCCCGACACACACTTGGCCAAAATCAGCATCAGCATCCGCTGATGTGTCAAAAAACCGCATCAGCAACACCCTGATCTAAACCTGCAATATCTCCCCCAGGCTGCAGACATCTGGTCTCTCGGCGTCACCCTCTTCGCGATGATCACGGGCCGTGTCCCCTGGGGTGGCAGCTCGTCCGTGGAGCTCCAGAGAAGAGTGCTGACGGACCCCCTGGTTTACCCCAAGGTTCAGCCGTCCAGACAGCTGCGGGAGCTGCTGGGAAGGATGCTGGATAAGGATCCTGTGAAGAGGATTACGCTGCAGGAGATAAAGGTGTGTATTCTTCTGAATACATGAGCTGGTAACTTTGTGAAAAATTTCGTAGGCTTTGCGGTTTTCAGGATATTGGATGTAATTGATAAAGTACTCCTTCATTTTAGTGGCTGAGTGATGTGTGCAGAGGAAGATTGCATTTATTGCTGTTCTAGAAACTAAACAAGATAATCAATGGTCAGCTTTTGCGACTAAATGGAGAGAATGGTAGAGGCTATTTTTGTCGCGGAATACGCAGACTACTGTCGTGGGGTGTCGACATTAGAATGTTGCCTCTCCTCTTCTCTTGCCCGTGGATACAGTAAGAATCTGCCAAGGGATACCTCTGGAAGATGGGCAACAGCATCTTTCCGTATATTTACATCGCCTAATGCACTCTGCCCGCCCGCCTGCCAAGCGTGGTGAGTATGGCAACTCATTCATGAGGGAAGCCTCTGTTCAGTTGTGGACGTTTTACGGCTGAAATGATGAAAACGATGAGATGAAAAGGCAGTTCTCGGAGTCGGCCACGAACGGTGCTCATGAAGAAGGGCCTCTAAATGGTCTACGAAACGTCAGCAAGATGATAATAAGTTAGGTACGTGGTGTAAGCCGTATTATATTTATTAAAAGATGTAAAGGCCTTACTAGTAAACACGGCTGGTCTCGCAGGTCCACGAGTGGGTGACCGCAGACGGGTCGGCGCCGCTGCCGTGCGAGCAGGACAACTGCCGGCTGGTGGAGGTCACGGACGAGGACATGGCGCGGGTGGTCACGTCCATCCCCAACCTGTCCACGCTCATACTCATCAAGACCATGCTGAAGAAGCATAGCTTTCAGGTACGAGTGTGACAAACTGTCAAAGAACGTCTCATGTAGGGCATGTTATTTTTTTGCTATGAGATTTTGTGTTACCACGCTGAGGCAATGTAGGCAACTATTCTTGTGCTAAATATAGAAATTTAAAAAAATAATAATAATAATAATGCTGGACACTTCACACAGCATCATATAGCCTCAAGCTCAGTAGAGCTTGTGTTATGGGTGCTAGATAATACATTATACTAAATAGATACTTAGATATTTTTATTATACCTCTATATACATCCAGAACACCCTGAACAAATATCTGCAAGTCAGATAACATTTGTCAATGAACAAGACATTTGTCCTGAGTCGAACCCGCAACCTCTTGCCTCGCAGGCGGACCTTCGCCCGCTGCACCACTGAGGTCGTCACATAGAATAATGTGAAACCACCCAACTACAGTACCAACTATTATAGGCGTAGTTAACGCTCGAGAAAGCAGTGCATCCACTTGCACCAACCAAGTAGTTCTTCAGGGCATGGCTCAGGTCACCACGTCCCACCCTTCCCCAATCTCTCCGCGGAGTCAAAGTGAAAGTGAAATAGTATTAATTCATTTTACGGGTTTTTGCGTTTTCACTTCACTTTGACTCCGAGGAGAGATTGGGGAAGAGAGGGACGTGGTGACCTGAGCCATGTCAATCTATCAAAAACCACTTAAAAATATAAATTTAAAAGAGAGATACGAGGCAAGCCTGTATCGCGGGAGACCTCATTACATAATTACAAACAAAGAGAACAGAATAACAACTATTACTATAGAATTAAAGTTTACGAAAAATAACAGTACAAGCAAGCGAAAATACAAACAATTTTAGTTCTCTGGGTAACAGTATGGTTAATTATTTATTTATTAAAACCTTAACAACATAATTTACCGTAATTATCAAGACGGGAGTAAGGTCTTGATTATTACGGTAAATTATGTTATATGTTGTTAAGGTTTTAATAAATAAATGATTGATTGATTGATTGAATTGATTGGGAGATTGGGAGGGGATGAATATAGGCGGAGGGAGGAATATATAGGATATAATAAATAAGTAAGCTTGGAATACCCATCGCAGAATGAAGGTCTTCAGTAGCATCGTAGTCTAGGGTGAATAAAGCTAAACTCGTTCGCTGCAAAAGGCTATTTTCCTCCAAGCGAAAGATTGAAGCTCGCTTAACTTATGAAAAACAGCTCTAAACATTGTTTTAAAGACATTTTATAAGAAGCAATTTTGGTAAATTGTGTCATGTCTAGTTTCCATGTATACAAACTGTAACAAAAACCCTAGAAATTCGACAGGGTTGTTGTGTTCCCTTGAAGAACTTTTGTTCTACGACTTTGTATATTTTGGAACTCTTCAACAAGAGGACCGATGATTGGAGCATGCACCTGTGCGAAGCAGGGGCGGGTCGCTCGTATAGCGTGCTTCACTACGCGTTTGACATTTGACCTTGAAATATGACACATGGTGTTGGGTATTTAAGACCAACTTCAGTCTGGCGTCTCGGCGTGGAGTGCCGGCAGTAGAATGTCTTGCCCGTGGGTCGGCAGTAGAATGTTGTCTCTCCTCTCTTGTCCATGGGTGCTGTAAGAATCTGCTAAGGGATACCTCCGGAAGATTGGCAGCAATGTCTTTACGTGTTCTATCAACACTCCGTACTGCGCTCGCCAACCCGCCTGCCTAGCGTGGTGAGTATGGCAACAACCCTTCATGGAGATCCATGATGGAGACCTATGTTCAGTAGTGGACGTTTTACTGCTGAAATGATGATGAACGATCACACCTGTTGTATTTGAGTATTTAAGACCGAGATCGGTCTGGCGAGCCATATTACTAAGCTTATCAAAACTCGTGGTCTTCTAGAACCCGTTCCTCCGGAGCCGCGAGGGCAGCACGGCGCGCCGCGACTCCGCCAGCCCGCGCGACGGCGCGGAGGAGCCGCGGGGGCGGCGGGGCGGGCTGCTGGCCAGGGCGGGCCGCTCCCTGTCCGCTCCCGGGAACTACATGACTGAGAGGTACGTTGAAGCTATTCCACCTGGAATTTTAGGGAACAGCACAACTCCAACTCAAACATCTTGACGGTTGGAAGACTTCTCTTGAGAACTATATTACTCAAACATTTCGGGGGTTCGAGTATTTCACTGTCCCAATTCCGCTCTTTTAACCACAAAAGATCTTCTTTGAGTCTCTAAAATTAATTAAAATGCGAGGGAGCACGACGCAACACCTTAAACCCTCAACTCAAATACCTGAGCTATGGTCACTGTGATAGCCTGCAAGATTATGAAGGTAAATTATGTTCCTTTCCACTACAGAAGACCATCTTAGAGTATTGAAAAATGGATTCACACATCACAACTGACTCTCTGTCATGACAGGCTGTATGTTTGCGTATGGAAACTATATTATGACTTAAGATTATCATAGATGCCGTAACCTAGATGAGGTTTCATGATCTGCATAAATTGTTTCTTTGTGTCTACGTAGGTAATCAAAATAATTCAACTAATGAATACCTAAATATTGTGTTTACAGGCAAGCATCATTCGACGTGGGCTTAGAATCTGTCCAAGAAGGGCGAGATCAAAGTCAGGACAACCTAACAATAACCGTGGAAAGCTCGGAGGACAGTCAAACTGCCACGAGTCAAAGTATCTGCGCGAGTCAAAGCGTCGTGGCAAGTCAAAGTGTCAGCACAGGTCATAGCGCCAGCAGTCAGAGCGTCAGCACAAGCACGAACAGTGCGAACAGCAGCAAATGCGTCAGCCGAAGTCACAGCGTCAGTGACAACCAATGCATCACTACCGATGTTCCAACCGTCAGCGAAAAACAGAGCTTGAGAAGTCATAACACTGTGAGCCTAAAAGGTGATACGCCCAGCGAAAATGGAAGAAAAAGTGTTAACAATAGCCACAGTTTCAGAATCACGAATGACAACACTAAAAATATTAGCACAAGTCAAAATGTCACCAAAGTGATGAGTACTAAGCAAGCAACGAAAACTGTTAGCACAAAACAAACCCCGATAAACAACAGCGCCAATCAGCGAAAAAATGTCAGTGGCAGCAACCAGACTAATAGTCAGAGTGTCAGCAAGAACGCACGCAAGCCTAGTCAGGAAGTCAGCGAGCGGTGATACGTTTGTAACGCGAATCTTTATTTCGTTGAGATTCGCGACTGGATAATCTTATTCGAAAATATATTGTAAAGCGTACTTAAAATACCTTTTTGGTAAATATAGGGTGTTTGGAAGGTCGATGCAAAGCCGTAAGGGGGGGTAGGTCACCTCGTTAGGCATCTATCTTGGCTAGATTACCTTAGTCCAATGTCGTCGAATTGTCAAGTTATCATAATATCCATGATTTTTGAAAAATATACTAAAATCACATGCTTATTCGTTCATAGTATTCAAACAGACAGTTAATAGTACCTTAAAATTAATTTTCGTCCTAGCTTAATGTGTATTCAATCGATAAACACCAATACAATCATCTGTATCCACATAACTGACTAATAATTAAACATTGATCAAAAATAAAAATACATATTAAAATAATGCTATTTAAAAAAAATCGACGACATTGGACTAAGGTAATCTAGCCAAATAGATTATGTCAAACGAGGTGCCCCCCCCCCCCTCCCTCCCTCACGGCTTTGCTTCGAACTTCCAAACACCCATACTTAAAAATTCGTGGTAAAAGAATTACTTAAAATTACTTAAAACTTGTGGTTAAATGACGCCACAATAATATTCAATATATTTTTTTTTAAATCAACTTAACCTTGCTAGTCTACGATGGTCTGTAAATATTTTTACATAAATTGTTCTGCATAATATAAAGAGTAGCTGCACTTTTATATACATATATATATACATATATTCCACATTTGTCTTAACTCGTTTTCTACAAACCTAACTAATGACTTTTTTTTCTGCGCAATTCAAAAAAAATATCTACAATATTTATAGTGGCAGCGATTATGAATATAGTCTTCTAACAAAAGAATTTTTAGCATTACCTAGGTATTAAGAATTACTTACAAAAGTTTGCTCAATGCTTGTTCGATATCTCACAATGTAGATAAATTAGCTTATAATATGAAAGCATTTTCATAAAATATAAAATTGTATAATTGAAAATATACTTAAAGTGTAACATTACTTTTCGTAAGGTATCTAATATATATTCAAATGTAACTAAATCTCTATGTAGTTAAATCGATTCGTTAATATTTATACATTTCATTCACTTATTGTATTCTTTTAAAGAGTATATGTGAAATTGAATTTATAGGATAGCTTTTTCCTGAAATCCCTCTAAATACCGGGCTGTAAATATTTTATATAAGCGAACGACCAATTTTCACTGTCAAAATAGCTTTATTTACATTTAATGCACCTAAGTAACGATGCGTGCAACATTTGGGCTTTGCAATGTTATATGTAAATAAAAATTTATAAAAAAAATCAAGTCGATACCTTACCCTAATTTTTATTATTAAATTTTTTTTTTTATATAATTTTATATTATTTATATGAAACATATATACTTTTACATAATTTATGGCATGTAAGTCATTTGACATTTTTTATTTTTTTACTTCTATTTTCCTGTCTAAATATTTTATTGCGTTCTGTGTTTCATTGTGCGATATTTTTATTATAACTTCCTCAAAATAAATACAAATTGCAGTAAGTATATTTTCACTCTTCAACCGATGGCTAAATATTTATTTCAAAACTAACATTGCAATGCACAAAAATTGTTTTAGCCTTTATGCATGAGAATAGTTAGCGTACAGGGTCCCTGATCACAAAATATTGCATTTTAATAGTTTAGTTTTTTATTAAATTTAAAATGTATTTTTATGTTCTTAATAGTTTATAGAACAACTGACGTTGTAAATTTAATATTGTATTTTAATATTTGACATAAAATTATTTTCAACACACTTGCTCGTAAAGTGAGCCTTATTACATCGATTTTAGAACCATAAACTGAACACACGCGTGCGTAATAATATTACACACTAGTGCGTAATAGAATTATCCCTACAAAGTAAAATTAGTACCTTACTGTAAGTTTTATGCGAATCAACAGAGCATTTTCAATTTAATCGCGTAATACAGTTATTTTCTTAAGTAACACCAAAGAGGTTTAATGCCGCTGAAAATCCATATATATATGTATATATATATTTGGAATAAATTAATGTGTACTAAGGACGTAAGTCCTAGTAAGGAATTAAGTAAAAAAAACATTTATTATTATCAAATTATTCATTTCACAATAATTTGTTATAAAATATTAAAATATTTGCATTTTATCACTTGTAATTATAATTTTCAAGAAGGCTGTATGTTTACTCACCTTGCACTGGGTGCGTTAAAAAAAAACTTGCGCGCCATTTCCCATATTCCATATTCAACTAAGAAAACTTAAGCTGTGATGCTTTAGTTTTCATATTTGGTTTTATCGTATTCGTCGCTGTGTGGTAAATTAATTTGTTTTTTCCTCGCAAGTGTGTTGAAAAACGTCGTATGACACGCGTGAGCATTGATCATTACACTCTCGGCTCCATTACGCGCTCGCCTTTGGCTCGGGCTGCAATCTCGCCTCGACTGTAATGACCAACATTGCACACATGTTTCATAATGTACTATTATGACGTGTTATAGTTTTATAAAACTAGAGTTTTAGGGTTGAATTTAGTTCTTAGTGTTTTTAAAACAATTATCTATGATATTTGTAATATTTTTTTAATTTAGTTGTTATTCTTTGCAAAGAGATCGGTCCAATATACATGGCCTTGAGTGTTGTGATAGAAGTATAGGAGGCGCTTTTAAATTATAGAAATTAAGAGTTAAAAATTTATTCATTCGATTTTTAATATTCGTATAGTCTGTAACTAGATTTTATAATATAAATATATATCTATATATTGTAATGAAAATCGATTTTGTGATTTTTAAAAAACGTGTCGATTTTTTATAAATTGGATTATACCTTAAACAATATATTAAGTCCTACCTAATGTATGAAAGACACTGAGTTTCTTGGTTAGATACTTATAGTTTCCTGTCTTTGAAAAAAAGAAGTTTCAAATAAAATATTTGTTTAACTATGATCAAAATAGCATAGGAAGCAATCTTTAGAAAAATGTCCATTACACAATTTTATTATTTGATGAGAATAAAACTTTGTTATAAGAATATAAGTTTTTTTAATTTTACATAGCAGGTTTTGTAGCTCTTACCTAATTAAAAAAAACCTGCTTTCTAACAAATTACACATAATTTCCTTTAATTTTAAACTTGGGTATATTTAAAAACCTTCCATTGTGTATTCCCACTTTCAACCCCCATATTTTCTAAACGTCTCATACTGATAAAGCATATTTAAGAGCCGCTAATAAAAAAAATCTTTCATATAAAAAATGCATTCAAATCGGTCCACTCGTTTAAGAGCTACGGTGCCACAGACATAATATGGGTAAGTATATATAAATAACGTACTGGATCGAACTGTCAGTCATATACAGTCGGCCAAAAATATGGTCTACCCTGGTCTACGGCTGAGGTGCATTTAAACGTCATGGAACAACAAGGTCGATTTTCCATTGCAATAATCTTATGACAGTGACTATTGCCCTCTCAATCATTTGTTTTATTTACGTCATGCCCTGGGTAGGTAAAGTTCGAATTCTTGCAGCTAACAAGACTCCACCACCTTGTCTAAGCATTATTTCAATGAATCGGCCAAAGTTACCTACTACAGGTTTCAGACGGACGCAAGATACGATAAGATGCTCAACGGCGGCTTAGCTAACTTTAAAGATACATCTCAATTTCCCACGAGGAATAAGTTGACTAGGTAAATGAAAAGCGATACACCACTTCTGTCAGCCCAACTACCCCAAAGGGGGTATTCGGAGCGACAATTGACACCCCCTGGGGTGCAAATTATTATAATTCAACGTTCGACAGGCACGACACATCCATCGCAGTGATTTCCCCCGAGCCTTGGGAACGAGGACTTGTTTTTGGATGTGGGTAGTTGAAAAAATAACGAGTCCTAATAGTTTCAAAAGTTAGGGCCACGTTTTGATAAATAACTCAATTGCAATTTTCAATACTTAGCCTTTATTAATCTTAAAACTAGTTTTACAATAAATTTACGTTTAATTGGTATGGTTGAGGCATAAGCACAACATCAGTGCTCTGACTGTTGTGCTAGGAGGAGGCACAGGCCTCCCAGACAACCAGTGCTCTGACTGTTGTGCTAGGAGGAGGCATAGGCCTCCCAGACAACTACAAAGTCCTCCATATGGCGCCCGCTGACTCTGAAGTCGTCTTCCCATCTTCGGTAGGGTCTTCCTCTCGTTCTTTTACCTTCTCTAGGATACCATTGTGTTATGTCTTTGGTCCATTTTTCTCTTTTACTCCTTATTAAATGACCAGCCCACTTCCATTTAAGTTTCATAATGGTATATGTTATATCAAGTAATTTAGTTATTTTCCTTATAATATTCTGATTAATCTTATCTTTCCTCTTAATATTTAGCATACTTATTTTTATACTGTGTTGGCACGTTTCTAATCTTCTAATGCTTTCCTTTGATAAAGGCCGGTATCCATAAGTCATCATTGATAAACAATTATTTAAATGTAGGTAATTAAATTGTTTCATCAAATTTACAATGACTAGGGGGCCGCCTGCATACAAACCGACGCGAAGAGCAAGCTTTGATATTTAATCCATAAAAAAATATAACCGTCTTCAAATGATAAAAAAGAATCATCAAAATCGGATTACCTACTCTGTAATGTACCTAAAGTAACTGGACTTGAAGTGCTGTTCGTGCATGCATAGGTACATAAACCAAAATATATGCGTCGAATTGTCGGTTAAAAAGCGCCAAAGCAGTATCCTCATTTAAAAAAAACTACTATTAATATGTAAAATCCAAACACCACTTCGAAAACGGTGTACAGACTTAATAGCACAGACAATTTAGAGGCATAAATCGGTTTCGTTCACCTGTATAGTGAAAATCTATGGTTATGAAGAGCAGTTTTGTTTGCAGTGATGTTTTTTTTCTGTTGAACTGTAAAAAAGTTGAAATCCCTGTCGTGAGCACCGCCAATGCGCCTCGGCTTAACATGTGACGCGTTATTCGAGGCCTCTAGAAGGTAGTAACAATTGACCTGACATACATGTTAGAACAAAAGAAAACCAAAAAAACACAAATTTCGAAAGGCTAATAAGATTTATTCAGTCTCATGAACATATTTACATTATTTACACAACTTATA
This sequence comes from Pasiphila rectangulata, assembly GCA_963082625.1. Taxonomy (NCBI): domain Eukaryota; kingdom Metazoa; phylum Arthropoda; class Insecta; order Lepidoptera; family Geometridae; genus Pasiphila; species Pasiphila rectangulata. Next base: position 15,758,426 of record OY720256.1, on the reverse strand, counting down.
CAGAGCTTAACTAAACTTAAGATAATTGACCCATTTACTTAAACTTAAAACTAACTTATACAACATCGTAGTCCTAACACATTGCCTATGGTCGTCATAATAATCATAGAGGCATAAATAAAATCTAGAAATTATATAAATCCGATATAATTTAGATAGATTAATGCAATATATCAAATCCCTGTACGGAAGCGATCTATCACGGCTAAAGGATGACTCACGCTAGACCGTGCCGTGCACGGACCGAGTCTGAGCAATTATTCCGAGCGTTGTCCATTGCTCGGCCGGCACTCGGTTGCCGCTCGGTATAGCGTGAGTGTGTCCATACAAAATATATGTACGTAATATCAGTTGACCGTGCTACGGCCGACATTTGGCTCAGACACGACACGGTCCAGCGTGAATCATCCTTAAGCTATCGGTAGATAGATTTATGTGTCTCTAAATTATCACCGAATGCAATTTAAGCCTTAACGGAAGATACATCAAAGTCCCTTGACATAGCCATTAATAATTTAACTTGTTTACCAAAGTAGTTGTTTGCTAATGGTCACATTTTGTCTTTTTGCTTGCCTATTTATTTAGAGGCGTGTTGAGTATGGCAACAATAAATGTGTTAAGTAATTGGAGATCAATGAGGCCTATTTCCAGCAGTGGACGTCCTACGGCTGATATGATGATTTAGAGGCCGGGTAAGCCTTTTATCAGTAAACATATAAGTAAAAGCATGGTTTTCCATTTACACGCCACAAAATATGAAAATATTATTTGGATTGTTTTAAGTTGTAAGTTATTCAATAAAATATGAAGACAGAATGTCATTAAGATGATAAGAATTCTATTAAGTCAACATGAAATATTACATACCTATACCTACATATTTTCAACTTGATCTTTGCATTGGTAACAAAGCCAGTTCGTTTGACTGATTGTTAAGTGTAGCAATCTATTATGGAGTTGGGTTCTTATTGTTAATTCCTGGAGTTAAAATAGTGTTCCATATAAAGAGGAAGTTTTAAATAGATTTGAGAATAAATAGAGAAGAACGTAATGTGAATTCCATTCTTCTAGAGGCTTTCAAAGCGTCTTTTTGGTTAAACCACATGTGACACAACGGAATTAACTTTATTTTTTGATTAGATTTTGAGACCATAAAGATAGAAAATCTATAAGACTTCTATTCTTAAAGTTTTGCGGCTTTGAAGGCGCCTTAAGAGTTATATCACTGTTACCTACAAGGAGAAATAATGTGTTGACATTGATTCGACAAATGTGACTACAACCTTAGAATATCAGAGGTACGTGGAAACTACTGCTGTCCCCTAACCCGGGTCCTGTCGTTGAACCGGATGCTGCAGTCCTGGACGGCCATGTTGGGCTGCAAGAAGTCTCGCAGGCTGCCGGCTGACGCGGGCCGGTCGAAGGGGTATCCCATGGAGCGTCTGTCGGGATACTTGCGGTCTCGGATGCCGCAGTACGAAGCGGCGTCGTTGCAGGTGCCTACTGTGTCTTGTTCAATCTGGGGGTTGAAAACAATATATTGATTACAAGTCTTCGTGATCAGATCGTTCGAGCACCGGTTAGCGCCATCTTCAAGTAGCCACAAGAGTTCTCCTGATCATTGTCTGAGGTGGCATTCAATAGCAATGACCTCTCTTATCGAGCAACACCATAGAGAGAAATTCACCCTATTTTGATTCAAGTTGGAGACCATATAGAACACCACCATCAGGAGAAACATCGGGAAGCCCTGCGCGGTTCTCTTCGGCACCAGCATCATTCAATCGCCACCGCAGATGTCGAACTGAGCCGCCGCAACAGTGCCAGGAAACTTACCCTATCGTCGTTCCAGTTGGGATACCTTATCGAGCAGCACCATAGAAGGAAATTCACCCTATTCTGGTTCAAGTTGGAGACCATATTGAGCAGCACCATCAGAGCAACTCACCCTATCGTCGTTCCAGTTGGAGACCATAACGAACAGCACCATCGGGTAGCCCTGCGCGGTTCCCTTCGGCACCAGCATGTGATGGGGCCAGCCGCAGCCGCAGAAGTCGAACTCCGCGGCCGCAGCCGTGCCAGGGTCGGCCGGCCGCGCGTCCTGGTTGCGGAACGTGCGCTCGTAGGGGATGGTGACGGAGGAGTCGAGGCTGCGTCGTCGGATCGTGTTGTTGCCTGGTTTTACTGCAAAGATGGTGCGGTTAATAAGAATTAACTAATTAATGAACAAATAATAGGTAATTATGGTAATATAACGTTTAGGTACTTGATATACAATACAAATACAAATCGTTTATTGCAGATTTTAATCCAAAGTCGTCAAATCCAACATAAATTAGTGATGCACTGTTTTTTCTGCGTTAGTTTAGCACTATATATCTTGCAGGAAATCAGTCCCTCTTCAAAAACTGTAATTATAACTGTACGACAATCAGAGAAGATTTCCAGTTTTACAGAGCTAAGTTATAAGTTTACGACAGTTTTATTAGCTCATCATAGGTTAAATATATAAAAAAAGAGACGTGTTCAATCAAACCCGCTTCTTTTCTATATCAGCAGATGGACACCACTCTATACAACATGAACGAATTACTTTATAAGGTAATATGAGTAGGTGCAATTAAAAGTTTTGGTTCCGAAAGCAGTTGTTTTTAATGCATTGAACGGTGTTAAATCACCACTATAGGTATTGCTGTGGGTATAGCATAATATTTTAGAATTGCTTTTAATATTGCATCAATATCACTGTCTGTATTTGCGTACCTTGGCATACCCCGAGATATGTTGGACTTTTGATTTAACGAAAGAAGTACCTTTACATAAAGCTCTTATTATGCATTATTACCTTAAGATAATTGAGTTAAGAATATAAAATGAAAACTATCCACTAACTTGGCTGCGAGAACTTGTCGAGCTCGATCATGAGTCTCCTCTGCTCGTCGAAGGGCAGCGCGGAGCCGTCCTCAGCCTGCGTGGGCGCAATGAAGATGCGTACTGTGCCCATCTGCGCTTGGCCGCTTGTGTTGTTCACTTCGATGCTGGAGAGAGCATAGCAGATTAGAATGGAATACCTTCACTCAGAGAAAGGACGTGATGTAGGTCAGGCTTGTGAGAAGTATAAAAAAAAGTCTTATTATCTTGGTAAAGGTAAAAAGAATATAGAGACTCAAAACCTTTGCTCATGGAAGAAGTTCTGATTATTTCTTAGGTGCGATGTTTTGGAGACTTCCTTTTGAAAGGAGTGCACTTTAGACTTAACGTCTTGACCTACAAAAAACAGCGTACAGCAAAATAGCGTCTCATCGACGGACGGCAAAGTCCTACGCGTGGTAAATAGTTTGAAGAAGGCATTAAGGCCCTTAGCTGATTCTTACTGCCTCCATGGGCAAGAGAGAAGAGGTGACAATCTACTGCTGGCACTCCACGGCAAGGATGGTGGTACTCACACATAGTTGAACTCGTCGTGCTGCAGATGCGTGAACCGCGCCAGCACGGAGCCGCGCGGCGTGAAGTCCATCCCGCGGCCCAGGTCCACCGTGCTCTGCTCCCACTGCGTGGCCAGCGCGTTGCTGCCCGCCGCGCCCTCGACGCTGATGCCGGAGACACGCACGCCGGGGAAGTCGAGCTGAAAGTGGCTTCATTGTACTGTGAGCGCTACATCAGCACATTCCATAGATAACCATAGCCACGTAATCTACACTCATCTACATCTATCTACAGGAATAGGCTCCGAAACTACTAAACCGATTTGAAAAATTCTTTCACCATTAGAATCCTAGAACTGATGAACATAGGCTATATTTTATCCCCGTATTCCAACTGGAACGGGAACTACGCGGGTTAAACCGCGGAGTGCGGCTAGTAGTATCATAAGATTAAACTATATCATGGTTCAGTTACCGTGCTTGCAGGATATTGAGGCAACTTGTTCTTGAACAGCTGGAACAGGTCGTCAATGTAGGAGTGCCAGCGGTAGAAGACAGGGTCTCGCATGGCGGTAGCGGAGTCTCCCATCACGCCGAATGGTTCCTAGGCGAATGGAAATAAGGTTGCTTTTAGTTAAACTATTTTAATCTCTGTAGGTCTACCATGAGTTTTCACAATCTATATTCGCTAGCGACTGTAGTTAAAAAATATATGAAAACTTGTACAGCGCCTCTAGCGGATAGTTTGGTTGATACTAAAATACGCAATAAATACTACAGCGACTGTAGTTTAGACTTCATTTGCTTAGAATTTGGTACGATGAGCTACAGATCTGACAGATATCATAGTAACGGACTTTTACTACTGTAGTAACGGCAGGCGATCTAACAGTGACAACTCATGGTAGACACACTGGTTCGTTGCAACTGTTGCAAGGAACGACTCATCAATGTATTTTGTAGTGGAATGAGCTTAGACAAGATTTATCTCGTCTAAGGGAATGAGCCGTTTTCGGTAAAAAACAGAAAAAAATGTTTTCTACTAAACCTTACAGATAGAGCTGGCAAGCGGCAAAAGATATATTGTGATTAATCACAATTGCTGTCATTGTCAAATTGTGTTTCATACCAGTAAATGAAAACTAACGCCATCTTTGAGGTTCAAGGGTAACTTTCGTTCGAAGTTTCTCTCGTTTTGCTAGTTTTATTTGTAACTTAATTTTATGCTTATGTTGGTACATTTCTAGCTTCGTGATGTCTGCCTGTTTTTTCCCCTCTGTTTTCTATTTATTACTCTCTTGTGTTTACCTAAATGTTTTAGCTGTTTCTTCATTAGTTTAATTTAGCACCGTAGTAAGCAGGTAATAAGCAGATCTTAGGCCGTACCAAAAGATGTAATTTATAAATTTATATCATTTAAAGCCAATGTCAAAAAATGTTTTATAAATGTTTAGAACAAAAAGCTACTTAGAATAGTCAATTAACAAAATAAAAACAAAACACATTTAAATTTAATAAAGCACATAATTGAATTCGTTCGTTTCTGAAAGCTTTTTCACGTGATTAATCCATGTTTTTCCATTACTCTTTTAATTATTGTTCTAGGCAGCCATGACAGTTGTAATAGACAAAAAAGTTCTCACCAAGTGCCTGTGATCAGGGTCGTGCGAATAGGAGATGAACACATGGCCCATGTTGTGCATGTCTCCGTAGTAGGGGCGGTTGGGGCTGAGGATGGACGACTCCATCATGTTGCCGAGGACGTCGATGCCTGTGTCCTCGGTGAGGGGGCGCTGGCGGCCGTTGGGCTGGAGAAAATAATCATGGGTGAATAATGCTCTTGCTTTTGGAAAGCTCATCAATTCTGCTTACAGGAAGTCAAGTTAAATCGATATTAGATCCTCGCCAGCAGGATATACGGAACCCGGCGATATATATTACACATCGTCCTTTGGAAAGAGACAATTGAGTTATTTCGGCTTCGTAGAGCGTTAACTCTGTCTGTCGCACGAAATACGAACAGTTCGCTATCTATTAGAAGCAGTGGAAACCATGATTATGATCACCATTTGCTTTTTTTGATAATTCTTTTACCAAAAATAATAAAAAAATAAAAGGTTGATGTGCAATATTTATCGCCAGGTGGTTTTTTATGGCTGCGAGGAACCTGTCGCACTAGATGACGTCACTCTGACGCTAAAGTTAAATAGATCTAGATCCTCACTAGCAGAACAGACATGTTCTTGATGGCTGTGAGGAACCTATCGCACAAAGTCAACAGCTTAAACACGTCACTCTTACAGTTAAATAGATCTACATCCTCACTAGCAGAACAGACATGTTCTTGATGGCTGTAAGGAACCTTTCGCACCAGGTCTTCAGCTTAAACACGTCGCTCCTAGAGTTAAATAGATCTAGATCCTCACCAGCAGAACAGACATGTTCTTGATGGCTGTAAGGAACCTGTCTCGCCATGTCTCCAGCTCGGAGACGTCGCTCTTGATCAGGTCCACGGGCCGGTCGATGTCGCGGATCGTGGTGTTTGCGAACCTGCAAATGAAAAGCATGAAAGATGTGGAAAAAAGTGCACGTGTTTATGAGAAGTAGACTACGATGCTACAGTGGTAATCACCTTGAAGCCAAGACCTGCGAGTTTAGCTTGAGGAAGTAGCTCTTAGCGATGGGCGTTAGGACGTCCTGGTAGCGTGCCACGTGACGAAGCTTATAGTAGACTAGAATTTGTTGACACCTCGTGATGTAGGGAATGGTAAATAGAGATTGTTACCTTGAAAGAAGCCAGGACCCAGAATCCAGCTTGGTGAAGGCGCCTGGAAGTCCTGTAAGTGTGCCATGTGACGGAACTCAGCTTGGAGTTGATAGTAGAACAGAATATTACTATTAATAATACCCTTCGTGATGTAGGGGATGTTAACGAGACTGTGTTACCTCGGAGGCCAGGATCTGCTGGCGACCTGGGAGTCCAGCTTGGGGAAGTAGCCCTCAGCGATGGGTGCCCGGAAGTCCTTGTAGCGTGCCACGCGACGGAGCCCGTTGCACATGCGCTCGCAGTTGTATCTGAGGGGAAGTCAAATTAGAACCAGAAAAGAAGTAATAAGGAAGAAAGACAATACTTTTATGTCTTTATATGTGTCCAAATGTGGTATACAGAACTGCTTAGAAGTTTTTTGCAGCTACGAGACCAACCCTTACTGCCCTGGTCTATAAATAAGGCGCTGAAATGTCTTCATTTCTCTTAAGTTTCTGCTAACCTGGCGATGATCTGCTGGTGCATATAGTAGAACAGCTCTCCCCTCCTGTCCTTGTTGACGATGGCTATGTCAGCGGCATCGAAGGGGTATACCAGATGCCAGTGCCAGTGGTGCAGGTTCATGCCAATGTCCTCACGGAAATAGGCGAGGCGCTGTTCTGGCTCCTGGACCGAGGCGGTGTAGTTGACGGGGATGGTGATTGGCATCTGAGGGACATAGGTATTTCGTAAATAGCCTTTCAAAATTGCAGTTGAACTTTTAAGTCAGCAAGAGTAAATAATAACAAGCTAAATTACAAGACCATACGGTCTGTAACTCTATAAATTTGGCCTGAAAGTCTTGCTATCGTATCTACCATATTCATCTCAGGGGTCTCATCAAAACCATCTCAGCCTTAGGACGTCCACTGCTGGACACCGGCCTCGCGCACTCCAAGAACTTATCATGCTGTTGTTGTTGTGGGTTGTTGCCATACTAACCACGCTCAGGCGGTTTGGCGAGCGCAGTACGCAAAGACGCTGCTGCCCATCTATCGGAGGTAACCCTTCGTAGGTTCTTACAGCATCTACGGCATTCTACTGCCAGCACTCCTCGGCAATTGGTTGTATGGGCTCTAAAGTTTAGAGCCTATACAACCACCTGTGGAGCTGTTCCTATCGTATTAAGGTCTGAAGCTTCCTTACCCTGGCTCCAGTGGGCGCGGTAGTAGCGAGATCGCGCGCGCGGCGGAAGACCTTGGGGTCCATGAACTTATCGGGGAACGTCTCCGCGAAGGTCGGGATGTTCAGACCCTTGGTGTCTGGCCTGGAATCGGCAGAAACTTTTTACATCTGCTGTTTTATAGGTATCATGGAATAGGCATAGAAAAAAATACATTTTCTAAAACTAACTAAGCCAAAAAGATTCCTTTTACACAAAGTTTCACCTCAACGCCTTTTTGTCGAATGGATGAACGAAACAATAGTACTTTCTTTCTTTTATCAAAATGCAGAAAAATATTGAATTAACTAGTTGAAATTATTGGTAAAATGTTTGACATTATCGTTAATCGCGCTCTTTTCACGGTAACAAACATTTTGATGGTTCTATAATAATTAATAACTGTCTGCAGTTATTACAGAAAAGCAAACACTAGTCTTATATTATATTATATGACTAACTTAACCACCGAGGTCATCAAAACAAATTGTAAAAGCAACAGTGGTGCATCTGGGCTCACCTGTGCAGAATACAGACGGACAGACAGTAGTTAAACATATACGGGTTGATGCGCAGCTGGCAGTACGAACACACAGACTGCAGGTCTTCCAGGTCCCGCATGCCTGGAGAAGAAACATTAATTTATATCACATGAAAGTGCTATTTTTGTAGTGGTGGCTCCGTGGTAATAGGATATGATAGAATGGGCTGCAGCATCCTGAGACTCACCACCAGTATTGCGACCTCACACTTAGGAAACCCTTCAAGAAAATGAAGACCCTTATTCAAGATTTCAAGCAACGATGTCCTGACGGGCTGAATCGAAATATTACTTATATATATATCACTTCTTTTTTTCTTCTTTAAATCCCGAAACAAGCTGGAGTGGAATCGACATGGGAAGCGCAAGCGTGGCCGGTCGCATGAAACTGACTTGGAGACGCTCAGACATCTCCGAAACAAAAAAAGGCACACGGGCTCATCTGGAGTGAAATGCAGTAGGTACCTACACAGTCTAAGACCGAAAAAGATGGCGAACAATTGTAGCTGCCCTTTATCCCGACGGACCTGATTCAGCATTGTGAGAGCACAATACATACACATAGGGAGCGCTGGTTTTCACTCTCTAACAAGTTCCTGGAAACGTTTAACACAACCCTCACCCATAAACACATCGATCAGCCTGCCCGCCATCTTGCGGTGTTTGGGCACGAAGAGTGAGAAGTTCTCATTGTAGGGCAGCTCCATAGGCTCCTGCAGGTTCGGCAGCGAGATGTTGCGGATGGGCACCGCGCGCCCCGCCGTGCCGCCGAACCGGTTCGACAGGGTGCTGGAGACAGCTTGGTACTTCTCCGGCTGGAAGGGAAACAAACAAATAAATATTAATAATAAAAATTCATAAACACCCCACTAGAACCCCGGCAGTAGTTACTTGACAGGCTCATACTGGATCCAAGGGCATGAAGGGCCCTCCCTTCATGCCCGTGGATAACATTCTACTGCTGGCACCACACGGCAAAGGTAGGTACATATTGATGTAGTTTAAATAGGTATTCGGCATTGACTTCCCTATTGTTTAAATGGCATGTCAAACTAATGAGACTTAGCGAATATTTGCTGAAAACATCCTGTATTGTGGTTTAGACAAACATTATTAGTTTCCTTCCGGGTAAATTGCAATCATAATGTGCCGTGGGGTGCCGGCAGTAGAATATTGCTCCTCCTCTCTTGACCGTAGATGTAGTAAGAATGTGCCAAGGGTTATCGCCCGAAGGGCAGCTGCGTCTTTCCGTGCATGATTCATCCACGGGCATGAGAAGAGGGGTAACATTCTACTGCCGACACCCCACGCCAAACTATAATATGTATTATATGCTGATATTATAAAGAAGAAAGATTTGTATTTTGTATGTTTGTAACGAATAAACTCAAAAACTACTTCACCGATTTTCAAAATTCTTTCACCATTAGAATGCTTCACTATCCTTGAGTAATATAGGCTATATTTTATCCCCATATTCCTACGGGAACGAGAACTACGCGGGTGAAACCACGGAGTGCGGCTAGCAAATAAATAAATTGATTAGAGTGGTACTCACGTAGTAATGGTCGGGTATCTGGAACACGGAGTTGTCGTCGCCCTTCTGCATGAAGCAGGGCTCCGTGGGACGGTCGAAGAAGAGGAGCAGGTTCTGCTTCACGTCAGTCATCTTGGACACTGCGGGAAAGACATTCGTTAATGCTGGACTGCTTATTAATCATAGCTATCATATTTTCTGGCACCCAAATTTAGATTTGTCACTAATCTCCCAATACCTTTTTAATATTTATTCCTAAAATAGTAGAGATATCAAAAAAACGTCCCAGTCGGCTATGTAAAATACCCCAAGTTAATTATTTTTTCAGAATTTAGTTTTTCCTTTGATGGCGTGATTATTACAAATGTCCTTGCTAAATTACAGCTTTCTAGGACTAAAAGACTTCTTTGTAAAGCCGCAGACAAACGGACAGACAGGCAGACAAAGTGAAACTATAAGGGTTCCTTGTTGTACTAGGGAACCCTAAAAGAGTATGGATGAACGCGCGTGAAAAATTATATCGCCAGAAGTAGTGTGAATATGATTTTGACAAGTGATAGAAATGTAGTATTCTTGTGAATGGAAGAAAAAATACATGTTGTGCCGACCCCACCTAGGTGTAGGACCCCAAATAACCTCTAGGTAATATGAAATAAAAAAAATGACCTTGGTGACTCCTAGTTCATAAAAAATACTGCACCCAAAACATATTATGCTAGGTTCTAGTTGATATGAGACCAGAAACTTAGAAAGTATGAATTATTAGTGATAAATATGTTATATTAATTGTTGTGGTTTCTAACAAAATAATAATATAAAAAAATATCATCATTATAATATCAACCCCAGGACGTCCACTGCTGGATAAAGGCCTCCCTCTTCGGTACTGCGGTTGGATTTCAAAGTATAACTATTAGACCTTGAAACCTCACCAACCCGCCTGCCAATCGTGGCGAGTATGGCAACAACCCCATTATATTACATAACCTTACCGCAAGATTTTCACGTTTCACAGTAAACTACGAGCCTAGCTCGAAATTAAATAAAATAATTGTTATTTTAATGTTGTAATTAAGCCGTGGGATACACGGCTCAACTGTGACGGTCCGGTTGAAACTCGCGTATTTAAAGGGACGTGCACACGGTGATAAGGACGCTAGCGACCAAATTGAACGTGTGCATATTTACAGGATGCGGTCAAAGTTATCGGGTTCCCGTGGAATGAGAATTGTGATATTCGTTTTTAACCGACTTCAAAAAGGAGGTTCACAATTCAACTTCATGTTTTTTTTTGTATGTTTGTGACGCGATAACTCCGCGCTGGGCAGCAGCGTCTTACTCGTACTCCGATTACTTTTTTTATGGTGACAGATCTACTACTTTAGAAACAAATACATATATTAAAAACGTGTTGGGAGATTAGTGAAAATTCTAAATTTGCGTTACCTACATAAAATATAATTGCTATGATTAATAAGCAGTCCAGCATTAACGAATGTCTTTCCCGCAGTGTACGAGGGTGGTCCGATAAGTCGTTAGCCTCATCGCCCGATGGCGCCACTATCGCAAGAGAAACTCATAATCGTATAGAACATTTTCGTAGACAGCTACTGTCAAAATTTCAGCCGAATCGGACTCGCAGTTTTGTTTTGGCCGCGTGTGGAACCTAAGTCCGCGGATTTTAGGAAAATGGAAAAAGAACAATATTGGTCGGTGATTCGATTCTTGTTTTTGAAAGTAAATCGCGCAGCCCAATCAAAGAGCGCTTGGATGCTGTCTACCTACGGTGACTGCTCTCCTTCGATGGCGACCGTCAAAAATTGGTTCAACGAGTTTCAACGTGGTCGCACATCGGTTTTTGATGAGCCGCGCCCAGGTGCCCCGAAAACGGCTACCACGGAGGATAACATCACAAAAATCCACGATCTCGTATTGGCAGACCGCCGATTGAAGGTGCGCGAGACAGTAGGCATTTCAAAAGACCACGTGGGTACATGTCCAGCATGAAACTTTGAGCATGAGAAAGCTGTCGCGCAATGGGTGCCGCGTTTGCTCACTCCGGACAACAAACAACATTTGGCGAAAAAAAAGTGCTTTTCCACAATAACAACGCACCATCCTCCATATTCGCCGTATTTGGCCCCGTGCAACTTCTTTTTGTTGATGAGCGCAGTATGGGACGTTGATACATGGAAAGACGCTGCTGCCCATCTTCCGGAGGTATCTCTTAGCAGGCTCTTACTGCATCCATGGGTACGAGAGGAGGGGAAACATTCTACTGCCGGCACCCCACGGCCAAATCATAATTGATGTCATTGTAATAAAATAGTTTGGTCCATGAAAATAGTAAAAGAAAATCAAGCAAACAAACTGAAACAAACTGAAAGAAAAACGCCATCTATAAGGTTCGAGGGAACTATTTTGAAACGCCTCATTAATTTTGTAGTTCGCCTACTCACCGCGAGAGGGCAATGTCAATGTCATTCTATAAATTGTATCTAGGACGATGATGTGGCCACGGAAATAACGAGGTTAGATCGATCCTCTCAAGGTTCTATTTTATTAAAGCGGTATCTTTCTTTTACAAGCTTTTATTTAGCTTGCCCTGTATGTTTAAGATAATTTATAAGATAGATAAGCTTTTACTTATCACATAAATTGTGTAATGACGTTTTATGTTGACATTAAACTTTAATTGAAAATGTTTATTTTATTATTTTTAGTAGGTACTATTTAAACGTTGTTTGTTAAAAAAAATTTTCTTCTTATAATAATATAATAATAAAACTCAACTCTCTGGAAAAAACCTTATTAAAGCTATAAATACTTACGCAATTCCTATTCTAACATATTCTTTCGGTATTTTAAAATGGACTAAAACAGATATTGAGAACATTGAAAGAACCACACGTACCACACTAACAAAACATAAACACTTACACCCTAAATCAGCTATAGAAAGACTCACTATCAAAAGACAAAATGGAGGTAGAGGAATGATAGACATTCACCATCTCTGGCTAAAACAAGTACATAACTTACACACCTTCTTCCATACAAAATCCCAAACTAGTCACATACATAAAACAATAGTTGACAACGATATTCACTACACACCACTTAACCTAACTAAAGCAATGCATACAGAAAACCTTATCACTGCCAACTTACAACTACAGAAGATAGAGAGTTGGAAGAAAAAAGTACTGCATGGACGCCATCCCCATGACATAGAACAAACACATATTGATAGTGAGGCATCAAACAAATGGTTAAAAATAGGTAGCCTATTCCCAGAGACAGAAGGATTTATAATAGCTATTCAAGATCAAATAATAAACACCAAGAACTATAGGAAATATATCATTAGAGATCCTTTAGCTTCAGACGACAAATGCCGCAGATGTCACGCTCAACCTGAAACCATACAACACATAACAGGAGCATGCGTAACACTGACACAGACAGATTACACACACAGACACAATCAAATAGCAAACATAATTCATCAAAGTTTAGCACACAAACACAACCTCATGCAAAATACTCAAACCCCCTATTACAAATACACACCAAATAACATATTAGAAAATACAACACACAAACTCTACTATGATCGCGCTATACTCACAGACCGTACCATACACTATAACAGACCAGACATAGTTTTGACAGATAAAATAAATAAGATCACCTTCCTCATTGACATTGCAGTGCCCAACACACACAACATACAGAAAACAATTACAGATAAAATTACAAAATACGTAGACCTGAAAGACGAAATAATCAGAATATGGAGACAAAATAAAGTATATATTGTACCTATAGTGCTCTCTTCCACAGGAGTGATACCAAAACAATTACATCGCAGTATAGAGATATTAGGATTAAACGCATTCATTTACACAACTCTACAAAAAGCAGCCATTCTCAATACGTGTAGAATAGTCAGAAAATTCATGGAGATAGACCCATCATCCACACCAATAAATTGAAACACCCAAATATACGGCTGCATTTACTTGGTTTTTGTAACCCGTAATGCAGTTTATACCAGTCAGACGACTGAGAAAAACAAATGTCCCGATAATAATAATAATAATAATTACACACAAACACAACCTCATGCAAAATACTCAAACCCCCTATTACAAATACACACCAAATAACATATTAGAAAATACAACACACAAACTCTACTATGATCGCGCTATACTCACAGACCGTACCATACACTATAACAGACCAGACATAGTTTTGACAGATAAAATAAATAAGATCACCTTCCTCATTGACATTGCAGTGCCCAACACACACAACATACAGAAAACAATTACAGATAAAATTACAAAATACGTAGACCTGAAAGACGAAATAATCAGAATATGGAGACAAAATAAAGTATATATTGTACCTATAGTGCTCTCTTCCACAGGAGTGATACCAAAACAATTACATCGCAGTATAGAGATATTAGGATTAAACGCATTCATTTACACAACTCTACAAAAAGCAGCCATTCTCAATACGTGTAGAATAGTCAGAAAATTCATGGAGATAGACCCATCATCCACACCAATAAATTGAAACACCCAAATATACGGCTGCATTTACTTGGTTTTTGTAACCCGTAATGCAGTTTATACCAGTCAGACGACTGAGAAAAACAAATGTCCCGATAATAATAATTATAATTTATTCCTTTTGAATTCCTGATTAATTATCAATATCATTCAATTCATGATTATATAGATAGGTAAGACGTTCATTCTCGACTGCAGAAACCCATACAAGTTTAGAAAATAAAAAATAATAATTGTCCAATAATGAAATTTTCAAGCTAAAACATACATAATAGAAACATTTCAATCATGAATTACGTAGGCGCTAGGCACTCACCTAAATGTATGTAGGTACACGCCACTTACCTACGTGTACACGTGTAGTCATCATCATCTCAGCCGTGGGATTGCTGTCCACGTCCACTGCTGGACATAGGGCTCCCTCAAACATCTCCAAGATCGTGAGGTGGTTGTTGCCATACTCACCAGGCTCTAAAATCTAAATCTTTGGACTTATTCAATAATTCCTAAGTCAACTACACATAATAATGCATACTTACCTAAAACAGTAACAGTACCTACCCACGTAACATGCTTCACAAGCTTTCCAAATAATGCTAATGAGTGAATTTCTCATTTGCGCCAAGTTCGTGCCCCAGTTAAACTGTCTAATCAGCATTAATTATCAGCTGATATGGGATAGGCCGACAGGTCGTCGTCATAGCTACATCGTCATCATCTTATTTATTTATTCATGAGGGGGTTAATGCCGTACTCACCAGGCTTGGCCGGGCGTGGGTTGGCGAGCGCAGTACGGGATGTTGTTACATAGAAAGACTACCTGCCTATATTCCCGAGGAATCCCGCCGCAGATTTTTACGGATATACGTGATGCACCACGGGCTGTCCAGGTAATTTTAAAATGATATCGTGTCTAGCGAATTTCGTTGCTGACTGTGCATTGCAGGTAATATAAAATTTGATTTTTATTGTCTACAACACTAGCTGACCCGCGCAACTTTGTCTGCGTCACTTAAGAGAGAGACAGGGTAAGAGAGAGTAGGTCGTGTGATACAATAGGCATGTTGACAGGGTATGGAAATCATTTTCTATTTAGTTCGTCAGTTATCTAATACAATAACTAAACTTCATCGTCAAAAGGGGTATCCAACATTTAAGGTTGAACGAGTCACCCATCTTTCCATAAATAAAAATAAAAAATAAATAATGCTCGACAAATTACACAGCATCATCTAGCCCCAAGCTAAGCAGAGCTTGTGTTATGGGTACTAGATGACTGATATACTTAATACATTATACTACATAGATAGATATTTTTATTATATATAGAAAAACACCCAGAACACCCTGAACAAATATCTGCAGATCGTACAGACATTTGTCCCGAGGCGGGAATCGAACCCGCAACCTCTTGCGTCGCAGGCGGACCTTCGCCCGCTGCGCCACAGAGGTCGTCAAAATATATTCGCCATACAAACGTGGAAGGGTAACTACTCCACTGTTTGACGTTGACCATCGAACACTAAGGATTATATCAATTTATCTCGCCATTATCTATGTTTGTATATACCCCAAACCGTAAAAAAAAGTATTTATTTAAAAAATACAAGCTTCTAAACTTTCGTATTTCAACACTGATTTTAGCCCAACTTTGGACGAAACTAAATAATATATGGAGAAAGAAAACTCAAAAATAAACGCCGCCGTTCCGGCATAGTTTAATTATTCAAAAGTTGAAATAAATGTTATTTTGAAAAGATTTACTCCTAGACTCAAGTTTTTCTATAATAAATAGCCCTTGTGCTAAAAGTATATTCACATATTTTTGCGCGGTCGTTTTAGGAATACCTAAATAATTGGGCATTTCATTCTAGCGCGCAGGTCACACACTATGTCAGGTCAGATGAGATAGCATATATTTAGGCCGCGCCCACTGACTGCCTCCGCGACTTGTTCAACCTTAAATATTTTTTCAGTAGTTCCCAGATTAGCGTGTTCAACCAAACAAACCAACTCTTCAGCTTTATGCTTAACTTTAGTATGGATTCGCCCATAACTTCGACCTTGCATGTTTTCGATTGGTTCATATACATGCAAACAATAAAAAATGCAAAGTTAATATGTATGTATACCTACTTATTAATTTTCATAAGGTCTAACTGCATAGGTATACCTATTTATAACGTCAGTGGCGCTATAAAAACCTAGGAACTTATTTTTAACCGCCCTTTCAAATATGAGGTGGTCCTATGTATTGTATCCAGATGGTAAAAAGAAACCCATTGTGACTCTATTTGTACCTCTGTCATAACTGATCATCTCAACCACTAACGATTAAATGAAATGTATTGTTTTAATAGGCCGTGGGGTGCCGGCAGTAGAATGTTACCCCTCCTCTCATGCCCGTGGATGCAGTAAGAGCCTGCTAATGGATACCTCCGGAAGATGGACAGCAGCATGTTTCCGTGTATCAACATCCCGTACTGCGCTCACCAACCCGCCTGCCAAGCGTGGTGAGCATGGCAACTACCCCTCATGGAGGGAGTTCCATGAGGGAGGCCTGAGTTCATCAGTGGACGGTTAATGGCTGAAATGATGATGATTGTTTTAAACCTTATTTACTAAATTAAAACAGTTTTACCTTTTTTAAATCGTAGGTGTCCTATTTTGCTTCAATATTTTGCCATGCCGTGGGGCTGCTAGCAGTAGAATGTTGACGGCCTCTTCTTTTGCCCGTGGATGCAGTAAGAATCTGCCATAGGATACCTCCGGGAGATGGACAGCAGCGTCTCTCCGTGTATCAATATCCCGAATTGCGCTCGCCAACCCGCATGCCAAGCGTAGTAAGTTGGCAACAACCCTTCATATTTATCGAAGTATGTAACACTCAACATAACGAGTGGGTAATTAGATGATCAGTAGGTACCTACTTATAGATCCATGATGACGGCTTTTTGTCCAGCAGTGAACTGTGAATCCCTGATTATGTCCTGGTTTATGTCCTACGGCTGAGATGATGAAGATGATCATGTACATATGTACTTATAATCTTTTTAAACTTTCGCGATCACGACACATTATTAACACATAATATTTAACCGGGTAGGTATTTATCGCGTTATTTACCTTTATTATTTGCCCGGGAAGACTGACACGTTGAGTCCACATGTCAGTCTTCCCGGGACCACGATGGGTGCAATCCTGTTGAAACGTCGGGCAATATTATAGGTATATAACGCGATAAATACCCGGTTAAATATGTGTTAATAATGTAGGTACATATAAGTTCCCACAAAGTCAAAGTCAATAAGTGTTATTCAATAGAGCAAAAAGCTACAGAAAGTCAATCTACAAAAGAAGATCAAGACACATTAATTTAATAAAGCACATTCGTAATTGATTCGTTCGCTTCAGATATATTTTTCTCCAAGTGAGGGAAAGAAGCAAACAAGAAACCTCTCTCTTTCACTACCTACCTGAAAAGAATGCACGTTGCACGAATGACACGAATCCGTTGCTTATAGTTATAAACCCATAAAAATCGATAGGAAATTTATTTAAATTTTTTTCATTCTAAAATGAACCTGCAGCGCTGTGCGGTAGTTTTAAATATGATTTATCTACAATTTCCAGTCATCCTGCCGAGCTAATTGAGTTCAGGTGAGGCTAGAGAGAAACGCTGGGAAGGTTGTTAGTTATTTATTACCTAAGTCCTGCTTTAGATGATCAAGTTATTTTCATGTTTAAATAAATAAATAAATAATGCTGGATAATTTACATAGCCCCATGCTAAGCAGAGCTTGTGTTATGGGTAACCAGATGACTGATATACCTAATACATTACACTACATAGATAGTTTTTGGAAAACCCCTGAACAAATATCTGCAGATCGTACAGACATTTTGTGGGTGTTTTAAGTCCCGAGGCGGGAACCCAACCCGCAACCTCTTGCGTCACAGGCGGTCCCAGCTGCGCCACAGAGGTCGTCATGTTTTGATTTTTGATCTCATAGGTATTTCTTATCTGATTGTTAATTTTAGTGATTGTTGATTTATGTTTATAGATACTTGTAGATATTACTCAGGTAC
This sequence comes from Pasiphila rectangulata, assembly GCA_963082625.1. Lineage (NCBI taxonomy): Eukaryota > Metazoa > Arthropoda > Insecta > Lepidoptera > Geometridae > Pasiphila > Pasiphila rectangulata. The sequence goes on along the minus strand of OY720256.1, from coordinate 15,740,280 downwards.
CTCAGAAAATTTACATAAATATACCTTTTAGTTTTCAATTTATTTGCTGTAACCATTTAAATTCTAGTCGATGAAAGCTATTGTGTAAGCTGTGGCACCTACCTAATTGTGGGAGCACATAGTCTGAAGGTTTTGTTAACAGAACGCTGGAGTTAAACTACCCTTATGTTTCAGAGATTGTAGACAGCTGTGACCTGCCTGTGCTACGTTACTGTAGTGTGCGCTCCCTTTCGCATGGTTGATCAAAGCTAAATAAGTCAAGAGCCTCCATCCGTTCTAGATGCGTGTTACAGCTTACCTATACATAACAGTAACATATCAAAGGAACACGACCTAGAAACCTAAGGTTTTTGGCTTGAAAAATTGTAAATTAGCGACCCGCTGCTTCGCACACACGGTACACCACCTACGGTTAAACCAATCATCGGTCATCTTGTATGAACAGTTAAAAAACATGATTTTATAAAGTCGCCCATTTATTACCTTGTATTGATTTATCAGGGAAGACAACCGACTTTCACCCAAAAGGTACGCGTCTATTCAATAGACTCTATTGGCCCGCGCCGGACGCACCGCACGTGCGGCTCGCAACGGGTATTAGTTTGCTTTGTATGATTTTACGCCGCGCCGCGCCGCCGGTATGTTCGTTATGCAAAACCGTTCAATCTGTTGCGGGCCATGCGTGTGGTGCGTCCGGCGCGGGTTAACAAATGCGTAGGTGCCTTTAGTGCAATAAAATTTTACCTTCTGCATTTGCTTATTTGACAACAAACGTCAAAAATGACAGTCACAATCATCATAAACAAGGGCTAATGTCTATTTCAGTATGACCATCAGCCCTGTTTGTCCTGGTGGTCATAATAAAGACAAAATAGTATGACCACGCGGAAGTAGCGACAAGGGACAGCCATTCATAAAATTTAATTACCTATCTACAGGGCCTTATCTCCTCGCATCCTTTTTAAGTGTTCCCAAGTGAAGAGTTTATTCAAGGCTAGACATTAAAGCTAGGGTAAAAGTAAAACAGATACTGGTTTGTAAGAAAGTTTAATAATAGAAGTATTGACAAAATATCTCCAGTGTGTTAACAAAAAATATTAAACAATAAATTTAGTTAGGTACTAACATGACTTTACGCTATGCTAGGTATAAGTCTAGGAATTAACTAAAATTTAAATATAAATACACTAGAAGTGATTGCAGCCAAGGGATCCTTAGCTACCGTGCGTTAAAACGCCTCACTGAAGCCCCAGGTCTCACGACGCACCCCCAAGGGAGGGAATGCAGAGATGCGTTCAGGAGGCCCGAGGAAAGTCCATACACACAATAACATAAAACTGGTTGGGGAAAATCTAGCCGCTCTTGAAGAGAAGGATGGCCACTTGTCCGAGATAGAAGTAGATGAAATGGCGAGTCTCGTGGGTCACATATGAGCCGAAGTTGCGGCCCACAATGCAATGCCAGGTGGGGTTGTATTTCTTGTCAAACTCCTTCTTGATGAAGGCAGCAATGTCCTGGAAAGATACAAGTGTTAAAATACAATGCTCCAACAATCAGTGCACAATCATCATAAACTAATTACCCGACTGCCAAGGAAGTGTAGTACTGCTATGCAGAAGTTCCAGCAGACAAATTTTATGATACTTCATGTAAGTTATTGTAGTATTGTTAAACCTCTTGTATATTTAAGAACTTCTGTATTGAAATAAATAAATCTAAATACAACAGTTCAACCTTTTTTCAACCTTCAACAAAATGTTATTATTGCCTATCTTCTAAACAGGATATGGATGTAAAGCCACAGAAAGGAAACCATATTGTGAGAATGCTGCACACAATAATGGCAATATACTTTTCAGATATTTTGGGAGTGGTGTGCAAAACCAATGTTAGTTCATTACTGAAATGTATCAAGAAGAACTTATACTTACTTAACATCCTATAAAAAAAATATTGGAAAATTCAGAAAAATATTGTGATATTGCTTTCCACGCAAGGTCTTCGAGTCTGGCCTGGTAAGTTATTCAATTTATGTAAATAAATCTTGTTACATGTTTCTCCACCTTTTAATTTGATTAGTAGGAACTTTTATCACAGGGAGGAGACAAAGCATGATCATCACTAATGTCCTCATTGCAAGGACATCAGTGCAGATCTGGTATCCCTGACTAAAATGAGATCTCCAGTGAATTAAACCCAAAAATTACCTTTTCGATGTTGAACTTCTCCAACGCCTGAGTCGCGCAGTCCACAGCATCTTGCTGCATCTCCTCGCTCATGTCGGCATTCTTGATCACGGCCTTGCGATCGCACATCTTGACAGTTACTGGACTGTCAAAAATAATATACAATAATTAAAATAAACAATAATATTGTAAAACCTAGAGAAAAATTTGAGATATTATAGATATAGTAAAATTTTAAGTACTGATAGTCAACTAGACAGTTGTAGATTACAGACGGCAAAGATCTTTTTTAACTGGAATGTCAAAGAAAACCTTGGAGAAAAAATATATAAAGAAAAAAAGTCGATTTATTTTGGTAAAACGTATGAGATTTTTTACAAGACACTAGACACCAAGTTTGATACAGATAGCAAAGAGAAAAGATCTCGTTTTATCTGTTTATAGCGAGAGATGTAGATACAGCACGGGTTATCGCTCATTTAACCCTTTAGCACATCTCAGCATTGATATAAATCGTGTACATTTTGCACGCGCGGAAGGACATCGATTGTTTGCGCGTATCTATAAATAAACCTGAAAAGGTCGTGCGGGAATCAAGGGGATGAATATCGCGCACGATACGTGGGGTGGTTTACTGAGAGTACTTTACACCTAGATTTGTAGGTAGGTACAGGTACATATGTAACGCAATGCGACTGTCTTTGTCGAATATGATACCTGGTCTCGGAAACTACTTGAACTTGTTTTTTAGTGGTAATCCTTACGGAAGCACTAGCACATAAACCAGTCATCAAAAGAAAATACGAGGCGCACACATTATAGTAGGTGATAGAAGTCGCGAGACCTCGAAGAAGATACGTGAAGCCTTTGCGAATAACGATTATTCCCATGGAAACAGCATAGATAAATCAATAAAAGCATTTGCAGCACATTTTGCACGAATTCATCAACAGAATACTCCGCCTTGAAGGTATGTCTCGCACACCATTTTGATGAAAATACGGAAAATACCTAAAAACTTCACGAATTCCTTACAAATCTAGTACACAGGGCGAATACAGTTACACTTATTTGCAAGAATACTCACTTTTGCTTCGGTAAATGATTATATTCTCACGAATAGATTTTGATAGCCGGGGACTCAATTGCCTACTTTCCAGAGGACTCTTTCACAGGCTTCTTTCAGCAAAGATTTCCACGTATAGCGCTAGAGGGCGTTCCAATTTCAAAAATCCGAATATCGATGTGAAATTGTTTCCAGCCAATGCTAATAATCGACTACATGTACACGATAAAAACAAATATGATTTGATTGATCCTGGTAAAGTTATTCTATAATGTTTATACAAATTTATCACATAATTCCGATTTTGTAAACATACGTATCGCAAATGCATTTAAATTGTAGCGGTTTTCTAAATTATGTAATAAGGTGTTGTTAGTTTTAAAATGTACTAAGCAAATCTCAGCTATAATCGATTCTCAGTTTCGAAGTTTTGAAAGCACTATGATCGACCATAGACTAAGAAGCCATAGACGCTAAACTTGTTGTTGACAGCATCTGTGATTGGTTTACCCGGAATTTCCGTTTCCGTGTGGACAATTAGTTGCCAAGCGAAGGTGTATCAAAAATTATATGTTTTCCTTAAAAATCAGGATATTTAGCTGGATATGATATAAATATTTCTTAACGCTTATTTCTTGAAAATTTATTTATTAATACCGTATATAAATGTGAAATAATGACGTTCATTGCAAATATTACCAGTCCGAAGCCTTAAAAATGAAGTAAAATCCAATCTGCGATTCCACTGCATCATCATATCAGCCGTAGGACGTCAACTACTGGACAAAGGCCTCCCTCATTGATCTCCAGGAACTGCGGTTGGAAGCGGCCTGCATCCAACGCCGACTTACGAAGTCGTCTGTTCATCTTGTAGGTGGACTTCCTACGCTGCGCTTGCCGGTCCGTGGCCTCCATTTGAGAACTTACGGCTCCATCGGCCTTATGTTCTGCGCGCTATTGGTCTGCCCATTGCCACTTCAACGTGCTAATCCGTCTGGCTATGTCGGTGACCCGAGTTCTCCTAATGGGTAGGGCTTAAAATGAACATGGACAAGACGAAGATTATTCGAATGTCCATGTCGTGCCTGCCTCAGTTATGGTTGAGAACTCGGCTCTTGAAGTTGTCGACGCATACGTATACCTAGGACAAACAGTCCAATTAGGTAGGTCCAACTTCGAGAAAGAGGTCAATCGTCGAATCCAACTCCATACGAGTTGGATTCGACGATTGACCTCTTTCTGCAGCTGCTCTTTTGACGGCAGCGTTTGGGAAACTTCGTAACGTCTTTTCGTCCAACATACCTCAGTGCCTGAAGATGAGTCTTCATTCAGTGTGTGTTACCAGTGATGACTTAGGGAACCGAGACGTGGTCCTTCGCTACTGGCCTTATGAACAAGCTTAGAGTGAGTCGCTCAACGAGCTATGGCTATGCTCGGGGTTTCTCTACGGGATCGAATCAGAAATGAGGAGATACGTAAGAGAACTCGGGTCACCGACATAGCCAGACGGATTAGTACGTTGAAGTGGATGCAATGGGCAGGCCATATAAAGTTCTCATATAGAGGCCACGGACCGGCAAGCGCAGCGTAGGACGTCTACCTACAAGATGGGCAGACGACTTGGTAAGAACCGCAGGTCGGCGTTGGATGCAGGCCGCTTCCAACCGCTGTTCCTGGAGATCAATGAGGGAGGCCTTTGTACAGCAGTGGACGTCCTACGCCTTATATGATGATGATGGATAGGTATTAAATCTTTTCCCATCTTTCGTTATCCTTCGATTTGTCTGGAAAAGTTCAAATACCAGACAAATGTAATAAATCGAATCCAAATACATTTTTTTAAATTGATTCCTATACCACGAAGTTCTCAGGTTTAATTTTTTTTAAAAACAAAGTTTTAAAAAATCAAGATATCTGGAGAACCTTCTTTTTAAAAGTTGGTTTAAGAAAACCGTGTTCGGTACATTTACATTACAAAGGTGGCAACATTTTTATCAATAGCCGGCCGCCAGCCAGCCAAGCCGCCATCAGCCGCCCGCCATATTGATTTAGTAAATACGGAGCGTGCATTCTTTGTTGTGTTGCTATAGCGTCAGTAGGCTTGTAATATAAACGTAATCATATTTTTCCCCGAACGAGACAGATACTGACTCGAAATCATGTCTGGCGGAAGCAGTAGCAACAGAAATGAGTGCAGAATATACGTTGGAAACCTCCCCCCAGATATAAGGACAAAGGATATCCAAGACCTATTTTACAAATTTGGCAAAGTCACATTCGTTGATCTGAAAAATAGGAAAGGACCGCCGTTCGCTTTCGTTGAATTCGAGGATCCTAGGTAAGTTAATCAATGTGTAAGGATGTGTAGTGAGGTTGCCTAAGGCGGCGTATTCATGCATCCGCTATTCAAAACAATTTTTTTTTTTCTTCTGAGTTCTCAATCGCTATAAATGTGGAATACTGGACAGCTACTGTAAACTAGGTTTATTCGTTCTGTCACGTCTCAGCGAAACCCCAGGACGACTTCACACCCGCTCCTGCAAATAATGTAACTCCACCATCATCATCCCCAGCTTGACTTCACCCACTGCTGTTTAACTCAATAGTCACCTATCATGCCTTAATATCTCCCGTCTTTTTGTGCCACTCCTCACAGTACTGATAAGATAATGTTTACTTAATGTATTACTTATGGTTTGTCATGAAAAGGTCACAGGCATGTAATGAAAATAAAAAAAATATGAATTAAAACAATGCTGGAGACAACAACCATCTGGTCCTAAACTAAGACAAACTTGTCTTGTTCTATAGAAACCAGGTAATTGATAAAATACTTAATTGTATTTTGCTTTTGTAAATTCATATAATATTATGTATAGAAAGCATACCCTGAGACAAATATCTGCTGTATATATTGTATATATCTGTTTTGATCACTTTTCACGATTCACTTTTGATGCACAATGTTTGTAAGCAAAATGACAAAATTGATTTGCTTCATAACATAAGAATTGGTTTTCTAACCGAGTTAATAGTAATTTATATTAAACGGATTGGTCACTAATCCCCAATAATTGAGAAATATAAAAAACCAACAGAAGGAAAGTTCTTTTTAGGTGAAGTATTGACATTTTGTTGAGAAATATTCTACATCAAAAGAGACTGAAGTATATGTTTATGTATATTTCTTATTTATATAATCATTTCAGCCATAAAACGTCCACTGATGAACACAGGTCTCCCTCATGGATCTCCATGAGGGGTAGTTGCCATTCTCACCACGCTTGGCAGGCGGGTTGGTGAGCGCAGTATGGGATGTTGATACACGGATAGACGCTGCTGCTCATCTTCCGGAGGTATCCCTTAGCAGGCTCTTACTGCATCCATGGGCATGATAGGAGGGGTATCATTCTACTGCCGGCACCCCACGGCGCGTTTGTTGCTATTTATATAATAGTTACAGTTTAATACTTATAGACAATTATAAATGTAAATAGTTACCTACTATTTCATAAACACATCATTTTATTGTTGGACATAAAATGTGTACTTACTGATAAGGTGTCTCTATGATAAGCTAATTATCATATTTACTAAATTTGTTTCTTCCAACCACCTTATCTGAGACATTTTATAGTAATGTATTCTAAAAATTCTTGTATAGGTATTTTAATGATTCTAAAATGATAATGGTGCATTGTTAATTATAATTAGCATTCAATGTTAAAAGTATCAAGGTGACTTTATCGCAAGTTATGTGAGTTGGTAGGAATTTAAATTAGAATTCTGATCGTAATTTATGTTTAATACACAAATCTAATGAAAAGTATGTACCATACCTTTCATTTCAATGTGATGAAAGGTACTGAATCAAATCAAATTTAAATTGCAATTTGTCACAGGTTTGAGAGCTGTGCATTTTTGTATTGTACAATTTAATTTAACAACACACTGGTGGAAGTAGGACTAATCAATGTGCTGCTGATAAAAGTATGCTCTTCTTATTTACTCTCTTAATTTATTATTTGCTATTATAAAGCTGAAGAGTTTTTTTGGTTGGATGCGGTGATCTCAGGAACTAATGGTCCAAATTGTAAAATTATTTTAGAGTTGGATAGCCTTATTATCGAGGAAGGCTAGGCTATCTAGCATTACGCTATGACCAATAGGAGCGGAGTATCTTTTCTATTTTGGCATGAATGAGCAAAATCTATTCGTTTTGAGCATGCAATGGACAGCTTCAAAGCATTGTCTGATTTGTGGACCAAAAGGTCCTGCCTCAGCATAATGTTGCCCCATACATGTAATTATTATGGACCAACGCCGGTATTATTGGTATTATGGCAGGACCTTTATATTAGGGGTTAAAGTATGAAATTGCCGATTTGTACTGAACAATTAAAATTATTTTTTTTTTTTATTTAACATATTTAATCAAAATAATTACCATTATCTATACATTGCTGCTATCTAATAGTAAGGTCATTTATGCCTCTGCGATAGAACTCTGGTGATCTAGATTCGACAAACTGTGAAAGCATTTTGTACTGCCTTCTGAGAAGAAAACTTTTTATCACATAGAAAATTGTCCAAATCACAAAAAAAATGGTAGTCCGTTGGAGCAAGATGAAGCATGGAGGAGTTGGAAGTAGGAGCAAGGTCTGGCGAATACGGAGGGTGACGAATGGTTTCTAATTGCATTTCCTGTAGAGTTGAAACGGTTCCTCGTGCTGTATGAGGTCTCGTGTTATCGTGGAGCACAATAATGGTGAAGATCGAATCATGAGTCGGGGCTGTTTCACTGCAAGTTTTGCTTCATTGTTCGGAGTTTGGCACAGTAGACATCTGCCGTTATTGCTTGACCAGATCGGAGAAAGCTATAGTGAATAACACCATGCTGAGACCACCAAACAGTTACCATTACCTTTTTATTGGTAAGCTTTGCTTTAGGACACTGTTGCGGCGTTTAACCTGGGGTCGGCCATTGCATTTTTCGCTTACGGTTATCGTAAAGAATCCACTTTTCATCACATATCACAATTCGATCCAATATTCCTTCATTTCTGTATCGATTCAACAAGGCAACACAAGTTTCAACACGCGTTTCTTTCTGCAGATCATTCAAATCATGAAGCACCCATTTTTCATATTTTTTATTCTATTGATTTGACGCAAATGAGTCAATATTGTTGGTAAGGTAACGTTAAGCCATGCCGCTAATTCCTGGGTAGTTTGGCTCGGATCGGCTTCCACCATTTCTTTCAATTCATTGTTATTCACCTGTGTGGACGATCTTCCACGGGGTTCGTTCTTCAAATCAAAGTTTCAATCACGAAAGCGTTTAAACCAAAATGACACGGTGCGTTCATTAGCATTCTTCATACGCAACATTAATATTGCGTTGCGAGATACGCAAAATTGATATTGCGAGCTGTTTCTGCCGCGTTAGTTCCGCGTCGGAACTCGTATTCACAAATCACTCGAATTTTCGAAGTATATCCATCTTTTTTTTTTTTTTTTTTTTTATGGTAACATTCCTTTTTGTAGTAGGAATACTACTGCCAACTTCACGTAGCTGGTTCACGGTACAGATAATTCTTGTCTAAGCTGAATAAAAAAACAGCTGAAAGTCCGATAATCGAATGTTGCACATTTTTTAAAAGAAGAACTTCATAGGTACCATCTGAAAAAAGTCTCACTCAAAAATCACAAACCATGAAGGTTCTGTGTCAATTCGAAGTACCTATTACAATAAAACGGCAATTTCATAATTTAACCACTATTATGTATGTCTTCTTGACTCACGTCACGACACACTATAACCTTTTTTGTGTTAATAAAATTTGTTCTAAAATAAATGCATTATTCGATAATGAAGATATAAAAGTTTAACAGGGCGCATTTAATTAAAAGTACAGTAAGCTTACGACCCACTCTCTGTCTTACTTGACGCTCACTAAACTGTGCGGGACAGCTAGTTATTTTATTTCTATATTGATTATCGCGTAGGTATTTATCGCTATTTAAATTATAATCAAAATTTTACCGACGGCATAAAAATAAAGGTTATGACGCGATAATCACCCGATAATCGTATAATGGTAATTACAGTTTCAGTCCAAGTGCCCAAGTGGATGTGTTAGAATGTGTCATAATTTGTCCTTCCAGAGACGCTGACGACGCAGTCCGCGCCCGCGACGGCTACGACTACGACGGCTACCGGCTGCGCGTGGAGTTCCCCCGCGGCGGCGGCGGCGGCGGGCGCGGCGGCCGCGGCGGCCCGCCCGGCGAGCGCTCGCGACCCGCGCCGCGCGGCCCGCCCGCGCGGCGCTCCGAGTTCCGCGTCACGGTCACCGGCCTGCCGCCCAGCGGCTCCTGGCAGGTGAGATCTCTACCAGACGTAGGACGTCCCCTGCCCGATAGAGGCCTCCATAATAATAATTTATTTCATTTATTTACCATTATGCACATATAAAAGTACAATTTAGTTTTCAACACACTTGTTCGTAAAGTGAGCCTTATTACATCGCTTTTAGAGCCATAAACCGAGCTATTATAGCACACGCGTGCGAAATAGAATTAATTATCCATACAAAGTGAAATTAGTACCTCACTTTAAGTTATATGCGAGTCAACAGAGCATTTTCAATTTAACCGGGTTATATAGTTTTTTTCTTAAGGAACACCAAAGAAGTTTTATGCCGCTGAAAATCCATATATACCTAGTATATGTATATTTGGAATAGATTAATGTGTACGTCCCAGTACGTCCTTAATTAAGTAAAACAAACATTTATTATTATCAAATTATTAATTTCACTATAATTTGTTATAAAATATTAAAATATTTGCATATTATCACTTAAAATTATAATTTTCAAGAAGGCTGTATGTTTACTCACCTTGCACTGGGCGCGTTAAAAAAAAACTTGCGCGCCATTTCCCATATTCAAATATGAAAACTAAAGCTGTGATGCTTTAGTTTATTTTTGGTTTTATCGTATTCGTCGCTGTGTGGTAAATTAATTAAGTGTGTTTGAAAAACGTCGTATGACACGCGTGCGTGAGCATTGATTATTACACTACACCAACATTGCACACTTGTTTCATAATGTACTATTATATAACATGCATTCATTAATAGTATTGGTAACAATGAGAAAATGACAAAAAGAACAATTATAAAATAACAATGCAATGGCTTGGGAGAAATCTAACAGAGATATAATTCACGCCCCAACACTAAGTCCATAAGAACTTGTGCTGTAGCCAATTCTAATGTAAATAATTATAATAATGAAGCCTTATCCAATGACAATGTTGTTTTGGATCGTTTTAAACAATAAGTAAAAAAAACTAAAATAAACTAAGATAAAGTTTGAAATATAAACATGAAATAAAATAAAATTTGCTAATGCATCTCAAAGATCATGAGGGGGTTCCAATTGTAATTCTGGTGGGGGATACCAGATCTGCACTGACGTCCCGCATTGGGGTGTATTGTGCACTGTCCCCGAGGTACTGCCCCGACCCCAGCCAGCAGCCCGTCATGAGGGTCATGAGCATCAAGAGGGGGTCGTTTGCCATAATCACCACGCTTGACAGGCGGGTTGGCGAGCGCAGTACGGGATGTTGATACACGGAAAGACGCTGCTGCATCTTCCGGAGGTATCTCTGAGCAGGCTCTTACTGCATCCATGGGCAAGAAAGGAGAGGTATTTAATTTAGATAGATAGATAAAACGTTTATTTACGACTGCAAACACACATACAAGAAACAAAAGCTGAGTACAACATTACAATACATCAAATAAACACAAAATATAACAAATTAAGACAATATAATTAGCAATCAAATGTGTGTGCTGCAGCACGTCAAAAGGTCATGGCTCAGCGTGAGATATGCTCAAGGAGCAAACGCTGATTTTCAGCCATAGCCTGTAGAGTGCAAGCAGAATGAGACGCAATCCGAGTATTGTAGTAATTTACTAATATATCCATGTTAATCTGATTAATAAACTATAGAATTGAATCTCTTTGTTGCAGGATCTGAAGGACCACATGCGCGAAGCTGGCGACGTCTGCTTCGCGGACACGTTTAAGGACGGCACGGGCGTCGTGGAGTTCCTCCGCCACGAGGACATGAAGTACGCCGTCAAGAAGCTGGACGACTCGCGGTTCCGGAGCCACGAGGTGAGCCTGGGCGCGGCCGGCTGCTGGGCGCAGGCGCTCGCGCTCTCCGAGTGCTGATCATGGCGCAGGCGGGTTGGCGAGCGCAGTGCGGGATGTTCGTTCGTACACACTAGGATGCTTCTGCTCATCTTTCGGACATACCCCTTAACAGATTCATTCATTTACTGCATGGCCCTCATGGATCTCCTAGTACAGGGGCCCAATTCTCGAGAAGATAATAAATTATCACAGACAACAATCATGAAAACTGTCAATATGTATTGAATACAATTATTTTGACAGTTGTTACGTTATTTATCTATTGTTATATTTTATTATCTTCTCGAGAGTTGGCCCCTGATCGCGAGGTGTTTATCTCAATACAAGGACTCCAGTACCGGATTCAAAAAATGTCAAGTTGGAAAAAAAATTGTTGTCAATTTGAAATCTTCTAATCAATATCCTACAACTGTTCAGAGTTTTTTTTCCAACATTTTTTACAAAAAATTGTGTTTGTTGCAAAGTTTTGTGCGAAATGCCACACTAGCCATATACCGACGAGCGAGGTTGTGTATTGAGCAAGGCGGAGCACACTGAGCCGTTTCTGTAAATTTGACGTTTATTATGAAAAAGTAAGTGTTTGGTTAGGTTGTTTCGTTATGTTAGGTCTTTTAAAATTTTTGTTGTTCCGCGAATTAGGTAGAAATGTAGGTACATTCTGCGTTTACTGAAATAGGGTTTGCACATCAGTGAAAATAATAATACAATTCTTAAATATTGTGAATGGACTCGTTATAAGGTCCCATTTAACCTCCTTTCGGCTTTACGGGTAATATTGTAACACCCTGTATATGTGTAATTTCGGTAGTTATATATTTTTTGTTTGTAAACAGGGTGAAGTATCGTACATCAGAGTGAAGGAAGACTACGGTGGAGGTGGCGGCGACCGCTACGGCAGCGGCAGTGGCGATAGAGATAGGTAAGATTGAAGCGAGGCAGAATTTTCAAAATTTTTAAATATTTTATTATAATTGATTTGTATGTTTTCATCCCTCCACTTTGTAAAGAAGTAACTATAGATAGGTAGAGGGGTACTTATTTAACTTCCGTGAAAGAACTTGACGCATTATCCTAGTAAGCGCCGGTGGAGAGCAGACTAGAGTAGGCAACCTGCAATCTCACAATCTGAAGTTGCATGGTTCAAATTTGACGAGAGCTATTCTGATTATAAGTTTTTATTTTTGAGCATAGTTTTTAATAAAATAATAGTTGAAATAAAATAACTATACTTACTAGTTTTTTAGTATAGTTATTTCGTGAGCTATTTTCCGTATACTTTCTTTGTTTTTGGTTCCATGGAACAACTATTTTAGTTTTAATAAAAGCTTTTAATCGAACCTTATTAGTTAATTAGAACTGCTCAAAAACCGTATAATATTACGGATCAGCACACAGCGCAAAGATTTGTTAAAGCAATAAAATGAATCCCTCACTCACATTTCTATAAATGTGGTGAATCCAAGTCAGTTATTCTCTAAGTCATCCTGAGGTAAAATTGCGGTACGTTGCATTACCAGCAAAGAGTTAGACGATCTACACGAAGATCCTATTTATATCTTTGCGTCCTTGTTTACCTATCTAAACAAGTTAATCTTAATTTCGGCCTTCGGTGGCCGTGCCATAAACTGGGCGAATTTCTATAAATGGCGCGAGGGGTGCCTGGTTCGAGTCCTGGAATATCAACTTTTGGTTGTATTTGATTTTTTTTTGTGACTGGCTTGTGACTGCCCTACTAAGGCAAGGCTTAGTGGTATTCTTTACCATGAACACGACTGTACCTACTTTGAACTAATAAATGTTCTTCACTTGTATAAAAAATCCCAAAAACACGGGAATTTATCGCGTAATACCTTTGAACCCGGCGTTTCGACTGTTGTCAGTCTACCCGGGACCAAGACGACTGAACGTCGGGAATAATCAAAGGTATTGTAGGGTCTGTATCCTCTTTATAAGTTGTTGACAGAAACAGTGGTTTAAAGTTCGTTTATTCGATTAGTTAGTTAGTAATGAGTTGCGACCGCTATGGCGTGCTTCCGTATTAAATAGCAGTCCGGTACGGACAAGGAAAACCACGTCATACCGTAAAATGCTGACTCGAGAACGTGTGCGAATATTGTGCGGTTGCATAAACCGTTAGTTATTATAATGAATTGTGGTCACAAAAGTTTACGAAAGTATGTTTTTGTTTGTCCCGTGTGAGCATAGTGTTGTGTTCCCGCCAGGTCCCGCTCGTACTCGCCGCGGCGGCGCGGCTCGCCCACCTACTCGCCCGTGCGGCGCTCCGCCAGCCGCGAGCGCAGCCGCGAGCCGCGCTACTGACGCGGTACGCTGCACACCCCACCACTATATATACTACCTACTTGACAGGACCCTTTCCTCCGTCGACCGAGACACTTCTCGGCTTGCCCGTTGACGAGCTCACCGCCGCGAACCCGGAGGTGACGTCAACCAGTCCCACATTAGCTGCTAGGCACATTTTCAATAACCGGTCCCGCCGGCGGGGCCGAAGAATACACTCTTCCGTCTTAAGGTGCAATTTTGCACCTGGACGTTAACCATCATTACATACAAAAATCTGGCAACAGTCCAAGCCATGGTTCGAACCTAAGTGGGTGCCCTTGAGCTTGTTGCCCCAACCTAACTTTTGTCGGCTGGGCGCCCTCTGCGCTCGCCATAGTCCGGTAACGTTGTCATGGCCATCTGCGGTCAACAACATAAAATGTCATTTCGAAAAAAAAAAACTTGACAGGGAAAGCCGGAAAGAAAAAAAGACCCGTGTTGCGCGCCTACCTTGCGCGAGCAAACTGTCGCTCCGGTACTATGAGTAGGCAACCTATATGCTGGCTGTCAAAAGTAACAAAAAATTCTCAAATGTAATTAATAAAAAAAACAATAATAGTCACAATCATCAAAAGCAACGGCCGTGGGTGCTCCGGCAATAGAATGTTGCCCCTACTCTCAAGCTCATGCAGTAAGAATCCTCCAAGGGATACCTCTGGAAGATGAGCAGCAGCTACTTTCCGTGTATCAACATCCCGTACTAGCGTGGTGAGTATGGCAACTACCCCTCAAGATCAATACATGGATCACCAATACCACGAAAGTTTTAACAGCTGATTATACGATAATGAAAATCTTAACGCCAGCTGATTTTTCACAGGGTCATGGACCTTTTATTGTTGATGCCAAATAGTGTCCACAAGGGAGGGTCATGCCCAGCAGTGGATGTCGTACGGTTGTGATGACAGATGATGATTAAAAGTAATGTTTTACTAACACAGAACATAAGTATCACATCCCTTCAGAACAAAGCAGCTGAGGCACGGGATAACCACTATCTCTAGGATTACTGGACAATGGTTTGTCGATATCACCTTTTACATCCTAACATTTAATATATTGCAGCTTTGTTTTTAATTTGCATAACATTGTATTTTCGTTAAACTAACATGTTAGTATGCGAAGACGAGTCAAATCGGAACACCACCTACACTGGACTGGAGCAATGTCATACCACAAACTAAAGAAGATTCACTTTAAGTGCAATGCAAGAGTTTTAATAATTAGGACTATCTATAAACTACGTCACGGGGAAGGTGGGGATCGAAGAAGCGTGACATTGTTACAAGGGGTGGGAGGGATCCGAAATTCCTGAAGTCACATTTGAACAAAACATGAAATTGAAAAATAGTTCACCAGAAAGGAGGGATCTAAGGGATACTGTGACCACGAGGAAAAAATATTGGGAAATGAACCGATTTCAATTTCAAATATGAAGTTAGTTATAAAAGCTAGTTGTAAAATTTTAAATTACGTATTTTTATCATAATTATATTTTACGTTGACGGAGGGCGGTCCAAAAATCATGATGTTCGTGTGATGTACTTTATGGATGCCCCCCATAACCGAGAAATACATTTCATTTGACGAACAAAGGAAATAGCGCTCTAACTCCAATCTAGGACCGAACCAAACCTGAAGATGTTAACTAAAGGTATGTTTGTATTGACAGCTGCCGACGCGGAACCTCCAACGGCGGACGACGTATAAGAATAATCTACACATAGAATTAACGCGCGAGCAATGGTGGAACATAGTGTGGGATATCTAGATAATTTATAAGGAGGGCCTAGTATAAACGTTTGGGTAGTCGAATTAAGCATAGTTAAATATGCTAGTGTAGCTACTGATCTGTATAAATAAAAGTTGAAAGTTATAATTTTATTATGAAATTAATCTCAAGTTGACAAATTATTTGTGTTATTTAAGACATTACCAATATTTCATGGTTTAGTTGATCCACCTTGCTCGCCCAATTGCTTTGGTTGACGGTGCACCATTACTATCATTTTAGACTGTACATATCGTCTACTAGAGAGCTTTTATTGTCGCAAGCGTAAATGTGGACAAAAGTTGTTGTTACAGATGTAGAATTCTATTTTAGTACAATCCAATGGACGGAACCAGAATTAGTGTCAACAGCATAGTTACAAATGATAGTCCCTTAAAAAATCGTCAGTGGGTCACTGTTAGATCGCCTGCCGTTACTACAGTAGTAATAGTACCTACGTTTCTATGACATCTGTCAGATTTGAAACTCATGGTACCTACCTACCAAATTCTAAGCAAGTGAATCCCAAACTACAGTCGCTGTAGTATATAGTTGATATTTTAGTAACAAACTATCCGCTAGAGGCACTGTACAAGTTTTCATACATTTTTAAACTACAGTCCTAGCGTGTATAGATTGTGAAAACATGAGTTTACTACGGTAGACACACTGACGTTTTTTTAAGGCGACTGATTGTGATTCCAACAAATTAAGTCGTGCAGGCAATAGTAAATGTTATCAATGGTCAATGGAACGTTTTATGAGCCATCTGGTTTTAGCACTGAAATCATGATGATGGCCAAGTTTTAAGCCAGGGGTCATCCTCAAGCTGGTAGCTTTGTGTCCACGTTTGCAGCTGCGACATGACCTGTATTGTATTGATGTAACTGACCTGCAATGATTTGTTATAATTAAAAGTATTTTCTTTTGTTTCATCCACTGTGGATTGGGATCTGGATGGGAACGGATGGAGTTGTGTGGCGTAGAATCGCGGATCACGGATTGTAAGGATCAGATCGGATCAATATGGATCAGATGGATGGATTTCATATGGATCGGATCGCATTAGGATCGCACGAGCGCACTCCTCACTGGATACTCGGATTTTGGATATTTGGATCGTACCGAAGGATTCTTGGATGGATATGGATTATGGATTTTTTTGGATTCACGGATCTTTGGGTATGGATTACAAATTTTTGCGAAATAACTTGAGTGCACGCTCGGTACGTTTTACGTAACAATCACAGCTTTTTGATGTTCTGACGATTCCAACTCGATTTCTGAGCCACTGAGACGCGCCCAAGTACCTACTCTCAACTAACCTTGTCAATTTCAAACTATCGTATATATGAATAATATCTACAGAATATTTACCGTGGTTTATTTCAGCTTATAGAACTCTATAGGCTGTCCTCTAAATATCAGGTATTTAGACCTTGTCAAATCAATATGTATTTACAATTAATTTAATAGAACAAAAAAACATCATAATTTTAACAATACAAAGTATTAAGGTCAAACTGGGTTACAAGTGTTGTCATGTCGTCAACTTTTTACAGAAATTTGAGTATTGGAAACTGACAGAAGTCATAGTAAATACCCTGTAGATGTTATTCATGTTTCCTTGGCAAGGAATTTAATCTCTTATTAATATTAGAACAATGTAGTTAATGAAGTAAAAGAACCTTGTGTGAATCATTTAAACTTCAAATTTACTCTCCGGTCCCATTTTCCCACCTATTCTTCAGCCAAATTCTATCAGAGAAGTTCCAAAAAATGAACACTTAAAATTCACTTGCTTGCATTGCAATAGTGGAAATAATTTATTGTCCTCTGGTAGGGAAACTTATACAAGCATGTCAATGTTACTTTTTAAAATTATTAAATTGTTTGTTTTTCTCTATGGACTTGTAAATCTCTGAATTAAAACTTTTTTATTGCTTTTCTGTAAGGGGTGGTCACACATTCCAACATCTACAATAAATAAAAATCAATAAGTAATTTTTACGTTTTGTCCACATCGAATTTGGCTGAAGTATGATTGAACTCAAAATAATGAATACTCGAATTCATGTAGTGTAGAATTCATATCATCTTTTATTTCGGTTTAATACTTGGCAGTGCTATCTCAGTGCGCGTGCGCCGTTAGTGTGTATCCTAACAGTCATACATATTCCAACCTTACTTATGTCTCGTTTCACTAAACCCGAAGACGAAATTAAAAGGTTTAAATGTTTATTCACTAACCCCGTTACTTAAGAACAGTGATTTAATTATTTAACAGTTAATTGGCAGTTTTAAAATTCAATGTGACGGTTGTTTCTGATTTTAGTAAAAGGGACTAACAATGGGTTTCTTAACAGAAAAACCCAATTGGTTTTGCCTATGGACAGTACATTGCCACTTTTTTCCACAGCAGCACACGTGGGCCACGTCTATCACCCGTTTCGTCTACGTTACGAGTGACACAGACATCAGCGTGGCCCACGTGCGCTGCTGTGGTTAAACACCCTTTTTATAGGAACCCAGCATAAGTAAGGCTTCGAATACACTTTTCAGTCATTCGGTTAATAAGCATGCTTCGGCTTAGTGAGTGAATGGATGGATGGACTGTTTTATGATTATGAGGTATAGATACGATATTATGTTCCGATGTTGTAGTAGTATTTAGATGCTGGATTTGCATTCCAAAGACCAACACAGTTTGATGGACTTAATAAAATTGCGTATGAATAATGTTTTTGTTTCATTTATTATACCTGCTTTACATAGTTGAACAGTATTGTTACTGCAGGGTTAGCGTATTTTTATGGAAATAATTTGGAGGGATATAAGAGTCCCAATTTTGAATCGCAAGTATGACAAAGTAGGAGAACTCGTGTTCATAGTTGTTGACACAATGGAGAATGTAGCTAGGTATGCAACATAGTTTAAATTTATAAAAATGCACGTGATTTTGCAGACACTTAAATATCTCTGCCTGCTAGCAAGCCGCGTCCACCGCGTTACGTCACGTTCCAACGCTCCGAACCTATATAATTCTAATTCTCATAAATAATGTCATGAGATGAGTTTGTGATCCCCTGGGGGATTATGTTAGGGGATCCTGGTGGCCGAACTCCATTATTCTGAGCTCCATACAGTAACGGTAGGTAGTACGGTCGCGTAATGTCTAAGCGGGCGTAGTACAGTTGCGTCATCCGCATCGGCCGCAGGCCCGGTAGAAGTTCCATATCTCAGAAATTATGAATTCTGCCAAGTGCGAGTCGGAGTCGCGCGCCGAGGGTTCCGTACTAACCTGTAGGTATTTAAGACTCATCTGATGAATTTCAATTTAAATACCTCTACGAGTTCATGAGGAAAGGGGTAGTAAGATTACAAATATTTTTATTATAAATGATGTAACTAAAAATTTACGGTTTTCGAAATTTTTCCTTTATAAGACGTTACTTCGTACCAAAAAGATTCTGAGTTCACGGGAAGTACCCTGTGTTGGTTTTGAATCCCTTGCTAGTGTCGAAAATTTGCGGCATAAACGACTGTATCTTTTGATTGCGTTGGCTTAGAAGTTTGATTTTGTCACAGCTCTAAGGGACAGTAGACCCTGAGTATTATATAAATTCCAGCTTGATACCTCCACGCGTTGGGTCTTGACAGATAGACGGACGGACAAAGTGATCCTATAAGGGTTCCGTTTTTTCCTTTCGAAGTGCGGAACCCTAACTACCTGCGATTATAAAACCAAAAACGTCAACATTCATTTTCACTCGAAACATTCGTCTGAGCCGATCGTATTTTTGATTAAGAAATACGACATGTCAAAAAAATGTAGAATGTGACTTATCTCCATACGATCTACGAGTGTCCTTGTGCAGAAAGATTAAAATGCTTTTAAGATTTAAATAGTTTATCTAATATCATAAAACAACAAAACAGTTCAGTAAACACATATTCAACAACTAGGCGTACCTACCTTTATAAAGATTTAAATCGTGCGATGTGCCCTGACACCAAATACTGTGGCATTGTCTTTAGATGTGTTTATAATTTAATGGCGACGCACGCACACTTGTTTTGCCAATAAACCAAACTGTTTGTTACCATTTATTATTGATATGATTACATTTAATTGTAAGTCAGCTGCTAGATCAAGAGAGTGCATAAGACAACTATGCAAATCAGCTGATGTAATAGCTCTTCAGGAAACCTGGCTGCTGCCCCACGACCTGGCGGTGCTGGACAATATCGACAACAACTTTTGCTCTACTGGTAAATCGGCGGTTGACACATCTGGTGCTATACTTCGTGGTCGTCCGTACGGAGGAGTGGCTCTGTTGTGGAGAAAGAGCATGTTCCCGTCTGTTTCTATAGTGCAGTGTTCTAGTGTGCGTTTAGTAGCAGTTAAGGCAAATTTTCCTGATCGTTGCCTACTTATTATATCAGTGTACATGCCAGTCGATACGTCAGATAATTTAATAGAATTTACGGATTTACTGAGTGAAATTAATGCTGTTATAGAGAGTAACAATGTGGACAGTGTTTTTATTTTGGGAGATTTTAATGCTCACCCAGGGGAATTATTTGGAAACGAACTGATGACTTTCTGTGCGGAGCAATCATGGTCTTGCGCAGATATGACAAGCTTACCGTTAAGTACTTACACATTTATTAGTGACGCTCACGGCTGTAGGAGGTGGTTAGACCATTGTGTACTTACTGAGGCCGCTTTAAGTACAGTCGTCGGGATAAATGTGCTGTATGATACATATTGGTCTGATCATTTCCCATTGTTAATTGAATGTAATTTAAATTTAATTCCATCAAAATTAATTTGTAGTAATGATTTTAATTTCAATAATAATAGTAAAGTGACCTGGGGGGAAAGAGATATCGCTCAGATCGAAAAATACCGAGTAGAATGTAATTATCAACTTAGAGATATCAATTTTCCTTCTGAATTCATTAATTGTGGTGATAAAATGTGTTCAGATAAAAATCATAAAATCTTATTAAATATAATGTATAATGACATTGTTAGTATTTTGTCTAAAGCTGCTGAAGTGAGCTGTACTAAGAGGAGCAATATGAAACGTAAGATAGTGATAGGGTGGAATCGACATGTGTCTGAATTTCATAAACAGTCCAGACTTGCGTTTCACTTGTGGGTCCTTCATGGAAAGCCTTCTTCGGGTCGTGTGTTTCAGGTGATGAAGGATAAAAGAAAATTGTTTAAATCTAAATTGAAATGGTGTCAGTTAAATGAACAAAAAATTAAAATGGACATAATTGCATCAAGCCGCTCGGATAAAAACTTTAGTAAATTTTGGAAAAATACTAATAAATTGAACCCCAAGAACAGCATACCTGCAAATGTAAAAGGTTTGAGTGAGCCTACAGACATTGCTAATCTTTTTATGAAGCAATTTAAAGTGGAGTCTCCCTTAGCTAATGTACAGGCGACTGGAATGCTCAATTGTGAGGATTGTTGCAAGGATGACCCCGTTCGCTTTCTTGCTAAAGATGTGTCACTTATAATTAAGCATATGAAAAAGGGGAAATCCCCGGGCCACGATAGCCTGAGTATTGAGCATCTCAAATACGCTGGTGTGCATTTGCCTGGGGTCCTAGCTATGTTTTTTAGTATGTGCATGTCTCACTCTTACCTACCTGACAATCTCATGAAAACTATGGTAATTCCGATTGTTAAGAATAGAACTGGCGATGTATCGGACCCGGGCAATTATAGACCCATATCTCTAGCCACTGTCATAGCGAAAGTACTGGATGGTCTGCTTGATCAACACTTGTCTAAACATTTACAGCTACATGATGCACAGTTTGGATTTAAACCCGGACTCTCCACCGAAAGTGCCATCTTGTGTCTCAAGCAGACTGTTCATTATTACACTTCTAGAAGCACGCCAATATATGCGTGCTTCTTAGACTTGTCAAAAGCGTTTGATTTGGTCGCCTACGATGTCCTATGGCAAAAGCTCCGTCGTCATACTGATTTACCACGAGACCTTATTAACATTTTTCAGTACTGGTATGGTAACCAGGTCAACCATATACGCTGGGCAGGTAGGATATCGGAGGAGTACAGATTAGATTGCGGCGTTAGACAGGGGGGACTGACATCGCCGAGACTGTTTAATTTTTATGTAAATAGCTTGATCGTGGAACTTAACAGCACCAAAGTTGGATGTCACATAGATGGAATCTGTGTTAATAATTTCAGTTATGCCGACGACATGGTGTTGTTGAGTCCTACGATCAGTGCTCTTAGAAAAATGCTGAAAGTATGTGAGACGTTCGCGGAGGCTCATGGGCTCAGGTATAATGATAAAAAGTGCGAAATGTTGGTGTTTAAATCAGGTAATAAAACATATGACCCTGTACCATCCGTGACAATCAACGGCAAGCCTTTGAGCACCACAACAAAATTCAAATACCTGGGCCACTGGGTCACTGAGAACATGTCGGATGATCTCGACCTGGAGAGAGAACGTAGGGCATTGTGTGTTCGCGTAAACATGCTGGCCCGAAGGTTTGCCATGTGTACCAAGCAGGTGAAGGTAACACTTTTTAAAGCGTATTGCCAGTCCTTTTACACATGCAATCTTTGGACTAGGTATACCCAAAAAGCATACAATGCCTTACGGGTTCAATATAATAATGCTTTCAGGGTGCTGTTGGGACTGCCTCGTTTTTGTAGCGCCTCGGGCATGTTTGCTGAAGAGAGGGTTGATGGTTTTCACGCTATAATAAGGAAAAGGTGCGCTTCCTTGCAAAAACGATTGTGCAAGAGTCCTAATAGTATCCTGAATGTATTGTTTAACAGGTGGGATTGTCCGATCGTTCATTATTGGATGACCCTCCACGCAGGTGTCTGCAAGTATTTAAAATAAATTATGTGTTATGTTAGTTTTAAGTTTCTTAACCCCTTTCTATTTAACTGTATATTGTACTAACAAAATGGATGTTAATTCTGATAAATAAATAATTGATTGATTGATTGATTGATTATGCAATTATATTGCACGAACTTTCGTGAATAACACACACCACGCGTAGGGCGTATCTAACGATTTCAATCTTTGCCTTTACTATTAACTTATGTAATAATAATGAAATACTGTAGTGTTTATATCTTGAACCCTGAATGTATTGCGCACGTGCCGAAGGTGAGGTTTTCATACGTGACCTGTCGGAAACCGGCTTCTTCGATCATCGACTTGAATTTCTCCTGGAAAATGCAAAATTAGGTGAGTGCTGGGAAGCGGCCGGTGATCGTAAATAAACAAACAATGCTGGACAATTCACATAGCATCATCTAGCTAATCTAGCCCCAAGCTAAGCAGAGCTTATTTAGTTATTAGATAATTTTTATAATACAGAAAAACTGCCGCGGGGTGCCGGCAGTACAATGTTGCCTCTCCTATCTTGCCCGTGGATGCAGTAGGAATCTGCCGAGGGTTTCCTCCGGAAGATGGGCAGCAGTCTTTCCGTGCGTCAACATCCCGTGCTGCGCTCGCCAACCCGCCTGCCAAGCGTGGTGAGTATGGCAAGTACCCCCCCATAGAGATCCATGAGGGGGGGTCTGTGTTCAGCAGTGGACGTCTTACGGCTGCAATGATGACTTACCTGGTTCGGAAACTGTCTGATGCTCTCCACGAGGTACTGGTAGGGCTTCCACTGCCCCGCCACCAGCTGGCCCAGCACTGGGATCACTTGGAACGAGTACTGATCGTAGATCCTGGAAGATGCTTATCTTTGAAATATGTACCTACCTCATAATCATCACAAAAGAAGAAGACAGCGGGGTCTTAGTAATAGGGTCCCGTTTTTACCTTTTGGGTGCGGAACCCTAAAAACCCCGTCAACCTCCGACTATTCCTTTGGTTTTCAAAGTTTTATATTAACTTTAGTCGTCATTAGCTTCGTCATCTTTCCGTTTAGAGAATTTCCAAAAACTTAGTTTTATTGACCCATGTTTTCCTCACAACTTTATTTAAATGTTAACTTTGGCAAGCATTTTTAAAGCCCGGAATAAAATATTTTGTAACATCCTAATGGTTTTCTAAAGAAGCGTCCGTTCTTACGCCGATGCAACTGCAGTAACGGCAGGCGATCTAACATTGTCACTGTCAGATCGACTCATGGTGCACACAGATGTATTTCAGGTTACGTACCACTGGAGCGTTTCGTTGTTGAGCTGACTGAACTCCAGACACATGAACCGGCCTCCGGGGGCCAGCACGCGGTACGCCTCCTCTAGCACCTTGAATGAGGGAATCAAACTAAGTATTCATCTTTATCTAAGTCAGGAGTAGGTACTCATGTTAGTTTACAATTTTAAATTTTCTAATTCTATTAGACTACACTGTTTACATAAAATAACGTTCCTAATAAACTATTGTTATCTTACAACTATCTATACTTAGAACAAGTACATTATGTACCTATGTGATTTTAATGTAGGACCTACTTATAAAAATCAAGTGTTTATTCAATAGAGCAATAATTACACTACTTGGAATAGTTTACAAAATAAAACCAAAACACATTTATAAAGCGCAATTGAATCCGTTCGCTTCGGAAACCTTTTATTCCAAGTGAGGGAAAGAAGATCTCATGCTATGGGTGCCAATGTTGCCTCTGCCAAGGGAAAGAAAATACCCCGGAATATGGGCAGCAGCGTCTTCCGTGCCTCAACAGCCCGTCCTGCGCTCGCCAACCCTCCTGCCAAGCGTGGCGTGTATGGCAACAAGCGCCTTATGATCTTGGAGATCCATGAGGGAGACCAACGTCCAGTAGTGGACGTGCACAGTATTACCTGTGGTATTACGGCTGAGACGATGATGACTGCAGTAGGACGTGCACTGCTGGACATAGGCCTCCCTCATGGATCTCCAATTACTGATCATGATGTTGCCATACTCAACATATCACGCTTGGCAGGCGGGTTGATTACGTACCTCGCGACAGGTTTGCAACAGGCGTAAATCTCGCGATCATCGCTGTAAAACGTCAATTCGTGAATTAACTTTGTAACGAATAAACAACAACATCTGATAAATAAATAAAAATTGACGTTTGATAGCGACATCACGAGATTTGCGGCTGTTGCATTCAGATGACTACATTTGGGTAGAATATAGAGCCAAGCCTCTATATTACAATATAGAGCCCTCTCAGTGGGAGGTAAGAGCAGCTCAGCGGCCAGAATGGCGACGTCTCATTCACGAGCAGGTTATTTACGTTTGAAACCGGGCGTCGTGAGGAGCTCGATAAAAGCGTGATGAGCTCGATAAAAGCGTGATGAGCTCAAGGCCCGACCACCAGTGGCCAAATCTTCCACCAACCACATCGGCGGGATATTACACCAACCACATCGGCGGGATATTACACCAACCACATCGGCGGGATATTACACCAACCACATCGGCGGGATATTACACCAACCACATCGGCGGGATATTAAGATGTCCAAAGTGCACTCGTACCTTCACCAACAAAGTTGGGTACGCAAGCCACCAGAGAGCGCACCAAAGGGTGGAACAATTACACCCAACAAGACCTCTTAGTTAATTATGCCTGTCCAGTGAAAATCAGTCGCTGTGGTCGGTATCAGCTAAGACAGACAGAGACATTTGGGTCATTTAATCTGTGTTAATGGACACAGAAAGCCTCGCATTTCAGCTAACTAACAGCAGAAGGCAATTCTCGTGGATCGTGATCCAAGTGATAAACGCTCCAAATCGATAAATTTCGCAAAATCTCCATTGAAGAGAACTCTCCGCATTCTCGTAATTTCATCGTCTGGTAAAGACCGGCTATCGAGATTATAATAGACTTTTAGAGTGATGTGACAAATTCGGTGCAGACACTCTGAAAAGTGAGATGAGACGAAGCATCCTGCGTTATACTTTCATCTTGCGTTAATCACGACTCACAAGAATTTTATTGACCCCCAGGTTTGTGATATTGATCACCTTATCAACGTGCGTACAGTTCCTAATCCCGAAGGCGATGGTGTACGCCGTGTAGCTGTCGTCGGGCAGAGACAGCTGCTCTGCGTTCTGGCACGCGAACTCGATGGCCACGCCCGTCGCCGCCGGCGTGATCCCTAGCCTGGGAACGAATCAAATCATTTATATATTAAAACATTTACAACATATTACATACTAGACGCACTCTAGTTTAACCCGCGTAGTTCGATCCCGTGGGAATACGTGGATGGAATATAGCCTATGTCACTCAGGGGTAATGTTGCATTCTAATGGTGACAGAATTTTCAAAATCGGTCCAGTAGTTTTTGAGTTTATTCGTTACAAACATACAAAATACTAATCTTTCCTCTTTATAATATTGAGAGACATGGCGTGTGAAACTGCGCCAAAAAATAGGTAAACTCAAAATGACAATTTATTGCACATTTATTATTGTTGCTAAAAGGGATACCTCTGGAAGATGGGCAGCAGCGTCTTTCCGTAACATCTCGTACTGTACTGTGAGTAGGTACGGCAACTACCCTTCACGGAGATCCATGAGGGAGGCCTGTGTTCAATAGTGGACGTTTTAAGGCTGAAATGATATGATGACGATGGAAGGCCTCATCGATCTCCAAGTAGGTACCTACTGATCATCAAGTGATTGTTGCCATACTCATCAGAATGCATACCTTTGTGTCCGCAGTTTTCCCACGTCCAGCATCGCCTGGTTGATGTCGCAAACTGTCACTGACGAGTTGGCAGTTGCCTTTAGGTTTTGAAGGTATTTTATATATCTGAATGATATATCGCCTGAAACATGACAATGTTTAAAGTTATTAAAAAAACACTAACAGTAGCCTATTTAATTTCTAAGATTTAACAAATAAACATACTTTCTCATTTATTATTATTATTATTTGTCTGTGTGTTGATGTTAGACACATCACATGTCACAGTGTTGAAAATCTTGTCTTATGTTTGTGATTACACTTGATTGTTTCGTGTTGTTAACAGTCTATTATTTCACAACCAGCTGTAAGTTTGGTTTTGAAATTGTTTGTTGAGGAGGCAGTAACAACTTCTTCCGGTAAGCGATTCCAATTGTGGACTACTCCGTTACTGAAGAAATGATGCGCAGCGTTTGTGGTGGATGGCGATTTAATTCTGTAGCTATGTCCTGGCTTTATGCTGACTTTCATTATATAAATATCATGAAGGTCTGGCACGTTGTATATGTTATGAAGGATCTTGAAGGTCTCAATAAGGTTGCCACGAAGGCGTCTTTCCACTAGGGTAGTGAGGCGTAGTGCGCGTAGTCTATCTGGGTAGGACATACGACGAAGGCCTTGTGGAATCCTCGAGGCTTCTCTGTACACTCTCAAGCATGTCTTTCTGACACTATGACACACACAAATATTGTGGCTTTCTATTTTTAAAATCGGTTCAGTAGGTCCAGAGATTACCGCTACAACGTCACAAATCACAAACTTTACCTCTTTATAATATTAGTATAAATAATAATAGTACCTTTCAAGGAAATGAAAAACCTTATCAAAATTTAAAAAAGGCTTTAGGAAGCGTCAAATCGATCCTTGACGCTTCCTAAAGCCGGAACCACTAAGCTACAGAACCCATGTCTGGTAGCGCTGAAATTTTTGATAAGGTGATTTCGGTTGAGCTGCGATTAAAGCGCCATCTACAGGTAACTGCTAGAGAGTTCTCCTGTTAATAGTCTGAAGTTGCATTCAGTAGCAATGACTAGAGATGTCGCTATAGCTTATTCATAACATTTCAAGGAAATTAAAAACCTTATCAAAAATGTACGATTCTGGTGGGATTCGAACCCGCGTTTCAGTAGCAATGACATTCTACCTAAGTATGCTTAAACACTATAAAAATACAAACTGTAATAATGGTACCTGTCCCTCCAGCCATATCCAGCAGCTTGGTCCCCGGAGTGGGAGCCAGACGTTGAATGAAGATATCCTTCCACAGCCGATGGACTCCGGCCGACATCACATCATTCATGAGGTCATATTTGTCTGCCACTGTCTCAAACACTTCATGGACTGAAATAGACGAGAAGCAAATGATGAAATTTCCTACTACCTTTAAGACTAAAATATCAATTCGCTTTGGTTTTTGTTGCGTCTGATCGTCAAAAGTGAAAATCCCATGTGAGAGCTCTATGTCCCTGATGATGGATAACAGGATCATTATTATTGTTGTGTTTTCTAGTTTAGTTATTACAAACAAAGGAAAATAAAGTGAATGATTTTGATGGTGCTGGTTTGTGCCCATTTTTTTCAAAATTGTGTGATATTGTTGAATGTGGTCTTTGCCCATCAGTGGGACACTTATGGCTACTTCATCATCATCATTTCAGCCGTAGGACGTCCACTGCTGGACATAGGCCTGCGCCTCGCTTCCAACCATTGCGGTTGGAAGCGAGACATAGTGGCAAGTTATACTCCTCGGTCTTCTGTATCACTTGCCGCAGCGTATGAATGTACCTGTCACATGCTGGAGATCAGGAGACAACCACATTGTTCGAGTACATAAGCAGAACAGCTGATGTGGCTCAACGACGTTATCCTGATGCCCAACTGGTACTTTTGGGATACTTCAATGCCCACCACAAGGATTGGCTCTTCCCGTACCAGAATACCGATCATGCTGGTTGTGAGGCTCATAAACTTGCTTTATCACTCAACCTCACCCAGCTGGTGAATGAGGCAACCAGAGTCCCTGACATCGAGAGCTACACAGCAAACTGCTTGGACCTTCTGCTGACTAATGATCCAGACCGAAATTCTGTGTCAGTGTTATCTCCCTTGGGTAGCTCTGATCACTGTCTGGTCAGGTCAGTGTCATCATACTCGCCTCCGGATCCTACCTCTTAAAGGTAGTAGGCGAATATGGCGATACAAGTCAGCAGACTGGGATGAAATGTGTAATTTTTTCGCATTTTATCCTTAGCGGCAAATGTGCTTTACTTCTCGCGATCCAACAGTCTGCGCCGACGCTGTAACGGGGGTGATTAAAAGTGCAATGGAGTATTTTATTCCTTTCATCGATATTTCATCTTCCGTCAGATCTCCCCCGTGATTTAATCCCGCGCATGCATCGGTCAACGCGTTCAGTTGTAATCTTCAAACACACAGACAGACAGACAGCGCTATGCATATTAGTGGGCTTCAGCCCCTAATAAAGGTGATCAGCATTTAAAAACAAAAGAGAATATGATTATATTTATATGTGAAACTATAACTTAAACTTAGAAAACCGCATAAGTGTGTGCGTGTCAAATGAGTTTGTAAAATCGTGTGTATAGTGTAGTGTAGAGTGTATTTGTTGATGCGTGTGTGGAGTGTATTGTAAATGCGTGTGTATCCAAGGCCGATGCGTTGGCAAAGTAAGGAGCCAGTCTCATTCCAAACTCCGACAATATCGGCCTTTTCAATCCCCTGACCGCAGAGATCAAAACCAGGCTTAAAATAAACTCAGAAAAAGAACACCAAAAAATTTGGGACCGCAGACCAGACTGCAAGCATACAAAACAAATGCTCCCTGAGAGAAACAGCAAGATGACCAATACTTTGCTTAAGATGACAAGACAAGACCTACCGATGATGGTGGGTATCATCACGGGACACTGTGATCTCAACTACCATCTTCTCAAGACAGGTGCCACAGACAGTGGACTAGGTCGCGGGTGTCTTGAAGAGGAAGAAACCATGGAGCATGTGCTACTTACTACACTGTAGTGCCACAAGACAGA
The DNA here is from genome assembly GCA_963082625.1 of Pasiphila rectangulata. Classification (NCBI taxonomy): domain Eukaryota; kingdom Metazoa; phylum Arthropoda; class Insecta; order Lepidoptera; family Geometridae; genus Pasiphila; species Pasiphila rectangulata. Next base: position 15,710,907 of record OY720256.1, on the reverse strand, counting down.
CTGCAAGAGCTCATGGAGTCATGCCCTTCTTCTTCAACAACATCAGCATACCCTTCAGGGATGCTCATGGAATGCTGCCGGCGTCCCCGAGTCCTTCTCCGGTATTTCAAGGAGTTGGGCTGGTTAGGTTAGGGTCGAGGCAGTACCTTGGGGAACAATGCACACTACACCCCAATGCGGGACATCAGTGCAGATCTGGTAACCCCTTTTAGAATTAGAGTGTGTGTGTGTGTGTCATTATTGTTGACAGAAACAGGGAGTTTATTGAAATTATGAGAGAACTATAAGCTTTTTTACTTTGTTTTGTTTATTTTAGGAATTATAATGCCTTGTAATCTTTTTATTCCCTGACAAGTTAAACAGAATGGTACATACAGAATTACTTTAAATAATAAATGTGATGAGGCCTGACATCCAGTGTGAAGATTACTGCAATGTCTGTCAGCCAGAGCCCTATCAGGCAGTTGGCAGCATCCTGCGTTTTAATGACATTATTTTATTGCGAATCACAGTGTAAACGCATCTGAAAACATAAAATAGGCATCTCTATAGGTGTTTAAGATTTTAATTAAATTTTTTATAAAAAAAGCACCTTTCTTCCATTTTTCCTCTTCGGCAACAGTTTCAAAACCGAAGTGTGTTTGTTTATCCTTCTTTTGCTTTTCTGTGGAAAGTTCTGTGCTTAGAAATCTCCTGGAGAGCCGCTGGACAGGTCGTCTCGTGTCGATCATCTTCGAAATCACTTTGCGAAGCGCCATTATTTTTTAATTATGGTACTTACTTTTTCTAATTCAAAACAGAAAAAGTCAGGTTAGTTTTTGTTTCTGCGAAGCGAATTCTACTAATATCAGCTGATTGTCATTTTGAAGGGCACTGTCAGATGCGTTTAGTTGCTTTTGCGGTTTTAGTTGCAATTAATTAATTCCCTACATAATAATGATAAAAAAGTAAAAGCCCTCTATTACAATTACTAATGCCCATGCCTCCAGGTTATTTATCTCCGGGCGTCTAAACTAATAGTGTTCTGTGGTGTAAACTAAAACCTTCCATCTTTCTTTGATCTTTGCGGTAAAGCCGGTATAATATGGTATCTACACTACAACAAGGGCCTAAAAATTGTAACGAAACGCTAACTTCAATTGTCTTCAATACACGCAAGACTCTTTACTCAAAACGATTGCTATTGTGGTCTTACTCTGAGATTCTATCATGTAAGGAAGAAAGAACGGAACGTAAATAATATGTCAACAAACAACGACAACAACTTTTATTTTGTGTTTGTGTTTTGCGGAATCGCAACGTAGAAAACTTTTACTAAACTCACCTGTAGTGGTCAAGAATGCTGTATAAACCGAGACCAAAATACCTAGCCTACTCGGAAAACCTTTAAAAATGACTTCAGCTATTGATATAGGTAAGTACCTATTTTCGTTTAATGGAAAGATCACGATAACAATAATAGTTTACACTGAGTAATAACACTATGTTTTTAACTAGTGCTTTTATTCTAAGAGTTTACATCTGTTTCGCGATGAATCACAAAACGATATTGTAAGAAATAGGTAGGTAGGTAATAGGTAACCTTAGAATGATTAATTAAAAGGGCCAGGCCACAACAGCGTTGCGGCGTTGCATCTTAAAAATCTACGACGCCGCAGAACGCATCATGTCCATAATTTGAACGACCTGCACGCGTTTTTTAAGCTATACATATAGATAACGATGTTGACTTGACTACCTGATATCCTTAATTCAAGAATGTCCCATCCTTTGGGATAAAACTATCAGAATTCAAAGACAATTTTTTAAAAACAGAAGTATGGAGTGAAGTTTGTACAAGTTTATATTAAAATTTTGAGGAGTCAAATAGTGTTGAAAAAACAAAACTCAGTAAGTACTTATAAACATTTATTTTTGTTAACTGCCAACTAAGAGTTCCAGTGTCACTACTAAAGTATTTACAAAATTCGTTTCTGATTATGTTAGCTCCTGTTCTACTTTCATTTGTTGATTTGTGTAAAATTTGCAAAGAATTGTCAATAATCATTTCTTCAAATGTTTGTGCCCCATCTCAATTCAATACAAAGTTGTGCAATCAGTAAACAAAATACTTTTTTTTTAAATACATATTCACCATTTTTTCCCTTCCAAAAGTACTTGTTTTCATGGGCTGAATGAAACCCCAGCTTTCGGGTCAGTACACATAATTTATTATAATACACTGTATAATCATCATCATCATTACAACCGTAAGATATCCACTGCTGGACATAGGCCTCCCTCATTGACTTATAGAGATCCAAGTGCATGAGGGGTTGTTGCCATACTCACCACGCTTGGCTTGCGGGTTGGTGAGAGCAGTTTGGGATGTTCTTACACGGAAAGACGCTGCTGCCCATCTTCCGGAGATATACCTTAGCAGATTCTTACTGCATCCACGGGCAGGAGAGGAGGGGTGACATTCTACTGCCGGCACCCCACGGCAGGAGCACCATGTATAATACTTAATACTAATTACGCTCATAACCCACGGCAAAGGCATTCGGTCTGGAGTTGTGGATTCATAGGATTCAAAACCGTGAGTGAGTCCAGAGTCGAGAATTTACCTATCTATCCATCTAAATAGCCCAACAGATCCCACTGCTGGGCAAAGACCTCCTTTCCTTTTCTCCATTCGTCTCGCTCAAGAGCGATAGTCCGCCATTCTGGGCAATAGGCGTCAAGTTCGGCACCAGCGCTTGGGCCGGCCACGTGGTCTCTGAATTTGTGGGTCATGACGCCCAGAGAATTTACCTACTTCAAAAAATTCCAGCACAACACCCGCTTCACAATGTGACGCACTACCAGCAGCGCTCCGACTGGGACTGCGGGGTGTCGTGTGTCATGATGCTGCTGTCTCCAGAGCAGAGGGCCCAGTTCCAGGCGCGGTTCCAGGAGATCTGTGCCGAGGAGCAGCTGCCGCGGTCCACCTGGACGATCGACCTGTGCTATCTGCTGAAGAGGTTTGTTGAAAATTACTGGGACTTGAGAAAATATGAAGCGAAATTTTTCAACTACACGCATATGTCGACAGAATCTTTTGATTATTTGCTAGCCAAAATTCGAACAGGCATTACTGGAATGGCTACAAATTCCACGGCAAAAAAATAACGTTTATTGTATGGGAGCCCCATAAATATTTATTGTATTCTGTTTTTTAGTATTTGTGTAATAGCGGCAACAAAAATACATTATCTGAAAATTGCAACTGTCTAACTATCACAGTTCATGAGATACAGCCTGGTAACAGACGGACAGAGACAGACAGACAGCGGAGTCTCAGTAATAGGGTCCCGTTTTACCCTTTGGGTACGAAACCCTAAAAATACATATTTAGTTATATTGATACAATTATAGTTAAAACCAGGCTATATAGGGTCATCACAAACTTACCGGAAATAATCGGCCGGCCAATAGTTCGGATTGAAATAAACACAATAAAGAAAGAAAGAAGATTGAAGAATGAAAAGAAAAATATATTACATATTATTTTATTACTTCCTCCCATTGTTTCACATTCTGCGCTCTGTCACTGTATTCATCGCATTTCATATTCTAAATAGCTGGGTGATTTTCGATTTTGAATATAAATCGATCGATATTAAGATCCATTTTCAAAGACGTCAAGCCCTTCCAAAATCGCGCTCGGCATTGCGCAGCACTGCGTTGTGCGTTCGGTGGTGTGCCATACCTTGCGTCTCGCCGCGCACCTACGCGCGTGGGTGCATGTTTCTACGCACCTACGCGCGTGATCTGCATGAACGCGCGTAGATGCATTTTCGGTGTGTTGGACTGTGCGTGTTTTCTATACAAACGGCACGACAACAAGCAACGTTAGAAGACGCAATCACGCAACATGCAGCGTGATGCGTAGCAGTGTGTGATGTGAACCGCCTTAGAATGCCTACGTTACCCCCGTGTAAAGCCTGTATTACATTACACGATATTCAGGTACCCTTACCCTAACTAAGACTGGTGTAATAAGAGTTAGAGCGACCGGTCGGACCCGGCAAGCCTTGCTTGGTAGTTAGGGCGATTAGGGCGCCCTAACTACCGGGCCCTGAATATCGTGTAGTGTAATACAGCTTTAACATAGGCTATATTTTATCCCGTATTCCCACGGGATCTGGAACTACGCGGGTGAAACTGCGGAGTGGGGCTATTTCAAAATTGTGGAACGGCTGCCTGCTTAGTTGGAACAGTTTGATTGGAGCACAGAACACAATGTTTATTTGTATGGGAATGCTTGTTGTTACAAATAAATAAATTTTCTTATCTTAATATTCGTAGATTGGAGTAGTATATTTTTTTAAATGGTCATTTAAATGAAAAAATGGATTCAGTATTAATTACATTTTATATGCCGTGGGGAGCCGGCAGAATGTTACCCTTCCTCTTATGCCCGTGGATGCAGCAAGAGCCTGCTAAGGGATATCTCCGGAAGATGGACAGCAGCGTCTTTCCATGTATCAACATCCCGTACTGCGCTCGCCAACCCGCCTGCCAAGCGTGGTGAGTATGACAGCTACCCCTCATGGAGATCTATGAAAGAGGTCTGTGTTCGGTAGCGGACGTTTATAAATGATGAATGACTGAAAAGTCTCATCATCTAAATTAAAATTTCCAGGTTTCAAATCAAGCACACCATGTACACAACAATGGCTGCAGTTAATGAGGACTACAAAAAGCACAATTATTACCGAAATGTGATCGACATTGTAAGTTCAATAGTTCGCAAAGTTCATGTTAAACCACACTTTGAACATTTTAAGTAAGAGAAAAATCGACCAAGTGCGATTCGAGGGTTCCGTAACATTATTCAATCAAAATCACGTTAGTTGTGTGGGAGCCTCCCTTAATTATTTATTTTATTATGTATTTGTTGATAAAGCGGCAACAGAAATACACAATCTGTGAAAATTTCAACTGTCTAGCTATCACGGTGAACGAGATACAGCCTGCTGGTGACACACAGACAAACGGACAGACAGACGGACAGCGGAGTCTTAGTAATTGAGTTCTGTTTTTACCGTTTGGGATGGAACCCTAAAAAACAAACAATTTTTTTTTATTTGGGGTGGGGTTCGAACCCACAACAGTCAAAACGATCCTGACCCCTCTTAAAGCCAGAAGTGCTTCAACCAACTAAGCTACGCAACCCATGACGGGCTCAGTCGAAATACTTGTTATGATCATGATAATTACTACTCGACAACATGGTGGAGTCTTCGTCGTACGACCAGTTCTGCCACAGCGTAATATGCTGAGTAACGACCATTTTTGTCACAATTTTTTTTAAAACCTAATTAGTGTACATTGATTAATTGTAATTTGTGTGACAAAATAAACGCATCTTTATCTTATCTTTTATAACAAATCAGCATCTATGCCGTAGGACGTCCACTGCTGGATATAGGCCTCCATCGTGGATCTCATGAGGGGTTGTTGCCATACTCGCCACGCTTGGCAGGCGGGTTGGCGTGCCCCGTACTGTATGTTGAATGAAACACGGAAAGACGCCGCTGCCCATCTTCCGCAGGTATCCCAAGGCAGATTCTTATTGCATCCCCACTGCAGCTATGTATATTATTATGATAGAATACTTTAATTTTAAAATCTCTTTTCTAGGACCGCTCGCGAGTAGAAACCCGGTTCAAGCAGGCATCATCATCAGGCGTCGAGGTGGTGGAGCGAACTGTCAGTGTTGTCCAACTGTGGGAACACCTGGGCCGGGGCCCGGTCATCCTGCTGGTGGATGCTGGCATCCTGGCCTGTGATGTCTGCAAGCATAATAAACTCAAGTCGGAATTTAGGTAAATATCTTTAGAAATAAATAAAATTCATAAAAATAAAAGAGTTTGTTAAACCTAAATAACAGGTTTTTAAACCCTGACAAAAAGGCTTCTTTCCCTCACTTGAAAAAAAGGTTATCTGAAGATAATGAATTCAGTTATGTGCTTTATTCAATTTAAATGTGTCTTGTTCTTCTTTTGTAAATTGACTGTTCTATGTAGTGTTTTGTTCTATTGAATAAACACTTATTGACTTTGGCTTTTAAAAAATTAGGGGTGTTATTATAAGTTTCCTATGTTTGTGTGTCTGTGGAATCGTTGCTCTTAAACGAGTGGACAGATTTCAGTGCAGTTTTTTTTATTTAAAAGCAAGTTTTCCAGCGGTGTTCTTCATCATTTCAGCCGTAAAACGTCCACTACTGGACACAGACCTCCCTCATGGATCTACATGACGCGTAGTTGCCATACTCACCACGCTTGGCAGGCGGGTTGGCGAGCGCAGTACGGGATGTTGATAGGTACATGGAAAGACGCTGCTGCCCATCTTCCGGAGGTATCCTTTAGCAGGCTCTTACTGCATCCACGGGCATGAGAGGAGAAGTAACATTCTACTGCCGGCACCCTAGAATATACCCAAGTTTGGTCCTTTGACGACCTCTGTGGCGCAGAGAGCGAAGGTCCGCATGCGACGCAAGAGGTTGCGGGTCGATTCCCGTCTAGGGACATATGTCTGTACGATCTGCAGATAATTGTTCTGGATATTTTTCTTTATGTATAGTAAAAAATATCTTAACTATGTAATAGTATATCAGTCATCTAGTACCCATAACACAAGATCTGCTTAGCTTGGTAGCTTGAGGGTTAGATGACGCTGTGTGAATTGTCCAAGCATTTTTTTGCAGGTCATGTTTCGGCGGTAGCTACAAAGGCCACTACATCCTGCTAGTGGGTCGCACGGCCAACAAAATAGTGTATCGCGACCCGATCCTCTCCCCGCGACTTTGCGTCGCGTCGCCGACTAAACTGCGCCGCGCCAGTTCCGCTGACGGCACCGATGACGATTGTATACTGGTGTATCTGAATAATGAATAAATGATAAATAATGCTGTATGTTACCCCTCCTCTCATGCCATGGGGTGCCGGCAGTAGAATGTTACTTCTCCTCTCTGCTAAGGGATAGGTACCTGAAGATGGGCAGCAGCGTCTAACTTTGCAAATGCTAAGCTACTTAGCATTAAGTTCGCCTATGTACAGTACTTTTAAGTTTGTGCAATAAAGAATTTTCTATAAAAAATTCATAATCAATATCTATTTTTCTATCTACATCCCGTACTGCGCTCGCCAACCCGCCTGCCAAGCGGCGAGATGGCAACTACCTCTCATGGAGATCCATGAGGGAGGCCTGTGTTCATTAGTGGACGTTTTACGGCTGAAGTGATGAGTGATGATTTTACATAGCACCGCTAGCCCCAAAGTAGGCAGAGCTTGTGTTATAGGTATAAGACTGTTTATATAATACTTATAATCATTTTTAATACAGGGTAAGCCAACATTTTGGCAACTTCAGGGTACCTTTTACTTTGTTGTTTGACATTAGGAAGTTATTGTTTTTAAGATTAAATTACTTACCTAATAGTATTTTTACATTTTGGAAAAAAGTACAGAGCAAAAGAGGGACTTCAAATGATGAAATCCTGTTATAACCTGTTGAAATCCTGTTGTAACCTGAAATAACCTGTTGCTGAAAACACCTAAACCACTATAACTATGCCAAAAAAAACAGAACAGCAGCTTATCGCCCATTAACTTTATTCAAAACTAGCTGACCGGTGCCCACTTCGTTGGGCGGTTAGCATTTTTACTCGTAATGGAATTATGAGTGTGGTTAGGTTAGTACTGAGTGCTACGATTGATTTCCTGACTGCCAGTAGGAGGGTTATATTTAAAGCATATGTATGTTGTACCTAAGTATTTTGTTACAAATTGCTTCACGTCGGTCGCCCTCTGTAATACTATCCATCAACGGCGTCTTTGTAACGTATTTAATGATTCTCCGAATCTGCGTAGAATAGTTTTGTTTACCTGTTGGGCGGTGCGACATAGAGCTTTGATTGTAGGTATACTTCTGCGTAGTAATAAAGAACTATTATTTTGATTATTGAAGTAAGTAATACTTGGTGCTGAGATGTTTTAGTTATTCAGACTGTGTGTAACGCTCAAACGAAGAGCACGCCGCGCTTAAACTTTGTGACTTTGTGAATACAAGTTTGAAACTACTTAAGTGAGATTTAATTTTGTGCCACCCTGACCCACCTGCCGTTACAATTTGCATGCCGATTTGGCTATATTACCGCGTTTTTTTCAAATAAGTGAATAAAATTATTATAATTAAATAAATCATGTTTATTTTCCAATTCCAATTAGCCGTAAGTGTCCCACTGCTGGACAGAGGCCTCCTCCCCATCTCTCCATGCTTCTCGATCTGCTGTCAATTAGACCCATGCGCACATGCGATCATGCATATTGGTCTAACTCGTCACGCCATCTTTTCTTCGGTCTGCCGCGGCCTCTTACCGTGTCGGGGTTCGACTGGGTGGTGATCTTGCCCACAGATCTTCGGGCATGCGGCAGACATGACCAGCCCAGCTTCATTTCAGTTTCGCAACTTTCTGAGCTACGTCGATTTAAATTGTTCAAAACTTTTTTGTATACTATATTAGATGTAATGAGGAGTTCCAACACGAGATACCTAAGTCAACATATTATTATAACTGCCTATGGGAAAAACACTGCTTTCTCAGGTCAATACCCACCAGAGAGAATTTTTGACCCTTAATAGTGAGGGCAAAAGTGAAACGTTTTTAAATTTAGAGCTGTCAGCGTAAAATTGTGTGTATTTGTTCCGTTTTAATTTTAGAACGGCACTAACCGAATATCTGTACCTACGTCATTTTAGTCAGTTTTACGTCAATTAAATTAGCTTTAGCTAGTTAGTCCAACAACAGAATCGCCACCAGTGGTAGCCTTAAAATATTAACGTCTTGTTGATGTTGAATTTTTGATCCTGGGACTTATTAATCATGATGGCAAAAGAGATCTTGACAGGAGACTGTAGCTTAAAAATAAAAGATTCTTGTAAATAAAAGATTGACGTGTTGTTTATGAAATAAGCCGTTTAATAGAAATATCACTCAATAGATTACGACACGGTCGCGGTTCCATACCTATGTCGTATTATCTCCATAAAACCATTTGTCCAAATTATATGCAGTAAAAGGGAAAAGTCTTTTGTTTTTTAAACACTTGAGACGATAAATTGGACTGCGTTATGTAAGATCGAATTTAGCGACAAAATCTAAAAAAAAGTTATGAATGCAGTTCGATTCCAGGCATGATAAAATTTAAAAAAATAGCTGAATACCTAGTTTAGGTATTCAGCAATTTTTTGATGTGTCCAGATCGCAATCTATGTACTTACAGATTTTAAATTATTTCGCATGAACAATGTAGTATCAATCCAACGATGTTGGGTTATCAGAGGTTGGATGGTTTTGTACCAGATTCCCTTTTCCCGTGATCTTTCGTCAAAATACTCTTGCTAAACATCAGCACACTTGTTCTTAACATGCCTGATAAAATCTGAAAACAGAGACAACTGGTCTAACGGAACCCATCTGCAATCGCCTGCTTTGCAAGAAGGTCTAACTTGATCATTTTCTTTTAATTGAACATGTGAAGGAATCCACTGGAGGCACACTGTCTTGTAATGAGATTTAAGAATTGACTGCAATATCTGATATGCAATCGGTAGGTATGCCTCTCACGTGAGACATCGTGAGGTAGGTACATCGAGCCAAGTGTTGCAATGAGCTTTTGGAATCAGCCAAAATTACAAATTTATCGAAATTAATTGAATGTATGTACGATAAAGCTTCCGCTATGGCGATTAGTTCATTATTCATTATAGATATATTGGCATCAATTCTGAACCTACCATAGCAATCAAGACATGGATCGAAAAACGCTGCACCCCCTGCATCATTATCTTTTGATCCATCAGTAAATATTTTGTAGAAATTAATATAGTTTTTATTTACATAATCGGTACCTAGCTATAAATTTTAGAAGATGACAATTAATAAGTTCTCTTAACGTTAACTATTAATGGGATGGAATCAAAAAGTACATCTTGTCAGTCAATGCTACTTACCTAAGTCTCCAAAGAAAACATTTCGAGGTAAGAACAGCTGTGCATTAGTATTTGGTAAAGAATTGAGCTCATTATAGGTAAAGGGTAAAGGTAAGTTATGGAAGTTTTTTATTGGACCAATAACGAGAATTGCTCACAGAATCTAGCTCTTGTACTACCTTTATAGTCGGGTTGTTAGAAAACGATCTAGATCTCGACCAAAATTTGCCAGCAGTATAATAAAATGAACACGCGTTATGTACGGATTAATCAATCTGTGATTTGATTATGTACGGTCGCCATCTTTATTTTGGGGTCATGGCCGCCTGTTGTCTATGGTCGGGGAACGCCGCATAGCATTAAAGTCAACCAATCACGGCCGCATCTTTCTATGACGTCACAATTGACCTTCACGCAAGGAATGAATCCTATCTGATTGTATTAAAGCTGTATTACACTACACGGTATTCAGGGCCCGGTAGTTAGGGCGATTAGAGAGCAAGGCTTGCCGCGGTCGCGCTAGTTAGGGTCCCTTACGCTCTAACTCTTATTACACCACTCTTAGTTAGGGTAAGGGTCCCTTAATATCGTGTAATGTAATACAGGCTTTACACGGTATTCAGGGCCCGGTAGTTAGGGAGGGCGTGGCCCCTTGCAAGGGCGCCCATTATTACACTGAACTGAACACCGGCTCCCTCACTCTCTGTGTACACTTGTCTGAATTTGAACGCGCTCGGATAGAGACGTTTGCACCCGTTGCATCTAAACTATTAAATAAAGCAGCGGTTGCCGTGGCTTTGGTAGTTGGATCCATGAATATTATAGCAGAAAAAAAAGAGGAGGAGAAGGATCTGGGTCTGGGAAGGACCGGTCGGACCCGGCAAGCCTTGCTTGGTAGTTAGGGCGATTAGGGCGCCCTAACTACCGGGCCCTGAATACCTTGTAGTGTAATACAGGCTTAACTCTTATTACACCACTCTTAGTTAGGGTAAGAGTCCCTGAATACCGTGTAATGTAATACAGGCTTTAGGGCGATTAGGGACTGGTACCTACTGTACAGGCTACTGGTAGGTAAAGCCTGTATTACATACACGGTATTCAGGGACCCTTACCCTAACTAAGAGTGGTGTAATAAGAGTTAGAGCGTAAGGGACCCTAACTAGGGCGACCGGTCGGACCGCTAGTTAGTAGGGCGCCCTAACTACCGGGCCCTGAATACCGTGTAGTGTTATACAGCTTTAATGTAATACCGTGTTTGTCTATGGCACGGGATTTCCTTTGTGTTGCCGTTTTTATACACTTTCCCGAGATATATGTAAAAGAATATTGTTCATGGTCAGGACCTAACCTATGTTGTATGTTAACTATTATTTTTCATTATTTAAGTGTACAATTATTTATGTTGGTCTTGTATACGTAGGTACTGTATTGTCTGTGCTGTTTTGTTGCTAAATAAATGTATATCTATCTATGTAACTTGTTTGATAACGCTGGTTCCACGAGTGCCTACATTTTGCGAGTGGAAGTGACTAGATCGAGTGACGAGATCTAGACATGTGTCAGTGGACGAACTTTCCAAAAGACTACATTTGCTTGGTAAATATAATTTAAGAGGAGAACGTGACCATATTATAAAACCAATAGTTAAACAGGATAAAAAAGATTAAATATTCAATAAGTAAAGAGTCACAAGTAAATTTAGTAGAAATAGGTTTAGAAAATTAAGAAAATTATAGAGAATGAAGATAATTAAATTCAAGCCGCTTTACGAACAATTTTATAATAAAGTATTGGATAAAGAAAATATCGATAGGGTAAATTCATTTAAATGGATCAAAAACAACCGTTAACACCAATCATCAATCTATACTATAAAAGATCAAGCCGTGGTAACTAGGCTGCATGAAAGAGATATCCTAAAAAGAGCAGTGGATGGTAGACGCAGGCTATAGAATAGAATACGCTATGCTATGCTATGTATGGCAAAAGATAGACCACACAACATATTATCTCAGGGTGTGAAAAATTAGCAGGCACATACTATAGGTACGCAAAGACATAATTAATATCGTACAATATATTTACTGGACAATAGCAAAAAAGCATGGTTTTGAAGTCTCAAACCTTTGGTGAAAGGAAAACCTAACACAACCTCAAGTTATAGAAAATGAAACGGCTAAACTTATGTGGGAATACCGGTACAGACAGATGATACAATTCTTCACAATAGACCTGACATTATATACGTAAATAAAGTATTATTATATATTATACAATATACATTTAATTAAATTATTATTATTTAATTATCTATTTCAGTAAATTTTATGTATTTTTATGTACAATAAAGCATAGCCGTGGCAATAGAATACCTAGGTATAGCTCCTCCTCTAGCCCGTGGATCCAGTATCTGTAAAGGGGTACCGATACCTCTGGAAGATGGGCAGCAGTGTCAGCACGAGCATATCCAACACGCTAGGCAAGTGCAGTAATGTTTTAGGCTCCAGTAAGGTTGTTCACAGAAAGACGCGCCCCGGGGCTGCCCAACAATCAGGCAGCGCCCGATTCGCAGAAAAAGCCGCCGCACCTGTTTTAACTTACCTGTTCCATAGTATATACCATTAAAGCCTCATGGATCTTCAAGTACTGCGGTTGCAAGCGGCCTGCACCCACCCGCCGACCTGCGGTTCTTACCAAGTCGTCTGCTCATCTTGTAGGTGGACGTCCTACGCTGCGTTTGCCGGCCCGTAGCCTCCATTTGTAGTAGCGTTATTTTTAATTTAAGTTAGTTTAAGAGTATCCATGGCTACCTAGGGCCTTCTTCATCAGTTCTACTTCACCAAAGCATACTTTCATAGAATACAAACGCTTGGCTTGTTGCTGAAGTATCGAAAACGCTTTATCTAAGCCTGTATTATTTGGGAAGTTCCCTATATTCTTAAACAACAGAGTTAGGCCTCTGCCTCGAATCTTGCGGGCAGCGTGGCAGCGGGGCGGCGGCGCGGGAGCGGCCGGAGTTTTCATGCCCCCGCACCGCTGCCGCGCGGCCGCCGCCGCCGCCCGGTTGCCCGCAAGATTCGAGGCAGAGGCCTTATGGGGTATTATAGATAAAAAACCGGTCAAGAGAGAGTTAAGACTAATTAAAAAATAGCATGCATGTCAAAAAAATCAAAATAAGAATTGCAGCCTTAATGTTTAGTCTCTTGTACATAAGTTACTAAAAGTACCTAAGTAAGTAATATTTCACGCAGGAAGCTATTAGGATACTTACTTAGTTACGAGATCAAGTACCGATTGTTATAAAAACACTCATTCGGTGAGATAACAGCTACCTACTTCAGACATTATTTAGGTTCGAACCACTGAGACGAATCTTACAAAATCTTAATATCGTTTGAGGAGAGTAGAAGTAGTTTTGACTTATTGTCTTTTAAATTCGTTTGTAATAAGTAATTATTTCAATTCGAATCGTTTATTTTACTTAAAACGTTTTTAAGATCTTAGTTATCCTTCCTAAAAGTTTGAATGTAGTTTTTTATTGAGTTGCTGTAGTTTACAGACTTGTAACAGTTCCTGCCTTTAATAACCGTTATTAAAGTTAATTCGTTATTAAAACTTTTTTTTATTAGAAGTATTAATAATACTAACTTTGTGTCATGGATATATGTTTTGTTGTGCTTTACGTCCTCTCTCAGCTTGGCACGTGTATGTCCAGTGGAATAAAGGTAAGTTTGTATTCATCATCATCATTATGGAATCTTTTAAAACGTATTACGGTATAGTCTATTCTATCTTTAAAATATTATATACTAGCTGACCGACTGAGGCGACCTTCGTAACGCCTCAGAATCGACGACTTCTCTACTACCTAGGTACTACTAAAATCAAGATTAAAAAAACACGCTTTTATAACACATAGAGCTAAAAAGTAAAAAAATATTTCATTATCTAATCTAATCAGCCCGTTGGATCCCACTGCTGGGCAAAGGCCTCCCTTCCCTCTTCCCACACTTTCCGGTCTTAGGCGTTAGTCGACCAGTAGTTCTTATTATAGACAGAAAATAAAAATAACAATAAATAATTTAATATTATTGTAAAAAAGAGTGGGGTGCTCGATTACGAATAATACCATGGCACGATCGCTTCAAAAACAGTTCCATCGAAGATTCCCTCCTCATAGATGGCGTTAGTTGTATTTTAAGGAAACACAATTTGACAATGACAAATAAATTGTGATTAATCACACGAGCGCGTTGAAATTATTCCTGCTAGCGTAGCAAAGGGCTACGAAACTGCTACGAGGGTGCGTACACAGAGAATATGTGAGGAATTTATTTAATTATATCGATCCTAATCAGGATAATGGAATAAATTCATCAAATTGTTGTATTGTCATCGGTCCTTGATAAGTCTACAACGTTTCAATTAAATCTGGTCGTTGCAAGTTGGCCAAAATCGAGTACAAAAGAGTCGGTTACAAACATGCAAATTTACAAGTGAAGATAATGAAAGTTTAACAAATAAGCTAATCATGAGAAATAAGAAAGGAAAGTATAAACCACACTTATAGTAATTTTGAAAGAAACTGTGTAATTTAAGTAATTTGGAAATAATTCTGTAATTTTTCAAAAAAACAAAACCGTCTTCAAATGTTAAACAATCCTTGACTGGTTTCTGAAAGCCGCTGTAAGTACGCTAATATATTTGAGTATTTTCCACTTTTTTTCATGGATCCCATCATTAGAAGTGAGTGCAAAAACAAGCGAACATTATGAAGTGAAACAACAAAACCTAACCACAAGGTGCATTTAGGCCATAGAAATGACTCAGTGTCTACTAGGTATTACAACTATTTAATTCCTCATGGATCCCAACATCAGAATCGAGTTTTGAAAAAATGGGATCGCCTCTAAAACATGACGTACCTTCTACCATGCATCTACCCATCATTTGGAAGCATTATGTATGAGTCATTTATTTATCATATTAACCGTACCGTTAGACATAGTAACCGTGCCGTGAGGTGGCGGCATTAGAATGTTGCCTCTCCTCCCTTGTCCGTGGATGCAGTAAGAATCTGCTAAGGGTCTGCTCTGCTCCGGAAGATGGGCAGCAGTGTCTTTCCGTGCATCAACATACCATACTGCGCTCACCAACCCGCCTGCCTAGCGTGGCGAGTATGGCAACAATTCCACATGTTCTTGGAGATTTATGAGGGAGGTCTATAAATAATATAAATAAATAAATTCTTTATTTTCAGACACAAGATAGGACATTTTTTTACTAAAATAATGAAAAACTAACATAAAAACAACATATAAAATAAATGTAAACGAAGAGATAGGTATCTCTTTATTTACATTTATATGTTGTTTTTATTTTATTTTGACTTAGGAACCCTACGTAAGGTACCTACGTCAAAATAAAATAATATGTAAAAATATTCTAGGTGGCAATAGCCACCCACCGTTTGTACATATCTGACAATAATAAACTATCTGCCATACTCTTTAAATTGCGTTCTTACACATGTCAACTCTGGACTCAGGTCCAGGTCTCGTTTAGACGAGGCAATTCTCTTTCTTTGGATGACATTGAAAAAGTCGACACGGGTTTCAGTATACCTACATTTCTGAAGCGCTACAGTAGCGCTTCAGCCCCATGAGATGCCTGAAAACGTTGTTATATGTCACTCTGATACCGTCGCGTCGTGTGATATTTTGGTATAGTCTGTCCAAAGTTGGCATGTGTAGAAAGTCTGACAATATGATTTAAAAAGGGTGATTTTCACGTCAGGCGAGCCGTTAAAAAAATTCTCACAATCATATTGCTGACAACACATAAAGATCTTCGTTCGGTGTTGGATTTTGTAGTATTATTATACTATTTGTACCATTATTTCATTATATGTAGTATCTTTGAGCCAGAATACTACGCGAAAATACCATAATTTTACCTTCAAGCCGATTGACAACTTTTATTAGTTGAATCATTTTGCTTTTTATTATTTATCCTACAATTTCGGGAAGTTCTGTATGTATGGTAATATCGAATGAGCCAGCGATTAGTGGTGGCTAAAAGAACAAAGTACCTATTCAAAGCCGAAAATAAGCGACAGCGACAAGCTTCGGGGAATCCCCGCGTAGTGTTTTACTTTATCGGTCGTTCTAACAGATGGGTGTGATGGTCGGTGCTGAGATAAACATCTACTTGCCTCAATTTGATTGATTTGCACATTAACAATTACTAAATAATGAAAATTTCTCTTACATAAATGCATTTTAATATTGAAATCCACGAAAAACGAAACGTAGTATAATTTTCGACAAGTAGTATATTTTTAATTTCCAAAGACAATAATTTTTGAGGGTCTGAATCCAACCCTGTCTTCGTTGACGTTCTATATCAGTCATCCTTTAAATTCGGTGATAAAATATGTCCTAAATATTTAAACTTTTCTACAATTTGTATGGTCGCCCGCCAATACAAACTTCTGGAACGTTCTCCGGCCCCTTTCCTGATCTAAGATAACCATCTCAGGCTTTTTTGCATTTTATATAAGATCGTGAACCTTTGCGTATTTCTCACAGATAGCAAGTAATTTCGTCAGGCCTTTGATCGAAGGGCTGAGCAGAATGTCATCAGCCTATGTCCAGCAGTGGACCTGAACAGCAGTCTGTCTTGTTTTCTTATTTCGGGGGATTTACCTAGTGAAGCTGGCAGCCCCATCTGTAATTTCTCTTGGGATTGTTGAAAATGTTGCCCGTTTCCGTGCGTCTTTATAGTATCCGTTCGCAATTTTCGACATAATTATGTACAGTGTACTTGCTCTGTGATACAGTGTAGTCATTTGTGTGAAACGGTGGGTGGCTTACCGTTTTTCTTCTTCATCATCATCACAGCCGTAAGACATCCACTGCTGGACATAGGCCTCGCTCATGTACTAAGAGATCCAAGTACTAATCATGAGGGGCTGTTGCCATACTCACCACGCGGGTTGGCGATCGCAGAACGGGATGTTGATATACAGAAAGACGCTACTGTCTATCTTCCGGAGATATCCCTTACCAGATTCTCACTGCACCCACGGACAAGAGAGAAGGGGTGACATTCTACTGCCGGCATCGGCACCCCAAGGCATAATTTGTTTCTTATAAATGATAAATATTTTTTTTAATTCTGTAAAAGCCTAGACTGACTAAGGTGACGAGTAGGAAGAATCATCTCAGGCGTAGGACGTCCACTGCTGGACATAGCCCTCATGGATCTTCCCTGATGGGTCGGCGAGCGCTGTACAGGATGTTGATACTCAGAATGACGCTGTTGCCCATCTTCCCAAGGTATCCCTTGGCAGATTTGTAACTGCTAGACAGGAGGGGCAACATTCCATACCTACGATTTAAAGAAAAACTGTTTAAACATGCGCAAAAAAGCTATTTCATATAATCTTCTTAGTCTTAGAATAAGTGTTTTTATTCTAAGACTAGTGAAATTTTTTGAAACCCTCTGCACGCTCTTTCATTTCAAATCATTTAGAATTTCAAATCACCTATATAGGTACTAAAACCTTTACAACATATTACATTATTTACCGCAACTTTCTTGACTTATTAAATTTTTTGCAGTGATGATATATTTTTTTAACTAAGAATTTATCTATGCTATACTTATCAAATGCTATATTAGTGAATAAGCGTTATCTTATCAACATTATCTAATACCATTTCAAATTTCAAGTCGACTGCATCAGCAGTTCCCAAGTTATCCATCTGTGTCAGACAGTCAGTAAAAGCGTATTATATTATCTGTGGTAAAATTGACCTTACGATGTATCATTTGTACTACCAGTTGAACTACGTGGTAGTACTAAGGTCTCTGAGGGGTCACACCCTAGGAGTTCCCATCTACCATTTTGGTCCGAAACCCTAACTAAAAACTATTACTGGTACAATAAAAATTTTGAATTTGAACTGTCTTTATCACCAGACCGCGATGATGAAAACGGTGATGAACGAGGTATACCAGGGGGAGCTGGTGAAGATGTCCATCCCTGCTGAGGCATTCCAGAGGGCTGATGGAAGGGCCTGTGCCAGGGTCGGGACCGCAGTGCCTATCCACTGCTGCAGCCCTGAAGAGGTCTGTATGCCCTTATGCTTATTTTTTATTACATTACAAACCTATTTTGTCACTAGAAACTGACATTTTAATTTATTTAGTAATACATTATACTTAATAATAAACATTACAAACTTGACTCTGTGGCGCAGTGGGCGAACGTCCGCCTACGACGCAATATTGTTCGATTCCCGTCTCGGGATAAATGTCTGTACGATCTGCAGATATTTGTTTAGGTTGTTCTGGATAATAATCTATACATAATAAAAAAAATATCTGTCTGAGTATTATATTGTGTTATGAATTAATCATCTATTTAGCTTGTACCCATAACACAAGCGCTCTGCTTAGCTTGGGGCTACAAACGCTGTGAATTTTAAATGAATTTTTATTTTTTATTTATTAGAATGTATACGTATGAATCTATGGGTAGGTTCTTTAACCGACTTTAAAATAAGGAGGAGGTTCTCAAGTTGTTTGTTTTTTTAGGTGTCCGTACCCAAAGGGTAAGAACGAGACCCTACTACCATGGACCAAGCATTTAACTGTCTCCAGACTGTATCTCATGAACCGTGATAGTTAGACAGTTGAAATTTTCAGAGATGATTTATCTCTGTAGCCAGTGCCGGTTTTAGCACTACCGGCGCCCTGGGCGAGATTTATACCCCTAACTGCAATTCAAACCCATATGAAAAAAGGAAAAAGATATAATGAGATTACCATTTATTAAAAGAAATAACCATTTATTTAAAAAAAACTAATAAAATTTTACTTCTCTAGCCTTTCTGTCGGCGAACTCTTTTATTATTATATCGAAATCAAGGTTTTCAGCAATTTCATTCTCGATTGACAAAGTTGCCAAGTTTGTCAATCGGTATTGCGATATTGTCGATCGCAGATAGGTTTTTATCAGCTTAAGCTTAGAAAAACTCCTCTCCCCACTAGCAACCGTTACAGGTACTTATAGTTAATAATATGCGCATTGCTATCCATACATTTGGATACAGTTCTTGTAAGTTGCGATCTTTGATAAAATTTAAAACAAAAACAGGGGTAGCCACATTCTGATCAGGCAAAAAAGATTTCAGACTTATGAGTTCATCACACAACATGCATACACCCTTATATATCTGATTTAGAGTCATTTAACAACTTAGATAACTTAAAGTCAGCTAATTTCAATTGGAGATCACCACAGAGTTTGACAAGGTCAGGTTTTTCCGGAATCTTTATATTGTACAAAAAAGACCAATATTCCGAGTACTCATTTAACTGTTCAAATCTTTCATTGACTGAGATTAATGTAGTGTCCAAAAGGCAGTTGAAAAATTCAATCTCAATTTTTTTTTCCGGAGAAGCTATAGGTTCATCGCGGGCAGTTTCACCAGCTTGACGCTTAACATATCGAATTCTTGTCGTGGCTCTAAACACAGGTTCAATTTCCAGTTCTTCGGCCAATTCCTTCGCCGTTAAAATGGCGCTTTTGAAGCCTTTATTTCAATATTCTTCCAAGAATTTGCAGCATTTTTCCAACAGTTCTGTGCATTTACCGAGATCTGTGTCTGTTGATTGCAGAGATTTACTAACGATATTAATTTGAAAAAGTATGTCATACCAAACGACCAATGACACTATGAAGCTAAAATCTTTTAGCTGTTCGGCTAGAGTAGTAGCCTCATGAGAGACTTGAACATCAGTTTTCTGAGTTTCAATAGCTAAAGTAATTAAAGCGTCATGGATAATTTGATAACGGACTGCTTTAACACTGCTGATTCTTGCTTCTCAACGTGTGTCACTGAGCTTTTTTATAGTAGGTATAGAATCCCAAGTGATCGGTAAGAATTTTCCATCGATGAACAGAAGCTGAAAACAATGTGAACAACCTCTGAAGTACCCCAAACAAAGTAACTGATTTTACGGATGACTTAGCGGCATCGCAGAGTACGAGATTGTAGCTGTGACAGCCACACGGTACGTAACAGCTAAGGGATTTATATCCAGAATTCTCTTTGCGCCTGCGGCGCCCCTTTATATCCGGCGCCCTGGGCGGTCGCCCAACCGCGCCCTACCCTAACGCCGCTACTGTCTGTAGCCGCTTTAACAACAAATCTAACAGAGTAAAATAGATATTTTAGGGGGGGCTCCCACAACAAAAGTGATATTGATTGAATAATGTTACGGAACCCTTCGTCTGCGAGTTACTCGAGTTACTTGCACATCTCTATTAGGTACCTCACCCTATTTAACCCCGCCTTCTTCGCCCAAAATCAATTGGTTGCCTGGAAGAGATTGCTTACAGCGATAAGGCCGCCCGTTGAATTGCCCAAAAATGTTAAATTATTTTTCTGTTTGTTATTATACCTCGGTATATTTTTTTGTTTGTTACATGTGGTGATCAATAAAGTGTTATCTATCTATCTAACTTAGAGCTCCGTCATTTATGATTTGTAAAATGCTATTACAGTTCGAATAGATACACTTTCAATTAGGCCCAGTTTCAAAACTCAGTTCTGATGATGGGATCCATGGAATAGAAGGAACTCAAATATTGTTGCTTAACATAATTATAGCGATTTTGGCATAACATTAACATTTAGAAAGTTGTTTCGGTGAAGTGGAACTGATGAAGAAGACCACAGACGGTTATCGAAATCTTCAATTGTAATATTGAATGATGACTATCGCAGGTGGCGGAACGGGCTAAGGCTACGCACCACTACGTCGATATCTTCACGGAAAACACGCTGGCGCCACTGGGAGAGGTGGCTTACGTCAGGATCGACGATACCACTGCTGAGAAGGTATTCTAGATCATTCTAGCCTAGCCATAGCCGAGCTTTACAAACATGATTATTTCAGATTCAAATCCGGTTAAGAAACTAATGTACGAAACCTTACGTTTTGTTATTTGTTTAACATTTTATGGCTTTTAGGGTTTCGTAGTAAAACAAGAAACCCTTATAATTTCGCTCTGTCTGTCTGTCCGTCCGTTCGTCACCGGTTTTGCGTTATACTGTTAGTCCTAGAAGGCTGTAATTTTACTACAAGAATGTGAAAGTGACCTGTGGGTTGTTGCTCCCCGAGATGAAGCCGGGGTAAAGAGACGCATGTCTCGAGGCCTCACCCGGTGATTCCGAAAGGGGTCCGGAAGACGCAGATAATGAGGATCTCATGCACGGAAGATTGGCAGCAGCATCTTTCCGTGTATCAACATCCCGTACTGCGCTCGCCAACCCGCCTTGCACAGTGTGGTGAGTATGGCAACTACCCCTTATGGAGATCCATGAGGGAAGGCCTGCGTTCAGTAGTGGACGTTTTGCGGCTGAAATGATGACGATGAGGTAGGTACCTACTTATTAAAATCGAATTACCATTGAAGTCGGATATTTTATTGAAAAATTATTAACTTTCCTCTCCAGGTGCACATAAACTACTCCCTCTCGATCCTGGTGCATTCGTCGGACGGCCTGCTGGCGCAGTGGCGCTGCGCCCCGACCTTCCGCTCCGCCAACGACTACGTGGCCGGGGCTCCGCTGGTCGGCGCGGGCGGGGCGCTCGTGTCGCTCGTCACCGCGAGGCGGGGGGCAGACTACGCTGTTGCAAATATCAGGGTAGGGCGAGATCTCCGCTTGGCCACTTCTGTCTCTCACTGTTAGCCGCAGAGCGACTGTCTCTGTGGCTCCACCGCTGGACGTAACCTCCCTCATGGATCTCCAAGTTATTTGAGGGGGTTGTTGCTGTACGCTTGGCAGGCGGGTTGGCGAGCGCAGTACGGGATGTATCAACTTTCTGTGTTGATACATCTCCTTGAGGGGTACCTACGTAATTCAGAAATTCATTCATTTATTTCCATAGTTTGCAATTACAAAACATAGACACGTCAACTTACAAAAATAAAAACATATTAATCTTATCAGGAAATAAGGCACATTAATTTATCTGTTTGCTTCCCTGTTTTAAGCGCTGTGATAAGAAGCGATTAGAAAAAACAGTTCTTTTTAATACATACATAGTTCGTTTTTTTAGTTCAATCGGAGTTGGAGCAAATTTAATTCCAAGCATTTTTGTCTTCTAGATAATCAGATATTTTATAGTAAGCTTTATTGTGCAGATTACATTTTATATATTTTTTAAACTTATTGTTAGAAAATTGCCATACTACCACGCTTGGCATGGGTCCGCGAGTTCAGTACGAAATGTTGATACACGGAAAGTCGCTGCTGCCCATTGTATTTATATACCGTTAATTCCCAGGGTGTCGGCGGGTACTTCGAGACGCGGTCTCCGTGGAAGGTGGTCACTTCCGCATCCGGCGTGATCTACGCGGACCGAGTGCTGGCCTCGCGCGAGGCGCTGAGGCGCTACGTGTCCTCTCTCCCCTCCGGATTCGACCCGCACGAAGGTAATTGCCGAGGGGTGCCGGCAGTAAAATGTTACCCCTCCTCTCCTCCCCGTGGATGCAGAAAGAGCCTGCTAAGGGACACCTGCGGAAGATGGGCAGCAGTGTCTTTCCATGTACCAACATGACGAGCGTATGTATCAATTCCATTCCAATTTGGCATAACTATTGTGGTTGCCGTGTGGTGCCGGCAGTAGAATGTCACCCTCTTGCCCGTGGATGCAGCATGAATCTGATAAGAGATATCTCCGGAAGATAGGCAGCAATGGCTTTCCGTGTATTAACATCTCGTACTGCGCTCGCCAACCCGCCTGCCAAGCGTGAGTATGGCAACTACCCCATGGAGATCTATGAGGTCTTTAAAATACTGGCCTCGCACGAGGCACTTTGTGTTCTCTCTTCCAGCCGGAGTTGACTCGCGCGAACGTATAACTATTAACGAGGCCTCTTAAATAATATAATAATAATAAATAAAAACTTTACTTCAGGCAACAAACTTAGTTTAGTACAAGATGTTATAATACTTAAACTACGGCCCATATAAATATATACCTTATAAACTAACATACATAAAAATAAATCTTAATTACTAGACACTCGTTGGGAATGCGGCGACGAGTGACGCAGACACGGTGTCTCATTCCGTCGCTGCGCGGGATCGCGTCGCAGCCGTCCCGCGAATCGACGAAACTTGACGCCCTTCGGCCACAATTCCGAATTTAAAAAGGTCGATAGCTTTTCAGTCGGAACTCTCACCACAAATGAATTAAAACTCACATTATGGCGAGAATCCAACTTCTCGACCCTTAATTCGAAACCTGTCTTCTTGCGTAGATATTCTACCACCTCCACGGCCTGCACGACATAGTGAACGCGAGACACGTAGAGCTGAGTGGTAGGTACCTCCGCTCGGAAATTACTGGATGCCAATGCAGTTCCGCACTGGTTCCGGTTAAAGATAGGTACTACTATAAAAAAGTATAATAAGGCCACGCGCGAGGCACTGAGGCACCTCGTTTCACTACCAGCCGGAGTCAGGGCTGCCAGATGCACTATTTAAATCGTACTCCTACGATTATTTGTTTATTTTCTGTCGCTGTCTTTTTATTTTATTAATGTACGATCATAAGACTGAAATCGTACGAAAAACATACGATTTGATTTGAATTATGAAACAAACGTGCTTACATGCCTGACGCAACAATTTCTCGGGGATTCGGAGTGCCACCTTCTTTTGTTCAAAAAGAAATTCGACCAAGCTATAAAATCCACTGTCGGCATTCCACAGCAATGACATTAATAATATAAAATAACTAGCCGCACCCCGCAGTTTCACCCGCGTAGTTCCCGTTCCCGTGGGAATTTCGAAAAATCCCTTCTTAGTACACCTCTAGGATACTCAAGGTATATGTGTGCCATTTCAAGTCTCTTGGTCCAGTGGTTTAGGTTTCTTGGATCAGTCAGTCAGTGAGTCAGTCAGGACTGAATTTTATATATATAGATGAGTGTTGTTTCCCCAGGTTCCTCGCAGCAGTTCTCGCCGGTAGTCCACGACGGGCCCTCGCCGCGCGTCGCGCTGGTGGCGACCAACGGCCGCCAGGTCGCACACACCATCCTCGACCACGTTATAGTTCACGGCATCGAGTATCTGTAGAACCAGTGTGTCTGCCATGAGTTGTCACTGTTAGATCGCCTGCCGTTACTACACTAGTAAATAGTACGTTACTTTGACATCTGTCAGATTTGTAACACATGCTACCAAATTCTAAGCAAATGATGCCCAAACTGCAGTCGCTGTAGTATAGTTTACTGCATATTTTAGTACCAAACTATCCGCTAGAGGCGCTGTACAAGTTTTCATACATTTTTTAACTACAGTCGCTGGCGAGTATAGAATGTAAAAACTCATGGTAGATCTGTGATTGTTCGGGTAAAACCGAACACGCAGCAGATTTGCGCTTTTGCGCGCTTGCAATTTAGTGCACATTTGCTCGCGGGTTCCCGAAACTAAACCAGTTCGCGTTCGACCGCCTTCGTCGCGAGTTCATACCAAATACCATAAAAATAACCATTATTTTTAACCATTACTATTACCATTAGTTAATACCATTAATATAGTGAAGTCCGTACCATAGACCAGTGACTTTTACTTATACCAAAAAACCCTTTTCTTGCAAAAGATAAATTATTTTCATGGTCCTTCGAGCCGGATATGAACCAGCGACCTTTCCACGTCATAGCGCACTACACCCAGTATTTGTAGAACCAGTGATCCTTACCACGTCATAGCGCACTATACCTAGTAATTGTAGAACCAATGACCAGAAATACACGTCAGCCTCATCACGTCAGTGCACAATATCAAGTATTTGCAGAACCAGTGATCGGAAATACCAGTGAGCCTCGAACACGTCACATAACCCTTTAACTAGTATTTGTAGAACCAGTGATCGGAAATACCAGAGATCACCACGTCACAGTGCAATTTTGGTGACAGATCTACTATTTTAGGAAAAAATATATTTATCAGATGATTAAATCATACCCATAAAATAATATATTATTTAACAATTAAAATAAGTGAAACATAATAATCATAACAATTTTTATTTTTACAAAACTTATACATAATTTAACAATTTATTTAAATACATTTTATGTACCACAGCCTTTATTTTATTTACACAACCGAACGATATTTATTTTCCTTATATACCTAATTTATGTAGTAAGTTATTTACCCGACGAATACATATTCTTACTACCTAGTAAACAGGGCCTAGTCCCAAGGGACTCCCAAAAATCCCGTAGCAAAGTTCCTAAAATAAAATAAATATAAATAATGCTGGACCTTTCACACAGCACCATCTATCCCAAAGTAAGCAGAGCTTGTGTCATTGGTACCTACCAGAATAGGTGATTGATTACTAAAAATACATTTCTTGTGACCATACTTATCATACATAGAAAAATACCCAGAACCGAAATACCCAATTACCTGCATAAAGTAAACGTTTGACCTCAGACGGGAATCGAACTCGCAGTCTCTTGCGTATCGGCCGGCTATTATACCAACTGAGCCTCATTTCTAAACTCAATATTTACAATGTTTGCCGTGAGGTGCCGGCAGTGGTGTTGCCCCTCCTCTTACCCATGGATGCGGTAAGAATCTACCAAGGGGCTCCTCCGAAAGAAGGGCTGCAGCGTCATTCCGTGTAACAACATCCCGCGCTGCGCTCACCAACCATGCTGAGTATGGCAACAACCCCTTTATGATCATCTCATAGTTGGAGAGCCATGAGAGCATGTCCAGCAGTGGACGGCCCGCCTACGCGTGCAGGTAGAGCCGCACGAGGTCGCGCTCGGCGGTCGGGCAGCGCGACACGGGGCAGGCGCCGTGCCGCCGCACGTGCCGCATGGCCCGCCTACGCGTGCAGGTAGAGCCGCACGAGGTCGCGCTCGGCGGCCGGGCAGCGCGACACGGGGCAGGCGCCGGGCAGCGCGACACGGGGCAGGCGCCGTGCCGCCGCACGTGCCGCATGGCCCGCCTACGCGTGCAGGTAGAGCCGCACGAGGTCGCGCTCGGCGGCCGGGCAGCGCGACACGGGGCAGGCGCCGTGCCGCCGCACGTGCCGCATGGCCCGCCTACGCGTGCAGGTAGAGCCGCACGAGGTCGCGCTCGGCGGCCGGGCAGCGCGACACGGGGCAGGCGCCGGGCAGCGCGACACGGGGCAGGCGCCGGGCAGCGCGACACGGGGCAGGCGCCGTGCCGCCGCACGTGCCGCATGGCCCGCCTACGCGTGCAGGTAGAGCCGCACGAGGTCGCGCTCGGCGGCCGGGCAGCGCGACACGGGGCAGGCGCCGTGCCGCCGCACGTGCCGCATGGCCCGCCTACGCGTGCAGGTAGAGCCGCACGAGGTCGCGCTCGGCGGCCGGGCAGCGCGACACGGGGCAGGCGCCGTGCCGCCGCACGTGCCGCATGGCCCGCCTACGCGTGCAGGTAGAGCCGCACGAGGTCGCGCTCGGCGGCCGGGCAGCGCGACACGGGGCAGGCGCCGTGCCGCCGCACGTGCCGCATGGCCCGCCTACGCGTGCAGGTAGAGCCGCACGAGGTCGCGCTCGGCGGCCGGGCAGCGCGACACGGGGCAGGCGCCGGGCAGCGCGACACGGGGCAGGCGCCGTGCCGCCGCACGTGCCGCATGGCCCGCCTACGCGTGCAGGTAGAGCCGCACGAGGTCGCGCTCGGCGGCCGGGCAGCGCGACACGGGGCAGGCGCCGTGCCGCCGCACGTGCCGCATGGCCCGCCTACGCGTGCAGGTAGAGCCGCACGAGGTCGCGCTCGGCGGTCGGGCAGCGCGACACGGGGCAGGCGCCGTGCCGCCGCACGTGCCGCATGGCCCGCCTACGCGTGCAGGTAGAGCCGCACGAGGTCGCGCTCGGCGGCCGGGCAGCGCGACACGGGGCAGGCGCCGGGCAGCGCGACACGGGGCAGGCGCCGGGCAGCGCGACACGGGGCAGGCGCCGTGCCGCCGCACGTGCCGCATGGCCCGCCTACGCGTGCAGGTAGAGCCGCACGAGGTCGCGCTCGGCGGTCGGGCAGCGCGACACGGGGCAGGCGCCGTGCCGCCGCACGTGCCGCATGGCCCGCCTACGCGTGCAGGTAGAGCCGCACGAGGTCGCGCTCGGCGGCCGGGCAGCGCGACACGGGGCAGGCGCCGTGCCGCCGCACGTGCCGCATGGCCCGCCTACGCGTGCAGGTAGAGCCGCACGAGGTCGCGCTCGGCGGCCGGGCAGCGCGACACGGGGCAGGCGCCGTGCCGCCGCACGTGCCGCATGGCCCGCCTACGCGTGCAGGTAGAGCCGCACGAGGTCGCGCTCGGCGGCCGGGCAGCGCGACACGGGGCAGGCGCCGTGCCGCCGCACGTGCCGCATGGCCCGCCTACGCGTGCAGGTAGAGCCGCACGAGGTCGCGCTCGGCGGCCGGGCAGCGCGACACGGGGCAGGCGCCGTGCCGCCGCACGTGCCGCATGGCCCGCCTACGCGTGCAGGTAGAGCCGCACGAGGTCGCGCTCGGCGGCCGGGCAGCGCGACACGGGGCAGGCGCCGTGCCGCCGCACGTGCCGCATGGCCCGCCTACGCGTGCAGGTAGAGCCGCACGAGGTCGCGCTCGGCGGCCGGGCAGCGCGACACGGGGCAGGCGCCGGGCAGCGCGACACGGGGCAGGCGCCGTGCCGCCGCACGTGCCGCATGGCCCGCCTACGCGTGCAGGTAGAGCCGCACGAGGTCGCGCTCGGCGGCCGGGCAGCGCGACACGGGGCAGGCGCCGTGCCGCCGCACGTGCCGCATGGCCCGCCTACGCGTGCAGGTAGAGCCGCACGAGGTCGCGCTCGGCGGTCGGGCAGCGCGACACGGGGCAGGCGCCGTGCCGCCGCACGTGCCGCATGGCCCGCCTACGCGTGCAGGTAGAGCCGCACGAGGTCGCGCTCGGCGGCCGGGCAGCGCGACACGGGGCAGGCGCCGGGCAGCGCGACACGGGGCAGGCGCCGTGCCGCCGCACGTGCCGCATGGCCCGCCTACGCGTGCAGGTAGAGCCGCACGAGGTCGCGCTCGGCGGCCGGGCAGCGCGACACGGGGCAGGCGCCGGGCAGCGCGACACGGGGCAGGCGCCGTGCCGCCGCACGTGCCGCATGGCCCGCCTACGCGTGCAGGTAGAGCCGCACGAGGTCGCGCTCGGCGGCCGGGCAGCGCGACACGGGGCAGGCGCCGTGCCGCCGCACGTGCCGCATGGCCCGCCTACGCGTGCAGGTAGAGCCGCACGAGGTCGCGCTCGGCGGCCGGGCAGCGCGACACGGGGCAGGCGCCGTGCCGCCGCACGTGCCGCATGGCCCGCCTACGCGTGCAGGTAGAGCCGCACGAGGTCGCGCTCGGCGGCCGGGCAGCGCGACACGGGGCAGGCGCCGTGCCGCCGCACGTGCCGCATGGCCCGCCTACGCGTGCAGGTAGAGCCGCACGAGGTCGCGCTCGGCGGCCGGGCAGCGCGACACGGGGCAGGCGCCGTGCCGCCGCACGTGCCGCATGGCCCGCCTACGCGTGCAGGTAGAGCCGCACGAGGTCGCGCTCGGCGGCCGGGCAGCGCGACACGGGGCAGGCGCCGTGCCGCCGCACGTGCCGCATGGCCCGCCTACGCGTGCAGGTAGAGCCGCACGAGGTCGCGCTCGGCGGCCGGGCAGCGCGACACGGGGCAGGCGCCGTGCCGCCGCACGTGCCGCATGGCCCGCCTACGCGTGCAGGTAGAGCCGCACGAGGTCGCGCTCGGCGGCCGGGCAGCGCGACACGGGGCAGGCGCCGTGCCGCCGCACGTGCCGCGATATGCACACGTAGCAGAACGTATACCTGCAACAACGTAATGTTGGAGTCCCAGGTGGAAGACAAAGAGAGTGGGCTTTATATAGATGTAGAAGAGGTGGACTGTAAAACATCTCGAAATTGTTACATAGCACGCACATAACACAGAGGAGATAGCACGCCGCCCTGAGGAACACCAGCCCGCAGCTGACACCATGACAGTCAAGTACAGTACGAAATCGGTTTTACGTGCGGCTATAGATGTTTCAGGTTTAAGAAATCTTTATTCTCATCTTAAGAATTTACAATTCACTTACAATGAGAACTTATAAACTAGGTAACATAATATCATGCGATACGAGCGCGCTACTACCTACCCGCGACAAAAAATAAATAAAGTTTGTAGTCGCCATCGTCCTAGATGGACTGCAAAGAGAAACAAAGCGGGCTCAAAGCGATGTGCTGCGACGCTAAATGTGGTTACAAAATTAACATTAAGTACCTACTAACTATAAACTGCCTGATATAGATAAAATATTGTTTAAACCTAATTAATATAATAAGACGTAAGTATGTCTAATATATAATTAATTACTAATAATGAGGTACAATTTTACAATAGGTATAATTAAGTAAAATCATAGCTGTATATAATTGTAAAATAAATGTTTAAAGTCCTTGCTAAATATTTCACTAATATTGTGTAAATAAATGTTTGCATGGAGATTTTTACCTCTTCACGCAAAAACTAACGTAGGTACGTATGGAGTTGAAATTTTGCAAACGTATAGATGTTGACCAGGATTTACACATAGGCTACTTTTTATCCGGGTACAACGCATGCGAAGCGGCGGATACAAGCTAAAGTATAATTTAAGGAAACACAAATAAAAGTAAAAGTATCGCATGGCGTAGCTTGACCGCGTTCTTCACTCATGTAGAACAATGGGTTGACATATTGTGATAACAATGGAGAAGCTCATTACTGATGACAGGGAAGTTAAGACGCAGATCGGCTATGACTGGATGTGGCAAAGTTTATTACGGGCTAAATGAGTAAAGTGATGATATGAGAGATGTTTCACATGAACAATATCACTAATCCTGGCGATCCTAATCAGGATAATAAGATAAGCTTATCAAAATATTGTATTTGATAAGTCTACAACATTTAAAGTAAATCTGATCGCTTAAAGTGGGGCAAAATCGAGCCCCAACGAGTCAGTCACAAACAAGCAAACATACAAGTACAACATCCTTTACACTATCCTTTTCTGTCCGTCTACTGCATCCTACCTTAAAGATCGCATTGAGTTCCTTCATAGTTCCCATTCTCGATCCCTTCGGTCCTCTGACACCCGTCAACGGAAAATTCCTCTCCATACTTCCGAGTTCTATGGTGATTCTTTCACCATTCAAGCTACTAGACTCTGGAACGTGTTGAAAAGAGAAGACATTCTGTGCGGCTGAGGTGCACAGCTGGCCAAAACGAAGATGGTTGTAAAAACTTACCCGGAAACGGGCAGCACCGTCGGTATCTTCCACGCCTGCAGGCAGATGGGGCACTTGTTCTTCGCACGGATCGAAACCTCGTCTCTCTGCGAATAAAGATTACATATTTGTGCATTAGAACAAACACGGGTCAGAAGAGGATTCACGAAGATTCCCATGAACTGTCATACCATGGAAGGCATTGTTATTGACTTTTTCAATAGGATTACAATTTTGACACCTTACTTATCCCAACTAATTGTAGTCTGTTATAATCGTTAACTATTCGATTATCGATTTATTGGCATAGTTGCATTTACCCACTTAGCTAGGCACCATATTACATCTAAAGGGGTGAGGCCACCAGGATCCCCTAACCCGATCCCCCAGGGGATCCCAGTGAACCCATCGGTTCACCAGAATCCCCTTGACATAAAATAAGGTTTAAATCAGACTGTTTAAAAAAACATTTTATTTAACAATTTCTAAGAAATGACTTACGCTTATGTCATTGTATAATAATTCCAATTGCATTTCTTGTATAAACTTATCAATTGCTATTTGATCTGCAAACCTCATCAAGGTCTTACGTTTGAGCCCACAACGGAAAGTCTACGACGAGTAGTTTCCGAGATATGGCTCTTTGAAGTTTGACAGATGTCATTAAAAAAGTAGATCACATGATGGTTTTTTATTTGAGCCCAAAATTCCGAATTAAAAAGCTCGATAGCTTTTCAGTCGGAACTCTCACCACAAATGAGTTAAATCTCACATTATATGCAGCCTATGTCCAACAGTGGACGAATCCAGCATAGTAATAACTTGTACGTGTGTGCTGACACTAACTGAAGCATACAGGTCGTAGCACACGTATCAACTCTGAAAGGGATCGTCACCGTATCAACTCGAGCCGTTCAGTATTAGTTATATGAAACTCCTACTACAACGCACACTAATCGGAATCGTAACGTAATCGCCTCGCCTCGGGACAAGCTCACGAACCACGGTGCGGTGCGTGGTCGACTTGCCGTTCCCTAGCTTACGGCTCTCCGTACCCTAGCTTACGGATCTCCGTACCCTAGCTTACGGCTCTCCGTACCCTAGCTTACGGCTCTCCGTACCCTAGCTTACGGCTCTTCCACTCTTAACGTTCGGATTCAAAATGACTGAACATTCTGTCAACCAGCGGTTGGCGAGCCGTAAGCGCGGCGTCGCCTAGCCGTAGCCGAGTCGACGTGTCGGAGCATCTGATCCGCTTTGGTTTCGTGCTTACGTTAGGTTGACGACTGTTTGGCGGCGACGCGAAAGGCGATACGGTTACGATCCCTTTCAGAGTTGAAACGTGTGCTACGACCTTATGAGTGAAACAGAAGGGAATCAGGACGAGACTCACCGCGGGCGGGCGCGGCGGCGGCAGCTCGGCCCCGGGGCGGCGCGCGCGGGCCGCCCACCAGCGCAGGAACTGCACCGCGAAGGCGCCATACTCCGCGCCGCGCAGCAGCGCCGCGCCCACCATCGGGAACGTTATCGCGGCATGCCTGCAACCAACGGACCACTATATACCGTCTACCAAAGATTTAATAGTTAGATACGCCGTGGGGTGCTGGCAGTAGAATGTTATCCCTCCTCTCATACTCGGCAGATGGGTTATACGGGGGTGATGGGTCATACGGGATGTTCCCATGCATCCCGTAATGCGCTCGTCAACCCGCCTTCCAAGCGGCAAGCGTAGTGAGAATAGCAACTACTCCTCATGGAGATCCATGAGGGAGGCCTGTGTTCAGTAGTGGACGTTTTGCGGCTGAATGATGATGTTGATACGCCGTTACCGTAATGAGACCGCACGGTTTTGTTTCCACAGGAAATGAGTGAGCACGCTCATTTGGAATCAGTGTACCTCTAAACACAGTTTTAGCCGGACGTGGTGTTATTTTCTTTTACGAAAGTTCGTGCAATATGATTTCACAATGAATGGTTAAAAAAACAACAACAGTTTGGTTTATTGGAAAAACCAGTGAGCGTGCGACAAACACACAGAAACAAGGACAAGGTAGCGGCAGAGTTCATATAGATTACATGGGAGCAAGCAAGCGGCGCTTTCCGTTCGCCTGTCGACTGCTGAACCGCGAGAGCTAGAGAGATGAAGCTTGAAAGTAAAGTTGTAGCTACAGACTCACCCAAAGTCTCCCTTCCGGAAGCTGGTCCACCAGTCCCCCCACCCGCCCTGCTCCTGGCTCGTGACGTCCCTGAGCGCCAGCCCCAGGCAGGCCAGCTCGGGGCAGTGCGCGGGCGCGCGCGCCGTGGCGTACCGCGCGAGCTGCGCCAGGCGCGCCGCGGCGGCGGCCAGGTGCGCCGCGCGGTACACGCGGGCGGCGGCGCGCCGCGCGCGGTCCGGCTTACTCTGCAAGTTCAAATTCAAATATATTTATTTTGCGAAACATGGGTAATACAGATGTTACATAGTAGTGTAAGTTCAGCCACGACCTACATAAAGCATGCAAAATTTGTATTAGTAACCTACAGTCAATTAACATTTTAAAATTTTTATAAATTATCATCTAACACTTATAAATTTGTCCATTCCATAAATACAATTATTATTATTATTTAGCCTCCACTGTCCCACTGCAGGGCAAAGGCCTCCCTTCCCTTCTTCCACTCTTCGTGATTTAACGCAGTGACAGGCCAATGACAATAACATGTTATTTATTTATTTATTAGGACAACCAACAGCTATTATAAATATATAGTATACAACAGTGTGAAAACATAAAGCAAGTAATAGCTAATCACGAATAGAAGAAAAGTTTGTTAAGAATAAAATCATTTACATATCAAAATGTAAAATTTAGATTAAAATAATCATTTAGATTATTTAATTGATAATTTTTTTGTTAGTTTGAATAAATTATTATAATAAGCCTTTTGAATCAAAGTTTCTTAAGTTTCATTTTGAAAACATTAATGGTGTTAATTTCTAAAATGTCATTTGGTAAATGATTATATATATTCGTGGAGCCCTGCAAAAAATACTACGACCAAACATCGCAGTTTTACTAGAGGGACAGGAATATAAATGGCATCTAATTCTTGAGACGGTTACCAGATAGGAATGACGCCCGGCCTTGCGGTGCAGTGTGCATTGTGTTCCCCGGGACACTCACTACCCGGACCCTAGCGATCCCAGCTCATCGCTGGCAGCATTTCCTGAGCATCCCTGAATGTTGTTGATGTGGAAGGTGAGCTCATAACAATATCTCTTGTGGCCATGCAGTTTGGCAACATGCTCCGCTATCTTGTCTGCTTTAAGACATAGGGAACGGCAAGCTACAAGATATAATTACACATTTAAATAACCCTAGATGCAACTAAAAAAGACCTGATCTTGTCAGACACCGCCAGCGGGAAGAGGCTTGCCGTTTTGTGGAACTGAGGGCGAGATGTGAGCCTGGTCCTGGTGCTCTCAGCATAATCTTGTAAATAACTGTTAATCCTCAGTAGAGTCTAGTTCTCACCAGCCCATCGTCATCATCAGATAAAGATTAAGCAGCCCGCCAGCGCTCCACGCGCGCCTCCACCTTGTCCCTCAGGTAAAGGAGCAGTACCTACAAGGAAGGCCAACGAGCCCTGCCCCTGTGGCACTGCGTTAGGGCTAGTATATTCTCACCTTCTACATAATCAGTACTTGGAGATACAAGATGGAGGCCCTTGTGTAGCAGTGGGCTTCCAATGGCCGATCATGATCCATAGCATACCACACGGACTTACTCCATCTGCAGTCACCATGTCTAGCCCTTCTCCAAAAAAAAGTTCAGGTAGTCTTCATAATGGTCTAGTTCTCACCTTCCCCAGGAGTCCGTCCTCATCATCAGCTCGCCAGCGCTCCACGCGCGCTTCCGCCTTGTCCCTCAGGTAAGGGAGCAGTACAAGGAAGGCCAGAGAGCCCCGCTCCAGCGCCACTGGCAGACGCTGGCCGCTGTGGAACTGATGGGGGGATGTGGGCATCCGGAGGAGACCGTAGAAACGCTCGGAGAATGATGCGGCTGTAAGATAGAGATGATATGATAATAACAATAACCAACATCCTCATGATCTTGGGGACGCATGAGGGAGGCCTATGCATCCACTGCTGGATAGGTCAAGGTAGAAAGCAGACATAATAATTGATAGTGCAGTGTTAATAAATGATAAATTGAAATTACCATAATGCTTCAGGTAGTGGTATTGCAGGCACCAATCAAACAGAAGATACAACTCGTCAAACCACTCCAGGCACCAACCGCATCTGTTGGGGTAAACTGCAGCTAGGTACTGGAATAAATAAATATGTACTATTACCAGCAATTTCTGTTAAGTTGCAGGATTCCTCACAATGCTTTTCAGCATGAGATATTGTTCTTCCAATATAATAATAACTTTTATTGCCTTGATATATTGATAACTGAGTTAGCTAGTTTATGTTTTGGTAGATTTATTTATTGTATGTACAGTACACCATTGCCTTTCTTGCTTCCATATTTTTCTCCATCAAATGGTTGTCTGGAAGAAATTGCATCAAGGTGTAAGATCTCCCATTGTACCAATTTTAGTTCTGTATATTTTTATGGTGTCCATTATAGCATAAAAGTGGTGCTGGTAAGTCACATAATACTTTATATTCTGTATTATGTGGGTTAGGGCAAACCTTCAAAACCAATATACCTACCAACTTTAGTTTAGTTTTGTGGAACACCGCAGAAGGTATTTAATGTTTTTAAACAAACCTCAATAAATCTCTTCAAGGCAGGCTTCACCGTAGTTCCTAGGGCTTCCTGAGCAGTCACTTGGAACACCGATGGAGTGCTCTGTAGTGTTCTCGTCAAATGCGCCGCGTATGCAGCCATTTTACGCACTTTAAATACAGCTTCGCAGGAAAAAGTTGCTCTACATTACTACATTTGAAGTGATTTGAAGAATTCGTAGTAGGTGTACCTACCAATTCTGTGGTTCGATTCATGCAGGACAATTTTTTTTTTTTTCGCTCCTTTCGGAGCAGGCTGTTAGTCTAGGACCATACCGCCTAGTCTAACGTTGATAATTTCCCTTCAGTTATTTTGCAGTGTTTTTGTCTTGCGTATTTTTTTTTTTAATAGAGATCATATCAATTACTGATATACATCCGAATGAAAATATAATACCAACATCTTTATCGAAATCTTAGGTACTGTTAAGAGATAGACAAGATAATCCATAGAGACATAGAGAATGTCGCTCGTCTCGCTCGTCTGTTATTGATTTTTGTCTATGGGTTAATGCCTAGTCGAATTTTGTTTGGGTATCTACTTTGGGCGACATTTTCTCCAAAAAATCCAAATTAATCACGATTTTCGCGACTTAATCAGACGTTTATCTGTTTTCGTTTGATAAATCTATATCCAAGATGTCCATCGGCGTCCCTATTAAAGTACTTCATGAGGCCGAGGGCCATGTAGTGACGCTGGAAACGAACACCGGCGAAGTTTACCGCGGAAAGCTGATTGAGGCCGAAGACAACATGAATTGCCAAATGACGCTGTGCACGGTGACCCACCGTGATGGCCGAGTCGCTCAGCTCGAGAACGTATACATCAGAGGATCAAAGATCCGCTTTCTGATTTTGCCGGACATGTTGAAAAATGCGCCCATGTTCAAACGACAGGGCAACAAGTCATCAGCCGGACGCGGAAAAAGTGCTATACTTCGAGCCCAAGGTGAGTAAGGAATACTACTCCCGGTTCACATTTTATTTGCATGTAAACATTGTCACCCAGCTTCAATAACAATGACGCCCGTAGTTGTTTACGTATCAATACTAAACAATTGTAATGTTTGGTTATTTCGTTAGTCCTGATATGATCTGAAGTTGTGAAGTGTCTGAATTGTCGTGTAGCTCGCTAGTGTACTATCGCCACCCCATCACTCACTGTAATAATTAAAGTTCAATATTACCTATTTCAAACCCAAAAAAATAAAAAACGCAAAGAACTTAGATTTTGACGGGACTTGAGCGGCCTTTACCGCTTCGGCTACAAAATCACAGAAAATTTTTGATTGTGCGTTAATAATACAAATAAGTAATCAAAACAAATAGCTTTTACATGATATTTCTAATTTAAGGAATAAAAATAAGAGGTTATGCGGGATAATACACCCTGGACAATCTAGCCCCAATGTAAGCATAGCTGGTACCAGATTGTTGAATAAAAGTAAAGTAAAAGTATCTTTATTGCTATAGTCCATGTTTTTAACTGCTTCTAAACAGGCTACACTTT
The DNA here is from genome assembly GCA_963082625.1 of Pasiphila rectangulata. NCBI lineage: Eukaryota > Metazoa > Arthropoda > Insecta > Lepidoptera > Geometridae > Pasiphila > Pasiphila rectangulata. The sequence continues at coordinate 15,674,247 of OY720256.1, read as the reverse complement.
TGCAATTTGTGGCTGCACTATTGGCAACTAATTGCTCGGCCATGACAAAAATATTGCTCGGACATCAGTGTCCAACATATCACTAAAGCTGCTTCTAAACAGGCTACACTTTTCTGCAGTTTGTGACTGCACTATTGGCAACTAATTGCCCGGCCATTACTAAAATATAATTGCTAAGTTTGTAAATAATTTTTCATCAAGGCTTATTTCCAGACTTAAATTGTCTAAAGTTTCACACCTATTTAAGTAAGGTCGAATCCAGCTTGTTTCCAGACTTAAATTGTCTAAAGTTTCACGCTATTTAAGTAAGGTCGAATCCACAATCTCTCTTGATTTTAAAATAATGTAAGCTGCTGCGACAAGTGTGATTTCGTCAGCTATTGCTGCCGATTTGTGTAGCCTGTTTAAGAGTCTGCATCATGAGCCACCCTATAGCCAACATATCGCACCACATGGCCCGGCCACAGATTGCTCACAGCCACAACTTGCAGAAAAGTGTAGCCCGTTTAGAAGCAGCTTTCCAGTCACATATTTCAGAAAAATATTGCTTATTTAGAAGCGCCATAATACATGTTTTTTGATGTCGAAATATATTTATGATGTTGGTAGAGTTTCCCCAAAATAAGATTCCATATAGTAAATAGAATAAATATTGCTGGACTATACACAACCATCTAGTCCCAAACTAAGCAAAGCTTGTACCATGAAAACCAGATGATTGTTAGAATACTAATACATTTTCTTGTAAATAAATACATACTTAGGTATCTTACTTACCCAATTGTAAAAATACCCATATCAGAGACAAATATCTGCAGAAAAGCAAACATTTGTCTTCCCAGTAATCAAATTCATAACCTACTGTATCTCAGCTGGGTAACAGAGAGCAACAGACCTTGTCGATTTGATTGAAAATTGAGGTTTCTTGTTTGCTTCTTTCCCTCACTTGGAAAAAAGTTATATGAAGCAAACAAATTCAATTATTGTGCTTTATTCAATTAAAATGTGTCTTGTTCTTCTTTTGTAAATTCTATTGTATCATTTTACTCTATTGAATAAACACTTATTGACTTTGACTTTGATTGAAAAGTTTAATTCTCATTTCAGTTGCGGGTCGGGGGCGCGGCGGCGGCGGGCACCGAGGCGGCGGCCACAGGGGCGGCTGGCAGGGCGGCTCGGGTCCGTCGCGACGCTAAGGCCCTCGATATACCTAGGCTAAGTTTATGTCTCAATGTTTGTCTGTGTTTAAGTTGATGGACCATCACAAGACAGTTTCTACCCATTATTTATATATTGGATTATTATATGGTATTCATTGAGTAATTACTTCTATCTTTATGCCAGTGTTACAACTGGATTTTCACCCATTTATTGAGGTGAATGATTAAAGTCTGGTTTTAGGTGGTTGTTAATTGAAATTCAAGGAATTGAAACAGTTCTAATATATTTCTATATATTGGAATGTCTCATCCCAATATCATTTTGACTTATAGTACATTTTTATAGTTGAAATATAAAAAAACTATGTACTATGTATTTTAAAATCACTTTCTCCATGTAGTAGACATCCAACATACACTGGTCAGATTTCCTTAAAATACCAGTATTTTGTAGAGCCATCATCTTAAATTTCAGGGCTCCATTACGCCCTATTCAACTATATCTAGCAGTTCAGGTTTTTGTGTGCGCTGCAAGAGTTAGACCTTGTTCAGCAGTGGGAAAAAAGCTTAGAAAAGGAAGTGGAAACCACTGACTCACTGGTTTGATGGCTTTAGATTAGAACTGAAAACCTGAACTTGTGATATTTTCTGGGTAACACGGACAGGCCTTTTGACTTATTTATAAGTGTATGATGTGGGCAAAGACATTTTCCACTGGACGCGTTACTCGTCCAATCTCGCCCTATACCCCGCTGTCAATCAGTCAGCCTTTTAGCCTAACTGACCGAAATTGTCTTGTCAGTGCGTCGTTGGTTGTCGAGGACAAACATTCGTTAAAAAAATGACTAAGTGTTCGGTATTGTTTTGTAAAAATTATAGTGACTGATCCGCCAATATTTTTATATGTAAGTACAATTTTATCCCATAAAAGCAAAGAAAAAGCTTTATCCCATAAAAGCATATAAGTAAAATTTAATAAATGTGATTTAATTATTTCATTCATACCGCCATTTTAAAAAGCACTCAAATTTTAATGCAATGTGACCAAACAAAAACTAAACTAAACTTGTGACCTACCGAAACAAGTCTGGATTATATTGTTCATTTTCCATTCCTTCATTACAAAGATGTTCAATAGTGCTTGATACTATTGATGGAAAATATCGATATGAATGAAAAATCCAAACACTCGGATTTCCAATTGATCCACTAAGAAAGAGAGAGTGGGAAATCATCAAATCGCTGAGAAAAGGCTTGGATTCCGAAAAAAACAGCAGTGTATGTGGTATACATTTTGAACCATTCATATTGCAAGCATAACGTGTCCCGTGGAAAATGTCTTTGGATGTGCGGTCCCCACGTTTTCTTTAGGGAATGTGACTATTTGAATGCTTGTGATATATTTGTATGGTAGGACGAATATAGTAAATATTGGATGATACATTTTGGTTTTATTAATATCACATTCAATATTCAATTTCTAATTAATTATGATCCCACAAATACTGATAAATCCGAAAGTATGTTTGCATGCCTGACATCTCTTGACACAAAAATTTGCGAAAAAGTCAAGCTGAATCTTTGGACTTAATGTAGATCAAGGATTAACTGCAACCTTTATACAACACTTTAACGCATAACAATTGTGTAAGGAGGGCTTAATGCTAAAGCATTCTCTGCCAGTCATCCTGGGCGTGCAGAAATATGGTGTGGCGTGTTTTATTATAAAACTAACCATCACACTCGCACACTTATGTATGTTAGTGAAAATTTACTATTGGTCACTAACCAGCTCTGCACAATAGGGCGGGGAAGTAAATAAAGAAAAATATTCCTCCATGGAACACTAGTATAGGAAAATTATGTTCTTCAACACCTACCAAACTGATCGATTAGTGATAAGTCGGGTTAATTTTGGTATGCTTATGCCGTGGGGTGCCGGCAGTAGAATGTTGCCTGTTGATGCAGTAAGAATCTACAAAGGGACAGCTCCGGAAGATGGGCAGCAGCATTTTCCCATGTATCAACATCCCATACTGCGCCTGCCAACCTGCCTGCCAAGCGTGCCGAGTTTGGCAACAATCCCCTTTTGATCTTGGACAGCTCCGGAAGATGGGCAGCAGCGTTTTCCCATGTATCAACATCCCATATTGCGCTCGCCAACCTGCCTGCCAAGCGTGCCGAGTATGGCAACACCCGTAGATACACGTCCACTGCTGGACATAAACCTCACTCATGCATCTTCAAGATCGAAAGGGCATTTGATCTTGGAGATGCATGAGTGAGGTTTATGTCCAGCAGTGGACGTGTACCTACCGCAGCCCTACGGTACGGGCGCGCGGACATAACCTAGTGGTGTTTCGAGGGAAAAGGAAACTAATTGATAATATTTATATTTTTATTATTACATACCAGTCTTAACTTATAACCTTATTTTATCATAGGCCAGCCTTAATTCTAGCACTTATTATTTTCACCTTAGATTTGTTTATTTTATTCAGTTACTATCACAAATACAATATTGCTCAACTACAAGCTGTTAGCTCTGCTGATTATCCTATTATACCTTCTAATAATGAACATCACGATATTTTCCCTATTTTTAGAAAATATGAGACCAGTTTTGGTTCACTGTTCGTTTTCAAAGCATTTACCTATTTAACATACTGAAAATTGTAAATGCTTTCAACCATGCTTCCCCACCTTATCACTTTGTTTTAAGCTCTATACAAGATTATTAAGAGATGAATATTTATAATTCGCAGTAAGCATTAAATTGTTATGTGTTATTGTTTTAACAATGGACATGGAAATAGCATGTTAGTGACCTATGTCTTTAGGCATAAATTAATTATTTCCCTTGATTTATCATGGATCCCATCATCAGAACTGGTTTATAAAGCGAAACAGACGCCAACCGCAAGGTTAAGTTTAGGCATGAAACTATACATTGAGGAACTCCAGTGTCTATTATTACAATTATTCAATTCCTCATTGAACCCATCATCAGAATCGAAGTTTGACCACCTCTGAAACATGACCTACCTTATAAAGAAACAAACCATCAAAATCCATTCATAATTGACGTAACAAACATACAGTCCAATTGAGAACCTCCCACTTTTTGTCTGATAAAAAGGAATGTGTTGAAGATCCACAGCTTCACATTTCAGCCTTCTGTGCCGTCTCCCGAGGCTGTGGTTTCCGCCACTGCAGCGCCTTATGCAGCCTCTGGAACGGCAGCTCAACGAGCAGAGCCAATGGTAAAGCCGCTAGGTACGACACGCTGGCTACACCAAACCATTCTAGGATCTGAAAAACCATAAACAAGTTTATAAAATTAAAAATGTTAAGTAACTCCCGATGGGGTACACATTAACGTTTTTAGGGTTCCGGACCAAAATGGTAAAAAAGGAACCCTTATAGAATCACTCTGTCTGTCTGTCTGTCACAAATGGATATCTCGAGAACTACTGATGCTATCGATTTGAAATGGTAAAGGAACACTTTTTTACTGATATAGCATATATCAAAATAAGAATATTTTTTAACATTTTCATATGAAAATGTTAAAATAAGAATATCAAAATAAGAATATTTTTTAACATTTTCATATGAAAATGTTAAAAAATATTCTTATTTTGGTTGGCGGAGAGGGGATCTCAAAATTTTTAAGGGAAGGGCCGTGTAGGGTATCATATGAAAGGTATTCATTTGCACATTAATAAACAGTTTTTAGTTTCCCTTTAAGTCGTATCGTTTTTGAGTTATTTACAAAAATATTGAAAAAACGACCGTTCCCCCCTCCTTATCTCCGAAGTTTGCAGAGATAAACCCGTGATACTTTTATAGCTAATAGAAGTGCATGTAAACTTTATAGGAAAATTATAGCGAACTCTCTAATTTGCATAGTTTTTTAGACAAGTGTGGTGGAATGGGGGGTTTTCAAAAATTTTGTGAAGTTAATAGGTTATGTGGGGTATCATATGACAGGTATTTATTTGCATATTAATAAACAGTTTTTAGTTTTCCTTTAAGTCGTATCGTTTTTGAGTTATTTACAAAAATGTTGAAAAAAATAGCGTTCCCCCCCTTATCTCCGAAGTTTGCGGAGATAAACCTCTGAAACTTTTATTGCTATTAGAAGTGTATGTAAAGATTAGAGGAAATTTATTACAATCTCTCTACTTAGCATACTTTTTTAGAAATCATCGAAAGTGTAAAAATCTACATAAGTTCCGCTATCAGACAAGAGATGGCGCTGTCAAGGTTCTCCAACAAATATAAAACCGCCTTTGTCATATATTATATTGTATGATGGCACGGAACCCTCGGTGCGCGAGTCCGACTCGCCCTTGCCCGCTTTTATTTTGTATTATATTTGTATTTTTGTACATACTTCACTGATTGATCAGCGTGTAAAACAATGTAGACCGGTATGTGCACGTACATGAAATAAACGGAAATTCTAATATTATTTATTGATTCATATCCAATTCAAATTAAATGATTATATCACAGAATATTTAATATTCTGTGATTAGTATCCAAAGGCAACAATCCAAGGGCAAAGGTCTCCCCCCATCTCCCTCCACTTCTCGCACCAGCGTCTTTTAGGCCTGCCTTGGCGTCGCCGCTTTTCTTTAGGCTGCCACGTGACTGTCGATGCCGTATACTCATATTCTCCATACTCACAGCAAACTATGATATAGGTCTATTGTCTCCCCGGAAATGTTTTTCCAGGTTCGTAGAAGTAAAATGAACCTAGAAAAACACCTATTTTCTGGATCTAAAGAATTGAATTGTGTTTTATTTAATTCGGCGTATTGTCGCTGATCGATGACACGTGATTATCGATGCTCTTATATCAGTGACACGTAACTATCGGTGCCCATCTATCAGTGACACGTGACTATCGATGCCCATGTATCAGTGACACGTGACTCAATGCCCATCTATCAGTGACACGTGACTATCGATGCCCATCTATGGGTGTACATTCTCCATACTCACAGCAGACTGCCGGTCCAGCTGACTGGGCACTAGCCGCGCGGCCACCAAAGACTTGTTTATCGGCATGTGCAGCAGTAGGGCTCCGAAGGACAACCGAGCCCACACCGACCAGCCTGGCCAGGATAGAAGGGTGGCGAAGGGGGCTGGAACACGGAAATTATAAATAAATAATGCAGGACAATTCACACAGCCTCATCTAGCCCCGAGCTAAGCAGAGCTCGTGTTATGGGCACTCGATGACTGACATACCTACTTAATAAATTACAGATAGATAATAGAAAAAATTTAAAGTAAAAAAAACTTTTTAACAAACATAGCTTTTATTTAAACGTACCCACGTTTAAATAAAAGCTTGTTTGTTAAAAAGTTTTTTTTTACTTTAAATTTATTTTTTACTTTTTAGTTATCACTGGACAGTTGGTTTCTTGTCTGTTCATCTCATGACCGCCATGTTGGATTGAGAGAACAATTATATGACATCAATATATTTTTTCAAGTAACTCTCAGCAAGGCCCTTTCATTTGATAACCATATTGTAAGACTGCATTAAGAATAATTAGTCCGCCATCTTGAGTAGGTATATCGTCATGTTGGATGTCGAGTAGGTAATGTCATTTAATTTTTCGAGTAACTCTCACCAAGGCCTTTCATTTGATACCCATATTATAGGAGTGCATTAAGAATAACTAGTCTGCCATCTTGGATGTTCCGCCATATTGGATTCAGAGTATCGTCACTTCATTTTCGAACTATTTTCAGCAAGCCCTTTTCTTTGATACCCATATTGTAGGAGTCCATTAAAAATAACTTGCCCGCCATGTTGGATTTAGAGTAAAGCCATATAATTTTTTGCATTATTCTCAGCAAGCCCTTTCATTTGATACCCATATTATAGGAGTACATTAAAAAAATAAGTAGTTCGCCAGGACAGTACATGACAGTCCAGTCCAGTGCAGTTCACTCCAGTGCAGTCCAGTCCAGTCCTGGGTGTTCCGCCATGTTGGATTCAGAATGACGTCATTTCATTTTTTTAAATTATTCTCAGCAAGTCCTTTCATTTGATACCCATACCTATTATAGGAGTAGATTAAAAGTAAGTAGTCCGCCATCTTGGGTGTTCCGCCATGTTGGATTCAGAGTGATGTCATTTCATTTTTTGAGTTATTCTCAGCAAGCCCTTTAATTTTGATACCCATATTCTAGGGGTACATTAAAATTATGTAGTTCGCCATCTTGAGTGTTCCGCCATGTTGGATTCAGAGTGACGTCATTTCATTTTTTGAATTATTCTCAGCAAGACCTATCATTTGATACCTATATTATAGGGGTACATTAAAAATAAGTAGTCCGCCGTCTTGGGTGTTCCGCCATGTTGGATTCAGAGTGACGTCACATAGCTGACCATGCATTGTCATCCAAAGTAAACATGAATACAAAATTTCAGCTTAATCGGCTGAAGATATCTGCTTCAAAATTGAGTTGCAAGATTCCGCGAACAAACATAGTTACATATATACATACATACGTAGGTATAAAATATTAACGAGGACAGGGTACGGGGACAACGGGAAGTCATTTTAATTTTTTAATAAAGTAGCGCTGTTTTCGTAAGACGGGGACCCAGAGTCCGGGGACAACAGGAATACACCGGGTACCTACCTATCTCATGATTTTCAACATAATTTTGAAACGTAGCGCGCTAGCTCAATCTATTTGGTTCTTAACTACCTAATAACAATTTTTTACTGAAAATGGTTCATTACCTAATGCTTCATTACTACTACCAACGGTCACCATGTTGGCAGCAGAAGTGGTCACATGCCGTATAGACCTGTTTTGAAACTCTGCATTTTACCTAAGATGAGGTAACTTCAAAACCGCTGTAACTTGCACAGGAAGGCTTAAACACAGGTAGGCTTACGTCATTCAGACCAGACCACTTAGTACCTAGGTTATATACCTGTACCACCTGACCTAACCTACTAAGTATGTAACCACTGCTTGTATAATAGCAGGTAGACGCATTCATTACATTTATTACCTAGATACTAGCCAACCTCTTGGTGGGCTCCGTGGCTCAGTTGGTCTAGCCGACTGTGACGCAAGGGGGTCGATTCCCGCCCCGGGACAAAATAATGTTTGCATCTACTCCCGCAGTCTATCGTCTGGGGACCTAGAGGGTGGCTGTCTGGTCTACTCACAGGGCAAGTTGTGAATCGCGCACGAGAACATCCTAGCTGTCAGATCTGCTCCCGCGGTCTAAATACTGGAAACCTAGAGGCTGGTTGTCTGGTCTACTCACAGGGCAAGCCGTGTATCGCTCCCAGCAGTGCCAAAGACACAAACGCGGCGAACACCGGGCGCTCCAGGGCTGCCAGCGCCGCCGCCGCGGCGCGGCTCTCCCCCAGAGCCAGCCAGGGAGACGAGAACACCCACCACACCGCACAAGGGACCGCCACTGTGGCTATGCCTTTGAACATCTGGGGGATAGAGAAGGTTATGAATCAGAAAAAAAATATAATGTAATCTAAATCGCTATAAGCGATAAGACCACCCATTGTATATTTCTGTTGTTTTTGTAGTTTAAGTTAATTTTAGACAGTAGACGTGGACAGTCCTACGGCTGAGATGATGAATGTAATCTAAGCAGGCTGCTGGATCCTTTCTTTTCTTCCACTTATCCCGGCCTAGTTCCGCCAATCTGCGCAGTGCGCCTGCGCATCCAGTTCGTCCCGCCATCTGGCCATCATCCGCCTGGAGTTTGGGCCGACGCTTTGCGGGACTTACTGTGAGGTAATTTGGCTCAGCCCAGTTCCATTCCAATTTGGCATAACTATTGTGGTTGCCGTGTGGTGCCGGCAGTAGAATGTCACCCTATTGCCCGTGGATGCAGCATGAATATGATAAGAGATATCTCCGGAAGATAGGCAGCAACGGCTTTCCGTGTATCAACATCCCGTACAGCGCTCGTCAACCCGCCTGCAAAACGTGGTGAGTATGGCAACAACCCTTCATGGTACTTGGATCTCATAGTCCATGATGAGGGAGGCCTGTGTCCAGCAGTGGATGACTGATGATGATGATTTTTTTTTCTACTATTCGGTTCACAACTTGAAATAAACACAAAATAATTAATCAAATTACTTAAGGTATGACATTCCCGGTGTTATTTCTAACAAAGAGTGAACACAGCAAGATGATGATGATGATTGTGACTTATTTCGCTCTCGTCTGGCACCACTGAACTCTAAACTAACACTGAACAAAATAATAGCACAACGCGTCGTCAAAGAAACGTGGCGATTCCGTGACTATTTTTGTTTTTAAAGTGTAAACCTAAGGTAGGTATCATTTATAGAAATGAAAAATGCAATCAAAATTTAGTCTCCGACGGGACTCAATCCCGTAATGTTCAGACGAACACCTTAAACGCAGGCTGCCTTTACCATTTTGGCCACGAAGACACTAACCGTCGGGTCGAAAATCTTGATTGCCTTTATCGGTTTTGTTAGCACCGAGTTTCTTTCATTTTAATTTCTATAAAATTAAATACTCATGCAAGTGACTGTGTCTTCTTTGAGAAACATGTGTGTTATTTTTTGAGAATAACTTAATATCTGTAAAACTAAAGCCTTATTATTTGATACTCGTACGGGGTTTGACAATAAATAGGTACATCAACCGCCATGTTGTAGCGGCGGCCATATTTAAAATATTAGCTACTTGTATTGTCACTAAAAAGAAATAAACTGTGTGCAAACCCGCTGTTAGTTAATAATAGATCTACAGATTTTACACAAATACAGAGTTGACTGCAACCGCATTTCCCCAAGTACCTGTTTTATTATAGCACTAGCTTTTTCCCGCGACTTCGTCCACGTGGAAGTCATAAAACTTAAAATCCCCTGAATTAAGAATCCCCTGTTTCACGCAAAGCCACTTTGATTCGAAAATATAAATCCCATTGATACCCTATCCCGAGGGAATTTCGAAAAATCCCTTCTTAGTTGCACCTCTAGGATCCACTTCTAGGTCCAGTGGTTTAGGATGTGCGTTGATATATCAGTCAGTCAGTGAGTCAGTCAGGACTTTGAATTATATATATATATATAGATTATTATAGTAAGGTTTTTGCATCTATTCTAGATGATTTATACAGCGTCAGCAAGTGGTAATCATGCTGTACGGTACAGTGCTTGAGACTTGTACATTGTTAGATGTAGGCTTGCCCAGCACCTATACCATCCTCTCAGCTTAGTCAGCTATTAGCCAGAGGAAAGAACAGGTCAATACATCTCAAGCTAACTAAGCCGCGGGTTTCCTCACGATGTTTCCTTCACATTTAAAGCCCGTGTTAAGTGTGCAAATACATTTTTCAAGAAATAAAAATCCATTGGTGCACGGCCGGTATCGAACTCAAGATTTTCGGATTGAAAGTCGGGGGTACATACATACCACTCGGCCAACACGCCTATTATGTATATGCAAACTTTGACGGAAGCGTTAGTCAGTCACCCACCAGTATAACCTACTTCCTCAAAGCAGTCACGTAAACCTAGGTTTAGCTAATAATGGTCATTGCACAAGACTAGGCCTAAGTAAAAGTCTAGACTCAGGAGCCAACTCGACTTAGGGACTAGTTGTGGCCCTATGTTCGCACATGAGTATTTTTTAGTTTTCATTAACTTTTTGGAAAACATTTTGATCTTTACTCTATATGTGTGCTACCGTAAAACGTTCCTACTTTGCCCCCCTCTAGATAATTATGCTCCAATTTTATAAAATGTTTCAACGTCCATTATGTTCCAATCCTCGTAACATTTTAGTTGTTTTTGAACGCACCCCAAACGTTTGACATTTGAGTGACATTACTGAACTGTCAAGTTCTCTTCCGCAATTTTTTTCGGATCGCAGGAAGCCATTTTTTTGCTGAGTGAGAAATTCAATTGTTTTTTTTTACTGAAAAAGTCATTTCTATCTCGAAAACTGTGCAGCGCAATAAGGTAATTATGTCCTCATATTATTATGTATTTATTCAGATTTAAGAATGTGTCAATATTTTAATGAATTCCTAAGTTCATCATGACCTATTCTCTCTTTTTCGGCATGGACCTGTTTTCTTGTACAAAATGGGGTAACTTTGCACTGGAGCAAAGTAAATCCAAAAGGTTGCCATGTATTAAAAAACTGAAGATAATTATTGTTAGTCGTATAAATGCACTCTTCATTTATTTTTAGAACAGATGCCGAGAAATTACAAAAAGTGTTTAGGCTGCAGAAATTAGAAAAATTACAACCCTGTAACTTTACGAGCATGTTTGGCTGCAATAGAAAACAAAGAATTGACTCAAAGAAAAGCCAGCGAAAAATATGTCATCCCACGAAGAACTATTTTTAATCATATCAGGCTTCAACGAACTAAAATGCTATATCGACCACCAGACGCTCCAACAACATTTACAGTTGAAGAAGAAGCCAAATTCGAGGATTGTATACTAATAGTTTAAGAATATAAAGCAGCAGTAAAACTGACTGATTGTCATTAAATATAGTTTAAAATATAAAACAGCAATGAAACTGAATGATTGTTATCAAAATATCTGTTTAAAATGCAATGAAACTAACTTTTGTGTAAAAAAATAAATATTTTTTCTTAAAAACACGTTTTTTTATTTTTACACATTTTTTGAGAGTTGCCATATCAAAAAAAGGTAAAACATATAATTAGTGGAGCAAAGTTCGAATAGAGAAAGTCCAAATATGATCCTAAAAGCTTTTATCAGTGAAATAAGAGGCAAACTGTACCTAGGAGCAAAGATTCCCAGGACCATGGGTAATTTTGCTCCTAATCCATCGTTTTTAAAATATACCAAAATACTTCAATAAGTTAACAAACCTTAAAAAATATGATAGATTATATCGTCTACTTTATAATGAATACATCTAAGTATACATATTTAAAAGTTAATAGTTCAAAAATATTCACAATTTCCTAAATTTTGGAGCCAAAAGTGGAGCAGAGTAGGCACAGTTTACGGTACTGTTTTGCTTGGATTATTCATTTTGTTCATGCTGTGGCGATCTATTATTAAAAAGACACATACATAGCCTATAAAACCACTTAGACTATCTAGGTAATTTTAAAGTTTTCTTATGTGATTTTTTTGTTGGATGTCCTAAACAAATGATTAAAACATATTTAAATACAGTATGTACGACCAAAGAAAGCTCTAGTGTTAGCTAGCGATACTTTGATAAAATCAGATACCTACTAAAAAAAGGTTTTTTTGATGTAAAATATCATAAAATGCAAACCAGTGTAACATGAGCCATGCCAGGTAAAGTGTCGAGTGGTGGTTAAATTTATTGCATCCCGGCCTTGTAACTGAGGGGTGATTGGTAGTGCATATGCCTCAAGGCGGGTCCCAGAGGGGTGCATGGCCTGGGCCACACAGTGCTAGCGGCAGTCCTACCGAGCGGTGATTGACAGAGCACATACCTTGAGTGGGGTGAGGGGTGATCGTGCTATACCTTGGAGTCTGCGAGGCGGGTCCCGGAGGAGTGCAGGGCGTGGTGTGTGTGCGCTAGGAGCAGTCCCGCCAGCATGCCCGCCATGTTACCCAGCGGTGACTGGTAGAGCACGTTGAACGATGCGTCGCCGCGGTAGGTCACGCGCACTGATCTAGATAGGTGAGAAGTAGATATTAACTCTCAGAAAAGCCGATGCATCTCGCAGTTGGGATCCAACCGATATACTGGCAGACGCTGGATGCGGATAGCCGATGACCATCTATCTCCATCAAAAAACTCAACGGCTTTGCTAACTTGACAATCTAGCAAGAAGAGCAGAAGATCGCTGTGTGCAGAGCTTACAGTAACTGTCGTGTAATAGGGCGTCGCCCTGTTGTTCGCCCATGGTATCTCTGGAGCTAGCTAGAAAAGGACTGTAGGTAGATAAGAGCTATCTTGCAGATCTTCTACCTCATGTAAAATGGGAAACTAGTTATAGATAGACGTAGATTGCGTCTGTTGTCGGAGCCCTAGACCAACTTTGGGTCACCAGCTAGCGGAGGAAGGTAGACTCCAGACTGATGAACTGAATTTAAACTGCACTCCAATTGTTAGTCTGCTGCTAGCTTGCAGCCAGCGTGCAGTAGTTGGAACTGCACGCTGACTGTGATCGGGCTGCAGGGTTGGTTCGCAGTTTTATTACATTCGCACTAACTGCATTCAAACTGCAAATTTTCAGTCGGAGTGCTGTTGGAATTGAGTCCGTCTGTCAAAACTAGAGCCTTTGTGTTCAAGTGACTCACTCTGGGCGATGCATCATGAAGTTAGGCACGAGCCGCCACTGGTAGGCCAGCGCCGCGATCAGCGCCGCGGAGCCGGCCAGCAGCGCCGCCAGCGCCACCAGTGCGCCGCGCTGGAAGCGACGCAGGGCCAGCGTCAGTGCCAAGCTGACGGCGTACAGCTGCATGTCTGCGGCTAGGTACCTGGAGAGAAGGGAATCAATTTCACTTTCAAAACACTCGTGAGTCACATTGTTCATTGTAATGTCAAACGGGTTCTGTACCTACTTACGTTAATGTGAGTGTACGCGCAGTGCAACGCCAGCGCGTGAGAGGGAATAAATAAATAAATAATGCTGGACAAATCACACAGCATCATCTAGCCCCAAGCTAAGCAGAGCTTGTGATATGGGTACTAGATGACTGATATACCTGTTACATTATACTACATAGATAGATATTTTTATTATATATAGAATAAGAAATGAGAATGAGAAGGTGTCGCGTAACACTCCATTCCCTGATGAAAGTGAGTTTATAACCCGTTAAACATTACATCGGGATTATGGGATATCAAACGTCTATTTCAGGCAAATGCCCTCCCGCAAGGTGGCGCGACGTCCTGCAAAAGGCGGCCAGCAAAAAATTAGGAAAATTCAGAAGTGATTATGGACTGATGATTATAAGGTAGAACTTTACTCAGACTAAGCCGGAAGCATAGAGATCCGCTCAACACGGTAAAAAAGAGGCGGTCTGCGGTGGTGCTAAAAAATACTGACTTTTCCGACACGTTTGTTCCGCTCTCTCGCGCTCTAGTTACAGTTTATTTTTTTATTTATTCATATAAATAATTTTCAACCCAAAAAAAAGTATTTCACTAACTCTGATATAGTGATGTTTATGTAGGTGCAACGATAAATGGATGGTATTGATCACAATTAATTTTTTAACATTGAAGAGTTTCGGTGCACATCTGTGCTCTTCTTCATCAGTTCCAGTTCATTCACTAAATCATACTTTCTAAATATATGTATAAGCATTTGCATTCAGAAATTATGATTTGCTGCGGAAAATACCAAAAACGCTATTTATGTGGGTCTATATTTAAAGAGATCCCTCGATTCCACATGAATCCCATCATCAGGACTGAGTTAACTCATCAGGTCTGTATAAGGCACTTGTTGCCTCCTTATCTCACCAGGTCTGTATGAGGCACTTGTTGCCTCCTTAACTCACCAGGTCTGTATGAGGCACTTGTTGCCTCCTTAACTCACCAGGTCTGTATGAGGCACTCGTTGCCTCCTTAACTCACCAGGTCTGTATGAGGCACTTGTTACCTCCTTAACTCACCAGGTCTGTATGAGGCACTCGTTGCCTCCTTAACTCACCAGGTCTGTATGAGGCACTTGTTGCCTCCTTAACTTACCAGGTCTGTATGAGGCACTCGTTGCCTCCTTAACTCACCAGGTCTGTATGAGGCACTTGTTGCCTCCTTAACTCACCAGGTCTGTAAAAGGCACTTGTTGCCTCCTTAACTCACCAGGTCTGTATGAGGCACTTGTTGCCTCCTTAACTCACCAGGTCTGTATGAGGCACTTGTTGCCTCCTTAACTCACCAGGTCTGTATGAGGCACTTGTTGCCTCCTTAACTCACCAGGTCTGTATGAGGCACTTGTTGTCGGCGTCCAGCACGTTGTTGAGGTACAGCAGCTGCGTCCACCACTTGCTGCGGCAGACGGCGGCCTCCGCGCGCACCAGGGGGCGCCACAGCGGGCCGCCGTCCAGCCGCTCCCACCAGCTGGCCGCGAACCAGACCACTACGAAGTAGCTGGGGCTGATTCTGGGGAGTAATCATGTTTCTTACATCTTATCTCTAACAGTTCAGCCGTCAAACGTCCACTACTGAACACAGGCCTCCCTCATGGATCTCCATGACGGGGGGCCATACCCACCACGCTTGGCAGGCGGGTTGGCGAGCGCAGTTCGGGATGTTTATACACGGAAAGACACTGCTGTCCATCTACTGGAGGCATCCCTTCGCAGGCTTTTGCTGCATCCACGGGCATAAGAGGAGTGGTAACATTCTACGGCATATCTTATCTTAATAATGTTATCAATGCGAAAGTTTGTTTGCATGGATGTTTGACCAGGAATAACTCGTGTACGTTACCCCAGCAGTTTTTAAGTTTAGTTCGGGTTTAACGCAACTGAAGCTGCTGGCATTAGCTAGTATATTATATTGCCATGATTTCTATACTAATATTACAAAGAGGAAATATTTGCATTTTGTATGTTTGTAACGCATAAACACAAAAACTACTGGACTGATTTTCAAAATTCTTTCACCATTACAGAGCTACATTATCCCGGAGGAACATAGGCTATATTTTATCCCCGTCTTCCCACGGGACCGGGAACTACGCGGGTGAAACTGTGAAGTGCGGCTAGTATTAAATAAATAAAAATTGAATAGCCCATTAGAGACCTATTACTGGAGCTTTCTTACCTAATGATCCTGTTAACCATGGTGCTCCAGAAGGTCTTAAGTGCCGGCTGCTGGGTTCCCCTCGCCTTTTGCAGCAGCAGCTTGTGAGCCAGCAGGAACGAGGACATGAGGAAGAAGATCTGCACCATCAGGGTACTGTTCGCCATTGCCATGGCGTCTGCTGCGCGCCGGGTCTGAAGCAAGTACGCGGTGCTTAAATGTGGGAATTAGGATTCATCATCATTTCATTCAGCCGTAAAACGTCCACTGTTTTAAAATACACACAGACGACAGCCCTACCGCGACCAATAATGCTGAAACGTGTTCGAAACGTCAAGAAAATAGTAAAAATGTTACACGATAGGTTCCCATAATGTAAGACAAATATGTTAACACATTCAAAGTATTTTTATGTGTGCGTGATTGGAAAAAGATTGCCTTGCCGTAACATAGTTTTTAACTAGCACTGGAGGTAAGGTCTTGAAAATTGCGCTAAATGTGTACTTAATCATAATTTTAGCCGTGAAACGTCCACTACTGACCACAGGCCTCCCTCATGGATCTCCATGAGGGGTAGTTGGCATACTCATCACGCTTGGGCAGGCGGGTTGGCGATCGCAGTACGGAATATTGATACTTGGAAACACGCTGCTGCCTATTTTTCGGAGGTATCCCTTAGCACGCTCTTACTGCATCCACGGGTAAGAGAAGAGGGGTAACATTCGACTGCCGGCACCCCAATCATTTGTATGTTTAAGGGTTGTCGGCATTTCGGCATTTGACCCATGTGTAATACTTATAAATAAATAGATGATTGATTGAAATCGCGAAAGTTTACCAAATTACAAATATACGAACCAGCTCATATCTCCGAGTGTCCGCGAGGT
Organism: Pasiphila rectangulata; assembly: GCA_963082625.1. Taxonomy (NCBI): domain Eukaryota; kingdom Metazoa; phylum Arthropoda; class Insecta; order Lepidoptera; family Geometridae; genus Pasiphila; species Pasiphila rectangulata. The sequence goes on along the minus strand of OY720256.1, from coordinate 15,657,413 downwards.
AGGTCTGCGTGGCGATCCAGCACACGTGCTCGATGATGACGCACATCATGCACAGCACGCGCAGCCCGTCGAAGGCGCGCAGGTCGGCGGCCGAGGAGGCGGGCGGCGCGGCTCGCAGGGCGTCCCAGCAGCCGCGGACCGACCAGGCGACTGCCCAGCTTGCGCCTAAAAGAACACACTGAGTCCAACTAAGGCTTTCATCATCATTCTGTGATGCTAAACATATTGTATTGAACTGGTTGCTCACTTTAAACTACACAGATACTGAGGCTATACTCGATGCCATTTAGCGTGGCAATACAGGTCATTCACCTACCTTCACTATGCTATCATAAAATGCAATGAAAGTGTCGCTGATTCTGTCGCTTACAATACCATACAAACCTATCGAAAACGTGCTATGTGGTTTGTTTGGTAAGCAACAGAATTAGCGACACTTTCATTGTATTTTATGATAGCGTAGTAAATGTAGGTGAATGACCTGTATTGCCACGCTAAATGGCATCGAGTATAGTAATCTCATTTTTAATGTTTGCATAAATACATGGGTTCATAGTTCTCATTTTAAAATTACAAGTATCAATGTATTTTGCCTTATGGCGTGCAATATTTAAATACAGGATTTAAATAGTTATTACATTAAACGAATTAATGTAATTAAAAGTAAAATAATCTAAAAACGTACCTACATGCTTATGTCATAAAATAAAAATAATAGAAAATGACAAAAAGTAGTAATAACAATAATACAAATTAAAATGTCAGGTTGATTGAATAAAAATGTATTAAATCTATTCATGGTATTAATTCTTGGTTTTATATCCAGCTTTAACTATAGTAAAACATGTATTAACATGAGTTTACTATTAACAAGAGTTAAAACATAAAATAAAGAAAAACGTTTTACCTAAATTCAAATAGGTACTTATCAAGATTTTAGATTTCGGCGGGATTCGATTCAGCATTGCTCATTAACCCTTCCTGAAGCCTGCAGTGCTAACATTATAGCACAACCAAAGATTTAATAAGTTATAGACTATGCCGTGGGGTTCCGGCAGTAGAATGTTACCCCTCTTCTCATACCCGTGGATGCAGTAAGAGCCTGCTAAGGGATTCCTCCGGAAAATAGGCAGCGGCGTCTTTCCGTGTATCAAGATCCCGTACTGCGCTCGCCAACTCCCTTGCCAAGCGTGGTGAGTATGGCAACTACCACTAGTACGGCTCCATGCCCTGTGTTCAGTAGTGGACGTGTTACAGCTGAAATGATGAAGTTATAGAACCCTATATCAACCTATTGACAACATTTGTAAACTGTTTTTTGTTTCACTTTCAAAATTAACGTGAGATATACTATTACGTGAATTACGTGAGTAATTCCCGTTTTTACAGAATCTGTGTCGTGTCGGCCCCCGCGCGGACGGGCATTCAATCCCATGATGATGATTTTCTTGAAAAATCGAAACGTGTCGGAATAATCTTCGACGTTACAATACTACGTGAGTAATTCCCGTTTTTACAAAATGTTTTTGGTTTGTTATTAATTGAAGCGCTGCTGTACCTACAACCCTCTTTACTCAAGTTTCAGCTGAAACCCAGCGTTGGGCTGCGTCAGCGCACCCAATATTAATGCTGAGCTGAGCGCCTTTTTAGCACAAATGCAAATTTGTCTAAAACTAATTGATTCATGGTATCCGTTTAAACCTAAGTCGATTTTTGTAATTTTTTGTTCTTTGTGGTAAATAAATGCATTCTTATTCTTATAACGACCTCTGTGTGGTGCAGCGGGCGAAGGTCCGCCTGCGAAGCAAGTCGTTGCGGGTTCGATTCCCGCCTCGGGACAAATGTCTGTACGATCTGCAGATGTTTGTGCAGCGTGTTCTGGGTGTTTTTCTATACAGGGTGTAATTTTGTAATGCCACCTGGAGGGAAAGTACCTACTCTTAATACTGTAAATAGAAAATTTTACTCAAAGAAAACATTCCTTTATTTTTGAAATGAAAGAAAACTGCATTCAAAGATTTTCGAAATATCGCTTGCTACACCCGGGAATCGAAACGACTAAAATCTGTAAAAAAATACATTCTGTATTTTTATTGCATCAATCGGTAGGGTCAATATTATAAGGATGAAATGTCTCTGACAAACTTGACTCTTTCCATTTCTTCGTGTCGCTTGCTACTCTAGGCCACTCCTCCAAGCGTTCAAAACACCATACAGAATTTGTCACATTACTCTAAAGGTCTACTATTTCTCGATAGCCGCAGGGGATAGTATCTCCCGACAGGTTTGTAACAGGCATAATATCTCGCGATCAACGCTGCAACAGGCGTAAATCTCGCGATCATCATGGTCAATGGTCAGTTGTGTATAAAATTAGATTATTAAAATAAATAAATAATAATAAATAAATAATCATACAGCAAAAATATACGTTTGACAGCGATGATCGCGTGATATAAGCCTGTTGCAAACTTGTCGCGAGTTACGTAATCAGCCCGCCGCCGGTCCTTTACCACGATTCATCACGATTGCTTTGTCTATCTCGAGACGAGGAGAATGTAGAAAGTTCTTTTTAATAGAGATCTTGACAGCTTTTGTAAAATACACATGGATCACGATTAGGGTTGCCAGGTGAGCCAGAGAGGGGGGGGGGGGGGGGGGGTGGAAGCTAGGTCGAACAAAATACGGGTTTTTTATAAGTACCTACTAATAGTTTTTATTTAATAATCTATATCACATAAATCAGCTAAATAAGTAACAATCTTTATTAAACAATGGTATGAATATTATAATTTACTACTTAACAAAATAAAGGTAGGAACTTACTATTAATACGTCTGTCGTTTGAGGGATTTCATATGCCTACTTTTGTCGGCGCTTGTGACCAGTATTACCGACTTTCCTCAAAATACCGGACATCGTTCTGTCCGGTATGATCATTTATTTCTTACCGGACAGGTCTCGAAAATACCGGACTATACGCTTAAATACCGGACATCTGGCAACCCTAATCACGATGCACGAGCGGTCGGTTGCGTGAAGTTGTAAATAATCTAAGCCACTCCTCCAAGCGCGTAACAACAAAACAAAATACCATAATATCATTAAAAATACGCCAGAAGTTGTAAAATCTCATCTCGTGCACGGAACCTGTCGATTTGCCGCCATTGCAACAGCTCTGTCGTAACCGAGGTGAAGGCGGTCAGTGGCTAGATTCCGCTCGGCTACATTCTACGTGTGTTCAGCTGGGTTGTCTGCTTGTTGGGCTGTTTTTATGACTCTTAAGTAGTAGGGCTTGGGGCAAAACAGATTTACACACACCTTTAGTTTGTTAAAAAACATCAAAATGTTTTCTTTAAGCTTAGTTACTTTAAAATATGTTTTTTCTCTTAGTTTGTTTTGTTAACCTTTTTGTGCTGTATCTTTGGTCAATAAATACACCATTCAATCAATCATCATCAAACTTAACCAGCTTTAAGACTGCACCACGTCCACTCCTGGACATGGCCTTTCTCATGGATCGTCAAGATCTAAGCCTTTATTGCCATATCTACTCACCACGCTTGGCAGGCGGGTTGGCGAGCGCAGCACGGGGTACACAGAAAGACGCAGCCAGCTCCCCATCTTCTATCCCTTAGCAGGCACTTACTGCATCTATGAAAGGAGGGGTAACATTCTACTGCCGACTCCCCACGGCAATTAAACTTTACATATATTATAGATGATTTAATCAGTGTCAGCAAATGTCAGTGTGTGTGTGTGTGTGTCAAATAAACGCTATTTCATTTCATTTTGTTTGATAAATCATCATCATCATCGCAGCCTTAGGACTGCTGTTCACGTCCACTGCTGGACATAGTCCGTCCTCATGGATGTCCAACATAGTGAGGGGTTTGTTTACGCACCACGCTTAGCATACGGGATGATTAGCGCACTGCGGGATTGATACACCGAAAGACGCTGCTGCCCATTTTCCGGAGATATCGCTTGGCAGATTCTTGCTGCATCCAGGCGTGAGAGGAGGGGCATTCATTCTGGCACCCCACGGCAAAGGGGTTAGATGTGCACATTATTTTTTTTAAGGACAGAGGAATCCATAAGGGCACGCTCGATATCGATTCCACGACCTTCGTATTGAAAGTGCATACTGCAACCAACAGGTCAACACGGCGCCTAGCAACCTACATCGGTCAAAATAAACTAACTCTCGTTGCGACATTATTGTCGAGTTGCGCTTGCGCCCGCGTCGGTGCAGTGAGGGTGAAAGTGGATCGTACGGCGATTCACTTTTCATTTCAACCGTACCGGACCGTAGACAATTCTCATCGCAATAGATAAGGTCCATTCATTACATCACACGATAAGGGGTAATAAACCCCCTCTGGGTTGGGGGTCGTCGAATTGTGACATTGATGGGATTCCTCCATTGGTAAGCGGTTCCTAAAAAATATTGAAATGAATAGAAAACTAATGCCGTACCTGCTGTTTTCGTTTCAAAATTTCTTTCTATAAATGTAATGTGCAACCGATAAAAAAAAACACACAGCCTTTATGACGATTTCGACTCTTATTTTATGTTTGTATGTGATTTTTTTGTTGGATGTCCTAAAATAAATAAATGTAAGAACGTCTAGGGGGTTTCATTATTTCGTTTTCCTTTGCTACACAAAGAAGCCAAAACCCGCAACGTTCACTAAGCCTACAGGGTGTATCATAATATCGTGTACCCGAAAATATATTCTGAATACCCTAAGAAACAACTTTATTCTGACAACTTTCCAGGATTCGGTGATTTACATTCAAGACCATCATGCATAGAATGAGAGTTTTAACTTCAACAGCTGATTATACGACGACCTGCACGCCAGCTGATTCCTGACAGGGTCATCGACCTCCGAAAGAGTTGCCTTAGAGGTAAAAATAAAAATATATACAACCACGCAGGTGTTTTTATAAATATTACTAAAAAAAAACAACTATGAACTGAGGATCATATTCAAACCACATCATACGACTTACGAACCTTCTTTTTTTAAGCCGGTTCCAAATACAGACGAAGACCTCCTGCTTTTTAACACGCATAAATTAGCTTTACTTGTATATTTATAACCGACTCCTTTGAACTCGATTTTGACTCACAACATAAAGATGCTAGTTCAAAAAACAAAAAAACATGCCTTTATGTCTCATTAAATTGAAAAGTAAAAAATAAAGAAACATGAAAAATATTATTAGGTATTGTAAAAATGAATTTGTTCCATATTTTTCGTATATTTTTTTTCACAATAATAATATTCGTTAATTTTATTTTCTGCCTAGTATAAAATAATTCTTATCATAAGAATTACTTTTTAGTTCGATGTGTTGTAAAAGCGTGGTTTTTACTTTTTTTTTTAATTTATTTCCAAGTCAGTTATAAGCAGAATCAATTAAATAACATTGTAGTCACATGCTCGTAATATATATAGACACTTAGGTCATGTGGGTCATTCATGGCCCCGATTCTTAGTACTTGCGATGCACCTACTACCTTGTAATTATTTTGGCCACATTGATTGTTAATTCGTTTACGTATCATTATTGGTAATCCGCGGGTAAGATAGTTGGGGCAACATTCTAGAGCCGTGGCTCTACACTTGTACCACAGATGATATTATATGTATACACTAGTAAACTTCAGTTTTTTTTATTCAAGTGAAAAAAGTTAAAGAGGCACCTCGTTCTTTTACTTTTTTGTCCTATTTCTATTATCCGCGTATAACCCGTGTTGCTGCACACACAGGTGCCACTGAAAACCAGCGCAATAATAGTGCCCTGTAACTATTATTGAAATACTGAGTGGTGGCCTATATTAATTGTTTGTTCTTCATGTAACGAATATTGTAACACAAAATAAACTTTTTCTATCAATAGGAAAACGGGGGTAAAAATATAGCCCATCTTACTCACTGATAAATGATAATGTAGCTTTCCATGGGTTAGATCATTTTTAAAATTGGTTTTGTGGTTTAGGCGTGGAAGCGTAACAAACTAACATTTTGTAATATTCGTTCTCAATATCTATGTATTTTTGTGTTTTAGCCCTTTGGCAATAGTAGCTTGAACGAAAGTTTGACAAGTCTACTATCGAGGTCAGTAAGTCCGCGCCACCGCTGCAGTCCGCTAGACGCGACGCTGCTCTCATAGAGCTAAACACAGACAACAGACTGTCTGTGTGTACTGTAGAGTTTTGTTCCCGCTTTGGCCGTAAAACTTCCGTGCCACGTACGCCGACTATTGGAGCAACGAATAGCTGACGGAAGCATAGACATAGACAATGTTTTTATTCACACAGCAGCATAGAAAATACGTAAATAGTTGTAAAAAATAACAACACGAATGACATACTATAGACCATGTGCTGTGCGAAAAGCTCAGCATAATGCTGCGATAAATCCATAGCGCTAATTTTCAGCTCAAGGCTTTACTGACGTAGGAACCGGAAACTGATGCCCCACGGTCTAAATTATCAAATAATAGAAAATGATTAAATAAAATAAAAAAAATCTATTTAATAAGTTTATAGGTAGATAAATAGTGAAAACATATCGTAATCTAAAACAGGAATGAGTTAGTGTCAACACTGATCATGCACCTGACGGTCTATTATAAGTTTTTTGTATTGAATTTTAAAATTTTGAATACTTAATGGAGGTGGTAACGAATTCCAGCACTTCTATAAATAAATAAATTATTATATTATTAAGAGCCTGTACTGTCCCACTGCAGGGCTAAGGCCTCCCTTCCTTATAAAATAAATTAAAATAAAACATTTTATTTGCTTAAAATATAGGTACAGTTATCATTAAACAAATATTGTTGAAATAAAGTAAATTATGAGTAGATACCTAAACAAGAAGTTTGCTAAAAACAGTGATTGCAATAGGTAGCATGCTAGTGATTTCTACCCTCCATACTAGTTTAGTTTGATTTTTCCACGTGTGATTTTATTTTGCTAGCTATGTCCAAAAGAAAAAGGGACCCGACCTTTGTTGCCAGTGAAAAAATGGCATTGATTGATTTGTTGGAAAAGCATTTCCATATTTTGGAGTCGAAAAAAACAGATGCTGTTAGTATCAAATCCGAGGAGTGGCGTTTATTAGCAGACGAATTTAACGCCATGTCTGTAGGAAACTCTATTTTATCTTCAATAGACTCTAATACCGACAGAACTGTTGGTTTCGTAAGACGAAATCTTGTAAAAAAAGTATTTGTCATCAAGGGTCTCAAAGTGCTCTTCTCTCTCGCGTATCCATCTTGGGCGACGAGCAATAACGTCTTCCTCATCATATCTCTCAACAAAGGCAAGCGCCAGGGCTCTTTTCATTATTTGAATAAATCAAATGAAACAATGTTCCACCCACGAGTTGAATAATTGTTGAATGACGTGAAAGTGCAGCCCTTGAACGCGTTTATTGTGCTAAACGTCGAAAATCGGGCGTTCAGAAATTAAACTCGGTTCAGCTTAAACTCGTTTCATTTATGGTCGTGAAATGCAAACTGGAGCGCTGAACGCAATCAAACGCTTCAACTGAGTTTAGCTTGAATTGATCGCGATCAGTTGCACCGGTGAAATCGGCCCTAAAAGTCATAACCTTTGTTTTGGAAAAGTTTAGGCTTAGGATATTTTTGTCTAGCCAACTCAGAATCTTTTCCAACCCCGCTTCACTCCGTTTTTTGGCATCATCCCATGGAGGTGCATTAACTAGGAGTACTGTGTCATCGGCAAAGGATATAATTTTGCCATCCACTGCACATTCTGTGAGGTCGTTAAAGTATAGTAGAAATAATGTAGGGGCAAGTACTGATCCTTGGGGCACGCCGTAAATAATATCAGTGAAGTCACTATAGATGTTATCAATTTTGACTGATTGCGTTCTCTCACTGAGGTATGGTTGGAAAAGTTTCGATGAACGTACGACCCGTTGAAACGATTACGATGAACGGATGAAATCGCGGTGTTCCATTTTACGCAATAGTATAGGTAAAGTCCTAGATTTGTCAAAAGCGTGTCAAACGCTTTTGACAAATCTAGGAATATGACGAGACATCTTGATTTCGTATCCAACTTGTCAGCAACATATTGTACAACCTCTTCAATTGCATCAAAGGTAAACCTTTTTTTAAGGAACCCATACTGACTAGGTTACAGAATATTATTTTTCTCAAGATATGTCACCAGCCTTGAGTTAATAGATTTCTCAATAATTTTTGCAAGCGTGGGCAAAATTGAGATTGGTCTGTAATTGTTGACTATAACAACAATTTACAATTCAACACAAGGGAAACAATTATTTCATACATGACTTTTGAGAAACTTTAACCGTTTAGACAGCGCACGCAGCAGAAGCTCTCAAAAGGAAAAAAACCCCGATTTTGGAACATTCTTCATTGAATATTCTGCTCCTATTAGTCTTAGCGTTATGATATATATATATATATATCCTTCCCTAGAGCCTTCCCCAATAAATGGGCTATCTAACACTGAAATATTTTTTTAAATCGGACCGTAGTTCCTGAGATTAGCGCGTTCCCGTAGAGTTTTTTATTTGTTTATTTATTTTATTCGATTATTTTATTGTTATATTATTTATTTCGATGACAGCTGTCAAATTTCAAATGGCCATAACTCGACAACTACTCAGCCCGGACATTCCATTTAGGGCTCAAATGAAAGGCATTGATGATACCTACATTTTCGATGACAGCCGTCAAACTTCAAATGGCCATAACTGGACAACTAGGTCCAGGCTGGATCTGTTGACTGGATCTAGTTAGAGTGATCCGTATTATCTGCCATTGGTTTCTTAACTCCTGTAATTATGACGTTTTTGCTTCTTTCTTGCCGCTCTTTAATTTCCCATACTACATTTTCAAGTGTGCCTTCGTTGGATGATGTGGTTGGGGCTATTGTTTTGAGTAAATTGACCCCTGATTTGAGTTTTTCTATGTTTTCAGTCTGTTATGTCTGATTTTATGAAATTTTGTTCAACAGAAAGTTTATTGGTCACAGCTGTTATGTCGGAAATCTGTTCTTTGATGGTGTTTACATCAACATATATCTTCTCCATAAATTGTTATTGGTTTTGATTTAGTGTTGTCATCATACTCATCATATGCGAAAGTTGATTACGATTTCACTAAGTTCATCCTTGATTTGACTCTTGTCATCAGTTTTTTTCTTTTATTTCGCAATGTAACTCTGGTGCCATCATAATTTTCCAAAAGTAAATCTCCGCTTGACAGGTTAGGTTGAGAACCGCTTCGTCCTGCAGCAGCCAAGTCACTTCCAGTCGGCGAGCGCAACATACTCATTATCTACGTTATTTTGTCCAAGCGTTAACTTCAACTCGGAACGGAAAGGTGTAATCGTCACACTGTTCTTCAATTAACTTAATACTCTAAGTAAACGAACAATGTACTAATTTGGGTTGAGTTTTAATATAACAATTTGCAACACTATTTTCCTTCTGCATTCACGGGCGAAATAAAGTAGCAATCTACTGCCGATACATGATGACATGTTGCACCAATCACATACTCGTCGGTCAGTCACGCTATCTGCCTCAATTTCCGCCTTAGGTCGATAAGGGATGTTGGGATAGATCAGTGACTGGACGTTCATGGTTATTGCATAAGTATTATATCAATATATCTTTTGAAACTATCAAGGTCTTGATTTGAGTCTCTTTAGGTATTTAAAAGGAAGGCAGTTCTCAACTTGTTTTCTTTGTATGTTTGTTACGCGATTACTCCGCCAATTATGAATGGATTTTGATGATTCTTTTTTATTAAGTAGGTCATGTTTCAGAGGTGCTCAAAATTCATAAGGAAATCAATAATTGTAATAGTAGACACTGGAGTCCCTCAAGGTAAAGTTCCATGACCTAAATTTAACCTTACGGTTGGGTTTTTGTTTCACTTTATAATGTTTGCTTGTTTTGCACCTAGTTTAACTGAGACATAGACTTGTAAGGTCTCATGTACCCGTAATTTCACAGTTGAGTTTCCAGTTTTCCGATATTTCGGTGCAGTGTTTATACGTGATCATGGCGTGGGCTAAGCGTGTGTACTCGTATATTAAATAAAATCCGATTATCCCTGATCATTTGCAAATACTAGATATTATATTAGTAATCTGGGTCTCAGCCCCGTCAACAATGACGTAAAACCCTATCAATGACACCATTTAAAGGGTCTTATCAGCAAACTTTCTAGGTAGGGTTTAAGTAAGTAATTAGGACTTTTACTCTAGGCTTCGCATGGCGAACCAAAAAGAGATATCTGCCAGTGACAAAGGGCCTTTCAAGAAATAAATTAATTCAGGCGTGACTTTGCGGAAATCCATTATAATATCTATATGAACAACAAGTGTAGCAAGAAATTCTAATGGGCGCTTGAAAACACTCCAAAAGAGTTCGACACATGTTTCGCTTCTCTACAAGGCAACTTCAGGAGAAATCGGCTCCCTGTTCGTCTGGTGCTGAGGGGCTCTGGCGCCTCGAACTCCGTCTGAAAGTACTGAATGGTGTAGTGTAGACCAAGGGCGCACCATGCAGGACGTCATAGAACGAGTCAACAATGACATAAAACCCTTTCAATGGCACCATTTAAAGGGTCTTATCAGCTCCCTTCGGGAACGGAGCTTTAAAGAAGGACTTACCCTTCTTAGCATGGTCAGTCAGCGTCAGATCCAGCACAGTGCAGACGGCTGTCAGGGCCAGCAGACCAGCTACGAACCCCGCGAAGGCTCGCTCGCTGGTGCTGAGGGGCGCTGGTGCTTCCGATCCCGTCTGGCAGTACTGCAGGGAGTAGAGGTGCGCTGACAGATTGTAGGCTGACATGGTGGTCACGTTCACGCAGGACGCGAACCTGAGGGGGAGCAGAATCTTTTAAATACCAGCCGAATCTGCCCGCTCTTGAGTGGTGCGGGTGGATGCAGGAAGAATCTACCAAGGGATACCTCCAGAAAATAGGAAGGCGCGCCGGCGGGCGTCCGACGTTTATTTTCGCAACAAAAAGTAGCCTAGACGGACTATTTCTATGTTAAAATTCATTAAAATCGGTACGGATGTCTACAAAAAAAGTTTACAATTTTAATACTTCGCAAACGGGACCCTAAATCGAAAAATTGTCATCGCAAGCTGGTTTTAAAATAATATTACCATAATCTCCCTGCCCTTACCTCGCTCTATGTGGGGTCGGCACAACATGTTTTCCTCTTGCAGTCTCCTCTCTCAGTCATCATCTCATCACTCACTCCTTTTTTTTTCATATCTTCTTGCACGCCATCCATCCACATTCATTTCAGCCATTAAACGTCCACTGATGAACACAGGCCTCCCTCATGGATCTCCATGAGGGGTAGTTGCCATTCTCACCACGCTTGGCAGGCGGGTTGGTGAGCGCAGTATGTGATGTTGATACACGGATAGACGCTGCTGCCCATCTTCCGCAGGCATCCCTTAGCAGGCTCTTACTGCATCCATGGCATGAGAGGAGGGGTATCATTCTACTGCCGGCACCCCACGGCGTAGGCGTAGGCGTATTCCATCCACATTAATTCCAAAAAAATATATTTCATTTAAAATAAAATTACCATAACAAAATAAATAAGTGCATAACCTTTGTGCTAAAAAGGCGTTTGGCTCACAATTCAATCTATTTCAATACAATTTGTTTACTTATAAATCGCTATATCTATTTGTGTTGGGAAATTAAAATTATACAGTAGTAACTTATAAAAGAAAACTAGCCGTCAGGGGATACCTGGCAGATGAAAAACATTTTCACCACAGTCGCCACAGTGTACACGATGGGCAGGATGAACAGATTCAGTTTCAGATTCAAGCCAAGCGGCACGCGTCTCCTCTTGTCCGATCTGTATTACCCCCGCAAAAAATGTTTTACATCAAAAATACTAAAAAAACAAAAACAAACACTAATATAACATGGCCGCCAACATGGCTGGCCAAATAACTTACGAATTTATAAATTAACTTGACACTGGTGGAATTGTGTTAAAGTTAAAACAAACACAAAAGGCCATAAATTAAAAAGACAAGACAATATAAAGCCGAAAGTTTGCTTGGGTGGAGGTTTGTTACCTCTTCACGCATAAACTAGGGATTGAGCTGAAACTTTGCACACGTACATTGATGTTGACCAGGATTAACACATAGGCTACATTTTATCCGGGTACAACGCATGCGAAGCGGCGGGCAGAAACTAGTATGTCAATAAAAACGTAACACAGAGGTACACTATACAAATTCGAGGGTCTTTTCAGGTTTTCGGGACGGATTTCCTCTTACCAGGCAGCATATTTCTCCGGCAGCGCCTGTGGCAGGGCGGGCGGCAGGCCACACCTCTCCGTTATGCAAAACCCCCGGTGGAGACGAGTGTGGTTGAAGTTGTCGACCCAATTATTGGAGTACATCTGTTAACAAGCGCAGAATCCTTCAATTTAGTGCTGCATAGTTTAATTTTATTAATAAGCATTATCTCTCAATATTATAAAGAGAAAAGATTTGTATGTTGTTTATATTACATCACCGGCGCGGGCGCACTCGTTGACCGACATTTTCAAGGTTCTGGCATGTTCGGATCGGCCGGTCAGTGACCCCTGTGTGCACTGAGCCGATTTTTCAAATATGCTAATTATTGGGTCAGATAATCTATTTGCTCAATATCTAGTAGTACTTGTTAACTCATAAACACTCGCGATCACATCTGGCTTTATTTATGTAAATATCAATACTTACTTAAATAAAATATAAGTTTAAAATTCCGGTATGTTTGGTAAACCGCTTCGCCGTTAAAGTTTTATTAGATAGTTCATGATTAAAACTACATCCATGTTTATGTTTATTTTTCAGATTTGTTAGCCAGCAGTTTAGGTTCCAGAAGGGGTGTAATATTGTGGTAATACTTAGTCTCTTCTTGTCCAACTATCAAATCTAGTCTTGGTTCCAACAGAAGATCAGCGTTGTTTTGTGATGTGCAAAACAACAAATACTGAGTTGGACGCCTATTTGTGACACAAAAATATCCAAAATGTTTAGATATAGGTAGTTTAATTTTGTATTGTGTCACAAATAAATGTTTATTCATTCATTCATTCTTTGTAAAGCCACAGATAGATAGACAGACATAGCGAAAGTATAAGGGTTTCTTGTTTTACTACGAAATCCTAAAAAGGACTGTTTTACAGTAGAAATGGTATTTTACGGGCGCGTTTAGGTACTTATGTCTTTTGTAACATAAAGTACTAAGGTCGGAAGCGGCCTGCATCCACCGTCGACCTGCGGTCTTCACCAAGTCATCTGCCCATCTTGTAGGTGGACGTCCTACACTGCGCTTACCGGTCCGTGGCCTCCACTCGAGAACTTTTCGGTCCCATCGGCCATCTGTTCTGCGAGCTACATGGCCTGCCCATTACCACTTCAACGTGCTAATCCGCTTGGCTATGTCGGTGACCCGAGTTCTTCTACGTATCTCCTCATTTCTGATTCGATCCCGTAAAGAAACCCCGAGCATAGCCCTCTCCATAGCTCGTTGAGCGACTCTGAGCTTATTCATGAGGCCAATAGTGAAGGACCACGTCTCGGTTCCACATGTCATCACTGGTAACACACACTGGTTGTAGACTTTCGTCTTAAGGCACTGAGGAATTTTGGACGAAAAAACGTTGCGTAGTTTCCCAAACGCTGCCCATCCGTGTTGGATTCGTCGATTGACCTCTTTCTCGAGTTTGGACCTACCTAATTGGACATACATTAATTTAACCTTAATACAATCAATACTAAGGGTTTATCGCAAAAGTTTAAAAAATCATCCAAGTACGAGTCGGATCCGCGCACGAAGGGTTCCGTACCATTTTTTAAATCAAAATCACGTTTGTTGTATGGGCCCCCTTAAATATTTATTTTATTGTTTTGTTGTTAAAACGGCAACAGAAACACATCCTCTGTGAAAATTGCAACTGTCTAGCTGTCACGGTTCATGAGATACAGCTTGGTGAAGACAGACAGACAGCGGAGTCTTAGTAATAGTGTGGTAATAGGGTCCCGTTTTTACCCTTTGGGTACGGAATTCTAAAAGACAGGTACCTTCATAGTGTTGAAGAGCTGATGATGCGGGTCCGCGCTCAGCTCGAAGGAGCCTACGCAGTACGTCCCTCGGCGGGAGACGCACGCCGTGTAGGGGTCCAGGTGGAACAGGGGCGGCATCTCGTAGTACTGCTCATCTGCAGAGACAATATAACAATAATAATAATATTTTTTATTGAAATAACTTACGGCTAAGTAGTACATATTATTTATATCTAATTTAATCAAAGAACCCTAATGAACTTAGCGTGTGCCTGAACTAGGTGATCCTGTTTTTCAGGCAAAACCTAGGTCACAAGCAAATAAATTTAATCACACTAAAATTTTAATACATCTGATATAATAGCATAAAGAAAAAATAATTAAAACAACAGTGAAAAAATAATTAAAACAATGACCCAAGTGTGAACCACCCGCCCGTTAGTCTAAAGACTTAGTTCTTTAGTTTAAAAAAACTGCATCCAAATCGGTCTACTCATTTAAGAGCTACGGTGCCACACACATAGCGGTCAAACTTATAACACCCCTCATTTTTGTCAAGGGTTAAAAATTACAGGATTTGCGGATTGCGTGAGTCCTCCCGCGACCAAGAACGCTGAAATGTGTTCGAAACATCGGGAAAATAATCAATAAATTAGTCCAGGTGCGTGTCGGGCCACGCGCTATGTAGGGTTCCGTAGTTAACCGTAGAGCTGTTGTTGGAAGTTGGTGTTTTTTTTTACGTTTTATTATTATTATTATGAGCCATTTGGGTCCCACTGCTGGGTAAAGGCCTCCCCTAATTCCCTCCATACATCCCGATCCTGAGCTGCTTCCCTCCAGTCAACGATGTACTGATCGAGTTCGTCCCGCCATCTGCGCTTCGGTCTGCCGCGTCGCCTTCTCGCCGGGTCAGGCCGCCACTCCGTGACTATCTTTTTTATTTATATTTTACGTTTACCAAAGTTTAATAAATCCAGGAATAAATTGAGTTGAGTGGTAAACCGTATCACTTATTTCTCCGAAAGTAAAAAAGGTAGCCTAGCCGTTATTATTTTGCCTGGAAAGTTCATTGTTAAATCTACAATCATGATATTTAGCAGATTTTTAAAATTAGCAGTTTAAGTTTTAGAGGGGGACGCTGGAAATTTAAAAGTTTAATATTTCGGTGCCCTAAATCGAAAAACTGTTTGCAACTTATGCTTTTAAAATACCTTTTGAACGACTGATTTCTTTAATTGTCTTTTTTTATTGATTTTCCCATTGTGTGGTACCTAATCCACACGATAGGAAAATCAATTAAAAAAAAGTTCATGCTAACCTTACGTCGGACGGACGGAAGGCCGGACAGACAGACAAAGCGAAAACTATAAGGGTTTCTTGTTTCACGAAACGCTAAAAAGGTACGCCATAATATCCAGTAATTTTAAAACTAAATAATAATAGGTCTTTACCTATGAAATTGCCGTTCTTCAGTACTGGTAATTTCAAATAAAAAAAAATTTGACATGGCTTGGTATTTCAAATTCAAATTAATTTTGTTTTAAAAACATGACATTCTTTTTACAAACTCAGTCTTTTGTTTATTGATTAGCGTTGTATTTTCATTACATTTGAACATTTTTCGTCATAATGGGTACCTTAAAAATTCGTGTCATTATGGAATATGAGATCCGTCGTGGCACCAACGCGACACAAACGGCACGTAACATCAAAAACGTTTACGGAGAGAACTGTACAAACGAACGCACAACCTGTTATTGGTTTTCCCGGTTCCGTTCTGGAAATGTTGACTTGAAAAATGAAGCTCGTGGCCGTCCGAAGACTATTGTCAACAATGATGAATTAAAGGCGATTGTGGAAGCTGACGAAACTCAACCTACAGCTGAGCTAGCAGCAGCTTTTGATGTTAGCATCAAAACAATATTGATCCATTTGCGACAAATTGGCAAGGTAAAAAAGCTTGATAGATGGGTACCCCACGAACTTAGCGCTGGCGAGCGCAACGTACGCGTTGAGACCTGTCTCGCGCTGCTCAACAGACAAAGAAATGAAGAAATTTTGAACCGAATTGTTACGTGCGATAAAAAATGGATTCTGTTCGACAATCGAAAGCGCTCAACAAGTTGGTTAGATCCTGGTTCAGCACCAAAGCAATGCCCTAAACCATAAATTACCTCTAAAAAGGTGATGGTCACTGTTTGGTGGTCTAGTGCGGGTGTGATTCACCACAGTTTTTTTTATAAAACGGCATGAGCATTAATGCAGATGTGTACTGTAAAGAACTGGAGACAATGATGGAGAAGCTTGCACATCTGCAACCAGCTTTGGTCAATCGGTCGTCCCCACTGCTCCTTCACGACAACGTGCGACCCCATACTGCACAACAAACCAGTTTCCAAGCTGCAAGAGCTGGGGTTGGAAGCTCTCCCTCATCCGCCATACTCATCAG
This sequence comes from Pasiphila rectangulata, assembly GCA_963082625.1. Taxonomy (NCBI): domain Eukaryota; kingdom Metazoa; phylum Arthropoda; class Insecta; order Lepidoptera; family Geometridae; genus Pasiphila; species Pasiphila rectangulata. The sequence continues at coordinate 15,640,832 of OY720256.1, read as the reverse complement.
ACCTTGCACCTACCGACTATTACTTTTTTCAAAATTTAGCCAACTTTTTAGTGGGTAAAAAATTCAATTCCCGAGGGGCAGTACAAAATGCCTTTGTAGAGTTTGTTGCCTCCCGTGCAGCTGATTTTAACAAGAAAGGCATCAATAAACTGCCGATGCGTTGGCAAAGATGCGTCGATTGCATGGGGTGTTACTTAGAGTAATAGAAATAAAAAAGTTTGGAAAAAAAGTACTTACATTTATTCCATACAAAACGGCAATTTCATAGGTAAAGACCTAATATGTAAACAAATCGCGAAAGTTTGACAAGTTATTAGTAGTTCTGTTGGGAATCGCAAGACCGTAAGCAATAGCGCATTAGAGGAGGCTTATACCCAGCAGTGGGCAGACGGGCTGCAATGATATAATAATGGTGATGAAGAATGAATCTATACTAATATAAAAAGCTGAAGAGTTTGTTTGTTTGTTTGTTTGCTTGAACGAGCTAATCTCAGGAACTACTGGTCCGATATGAAAAATTATTTGAGTATTAGATAGCCCATTTATCGAGGAAGGCTATATAACATTACGCTACGACCTACGGGAGCGGAGCAGTAACCAAAGATGCGGGTGAAACCGCGGGCGACTTCTAGTTTATAAATAAAGGTTTAAGTAAATTATACCATCATCATCATCATTCCAGCCGTAAAATGTCTACTACTCAACACAGGCCTTCCTCATGGATCTCCATGAAGGGTAGTTGCCAAACTCACCACGCTTGGCAGGCGGGTTGGCGAGCGAGTGGATATTGATATACGGATAGACGATGCTGCCCATCTTCGCTGGTATTCCTTAGCAGGCTCTTACTGCATCCACGGGCTTGAGAGGAGGGGTAACATTCTACTGCCGGCACCCCACGGCTATATGCCTCTTTTGATAGAATGTTTTTGTTTTAGAACCGTCCTTCGATGAGTCAGAACTATAAGCGGGTCACGTTGCCAAACTGCTAAGAATGCAACGCACACTTTCATTGTTCCACATCATTTTTAGGGTTTCGTAGTAAAACGAGAAACCCTTATAGTTTCGCTTTGTCTGTCTGTCCGTCCGTTACCGGGGCTCTGCGAAGGGAAGGGACTATTAGCCCTAGAAAGCTGTTATTTTTGCATGGACCATGGACATGTAAATTAATAACGCCGAGATAACGCTACAAAAAAATGCTGAAAAATAATTAAATCAATAATTATCTAATTAATTTTGTTTATTAAATTAATTCCCTCCCATACACGTATGTACTTTTTTTATTTTTTTTCAAGTTCTTCTACAAACTTAAAAAAAATAAAAAAGTACGATACCTCGTTGAATAGGTATTTTAAACCATTCAGGTGTTGCAGAGACAACTTTTCGATTTAGGGTCCCATTTGCGAAATATTAAAGTTTTAAACTTTTTTCGAGCGTCCTCCTTTAAAATCTAAACAGCTACAAATCTGAAAAAAAAATCTTAATAGGAAAACTACTTAGAAGGGTTAAGTTGCTAAGCTGTTTTAATTTCGGAGAAATAGTCGCTCAAGTAAGTACTACTGTTTCGCAAACATCCGGAGTACTTTAAACCGAAAACTCAATAAATTACTGTAAATATGTTTTGGTAAACGTAAAAAAACATACATCAACTTCTAACACCAGGTCTACGGCTAACTACGGAACCCTACATAGCGCGTGGCACGACACGCACCTGGCCTAATTTATTATAAACACAACCGATTATTGCACTTATAATTATTATTATACCCACCAGAATATTTACTTTTCTAACAAAATTACTGCACAACCTTAGGTATCACCATCACAGCCGTGAGTGCTGCCCACGCCCACAGCTGGGCACAGCCCTCCCTCATACATCTCCAAGGTCATGAGGGGATTGTTGCCATACTCGCCACGCCTGGCAGGCGGGTTGACGAGCGCAGTACCTATTCGATGTTGATACACGGAAAGACGCTTCTGCCCATCTTCCAGAGCTATTCCTTAGCAGTTTCTTACTGCTTGGGAAGAGAAAAGGGGCAACATTCTTCTGCCGGCACCCCACGGCATAAAACCTTAGGTAGGTATGTAAAAAATAAATGGTTTCGTAATTAGTGAAAGGGATATTAGGCCTATAACCTTTTATAACCTTTTATGTATGGTGAGGCGAAATATGGCAATTAAAATCTATATATTAGCCGCGCTTCGCGGTTTCACACGCGTAGTTCCCGTGCCCGTGGGAACACGGGGATAAAATATAGCCTATGTTACTCAGGGTTGATTTGGCTTGCTACTGCAGGGCTAGCATGGGCTGGGGATAAAACTTTTGTCCACCGGTTATTTCCACTGACAAGGGATAAAATTGTTATTATTATAAAATAGTTATATGATAATTTTTTATAAGTGTTATATGATAAAATAGAGTAAAAAAATACAAATATAAAGGACTTAAAATGCAATGAAAATATTTAGTTTTAATTCCGCTTATGCTGAGATGTCATGGATTTTCGCAAAGTAATGCCTGATTCGTTTAATTATATAAAGGACATTGTTAGATGGATTAAGCTTGTCCAGCACCTACCCTCCTCTTAGTCAAGTCAGCTGTTAGTCAGAGGAAAGAACAGGTCGATACCTCTGAAGCTAACTAAGCCGCGGGTTTCATCACGATGCTTGCCTCCTTTTTTGGTTATTATTCGAAATTACTTTTAATGTTGTTGACCGCCGCAGATGGCCATGACAACGTTACCGGACTACGGCGAGCGCAGAGGGCGCCCAGCCGACAAAAGTTACGATGGAGCAACAAGCACAAGGGCAAGACTTAGGTACGAACCACGACTTGGACACCGTTAAGCACGTGTTAAATGTCCACGCAACCAGACATTTTTCTTTCATGAAAATAGAGTAAGATACACAGAAAAAGACTGAATATTTATGAATATTTACTGTCTTTTGATAGTCTTTACCTTGCCATAACACAGTTTTAATCTAGAACGGGAGGTAAGGACAGGATACCTCCGGAAGATGGGCAGCAGCGTCTTTCCGTGTATCAACATCCCGTACTGCGCTCGCCAACCCGCCTGCCAAGCGTGGGGAGTATGGCAACTACCCCTCTTGGAGATCCATGAGGGAGGCATGTGTTCAGTAGTGGACGTTTTACGGCTGAAATGATGATAATGATGACGGGAGGTAAGGTCTCGATATTTGCGGTAAATATGTAATATGTTGTAAAGGTTAATAAATAAGTTATTTGATAGAAGCTCCAAAAACTAGTTCCACAATGAGAATCAAACCCGCAACCAGTTTCTTAGCGGGCTAACTAACCCATGCGCCACAGAGGTCGACTGCGTAATTACTGTTTACTTTAAACTTGACCTAGGCCTAGTCTATTTACATAAGATAATGGAATTCATTTCTATATCCTGCCAGAAAATTACCTAATATACATAATAGATTATACATTCATAATACATATTAAAGTAAAGAAAGATTATATTATAATCACATATTCTTCCAAAGACGTGGAAGACCTAGAAGAAGATGGCGCGATGAACTAGACGCCTATATAAGATCTTGGCCTGTAGCAGCGTTAAATCGCGAGGAGTGGAAGAAGGGAAGGGAGGCCTTTGCACTGCAGTGGGATAATAACGGCTGAATATTGTTAATAATAAATAATAATACATATTAGACACAGCCAGTTAGTAGTAGGACTTCTTGTGAAGAGTTCACCCGGGGAAGTACTACCATACCTATTTCTGCCGCCAAGCAGTAATTCTGCATTGCTGTGTTCCTCTGTGAAGGGTAGGGAGCCGGTGAAATTACGGGCACATGAGACCTTACAACTCTTTGTCTGTCACAGGGTGACGGGCGCAATGCATTGCAGGTCACATAGTCACGTGCTTCGTGACCGTGATCACCGCGGTTGCAGTTGTAATAGGTAGAGGTTACCGCTTAACATCAGGTGGGCCTTCGGCTTATCTCGACACTAAGTCGTATAAAAAAATGATGTACCTAAATAAGTCTATACTACATCTATGAGTTAAGAGAGCACTCAGCAGTACCTACCGATTTCAACAGAAAGTTGCACGCGAGCCGTTCACTGCGAGATGTCATGGCTCAATAATGAATGGCAAGTTGTATTAATATATGTGTGATATCCCGGAAGGCGGTGATTCTGACCACACCAGGGAACTTAGTTTTACGACTTTCCAGGATTTGGTTTTTCATTCAAGAACAGACGACGAAATTTTTACCATCAACAGCTGATTATACGAAGCTAGAGTCAAAGCTAGAGTCAAAGAGCAAAAAGTGACTTAGAATAATAAAATAAAAAAACACATCCTTACTCCCGGGAACGGGAACTACGCGGGTGAAACCGCTGGTCGCGGCTAATGTTTTGTAAAAAGCTTAAAACTATGAATCGATAGTTCGGTCGCCTCAGATGGAAGCTTATTAAACATGTAGAAGCGCACTCCCATAAATGATTTATTTCATCATCTGGTGCCCATAACACAAGCCCGGCTTACTTGGGGGCTATCAAGGTGGGCAAGTTTAATGTAAGTATATATTTTCTAAAAGGTTTAACAAATAAATAATTTGTTTTTTACTATAGCATCTCTTAGGAGAGTCAAGTCTTTCCTTACGACATTTCCTTTACCGTCTGCGCACGTTTCAAATAGATCGCTAAATAATAAAACTATGGGCACAAAACCGCCTAGCCTGGTCCAAAGGTCCAAAGGGCGTTGGTAACTGCGTCACAGTTTGATTTTAAACTATTGCAGGAACCATTACTTCCAATATAAGTTTTGTTTATATCACCTGGACGCCAATTCTCGTGCATCGTGATCCAAGTGATTAACGCTCAACATCGACAAATTTCACAAAAACTGACAAAATCAAAACCTGCTTATTGCACAAAAAAAAACATGATAAGATGTCGTTCTTGTTCATTTTAAATAGTTATTTATGATTATGCCTTCCAATGTTATGGAGCATGCCAACTTATTGTATAACTATTGTTATTGTTTATTATTTAGGTACTATTTATCTTTATTTACCTAGAGTTTTATATACATACGTCTAGTTGATTGTTGCCTTGCTTCCTTTGTGCATTTAATAACTGTCTGTTCCTTGAATGCATGTTGTATGGAAAATGTTAAAATGTACGAGTAATAGGCTTGCCGCAGTATCGCTGCGCCACACAGTACGGGCGCCACTGAAAACCAGCGCTCCAGCAGCCCTTATGCTGATGAAGCAAATGCTGAGGGGTAGCTTATTGTTTTCACTTCTCTATATTGGAATTATTTATCTGTATGTAAAATGTAAGTGATTATGTAAGTGTAAGTGAACAATAAATCTTTTTCTATATTTATTTCTATAAACGATCTTTCTGCATTCTCGTGATCTCACAATAGACAAATGTCTAGGTATTGCAAACTGATAGTGATGCATCGACGGGTGAATAGCGGCTACCAATAGCCGCGTGATAGTCGACATAGACATAGAGTGATGTGACATGTTCGGAGTAGACACTGATGTGATGATAACTGATAAGTGAACTGAGACGAATAGTATCACGCAAAATCACGATTCACGAGAACAGGCTCCGTTCTGTTCCGAATAAAGTTGAAGTATAATTTTGAAGTATTTAATTTGCCGCCTTTTTATTCCGCCGTGGGATGCCGGGCATGAGAGGAGGAGGATCTACCTCCGGAAGATGGGCAGCAGCGTCTTTCCGTGTATCAACATCCCGAACTACGCCAACCCGCTTGTCAAGCGTGGTGAGTATTGCAAATACCTCCATGGAGATCCATGGGGGAGGCCTGTGGTCAGTAGTGGACGTTATACGGCTGAAATGATGATATTTGATTTAAACAATAGCTACCGGGATTGTTAATGTGTTAATAGCCACGTGTTCGCACTAATCGTACAGTGGTTGAGCATCGAGGCCACTCACGCAACACCAACCTCACCGGTTATCAGCCCAGCGGTTCGGAAGGATCTCCGGAGTTCCTTCCACTGGTTCCGAGTTATTTACATCTACGGATATAATTTATGTAGGCCTACCTATAGAACCTAGTAGAACTTTGTGAAGAGATAATCCGGGGAAACCTTAACTGTTTCTGCCGTCAAGCAGTAATGTTTACATGGCTGTGTTCCGGTTTGAAGGGTAAGGGAGCCAGTGAAATTACGGGCACGTGAGACCTTACAACTCTGTCTCAGGGCGACGGGCGCATTGCAATGCAGCGTTGGTCACGTAGTCACGTGCTTCGTGACCGTGATCACTGCGGTATTGCAGTTGCAATAGGTAGAGGTTTGGCTGTAGGTGATAGGAAGCAAGTTTGTGATTTATCTATCACAATTGCTGTCATTGTCAAATTGGGTTTCCTACCAGCAAAAGACAAGTTTATAAATGGAAATTTAACCTAGTCTCTGAGGTTACCTATTTTTTTTTGTAATGTGTAGGTACCCTCAGTTTTGCAATCTACACATCATGCCCTTTCATTTGATACCACACTTGAGTATATTTGGAAACATTCGATTGTTCAGCCCTACTTTCAACGACCTTCTCTAATCTTGTAAATATCTTAAAACCGATTTTGATAAAACATATTTAAGAACCACCGGAGCCTAAAAAACGATTAAACAAAAAAACTGCATGCAAATCGGTCCGCTCGTTTAAGAGCTGCGGTGCCACAGACAGACACACAGGCACACACACATAGCGGTCAAACTTAAACACCCCTCTTTTTCGTCTGAGTTAAAAAACTAACGCCATCTAAAAGGTTTAATTAAACGAACAATTTTTGAAGTTTTTACTTATTAATGAAAACGCCTCATTATCCTGATCCCCTTGCTGTAAAATTTTGCCTCTCCGCTCTTGCCCGCGGATGCAATAAGAATCTGCCAAGGGATACCGGAAGATGGGCAGCAGCGTCTTTCCGTGTATCAACATCTCGTACTTCGATCGCAAACCCTGGCATTGATGATCTTGGAGGTCCATTAGGGAGGCCTGTGCGCTGCTGTGGGCTTGGACAGGTGCTACGACTGTGATGATGATGATGAACTATCCTGCTCTATTCTGCTGTCACCAAACTCATCCTATGTGGAATGGACTATACTGGTACTAGTTTCACTTCTACAGGGCATCCCGTGACGGCCAACCTATAATAATAACTTTGCTGACTTAGATATATTTGGCCCTTTATAAATTTAAAAAAATTCTGCATCAAATTGAACTTACCTAATCTACATAAACCTTTCTCTTTTGTATTTTATCCTGTTGACTCTGATTTAACTTATTACGAGCATCTTCTTTTACTTCTTCACTTTATTTTTGTGTGTCATGTGATATGTTTCTTCTAGACCCCATTTTTAATTTTATAACTTTTGTTATAAAATTATGTTACAACAATAATTATTAGATGTAGCTCTATCTGCATCTCTTTGCTATAAACTACAAAACTTCAAACTGTGGAAAACGCCGTGGACTTATAACTAAGTGTAACTTCCTTTAGGAACTATCTATTTTGTTATTTAACATGTACATATATTATAGTTGTTTGTTTTACTTAATAAATAAAATAAAATGAAACTTTTTAATTTTTTATCTGTTTGCTGTCTGTCTCCTGCGTTAGACGGCTAGATACGTCTACTGCGCCATAGAGGTCGTCGTTAAGGAAAGTCATCAGTTGCTGTGTATTTTCACTTGCTATAAATCGTGACGTAGGAGAAAATACGTTTATCGCCTTTTCTATAAAGTTAATGTGCTCATCAGTGACAATGTCACTCGGCAACACGGTTAAAAACTGTCTGTCTGGAGCTTAGACAACATAAATCTGGAAAGCTGTGGAGAGGGAAATTCGGAGTTGAGTAATAGAATTGCATAAAAACTTTTTTTTTTGCAAGTCTATTGGAGCTCCACTTTTCCCTGCTGACATGTTTTAATACTGATTTTGTAGGTGAGAACGAAAGTCGAAATCTTTCGTTCCAGCGGCCGACCAGTCAACACCTCAGCGTCTCACCTGATGATGCCTCGCGGAGAGGCGAAACACGTGTCGTCGTATAGGTTTGGGTATGCATGCTGCACTGACAAGCTAGTTCTCCCTGCATGTGCATAATTAGCGTGCGGGAGGGCGGTGCTCCTGCATCTCAGCATAAGCGGAAACTAAATATTTTCATTGCATTTTATTGATAGGTATATTGTTAATAATTATTTGAATGTTTTTTCGTTGCAATAATGTGTAACTACTACCATTGTCTTCATGGGTCAAATGGTGTTTACGGTTTGCACATAAATTAAATACACATAAAAAAGTTATCTGTAATGTTAAGTACTTATTTAAATAATGGTAAAAAAAAATATTGAATCAGCCAGAATTACTTACCCCGTCATCATCATCATCATCATCTCAGCCGTAGGACGGCTGCCCTTATCCACTGCTGGACATAAGCCTCCCTCATGGATCTCCAAGATCATGAGAGGGTTGTTGCCATACTCGCCACGCTTGGCAGGCGGGTTGACGCAGTACGGCATGTTGGTACACGGAAAGACACTGCTGCTCATCTTCCGGAGGTATCCCTTGGCAAATTCTTACTGCACCTACGGGCATGAGAGGGGGCATTCTATTGCCAGCACCCTACGGCAAATCACCTACCTAAATAAACTAATTAAACAGTGATTAAACGAACTTACTAATTCATTAAGCTCTATCAGAATGATACCTAGGAGGCGCACAGGGCTTAGGTTAGTGGAATTAGGAATATTATTTGAATAGTCTAGTCTAGTACAATGCATTAAAATATTCTAATTCTTGTAACCCAGGTATAACCTACTCCCATTTAAGTATCACTTAATAGGCCTTTACATCCAGATTCGATGTAAAATGTATGTAATTATTATCACATTTAAAAATAGATTAGATAGATAGATCAACTCTTTATTGTACATTCACCATAAAACATAACTTTCACAAAGAGAAACACAGACAATTATAACATACAATGGGACGGCCTCTGCGGAAAATTCATATAATTTATAATATTTAACAAGAAATATATATATATCTAGTAACAAATCCACTAACCTACCTATATCTAATGAGTGCTTGAAAAAACACTCAAACAAGGCAGCTTCCTGAAGAAGAATTATAGAGAATTATAAATATATTTATATATTAAATTATTTCAGGAGAAGAATTATTCCCTGGAGTAATTCTTCTCCTGAAGCTGCTTTACATAGAGGCGAAATTCGTGTCAAATTCATTTTGAGTGTTTTTTCAGCCGCTCATTAGATAGGTTAGCGGATTTGTTACAATATTTGTTGTTAATTTAGATTTTATAAACTTATTATTTACAACATGTTGTTTTATCATAATATCGAAAATGTTGTTAGTTATGTATAATCGTATTATGAGTGGTGACTCGCTGTGCCGCGGTGCTGCGCCTGCGCGCAGGCGGCGCGGGTGTCTAAAAGCCAGCGCAAAATAATCTATATATTGGTCCATGGTAGTAGAAAGTACTATGTACTATTTAAATGCTGAGTGGTGACCTATTTGCTGTCAAAAATATTATCCTAAAATAGCTGATTAGTCACTTAAATTATCAATAGCCTAATCAATATATCATCATCATCATTTCAGCCGTAAAACGTCCACTATTGAACTTATGCCTCCCTCATCGATCAGCAATATATTTGTTCCTAAGATATGTAGTAGATCTGTCACCAAAGTTGAATTACCAAGTAGAATTTGGTTTTGGCACTTTACCGGCGCTACGCTCGCTCGGCTCGTGCGTTGTTGCAACACAACCAGACCCAAACATAGCTTTTTGTGCGTGTATTGTCCAACATTATTTATTTATTTTATTCATTAATTATATTAATGTGCTAATGAAACTACTTCACTGTTTAGTCTTTTAATACCTAGGTATGTAATTTTTGTTAATATGTTTGAGACCAGTTAAGACCAGCGCCATGCTGAGTATCGACCATTTTGTCTCTAGTTTCAGAACTTAAATAATATATTTTGATTCATGTATGTAATATTTTGTAAAAAATATTGATATATTTTATCTTATTCTCATTTGTACAGAGCATCTCGTCTTCATGCTGTACATACAGGACGCTGCTGTGCCTGGGACATTGTTAGATGGATAAGGCTTGCCCAGCACCTATACCATCCTCCCAGCTTAGTCGGCTATTAGTTAGAGGAAAGAACAGGCCAATACGTCTTACCTCCCTAAGCGGCAGGTGTAAATATGGCTTTATATACTGTATGTTTTATAACTTTATAATAATTATATGCCGAAGGGCTATGGTATCCCTTATATAAATAATATATACCTATACATTTTATAAAGCTAAAGAGTTTGATTGTTTAAACGCGCTAATCTCAGGAACGGATAACTCTCAGTAGATCCAGTCTAAAGATCCACTCTAGATCTAGTGAGTTTATAACCAAAGCTGGGCATTAACTCGTTAGATAAACAGTCGGATATTGTCTTTTACTATTCTATTCATCATTACCGTATTGTTCTTTCACTCTCTATTCCTTGGATAAGGATAACTGAGGATTGAAAAATCGGCCCTCAGGGAATAAATAACAAAAAAAAGCCTTTATTCCCAATGACTTAATCTAAATACGTTCCTTTATAAAGTTAACTAAATTATCCTAGAGTAAGTTTAAATATCACTTTTAAATTTTTACAGTTAACCTTATTTAAAAGCAATCTTAAAAACTATGTATCAGCCTAAAAATAAATATTTATATTGAAATGATATAAATAATACCTACTATGCAGAAATATATACGTGGTGAAATAACAATTTGAGAGCAATGTTAAATTAAATGAATTAGCTTAATTTATAAGAATGATGTGATGTTAAATGCACCAATTATTTGGTTCCCAGAACACAAGCTCTGCTTACATTGGGGCTAAGTGGTGCAGCGTGTAATGTCCATTAGTTATCAATACTTATATACTAATATTATAAAGAGGAAAGATTATGTATATTTTGTATTTTGTTTCTTTGTTACGAATAAACTCAAAAACTACTAAAATTCTTACACCGTTAGAACGGTAACTAAGTACATTATCTCTTTGTAACATAGGCTACAATTATTACTAGAAAAATAGGGATACCTAGTAAGAATTAAATAAGTATAGTAACCCAAAGTGTTCAAAAAATCACGAATAAACCACTAAACCGATTTTAAAAATTCCTTCACCAATGGAAAGCCAAATTATCACCGAGTACTTAACATAGCTACGAGAGATGATGATGATGATAAGTTCATCAGTGGAAAGGGAGCCCTTCACCCTGCAGTAAGAAACATCAAGCTTATAAATAAATAATAAGTGCCGTGGGTTGCCGGCAGTAGAATGTTACCACTACTCTCTTGTCCATGTGAAAATCTGCCACGGGTTACCTCCGAAAGATGAGCGACGTCTTTCCGTGTAGCAACATCCCGTACTGCGCTCACCAACCCGACAAGCGTGGTGAGTATGGCAACAACCCCCTTACGATCTTGAAGAACCATGAGGAAGACCTATGCCCAACAGTGGACGTGGACAGTTGTCTTACGCCTGAGATGATGATGACGAAATATTTGAGTAGCTATCAACCTTTTTAGCCCTCAAAACCTTATAATAATAATTTCAGCCGTAAAAGGTCCACTACTGAACACCGGCTTCCCTTATGGATCTCCACGAGGGGTAGTTGCCATACTCACTACGCTTGGCAGGCGGGTTGGCGAGCGCAGTACATGTTGATAAACGAAAAGAAGCTGCTGCCCGTCTTCCGGAAGTATCCATTAGCAGTCTCTTACTGCATCCACATGAGAGGAGGGGTAACATTCTATTGCCCACGGCAAGCCCTCAAAACCTTAATAAACCCAAAACCTTTCACAAAAACACGAAAATAAATCACCATACCACTGATCTGATGCAACACATCCGATGCGCTCAGGCCGGCGAGGCAGGCGAGGCACGCGAGGCACGTCGCCGCGCGCGGATACATCTTGCACGTAGGCGGGTAATGGCTGTCGGTGTCGTGCTGCCGGTACGACGGCGGCCCTACTACTGCCTTTCTAACCAGTAAGCTAGTTACAGCAATCGTAATGTAAGCTCTATTCTGTAAAGGGCGTTATATCCATAGGTATTTAGGTACAGTCCTTTAGCATATGCATATGGAACATGACTACCTACTTTAATTATTTTTAACCCAAGACCCAAACAGAGGGGTGTTATAGATTTGATCTCTGCTACAACACTCAGATCATTTGTTTATTGTACATTATTTTACGAGGAAACTCATCAAATGTTGTAGCTGATATCATAGCGATTTCAGCATATTTAGATCAAGGCCAAGCATTAGCATTCGGAAAGTACCTATAACTTGGTGTAGTGGAAGTGATTAAAAGACTACAGAATATGGATATCAAAACTCTTCAATAATACAAAATTCACCAGTTATCATACGAAGTAGCTTAAAACAATCATATTGGGGACCACCGATTTTTTTTTATCAGTTTATAATAACAACACTTGTTTCATCCGCATTTAAACAGTTTTCATTGGTAATATTTTCTGGATGTACCGAATGCTTTACTCTCGATATGCTCCTTTCTAACGCTAAAACCACAGAACAAAGAAACCACTTTCTCTGTTCTGTGGCTAAAACAATGCATTTTCTGTATTTTTATAGCGCTCGGTCGCCATCGTTAGGTACTGACCTTAGATAGGTAGCACACGAGGAAACTCCAGCAGGAAATATAACGATAATTCTATCATCTCAATTAAATGAAAATGCCTAAAAATGATAAAATATAAGGTAATTATAATTTCTACCGTAGGCCTCCCACACTCGTCACTCTTGGTGAATTGGCGAGTAGGTACGGGATGTTGTTACTCGGAAAGACGCTACGGGCAGCAGCGGCAACCTTCCAGAGGTTATCCCTTGGTAGATTCTTACTGCTTCCACGGGCAACGAATGAGGGGCAACATTCTACTGTCGGTACCCCACGGCTTTATAATATTAGCACAGAATAAGTTATTGGTAAGATTTACATTAGCAGTAAAATAATTCAATAAAAATATTTGTTTACATTTGCTAAGTTTAATGACCACTACAGAAACGCGCTACGCACTGTTAGCGGGGAGCGATGCAGAATGAAAATAGTTATTCACATGAAATGATAAAAAAAATTAAGATACCGACGGAATTCAAACCTGAATCATCATCTCAACCGTGGGACTTTTGAATCTGCAAGTACTAATCAAGAGGTTTTGTTGCCACTCATACGACTCACTTGTGGGATCGAGTAGGTACTCGTAAATTTTCGTAATTTTTTTAAGTATATTTTAAGATAACAATGAATCATCATCATCATATCAGCCGTAGGACGTCCACTGCTGGACAAAGGCCTAAGCCGTCGGCATCCACCTGCGGTTGTTACCAAGTCGTCTGCGCATCTTGTAGGTGGACGTCCTACGCTGCGCTTGCCGGTCCGCGGCCTCCATTAGAGAACATTACGGCTCCATCGGCCGTTAAAAATAATCGTTCAAAAATGAATATGAAGTATTATTAACTAAATATTCAAGATTAGGTACAAAAGTGCCGTGGTGCCGGCAGTAGAATGTTACCCCTCTTCTCATGCCCGTGGATGCAGTAAGAGCCTACTAAGGGATACCTCCGGAAGATGGACAGCAGCGTCTTTCCTTGTATCAACATCCCGTACTGCACTCGCCAACCCGCCTGCCAAGCGTGGTGAGTATGGAAACTACCCCTCATGGAGATCCATGAGGGAGGCCTGTTCAGTAGTGGACTTTTTACTGCTGAAATGATGACGATGAGGTACAAAAGGCATAACAATAATCATTCAAAATGGCATTATTTCTAAAATAGTTTTTTTCATGATATCTAGGTACTTACTATTTTTGCCTGCATATTTGTTTTGGTAGAAATTATACATCTACGAGAACAGACCACAGCTGAAATCTATGAGCTAGTTTTCATATGATTACCTCCATTAAAAGTCTGAAATTGGCATCGAGGTCTTTGTCGCGTTCACATAGGTATAATTAGATAGATAGAAAATACTTAAAACACAACATAATAACAAGAAACACTGAAAAACAAAGTGACGATTGGCGGTTTTATCGCTAAAGAGCGATCTCTACCAGGCATATATTTAAAGTTGTCTACGACAACTAATAATGGAAGGTAACTTCGTTCCCCCGCACCGCGCACCTCTTCCTCATGATACAACTTGGCCAACGACGAAAAGCTCGCACACACATAATTTTTATATTTCAATCATTCAAATCAATTTGTATTATACATGAGCCCGCGGGATGAGTGGTGTGTGGACTGAGTTGCCCCGGAAGGGATCACCTCGATTACACCAATATTTCAATTGTAAACTTGTTGGTTATTAAGGCAACCCATATCCTCACCAATAGTTTTCAAACGCTGCCAGTAGCACCCCACCTCACAAGCAGTCACGGCTGGTCGGCGGTTACGGAAACTGTTACATTACGCTGACACACTGACCCGCACTCATGTAGTATCTGCTCAATTTTACACGGTTCAATCTTTCACCCGACAGGTAATTTTTTTCAGTTTTGCTTTCGTTTGTGTTTTATGTGCTGTGTGCAACTTTCAATTCAATCAATCCTTTATTGCAAAACATGTTTTAAGTAATATATTTGGTCTTAAAATATTTGTACAAAAGTTCAACATGAACCCTGCTATGGCACAGCAAAAGTAATATTTTACTTAGACTAAATTATTACTTTTGCTGTGCCCTAGCAGGCAAACCTAGTTTTTATAAACTCGTTAGATTTTTGGCGAATAGGATTGACAGCGGGGAATAGTTCCTGTTAGGTACCTACTCTGGATATTGTAGCATTCTAATGGTGATAGAAATTTGAAAATCGGTCTAATAGTTTCGGAGCCTATTCAATGCAAACAAACAATCAAATCTTTCCTCTTTATAATATTTATTATGTTATTGCATGGATAAAAATGTTGAAAACATATTCAAATTATGGTTACTACAATCACGCTACGACCAAATAGGAGTGGATCATCAATGTAGAATGTTGCAAATCCAAACAAAATTGTTCCTTTTGAGAGCTTCCGTTGCGTGCGCTGCGTAAACGGTTAAAGTTACATGTACGCAATCATGACGAATGACTGAGTTGTTCCTATTAAAACATCTAAAAAAAAGTTTGAGGACGCATCTATTTATCTAATAAGGTTGGCTCACTATACCTAACCTTTTAATTGCAATAACACAATAACTTCTACAACAATAACACAATAACGACAATAACCTCTTCTAGATAATAAGTTTTTCAGCATTACTTGTATTAATAAGTGTTAAAAATTGTACCCTACGATTATTTTAATATTGTTTTTGCTGTAATATTTTTTTTTATTTATTCATTTTTCAATATTATTTGTTCTTTAGTGCATTATTTTTATTTGCAATGGTATTAATCCTTATCCATAAAAAAACTGTATTCAAATCGGTTCACTCCTAAGAGGTACGGTGCCACAGACAGACTTAAAATATGTATTTATTTTGGTATTCATGTATTTTTTTTTAAATAGACCTAGGCATTAAAAACGTAGTTAAGTGATAAAATGTTTGTTGCTACCGAAAAAAGATTTTGCAATGTTATTGTTCGCAAACAAATCGAGTTCGGCGTTTTTATTTTAGAAGTTCGTTTAGTTAGGTACCATTGCGCACGGCAGACGGGCATTGTTGTCCCGCAAGCAGTAGCGGCGTTAGGGTAGGGCGCGGTTGGGCGACCGCCCAGGGCGCCGGATATAAAGGGGCGCCGCAGGCGCAAAGAGAATTCTGGATATAAATCCCTTAGCTGTTTACGTACCGTGTGGCTGTCACAGCTACAATCTCGTACTCTGCGATGCCGCTAAGTCATCCGTAAAATCAGTTACTTTGTTTGGGGTACTTCAGAGGTTGTTCACATTGTTTTCAGCTTCTGTTCATCGATGGAAAATTCTTACCGATCACTTGGGATTATATACCTACTATAAAAAAGCTCAGTGACACACGTTGGGAGGCAAGAATCAGCAGTGTTAAAGCAGTCCGTTATCAAATTAGTGCCATTCATGACGCTTTAATTACTTTGGCTATTGAAACTCAGAAAACTGATGCTCAAGTCTCTCATGAGGCTACTACTCTAGCCGAACAGCTAAAAGATTTTAGCTGCATAGTGTCATTGGTCGTTTGGTATGACATATTTTTTTAAATTAATATCGTTAGTAAATCTCTGCAATCAACAGACACAGATCTCGGTAAATGCACAGAACTGTTGAAAAAATGCTGCACTTTCTTGGAAGAAAATAGAAATAAAGGCTTCAAAAGCGCCATTTTAACGGCGAAGGAATTGGCTGAAGAACTGGAAATTGAACCTGAATTGAACCTTAGAGCCACGACAAGAATTCGATATGTTAAGCGTCAAGCTGGTGAAACTGCCCGCGATGAACCTATAGCTTCTCCGGAAAAAAAATTGAGATTGAATTTTTCAACTGCCTTTTGGACACTACATTAATCTCAGTCAATGAAAGATTTGAACAGTTAAATGAGTACTCGGAATATTGGTCTTTTTTGTACAATATAAAACAGATTTCGGAAAAACCTGACCTTGTCAAACTCTGTGGTGATCTCCGATTGAAATTAACTGTAGACTCTAAATCAGATACATATATATGGG
The DNA here is from genome assembly GCA_963082625.1 of Pasiphila rectangulata. Lineage (NCBI taxonomy): Eukaryota > Metazoa > Arthropoda > Insecta > Lepidoptera > Geometridae > Pasiphila > Pasiphila rectangulata. The sequence continues at coordinate 15,624,095 of OY720256.1, read as the reverse complement.
TGTATGTTGTGTGATGAACTCATATAAGTCTGAAATCTTTTTTGCCTGATCAGAATGTGGCTACCCCTGTTTTTGTTTTAAAATTGATCAAAGATCGCAACTTACAAGAACTGTATCCAAATGTATGGATAGCAATGCGCATATTATTAACTATACCTGTAACGGTTGCTAGTAGGGAGAGGAGTTTTTCTAAGCTTAAGCTGATAAAAACCTATCTGCGATAGACAATATCGCAATCCCGATTGACAAACTTGGCAACTTTGTCATTCGAGAATGAAATTGCTGAAAACCTCGATTTCGATAAAATAATAAAAGAGTTCACCGACAGAAAGGCTAGAAAAGTAAAATTTTATTACTTTTTTTTTTAATAAATGGTTATTTCTTATAATAAATGGTAATTTCATTATATCTTTTTCCTTTTTTCATATGGGTTTGAATTGCAGTTAGGGGGCGCCGTATAAATCTCGCCCAGGGCGCTGGTAGTACTAAAACCGGCACTGCCCGCAAGAGTACAAGCTTATAATCGCGAGATATACGCCTGTTGCAAACCTGTCGCATATACGTAATCAACCTGCGGGACGAAATCTGCCAATCTAAATATTTATTTTTTACTGAAAACGGCGGCAATTATTAGAAGGCCTAAGGCGGTTCACACACTGCCAAGCACTACGCTGCGTATTGCGTGGCGACGCACCTACGCGCGTACTTGCGCAAGTGCGGATCTGCATCACCATGCGAATTTTTTACGCACTCACGCGCGTTGTTGCGTTTCGGCGTCGGCGGCTCTGACTCATTTTATTCAAAGAAAATGCAAAAGCGCTGTTCACTAGGGCAGTGCAGAGCGTCGCCGTCGCGTCAGTTTTTATATTAAAAATGGTTTATCATTTCAGCCATAAAACGTCCACTGATGAACACAGGCCTCCCTCATGGATCTCCATGAGGGGTAGTTGCCATTCTCACCACGCTTGGCAGGCGGGTTGGTGAGCGCAGTATGGGATGTTGATACACGGATAGACGCTGCTGCCCATCTTCCGGAGGTGTCCCTTAGCAGGCTCTTACTGCATCCACGGGTAGGAGAGGAGGGGTAACATTCTACTGCCGGCACCCCACGGCATCATAAAAATGGTTATTAGTGTGGAACTCATTCAGGTTGCTGCAGTGACTGTTTGGTTTATGTACAGTCAAATTAATAGAAATCGTGCCTATATGAGATACTGGGTACATCCTTATTTACAAACAAGATCGTTGAATGGGTCATTTGTTCAAAATTGACTTGAGAAAATATGAAGAGAAATTCTTCAACTACACGCGTATGTCGACAGCATCTTTTGATTACTTGCTAGCCAAAATTCGAACAGGCATTACTGGAATGGATACAAATTTTCGTATTAGTATTACGCCAGAAGAGACACTATGGGTAACATTGAGGTAAGTAAACAATTTAAACATTAAATAAAACCGGCCAAGTGCGTGTCGGACTCGCGCACGAAGGGTTCCGTACCATTGCCTATAAAAACGGCAAAAAAATTAACCGCCTAATTCAATGGGCAATCAGTGAGTTGATTACATCTAAGTGAAGACACAACAAAGAACAGATTACAAAAGGCCCACTGTGTCTGAGGTCGTCCATCACAATACTAATGAATGATGTTTAATGCTTAACTTAAGCTGTATAATTGATTAGTTAACTAACATAGTTACAGGAAAGTAGGAGCTTGAAAATAATGAATTGGGTGTTTCCGGGAATTATCATAAATTTCAACAATTTTTTTTAAATAGCACAAGGCATATGTTATATATACTCGTAGCAATTATACTATATGTTGAGTTGGGGACCATTTCACCCGCGCTCCATCCTTTTAATCCTGTCTGTAACATAATACTTAGCTATTTTTTAACCGCCGACAAAAAAGAGGGGTGTTATAAGTTTGACCGATATGTGTCTGTTTGTCTGTGGCACCGTAACTCTTAATTTGCATGCAATTTTTTTTAAATTTAAAAGCAGGCATTCCAGCAGTGGTTCTTTAACGTTAAGGTTGGTTTTATCAAAATTGGTTAAGAAGTTCACAAGATAGGTGAAAGAGATGGTGGAGATGTACCTACATCCAAGTGTTCTCAAAACAAAACGCACCGCAGGATTTACGAGAAACTCTGTCAGCTGTTCGGTGTGATGTGATTCAATGATATGTGGAATTATGTAGTTTCTAATGTATCTTTTGCGAGGGGTAAAACCGCCGATCGGTTTTACCCCTCGCAAAAGGTATTGCGTCACGCGTCACAAGAGGTGACGCTTGGAGATGTGCGAGTTAGTACTAGGTCGACTGCCCACCGTGTAGGTAGACTGTGGCGACTGGAGCTAGGTACTGTAGCGACTATAGCAATTGGGGCTACTGTGGCGACTGCGGTGAAAATGTTTTACATCTGCCAGGTGTCCCGTGACGCCTCAATTTTTTTTTCAAATAACCTTCGTCTCACTGTTGGGCAATATTATTATCTTTTTCCTCTAAATTTTCCACGAATCTCCGTTAAATGGATCGAGGTGACATAGCATAGCTTCCTCAACCTGGCCTTAAAATTATGAATCTCGATTTTCCATAAAAAAAAATAAGGTTTCCTCTCATCACAAGCCTACATTAGTGGACTGTCAAGTGGACTAGTATCTACGATACATCGAGGTGTTGAGATACCTTTATAGCTCTGCTAAGAGCGTTAAGTACGGGGCCAGCAGTCACCCTACAGCAACGATGCGCAGCGGAGTGGGACAGGGAGTGTCATAGCATCGTAACTGTTCTCCAGCGCATCGCAACAAGAGCTGGAAAGGAACATAGCCAAGCTCTTCTTGTTCTGTTATTTTAGACGTGCTAAGAAATAGGGTCAAAGATGAAATAAAATTGCATTCTCTAAATATAATTAAGTTTATTCCCACATACAATCCTCAAACAAAACAGTATATACACACACTTGCTCAGGGTAACTTTGGCTTGGGCTCAAACACATTAATATTGAATTCATAAATAATTTATTAATTCAATAGTTACCAGTTTTTTATACAAACAGAAAAAGTTTGGTAGCTATTCAACAAACAAAGTAATAAGTATACAGTTACTGTAGTCATTCATAATAAATTATTGCAAAAATGACATCTAAGATGTAGGTCATAATCATAATACGGGCTGCATTATGATTCAAACACGATCCAAGACGCGCAGATAAATATGATACGTAATAAACAATACATTAACACAAATAAATATGGCGTTCACACACCAACAGTATTAACAAATACACGATAGATATTTCCACGCACCCAACCTTGTTTACAAATATGGCGACAGATTCTGTGGTAACAAAACTGGTTATAAGCCATCAATTTATCTATTCACGCGGATATATTAAGAAAGGCCGTGTTACTTTCTAAGCTGAGAGGTCAGTATAGGTGCAGCCTTTCTATCCAGCAATACCCCAGACACTACAGCTTCCCGTAAAACAGACCTAGATAGATAATGAATACCCTTGCCCTTTTTCTACATCTGCATCTGCTGGGATGCTCATGGAATGCCCCCAGCGTCCCAGAGTCCTCCGGTATTTCAAGGAGTTGTGCTGACTAGGGACATGGTAGTGTCACAGGGGACAATGCACAGGACATCAGTGCAGATCTGGTAACACCAGACATAGAATAAGATATAAGATCCAGTGTCTAACTTCACCCTCAGCTTGCTGTTGTATGAACAGATAAAACAGTTGGCACTGTAAATACATTTACTCTTAGGTCATAGACAAATTATACTGCATTTTAGGTATAGATTTGCTACTTAAGACAAGATTAAGTTCAATCTACACTATAATTTCACAGAATCCACTACATTACCGAGGCCCCATCGGGAATGATATGATGTTGCCTATTATACTTCGATAATTTAGCTGTACCGATACGTAGATATTTTCAAAAGTATCTCATAGTTGAAATAAATAGTTACAAATTCTATCAAGAATGTTCGGTACAGCGCAACATTACACATCAAGGCCTTATTATCACATTCTACGCGTCCTATCCAACGTACAATTTAATAGCGCTACTCTAATACGATTAGCTTGTCGAGATTTTCGAGCTGAGGTTATAAGATCAAGTAGCACATGCTTTAACAAGCTAACAGCGTTTACGGCACTACCTTTTGTGGCGTAACAGCAAACACTGTAACTGATGTTAAGCAATGATAAGGTCTAGGATGGGACACGCTTGCCTAAAAGGTACTTATTTACCCTTGATTTGAAGATACCCAAATTGTACTTTTCGGGGAATACCGACTCCGGCAACGAATTCCAGATCTTCGCAGTACGCATTTAAAATGTGGAATCAAAAAAATTAAGACTTTTAGTCTTAGAATGATTTATTCAGGCCAAAATACCAGAAAGTTATGTTGAAAACTTATTTGTTTTTTTGGCTCTCTTGCAAACCGAGTTTTAGTGTTTACATTTGTTCTATGTTCGACACGCGTAAGCTCATCAAAACATCATGCTCCTAGTAAGATATGACGGGTCAGCATCAAAAACCTCAACTACAAATCTACATCACACCACAATATTAATATACATGTAACCGGGTACTTATCACGTAATTTACCATCTATCATCTAGTACCCATAACACAAGCTCTGCTTAGCTTAGGGCTAGATGATGCTGTGTGAATTGTGAAGCATATTTATTTATACAATCATACAGAACCTAATCGCCACAGACACTCGGGCATTGTCCTTTATTGACTTGGTTGAGAACTGACTGGGAACCACTGCAAAGCCATGGTGTTGAACTACCCTCACTTGATTTTCATAAAAATATTCAAAAACAAAAGAGAATAGAACTAATATTATTACAAAAGGGATAACAGAGGTAGCACAATTCTGAGTCAGTACCCATTAGACTCACAGAACTTTATGGGTTAACCATATTACGTATTTTTCGACGAAAGAAAAACGAGATTTCTCAGTTTGACCGTAAATATTTTATAGCAGCTATTCTCTCACTGTACTTGTTGGATAATAGATTAAAATTAGAAACAGATCCAATCTTATAATGGTTGTTTCTATGTTTTGTGTGTATTTTTTCTTTGCAGATAATTTCCTAAACTTTCTGCCCGTTTACATGTACATTATTCGCATATCTCCCGTCTACTTGTTGGCGAACTCAACTCCCTTCGTGATGTTCTTCTTGAGCTCGGGCAGGGCGGCCTTGAGCAGGCCCTGCTCGTACTCGTTGAGGGCTCCGTAGCCGAGGTTCTTGGCGACGCCGCCCTTGCCGAAGAGCAGGGGGTTGGCGAAGTAGCTCGCCTCCGTCAGGCTGGACTGCACGTAGCCGCACTCCACCACGTCGCTCTCACCCTGGAATGTTGGTGAAGGTTACAAACGGCATATTATTATTATTTTTTTTATTTATTTATTTTAATTTACTTTAATTAAAACGGCACAACCAATTACATTAATTAAAGATAGTAACATGTTATTATTAATCAGAGAAATAATACCTAATACATCTAATAACGTTCAATCTAAACAATTGCAATAAAAATAATAATAATAATAAACTAAATTAAACACAGTCAAATACGGAAAAATATTAAATAAATGATAATTTCAAACAATATAGAAATTATGTCATGTCAAAATATTAAACTGTTTGAAATATTTAAAATGAAAAATTAAAAAAAAAGGCAGATCAACAATGACGTTCACAAAAACATTGACATACAAATAAAATTTCAGCCCACTTATCAGCAAACGTAAATGGCTCGCGTGTCATCTGGGCGTCTAAAAAGGCCACTTTAGCTGATAATAAATGATCCTAATACAATTCACATTAGAAATCATAAAATGGCCACTTATTGAGAATTCATAATATGACTCGTAATCAGATTCATATCGGCAATTCATCAGTTTGACAGTTTTCTATGGCGATTCGTGAAATGGCTCACTAAATATGAATTGCTGAAGTGTCAAATAAGAGTTTCATAAAATGTTAATCGAGTAGTGGACGTGTTACGGCTGAAATGATGAGTGGTGGTTATTTACCGAGAGTCCGCGCAGCACGGCGTCGGCGATCCTGTGGCCCGCGTACGCCATCGACAGCGTGGCGGACCCGCCGCCCGCCTTGGCCTTCACCACCTGCAACCGCAACGTGTTACATGAGTAAAGACTCAGATATATAATTTTGGTAGCATGAGTTACAATGAGGAAACTGAGAAACGGATGATGGTGACGCCCGAGTGGCCGCCGATAATTTCTTACTTCTCTAGGGAGTCCTACAAGCTCTTACCGCAGTTCCAGCCATGGCCTGGTCGGTCAGCACGACGGCGGCTGGCTCTGGTTCAGCATACGGGATGATGGTGACGCCCGACTGGCCTCCGATGACAGGGCATCCACGGTGCGAGGGTCAACTCTGTTGGTTTCTCCAATGATTTCTTTCTTCTCTATGGGTTCCAGCAAGCTTTTACCTCAGTTCCTCCTGGATGCACTCAGTCAGGGTCCTGATCGGACAGCTTCACAGCAAGCTTAGTGTTTCAACATGGGGATGGTTGTAACCTAACTTCCACATGGATTCCACCAAGAAGCGAGCTCTTACCTCAGTTCCAGCCTCCTGGATCCTCTTAGTCAGGGCCTCGATCTTGGCCTGGTCGGTCAGCTTGACGGCGGGCTTGCTCTGGCTGAGCACCGGGATGATGGTGACGCCCGAGTGGCCGCCGATGCAGGGGATCTGCACGGAGCGAGGGTCCACGCCGTTGATCTCGCCGATGAAGGCCGAGGAGCGGACCACGTCGAGGGTGGTGACTCCGATGATGCGGTTGGGGTCGAAGCATCCCGCCTGGAAGGGGAGAATCAGAGTCAAGGTCAAAAAATAAGCAAAGAAAAAATGTATTTAGTTCTCTCATAAGGGTCACAAAACTGAAGAGATGCACATTTGTGTAAAATTTTTAAGCTGGTTATGAGTGACTGGAAAGGTGTTTATTCATCTGGACAAAAAATCCACATAGAAATGTGTATATATTAGTTAAACAAAACACATATGCATTTTTATTTTATTTAACTCAGATAATTAGATATAGCTAATAATTTGTTCTCTTGCATGATACATATTTTTTTCCTTTTACTGGGCTATTTCAACTGAAAGAGAGCCCGATATCACTAAGTGTTTGTTTTCAATTCACTAATAAAGTTGTTATCAGAGTTTCATTTACGTCAATCGATATAAGGTCAACAATCTATTAACTGGAATACAGGGGAGAACAGAATACCTCTAGTGCTGTTAGTAACTTCTGATTTAAATCCATGAAATATGTAAGAAAAGAATCAATATCGGGAAACTTAAAATCATTATATCAGCCATAAAACGTCCACTGATGAACACAGGCCCCTGATGGATCTCCATGAGGGGTAGTTGCCATACTCACCACGCTTGGCAGGCGGGTTGGTAAGCGCAGTATGGGATGTTGATACACGGATAGACGCTGCTGCCCATCTTCCGGAGGTATCCCTTCGCAGGCTCTTACTGCATCCATGGGCATGAGAGGAGGGGTATCATTCTACTGCCGGCACCCCACGGCGGAAACTCAAAATATGCCGTAAATATTGCATATAGACAAGAACCAAGTTATATTTGTATATTATGCGTTATGTAAACAGGGTGTATCATAATGCCCATGAAAACAAGTAGTTTTAGAAGTAAAAAAAACCGGGAATTCCATTTTTCTAATTTTTTTAACATTTTTCTTTAGTTTTACAGTTTTGTTTTGATGTGAAAAATGATCCGAAGGGTCAAAATCATTTTTATTTTGGCTGCCTTTACCGTTCGGCCACGAACCAATTAACCGTCGGGTCGAAAATCTTGACTGCCTTTATCGGTTTCGAACCGAGTGGCGACATCTAGCAGAAATCCTTAGAGATGTTCTTGCCCCAAACATAGATAATATTATATTAATGAATTTTACTTGAAACACTATTGGTGCAAACCTTATGTAAAACTTTTAAGTAGTTTTTGTGTTTATCGCGAACAGACAGACAGACGCGGCGGAGGATTTTGTTTCAAAGTCAATAAGTGTTTATTCAATAGACCAAAAAAGCTACAAAGAATAGCCGATTTACAAAAGAAGAACAAGACACATTTAAATTGAAACTACGCGGGTGAAACCGCGGAGTCCGGCTAGTATTGAATAAAGCACATAATTGAATTTGTTCGCTTCAAATAACTTTTGTCCAAGTGAGGGAAAGAAACGAACAAGACACCGTTTATCGATAAAACAATATTTATACTGTTCTGTCTGTGCTGTTTGCGAGTCAAATAAAAGGTAAACTCAGAATTATAGAAGAAAAAGAAGGTAAAATAAATCCTGTTTTTTTTTCAATGCTCAGAATATCACAAGTTCTGATGCACCCTGTATATTTACAAGCAAAGCTTACATCATACTCGTGGGCTGTCGCCAGCCGCGTGATAAGCCATTGTTTGTTTGCCATTATGATAACTATTACGACAATCAAGTAACCCAATCAGTTATTCGGCGACTTATAAGATGTTTACATCTAACTTGTACGCCACATCTCTTATCTGGCCCATTGTACGTCTTATCATCGTAATGACAGCCGCAGGACTGCTGTCCAAATCCACTGCTGGTCATAAGTCACCCTTACGGGTCTCTAAGATCATTTATTTATTAACTGCACAGTAGATATAAAACATTACCGTGAGTGTATAAACCCCAAGACGTTACAATCTATATAAAATAACAATCAAGAACAAGAACAATCAAAGCCAGATACATTGAGTAGTTGTCGCCACGAGGGGTTGGCGCAGTACTGGACGTTGGTACACGAAAAGACGCTGCTCCCAAGACATCCCTTGGCAGATTTAATCTGTATGTTTTAGAATACTATAGTTATAATAAGCCAACTAGTAGTATGTAAGCAAAATCTGCAATGGATCTTCATAGGGTAGAGAGAACTGTTATCCTGTAACACAGTGAAAACTAACACAGGAAACAGTGCACCACTCACTGTAAACCAATTTTATGCAATAAAAAAATATCCTGTAACACAGTGAAAACTAACACAGGTAACAGTGCACCACTCACTGTAAACCAATTTTATGCAATAAAAAATTTTGTATTTGTTTTCTTACTGCATCCATGAGCAAGAGGAGGGGCAAATTTCTTATGCGGGCACTCCACGACGTGTTTGATTTGTCAGGTTGTGATGATTATGTCTTTAAACATACCTTCTTCAAGACCTCAGCAGCGATGGGCACCATGGAGTTGACAGGGTTGGTGATGATGCACATAATGGCCTTCGGGGAGTTCCTGGAGACGCACTCGGCAAGGTCCCTGACGATGCTGGCGTTGGTGTTGAACAGGTCATCGCGGGTCATGCCGGGCTTGCGGGGCACTCCAGCGGGAATCACCACGAGATGGGCATCTGGTACAAGCAAAAAGACGTTTTTATTTATTTCGGATTCCCTTCGTACGATATCCCTTCAACTGGGAATGAACCCGCTCCGGGTTCCATTCAAATATGGCGCATCTGCGCACCAACCCGCTCCGGGTTGATATGCAGTACGCACGCTGCCTCCGTTATTTCGCGGAATTAACCATAAACGCCTATCGCCACACTGCTCTAACTTAGTCAGTGGGTTCGTTGAAGAACAGAGAGAGGTAGCAAACATTGACAACAGTGGCGCCCATAGAATAAAAGTTCGAAAATTCAGTCGATTTGCGCGCTCTTTTGCAGGAAGTTCAAAAATTCAAGGCGGTATTTTGGTTGGGGTTTTTGTGTGTATTTTGTGTTTAATTGGTGTTTTCAACGTAAACGAACAATGAACAAGTAAGTGTTTAATGTTTTTATAATCAATGATGTCGGTTTTGATAAAGTTTACATTCAAAATCTTGCTAATTTCATCAGCCACCCAATTTTTCTTCTGCAAAGTACTCAACAAAAACACTTTGATTGGCATAAAAACTAATTGTCCTTACTAAAAAACCAATTAATTAGGTCAACAATACATATTGTTATGTTATTTATGTGTTATATTGTTATAATTTAATTCGATTTCCTCAAAATAGTGAAGTAAATACTAGCGTTCCATGCATCGGCCCGGAGCGGGCCAATACGCAGTCCGCGTAACGACCATTTTGCCGGATCTAGATAGGAATGGATGTGGCATTTCAGTATGTCAGATTCATCATCATCATTTCGATTTCGACGTTTCTATAAAGAAAAAAATATGTTTTGGTAATTCAGTAACTTATGAAGTAGGTACGTAATTTTAACTTGCAAAAAAGAGGAATAGACTTGCAAAAGTGACAAGGTATTTATTACTCAAAAAATTTAGATCCCAAATTTGACAGACAGACAAACACACTTTCAGATAGACAGACAGACAGACTGTTGATTTTTTCGATATTTATTTTTTATTCAATAGTACTCGTACATTCAGTATTTTCGCCGATTTTACTGAAATGCCATATCCATTTACGTTGGTAGATCCTTGGCGCTGATATCATAGAAAATTGTAAGTTTTGATTGTTGAATTTCTAAAAGTTTTTGTAAGGTAAAGGGTAATTATTTTATTACAAATCTATTGTAAATATATTGTAGTTTTTGGATACAAATGTTTTTACCTAACTCGTTGATTCTACTTTGTACTACAATACATAAATTGATAGTGTGTATTTGGTGTTGGATTTTAAGGGGTCTGGCATTTTGTTTATAAATCTTGAAATAGTATGCTTGGGATGTGAGAAGCTTTGTCTGAGTATTGTTTATGAACTACTCTTGAGACTTAAGCCATAAAAAAGGCAACTTCACTCTTGTGGAATTCATAAACAATCTTGGAATTTCATATTCTTCACATCTGGGCGCTAGGGCTGCCGAAAACAACCCTTTTTTTGTGATTATTTTTCTCGTAAAAATTAATAGGAAGTTATGCTTTTGTTGACCTTTTATCTTAGCATGGTGTTTATTTAAGTAGATAAAAGACTAATTTGATTTAAAAGTCTTTTTATTTATAAGATTTAGGGGTTTTTACACATAAATCGGTGATCCATCCGTTTACTCAATCTTTGACTTCGAGTAGCGAAGTGTATATTTGTAAACGAGTCTTAATTATTATTTAATTAGTTAGAATATTTCAAGCTGATTTCAAAAAGCTATAATAATACAATAGTTGCGGTAGTAAAATAAAAGACAATCATCAATCAATTACCGAGCGGCGTGCGCGCGCGTACAACCCACGAAAACCGCACCCAGATGTGTCATTTTTAGCGCGCAAGGCGCCGCAGGCGAGGGGATAAACAAGAGTAAACAGAAATAAATCTCTCAATATTAAAATGAGGAAAGATTTGTATGTTTGTAACAAATAAACTCAAAAACTATATAACAATTTATAATTATAATTATAACATAATTATTATTATGTGGTGCTACCATAAAATTCATTTTTATTGCAATTAAAGCACCAAAATCAAGCCCCAATAAAAAAGTTGACTCACCCAAGGGGGTAGTATACCTAAGTATATTGTAATTTTTAAAAAGTTCAAACATTGACATATGTTTTTGTTATGTATAATTTACTTACTTTTGATATTTTTTGAGCAGAAGTCAATGTTTTTTTAAGTTTATATTACAACATTATTTCGCAGAGGTTTGAATAATTTTATTGTTCTAATTTGTATTGATTGATTTTTGATATTCCTAAACGAAATAAAGAACTGATTTCTAAAGTTTTTTTTATAAATCCACATATCTGCTGTGGTTATGCCAAAGAAAAAACATTTTTAAAATTAATTACCGCAAAAGTGACTTAATTTTTCAACCTAAGGGGGTTAAGGCTAATTATTTTTATCATACTGTCTTATAAAGTAGGGTACAGAGACGTCACAAAAGAGTTCAGTCAAAAAAACATTCAGAAACTGTTCAAATATAACGTTTTTTTCCTCATGTAAAATTTTGAATATGTAGATATGCAGTATTTACAAAGTGCTCATAAGCGGTATTGAAGTATCACTGACGATATGGAATCTTTGTTCTTAATACAGAAGGGTACAAAAAGGGTACAACTAGCATAGGACCATAGTGGAAGGCACAAACTAGGGGAGGCCTAATTAAAGGGTATCACTGCATGCATATTATGTGTGTTGGACTTAGCAACATTATACAGTGTGTTTTTTTTAACTGGGACAGTATGGGGGCACCCATAACCAGAGGAGATACAGGTGCAGTTTCTTCTGAAACATCAGCTCCTTTTTGGAGAAAAATATTTTGGCATTAATTTTTTTTTGGTCAAGCGTGAGTAGCGCCTTAAAATGAATCAAGTTGGTAATTTTTTTTTATACCAATCGACTCAGTCTTTTGTAAGGATCATTTTATTGTTTCAAATGAAAAAAATCTGAGCAGCGGAAGTTGCGCTTGACCAAAAAAATTTTAATGCCAAAATATTTTTCTCCAAAAACGAGCTGATGTTTCAAAAGAAACTGCACCTGTGTCTCCTCTGGTTGTGGGTGCCCCCGTACTGTCCCAGTTAATAAAAAACACACTGTATAATACCTTGGTAGAAGGAGATATACATTTATTATTGACACACAACACATACAAAATATATTAAGAAAAATGCATTAAAGAGAATAAAAAATGGTGCATTAAGCTAAAACTAGCTTTATTAATGTGTTGCATGGGTAGAGAAATGTACACTGCCTTGGTATTACCACAATCACATAGCAAGTGATGAGGTTCCAGTGCAAACGTTTGGGCAATGGTACATAGAGTTATGTTATTTAACTTCTTGATTTTTTTTTTGCTGTTCCTTGGTACAACACAACAGTGATGGTAACACAAACCTGACGGCTGATTTATGACTTTCCAATAAGGTAAATTGCAATCAACTTGACACATTATTAATCTTTATTCAGATGTACTTGTTTATTATTATATTATTATGCATTTATGGTTGTGTTGTTCCTGTCTATTTGCCCAGACAAAGACCTCCTCCAACTGTGACCATTCCTCTCTACTTCCTGCCACTTGTCCATTTTCCACCACTGGACATGTACATACAATCAATGTTTTCACTGTCCAACTTATTTGATTGCTAATGGAGGTTTGTTAATTAGTAAATAGTTAACAAAACTGATGTCAATTGATTCCTAACTCAGTAAAAATGTGAAGGAAGCTCCACTTGTTTTTCTAATTCCTCTTTGAATTTTCAATTATTTTGAAACCTTGTTCATAAAGTAAAGAATGGAGAAGCCAATGATGAATAAACAAAAGAGAAACACATACTTTTTTAGCAAAAATTCCATTTAGTTAATTAAGAAAATAATAATGTTTATTTTAGACTTTGATTTCAGACACTGAGATAATATACATGAAGTTGACAGGACAGGGAGGCAACCTTGAAAACTAAAATTAGTACGAACTTGAATTTGTAGGTTATGTTATGCAATAGTTTGAGAGGACATCACTATGGGCATATTTATGCTTATTACCTTTGATGGCTGCGTCCAGTTCTCCAGGACCCTTATGTCCGGTGACCTTAGCAGGTGTGTTCATGTGAGACAGATCCACGGCGACTCCAGGGGTCACCGGCGCAAGATCGTACAAAGCTAGTTGAGTGATCAGAGGATTCTTCTTCAGCAGTAGAGATAGGGGCTGGCCGATACCGCCTGAAGCTCCGGCCACCACAACTTTGAAGTTTTTCTAGAAAAAAACATATACATAATGTTTAACGTGGGTTTTTTTTCCATTGACAGTCTTCTAGCAGTCAGCAAAATTATTCGAATTTTAAAAATTAGTCTATTATTTACCTGGGATGAGGTAGAAAAGTTCTTGCCATTTTGAAGGACAACCGTAGTAGCTACGGGTTTTAGCACTCGCGAGAACATTTTCGTGGAACTTTACTGAAAGAAGATTTATGAATTAAAATCTGTTTTCCGTCTGACCCCGACGACCTTTCGATGATAACTGCTGTCTGTCAAAGAAGGAAAGAAAGAAAGACTGCTGTTTGTGGTAGTGATGTTACTTACTACTTTACAAAACTGTCAAAACGTCATGACAACCGACACGTCGACGTCATGTCAACTCGACTCGGATTTTTTCGAGTGATTATTTCTAGTGATTTTAACTAATTTAGGTAATTAATAATTCTAATATAGGTGCCGGTGAGAACCAAGGTTCTCAGGATTCACATTATCCTTTTGCCGGCAAGCCCCGTTTCGTAGTGTTTAGAGATTGTTGATTTGCGCTTATTTTGAATAAGTTGAAAAAAAAACCTTATTTTAACGCTTAGACGAGATATCTCGTAAGGTTTAACGTGAGTAAACCTAGCTCATGATTTTTATTGTTTTTACTTTTGTAATTTTTCTTTGTGTATCATCTGTTGGTGGCTCAAATAAAATAAATAATTAAATAAATAAACAGTTTTTGTTTTTTTTTGTTAATTTTTCGCTCCTTTCAGAGCAGGATATGGTTTACAACCATACTGCCTAGTCTAACGTTATGTTATTTTCACTTTAGTTAATTTTGCAGTTTTTATCTCGTAATTTTTACTTGTTCGTGAGTGAACAGATTCGAGTCATAATCGAAAGTTTTTAGTTGGTCAGCCTGATCAGATGTCACTTTCTTAAAATATGTCACTGTCAGAGTGGTTATCTTTGACAGCCGCCAGCTGTATTGAATGTTACCAACGTAACTTATATTTCTGATTAAATATTGCATAATTTGTTTTTGTAATTTTTTTTTCTTTTTATAGACCTTTGAACATTGTACCAGTGATATTTTTGTCAATTATAGACCTTTTTGTACAGTCAATCTACGGTGCAGATAGATTGATCCCTTACTACTTAACCCTACTAAATCATTGGTCAATTCAAAAGTTCTTATTTTCTAAATTTATTCTCCATTTTGTTATCTGTAACCACTAATTTTGACTTTTCTAAAAATTAAGATACTTGACACTGGCAGAATTGTGTAAAACCAAACACAGAAGCCACAAAAGAAGAAGAAGAAGAAAAGAAGTGAAAATAAGAAAAAACAAAACATTGTGATTTTGTGGATAATTTACTATTTACTTACAGCTACGGAGTTATACAGATACTAAAAGATGAATGTTATACAGGCAGTGAAAACGTATATAACGAAGATGACGGAGGAAAGTGGACCGGGAATGAAAGTTATTCTTATGGACAAGGAGACTGTAAGCGATAGAATTACGCCCTAACACTGTATTTATCTTTTTAAAACCCTTTTAAACTGCCACTAGTACAAATATAATAATAATTGACTAATTAAGTAGCATAAGCTGCCATTAAATCAATAATAATATAATAATAATAATATAATAAATAATGCTGGACAAATCACACAGCATCATCGAGCCCCAAGCTAAGCAGCGCTTGTATTATGGGTACTAGATGACTCGTCTCATTGAACGCCACTACATATATAAATCACATTCTGTTTCCTTTCTGTCCTAACGTTGCCTGGATGAGATCGCTCATAGCCATTTGTACTCCTGCATTACTTTACTCCTTAATGTCCTAGTAATAAAGTTCATACAGATGTTGGTTACCTCTTCAAGCTAAAACTAACCAACACATCTAGATAAAACTTTACACTTATTGAGGCCTTGACCACAACAAATACATAGCCTATTTAATCTGAATTCAATGTTGGGCAATGGCTGTGTGTACCAGCAGTAGAATGCTGCCTCTCCTCAATGCAGTCCCATGCTGAGATGATGCAGATGAATGTGTGCATAGCTGCAGATATAAGCTACAATTTATATTCTTTTAATGTACAAGGCATAGTTTTATAATCTGAGTGATAATTACAAAAAAGTAAATTTCCTTAAATTTACTTTTTTGTAATTATCACTATAGAATAGAATATATTTTTAGATCATTAAATTACCTTTAATTTAATGATCTAAAAATATATTCAATGTCTAAACATAGGGAGAACTTAGTAACAGGGTGGAGACTATGACTTTAAAAGATTTTTTAATATGAGTACAAAAGAGTGTTAGAATTTGTTACCTAATAATAATTAATAAAATAATAATAATATAATTAATAAAATATAATAATAATTATTATTATTATTATTTTTACTATAATTATTCTAATTCATAATATATTAACTTTTGCTATGATAACTTAATTTGTAAGATGTAGCTGCCTGTAATTGGGAGAACACTAGCTCATGATTTTTATTGCTTTTACTTTTGTAATTTTTTACTTGTGTATCTTCTGTTGGTGGCTCAAATAAATAAATAATTAATTATTTTCAGTAAAGTTTAAACTTTACTGAAAATACATAAAAAGTCGGCTTACAAAGTACATACTTAAATATTTTTTTCGCTAACCTGTGTCATCCCACTTCTGGGCAAAGATCTCGCCCAAATTCCTATCTAGATCCTTTCCCAGACTTACCATCCTCTGTGGAAGGTGACAAGGTCATCCCAGCAACACTTTCTCAGCCGACCCAGATGCCGCCTTGCATCAACAGGAAGCTATGGTGTGAGCTGACTTATTCAGTGGCATCACTATATTTTTTGTGTTATTTTTTTTTCTATTGTGCTTATTTTCAATATGCAATCAGACTTTTAGCAGATGTTTTGGGTGTATATTGACTTGTTTAGTGAGCTAAACAGTGAGAGCATCTCCTTATATCTGTTCCCATTCTGAGGGCCCGGGCTCAGTGTCTGGGCATCACCAGCTGGTATTGCCGGGTTCTTAGGTTTATGGTTACTGCATTGGGGTGGGGTGGCTTGCAAGTTTATTGTGTTCTTAACCATGATAGTTTTAATATCTTTTCTAATCTGTTATGTACTCACAAAACTCATAGATTAGAAGCACGCCCGTTTTCTCTGGATAGATCGCAATCTCCATCTTGCTTTTCTTTTTTATTTTATTTTTTTATTTTTATTTATTCAGGACAACAAACAATTACACTCAAGTATTACTAAACACAGAAATAGTACATAAGTAGTAGTTATATAAGTGCAATCAACCCCGTTGTCCACGGGTGAGTATGTAACGTTTCTTTTAGTACCCACACTATGGGTACATAACACTAATCTAATAAAATTTTCAGACGAGTATAGTCAGCATGGTGTACAGTCAGTCAGAGATCCTTCTGAAGGAGGTATACTTGTTTGAGCGAATCGACAGCCACTCCAAATGGGACAATCTGAAGCACATGAAGTGTATAGTGTTCATTCGGCCGACTTCCGAGAATATTGCTCTGCTATCCAGAGAGCTACGGCACCCCAAGTATGGAGTGTACTTTATTTGTGAGTATTGGATCTTTTAACTAAGGTATAAGCATAATAGGCAGCTCAATAGAACAATTTTGAAATCCATGCAACACGATATTCATACCTTTAATACAGCTCGTATTAAAGATACGATAGAGAGGAATAAAGGCTACAAAGTGTTCGCGAGAGATAATTCTATTAGGCAGAGCCAGATGACGATGACGAAGAGGGAAGATGGCAGCATAACGTCAAGTAAAGCAGAAGTGTTAAGGGAAGTCGATAGGTTATATGGAAGGCTCTTCGATTCGGTTACTAAACCTGTTTTCAGTGCGGCCAACGACCCAAGAGCCAAACTGACCCGACATTATACCGAAGATATCACGGACATCAGCCTGTACGAGATCAGGATGGCATTGAAACAGCTTAAGAACGACAAGGCGCCGGGTGAGGACGGAATCACTTCAGAGCTTCTGAAAGCGGGTGGATCACCGGTACTTCAGAAGCTCTTTAATTCCGCCTTGCTTGAAGGTACGACGCCAAAAACATGGAACGAGGGCGTGGTGGTTCTGTTCTTCAAGAAAGGTGACAACACGTTGCTTAAGTATTACAGACCCATCTCGCTTTTGAGCCATGTTTATAAGCTGTTTTCAAGGATCATCGCGAACCGTCTCGAACGCAGGTTTGATGACTTCCAGCCTCCCGAACAAGCCGGGTTCCGAAAAGGCTACAGTACCATAATACCTTAATACAGTACCATAGACCACATACATACATACATACGCTGCGGTAAGTCATACAGAAGACCGAAGAGCCAACATGCCGCTATGTCTCGCGTTTGTGGACTATGAGAAAGCCTTCGATTCGATCGAAACATGGGCGGTGCTTGAGTCTCTCCAACGATGCCGAATTGACTATCGGCACATCGAAGTGTTGAAGTGTTTGTATACAAACGCCACTATGTCAGTCCGAGTACAAGAACAGATCTCGAAGGCGATTCCCTTAAAAAGAGGCGTAAGACCGGGAGACGTAATTTCTCCGAAACTGTTTACGACCGCTTTGGAAGATGCCTTCAAGCTCCTGGAATGGAAAGGGCTGGGCATCAATATTAACGGCGAATACATCACTCACCTTCGATTTGCCGACGATATTGTGGTCATGTCAAATCGATGGAAGAGCTCAGCACGATGCTCGAAGGTCTCTATCGAGTCTCCCAACGGGTAGGGCTTAAGAGGAACATGGACAAGACGAAAATAATGTCGAATGTCCATGTCGTGCCTGCCCCAGTTATGGTTGAGAACTCTGCTCTTGAAGTTGTCGTTGCGTACGTATACCTAGGACAAACAGTCCAATTAGGTAGGTCCAACTTCGAGAAAGAGGTCAATCGTCGAATCCAACTCGGATGGGCAGCGTTTGGGAAACTTCGCAACGTCTTTTCGTCCAACATACCTCAGTGCCTTAAGACGAAAGTCTACAATCAGTGTGTGTTACCAGTGATGACATATGGAACCGAGACGTGGTCCTTCACTATTGGCCTTATGAATAAGCTCAGAGGCGCTCAACGAGCTATGGAAAGGGCTATCTATGTTCGGGGTTTCTCTACGGGATCGAATCAGAAATGAGGAGATACGTAGAAGAACTTGGGTCACCGACATAGCCAAACGGATTAGCACGTTGAAATGGCAGTGGGCAGGCCATATAGCGAGCAGAACAGATGGCCGATGGGGCCGCAAAGTTCTCGAATGGAGGCCACGGACTGGCAAGCGCACCGTAGGACGTCCAACTACAAGATGGGCATACGACTTGGTGAGTACCGCTGGTCGGCGGTGGATGCAGACGGCTTCCAACCGCAGTACTTGTATCTTGGGTCTTGTTTCCTCGCAAGTGTGTTAAAAAACGTCGTATGACACGCGTGCGCATTGATCATTACACTCTCGGCTCCATTACGCGCTCGCCTTCGGCTCAAGCTGCAATCTCGCCTCGACTGTAATGACCAACATTGCACACTTGTTTCATAATGTACTATTAATAAACACTTATGACGACCTCTGTGGCGCAGTGGGTGAAAGTCCGCCAGCACCGCAAGGGGTTGAGGATTCGATTCCCGCCTCAGGACAAATGTCTGTACGATCTGCATATATTTGTTCAAGGTGTACTGGATGTTTTTCTACATAAATAAAAAAAATATCTATGTATATTGCTCATGTACTAAGAAGAATAACACAAGATATGCTTAGCTTGGTGCTAGATGATGCGGTGTGAATTGCCCAGCATATTTATTATTTATTTATTTTATTATTTATTTATTTACTTATTGATTTTGACTTAAGTAATTTTAACAGATTTCAGCAATGTGGTATCCAAGGCGGACATCAAGACGCTGGCGGAATGCGACGAGCAAGAGACTGTGAGGGAAGTACAAGAGGTGTTCGCGGACTACTTGGCGGTAGACAGGCATCTCTTCTCCTTCAATATTGTGGGCTGTTTGAATGGTGAGAAATAAATTTTCATTATCATCATATCAGCTGTAGGACGTCCACTGCTGGACAAAGGCCTCCCTCATTGATCTCCATGTACTGCGGTTGGAAGCCGTCTGCATCCACCGCCGACCAGCGGTTCTCACCAATCCGTTTGCACATCTTGTTCCTAGGCTGCGCTTATGCCGGTACGTGACCTCCATTTAAGAACTTTGCAGCCCCATCGGCCATCTGTTCTGCGCGCATTATGGAATTTCTTTTGACTGGAGGATGTTCTCGTCTTAGCTGACTCATACTGCACCCACGGGTATGGGAGGACGTTTTTAACTCTAAAGAATAAACAGTTATTGAGTGTTGTCGGTGTCGCAGGTCGGCTGTGGAACCAGGCGCACCTGCAGCGCTGCGCCGCCGGGCTGGTGGCCCTGCTGCTGTCGCTGAAGCGCCGCGTCGCCGTGCGCTACGAGGCCGCCTCGGAGCCCTGCGCGCGCCTCGCCGAGAAGGTATCCTAGTCTAGCGGGGCTTCTAAGGCTTTGCACACAAACACATACACACACACATACACACACACATACATACACACACACACATATATATCTCAAACGTAAATACGACATGGACCTCGATGCCAATTGGCCCGCGCGCGCGCTACACCGATTAGACGCTTCATCGTAAGCTCCATAAAAATTTATCAAAAATATTGGTTTTCGTAGCATTTAAGTGTTAATTCATTAATAGTCGTGTTCTATCAACTACAGTTGACGAATTATACGAGTAAGTATGTGGAAAAAGTTGAAACTTACGCGAATTGTACATTTTTATTAAAAACATTACTGTTACCACGCTGTTACCACAGAACACTATTATCCTACGGAAAGAAGTAAGACTCCATGCAACAAAATTGCCAACAGTAGAGCACACTAGCGCGCCATTGTATGACTAAGTCAACTTTCATTCTAGATGGCGGCGTATGGCGGGTGTTTCAAATTAGTAAAATTGAATTGAACGCTTAATTTTAAATTGTGCATCCAAATCAAAATATCGCTCATTTAGTGCAATAACGACGAATTTACACTTTTTGTCAAAATTGAGTTAAGTGTGTCAAAAGGTCGTGTCTTCATCACATTTTTTGACACACATAACTTAATATTGACAAAAAGTGTAAATTCGTCGATATGGCACTAAATGAGCGATAAACGACGACGACGCGCGACGCGGCTGCACGGGCGCCCGCATGCACACAACTTAGGCCTACAGTAAAATACTAAAAATGTCGCCAGTTTCCAAAACTTGTGGAAAATGTAAGAGTTTGGTGAAAGGCAGGACATTTCTGCACTGTACAAGCTGCCTTTTACATTTCCATATTGATTGTCAAAATTATGAGAAATTGTATTACCTAATGGATGCAGAGACAAAGGCAAGATGGAAGTGCAGAATGTGTTTACGAGAACTATAAAGCAAAGAACTAAACACAGCGGCGGTTATAACAGCCGATGAACCGGCGCTCAGCACCTCATCGACTGGAAGCAATGTCCTCCGCTCGTACTGCATGATATTATGTTACCTAGTTGGCCGAGCGGTATGTACCCCCGACTTTCAATCCGAAAGTCGGGGGTTCGATACCGGCCGTGCACCAATGGATTTTTCTTTCTTGAAAAATGTATGTGCACACTTAACACGTGCTTTAACGGTGAAGGAAACATCGTGAGGAAACCCGCGGCTTAGTTAGCTTCAGACGTATTGACCTGTTCGTTCCTCTGAATAATAGCTGACTAAGCTGAGAGGATGGTATAGGTGCTGGGCAAGCCTAATCCATCTAACAATGTCCCAGGCACTGCAGCGTCCCGTACAGCATGATAACCAGTTGCTGACGCTGTATAACTCATCTATAATAGATGCAAAGGCCTAGTTTATAAGTTCTCATTGTAAGTGAATTATAAATTCTTAAGATGAGAATAAACATTTCTTAAACCTGATGAGAAAGACCAAATGGTCAATGACTCACATAGTCGACTTATTGCGTTTTGACTTGAACGACAAGGAGCAGGAGTTGCTGTCAAATGAGGTAGAGATCTCTGGCATTCCCGAGCACAGTGGCGAGAATCCTGTCCACGTAGTCACACTCATCAGTGACAAGCTCGGTGGGAAAATAGCTGAGAGCGACATTTTTAGCGCGTTGCGGATGGCGGCCGTTGGCGGCGCGACGTCCTCGCAAGCGTGCGCGACGCGGCCCCGGCGCGCGCCGCTGCGGCTGATTCTAATACTCCATCCAACACCGCCGCTGACGACGAGACCGCGCCTCGACTGCTAAAGTCACCGCGTTACCAACTGAGTCGCGCGGCCATAAATCATTTCTCTGTCTATCTCACTCGCACTTGTGGGTCTGATGCCGTATAGTGATGTGCGTAAGATGGTTATAGGCGCATATCGATAAGAATAAAATCAGATAGAAACATAGTAGACAGATATAAAATATTATAGTATTGTAGCCCTGAAAAGGGCCGTTTGTAATGAATGTTGAATAAATAACGTTTATTCTTCGTCCTCTGTATCGTCCTGTAGAGAGTATCGTCAGAAGCTAGCGATAATGAGGGTCATAATGACGCAATGCAGGTAGCGGATTATCGATAACATGTTAGGACGCGTTGCACATTCCTATCCCTATTGACGTTTATGGCCCTACGAGTCAGTTGGTAACGCGGTGACTATTAGTAGTGCGCTTACTACGCCACGCCCAGAAGGAAGATTTACTGCGAGCAGTCCGCGTGCGCCGCGGCGCCGACACGGCAGGTCTTGGCCTGCCAGGACCGCCGCGACGGTTTCACCTGAATGAACGACTCTCTCGCCTCAACTTTTCCGTCGGAATTAATCAAATTCATTTTAGTTTCATCTGAAAACAAAACTTTTTCCATAGATTCAGTCTAGCTGTAGCTTCATCATTGATAGTTCTTATTGTTCTAATTGCATAAGCTGCTGAACTAAGCCGACCTGCTTGTGCATTAATTTGAAATTTCCATTGAAGGGTAGAATCTATGTACATATGTGTATTCCTAAAAATACTGTGGAATTGATCGGATTGAGCATTTTCATTATTTTTGTAGGATATTCTTTTATATTTGGTATGGTAAATTTTACACATTTTGTCTTTTTAGCATTAAGAACTAGGTTGTTCACAGTAAACCAATCGTGCACTTGTGACAGTGAATTATTTACATCGTCGTAATTATCTGTATTCCTGTCAACTTTAAAAATCAACGAAGTATCATCAGCAAATAAAACGATATCACACAAGTGCCTTCTGCAACTTATTTTGACACAAAAAAATACACGAAATTTAGAAACACTAAGGAAAAAATCAGCCAAGCGCGAGTCAGATTCGCGCACGAAGGGTTCTGTACAATTTTTTGGCAAAACAACTTTTTTTGAGGAGCACCTTTATTTATATCTAACAAAAAACGGCATTCAAATCACGGTTGTTGTATGGGAAAATATTTTTTTTTATCTTAAATTTAATTATTTACTTTAAAAATTAATTAAAACTCAGTATTCTTCGAAATTTCAAGTTCTTACTGTTGCTGTTAATAATATCGAGCTAAAAACGGTAAAAATATCACGTTTGCTGTACCCCCTTAAATATATATTTTATTCTGTTTTTAGTATTCGCTGTTATAGCCCCTACATAAATGCATCATCTCTAATATAATATATTAGAGTATTTGCCCGCTTTCGGTTTAGGTGTTTTCAGCAACGAGTCAAGGAGTTGTTTATCATTTGAAGACGGTTTTTTTCAATCATTACCTATCTTCCTCAGATCCGAGATCTCCTACGCCGAGAGGCGGTGCTGATAGACAACAACATCCCGTTCAACGGCGAGGTCCCCGTGCCGCAGCTACTCATCATCGACAGGCGCGACGACCCCGTCACGCCGCTGCTAAGTCAGGTAACAGCTGATGGACCACGACGACCCCGTCACGCCGCTGCTAAGTCAGGTAACAGCTGATGGACCACGACGACCCCGTCACGCCGCTGCTAAGTCAGGTAACAGCTGATGGACCACGACGACCCCGTCACGCCGCTGCTAAGTCAGGTAACAGCTGATGGACCACGACGACCCCGTCACGCCGCTGCTAAGTCAGGTAACAGCTGATGGACCACGACGACCCCGTCACGCCGCTGCTAAGTCAGGTAACAGCTGATGGACAACGACGACCCCGTCACGCCGCTGCTAAGTCAGGTAACAGCTGATGGACAATGACGACCCCCTCACGCCGCTGCTAAGTCAGGTAACAGCTGATGGACTACGACGACCACGTCACGCCGCTGCTAAGTCAGGTAACAGCTGATGGACAACGACGACCCCGTCACGCCGCTGCTAAGTCAGGTAACAGCTGATGGACAATGACGACCCCCTCACGCCGCTGCTAAGTCAGGTAACAGCTGATGGACTACGACGACCACGTCACGCCGCTGCTAAGTCAGGTAACAGCTGATGGACCACGACGACCCTACAAAATTTTCTTGATCGTCCGTCATGTATATGTACAAAATTATTGGAAAACGTGTCCAATAGATTTGTGAGTGTTTTTCTTATTAGCTTATTTTTATAGAATTAAGATTAAATTGAAATACAACGCACGAGCCGAGCGACACAGAAAGCGTGCCGCCGCCGCGGCCGGCAAGGTGCTAGAACCAAATTCCATTTGGTGATACAATGCTAAGCGTGGTGAGTATGGCAATTACCCCCTTATGATCTTGCAGATCCATGAGGAGAGGCCTATGTTCAGGTGGACAGCATTTCTACAGTTGAGATGTTGACTATTTTAGAAATAAATATATAATTGCCGTGGTGATCCGGCAAATGTTGCACCATGATTTTGTTTATTTATGAATGTTTCGGCACGAAGGCCTCTAGGCCCGGGCCAGGCTGACCCGCACGCTGATTACGTATCTCGCGACAGGTTTTGCAACAGGCAATTGACAGGAATATTGCAGTCAAATGTCAATTCCTTGCTGTTCTCTAATACAAAAATTGACACTTGACAGCAATATTGCTGTCAATTGCCTGTTGCAAAACCTGTCGCGAGATACGTAATCACCCTACCGGGCCCGGCACTAACGCTGGTCGTGTCCGCAGTGGACGTACCAGGCCATGGTGCACGAGCTGCTGGGCCTGCACAACCACCGCGTGTCGCTGGCGCACGCGCCCGACGTGCACAAGGACTTCCGTGAGGTCGTGCTGTCCGCCGAGCAGGACGACTTCTACGCCAAGGTACCACTCATTTATTATATTCACAGTGTAAACTGCATGTTGGTGTGTGTGTATAGATTCATACGTTGTCGAGTCAACGGTAGTATCAAATCATGCGTATGAATGTATATGTACGTTATCGAGCTTAGGGCTTCGATCTCTCGAGCTTCTGTATATGATTTATTCGATAGCGGGCTCCATTGGACTTCTATGAATGCGGACGCGCTATTGACTTAAGCGGTTATCACACTGCCACGCACCACGCTGCATGTTGCGTGTCGACGCACCTACGCGCGTACTTGCGGGAGTGCAGATCTGCATCATCGTGCGGGTTTTTCACGCACTCACGCGCTTTGTTGCGTTTTGTGGATTCACGGCGGCTCTGACTCATTTCATTCAAAGCTGTTCGCTAGACTGCGGGACTCGGTGTGCCATACCTTGCGTCTCGCCCCGCACCTACGCGCGTGGGTGCATGTTTCTCCGCGCTTAGGCGCGTGATCTGCATGACCGCGCGTAGATGCATTTTCGGTGTGTTGGACTGTGCGTGCTTTCTATACAAACGGAGATACTACAAGCAACGTTAGAAGACGCATTCACGCAACATGCAGCGTGATGCGTGGCAGTGTGTGACCGCCTTAGCGTAGTACAGACTATGCGCTACGCAAGCGCCACCATGCGGCGCTCGACGGAGTATGCAATCGAGTCGGCCCGGACTGAGTGGCAGTCTTCGTTCAACCGCCGCACTGAACAGTCGTTAAACTGTCTCGCGTTCCGTGTAGTCTTGAAAGTGATTGACTGTAAAATTTGTGCCAAATATCAAACATTGTAATTTTGAATACTGAGCGTTCGATACTTACCCACTACCGCCCATATGATTGAAGCCTACCATGGCTAACAAGGACAATAATGATGTGCCTTCTCCGACAACTATATTCATTTCATGAATTGCCTATGTCCAGCGGTGGACGTGGAAAGCAGGTTGAAAGGTTGAAAAATTTATGAAAAAATATATTATACTATTCATAAACCAAATCGAATTTAAACACTAAAATTAGGGTAGGTAGGTACTACACAATGATGCAACAAACAAACTAAAAAAAAATATTAACAAAATAATATATGAGTAAGTGAGCAGTAAGAGCCTGCTAAGAGCTACCTGCGGGAGATGGGCAGCAGCGTCATTCCGTGTATCAACATCCCATACTGCGCTCAACGTGTCCTAAACGTGTGTTAGCAATAAGTTTATACTATATATATGTTAGATATAAGGTATATATCTATGGGCCGTAGAATAAGTTATTTAAGATCTGTGTACTTTTCTATTGTTGCCTGAGAATAAAGATATTATTATTATATTATTATAACAACCCGCCTGCCAAGCGTGATGAGTATGGCAACTGCCGCTTATGGAAATCCATGAGGGAGGCCTGTGTTCAGTAGTGGACGTTTTACAGCTGAAATGATGATGATGATGAATATATGAGTGATTCAATAGATAAATACTTAGATGTAATACCTGAGGTTATTTATCTATCTATTGAATGCCTATTTCCCCAGAACCGATACTCCAACTTCGGCGAGATCGGGCAGACGATAAAGTCGCTCATGGACGAGTTCCAGAAGAAAGCCAAGAGCCACGAGAAGGTGGAGTCCATCGCCGACATGAAGCAGTTCGTGGAGAACTACCCGCAGTTCCAGAAAATGTCCGGTAAGTGCGCCTGCTGACCTTCTGGAAGGTATTATTATTTATTTTTGTTTTATTAAACTTAAGTCGTTATTGTCAATTTTTTCCGGAACGTATCCCTCGCGTAAAGCGGGGTATTACTGTACACGTTTGTCCGGCGACGTGCGACGCATTTGCGGTGTCAGCACAATGATTCGGGGCGACCAATGAACCGTCGAAACTTGACGCCGGCCGGCCGGAACTCTTGACTCATATAGGTCGAGAGATAGTGTGTTGAAACCCGCACCATAAAGAAACTGAAGTTCACATGATGGCGAGAAGCCAGCGTCTTGACCCTGAGGGTATATCCCGACTTCTTTGTCATGTAGTCTACTACATCTTCGGCCTTCACGATTGAAATTTTCGGTTGCAGGCACGGTGACCAAGCACGTGACGGTGGTGGGCGAGCTGTCGGCGTGCGTGGCGCGCCGCGCGCTGCTGGACGTGTCGGAGCTGGAGCAGCAGCTGGCGTGCCACAGCGACCACGCCAGGCACGCGCAGGTACCACCACACCTACTGTATACACATCACTAGCGCGCTGCTGGACGTGTCGGAGCTGGAGCAGCAGCTGGCGTGCCACAGCGACCACGCCAGGCACGCGCAGGTACCACCACACCTACTGTATACACATCACTAGCGCGCTGCTGGACGTGTCGGAGCTGGAGCAGCAGCTGGCGTGCCACAGCGACCACGCCAGGCATGCGCAGGTACCACCACACCTACTGTATACACATCACTAGCGCGCTGCTGGACGTGTCGGAGCTGGAGCAGCAGCTGGCGTGCCACAGCGACCACGCCAGGCACGCGCAGGTACCACCACACCTACTGTATACACATCACTAGCGCGCTGCTGGACGTGTCGGAGCTGGAGCAGCAGCTGGCGTGCCACAGCGACCACGCCAGGCACGCGCAGGTACCACCACACCTACTGTATACACATCACTAGCGCGCTGCTGGACGTGTCGGAGCTGGAGCAGCAGCTGGCGTGCCACAGCGACCACGCCAGGCACGCGCAGGTACCACCACACCTACTGTATACACATCACTAGCGCGCTGCTGGACGTGTCGGAGCTGGAGCAGCAGCTGGCGTGCCACAGCGACCACGCCAGGCACGCGCAGGTACCACCACACCTACTGTATACACATCACTAGCGCGCTGCTGGACGTGTCGGAGCTGGAGCAGCAGCTGGCGTGCCACAGCGACCACGCCAGGCACGCGCAGGTACCACCACACCTACTGTATACACATCACTAGCGCGCTGCTGGACGTGTCGGAGCTGGAGCAGCAGCTGGCGTGCCACAGCGACCACGCCAGGCACGCGCAGGTACCACCACACCTACTGTATACACATCACTAGCGCGCTGCTGGACGTGTCGGAGCTGGAGCAGCAGCTGGCGTGCCACAGCGACCACGCCAGGCATGCGCAGGTACCACCACACCTACTGTATACACATCACTAGCGCGCTGCTGGACGTGTCGGAGCTGGAGCAGCAGCTGGCGTGCCACAGCGACCACGCCAGGCACGCGCAGGTACCACCACACCTACTGTATACACATCACTAGCGCGCTGCTGGACGTGTCGGAGCTGGAGCAGCAGCTGGCGTGCCACAGCGACCACGCCAGGCACGCGCAGGTACCACCACACCTACTGTATACACATCACTAGCGCGCTGCTGGACGTGTCGGAGCTGGAGCAGCAGCTGGCGTGCCACAGCGACCACGCCAGGCACGCGCAGGTACCACCACACCTACTGTATACACATCACTAGCGCGCTGCTGGACGTGTCGGAGCTGGAGCAGCAGCTGGCGTGCCACAGCGACCACGCCAGGCACGCGCAGGTACCACCACACCTACTGTATACACATCACTAGCGCGCTGCTGGACGTGTCGGAGCTGGAGCAGCAGCTGGCGTGCCACAGCGACCACGCCAGGCACGCGCAGGTACCACCACACCTACTGTATACACATCACTAGCGCGCTGCTGGACGTGTCGGAGCTGGAGCAGCAGCTGGCGTGCCACAGCGACCACGCCAGGCACGCGCAGGTACCACCACACCTACTGTATACACATCACTAGCGCGCTGCTGGACGTGTCGGAGCTGGAGCAGCAGCTGGCGTGCCACAGCGACCACGCCAGGCACGCGCAGGTACCACCACACCTACTGTATACACATCACTAGCGCGCTGCTGGACGTGTCGGAGCTGGAGCAGCAGCTGGCGTGCCACAGCGACCACGCCAGGCACGCGCAGGTACCACCACACCTACTGTATACACATCACTAGCGCGCTGCTGGACGTGTCGGAGCTGGAGCAGCAGCTGGCGTGCCACAGCGACCACGCCAGGCACGCGCAGGTACCACCACACCTACTGTATACACATCACTAGCGCGCTGCTGGACGTGTCGGAGCTGGAGCAGCAGCTGGCGTGCCACAGCGACCACGCCAGGCATGCGCAGGTACCACCACACCTACTGTATACACATCACTAGCGCGCTGCTGGACGTGTCGGAGCTGGAGCAGCAGCTGGCGTGCCACAGCGACCACGCCAGGCACGCGCAGGTACCACCACACCTACTGTATACACATCACTAGCGCGCTGCTGGACGTGTCGGAGCTGGAGCAGCAGCTGGCGTGCCACAGCGACCACGCCAGGCACGCGCAGGTACCACCACACCTACTGTATACACATCACTAGCGCGCTGCTGGACGTGTCGGAGCTGGAGCAGCAGCTGGCGTGCCACAGCGACCACGCCAGGCACGCGCAGGTACCACCACACCTACTGTATACACATCACTAGCGCGCTGCGACGTTTGATGGCGATGATCACGAGATTTGCGCCTGTTGCAAACCTGTCGCTAGATTCTTGTAATAAAAAGTCCTGGGATAAGTAACGTACAAAAATAACCATGTTATAAGAAGGTTATAACATGGTTATTTTTAGCCCAAATGTTTTAAGTGTATACATTTACCCCACCACGTGCAAACTGTGTCTTAACGGATTTTTTAAAAATAAAACACACTCATTAACCACCTGTTTTCTGAGCTCGGACACTGACATTTCAAAACTGCTGTCATAGATAATAGACCATAGATGCGTTCCGTTACACTCGGAATCAGATATTAAATAACGTAAGGAAGTTATTCACTGCGTTTACATTTACCCATTATGACTATATCTGCTCTACTGAGCAAAAAGCTACACATTTAATTTGAATAAGAACTTCACTGACGATAAGTGTTTATTCAGTAGAATAAACACTTATCGTCAGTGTAGTTCTAACAGTGCGAAAGTCATTTTTGACAGTCTTGAGATGTTAATGCCATTGCATTCTGACTTCCGCACTGTTAGACCTTCACTGACGTTATTGACCTTATCTTTGTCGCGTTTACATTACAACTGTTATCCTTTTCCTTGCAGAGTCTTAAAGCTCTGTTGGCGAACGACAAAGTGCGGCACCACGACGCGGCGCGGCTGGTCGCCCTCTACGCGCTCCGCTACGAGAAGCACGCCAGCAACGCGCTGCCGGCCTTCATAGGTGCTGTTACCTCCTGTGTTTCATTCACTTCATCCTCTCAGCCGGAACACCTCCACTGCGGAACACGGGAGGGATCACGGATCTCCGTGAGGGGTATTGTCATACCCACCGCACTTGGCGGGCGGGTCGGTGAGCGCAGTGCGGGATGTTGATACACGGAGAGATGATGCTGCTCGTCTTCCGAGGGTATCCCTCAGCAGGCTCTCACTGCATCCACGGGCATGAGAGTGACATTCTACTGCAACCCCATGGCAACAACCCGTGCATTGTTGAGTTCATAAACTTGTCCACAGAGTCGCTGAAGGCCCGCGGCGCGCCGGAGCCGCTGGTGCGCGGCGCGCTGCTGGTGCTGGAGTACGGCGGCGCGCACGCGCGGCAGAGCGACCTGTTCGGCCTCCAGGACGCCGTCAAGATCACCAAGCGGCTGTTCAAGGTATTACTGAACCGGCTGTAGTACTCACTATCCACAGCGTCACCGTTGGCCGAGTGTAGCGAGGTGCAACCGCGGTAAGAAATAATGTCATCTTGCAATATCCAAAGAGAGTCCTCGCTATGAGTCCGTTAACGGAAACGACTGTCGGGACAATAGTCGCTGAGTCAACATCCCACATGGTGGCAATCTCGTGGTGCAAATCAAGATATTTGCTGAGCTTATCTTTCTCGGCTTTGACGAGATTGGCATCATGTGGAATGTTGACATCAACGAGTATTGTCTTCCGCCTTATTATTATTATTATTACCACAGCAGTCGACAGTTCCAGCGACTGCGCGCCGACTGAACCGCTTTCTTCACCTTTTGATCCCACCTTCCAGTAAAAATAGCAAACTATAGAATAAGCTATAGCGACATCTCTAGTCATTGCTACTGAATGCAACCTCAGATAATGAACAGGAGAACTCTAGTAGTTACCTGTAGATGGCGCTCTTCGGTTGCTCAAACCGGCATCACCTTATCAAGAATTTCAGCGGGTCCCGACATGGGTTCTGTAGCTTAGCGGTCAAAGCACTTCCGGCTTAAGGATGCGTCAAGTATCGATTTGACGGACGTGGGTTCGTATCCCACTGGAACCGTAAAATTTTTGATAAGGTTATTAATTTCTTTGAAAATGTTCTACCTAAGTGTGGTTAAACACTATAAAAATAACAAACAACCTTCCAGGGTCTGAACGGCGTAGAGAACATCTACACGCAGCACACGCCGCTGCTCAAAGACACCCTGGAGGAGCTGATCAAGGGGCGCCTGCGCGACAGCCTGTACCCGCACGCGGGGGGCGCCGCGGGGGGCGCGGGGGGTGCGGGGGGCGCGCGCCGCCCGCTCGACGTCGTGGTGTTCGTGGTGGGGGGCGCCACTTACGAGGAGGCGATGGCGGTACACCAGCTCAACGAGGCCTACCCTGGCGTCAGGGTGAGTCGCGCACATACTATTCTATTTACTATTTTGCGTACGTACCCACTGCTTTTTGTATTTTTTTCATACATTTAGAAAACAAAGAAGAAAAAAAAGGTGGGTTTTATTACAGGACAAAACACAATAAAAATTTAACAGCTAAATAGCATTTAAAACCTGCCAACCATATATGTAAATAGTTAGTAGACGCTTAGAATAGCCGCGCATAGAATAGTTAATTTAAAAGTTATTCTCGATCAAAAAGTCGATTAAACCCCCATATCTGCAAAAAGAATTAAAAAAAAAAAGTATTTATTTAGATCAAAATAACTTATTCTAAAAACATTATAACCATATTGTACAAATAAAAGGACTTCAACTACACAATGTACTTTAGCAGCCGTGCTAGGTTGCACCTGTGTTACAGCTGCTAAATTCTTCCATCATAATACTTAAAACTATAAATGTACACTCACGTAAAAAGATTAGGAAACATTATTAACAAACATTACACAAGAACAATTTGTGTCTTCTTCTTCTTATTTTTTGGCTTCTGTGGAATTTGTGTCTAGCCAAGTAACATTTACCCTAGAACATAGATTATATAACCCTTTTTGTCAATGGCAATGAGAACTAACAATAAAAAATTATATAAATAAAGAATATACTTTAGAAAACGATAAAAAATAATAATAATAATAATAAAAAAATATAATAAGTAGTTAAATTGCTACGTTAAGTTACATATTTGCAAGATTAGATAATGCAAGATAGAATATAGGTACAATTATGATTAAAACAATATTATTATGATAGATATCAGTCAAGCTCAATTATCTACAAGTAGCAGTTTTTCAGTACTGTTATAGTCTAACGTCATTAAGAAAAGGCCTAAGGTATGCTTACATTTTGATTGGTTGAGTGGATACAAAGTAACGAATTTACTTATTTTGTGATATAGATGCGGCCCCAAAAAGCAAAAATGTCGGTGTGCATAGGCTGACGAGAATTTAGAAGGCACAATAATTCGATCTTTACGTCGCAATTTGGAAAAAAGTTCACGATCGAAAATTGATTGTGAATGAGTTTTTAGAACAGCCTTTAGAATATAATATTGTTGTCGAACTGTTAAAACCTGAAATTCCGAGTAAAGCAGTGTCGTTGAATATCGGAATGGCTTAGAAAGCATCACTTTCAGTATCGCTCTTTGTGACCTCTCCGACGATCTTCATCAATTGCAGACGATCTTCTCATGAAAATCAATTAATTTTTCAGATTGGGAGTTTAATTTACTTTTTTGTTTACCATTGTAATTAATAGTGCTCAACTCGGTTAAAAATATCCTGTTAACATTTTACACAGTTAGGTATACTTATCATGTGAAAACCAAATATTTATGACTGAAAACCAGCGCATTCCTTGTGTGGTAGCATGATGCTGAGTCAGGCCCCATTGGACTTACTAAACTATATGGACCGGTACCGGGGTTGTCCACATTAAATAATAGCGTTATTTTGCTTTGGGCCGCCGAGAAATGAAATGAATTAAATAATTTAATCACAGAAAATAGAGTACAAATAGGTCTTATAAAATAGGTTCTAACTCTTCTATTTAGCCTTTTCTAAGGCATGTAAAGACATGTGTGAGTTAAATAAATAATAAATAAATAATGCTGGACAAATCACACAGCATCATCTAGCCACAAGCTAAGCAGAGCTTATGTTATGGGTACTAGATGACTGATATACTTAATACATTATACTACATACAGTGTGTTAGTGTGAACACACTTATCACTTAAACCACGAATGTATAACCCTAAAATGAATTGATATAAGTAATAATTAAAAATAATAGTCAATTAGTTTCGTTACATTTTGATAATTCATTTCTAATCTAAGGAACGTGATTTTTTGGACACCCTAATTACAGTCGTACGTCGCCCGCCCAACCAAAAAGTTCATTAACAAACAAGTCTTATTTACATACGTAGCCTTTGTGTAGCCGCTAGGATAGTTTCCCGGCTTGGCACACGTCCTGGAAACCGCTCTGTGTACATCCTACGTGCCAAGGTCACCCACCAGCTATGGCATAAAGCCGCACCTTTTCAGTCCACTGTTCGCTTGTGTACGACATTGTCACAGCACAGATAAGTTACACAGTTAGTTTACATTTTACCGCGAATCGGCACACATAAGGGTCGCGATGTATCGACCTCACGAGATTGCACGCGACTGGCGAAGTGGCGGCGCGGGCGCTCGCGTGGGTCTGGCCGCGGGACCTTGGCGGGTGTTTTTGTCGGCGCTTCAAAGAAACGGCGAGTTGCCGAAAGGCGGCGGGCGGCTCGTTTGAGAGAAAGAGAAGGCGCATTGCACCTACGCACGTGTTTCGTAGCCTCAGAAATCGTAGTGTGTGTAGGGTGAAACGCATTCATGATCTATGAGGATTTTCTTTGCAAAAATTATGTAAAAATAAATTATTATTTTTTCATCGGTTTTGGACTCTGTTCCTGATACCTAGTCTGTGGTTTCAAGGATAAGACTGTTTACACTAACACCCGGTAGATAGATAGTTTTATTATATATAGAAAAACACCCAGAACAAATATAAATTTTATTAATAATATAGTTGCACGCCATCTTTTTGTCTTATATTTTTTTGAGTCATTAACTGGGTAGTTGACGAGCTCTGTGGCGCAGCGGGCGAAGGTCCGCCTGCGACGCAAGGGGTTGCGGGTTCGATTCCCGCCTCGGGACAAATGTTTGTACGATCTGCAGATATTTTTTCAGGGTGTTCTGTGTGTTTTTTCTATGTATAATAAAAATATCTATCTATGTAGTACAATGTATTAAGTATATCAGTCATCTAGTACCCATAACACAAGCTCTGCTTAGCTTGGGGCTAGATGATGCTGTGTGATTTGTCTAGCATTATTTATTTATTTAGTTACTCGATGATTAAAATTATAATAAGAAATAGATTTAAATTAGAAATAGGTCCAACCTTTTATTATAGTTGTTTTTATGTTTTGTGTGTTAAATGCATTTGTTCATTATCAACGCTGGCTTCCCTTCCAGGTCGTGCTGGGGGGCACCACGATACACAACTCCGCTTCCTTCTTGGAGGAGGTGCAGGGCGCCATGCAGGGCGTGCACAGGACGCACACCCGGCACATTAGGAACGTGTAACCTCATTCATCATTACCTTGCACCATTGACTGCTCGTTGACAGGCTTAGAGCTTTGTTTGGTCTCAGGGTTAACTACCCGAAGGGTTAAATCGGGTCATATTAACAGTCATCATCATCATTTCAGCCGTAAAACGTCCACTACTGAACTAAGTCCTCCTTCACGGATCTCCATGAGGGGTAGTTGCCATACTCATCACGCTTGGCAGGCGGGTTGGTGAGCGCAGTACGGGATGTCGATATACGGAAAGACGCTGCTGCCCATCTTCCGGAGGTGTCCCTTAGCAGGCTCTTACTGCATCCACGGGCAGGAGAGACCTACCCGTGGATGCAGTTAGCCCCACGCCGTCGGCATATTAACAGTCAGTAGTGATTATTGTTAAAACTGTGTTAAAAATAATTAATACTCAAGTGTTAATATAGAGGTATTATTGTAAAGCTGTTTTTGCGCGAAATATGTAATATTTTGCGCTAAATAAATGCGAGGTTAGTGTAGTTACATACCCAGTTACTGAACTAGGCATATATGCACTTACTTATATTTGAACAAGGCAAGTTTACAATAAAATTACGATGATAGTAACCCCCCCTCAAACCTTAAATCGTCCTCCCCTCTACCAGGCATGGCTCTAAACCTGTTTATGAATACATCCGCATTCTGCGGTGGACCTAGTTATATGAAGGTATTGTTGGTACCTCGACTGCATAGAGAAAATAAATAAATCAAAATATCATTTATTTATTTATTTTGTCACCCTTATTTACATTATATATAAAATCTGTTTAATATATTTAATATAACTGTGATGTCTTAAGTTTAATTGTTTACTTATCAATGTATTTTGTTTTTAATGTAAGTACCTATTTATTGTAATTTTTACTTAATTAAATATTTAATCAAATATTTGGTGTATATTTCTTCATAAATCCAAGGATAATCTAAATTAATTAGTTTTAATTGAATACAGGATTTTATCGCGCACCTGATTAGCTAGCTGCCTGAATCTTTAGATTGAACAATAATATAAACAATAAAATAACAACTTTAAGCGACGAAAAAAGTTTATTTTACTCTCAGAGAAATAAAAAAACACTTCGGGACTCGATAAGTTTCGGATTTTAATAGCTTACATAGCGAATATGGGTTCGGCTACGCGGACATGGCTTTCTTCACTCTCACTCTTGTCGCTCTCACTCTTGTCGCTCTCACTCTTGTCGCTCCCACTCTCGTCGCTCCCACTCTCGTGGTCCAAGTCGGAGGATGCCCAGTCGAAGTTGATCCCGGTGACTTGGACGTACCAGTCGTGGTAGTGGCCGGGCCGGACGTACGCTGAAAGATTGAAGTAAAAGTAATAAAGGTTATTTTATTATGCTATATATTACATAGGCTCCAGGACGAGTTATATACTGTGTTTCAGGAGCCAGGGCTTCTCCGCAATTAAACCTATATTCATCATCATTTCAGCCGTAAAACGTCCACTACTGAACTAAGGCCTCACTCATGGATCTCCATGAGGGGTAGTTGTCATACTCACCACGCTTGGCAGGCGGGTTGGTGAGCGCAGTACGGGATGTTGATATACGGAAAGACGCTGCTGCCCATCTTCCGGAGCTGTCCCTTAGCAGGCTCTTACTGCATCCACGGGTAGGAGAGGAGGGGTAACGTTCCACTGCCGGTTACCGGCAGTGTTCGATTGGCCGGTAAGTAAAGGCAGTGTACTCCGTGAACGGGTAGCTGATTTCTCCTGAAGATGCCTTGTCGAAACACGTGTCGAATTCTTTTTAAGTGTTTCTTCAAGCGCTCATTAGTAACGAATCCGCTAACTTATAGGTATATACATAGGTTAGCGGATTTGTTACTATTTATTTGTTATTCATTTTGATATTAAAATGAATTTCCGCAAAGTTAATTTATTTCTTGAAAGCAGTATTTTAGTACATTGTAAACATTCGCGATCAATAGACATAATTTTAAACAGTTCAACGGGAGTCTGGGAGTCAGTCCACCCGTGACCGCGAGGGCAGCAGGGCACTCGAAACGTCGGGAAATAATAAAACAAGGTGATACGCGATAAAGTCCTGTTCAACAGTTTAAAATTAGGCAGTATTTTGCAAGAGGGGTGTTACCTGAAGGGAAGGGGCTGTTGCATCCCGCTGAAGAGCCGAAGCTAACGATTCCCACCATGGTGGGCCGGCCGTCTTTGTCCACGATGGTGAGGGGACCGCCGCTGTCACCCTGCGACACAAGTCAACGCGTTATAATTCATTTTGTTTATTCAGACAACAAGATCCATTTTAAAAGTAACACGTCAATACACAAAGAACAAAAATAATATTAAAAACACAATTAAAATCTAATTAAATATACCTACAAACAATGGAAAATACAATTTAAAATAGCTATATTATTGATAACTAGATTCTGCCTGCCGCTTCGCATGCGTTGCACCCGGATAAAAAAAGAGCCTATGTGTTAATCCTGGTCCACATCTATATGTGTGCAATATTTCAGCTCAATCAGTTGGGTAGTTTTTGCTTGAAGAGGTAACAAACATCCATACATCTATACAAACTTTCGGTTTATAATATAAGTAAGATAATTAATTACACCATTAAATACAACCTTTTGCCCCCCTAATGGTCCACGACTTAAAGATCCACGAGGGAGGCCTTTGGGGCTAGATAGTGCTGTGTTAAATGTAAAAAATGCGATATTTACCTGGCAGGAAGACTGCGCGGTGTCGTTGTAGTAGACAGGAAGCAATAAAGATGATGTTTACCTGGCAGGAAGACTGCGCGGTGTCGTTGTAGTAGGCAGGAAGCAATAAAGGTGATGTTTACCTGGCAGGAAGACTGCGCGGTGTCGTTGTAGTAGGCAGGAAGCAATAAAGGTGATGTTTACCTGGCAGGAAGACTGCGCGGTGTCGTTGTAGTAGGCAGGAAGCAATAAAGGTGATGTTTACCTGGCAGGAAGACTGCGCGGTGTCGTTGTAGTAGACAGGAAGCAATAAAGGTGATGTTTACCTGGCAGGAAGACTGCGCGGTGTCGTTGTAGTAGGCAGGAAGCAATAAAGGTGATGTTTACCTGGCAGGAAGACTGCGCGGTGTCGTTGTAGTAGACAGGAAGCAATAAAGGTGATGTTTACCTGGCAGGAAGACTGCGCGGTGTCGTTGTAGTAGACAGGAAGCAATAAAGGTGATGTTTACCTGGCAGGAAGACTGCGCGGTGTCGTTGTAGTAGGCAGGAAGCAATAAAGGTGATGTTTACCTGGCAGGAAGACTGCGCGGTGTCGTTGTAGTAGGCAGGAATTCAATTCAATTCAATTTATTTATTTACACAATCATTATAACATTACAGATAATAATAATCCACTGCGTTATATGAAGTACTTAAATACCTATGCATCTTAACTTAATGCAGTTTATGCAAAAAATAAACAACAATAACATGTGTTAAAAAACTAAAGTTACTTACTTAACAATAAGTAATATAACTAACTTAAATATATATATTTATATAATTTAAACTTTGACAACAGGAAACAAAAAAAAACAGCACATAAAAATCAAAATATTTGTGTAAACACCTAAGAGACTTATAATTATTATAGTGCGACGTACATTAATATTTACAGAGAAATTAACAAAAAATTACTTTAACAACATGACGAGTAAGTTAAAATTCAAATAAGGTTACACAATATATAAAAATAATCTTAAACATGGCAGGACATACAAAATAAAATAAAGGCACTAGACATTCTCACAGTAACTAAGAAGGAAGCAATAAAAGTGATGTTTACCTGGCAGGAAGACTGCGCGGTGTCGTTGTAGTAGGCAGCGCAGATGGTTTGGTCCTGGACGACGCTGCTGCCGGAGTACCAGTTACGGCATTCCGCGTTGGTGATGCCGGTCAGGTGGGTCCACAGGAGGACCTCGGAGGCGGTTCCGCCTAGAAGGGTGTTAGTTATAGTATGTCCTTCGCCTCTACGATTTATCTACAGTTTAAAACCTTTGACCAACTACGGAACCATGACGGGCTAGTCTAAATTATTATAAGGTCATATCGGTAGAGATATTTTTGATAAGGTCTTCACATAAGGTTGCTGATATGTTCTGCCTTATTGTGGTTTAACACTAACAGTTTACAAATTATGGTTAACAATATGACTAGTTAATTTATAAACGAACTACTTTTTCAATATTACAGACTATAATATTATAAAAACATGACGAAGTCAGAGCAGAGTTGGTACATGTTTGGAACTCATTTTTAAAATTGTTATCTTAATGAGTCACACTGAGATTCCTTTTAGTGTAACATTTTGGGAACCTCCAGTCACTTTCGGTGTAGAATGTTTTGCCAACAAACTGCCAATACTTAACCTAAAAATAGCTTTCTTTGTGTTGGTTTTTGAAGTGATAACTTCTTATGGGAGGGTAAACCGCTTTGTTACGTAACGCGTTACGGCACCAGCCTGTCTGGCTTCCCTTCCTCTCACGCATACGGCAGCGGCAGGCAGGCTCCTCCTCTCTCACTCTAACCCGCAGCGCTAGCCGTATTTCGGCCAAATTAGATTAGTTTAAGTTATCACTTCTGCCGAGCGTCCCGAGACGCACACGCTTTTTTATATATATTTCTCAATTATTGGTGGTTTGTGACCACTCCCTTCAATATAAATTACTATTAACTTGGTCAGAAAACCAACCCTTAGAAAGCAATCCAATGTTAAGTTTGGCAGTTTGAACTAACATTCTACATCCAAAGTGGCTGGAGGAATGTCCATTTCGACTGGACTAATATGCGTACTAGGGAAGTAGGGTAATGTAATGTTGAGCACACGTGGTGCCTCACCGTTCCACAGGTCGTCAGTGCGTCCAAACCCGCTGACGGTGAAGCGGATTCCCTCGTAGTTCACATTCTTGTTCTCGCTGTTCTGAAGACGGCACGGCTGGATGTTGGCTGCACAAATTATACCATTGTTTATACATAATAAATAATAAATAGGTAAAAATTAAGATCTTCCGAAGAAAGCTCGGACCTATTCAGCGGGAAGGTGGTATCCAAAAATTCAATGATAACTTCAGCAAGGTCGTGAGTTCGATACCGGCCGTACACCAATGGATTTTTCTTTCTTGAAAAATGTATGTGCTCACCTTAACACGTGCTTTAACTGTGAAGGACACATCGTGAGGAAACCCGCGGCTTAGTTAGCTTCAGACGTATTGATGAGACGTATTGAATAGTTGACTAAGTTGAGAGGATGGTATAGGTGCTGGGCAAGCCTAATCCATCTAACAATATCCCAGGCACTGCAGCGTCCCGTACAGCATGATTACCAGTTGCTGACGCTGTATAAATCATCTGTAATAGATGCAAAGGCCCTACTTACTTTTATGTTACTCAGGGATAACGTAGCATTCTAATGGTGAAAGAATTTTGAAAATCGATCCAGTAGTTTATGAAATTATTCGTTACGAACATACAAAATACAAATCTTCTCTCTATAATATAAGTAAAAATTCACTTGATAATTATTAGGCTTCACATATTTTTTTTATCTTTATACTCACGGCCATAAGGCACCACAGTATCCAGGCCGAGGAGCGCGATGTCGTCGGTCTGCACGCCAGCAGAGACCTCGTGGTAGCTAGGGTAGATGTACTTGCGGGAGGTCTCGGCGATGGCGGCCGGCTGCGTCAGGTTGGTCAGTCCGTAGCGGATCACGAAGGAGATGCGGCTGAAGAGATGTAAAACTTTAGTGTTTTGTAAACTACTAAATGAGACGAGCCAAAGGCCCACCTGATGTTAAGCGGTAACCTCTACCTATAACAACTGCATAACCGCGGTTATTACGTTCACAAAGCTCGTAACCAACGCTGCATTGCATTGCGCCCGTCACTCTGAGACAGAGTTGTAAGGTCTCACGTGCCCGAGATTTCCCC
The DNA here is from genome assembly GCA_963082625.1 of Pasiphila rectangulata. Taxonomy (NCBI): domain Eukaryota; kingdom Metazoa; phylum Arthropoda; class Insecta; order Lepidoptera; family Geometridae; genus Pasiphila; species Pasiphila rectangulata. The sequence goes on along the minus strand of OY720256.1, from coordinate 15,583,309 downwards.
GGTCCCCTTAGCCTTCAAACCGGAACACAGCGATGGAGACATTACCTACTGCTTGGCGGCGGAAATAGGCATGGTTCACAAAAAGTTCTACTACTACAAAATCATCATTACCATCGTTTTAGCCGTAGGAGGTTCACTGCTGGATAGGCCTCATGGATCTCCAAGTATTTATCATGAGGGGTGAGGTTGCGGGGTGGCGAACGCAGCACGGGATATTGATACACGGAAAGACGCTGCTGCCCATCTTCCGGAGGTATCACATGGCAGATTTTTACGGTATCCACGAGCAAGCGAGGATGGCAACAATCTACTGCAGGCTATCGCACGCCACGGCAACAGCTATGTAAGGAGATTTACTGATCTTTATAGAGCAAGTTTTTGCCCGTAACCATTTCTAATGGGTTTATGAAACGAGGCCGCATATGTTTAGTGGCAAATTTTTTTATTGAGACTTAATATTTTCAATCAATCTATTCAAAGGGCTCTCAGCGTGAAACATAAAAACGTACCTATAACACTGTTACTCGTTGGGAATTACAAAAGATGACTTCCCAACGAGTAATAATACTGTTACATGTTGGGAATACATTTCTTAAAGATCAAAGATCTACCTACCCAACGAGTCATTCCCAAGCGAAACAGTTTAAGAATTATTCTTCTTCATCTTTACTTAGGTACGCCAAACATTTATGTAACGATACACTGAGGGACAGGGGTCTCACAAATGCGACAAACTGTGACATGGAAGGGGTATCATTCCAAGTCCATTTTCTCTGGATACTTACTTGGCGACACAGTGGGCCGCGGTGATGACCCACTGGTGGTGTATGATGGAGCCTCCGCAGGAGGACACTCCTCCGACGCTGCTCACCATGCGCAGTGAGATCTGGTGCGGGATCTGGCCTTCCACGGCCGGCCAGCCTGCCACGATGCGGGAGCTCACTGGAATGTTATTTGTTGTAGTATCGCGAAGAATAATTATAGAATAAGTAATTATAATAAGAAAAACACGGGAAATTATCGCATAATACCTATTTTGATTATCCTACTTCTTACTAATATATATAAGTGAAAGTAAGAATGTATGTATATCCTTTACTACTACTTTTCGTTGCGTAAATTAAATCAGAAGGGGTTGAAATGGGGGATGAAAGTTTGTATGGAAAAAATATTAAACACATGTTTCAGCGTTAGTTGTTGCGTAGTTATAGGGTAGTAGTAGGTTAGTTGTTAGGATAAAATTAGACGCAGAAGTGCTTACATTTCTGCGTCTAATCTTATCCTTACCCTTTTAAATATTTGCACTGAATGGAGGCAGTTGGTCTAATATTATTAACACATATTTAACCGGGTATTTATCGCGTTATTTACCAGCCAGCCAAGCCAGCCAGCAAGATGGAAGGGGTCCCATCTCGTCACACTAAAATCTTGTAACACTGTTTACAAATAGGAGTTGAATAAAATTACTTCCCAACGTGGGCCACAGTTACACGGTGGGAATAAGTATTCAGTAGTCTATATTTTCTTTTAATCTCGTAAGTACCTCAGAATTCCACCGTTTATAAACCAATTTGGAAGATCCTTTTTGAGTTCGAATAGATACACTTTCAATTACGTCCCATTTTTATGTAAACTCAATTCTTATTTTTAGTTTTAAAATTACAGGATTTTATCGCGTACCTTTTTTATTATTTTCCCGACGTTTCGAACACCTTTCAGCGTTCTTGGTCGCGGGAGGACTCCCGACAATTCCGAAAACTCAATTCTTATGATTCAAATTCTAAAAACGCTCTATTCAGTGCGGTCCCATGGACCTTATTGAGGTTAAGTTTTTAGTTTCACTAAATAGCGTTTGCTTGTTCTCACCCAGTTCTAATGACAAATCGAGGGAACCAGTTAAATGTAAATAGTCAGACATAGCAGTTTAGGTATTTTCAGCAACAAGTCAAGGTTTCTACCATTTAAGTAGGCTTTTTTTTGTTGAAATATTAAGGAATTATCTGAAGTTAGCTATGTACTTACCAGTGCGGAGGTCTTCAACGATTGCTGGTTGGGCACGTCTTCCAATGACGTCCGCCTGAAATAATATCGCAAAAGTTATAGCTTTTATTAGATGGAATGTGTCTTTCACTTAGTCTTCTTGTGATAGAACTACATAGGTATCAACTTTTTGCAGTAAAGGTATCAAATTTATGCACTGAAATACTTATCTATTTTATAAAGTAGAGCACGTTACGTTTCTACTATAAGCAGTCGAGTACGTTCTTTATGCAGTCGATTATCTACTTTATGCAGTCGAGTATCAACTCGGAGTAGTTGATATTTTCAACATAGATTTTTGCATAAAATCATTCATCATCATATTTCAGCCGTTTTCATCATCAGGTTTCAGCCACTATTGAACACAGGCCTCCCTCATGGATCCCAATGAGGGGTTGTTGCCATACTCGCCACGCTTGGCAGGTGAGCGCAGTACGGGATTTTGATATACGGAAAAACGCTGCTGCCAATCTTCCGAAAGGTATCCCATAGTAGGCTCTTACTGCATCCACGGGCTTGAGAGGAGGAGTAATCTTCTGGCACCTCACGGCAATATGATGCATATAATTTAGCGTATTTACATCCAAACCATGGACGTACATGGATTTGAACCCGCGTAAGCCGGGCTGTTCACTTTGAGATGAACGGGGTTGTAATTGCGATTAATTCGTAACAACATGAACCACCACGGTAACAATGCGAAAAATGTCAGTCAATGCCAGCAATGTAAGGCTTAAGCCCGTACATCTCGCAGTGGACAGCCCACTGTAAGTATAATTTCATGTTTTTTTTAACTGCCAATTTTGTTACCTACACCGTCTTCTGTAATTTTCATTTGTTTTATAGTTTACTTATTAAATGAGAGCGACGCTAGACGCTAGTGGTGTACAAAAATTAAATTCGCTCGAAAAAAAATTAAAAAAAAAAAAATTACAAACAAGCTTTTATTTAAACGTACCCCCTAAAATAATAAAATAAACATTTTCCATTAAACTTAAAACGTCTTTACACAATATATGTAATAAGAAAGCTTGTCGCGAGATTAACCTGTGTACCTGTAACTTGATCTAATTGATCACCGCCATCTTGGGTGTTCCGCCATGTTAAATTCAGAGTGAAGCCATTTAATTTTTTGAGTTATTCTCAGCAAGCCCTTTCATTTGATACCCACATTATAGGAATACATTAAAAAAATAACAGTACATGACAGTACAGTACAGTCCACTCCAATCCAGTCCAGTCCTGGGTGTTCCGCCATGTTGGATTCAGAGTGACGTCATTTCATTTTTGAGTTATTCTCAGCAAGCCCTTTCATTTGATACCCATGTTATAGGAGTACATTAAAAGTAAGTAGTCCGCCATCTTGGGTGTTCCGCCATGATGGATTCAAAATGACGTCATTTAATTTTTTGAGTTATTCTCAGCAAGCCCTTTCATTTGATACCCATATTATAGGGGTACATTAAAATTTTGTAGACCGCCATCTTGGGTGTTCCGCCATGTTGGATTCAGTGACGTCACATAGCTGACCATGCATTGTCATCCAAAGTAAACATGTATACAAAATTTTAGCTCAATTGGTTGAAGATATCCGCTTCAAAATTGAGTTGCAAGATTCCGCGAACAAACATAGTTACATACATACATACAGGGCAAGCCAAATAAAAGCTTGTAATAGTTATCACGTTTCGTTTTACATTACTCTTTCAACGTTTCATCATCTATACAAATAAATAAAATGGAAGTGTACGTAATGTCAAAATAACAGGTTTTTACTAAATGCATATGATCATATCACCTATAATGTTCACAATATCTTTTTTAAACTTTCGCGATCACAATCCAGATTAAAATAAAGGTAATTAATTACGCGATAAATACCCGATAATCCAATATAGTAATAATATACAATATAATATTACGAAAAGACAATTTTAAAATTATTTGCCTGTCTGTTGCATCTGCTTATCTCCAAAACAGTTATTTTACATAAAGATAAAAAGATACGTTTATTCTGTCACAAAATATGACAATAAATCAAAATAAAATTATAAGCAGCTCTAAAAACTAGTGATAATTTGACGTGACTTTTACTAGCTTTTTATAAGGAGTAAGTTAGGCTATATTAACACCCTAGAAAAAAAATAGGGTTTCACGCAAAAAACGCCAGTAAAACCACGTACAGCAGTTATTTAGGATAAAATATAATAGAAAATTAAAAAAAAATATTTACCTGTACGAATCCCCAGAGCAGGATCGCACTCAACACATAATACACACGCGCCATCGTTCCAGACTTAAGGTAAATTGATCCTTTTATAATAATTATTATTTAAAATCAACTAAGTATCTGCTAATTAGTTTATCTTGTCAGACTGATTAAGCTTAATCAGGGCTTAAAATTAAACTATCGAGGCTTAAGTTGTTGAACGTAGGTAAGTGATTTGTTACTGGAAAAGAATGTTACGCAACACTTGTCTAGATGTTTTTAACATCCTACTAATATTAAGAAGCCGAAAGTTTGTTTGTATATATGTATGGATGTTTGTAACCTCTTCACACAAAAACTACCCTTCGGATTTTTGAACTGAAACTTCGCACACGTATGGATGTTGACCGGGATTAACACATACCTAGGTAGGCTACTTTTTATCCGGGTACAACGCATACGAAGCGATGCCGACGGGCAGAAGCTAGTGTTTCTACAATTTTAACTATAAAAATGTAATTTAGCTATTATCTCATTTGTCTATTGTTTAAGTAAATTTTGCGGCACCGTTAAATATTTATCTATACATATAGGGTGTAAAAGCACGACTACCGAAAACTTCGGGGGGTCAATGTACTCAGCAATATGAACAACTTTTACTAAGGAACTTTCGCTGTAAAAAAATGTGAAGAAACATCTGTTCCATACAAGTACAATACCTACTTTACTAAAATATATTGCACAGCTGTTTCTTTACATATTTTACAGCAAAAGTTCCTTAGTAAAAGTTGTTCATATTGACGAGTACATTGACCTCCCGAAGTTTTCGGTAGTTATCCTTTTACACCTTGTATAATAAAATCGTAAACCTTTCGCGTCTGTACATTAAATATTTTTGCAAATAAATAAAAGGGATACAATATGAAGAAAAGGTAAGAACATAAAAAACTATTTTTGAAATTTTTGTCTGTTTGTCGGTTTGTTTATTTGTTCGTGAGCGTATCACGCAAAAACCACTTATTTGATTTAATATATAATAACTGAATAATGTAAATAACATTTAGTCTTTATTTCATCAAAATCGATTTGCATAATCAAAAGTTATTTAGCTTTTAAGTTTAGTTGGAGATCTCATATTATCAACCGCCGCGAAGCCTGTGCCTCGCGTCACTTCACGGGTTCAGGCGGGCGGTGTGTAGGTGTGGAAAACAACAAGATCCTTTCAACTGAGGAAGACAAGTAGGTAGTGAGCCTGGTATTTCTATACGACTTCAAAAAAGAAGGTTTGATCAACTTGACAGTCGACTGCATGACGTCCACTGCTGGACAAAGGCCTCCCTCATGGCCGAGTACCTACTGATCATGAGAGGTTATTGCCATACTCACCACGCTTGGCAGGCGGGTTGGCGAGCGCAGTACGGGATGTTGATACACAGAAAGACGCTGCTGCCCATCTTCCGGTGGTCTCTTACTGCATCCACGGGCATGAGAGGAGGGGTAACATTCCACTGCCGGCACCCCACGGCATTAATATTTTTTAAACTTTGCTACCTTATAACTCCGTCTTTTACGAGTATGAACCGATTTGGTAAATTATTTTTGAGTTCGAATATACACTTTGAATTAGGACCAATTTTTTTCAGAACTCAGTTCTGATCATTGGATCCACGAGAAAAAGAGGGAACTCCTCAATCCATGCAAAAATCCCAAGATCGCTATATGTAAACATATATTTTGGTATATTATGCTCAAGGTCAAGGGCATTCAGAATTTATGATTTGTTGAAGTGGAACTGAAGAAGACCACACAGGGCACTACAGCGTGCCAAACAGCATGAATACAGCATGAGTACCAACCTAACTTAAATAATCATATTAAGATATTTGTTTCCGAAATAGGCCTGATATTTATTTTTAACCGACTTCAAAAAGAAAGAGGAGGTTCTCAAGTCATCTCTATTTTTTATATTTGTTCTGTCCGTCGCTTATGAACCGATCTGGTAAATTATCGAATTACACTTGGAATTAGGTCCCATTTCAAAACTCAGTACTGATGATGGGATCAATGAGGAATAGAATAACTCCTTATAATAAATAAGTTTTTGTTGATTGTGAACTTGGAAAATAGGATAATTTTATCAAACTTTCACTAAGTCTTTTTAAAAAACATTGTAAACAGTAATATTATCGAAGCTTGCCTGTAAAGGTATATTTTTCTGTATGTAAATAAGTAGATTAAAACCACATGCCTCATGTAGATAAGAAATCTTATTTTGTTTCAAGGCGATAAGATTATTAATCTGGGATATCCCGCTTATGTTAATTGTAGGATAACATTATCTAAGTGAATTGCAATTGATATTAGGTACATAATCTATTATTCTAGATGAATCAACACAACTATTGTCTGAAGTTTACCATTATAAAAATACATTTATCCGGGTATTTATAATTGAAAGACATTGTCTGTCTGTTGAGAGCCAAATTGAAATAGCATGTGTAGAGTTGGAGCAAGTTATTATCATAAGCGTATACAGCCCACCGTCAGCTTCATTTGAGACGTTTGAAAAAGTCATGGATGAAATATTATTAAAAACATCAAAGTCAAGTAAAAACATCATTACATGTGGAGGTTTCAATGTTAATCTCTTAGAAAATTACTCTTTAAATACTAGATTAACAGGCCTTTTTAATTAATATAATCTAAAACCATTGTTTATGGAGCCTACTAGAATAACTGAAACATCCGCTAAATGTATTGACAATATCTTTGTAAATTATCCATAAGGGCTTGATTAGTAATACAAAGTCAGACCATTTAGGTCAGCACATTCAAATTAAACAGCAACTAAAACAAAATGTAAAAAGAAAAATTACTTTTATACCTGTGACCATGCATCGATCTGAACAACTGAAATGTAAATTGAATACAAAATTTCCACCTCACTACTCAAATAACAACCCTAATGAGTCATATTGCAATTTTTTCAATGCATTTAGCAATATGTTCAATTCAATATTTACATCAAAGTCGATAATGGTCACAGATAATCTTAACTTTAATGAGTGGGCGACAGTGGGTATACATAGAAGTAGACAAAAATTATATGACCTTTATAGTGAAAAACATTATAATTTTAGTGAAGAATTTAAAGAAAAGGTTAAACATTACTCAATTTTTTTTAGAAAAGTCTGCCATATTGCTAAGTCTAATTATATAAGTTCAAAAATTAAAAATAGTGATAATAAAATTAAAGCTACTTGGAAAATAATAAACAAAGAAACTGGAAATGTGAGTAACTTTAACAACCAATTTAAAATAAATTATAATAATACAACCTACAAAAGTGATGAAGATGTAGCCCAAGCATTTGAAACTTTTTTTACTGACATTCCAGTTTCTACCAAGTCTTTAAACTCTTCTCACCTGATCGCCGAGTCCTTACTTAGCAAAAATGTACCTAAATGTGATAGTAATTTTAATTTCCAATATGTGGACAGCAGCGATATAGTTAAAGCCTTTAAAATGTTAAATGTTAAGAAAACTGCAGATCTCTGGGGTATTTCTGTAAACATTGTAAAACCATTGGTAGACACAATCGCACCAGAGCTGGCTTTTATATTTAATGAATGCATTGACTGTGGCGTATTTCCTGATCTAATGAAACACAGTAAAATAATACCTTTATTCAAATCAGGTTCTAAGTCGGACCCCACTAGCTTTAGGCCGATATCAGTACTGCCGACATTTAGTAAAATTTTTGAAAAGCTTATTTTAAATCAGCTATCTAAGCACTTTGCCGACAACAAATTGCTTCACTGCAAGCAATTTGGCTTTACTCGCGGCCGTTCCACTACTGATGCTGGTATAGAGTTAGTCTCGCATATCTATGATGCTTGGGAGAGGTCGCAAGACGCTTTAGGTGTTTTTTGCGACCTTTCAAAAGCATTTGACTGTGTACACCATGAAACATTGATCGGAAAATTGCGCCACTATGGTGTTAGAGATATCTCTTTGGATCTACTTATTTCTTATCTCAGTAACAGGATACAAAGAGTTGATGTTAATGGAAAACGTTCTTCGGGATCTGTAGTTACAATGGGTGTACCGCAGGGATCAATTCTTGGGCCTTTTCTATTTTTAATTTACATTAATGATCTACCTAATCTTGTCAAAAACAATCATGAGATTGTATTGTTTGCTGATGACACTTCACTTTTGTTCAAAATGAAACGACGTACCACCGATTATGACGAGGTGAATAATGTAATCTCAGAAGTTGTTAATTGGTTTAATGTCAGTAACCTATTACTTAATGAAAATAAAACAAAATGCATTAGATTTACTCTCCCTAATGTAAAACAGGCTGATGCCAAGATTAAATTAAAAGGTGAAAGTTTAAACCTTATAGAAAAAACTGTATTTTTAGGCATAACTTTAGACAATAAGCTTCAATGGGGCCCACACATAGAACAACTATCGGGTAGGCTTAGTTCTGCAGCATATGCAGTCAATAAAATCCGCCTTCTTACAGACGTTGATACCGCTAGACTTGTTTACTTCAGCTATTTCCACAGCATTATGTCTTATGGCTTACTACTGTGGGGATGTGCTGCAGATATAGACACCGTATTTGTGCTGCAGAAGAGGGCTATTCGTTCTATCTACAATATGGGTCCCAGAGAATCACTTCGCACTAAATTTAAAGAAATAAATATAATGACAGTAGCTTGTCAATATATTTATGAGAACCTGTTGTACACCCATAAAAATATTGCTTCGTTTAAGAAAAACAGCGACAATAACAATGTAAATACAAGAAATAAGAATAAACTCGCTGTGCCCACTACTAGGCTCCATAAGGTGAAAATATCTTTTAAAGGGCAATGTATACGCTTCTACAACAAACTCCCAAGTGAGTTGCAGAAGTTATCATTGAATAAATTCAAAAACATTATTAAACGCAATCTGTGCAATAAAGCTTATTATAAAATATCAGATTACCTAGAGGACAAAACCACTTGGGACGGAATCTGCTCCAACTCCGTCAAACGTAATATAAGACAAAATAAAATTGTTAAATGATGACTATAACGACCGAGTTAGGTTCTTCTGTTCACTTCTTTTCCTAACTCGCGTGTCATCTGAAGTGAACAGATTCAATTATGTGCTTTATTCTATTTATTTGTGTTGTTTTATTTTGTAATTTGTGACGCGTCAATAAGGTCCATGCGGCCGCACTGAATAAAGTATTTTTTGATTCTTGATTTATGTCTCATGAGACTCAGTCCCAGTCATCCCGGGACCGTGCTTGGTGCAATCCAAGCGAAACGTCGGGAAATAATAAAGGTACCTAATTTGCGCGATAAATACCCGGATAAATGTGCTTTAATAAAGTGTTGTGATCGCGAAAGTTTAAAAAAATACCAATTCAAATACTTATATGCTTTATTCTATTATTATTTCTATTATTTTGCGTTGTTTTATTTTCTAATTTATGTTATGTATGACGCATCAATAAGGTCCATGCGGCCGCACTGAAAATCATCATCATCATTCCAGCCGTAAAGTCCACTACTGAACAGGCCTCCCTCATGGATCTCCATGAGGGGTAGTTGCCATAGTCACCACGCTTGGCAGGCGGGTTGGCGAGCGCAGTACGGGATGTTGATACACTGATAGACGCTGCTGCCCATATTCCGGAGGTATCCCTTAGCAGGCTCTTGCTGCATCCACGGGCATCAGAGGAGGAACATTCTACTGCCGGCACCCCACGGCTACTGCACGGCACTGAATATAGTATTTTTTATTTGTTTTGATTTATTTAAGCAAGAACTTAACAATTGCAGACACTTTCAGTGTAGAATGTTTGTCAACAATCTGTCAATACTTAACCTAAAAATATCTTTATTTCTGTTTTGGTTTGTAAATGGATTTTTCAATTATTGGGGTTTGTGACCACTGCCTTCAATATAAATTACTGTTAACTCGGTCAATAAAGCAGCCCTTAGGAAACAATTTCAAGTGTGACGGTTTGTTTATAAACATGCTACGTCGAAAGTGGCTGGAGTATAGCTACTTATTTATCTAAATTTAATAAACAATGCTAGATATTTCACTCAGAACCATCTAGCTTCAAGGTAAGCAGAGCTTGTCTTATGGGTTCCAGTATAAAGTGTACCTACCTAAGCATTGGCGATATTGTCAGGGATACATTTTTTTTAGCTATTACAAAACATTTTTACTATTGTATTATGAATGCGCTTTTCTATGTTTTACTATTAGTTTTTAATCACAACTCTTAAGTTGTCTGTTGCCTTGTTTTCTCGCATGCTATGGTTTTAAGTACGGGAGCACAATGCTATAAATTGTTTTTGAATGTTTTCTTATTATTTTATGTGTAAACCTGTGTTGGGTATCCTATTATAATAAATAAATAAATAAACATTCCGAATTCTTGTTTCCTGTGTTAAAAGGTAAATATTTTTCCTTACTTATACCTTTAAAATTTTTACAAAAGAAAAAATAAGAAAATAAATCGGCCAAGTGCGAGTCGGACCCGCGCACGAAGGATGCCGTACCATTATTTGGCAAAACAACTTGATTTTGAGGTAACACCACCCACTTTTGGCTGTGGTTTTCAGTTATCTACTTACTTTTCATACGGCTATAATATTTAAACGCCATTAAAATCACGTTTGTTGTATGGGAGCCCCCTTAAATATTTATTTTTATAATAATTATCTGTGAAAATTTCAACTGTCTAGCTATCACGGTTCATGAGTTACAGCCTGGTGACATACAGACAGACAGACGGACAGCGGAGTCTTAGTAATAGGGTCCCGTTTTTACTCTTTGGGTACGAAACCCTAAAACTACGTGTCCAATGGTTTTTTTACATAACGGACTTAAAATAAAAAATAGTCAAGTCTATTGAGAAATAAAATACATTTAATTATCCAACATAGGTATTTATTACAACGTCAAATACAAATATAACATTATTCTTTGATTACTGACTAAATATCACAACTGGCTTATTTCACTAATGTTCTTTACATGTAACTACTACCCAATGCTACTACTTACCGAATTGAACTGAAATAAATCATTTTATTCAATAAATATGTTATACATTTGTACAAATTAGTGTTAAAACACTTAAAGTAGGTAGGAAATATATATAAATACAGGTTAGGAAAAAAATTAGGGTACCTTTTACCACCGGAGCTGAGAGAGGATGGATGGACTTGACCAATGAATGGCATAAAAACTCCGCTTCAAAAGTCTTTATGATATTCCATAGGTCAAGGTCCGGTGGACAAGCAGCTTTAATCTTGATAATTTCTCAGATTTATGCCGAATATCACTACAGTTTGTTTAGTATTTTTTTTAGTTTAACTTGTGACAAACCTCTTCATTTTATAACATTTACCTAATAAATAAGCCTTATTAAAATATATTTGAAAACTTGAATTTTCTTATTTGGTTATTAAATTTGTATTTAATTAATCAAAAAAAGAAAGATATCCAATAATGGTCAAGATAAAAAAAATATTAATGTTTTGAAATCGTAAAAACAAGATATAATAATTTTTATAACATTTAATGTAAAAAATTGTGATAAGTATCTATTTTTAGCCATTTAATATATCGACGACCAACATTCAATTCAACAAAACATTTTTTATAGTTTGAAATTGTAAAAATAAGTACTTTGTTTTTTTAAGTACTTCCCTGGTTTACATAAAAATAAACATATACGGGTAAGTACATAAATATTGTCTCATTTCTATCTATTGACCTTAAATTTAACTTTTTTATAAACTGTACATACATTAGTAAAATTAAAAAGTTACAGTAAAGTAACTAAATATAGCTTGTGTACGTAAAACCCGAATCTGGTGTAAGAGAACGCCCACTAGTGACTTTTGTTACCGTGATAGAAAAGTGTCCGTCACTGTCACATACAGCCTCCAGATAGTCACGTCGTGGCCAACAACCCCTACATAAATATGCACAGACCGAGTAAACGAGATCGCGCACTAGTGACTTTTGTGACCGTGATAGAAAAGCTTCCGTCACTGCCACACAGTCTCCAGATAGTCGCGTCGTAATGTGCGTGCATCTCCATACATACGCACATACCGGGATTACTGTCACGGTAACAAAAGCCACTAGTGCACGCTCTCTATTACCCGATCTGTGGATATCTATAGAGATGCACGCACATTACGATGTGACTATTTAGAGACTGTATGTGACAGTGACGGAAACTTTTCTATCACGGTAACAAAAGTCACATGTGCATGGTCTCTCGAAATTCAAAACATTGATATAAATTGGTTTTATATGGTACAAGTAACTTTTAAGATACTAATGTGTCAAAAAATAACCTGTGTTCCTTAAACCAGTAACTTGGCTACGGTTTTACTTTAGTTTTAGGTTTTTAAAAGCCACAACCTTTTGTTCTGAGTGTATTTAGCAACCAGTAACATTTTGTTCGTAGTATAAACAGGCTAAAGTTACATTATAAAGGTCCGTGTCACTAAAAACCTGTCACTAGGTTATGGTCTAACATAAGACCCGTAATTTTTAGTTTCAGTGATAGTATGGTCCGTTTTACTAAAACCTGATACAAGGTTATGGTCTTACTTCAAACCCCCAATTAAATTTCTTAGTACAAGCATGCTAAAGTGATTTAATGGTCCGTGTTAATAAAACCTGTCACTAGGTTATGGTTTAACATAAAACCCGTAACTTTCAGTTTTATTTTAAGTGTAATCACGTTAAAGTTATAATATGGTCCGTTTTACTAAAAACCTGATACTAGGTTATGGTCTAATATAAAAGTCGTAGCTAGCTTTTAAGTATAACCATGGTTAAGTGATAAATATGTTAATTAGTTTAAAATACAAGATTTAATAACTTTTTTTCCCGTCGTTTCGAACACGTTATAGCATTCATGGTCGCGGGAGGACAGAAGTTTCTGAGACCTACCTTAATTAATTTACTACCTTGATTAACTATGGATTTAGTTTTAAATTCTGTATTAAAAACTAATTAATATAATTACAAACAAACGAAAGTTTAACACGTTCTAGTGACAATAATGGTCTCTGTTACTAAAAACCAGTCACTAGGTTATGGTCCAACATAAAACTCGTAACTTTACGATTATTATTACGTTTCACTGCCTACTGTGGTGTCAGAAATGAGGAAGTACGTAGTACTCTTGTCACCGACATAGCCAAACGGCCATGTAGCTCGCAGAACAAAATGGCCGATGGGGCCGAAAAGTTCTCGATTCCATACAAAGAACTTATCGGCCATCTATCTGTCACGGCAAGTGCGGCGTAGGATATCCACCAACAAGATGAGCAGGCGACCTGGCGGTGGATACTCTTCGCGGCATATGTCCAGCAGTGGACAACCTACGGCTGAGATGTATGATGAACTACTGTGGTACTAACTATCATCAGGCAAAGATTTAAATCGTTCGATACGTCCTTATCGTAAAGAGACCGCACCGTTTTGTTTCCACACGAAATGAGTGAGCTCACTCATTTGGAATCAGTGTACCTCTAAACACAGTATTAGCCGGACGTGTTATATGTTATTTTTTCACGAAGGTTCGTTTAACACGATTGCACAATAAATGTTAACCATAACAGTTTAGTTTATTGGCAAAACCCGTTTGCGTGCGTCGGCATTATTTATTGCCAACACACGACAACAATGCCACAGTTTTTGGTGTCAACATCTAGCGATTTAAATCATTTCCCGTAAACATCACTTCACGTTCGCGATCACTATTCTTTACAATAAATAACAAAAACACGGGAATTTATCGCGTAATACCTTTGAATTATCCCGACGATTCGACTGTTTCAACAATCGCGGTCCCGGGTTGTCAAAGGTGTTACTACCTTTGAATTATCCCCGACGTTTCGATCGTTCAACAATCGCGGTCCCGGGTTGTCAAAGGTGTTTTATCCCCGACGTTTCGACTATTTCAAAAATCGCGGTCCCGGGTTGTCAAAGGTGTTACTTACTACCTTTGAATTATCCCCGACGTTTCGACTGTTTCAACAATCGCGGTCACGGGTTGTCAAAGGTGTTACTACCTTTGAATTATCCCCGACGTTTCGACTGTTTCAACAATCGCGGTCCCGGGTTGTCAAAGGTGTTACTACCTTTGAATTATCCCCGACGTTTCGACTGTTTCAACAATCGCGGTCCCGGGTTGTCAAAGGTGTTACTACCTTTTAATTATCCCCGACGTTTCGAGTGTTTCAACAATCGCGGTCCCGGGTTGTCAAAGGTGTTACGCGATAAATCCCCGTGTTTTTGTTATTTATTACAATGATTTAAATGGTCATCATCCGGATGGTAGAGTGACGGTGTGCTGTGCGGCTTGCTTCTTGCGGTCCGTCACGTTGTAGAAGACCACGGCGTCGTGCACCGTGGGGAAGCCGTCGACGCGCAGGCGGTCGGCGGGCGGCTGCAGACGGTTGTAGCGCTCTATCATCTCCAGCACTGGGCCTGGGAATTAAATATATTGTTAAAAGCATTTTAACAATATACCTGTACTATAATGTAGGAAATCGCGTTGTGTGTGTGTCATTTGTTTCCAAATGTTATTTTGTAAATGCAAACGCGATTTGCGATAATTTGTAAAGCGAGCACAGCAGAAACATTTCTTTTTATATTTATTTTATTATTTATGTAAATATGTTACGTAACTCATTGTTTAAAAAAAAATAGTTTTAAAAGTTTTATAAGCGCCTCAGTTTGATATTGTCATTAATTTTTATTTATGTGCCTACTAGGATCGAATTCACACTAAAATTTGTACTATTTATAATTAATTATGTGTTAAATAGAGACTTAAAAGCTGAAACTGAACTGTGTGTGTCATTATGTAGAGAAGATAGAGATTAGTAGATTATAATATATCAGATTACCTAGGGGACAAAACCACTTGGGACGGAATCTGCTCCAACTCCGTCAAACGTAACATAAGGCAAAATAAAATTGTTAATTGATTACTATAACGACCGAGTCAGGTTTTTCTGTTCGCCAACCTAACTCGCGTGTCATCTGAAGTGAACAGATTCAATTATGTGCTTTTCTCTGTTGTTTTATTTTGTAATTTGTGACGCGTCAATAAGGTCCATGCGGCCGCAATGAATAAAGTATTTTTTGATTCTTTTGATGAATGGGCACTCACCGTTGGCGCCGGTGAGCAGCACGGTGATGTGGCTGGCGGCGAGCTCGGCGTGCACGCCGCACAGGGTCTTGACGCCCGGCGCGTCCACGTACGAGAGCGCGCTGGCGTCCACCACCACGCAATGAATGGGCACTCACCGTTGGCGCCGGTGAGCAGCACGGTGATGTGGCTGGCGGCGAGCTCGGCGTGCACGCCGCACAGGGTCTTGACGCCCGGCGCGTCCACGTACGAGAGCGCGCTGGCGTCCACCACCACGCAATGCACCTGCACGGAGTGATAATAATAAATAAAAAGCCTTTTATTTCCTTGAAATACTAACTGTAGCGCGACAAACGCACTTAGCCCGTGTGTTTGAACGTGTCCTCATTATTAAAGTTTCGTATCGATGCATACATCACATAAGACATCACTAGTTGACAACACCATACAAAACAAAGCGGGGCAATTGTGACTTTGGATTAGTTGAAATAACCCGACTTACATATCATAGTGGGGTTATATACCGATTGGTGAACTCACACGCCACCGCCACCGCCTGCGAGACGGCCGCGGGAGGAGGACGCTTTCAGGCAGTTCGCCAGAGTTAAGGACTCTACCGGCAGGACGTACCGTCGTGTAAATATGGAATAATAGTAGATTGTATCATAAGGGAGCAAAATAATATTTTTACGGCGAGGGCGCTTTTTGGAATCCTAAACGTAGCGAGGGATTCAAAGTACGTCGCCCGAGCCAAAAATATATTTTGCGCCCGAGTGATACACTCTACTTTTCATCACCCTCTATGAGAAAATAAAAGGCGCTTCATATTTTATTGTAATATTATTATTTTATAGCGCGACTATGGGCCGTCGTACCAAATATTGTTTGACCAATGACTGGCTCTATGGTCAAACAATATTTGCGTTCGATTTCTTTGGCGCTGAACACTATTCTATGTTCGATTCGATTTCGAATTCGATGTTCCAAATTCATAAAAGTGCGCGGCAAAGATAATTGCGGCGCACTTATAAAGAGGATTAAAAACTCATTACTGCCCGCTAAAAGTTTCTTAGAGAAAACACCACCTTTGAGTGCACCTAAAGGCGAAGCAAGTCGTCCTTGTCGAATAGATGGGATGAAAATATTGTTTTAACCTGTGTATCCATTGTGTATTTTTACGGTGTTCCTTGGGGTTATACTTTACTTGTTTCATCGTGCATCGGACTGTTTCAATCAAAGCCCTAAACTCCTGAAATACGAAAACAGCTAGCCTACACAACGCTTACAAATTTAATTCATTAAACAGTTTAATTTAGGAACCCCTCTTCAGTTGAAGGCCTCCTCCAAAGATTACGATTTTTCTCTCTCCCTGAGCTATTGGTTGCCACTGTGGGCCCGCAATTTCACTAATGTCATGTTACCAACAAGCGTAAGGTCACAGATTACTAAATAGTTACTACGTAAGTAAAGTCTTCCTCTCTGCCGCTTTCTTGAAGGACCGAATGATAAAATACCTTTATATATTTATTTAACATTTTGCAGCTCTTTCATTTAATTTAATAGTAATTATACAATTTATATAAGGTTATTAATTTTTAGTATTTTAGTTAACTTATATATTTTGCTTTTTAAAATGTTTCTACTGCGTATTGGTTTTCTTCATCATCATCTCATACGTAGGACGTTTACTGCTGGACATAGGCTTCCCTGATGGATCTAGAAGTACTGGTCACGATTGACCATATATTCACCACGCTTGGCAGGCGTGTAGGCAAGCGCAGTACGGGGTGTTGGAAAGACGCTGCTGCCCGTCTTCCGGTGGTATCCCTTGGCATATTCTTACGCACCCATGGGCAAAAAGAGACGAGCAACATTCTACTGCCCCACTTACGGCACCCCACTTAAATTCATTGATCTTCTGTGATGATGATGACGTTTCCTAGCTGATTTCGGCCATGGCGACCGAGCATTCAGATAAGAAAACTCATAGGAGGGCTTTGGTTGTCTACCCCTTCATGTGCTCTAAGGTGACTTAACCGTGACGTAACCAATCTTATACGAGAAGGCACGACACGAGAGCACTTTGGGCACGTTAATACCTAGATGTTACGGGTTTATTTTTTTCTTTGTTTATTTGTTCTCTGTGATCTTCTGTATTCAACACTATTTGCGTTCGATTTCATTGGCGCTGAACACTAATTCTATGTTCGATTCGATTTCGAATTCGATGTCCCAAATTCAAAAAGTGCGCGGCAAACATAATTGCGGCGCACTTATAAAAAGGATCAAAAGCTCATAACATAATGACAATGTATTATCGAAACGGAAACATTAGCTAGAGGCTTGTAAGACAACTCACCCTATTGCTGAGCGTAGGGTCCCACTCGAAAGACTCGCTCTTGGTCAAGTTGTTGTCCTCGTCGGGCGACGGGTCCTGCGGCTTCAGGTACCCTATCTTGCGGTACAGGGTGGCGCGGAACAGGTTCTTGGTGGCGAAGTTCAGGCCGCCACAGTAGTGGAAGATCTTGATGCCGGGTAGCTCCACAGCCTGGGAAAGAAAAAAAATGCAGCTGCTTAATGCGTTTTTGCCGTGGGGTGCCGGCAGTAAAATGTTACCCCTCCTCTCCTACCCGTGGATGCAGTAAGAGCCTGCTAGGGGACAGCTCCGGAAGATGGGCAGCAGGGTCTTTCCGTGTATCAACATCCCGTACTGTGCTCACCAACCCGCCTGCCAAGCGTGGTGAGTATGGCAACTACCGCTCATGGAGATCCATGAGGCAGGCCTTAGTTCAGTAGTGGACGTTTTACGGCTGACATGATGAATGCGTTTTTATTGTACGAAAGCGTAGAGAGGAGTGTAAGGGAACAGGGAAAAAGTAAGGTTTATTTTTTGCTTCTTTCATCAGCCTTTATCGACCCACTGCTGGGCTTAGGCCTCCCTTTGCTTTTGCTGTTCGCCTCTGTCGTAAGCTATTTTTTAGCCAGATGCAACCCTTGCTTGGAACGAACGAATTCAATTATGTGCTTTAAGGTCCAACTAGTCGCAGAGGTAAAGTTGTAAGTGGACGCGGCCTAAATGTATGCTATCTCACCTGACATAGTGCGTTTACCCGCGCGCTAGAATGAAATGAACATGAGATTCATTCCTAAACCGACCGCGCAAAAATATGAGTATAGACTTTTAGCACAAGGGTTATTATGGAAAAACGAGTGTCATCTTTTCAAAATAACATTTATTTCAACTTTTAAATAATTAAACTATGCCGGAACGGTGTTTATTTTTAAGTTTTCTTTCTCCTTATATTATTTAGTTTCGTCCAAAGTTGGGCTAAAATCAGTGTTGAAATACGAAAGTTTAGAAGCTTGTATTTTTGAAAAAGAAAAACTTTTTTTACGGTTTGGGGTGTATACAAACATAGATTATGACGAGATAAATTGATATAATCCTTAGTGTTGGATGGTTAACGTCAAACAGTGGAGTAGTTACCCTTCCACGTTTGTATGGAAAGATGAGCGACTCGTTCATCCTTAAGATCAAACCTTTTTATCGATCACTAAGACATTGTCAAAATATTTCATGACTTGAAAGTAACTGTCAAAGCCTCAGTAGACATGTAAACAATCTCAGACCGGCTTGGATTGAATCTTTGAAAATTAAATTAATCGTGAAAAAACTAAGTATCAAATTAACTTGACACTGGCGGAATTGTGTAAAACAAAACACAAAAAGCCATAAAATAAAAAGACAAGACAATTTTACCCCAACCTCAGATTTATTAAAAAACAAACTCAAAATCCAACACCAAGCAGTGCGTACAGCGAATTACCTCCAAGTTAAATATTATTACTATATTATCTGCCAGAACAGTTCCTAGCCGGCATGAAATCTTCCGAAATCTTCAACAACCTTCGTCATAGTTCAGCCAGCTTACACGATAACTAAATGAATCTTACGTAAACCCTTATCAACAAATACTATCCAGTGATGAAATCCACATCAAAAGCCGTTGCGTGGTTAAGGAGTTAGAATTTTACTTGTAAACAATTTCTCCAGAAAAACTTCACCCATTGGTGAAAACCGCATCAAAATCTAATAAATGGTCTAGGATAACTTAGTGGCCAGACAGACGGATAGACGCGGGAAGCGACTTTGTTTTATACGATGATGTAGAGAAGAGATAATGTAAGTATTATCAAAACGGAAACATTGAATACTCGTAACAAAGCCGCAGAAAACAGCTTGGTCCGGACAAAAATGAAATCTAAGCAAATTTTCTTATGAAGAAATGGATTGAGTACATTTGCAGCCGCGAACATAAGGTTATTCAGTAACCCAAGATTTGCCATAACTTTGCCTAAAAACGAGTCAAAATGAGGCTGTTTCCTTACAAGAAATACCCGTACGCTTTAAACTACGAAATCAGTGTTATCGACTTAATCGCGTGGTGTGTTCTAGTGCTAGCTAACGTGCTGCTGATGTGCGCTGTGCAGTTCTTCATAATGCTGGTGGACGATGATAGAGAGCTGGACTGGGCGAGCCGCGGCGTGCTGGGGAACGAGGGGGGACCCGTATTTCGAGGACTTGTACTTAGATACTAGCAGGTATTTCACTTTGAAAAGACTCGTGAGTTACACTGTTCATTGTTATGTTAACCGGTTTTTCTACTCACGTTAATTATTAGTTAAAAATAGGTTTCCAGCGTGTTCAAACGAAAGTTAAAAAAAATCGTTTAACAATAAAATGGAATCAGTACTTTTGTATTTGATTAAAATATCGTCCCTTGACTACTAACTACCAACTTTATGCTTATAATAGAAAGGACACACTAGCAGTAGGCTTAAGCGAGGTGAAGCCATTTCAAACCTTGACAAATTGTCCTTCCAGCACAGAGCATAATGTGAATCGTTGTTGAACAGAGCTAAAATATTAACAATAAACATTGTAATGTATGTTTGTGTGAATTGGTACCTACTCACAGTTCTAGTAAGTATAAGAAAGCCTCAGATCGGTGACTAGCACAAGTAGGGCTTCTGCGAGACAGAACAGGGCTCCGAGGCTGGCCAGGAGGTACCCAGCAGGTGGCGGATGTGGGCTGAAATAGTGACGGTGGTACTCACAGCTCTATACCGCTTGATGTCGAGATACAGGTCGGTGTCGAGCACGCGGCCCAGCAGACACGTGTAGGGCTTCTGCGAGCGACAGAACAGGGCTCCGAGGCTGGCCAGGAGGCCGGCGCCTAGTCTGTAAGGGAAAATAGTTTTTGACAACGTGATTAAAACATTAAAAAAATAATGACGTGGGGTGCCGGCAGTTGCCTTGGGGTACCGGCAGTAGAATGTTACCCCTATCTTGCCCGTGGATGCAGTAAGTCTGCTAAGGGATACCTCCGGAAGATGGGCAGCAGCGTCTTTCCGTGTATCAACATCCCGTACTGCGCTCGACAACTCGCCTGCCAAGCGTGGTGAGTATGGCAACTACCCCTCATGGAGATCCATGAGGGAGGCCTTAGTTCAGTAGTGGACGTTTTACGGCTGAAATGATGATGATGATAAAGATTTTTAGAACGGGCACGACCTTCAGCAATGAAGAAAACGACAGAAGAAGCGATATTTTTAATACAAGCTTTCGTCGAGTCGATTCTACGTCTCAGCTCGAAAATCTATTTTTACTTCCGCACACTGAATTCTTCGCTCGAAGATATAGGTTTTTTGTTGTTACGACAAAAATTATGTCTATTTCAAGAAAATTAGGCCAGGTGCGTGTCGGGTCACGCGCTGTATGGCCACGTGGGGTTCCGTAGTTACCCGTAGACCTGTTGTTAGAAATTAGTGTATATTTTTTTACGTTTTCCAAAAACCTAAAAACAGGTTTTAATTGAGTTTTCGGTGTAAAGCATTCCGGTATGTTTGGTAAACCGTTTCACTATTAAGAGCGACCATTTCTTCAAAACTAAAAAAGCTTGCTAAACTGTGATAATTTTCCTAGAAATATCATGGTTATAGCCAAAATCCATGTTTTTTTTTTGTAAAGCTAGCAGTTTATATTTTAGAGCGGATGGACGCTTCACCCCTAGCAAGGACGAGTGGGAGACTCACCCAATATCGATGTTGATCAACAGCGTCGTCAAAAAGGTGACGAGCCACACCATTGCGTCCAGTTTACTCAGCTTCCAAAACCTGTGGGCAAAATTTTAGAATTTAGCATGTTATTAGGTAAGTACCTACTTTTTAAAACCATTAGCCGTGGGTGGGGGAGTTGTCAGTGGGATGCTGCCCTTCCAGTCTTGCCTGTTGATGCTGTAAGATTCTGCCAAGCCTGCAACCTGCGGGAGATGGGCAGCAACGTCTTTTATTTATTTATTTAGGACACACGTATGTACATACAACAACCATAGTATACATTTTAGAAAAAGGACTGTCAAATTACAGGCTCGGTAATACTATGGCCCACAACATCGTGCACATGGTACTAGTTACAAAAGTTACTAAATGCTAGATGATTAAATGATAACAAAATAAATACACAAAAAGTTTGTCCGTGTATTACAGTCATATTACAGTCATAGTATAGTCACAGTGCACCCCTTTATGTCCCATTTGCTAATACCAATTATAGACAAAACTCCTTCATCTTAAGAGCGTGCAATAATTTCATCAAGCTGTGTTCTAATAATCAATCAATCAATCATTCATTTATTTGCGAGAATACATGTAGGTACATAAAAAGATCTTAAAGCTAGGATAGTTACAGTATTCAGCCTGCAAGCAGGCGTGCAAATATTTAAGAGTCATATAATAATAATATTAGTCAAGTTTTATATTAAATTAAATTTAAATATTCATTTACATTATAAAAACAATTTTCAGACAACCAACTATTTAATTTTCTCCTAAATACAATTCCATTTAATAATTTTAATTCTTCTGGTAATTTATTATAAATAATGATGCACATGTTATAAACGGGCACTAGAAAGATCTTGCCTAACCTATTGTGAGAACATTTAATTTATTATTATTACCATATTATTATTTCTATGTTTTATTAATGAGAATTGTGTGCTTTATTTTTGTTCTACTTCATTGCTATTTTTATATATTTGATTTTAAAGTGTAGTTAGTATGTTGTTATTGCATGAATTATAAAAGTATATTATAGTTATGAATAAGTTCCTTTGTCGTGCAATATGCAACTCTAACCTGAATTTAATGTTTTTAGATATGATGGATGTAATGATTTAGGTTAAGTATCTGTTATGTTACATTTATTTTTTTGAACAATAAACAATAAACAATAAACATTTCTTTTATAAATATCCTTATGGCAAGGGGGTTTGTATATTAAATTGTTAAATTTAGCCCTTTTTTGCCTAGTTATAACATCCTTGCGTCTTTTAAAATAATTTGGGTGAGATTTTACAAATAAACAAATTTCTATAATATACATACATGGGAGGGGCAATAACGGTGACATTGATCTTTACTGCACGAGCGTCAGCTCGGCGCGGCGGCTGCTTAGCAGTAACTTCTTTACCACTCCATAATTAGCTACAGAATGATGATATATAATGGATGTTTCTGTTATGTGTGTACATATTTTTTGTTTCATAGTTTGTGTTCTGTAAAAATAACTTGCAGGGTTAAATGAATGTATCAGCGTTTTCGTTTTACAACTTGCTTTTAGCCATGAAGGCCATTTATTAGCTTCTCTGTTGCCTAGACATAAGTTCACTTTCATATGTTGTTATTATAAAAGCTGTAGGCCTTCCTTAAGAAAATAAATAAATTAACATCCCGTACTGCGCTCGCCTACCCGCCGAGTGGCCGAGTGTCTTCAGTGATGGTCGAGTGTCTAGAATGATGGCCGAGTGTCTTCAGTGATGGTCGAGTGTCTAGAATGGCGGTCGAGTGGATGACACAGTGTCATACACTCGAGCATCATTCTAGATAGATAGCCTAGAATGATGGATGGCAGGCTGATTACGCGTCTCGCGACAGGGCTCAGTGGCGCTCAGTGGGAGAGGCCTGCATCCAGCAGTGGAGTCACGCGGCTGACGGAGACGCCGACTTACTTGTCGAGCTCGGTGACCTGCATGAACATGCCCTTGAGCGACACCACGATGATGGAGGCGAGCTCAGTGGCGCTCAGTGGGAGAGGCCTGCATCCAGCAGTGGAGTCACGCCGACTTACTTGTCGAGCTCGGTGACCTGCATGAACATGCCCTTGAGCGACACCACGATGATGGAGGCGAGCTCAGTGGCGCTCAGTGGGAGAGGCCTGCATCCAGCAGTGGAGTCACGCGGCTGACGGAGACGCAGACTTACTTGTCGAGCTCGGTGACCTGCATGAACATGCCCTTGAGCGACACCACGATGATGGAGGCGAGCTCAGTGGCGCTCAGTGGGAGAGGCCTGCATCCAGCAGTGGAGTCACGCGGCTGACGGAGACGCAGACTTACTTGTCGAGCTCGGTGACCTGCATGAACATGCCCTTGAGCGACACCACGATGATGGAGGCGAGCTCAGTGGCGCTCAGTGGGAGAGGCCTGCATCCAGCAGTGGAGTCACGCGGCTGACGGAGACGCCGACTTACTTGTCGAGCTCGGTGACCTGCATGAACATGCCCTTGAGCGACACCACGATGATGGAGGCGAGCTCAGTGGCGCTCAGTGGGAGAGGCCTGCATCCAGCAGTGGAGTCACGCGGCTGACGGAGACGCAGACTTACTTGTCGAGCTCGGTGACCTGCATGAACATGCCCTTGAGCGACACCACGATGATGGAGGCGAGCTCAGTGGCGCTCAGTGGGAGAGGCCTGCATCCAGCAGTGGAGTCACGCGGCTGACGGAGACGCAGACTTACTTGTCGAGCTCGGTGACCTGCATGAACATGCCCTTGAGCGACACCACGATGATGGAGGCGAGCTCAGTGGCGCTCAGTGGGAGAGGCCTGCATCCAGCAGTGGAGTCACGCGGCTGACGGAGACGCAGACTTACTTGTCGAGCTCGGTGACCTGCATGAACATGCCCTTGAGCGACACCACGATGATGGAGGCGAGCTCAGTGGCGCTCAGTGGGAGAGGCCTGCATCCAGCAGTGGAGTCACGCGGCTGACGGAGACGCCGACTTACTTGTCGAGCTCGGTGACCTGCATGAACATGCCCTTGAGCGACACCACGATGATGGAGGCGAGCTCAGTGGCGCTCAGTGGGAGAGGCCTGCATCCAGCAGTGGAGTCACGCGGCTGACGGAGACGCAGACTTACTTGTCGAGCTCGGTGACCTGCATGAACATGCCCTTGAGCGACACCACGATGATGGAGGCGAGCTCAGTGGCGCTCAGTGGGAGAGGCCTGCATCCAGCAGTGGAGTCACGCGGCTGACGGAGACGCAGACTTACTTGTCGAGCTCGGTGACCTGCATGAACATGCCCTTGAGCGACACCACGATGATGGAGGCGAGCTCAGTGGCGCTCAGTGGGAGAGGCCTGCATCCAGCAGTGGAGTCACGCGGCTGACGGAGACGCAGACTTACTTGTCGAGCTCGGTGACCTGCATGAACATGCCCTTGAGCGACACCACGATGATGGAGGCGAGCTCAGTGGCGCTCAGTGGGAGAGGCCTGCATCCAGCAGTGGAGTCACGCGGCTGACGGAGACGCAGACTTACTTGTCGAGCTCGGTGACCTGCATGAACATGCCCTTGAGCGACACCACGATGATGGAGGCGAGCTCAGTGGCGCTCAGTGGGAGAGGCCTGCATCCAGCAGTGGATTCACGCGGCTGACGGAGACGCAGACTTACTTGTCGAGCTCGGTGACCTGCATGAACATGCCCTTGAGCGACACCACGATGATGGAGGCGAGCTCAGTGGCGCTCAGTGGGAGAGGCCTGCATCCAGCAGTGGAGTCACGCGGCTGACGGAGACGCAGACTTACTTGTCGAGCTCGGTGACCTGCATGAACATGCCCTTGAGCGACACCACGATGATGGAGGCGAGCTCAGTGGCGCTCAGTGGGAGAGGCCTGCATCCAGCAGTGGAGTCACGCGGCTGACGGAGACGCAGACTTACTTGTCGAGCTCGGTGACCTGCATGAACATGCCCTTGAGCGACACCACGATGATGGAGGCGAGCTCAGTGGCGCTCAGTGGGAGAGGCCTGCATCCAGCAATGGAGTCACGCGGCTGACGGAGACGCAGACTTACTTGTCGAGCTCGGTGACCTGCATGAACATGCCCTTGAGCGACACCACGATGATGGAGGCGAGCTCAGTGGCGCTCAGTGGGAGAGGCCTGCATCCAGCAGTGGAGTCACGCGGCTGACGGAGACGCCGACTTACTTGTCGAGCTCGGTGACCTGCATGAACATGCCCTTGAGCGACACCACGATGATGGAGGCGAGCTCAGTGGCGCTCAGTGGGAGAGGCCTGCATCCAGCAGTGGAGTCACGCGGCTGACGGAGACGCAGACTTACTTGTCGAGCTCGGTGACCTGCATGAACATGCCCTTGAGCGACACCACGATGATGGAGGCGAGCTCAGTGGCGCTCAGTGGGAGAGGCCTGCATCCAGCAGTGGAGTCACGCGGCTGACGGAGACGCAGACTTACTTGTCGAGCTCGGTGACCTGCATGAACATGCCCTTGAGCGACACCACGATGATGGAGGCGAGCTCAGTGGCGCTCAGTGGGAGAGGCCTGCATCCAGCAGTGGAGTCACGCGGCTGACGGAGACGCCGACTTACTTGTCGAGCTCGGTGACCTGCATGAACATGCCCTTGAGCGACACCACGATGATGGAGGCGAGCACGGCGCGCGGCAGCTGCTCGAAGAAGGGCCCGACCCACAGCAGCACGCACAGGATCAGCACGGCGCTCACCACCGAGGTCACGCCCGTCTTGCTGCCCGCCTGGACACACAACAATACTGTTAGCTCGCGAGCCGTCCGAAGGGAACAGAATCAATTATGTGCTTAACTCGTTTGCCGTCCGAAGTGAACATAATCTATTATCTTTATTCTAAGACTACCGTGGGGCTGCAGTAGAATGTTACCCCTCCTCCCATGCCCGTGGATGCAGTAAGAATCTGCTAAGGGAAACCTCCGGAAGATGGGCCGCAGCGTCTTTTACGTGTATCAATATCCTTTACTGCGCTCGCCAACCCGCTTGCCAAGCGTGGTGAGTATGGCTACAGCCCCTCATTAACTTTGGATCCATGAGGAAAGCCTATGTCCAGCAGTTGTTGGACTACTGTCCAGTGTACGTGGACAGTAGTCCAACAACTGAGATGATGATGATGATTCTAAAACAGTTAATAATTATACTGTCTAGAGGGTCCCAAAGAGTTTAGTTTAAGTTACAGAAATACAAATATTTGTATATGTACTTGTAATCTATTAATTCGTGTTGTTTTATTTGAGACGATTTCTGTGGCGCAGCGGGCGAAGGTCCACTTGCGACGTAACAGGTTGCGGATTCGATTCCCGCCTCGGAACACAAGTCTGTGCAATCTGCAGATATTTGTTGCGGGATTTTAGATTTAAGTAATTTATTTATTTTAAATCAAAAACACAAACATTATTCAGGCCCGGATTAGCCCCTAGGCCACAAGGCCCGGGCCTAGAAGCCCTCCAAGCCTAGGGGCCTTCATGGCGGAACATTCATACCCCTAAAGTATGCCTTGCCCAAAAAATTGGCGCCTATAGAAAAGATCCATATTCTACAATAGGAAAAAAAACAAAATCCTTACAAACTAACTAAGCTTTTATATTGGTTTAAACAAAATAGAGAAAAAATAATTAAAACTTGCGCTGTTTGCTTCCGTACGTTTAACGCAAAGATCGGCAGGGTGATTAACAATTTCGCGATAGGTTTGCAACTCTCGATGATCGCTGTCACTGGTCAATTGTGTAGTATATACAAGCAAAAACTTGACGTTTGACAGCGATGATCGCGAGATATACGCCTGTTGCAAACCTGTCGCGCGATACATAATAGTAACCTGCGGGTACCCACATAAGTTATTTAAGAGCTAAATAGCAATTTAGAGATTTGGGATCTCTAAATTCTTAAATAAAAAGAAGCGAAGTCACTGCAGCCGAAAACGGCTAGGTGGATTATATAATATCTATCGCACCCCGCAGTTTCACCCGCGTAGTTCCCGTTCTCGTGGGAATTTCGAAAAATCCCATCTTAGTGCACCTCTAGGATACTCAGGGTATATGTGTGCCAAATTTCAAGTCTCTTGGTCCAGTGGTTTAGGCTGTGCGTTGTCAGTCAGTAACGGAAGAGTTTTATATATATTGATAATATCTCACTAATATTACGAGTATAAAGCCGTAAGTTTGTTTGTATAGATGTATGGATGTTTGTTACCTCTTCACGCAAAAACCACTCTACGGATTGAGCTGAAATTTTGCACACGCGTAGATGTTGGCTAGGATTAACACATAGGCTATTTTTATCCGTCCAGGCACAACGCATGCGAAGCGGCGGGCACAAGCTAGTGGATTATATATGCTGAGCAATTTCCTTGTTCGTTTCCACGTCTGTATTTTTCTCCATAAGTTTTGTAATGTGAAATCCTATGTTAACTTACTTGGTACTGAATGTATGACCGGGACAGGCTGGCGCACAGCGGAGCGCAGCAGAAGAAAGAAGCGAACACGTTACTTGCACCCTGAAACAAATACTTCACCATAAGTAACCCGTTACAAAATAAGTAATATCTTTTTAAGACAACTACATTAGCTGTCGCCATATGTGCTTGTTGCTAATCCGAAATACTCTTTTTATTATATTTGTTCCTAAAGTAGTACAACCACGTAGCAACCACGCACGAGCCAAGCGAGCATATCGAGCGTGGCACGTCAGCGTCCGGCGAAGTGCCAGAACCAAATTCTACTCGGTTATAAAATTTAGACGACAGATCTATGATATGATAATGATCAATCATCATCTTCATTTCGGCCGTTAAACGTCCGCTACTGAACACAGGCCTCCGTCATGGATCTCCATGAGGGGTAGTTGCCATACTCACCACTTGGCAGGCGGGTTGGCGAGCGCAGTACGAGATGTTGATACACGGGAAGACGCTGCTGCCCATCTTCCAGAGGTATCCCTTAGCAGGCTCTTACTGCTTCCACGGACGTGAGAGGAGGGGCAACATTAGTAGAATGTTGCCCCTCCTGTCATGCCCGTGGCTGGTACCCCACAGCGATCATCAATAAGAGGGAAATAACATCCATAGACTCAAGTGGCATTTACAAACAGACGCCTCATTCGTAAATGCCACTTGAGCCGGTCCTGAATGGTGCCAAGCCAGTAGTTTCTCACGACCTCGCGAATATATTTTTGGCGGCGGTATAACATTCCAACTTACCAGCGCCAGCAGTTCCTGGTTAGCATCGATCTCGTACTTCTCCTTGGCCGCGAAGATGAGCGCCATCGACATGGAGATGGTGTAGGTGACCATGGTGATGGTGAAGGCGTCCACCGCCACCGCCGGCAGCAGCTCCACCGGTGGGACTGCTGGGACTGGGAGACTGGGACAAGGAGATAAACATTAATTTGGCGAAATTAATTGATTCATGCCGTGGGGTGCCGGCAGTAGAATGATACCCCTCCTCTCATGCCCATGGATGCAGTAAGAGCCTGCTAAGGGATACCTCCGGAAGATGGGCAGCAGCGTCTATCCGTGTATCAACATCCCATACTGCGCTCACCAACCCGCCTGCCAAGCGTGGTGAGTATGGCAACTACCCCTCATGGAGATCCATGAGGGAGGCCTGTGTTCATCAGTGGACGTTTTATGGCTGAAATGATGAATAAGGTCCATGCGGCCGCACTGAATAAAGTATTTTTTTATTCTTGATTCTTGGCAGGCACGCATAGACGACTTTTATGCAGTAATGCGGAAGCGCACCGCCTCCCTGGCGAGCCGCATGCGCGGGAGCACCAACGGCCTCGTGGCAGACGTTGCCAATAATGTCTACTCTGCCATCTTGAAACACTGGGCAGCTGTGCTGAAACCAGTGTCCTGACTCAATGAGTTTTATGTGTTTTTTACTATTTTTTATCTGTGGTTATTTCATTATTTCTAGTTTTGTGTGTAAATTGTTTGTTCTATGGATGATGTGGTCTGAAATAAATGGTTTTTATTTATTTATTATTCTTTTAACCGACATTATAAACTTACATGAATACATTAAGATTGCAGTGCCCATCAGGGTTCCATTCTGTACTATTTAACTATATTTAAGTTATGTTTACAACGGAAAGCAATAAACAAGTGAACTGAACTGGACGCACAGGCGGGCCATCGGCTTGTCTCGTCACTAACACCGATATTCTTAGACAATTCCTCAACTCCTCCTCCACTCAAACTCGACGGAGAGTGCCTCGAGCATTCCTCCAAAACATACTCGAGTTCGGTATGCTTAGTCGTTAATTTGGTTAAATCTCAACTCCACTCGAATAAGGTCGAGTCGAGTCATTACGTCATCAGTTCGAGGAAAATTGTATCAAACATGCATCAAGCCCCTCTTTATGGCTAGATGGCTAGAGCTTAATTGTAGGGTTCATCGTCGTAAATGTCATAAATGTAATTGAGAAGATCTCCAAAACCCATTTTAAAAAACAACAAACACTTTCGAGGAGCTTTCGAGGAGCATACAAGGTTGGTCGCGAGGTACCTTGAGATGACAGTTCATTTCTCCACTCCACCTCCACTCGTATGAGAAAAAATTATAAGGTTGGTTCGAGTGGAGGAAGTTTTTACGATCAAGCATACCCAAACGCATTTGGAGGTTGAGTGGAGGTTGAGTCGAGGTCGAGGTAACGACTAAGAATATGGGGGTAAGTCGTATAAAGTCCACTCACCCCGTAGGTATGCTGCCCACCAGGGTGACCCCGTACAGGTCCCGGAGCCCCGCGAACCGGGACACGAGGGTGCCGATCACGATGGCCAGCAGCTCAACGGGCACCGGCACTCGGGACTTCTTGCTTACAATCGGCTGGAATTATAGCTTAGTTCATTATAATGCAATATTTACGAGGTATATACCATAACTGATGAACAGACTGAACCCTCCGGAAGATGGGCAGCAGCGTCTTTCCGTGTATCAACATCCGGTACTGCGCTCGCCAACCCGCCTGCCAAGCGTGGTGAGTATGGCAACTACCCCTCATGGAGATCCATGAGCGAGGCCTGTGTTCAGCAGCGGACGTTTTACGGCTGAAACGAATGAAATGGATAGTTTAAGTCTCGCTCCAGAGCGATAGTTCGCCATTCTAGGCAATAGGCGTCAAGTTCATCGCGCCACCTGCGCTTGGAGAAATGGAAGGGAGGTCTTTGTCCAGCTGTGGGATCCGATGGGCTATTTAGATCAGATTACCTTAAGTAGTTCGTTGTTGAGCGATATGATGAGGCAAGTGATTATGGAGATCACGAAGGCAGCCCAGTTGAGGTCGGGCAGGCCCTTGGAAACGTTGATTACTGTCTGAAACAACACAGTTTACATTAATATACTGGACTAGCTTTTGCCCGCGACTTCGTCCGCGTGGAAATCCCCTTTTTCACGCAGAGCCGCTTTGATTCGAAAATATAAATCCCATTTATTCCCTATCCCGTGGGAATTTCGAAAAATCCCTTCTTAGTGCACCTCTAGGATACTCAAGGTAGATATGTGTGCCGAGATATGTGTGCCGAATTTCAAGTCTTTAGGTCCAGTGGTTTAGGCTGTGCGTTGATATATCAGTCAGTCGGTCAGTCAGTGAGTCAGTCAGGACTTTGAATTTTATATATATAGATTTAAGGTGCCGGCAGTAGAATGCAGCCTTACTCTCTTGCCCGTGGATGCAGTAAGAGCCCGCTAAGGGATACCTCTGGTAGTTGGGCAGGAGCGTCTTTCCTTGTATCAACACGTATTGCGCTCGCCAATGCGCCTGTCAAGCGTGGCGAGTATGGCAACAACCCCTGATGATCTTGGGAATCCACGAGGGAGGCCTAGCAGACTGAGATGATGAAAAGGCTCGCACGAGAGCTAGCTTGAAATGAAGTCAAAGGCAATAAGACAAGTGTTTATTCAAATAAATAGAGCAAAACGCTTCATAGAATAGTGAATTTAGTAACATAACATTATCTTTTCATTTATCTGTTAATTTTTATATTTTTACTAGACAATACTTGTAACTTTTACTGTGTGCTACTAACCAAATTGTGTATGGTATTATCTGAAATAAATATATTCATTCATTCATTTCGGCCGTAATACGTCCACTACTGAACACGCAGGCCTCCTTCATGGATCTCCATGAGTGGTAGATGCCATAATCACCACGCTTGGCGGGCGGGTTGGCGAGCGCAGTACGAATGTTGATACACGGGAAGACGCTGCTGCCCATCTTCCGGAAGTATCCCTAAGCAGGCTCTTACTGCATCCACGGGCATGAAAGGACGGGTAACATTCTACTGCCGGCACCCCACGGCAATATATTCATTAATTCATTCATAAGATAAAAGAAACCTAGACTTGTCGAATCTAGACTATAACGAACGAGGTAGGTTCTTCTGTTTGCTCCTTTTTCAGCTCGCGTGTCATCTGACGTGAACAGATTCAATTTATATTTATTTAGGTGAGCTACTCACGAATATAACTTTGTAGTTCCCTCCCGTCTTCGGCAGGCTGACTCCGAACAGGTCCTTCAGCTGGGAAGCCAGCACGTGGAAGGACGCCGCCGTCGTGAACCCGGACACCAGCGGCTCCGACAGCAGGGTGGACACCGCCCCCAGGCGAAGCATCCACATTAACACCTGGATTGACATTACGACTTTATTTTACGCATTCATCATTTCAGCCATAAAACGTCCACTGATGAACACAGACCTCCCTCATGGATCTCCATGAGGGGTAGTTGCCATTCTCACCACGCTTGGCAGGCGGGTTGGTGAGCGCAGTA
This sequence comes from Pasiphila rectangulata, assembly GCA_963082625.1. Classification (NCBI taxonomy): domain Eukaryota; kingdom Metazoa; phylum Arthropoda; class Insecta; order Lepidoptera; family Geometridae; genus Pasiphila; species Pasiphila rectangulata. The sequence continues at coordinate 15,550,898 of OY720256.1, read as the reverse complement.
TGGGATGTTGATACACGGATAGACGCTGCTGCCCATCTTCCGGAGGTATCCCTTAGCAGGCTCTTACTGCATCCATGGGCATGAGAGGAGGGGTATCATTCTACTGCCGGCACCCCACGGCAATTTTACGCATTATTTACAGGATATTTACCATGAAATTTATGTTATATGGTGAATGTACAATAAAGAGTTTATCTATCTATCTATGATTTGAGAGTTTTTGAGTTTCCCGATCAGTTTCGCAGTCAAAGACTTAGAAAGAGGGTAGAACGTTTCGTCCGCCAACTACCCACTCGCAAATGACTTCAGTTTACCCGTGATCATGACGTGTGAGACTGCGTCGAAATATCGGGAAACCCAAACACTCAAATCATAGTAAGTATCCCGTAAATGTTGCAATGTTCACAACGATGATAGTTTCAATTATGTTAGACTATCCCACTAATATTATAAAGCCGAAAGTTTGTTTGGATGGAGGTTTGTTACCTCTTCACGCAAAAACTAGGCTACGGATTGAGCTGAAACTTTGCACACGTTGATGTTAACCAGGATTAACACACAGGCTACTTTTTATTCGGGTACAACGCATGCGAAGCGGCGGGCAGCTGGCGCTGTCAAGGTTCTCCAAATATAAACCGCCTTAAACAATATTATATTGTATGATGGCACGGAACCCTCGGTGCGCGAGTACGACTCGCTCTTGTCCGGTTTTATTTATTGTGCGATCATATCGCACATCAATACGTGTGCAAGGTTTCAGCTCAATCCGTAGGCTTGTTTTTGCGTGAAGAGGTAACACACTCACTAAAAGGGAGAACACATCAGGTCCGGCCAACACTGTGTTTAAAGGTACGATGATCCTAAATAATGTCCACGTCCACTGCTGGACATAGCCCTCCCTCATACATCTCCGAGATCATGAGGGGATTGTGGCCATACTCGCCACGCTAGGCGGGATGCGCAGTATGGGATGTTGATTCACGGGAAGACGCTGCCTCCCACCTTCCGGAGCTATCCCTCAGCAGATTTTTACTGCATCCATGGAAGCAAGGCTACATTCTAATGCCGGCACCTCACGGCAATGAACTATAATGTCAAAACTTACTTGAAATATCCCGACAGCAAGGCAGACAACACTGAGCACTTGTAAAGGAGTGTAGTGTCCCGTCAAAGCTGGCACTGGAACAGACAGAGAAACATACGATAAATAACTAATACATAATTCTGGGCACTACACACAGCGCCATCTATTCCCAAACTAAGCAAAGCTTGTACTTGTACTGTGGCAACCAGAAGATTGAAATAATACTTACACAAATTAATTTTCTTAAATACATAGGTTCATCGTTCAGCCGTAAAACGTCCTCCACTGAACACAGGCCGCCCTCATGGATCTCCATGAGGGGTAGTTGTCATACTCGTCGTATGAGATGTTGATACACAGAAAGACGCTGCTGCCCATCTTCGGGAGGTATCCCTTAGCAGCCTCTTGCTGCATCCACGGGCATGAAAGGAGGGGTAACATTCTACTGCCGGCACCCCACGGCATACACCATACATAGTTTTAATACACTGAAAATCATCCAACCTGCAAATACGATTATCTGTGAAAAAAATCCCCGACGGGGATCGAACCCACGACCTCCTGTGTCTCAGCCGACTAATGGTCCAATAACTGAGTTACCGATCGCCATTTTAGTCTGATATTTTGTAATTGTACATACCTGTATCTGTAATTATACTATTTCGTAGTTGTACATACCTGTATCTGTAATTGTACTATTTTGTAGTTGTACATACCTGTGTCTGTAATTGTACTATTTAAGGGTGCCATGTCCACGGGGGAAGAGTGCTGTGTGACCACCTGGAGAAAAGATTTAATATTCGTTAAATCAAAGTAGTAGCGGATGGCACAAACTAAGAGAAGCCTTTTTTGTGCCATATTTAGGGTTCCGTACCTCAAAAGGAACAAAACGGAACCCTTATTTACTTGGATTACTTTGTTGTCCGTCTGTTTGTATGTACATACGTCTGTCGGTTTGTCAAGACCCTTTATCTCGAGAACGTGTAGAGGCATCGAGTTGTTTAAACCACATACTCAAATCTACAGCCTATTTTTGCTGTGAGATGAAAAATCAATATTCTAGGTTAACCTGAAAAAAAGATACGACCGTTTACGCCGCAATAAACACATGTTTCGACATCCTCAAGGGAATCAAAATTCATATTTCCCGTAGACCTAGAACTATAAAATTTGGCAAGGTATATCGTCTTATACTGTAGATACAGAGAAAAATCCAAAAACTTCAGATTAATTTGCAATGAATCCATAATGAAAAAAGTACGAAATAACCGAATAAACCGAAAATAATATAAATTAACACTACCTTCCCAGCCATAAGACAGGCTACCGCGAAGGTGCCCATAGACACGTGAGGCGAGGTCCCGAATATCACATAGATCAGGACGGGGAAGAACGCCATGTACAACCCCACTATAGGAGGCACTTCGGCTAAGAGGGCGTACGCCATACCTGGAACAACGATTTTTACTTTTGTACTATACACGGCGAGTCAAACCAATATAATTTACCCATGTGTTGAGGATACCTAAACAAATTATACTTTTCTTCCATCCATCTATTTCTCATTCTGGTAGGGTATACTAGACCTGCTCTGACTTCATCTTCCTTACTCCGACCCCAGCCAGCCCAACTCCTTGAAATACCGGGGAAAGACTCGGGGCCGCTGGCAGCATTCCATGAGCATCCCCGAAGGATATCCAGAAGATGTAGAAGGCCACGATTCTATTAGCTCCTGTCGTCCCGTTTCTAATCTCGATCCATTTTCTCACCTTTCTTCCTTAGGACTCTCTCACCTTGCGGTATGTACATGACAGCAGTGGTGGCGTCGGCCACGAAGTCTCCAACCAGGTACTCCCTCGGCTTGTACTTGAGTTGCTGAGGCTCTCGCTGATACTGCAGGATTTTCTTACTGACCTTGAGGATTATAACTGGATGATATCGTTTGCATCCCTGATCAGTCTCACCTACGAACTGTGTCATAAGAACTGTGTCTGTTCTTCTTATGACTAACTGCAGCTGAGGCAGCTTCCTTTCTTCTATGCATTTTTTAATCTTCCCTCCCCCTTCCTTTATTAATGACTCCTTCCTTACCAACATCTCAGCCGCGGCAATGCTGTCCACGTCCACTGTTGGACATAGGCCTCCCTCATAGATCTCTAAGATCATGAGGGAGTTTCTTCCGGATCATACCTAGATAATTTTGTTCTCTTCATCCTTGATCAGCGACCTACGAACTGCAGCTCGTTTTTTTTAACCTACCTCCTTTCTTATGACTCCTCACCTTGCGGTATGTGCATGACGGCAGTGGTGGCGCCGGCCACCAAGTCTCCCACCAGGTACTCCTTCGGCTTGTACTTCGGCAGCCATCTCGCCAGCGGCACCGAGTTGCTGAGGCACTCGCCGATACCGCAGGATCGCAGGATCTTCTTACAGAAGTAGCTGACTAGAACAGATTAGGAAATAGAGTTTTCTTATCTAAATTAACAACAAATATATTAGGTTATATATAAGGCATCCTAAGAAGAAATGTAAATGTTCAACAAATATATTGTAACAAATTGGCTTAACTGAGCCTGTACTGTCCCACCGCAGGGCAAAGGCCTCCCTTTCTTCCTTCCACTTTTCTTTGTTTTGAGCTACTGTGGTCCAGTCTTCCAAGTATGCGTCGAGTTCGTCTCTCCATCGACGTCTCGCTCTGCCGCGAGGTCGTTTCCTGTCTTGTGGGATCCATTCGGTAGTGGATTTAGCCCATGACTTATCCGGCCTGCGGCAGACGTGACCCGCCCAATCCCACTTCAATTGGCCCGATTTTTGGGCGACGTCTGCGATCTGTGTTTTGGAGCGCAGTTCACTATTTTTTATCCGGTCTGACAATTTGACTACTGCGCTCCATCGCTCGCTGGCAAACCCCAAGTCTGACCGCTTTGCTTAAACAAACCACTCAAAAATAACTTGTTTTTTTTATTTGTTTCTACTCTCTGCAAGGCACCTTCGGAAGAAATCGGCTACCCGTTCGTCACTGAATATACTAGAAACAACTAGAAACGTAGAGATAGTTGCCCTTGCAACGAACAAAACCACTGCTGCACCAACATAAAGTTATTTCTGTGTTAGCTACTCGTATTATAAAATATAATAACACATTGACAGTGCGCATTCAGCAGCTTTATTTTACTTTTCTGAACTAATTATACTTTTATTATTTTAATATAATTATTTGTTGACAATGGCCATGTACGGCCAGCTATAATAATAAAACTTAGAATTAGGATTTTATTTATTTTTACCATTTTTTTTATTTTATTTAGAATTTTACTATTATTAAGAAGTGACATTTATATTAGATTTTGTGACATAGCCAAGTGTACTATATGTTCCTATGGTGAAATAAATGAGTATGAGTATTTCCGCAAAGTCACGTTTGAGTCAATGAATTAGCTTTTTGGCATTGAAGATCGTTTGCTAAGAATTTGGCATATAACTCGTAATTGACTCGCACGCAAGAAAAATGAGATGAGCTAGATCTGTACATGAAAAACTAGACTTTGTTTCGGGTAAAAAAAATATTAAGGATGAAGCTAGATGAAAGGAGAAAAGAAAATTTTAAAGCTTCAAATAGACAGATGTAAAAGGCTTTGGTCCTGCAGTCTGCAGTGAGACAGCACCAAAATCGACGAAATAGTTTTCTGGATACCTAAGCAAGTGGCAGTGGTGGGATGGCTACATAATGCCATCAGCATTATCATCGTCCACAGCCCTACTTCACTTACTGATAAGTCTGTACAACAGGTCTGTACAACAGGTCTGTACCCAGCTTCCCTTAGTTTGTGCCATGTTATGATCCTGCGCCAGACGGATACTTCGTTTGCCCGCGACTTTAACTTTACATAATACCATGGATCCGAAAATCGCTTTAATTAAAAGAGACTGAATCAGCGGTGTGCTGAAGACAGAGCCAACGCGCCGTGGCATTTTTTAAAATTTACACACCTAACACCTTTAAAATTAAACTCAAACAGGTATTATTGGAAAAACAAATTGAAGGTATACCTCAACACTTCGTCACGACTACAACCTTTGCAAAACGTTACAATAACACGCTTTGAGATGACTCAAAAAACGCAGGTACACAAAACATGCTATCAATTTTACTTACTATCTATTCACCATCTGTATAACACATAACACTTAACTGGAAGAATTCATAGTCTTTAATAATTATTACTGACATCATCATCCTACTCTAATTATATTTTAACTATTATGTGTTATTTTTAATTAATTTTATTTGCTTAATTTACTGTGATTTAATGTTTTGTTTAATTGATAGTTGTTATTGAAGTCGAATTATGTATGTATGTTAATATGTTAAGTATGTGACTTTACCTATTTCCTTAATTTATTTTGACTTCGTTTATTAATTGACGTGTAAATCCTGTATTTTACGAAATAAATGATTATGATTAAGGTAGCTACACGAGCACATGTATTGCGTCTCGTTCTGCATGGACTGGGCCTGTTCTTTCTTCTTTCTACGAACTGCAGCTTCCTTCTATCCATTTTTTTCTTCCCTTCCCGTTTCTTTCTTAATGACTCCTTCATCTTCATCATCTTAGCCGTAGGAGTACTGTTCACGTCCACTGCTGGACATAAGCGTCCCTCATACATCTCTAAGATCATGGAGGTTTCTTCCGGACTATACCTCGATATGCAAACACGTGGATTGCATCTCGTTCTACTTGCATTCAACGGGTTATGGCTGAAGATCAGCGTTTGCTCCTTGAGCATATATCACGCTAAGCCTATATTAAGCACAGCGCCATCTGTGTCTTAACGGATGCACCGCATACCATCAGATTACAAATAGACATTACCAAGAGATTACAAATAGACATTGCCAAGGAATTACGTAGTTCGCACAGCCGCCGCTAGAGGCGCTGTGCCAATTAGTGCTAAACCTATTTAGATGATCTGAAGCTCGACTCGGCCTCTTTTCCTACAACAAACTGTCAATTAGACAGATATTGTGCTGTACTCGTTCCCAAGAAATTCGCCTTTCTGTTACAGCTGGCTGGTTTCTCTTCCTGCATTTTACAGCCATGACCTTTTGACGTGCTGCAGCAGCACACACAATAGCATTTTGTATATTATTTTGTCGTAATTTGTTCTCACATATTTGACTACCGTACTCCGCGGTTTCACCCGCGTAGTTCCCGTTCCCATGGGAATACGGGGATAAATATCCTATGTTACTCAGGGATAATAGAGAGAGACGCTGCTGCCCATCTTCCTGAGGTATCCCTTGGCAGATCCTTACTGCACCTACAGGCAAGGGAGGAGAGGCAACGTTCTACTGCCGGCACCCCACGGCTACTTGCCTAATTTATGTATTGACCTCTAAATTGATTTTACCAATAATAATACAGTGATTCTGTATTTATGTCCAGCAGTGGATGAACGTGTGCTGATAATGAATCAGGATTGAACTTGCTTCTAAACAAAAACTTACAGGGTCTCTCCGGCACCTGATAATCAGCATCTTTGTTCAGGGTGTCTTGTTGGTACACCCTCCGTACCACGTTGAACTGCTGGCCTGACGGACTTGTCGCCCTGGGGACAAAGAATGGTAAGGTCAGCAAGAGATTCAAGAAATTATTCGGTTCGCCGTAGGGTGAACAGGACGGAGACCAGGCTGAGTGATGATGCGAGGAGAAGAGGCAAGATGACAGGTTATGCAAATCTAAATTATATATTAAGCCGGTGAAATTACGGGCACATGACCTTACAGCTCTGTGGGGTGACGGGCGCCATGCAATTCATAGTTGGTCACGTAGTCACATGCTTCGAGACCGGGATCACCGCGGCATTGCAGTTGTGATAGGTAGAGGTTACCACTTTACATCAGGTGGGCCATCGGCTTGTCTCGTCATTAAATCGTATAAAAAAAGTTCGTCAGTTAGATAATACAAGAATAAAAGACACGTATTTTTTGCTTTTACAAATTAATGAAACCATACTTAGATAATGCGAGTTGAAGTTCAGGCGTGACGTCATAACTCTGTACCGAGGCACTCAGCGCGTACCAGCAGGGACATTAAGTAAAATTTTGACGTTAAAAAAGAAAAAATACGTGACCAATAGTTTTTGTAAATCATGACGGACTAGCAATTAAAATTTAGTCATCTAGAATATATGTATTAACCCGGCATTGCACATACCACTAAATGCCGTGTATTTTAAGACATCCATCTCCTCAGAGGTGCTCAGGAAGGATCCATCTAAGACGTATGACCACGAACAGGAAAGAGGTCGAATCCGGGAACCCACATCCCTATCAAGTGCTAGTGCGGCGTCGAACGAATCGTCCGGTGACGAATGGTTTGACGACTTTGTACGGCTTTTGCATTTATTATAGATGATTTATACAGCGTCAGCAACTGGTAATCATGCTGTACAGTACGCTGCAGTGCCTGGGATATTGTTAGATGGATTAGGCTTGCCCAGCGCCTATACCATCCTCTCAGCTTAGTCAACTATTAGAGGAAAGAACATGTTAAGACGTCTGAAGCTGACTAAGCCGCGGGTTTCCTCACGATGTTTCTTTCACCGTTAAAGCACGAGTTAAGTGTGCACATAATTTTTTTAAGTAAGAAATTTCCATTGGGGCTCTGCCGGTATCGAACCCACGACCCTCGGATTGAAAGTCGGCGGTAAAAAAGTAGAAAACGATTACGATAATCATCGTCAGAATGGCAATCTTTACGCAATGACCTAGTAAATTTGTTTGCTTTCGATTTATCGCGATTTGCATTTAAGAGTAGGCCCCTGGCGCTAAGGTAAGAGGCGGAACAACGATGAGTTTTTACGCCACGCCTGCCAAGCGTGGCGAGTATGGCAACAACCCCTCACGATCAGCACGTGGATATTCATGAGGGAGGCGTATGTCCAGCGGTGGGCGTCATGTAATGATAATGATGATGATGCCTCCGTCTAATAGCACTTTGCTGGCAGCCACTACTATTTTGGTTCCCCTCGGGCTCAAGGGACATGCATTATCCCATCGTAAAAAAATGGGCGAGCAGGACACGAGTAGAATAAAAGATACACTTGGAAATTGTAGCCCAATTGCAGTCGAGTATAAAACCAGAGGTCAATTTAGTTCCGCACAGATTTACGCAAAAAAGTGAAACCTGCCAAGTAACGCAGCAATGGTGAGGCTACATTGGTAAATATTTTATTTATTAAACTTTAACAAACTTGCACCAGCACCTATACAATACCCAAATATGCCCAATACCCGTAAATAAAAGTAAATATTCGGTTTATGTACTATTATTAGGTGTAAAACAAGCAAAAATTATAAAGTGGAACAAAAGAAAACTTAACCGCGTTTAAATGTAGGGCATAAAACTATGCCTTGACAGCAGTGTCTACTATTTTTTTTTGTCAGCCTAACATATTGTCCCGCTGCTGAACAAAGGCCCTATTGTGTGTCTACTATTACACTTATTAAATCTATACTCTTAATAAACTGGAAAGATACTACACATCATGCCTTTTCATTTGATACCACACTCGGGTATATTTGAAAACATTAGATTGTTCATCCCCTCTTTCACCCCCCATATCTTGAAAACTTCATAACCGATTTTAATAAAACATATTTAAGAACCACCGCCGGAAAACCTGCTTTTAAATAAACTAAAAGTAATACGGTGACATTTGCAGGTAAACCTCGAAATTATTACCATTATTACAGATCTTGTCAAACATGTCAAACAAGCGATTACGATTTATTTGATTTTAATGATACAGCTGTGTTTGCAATCATGCGTGCTAATAGCCGTGGGGTGCCAGCAGTAGAATGTTTGTTTCCCTTCATGCCGTGTACAGTCGCGCTCATAGTAAAGGATACCATTAGGTTAGGATACACTAAGGTAACACTGATCATCATCATCATTACAGCCGTGAAACGTCCACTACTGAACACCAGCCTCCCTCATAGCACTCTATGAGGGGTAGTTGCCATACTCACCACGCTTGGCAGACGAGTTGGCGAGCGGAGTACGGGATGTTGATACACTGAAAGACGCTGCTGCCCATCTTCCGGAGGTATTAGGTATTAGGTCTTCCGGAGGCTTAGATGTTTGACAGATGTTTGACAAAGGCCGAATGTCTATTATATGCGGGTGATGTCAATTTTTTACAGGAATCCGTTCAGAACCTGACTGCGAAGATGTAGGTACATTATACGTAGTTTAAGTATTATAACATCTTGTACTAAACTAAGTTTGTTGCCTGAATAAAGTTTTATTATTATTATTATATTTAACAGTATATTATAGACAGTACATTATATTTAAAAGATTCATCAGAAGTCACTTGCCATTCCAAATCACTGTCGCTGTCCTCCTGAAGGAGAGGTACATTCTCATCCCTCAGGGTTTTCATCAGGAGGAGTGTCTTCTTCAAACGCATTTGAAGTATATTTCACGAGTTCATAACTAAGTTAAACCAAACTGCGATCAAAGCTGGTCTGTATAGTTTTAGGTAATTTTACTAATTCAAAATGTTTGTTCGCACGAGCATTGGTAGTTTTCAATTCAATTCTTTATTGCAAAACATGTTACAGGTTGTTATTGTTAAACATGTTCTCTTTATACCTTGTTCTGAATAAATCTTTTTTATTTTTTTTACAATTTAAACAATAGTATATATTAAATGCGATGTGTTTAGTGAGTGCATTGGGTGTGGGTGCTTCATTCTCTCACTTGGTAAAAAAAGTTATCTGAAGCGAACGAATTCGATTATGTGCTTTATTCAATTTAAATGTGTCTTGTTCTTCTTTTGCAAATTGACTATTTTAAGTAGCTGTTTGCTCCATCGAATAAACACTTATTGACTGACTTTGGATATTGTCTTGTTTTGTCGGAACAGGTCTGTATAATTTTAGTATGTACCTGATTAGAAATGTGTGTTTGTTCGAGTATTGCTAGTTTCTAGACATTTGTCTGGATAAATCCTTTTTTTAGCTTACAATTAAAACACTAGTATCGATGTGTCACTGCATCGGAAATTGTCCTGTTTAATGTTGATCTGTAGGTTCATGATTGGTGCAAGAGCAAATAATTGGGCAATTTTGTCTGCAGAATGGTTTCCGTAAAGTTAAGTTTACAATTTTATCAACTTAAAGTCCGTAACGCAACATTTAGAACCACTTGTGTAAATAAGATCCGTCAACTAGATGTAGGTATTGTAAATAGCATTTTATCCAACGCTAGTTGTGAAGAGGTTTTGATTAAGTTATTAGATTTAGGTTTAGTTAAGCATTAAGTCTGTTATTTTTTGTGACTTTGTTTCATTTCTTTTTCTTATACGGACGATGTGGTCGCTAAGCGACAGTCTTTAATAAATTAAAAAAAAAACAACTTAAAGGAAAATATACAGTACTTCAAAATATCAATGTAATGTTCTAAGTTTTGTAGTTTAGCTTTAATATTATTATTTTAGTAGGTGTTTTTACTTTTCAACTAAGTATGACATATTTTCCACTGAAAAGTACTCATAATCATTCATAATCATGTAATTTTACTGTATTTCTAACAGAAACAGACACTGCGAACATACTGAACATATCCATTAAATCACTTTTAACACTTGATTTTATGTTAAAATCACTGGTACCTATTCCCCACTGGGAACTGTATTTTTATATTTCTAACGATAGACACAAAATATTGAGCATCCACTCTTTGAATCACTTTCAACACTTAATTTTACTATTTAAATCAGACTGCCACAGATCCGGCCGAAACCACTTCGAACTGTGAATCTAAAACTTCCACACTCTTCACCAGACGAAAACACGGAATTATAAATAAAAATCCAGTTCACAAACGTGTAGGTATCAAATTGGCAGCGATACTACACTAATCGCTCGTGCGTTTCGAACTAGCGATAAGAGAACTGTGAAGACCAACATTTTTCAACGAGTTTGTAAACAACACAGCCTTGATGGAATGTCGATGTTGTGTAAGGTGTAAAGGTAGTCGGCCTTTCGCATCTAATCAACTAGATGCGTTATACAGCGTCAGCGTCAGCAACTACAGGATGTATCGTAATATGTGCACTTACCTTCATGGGCTGAAAGGAGGGGTTTCAGCCCATAAAAACAAGTAGTTAGGGGAGCAATCGTAAAATTCGTATTGTTTCTTGATTTATTTATACTACATGTCCCGTCGAACTTCGTATCGCACCTATTACAACCACTACTTACCACTATCCTACCACTATCCTACAACTACCCTACAAATACCCTACAAATACCCTACAACTACCCTACAACTACTAATTTACGCAACGAAAAGTAGCCTATGTCCGTCTCCGTGGTCTAATCTACTCCCATACCTAGGTACTAAAGTTCATCCAAATTGGTTCAGCGGTTTTGACGTGAAAAGGGAACATACATACATACATTCTTACTTTCACTTTTACATATTAGTAGGATAATTTTTAATTTTTATTTACAGTTTTACTAGTGGGAGTGATGTGTAGAAGATCCTGAGGTGCTAATCCGGATTTTTAATTTGTGTTTTTTACATTTTTCTTTTAAAAAAACCAGTTTGGCTGTAGGTGGTATTTTTATTTGTGTACGGCAACTTTTTGCGGAAGTCAATGACCCTGTCAAGAATCAGCGGGCGTCTATCTAGGTTGTCATTACCGTATCATCAGCTGTTGTAGTTAAAACTTTTGTGGTCTTTTCTTGAATTTTAAATCACCGAATCCTAAAGTCGTAGAACTAAAGTCGTTCCTTGGGGTGGTCAGAATCACCCCCTTCCGGTACACATATTATGTTATACTATGCTTATTACCTACTATGCACACTTGAGTCAAAAATCAATTACAAAAGTCTTACAACTCTGTCTCAGGGTTGCGGGCGTAATGCAATGCAGCGTTGGTCACGTGCTCGTGGACGTGATCAGCGCGGTATTACAGTTGTCATAGGTAGATGGTCCGCTTTATATCAGACTAGCCGCAATCCACGGTTTCACCCACGTAGTTCCCGTTCCCGTGAGAATTACTCAAGTTAGTTACTCAAGGATAATGTAGCATTCTAATGGTGAAATATTTTTTTTAAATCGGTCCAGTAGTTTCGGAGCGTATTCAATGAATACAAACAAACAATCAAATCTTTCCTCTTTATTATTAGTGTAGATGTAGATGTAGACTAACTTATGCCGGCCGCTTCGCTTGCGTTGTACCCGGATAAAACGTCGGATACTGCCAGGATTAAAGCCTGCGTTAATCCGGGTCAACATCTATACGTGTGCAAAATTTCAGCTCAATCCGTAAGCTAGATTTTGCGTGAAAGAGTAACAAAGATCATACATTCTCACAAACTTTCGTATTTCATATTAGTAGGACGGGTCTTCAGCTTGTCTCGTCATTTAGAAGTCAAAAAAAACATTTTGTCCCACGGTGGGGAACTACTTACTGATTAATTGTCAAAATTTTGTAAAGTTTATTGATACGGAAACCTGATGGTTGACAGAGTCCTCCCGCATCTCATGAACGAAAAAAATATGTGCACATTTTACCACGTGGTTTGACGGTGATGGAAAAAATCACGAGGAAACCCGCGGCTTAGCTTCAGACGTATTGAGCTGTTCTTTTCTCTGACTATGGCTGACTTAGCTGAGAGGATGGTACAGGTGTTTTGCAAGCCTAATCCATCCAACAATGTCCCAGGCACTGCAGCTTCCCATACAGCATAAATACTAGTTGCTGACGCTGTATAAATCATCTACGTTAGACGCAAACGCTTGCATCTCATCTGTCGTGCATAGACATACTGTTTCACGGAACTGTGTAAATTTAACTGATTTACACGATTGTCTAGCTATTACAACAGAAAAAGAATTACAAAAACTGCTCTATACAAACATTTATTACATTTACCTACATTTATTTTTATTTTATTTATGCCTCTAAATTTTCTGTAGTTATAGGTCAATACACCTTTTTCAAAATTGTGGTTAGATTTTAAATAATTACCAACTGTTTATTTTAAATGAGAGTTACTTTTCTAGCGCATACAACTTTTCATTTCATGCCTAGCTCTTCGCGTCTGTTTGTATGCAGGCGGCGCTCCTCAGTCAGCATTTTGTCATTGTAATTTATACAACACTCAAGTAACTGTTTAGCAATGCGTCGCCTTTACAAATTACGTATCTAAGGACAAGTTACAGGTGCAAATCTCATGATCATCGCTATCAAACCAGGCGTCCGTCACTCGCTCAAGGTCACGCGTTAAATGCCTACCGCTTGGCGTACCACCGGTGACCGCCCTTAACAGACTTGGAAGTCTGTCTGGAGACTTGCAATGACCGGTCAACAACCCGTCATTATTGTATCGTGCTACCTTAGCCCTAATAGAAAGCTTCTTAAAAGCGACCTAGAATCCCTTCTCAGTCTTGGAAGCTCAGTCATTCTCAGCAAAAGCCCTATGTGGAATTGCTCGACACGTAATAGAAACGGTGCCCTCCTCTCAGGCTATCTAGATTCTCTAAATCTAGATCTTATTGCCCCCATGTGTCATACTCGATATTATATAGAATTGGTTATTCCAACCAACCTTTAGACCTCGCGCTGCTGCGGACGTATCCCTTCGGATGAGCTCCATCCGAAGGGATACGTATGCAAGAACTAGACTCGGACCACCCCCCGTAATCTTCGTCCGTCTTGTAATCTCGCGACAAGCTTTTTTAACACATAAATTGTGTAAAGACGTTTTATGTTGACTTTAATGGAAATTAATATAATTATGTTGATTAATGTTTATTTTATTTATTTTTAGTAGGTACGTTTAAATAAAAGCTTGATTGTTAAAAAGTGGTTTTACTTTTAATTTATTTTTTACTTTTTAGTTATCACTGGACAGTTGCTTTCTTGTCTGTTCATCTCATGCCCGCCATGTTAGATTTAGAGTGATGTCATTTAATTTTTCAAGTAACTCTCAGCAAGGCCTTTCATTTGATACCCATATTATAGGAATGCATGAAGAATAACTGGTCCGCCATCTTGGATGTTCCGCCATGTTGGATTCAGAGTATCGTCATTTCATTTTCGAATCATTCTCAGCATTCATTTGATACCCATATTGTAGGAGTCCATTAAAAATAACTAGTCCGCCATCTTGGGTCTTCCGCCATGTTGGATTCAGAGTGACGTCATCATTTTTTGAGTTATTCTCAGCAAGCCCTTTCATTTGATACCCATACTATAGGAGTACATTAAAAAGTAGTTTACCATATTGGATATTCCACCATGTTGGATTCAGAGTGACGTCGCTGAGCTGAGCATGCATTGTCATCCAAAGAAAACATGTATACGAAATTTCAGCTCAATTGGTTGAAGATATCTGTTTCAAAATTGAGTTGCAAGATTCCGCGAACAAAGATACACAGTTACATACATACATAAATACATACAGGGCAAGCTAAATAAAAGCTTGTAAAAAGAGTCCCAGTCAGGCCCTCGCAGTTAAATGTTGTTCACATCTGTAGCATTATCAAAATGTACGAATAATTACCCACAGTCATGTGATGTTTACTATATCAATTAATAGGTACCTATATTGTTTTTGTTTATTTACGGGCTTCCTTCTCGTCTGTGTAACTGTGTTGCTCTGTGGAACTGAGAGATAACTCCACCTATCTTCGCAGAACTAGTTAGTACTTACTTTATATTAATTGCTTCTTGTCTAATCTTTTTCATAATTTCAGCCGTAAACGTTCACTACTGAACTCAGGCCCGCCTCATGGACCTCCATAAGGGGTTGTTGACATATTCAACACGCTTGGCAGGCGGGATGGCTAGGGCAGTACAGGATGTTGATACGCTGCTGCCCATCTTCCAGAGGTATCCCTTAGCAGGCTCTTACTGCATCCACGGGCATGAGAGGAAACATTCTACTGCCGGCAAATCTTTTGAATAAAACTTGTAGTGAGTATGGCAACAACTGTTTGAATGTTTCCAAATATACCTACCCGAGTTTGGTATCAAATGAAAGGAAATTATTTATAGAATGCAAAACGGAATATAGAAATCGGTTTAGACATTTATGAGAATGGGGGTTGAAAGTAGGGGGTGAACAATCCATTGTTTTCAAATATACCCAAGTGTGGTATCAAATGAAAGAATGAAAGGGCATGATGTGTAGATTAAAAAAGTGAGGGAATAAAAGAAAAAACATTGAGGTAACCTCCGAGACAAGGTAAAGCGTCGGGTGTCGTGACTAAACATTTATAATTTTATAAACTTGTCTTTTATATTTTATCTTATATGGTTTACATACGCCACGGTTTAGTTTGGATAACTATAATGTTGAGTACCTAATGATCAGCAGAAATATTTAGAGCTACAAAATATTCAGGCGTTTAAAACCCCTGAATATTTGGTAGCAGCAACATCCAAAACAGCTTGCTTATTCATAACATGAAGTGCATTCTTTATTACTCGTAAGCTCGGTGGTCGTACCTGCAAGATTTTTTTTAAAATGCGTCTTGGATAGAGATTACAGCACGAAACGAAAAACAACAACGTGAGGAAACCGCATCCAAATCGGTCACCCGTTTAAGAGCTACGGTGACACAGACGGACACACAAAGTGGTCAACTCATAACACCCCACCCCCATTTTGCGTCAGGGGTTATAAATGGGAGCGGGTAGAATCAATACGTCAGACTCTTCAAGAAGAAGAGCATACTTACTTAATAAAATTCGTCATCATCATCATCACCATCTCAGTCGTAGGACGTCTACTGCTGGACATAGGCCTACCTCATGAATTTCTAAGTACTGATCTACATCTTGCCATACTCACCACGCTTGGCAGGCGGGCTGGCGAGCGCGATTTGAAACATGGAACGTCGCTGCTGCCCATCTTCCAGAGGTATCCCTTCGCGGGTTCTTACTGCATCGAAGGACATCATCATAAATATAATTTCAAAACTTACCATTCTTTATTCAACTTCTCCTTCTCCCAATCAGGCGCCTTCTCGCTCCCGCCGTTCCTCATTTTGACACTTTATTTTTTTTATTTCACACTTCAGTTCGCATTATCACAGAGGATTTATTTAATTTTAAGTACCATTAATGATGTTTGGTTCGATTGCTAAGTTCCTATAAAATACCAGCCTTCTAGATTAAACTACTTTTCTTAATAACAGGATTCTAGTTATGCTTTATTCTATTAATTTTAGTTTGTTTTATTTTGTAAATTGACGAATCGAAAAGGTCTCTGGGGCCGCACTAAATGATTTTTTGTTGAGTTTGAGTTGAGTTTATATTTCATTGTTAAACCTTCGCGACTTGTTAACAAATTAATTAGTTTTAAAATGCAGGATTTGATCGCGTACCTTTTTCATTATTAACCCGTTTCGAACACGTTGTAGCGTTGTTGGTCTGCAAAGCTGTATTTTAAAACGAATCAATACTATTTTTTTGTATTTTCTTTATATGAGACATAAAATTGTTGCCTAAATGCTAATGTACTTCAAAAATTAGGCTTCAGACCATGACTAACTTTTAGCACGTCATATTTCAAACTGAAAATTACCTTCAGCTTTAAGTTTATTAGACAACTAAGGTTTGTGGAAAAAACAAGAATTAATGCAAAGCGAGTGAGAACGCGACTTTTATTGGCAACGCAAAAAGTGGAATGAA
Organism: Pasiphila rectangulata; assembly: GCA_963082625.1. NCBI lineage: Eukaryota > Metazoa > Arthropoda > Insecta > Lepidoptera > Geometridae > Pasiphila > Pasiphila rectangulata. The sequence goes on along the minus strand of OY720256.1, from coordinate 15,534,088 downwards.
CGAGTCGGTAATTTTAAAACTAAAGCCATTGTTGAACTGAGATTTCATTCTAATTATACAAGGTAAAGATTAACGAGGAGGTACAGTCAAGTACAAATGTAGTGACATCTCTGAATCATGATTTTTGGCCATAGAAGTCGGTAGCTAACTATACTATAATATTCACATTCATTACATAATTCTGTCGCTTACCATACAAGCCTATCGAAAACGTGCTATGTGGTTTGTATGGTAAGCGACAGAATTAGCGACACTTTCATTGCATTTTATGATAGCGTAGTGAAGGTAGGTGAATGACCTGTATTGCCACGCTAAATGGCATCGAGTATAGTAAATGCAACGTCATTTTCTCGCGTCATATCTCGTACGTTCGGTCTTGCTCCCCACGAAAAATGTTTATCATGAAAAAATACGGGCGAATTGAGGAATCTTCTCCTTTTTTGTCGTCGGTTAAAAATAATCCTACTAGAGAATAAGAATAATAGAATTAGTCCATAACTGACCAAGAAAACGTAGGTATGAGACAGCATTCTTCTTTACATAATAGTGTGATAATAGGTATTGTTGCGCCGTGCGCAAACGCAAACTAGTAAGTTAACGAAAGATTCAGATTTATTCAGAATATAACTGATAAAGCTTATCGGTTATTAGGATTTGTGCTCAGAGTCGGTAAAGATTTTAGTGATAGTAAAACAATGGTAGCTCTTTTTAATTCACTCGTAAGACCCATTTTGGAATACGGATCAAGTGTTTGGAATCCTCGCTATCAAGTTTATATTAACAGCATAGAGCGAATACAATCAAAGTTCATTATACATCTTAAATTTAAAATTCAAAATTGCGACACATCTCTAACTATTAGTTCGAACACACTACAAAGCGGGCGCATGGTCAAAGATCAAATGTTTCTGTTTAAAATTTTGAATGGTTTAGTTGACTCACCATATTTACTAGGTCGATTAAGTTTTAAATGCCCTCGTTTAAATGCTCGCAGTACCAATAATCTTTTCGCTTTATATAATCAGAAATCGAATTATGCATCTAATTCTTTCATTCCCAGAGTAAGTAAGTTGCATAATGAAATATTCTCTGATTGTGATTTATTTTCGCTATATAAGAATCAATTTAAAAAACAAGTTTTTCTTTTAGATTAGTATTATGTTCTCTTAATAATTTTTGTTTACATTTTGTTTGTTTTCTTACATATTCTTGGCACAAACCATAAAGTTGCAATTTAATTGTTTCTAATTCTGCCTATACCTATGCCTATATTTAGAACTTTTTTATACGTTACGATTATGCCTACGATCTACTCTCTCGAGCCTTCTCTCTCTCTCTTATGTCACGCAGACGAAGTTGCCCGGGTCAGCTAGTTAACTTGAGTTGTAGGTATCCGACTGTACCTATTATGACTGTTTGAATAAGAGTAGCGATAACAGGGACAGGACTTTGCAACATAATATAGTTTATTTATTAACTATAGTTAGCTAAGTTAGAGCTCTTACACATGAGCGGCCCGGTGCCAATGACAGAGCCAAGCGCCGGCGCCGGCGACACGAGTCGACGGCGCCGCGCCGTGGACGCGACGGACGCGCGACGACGCGACGGCAAATAATAAACAATGCTGGCTGGACAATTTACACAGCATCATCCAGCCCCAAGCTAAGCAGATCTTGTGTTATGGGTATTAGATTAGTTACTGATATACTTAACACAACTACATAGATATTTCTTTATTTATTTTTATTTTTAGCCCGTGTTGTCCCAATGCATAGTCATAGTCATATTTATTTATTACAAGCATGTTGAGTTACAAGGTCTTAAAATAATATAGAAGTATGCAGGGCAAAGGCCTCCCTCCTCTTTTTCCAGCCGTCTCGGTCTCCCGCTGTAACGGTCCAATCCGGCTGATGCACATCCAACTGGTCCCGCCATCTCCGTCGTGGTCTGCCGCGCGGCCGCCTTGCGTCGGGGACCCAATCGTTGGTGACTTTAGCCCACATATTATCATTTATCACGCATGCGGCAGACATGGCCAGCCCAGTCCCATTTAAGCTGGGCTGACTTCATGCCAACGTCGAAAATTTTTGTCTAAGAGCGCAGCGTTGAGTTTCGTATTCGGTCTGTCAATCGAACATCCAATATCCCAATATACTGCGCTCCATAGCCCGTTGACACACCCCGAGTCTGGACTTTCGCCGTAGGTGAGCACAGGGAGAACGCACAATGTCCATGAGTCTGCGTTTAAGGCACAGCGGTAGTTCGCCTTTTTTATGATGTTTCATCGACCAAAAGCTTTTCCAGGCGTTTTCGGTGTTCAATTTATAATTCCAAATTCAAGCATTTTTCTTGACAGCCACTGGAACTCATTTTATGAATCCATGCCGTGTATGTACTCTAGAAATACATATTTGCCGGCGTCAAGTCCACGGGCGCGACCGACGACACGGCGCGGCTGCAAAGAGCCAATGAGTCGTTTCAGTGTAAAAGAAAAATGTGTTTTCTACCAAACCTAACAGATGGCGCTGGCAAGCGGTGAAAGCAAGCTTGTGATTGATCACAATAATTTGTGTCATTGTCATAATGTGTTACTTACCCTAAAAAAATAACGCCACCTGCTTACAGGTGCTTTAAAGCTGACACGACTCGAGGGATCCATTTTTTACTCTTTAATGATACTCATTGCCATGTGCCATGTCGTCGGCAACGTGCTGACTGTGTGTAAGAGCTCTTACAAAGCGGTACATATGGAGTCGGTACCTATTGCTATAAACATACCTATTTCATTGATAATAAATAATAATTTGACCCATCTACTCGCTTAAGTGTGTTGTTGACTTTTTGGTAGCTAGATAGATACTTATAAAATATTTACAGGTAAGAAACGTATAATTTAAAGACAATATTTTATATGATTTGACCATGTTAAAATAATAAAAAATAATTCTGGACATTTCACACAGCACCATCTAGTCCCAAAGTACCTAAGCAGAGGTTGTGTTATAGGGTCCAGAATGAACCTTTTTTAAAATTATACATAATAGAAAATCACCCAGACCTGGGACAAATCAGCAGAAAACTAACAAATTTTGTCCCGCGCGAGAATCGAACCCTCCTGAGTCTCAGCCAGCTACCACTAGCGCCATGTAGGTCGCCACGATATATCTCGATATCCATAAATCTATCGACTATAAATGTATGATAGCAAGTACAGTAAGTCCACTCTGATTAGATACGAATAAGTTATTATCTGTTTGTTTCCCTCCCGGCACATATTGCATATAAATTATTGCATTTCAGTATTAATGTACGCAGAATCAAAGATTTAAATCGTTGAATACAAGATAAGAATAAGAAAATATTTATTTGCGACTCAAGTTATTAGTACACAGGTTAGTTAAAATTACATAATTAAAACAGAATAAAAATCTTATGAGACATAAACTGGTCACCAACTCAGCACACGCCGTGAGAACACGGCACTGATTTTCTGTGGCACCATATTTGCTCCACAAGGCGCAACACCGAAAACAGCATACTACAAATACGCCCTCAGAATACAGATACGCCCTCACCGTAATGAGACTACGTTATGTTTCCACACAAAATGAGTGAGCACGCTTATTTGTAATCAGCGCACCTTTAAACACAGTGTACCTAAGCCAGACGTGGTGTGCATGCTATTTTGTTCACTAAAGTTCGTGCAATATGATTGCACAATAAATAGTAACAGTTTGATGTATTAATTGGCAAAACCAATGTGCGTGCGTCGGCATTATTGTTTACACACGTTTAAAGACAATGCGTTTTTTGTGTCAGGGCACATCTAACGTTTTCAATCTTTGCGCGGAATGCTATTGATTGTATTATTTACCTTATTTAAATCTTTGGAGGCTACCCGCAGCTCAGTCAGCTTTAGACTTATTGATCAAAGATTAAAAATCTTTGGTATTGATCTGTACTTTGCTCTTACTAATAGCCGGCTATTAAGCTAGGAAGATGGTATATTATGTTTTAAACTTTCGCGATCACGACATATTATTAACACATAGTTAACGATACTAAAGTTAACTAACGCGATAAATACCCGGTTAAATGTGTTAATAAGATGGTATATTAATCCATCTAACAATGACATTGCGGCGTCCAGTACAGCATGAATAGCAGTTGCTGACGCTGTATAAATCATCGACATCAAAGATTTAAATCGTTAGATGTGCCCTGACACCAAAATCTGTGGCATTCTCTTTATAAGTGTGTTATGTTAACAATAACGCGGGCGCACGCACATTGGTTTTGCCAATAAACTGAACTGTTTTTGGTACCATTTATTGCGCAATCATGCTGCACGAACTGTCGTAAAAAAATAGCACACACCACGTCCGGCAACACTGTGTTTAAAGGTACACAGATTTCGAATGAGTGAGCTCACTCATTGCGTGTGGGAACAAAACGTCGCGGCCTCATTACGGTAAGGGCTCATCTGACGATGTAAATCTTTGATCTACATATCTTCTGTATTGAATAATTATTGCATTGAATTATTAAAAACCTGCGCTCATTTGTTCCGACTTGGTCTTTGTGTTTTATTTACGTTTCAAGATTATTTATAATACGTAACGAAATGCCTTTTGTTCTCTTCGTGTTAGAACCGTATCACACTCGTTATCTTTCTTTTTATAGGTATCACTAATTAAATTCGTTTCTGTTACCGATTTTTTATTGAAAGTACCTATGTAGTAGGTAGGTAGATAAGACGACTACCTCGCTTTACGTCTGTGTAGCTTTACAGTCATCATCATTACAGTCGTATAACGTGCACTACTGAACACATGCCTCTTTCATGTATCTCCATGAGGGGTAGTTGCTATACTCACCACGCTTGGCAGGCGGGTTGGCGAGCGCAGTTTGGAATGTTATTGTGTATCCTTATTCCGTGTATACACGGAAAGACGCTGCTGCTCATCGTTCAGAGGTATTTTAAAACTGTATTTTAAAACTTCCTTATCAGGCTCTTACTGCATCCACGGGCATGAGCGGAGGGGTATTCTACTGCCGGCACCTCACGGCTTTATGTAGGTATATTGCTTTTTTTGAAATCTATACTAATATTATAAAGCTGAAGAGTTTGTTTGTTTGTTTACTTGAACACGCTAATCTCAGGAACTACTGGTCCGATTTGAAAAATTATTTCAGTGTTAGATAGCCCATTTATCGAGGAAGGCTATAGGCATATATATCGTCACGCTAAGACTAATAGGAGCACCAATAACTAATAGAGTACCAATGAATAATGTTTCAAAATCGGGTTTTTTTTTCTTTTTGAGAGCTTCCGCTGCGTGCGCTGCGTAAACGGTTAAAGTTTCGCAAAAATCATGTATGACAGAATTGTTTCCCCTTAAAAGATCTAAAAAAAAGTCAGCGACAGCAAATATCTATCTCTTATGGTTGGCTCACTATAACCACAGAAAACCTTTTTATGCTAACCGAATTAGTTCTAAAATAATGCATTAGGTATTTGCGAAGGTGTTTTTATAAACATGATATAAATCCTTATCCAAATAAATACGTTGCTCATTACAAGTATTTAATTTAAAACAAAATTGCCTTTTACATCATTTCATTTCAATGAATATCTTAGGGGATATCGCAGTTTTAAAATAACATCGCTGCAAAATAATGATCTTTAAATCCGAGTGGCCTACCCCCAAATTCACTCAAATTAATAACTGGCACTCCAATTGTGTTGCTAAGAAACCTTAAACCACCAAATTTATGTAGACTCTAAGTAAAATTTCTTCGCAATAACGGGATTGGTGCTACAGTTTTGACTGGTCCAGCAGTCGGGCAAACAGTGCTGATACCTCGCATCCCTATGATACCAACGAATTTGCCTTTTAACTTATAAATAGTTCAATTTCCGGTGAAGGTATCGTTTGCGGTAACAATTAATAAGGCCCAGGGTTTGGCGCAGGGGCAAACATTTAAGCACGTAGGAATAGGTTTACAACAAGATTGTTTTTCGCACGGGCAACTATATGTTGCCATATCGAGATCTGGTTCTGGTTAAAATCAATATCTACTTCTGCCGGAAGAAAACAAAACTATAAATATAGTGTACGCAGAAGTAGGTAAATACTAAAAAATAACATAGTTTTGAGTTTTTAAAATAACCTACAATCTACATGATATACGATTATAAGACCCAGTACTTTTAACTTACGTTTTAAAGTTCCACTCTTACTGATAAAAGCGTGATGTAGGTACCTACCTAAAATAACGCTTAACGTAAGGTATTATTTAAAATCAAGCATTGGTACGGGGGTTCCAGAAAAGGGGTCGAAGGTTTCCGAAAAATGCCATTTTTGACCTTTGGTGACCTTTTGAGGTCACAATAACTCCGGTCCCTGTGACCCTAGGGTCACCAAAAACAATTAGTACCCTTCTCTCATTAAGACAGTAACCCAAAAATCAGTTAACGCGTTCGGTTGTAATACTGTCATGCACAGACAGATAGACAGACAGACAGCGCTATGCATAACAGGGGGCTTCGCCCCCTAATATTTTTACTTTCTACGTAAACGAAGTCGCGGGTTAAAGTTAGTGTGCCCAAAGTAACTATTCCACGCGGACGAAGTCGCGGGCAGAAGCTAGTATATAATATAAGGTTAACCAACGTGAGGATCTGGACACATTCAGTGTTGACTGGTTGGCGAGCGAGCGAAAAATAAATACTTAAAAAAAAATACCTGGAAGGACTAAACTTGGGGGAGACGTAGGGGAGACCTATTTGGGCTTGGGCCAGATAGCTTCCTTGAACAAGCGGCAAGACAATGAAATCGGTCGCCGCATTGAAAACGCTTGGAGGAGCTTCTGGTCCATGGAACAGCTTATGAAGGGTTCTCTTCCACTAACACTAATTAATCTTAAACTAATAATATATATTTAATTTTATTCTAGTTAATTTTAGTTATTTTTGTTTTTATTTTCTGTATTACTTACACAATAAAGAGTTTATCTATCTAAAATATCTTGGCGTCATGGTGGATAATGTACTTGGGAACAACATATAGCTTGCACATTTTCTCGTATTAGAAGGCTGATTTTTGTCTTTTATAAGCCTAAAATCAATTATCAGTTTTGAATACTGTAAGATTGTCTATTATGCATTGGGCCAATCTATATTGTCTTACTGCATTACCTCCTGGGGAGGCTTAGCCAAAACATCGATGTTAAGATTGGAACGTGCACAGAGCTGTGCTCATGCAAAGCCATCTGGTTCCCTACCGCTGACCTATATTCGATCCCCAACCAAGTCCCCACTGTAAGACAGATTTTCATTCTACATAAAATCCTCAAAAAACGCACCCAATTGCCATATGATCCCATTTTGTGTTTCCTAATAGTGAAAGACCTACCCTACGTGTTTCCTTGTAGATAGGTTCAAGGAAACATTTTTTGACGTATGTATTTTCTATTGCCTTATTATTATTCACGTTATAATGCAAAGATATTTGCCAAAGCGATAACCTACTTTAGATACATTATCAGTCTGTGTGGTAAAAGTAGATATTAATAATTTAATTTTTAACTCGCGGTTATTTCCTAAGAAGTACCTACATACCCAATAAATACTATTAGTAATAGGTACTACGTTAAAAAACGTGTAAGTATCTATAAACCACTGCACAATTCCGCACACTTTCTTTATCGAATTAAATTCACGTATTAGGACATCGCTGTGCAAGGTTAATAGGTATGCACGTTCGCGATTAGTGTTGCGCTGTGACACGAGACACGGTATATCGACAAGCAATCGAGTTGGCTACTGATGAATTCGTGCAATGAAGGTTACGAGTCCTATCTATTGATACTTAAAACTGTCATTTCGCGCAAAATAATAGCGAGCTGGTCATAATTTTTTTTGCAAATCTATACGGAATACTATAAGGTGTCGTTCGATACAAATATTCATTGAACCGTTTTTAGTATAGGTATAGGTTTGTCTAGGTGTAATACAATTACGAATAATTTCAATTCAATTTATTTAATTAGAACGGTACGGTACGGTACAAATAAAACAATCAAATTAACATGACAATATAAAAATATGCTTAATTTTTAAGTAAAATAAATAATAATAAATATTGAAAAACAGGAATGTAATATTAAATCTATATAGTCACTAAGTAATCATAAATTTCACAAAATGTCATATATAATAATATCTATTTTTTTATTCGATTTCACCAACCAGCGGAGCCTGGTGGGGCTCTGGTGAATACAGGCAGGTTTATTTGTAACCTATTTCAGGCACCAGTCCCTCAAAACTAGGTTAAAATAATGTCCAATAAAGTGAATTGTCATGTTTTTTAGTTAAATAAGAACCTATTTTTTGTGAATGATAAATAAATATAGTTTTTACTTTAATTTTAATAAAGAAATTCTATTCGTCGGCAAATATCTCCGTCGATATCATAAATCCAGCGGCTCTCGAAGTTCTCGAACTAAATAATAAGTGTGTTTCAGTGTTATGTACAAGAAGATAGTATGTAGATGTTCACTCCACACAATCAACGATGATTACTGACGTCAGCCACTTGTCCTGACATTGACGAGCGTCTTGCACGTGAACTTTATTCAAGATTCAGATAATCTCATCTTGAGTGATTATACATACCTACTGGTGCTTTGTTACATTGTTACCGCTATCGAACAATGAACCTCGATTTACATATGTACCTACATTGTGTAAATATTAGGATGTCTTCAGACAAATACACAGAGTTAAGAAGAAAAAAATTGCCCGCGAGAAGTTTTTATGGTTCTGTAGCAAAAGGGAAAAACGGCACCCTATTACTAAGACTCCGCGGTGCGTCTGTCTGTCTGTCACCAGGTCTATATCTCATGATACGTGAATACATGAAATTTTCACATAATATGTATTTCTGTTGCCGCTGTAACAGCAAATACTAAAAACAGAATAAAATAAATACGTAAGGTGGCACCCGTACAACAAACGTGATTTTAATGCCGTTTCTGCTGGATATTATTAACGGCAACAGGTAGGTAGTCAAATAATATTCAAATGTAAGCCCAAAGTCCACCAACAAGATGGGATGATGACCTGGTGAAGACCGCAGGTCGACGGTGGATGCAGATCGCTTCCAACCGCAACAACTGGAAATCCATGAGGGAGGCCTATGTCCAGCAGTGGACGTCCTACGGCTGAAATGATGATGAAGCCCAAATTTTATTTTTATTAATTAAGTAATGATTTGAAATGTATTTAAGAATGCAAATACCTAACACACATAATATGTTAAGTTACCTACTGTAAAGTTAATTTTATTTTGCATTGTTTTATTTAATTCAAATGTTTTTATGTACCTATTTATTGTCTAAAATTTTATTTTTAACTATGAGTTGGAAGAGCGAAAACACCTAACACAAGTATTTTATAAATTATTATAATACTTTAAAAGTGTTTTTAACCCTGGCTAAAACTTTTGTAACTTTTATTACTGATTATAGCATTTAAATTTGAATATATTCAAACGTAGAATATATAATTAATTATATAAAATATATAATCTAGCCCTTCGTGCGCGAGTCAGACTCGTGCTTGGCCAATCTTTTTTTATCTTGTTTTTATATCATTTAGTATGTTGTAAAAAAGGATTTCTGTATTTATTTTCTAGGTTTTGTAAAGATCCTTATGATCTTGGAGATCCATGAGGGAGTCCTATCTCGAGCAGTGGACGTGCACAGCAGTTCTATCTCGAGCAGTGGACGTGCACAGCAGTTCTATCTCGAGCAGTGGACGTGCACAGCAGTTCTATCTCGAGCAGTGGACGTGCACAGCAGTTCTATCTCGAGCAGTGGACGTGCACAGCAGTTCTATCTCGAGCAGTGGACGTGCACAGCAGTTCTATCTCGAGCAGTGGACGTGCACAGCAGTTCTATCTCGAGCAGTGGACGTGCACAGCAGTTCTATGTCGAGCAGTGGACGTGCACAGCAGTTCTATGTCGAGCAGTGGACGTGCACAGCAGTTCTATGTCGAGCAGTGGACGTGCACAGCAGTTCTATGTCGAGCAGTGGACGTGCACAGCAGTTCTATGTCGAGCAGTGGACGTGCACAGCAGTTCTATGTCGAGCAGTGGACGTGCACAGCAGTTCTATGGCTGAGATGATCATGATGAATGTAATGCTGTAATCTAGGTACAGCTTCACATTGACAGGAATTTTCAAAAGCTAGTTTAACTTTAGTAGCTACTACGTTTTTGTAGTTTAAGTTAATTTTAGTTATTTTTGTTTTTATTTTCTGTATGATTTACAAAATAGAGAGTTTATCTATCTATCTATCTAAACTACTTAAATTAGATAAGTACCTAATACCTACCTACCTAGTTTTATTGATTGCTAAAAAAATATAAATAACTTTACCACATTGCCACTAACAATTCTTAGTTAGCTTACCTAATTCGTAGGAAATAAGTTGGTAAGTTATTCGATGATTTATACAGCGTCAGCAGCTGTTATTTATGCTGTGCGGGACGCTGCAGTGCGTACCTACTACATAAATACTAGGTAATCTAGTACTTAATAATTATAGCTCATTGCTGTTTTACACATATATGTATAACCAGGCTGTTATCCTGTGGAACGCATTACCTGTATCCATGAGGCGTGCTCCATCTCTTCCTATTTTCAAGTCCATGGTTAAAGAACACTATTTGTCCTGTTGTCACTAACTGCTTGATTCGTTGACACCATTGTAAGTATATGTATATTTGTTATGTAAGTAATGTACTTATTTTATAATATAATACTTACGTTTACTTGATAAACATATAACAGTCGTGTTTATTTATGTATATGTTTATCAAGTATCTACCTACTTATGTATCTATATTATAATTATGTAATTATTAATTAATTATTTAAATAATTGAATACTGTAAAATTAATTATTATCTATATCTCATTTTAAGCGAACTATTGTTGTGTTCTTATGAGAAATAAAAGTTCTTAAACCTCAAACCTCATGTATCTATTGTGTAGGGTATGGTATAATACATACCTATTCAATTAATATTACCGTATGTACTTACATCTTCTATCGATAGAACCCTATGTTGCATATAATTATCAATCCAACCCAAGGTTGTCTGGTAGAGATCGCTCTATAGCGATAAGACCGCCGATTGTCACTTTATGTTCAGTGCTTATTTAGTTGTTAATTTTGTACCTATTTATATATTTTAAGGCGTGCAATAAAGCATTTTCTATCTATCTCTATAACTACCTATACCTATATAGGTAGGTACATTAATTTATTATGTAACGATCTACCCTAGCTAGAACGGTAGTATTCTGTGCTAGAACTATGTCAAGTCACAGATAATATAATACACTTTCAAGTAAGTACATGTATTTAACTACAAACGCAGTAGGTAGTTGGACTTTGATGTGCGGTACCTATTTCATAAGTGGGTGTAGTGAATATTAGAGGTACCTACCTACTTACTATGATTCTCTTTAGTCTCTAACAAGGAAAATAACAGATTGAGCAAATCGTGTTGCCATTATACAAAGATCTTTTTGCAAATTACGAGTAGGAGTAGAGTTATGAACAAGGTTTTTCCTTTATGAAACGCTTTTTTAAAATCTCTACCATTCTTCCTTATGGTATATTGCCTATCATAGCAACTATAGAAACCATGGCTTCCTTCGCCAACTTCCAATTTCCTCAGTCAGAGGTGACGTGATCTTCTCGCTCCTACCAACTTATTCTGTGCTCCTACCATGCCCTAACGATTCCGTTCATAGACTAAGGCCTCTACTACTATAGATGTTATACAAACTGTATGAGACGCTGCAGAGCCTGGGACATTGTTCGATACGAGTAGATTAGGCGTGCCCAGCATCTATACCATCCTCAAGGACCATACGTCTGATGTAGACAAAGCCGCGGGTTTCCTCACGATGTTTTCCTTTACCGTTAAAGTACGTGTTAAATGTGAATTCAAGAAGGAAAAATCCACTGGTGCACGGAGGGAATCGGTCGAACCCACTAAACTTACCTTCGGATCGAATGTCAATTTACCTATCTAGCTAATTTTATTACCTAACTAATTACGTTTCGATTTCCAATAATGTGAATAGTAATGTAATTTTTGTGAATCTAACTAAACCCTACTAAACCATCTGGGGACCCATTCAAATCCACTTAAAAATAACCATTGAAGAAGAAGAAGAAGAAATACATTTATTTTTGACACACACACAACACATACAAATTACATAGAAAACTCATAAAATAATCACATTAGGCTAATGGTATACAAGTTTACAACATGCAAACAATGCTGCGTGAGGTCAAATAAAACCGGGCAAGAGCGAGTTGGACTCGCGCACCGAGGGTTCCGTGCCATCATACAATATCATCATTACAGCCGTAAGATATCCACTGCTGGACATAGGCCTCCCTCATTGACTTAGAGATCCAAGTGCATAAGGGGTTGTTGCCATACTCACCACGCTTGGCAGGCGGGTTGGTGAGCGCAGTTCGGGATGTTCTTGCACGGAAAGACGCTGCTGCCCATCTTCCGGAGATATCCCTTAGCAGATTCTTACTGCATCCACGGGCAGGAGAGGAGCATACAATATAATATATGACAAAGGCGGTTTTATATTTGTAGGAGAACCTTGACAGCGCCATCTCTTGTCTGATAGCGGAACTTATGTAGATTTTTTACACTTTCGATGATTTCTAAAAAAGTATGCTATGTAGAGAGATTGTAATAAATTTCCTCTAATCTTTACATATATTTCTAATAGCAATAATAGTTTCAGAGGTTTATCTTCGCAAACTTCGGAGATAAGGGGGGGGGAACGCTATTTTTTTCAACATTTTTGTAAATAACTCAAAAACTATACAATTTATAGGAAAACTAAAAGCTGTTTATTAATGTGCAAATGAATACCTTTCATATGATACCCCACATTAACTATTTACTTTACAAAAATTTTGAAAACCCCCCTTCCACCCCCCTTGTCCAAAAAACTATGCTAATTAGAGAGTTCGCTATCATTTTCCTATAAAGTTTACATACACTTCTATTAGCTTTAAAAGTATCACGGGGTTATCTCTGCAAACTTCGGAGATAAGGGGGGGGGGGGAACGGTCGTTTTTTTAACATTTTTGTAAATAACTCAAAAACGATACGTTTTAAAGAAAAATTAAAAACTGTTTATTAATGTGCAAATGAATACCTTTCATATGATACCCCACACGGCCTAGTAACTTCACTTAAAATTTTTGAGATCCCCTATCCGCCCCCCTGCAATCAAAATAAGAATATTTTTTAACATTTTTAAATATGCTATATTAGTAAAAAAGTGTTGTCTTTTACCATTTTAAATTTCAAGTCGATAGCATCAGTAGTTCTCGAGATATCCATGTGTGACAGACAGACAGACAGACAGACAGACAGACAGACAGACAGAGTGATTCTATAAGGGTTCCTTTTTACCATTTTGGTCCGGAACCCTAAAAATGGACTCTGCCTCAGTATTACCGCAATCGTGACCGCAATCACATCGCAAGCTACGCGCGGCTGCGGCGCTGATTTTCAGGCAGGTCCGTGTGACCGCCTCGTCTGCCGGTGCAAGGCGATGGCGTATCATTAAAATCGATAAATTAATTCTCAAGGTATAGCGTGACCAAGGGAAATAAAGATTTTTTTACACCTTGGGTAACATTAATAGAGATTTCATTGGAATTCCTAAATTAACTGAATTAATTTAATAATAAATAATTTTTTAAGATATTCTGAACTGAAGCAAGAAAATGGTAATTTTACACAAAAACTTTTTTTGATGCCAATCGATCCTCTTTCTTATTAGGATCAAATGTCTCTACTGGACCGACTGAGGTTTGAGTACTAGAAATGTCAGAAATTGCGAAAAACTTTTCCAATACTTACTTTTGTACGGAGATACAGGGGGTATAAGATAATAATTACAGTTTTTGTCAAGCTGGCCTCGTGGCTTACTGTACCTAGAAGCAAAAGCGCCTACCTGAGTAAAAATCATCATAGGTGCATCGATAATCCTCTGTATTATAACTAAAATAAATAATAACAAAATAAATCATTTTAATGTCTATTTTAGACACAGACAAAAATAACTTACATTAATATGATCTACGAAATAAATGGCTCAAAATGACCGCCGTTTTCACGAATACATAAGTTCACTCAAAAGGTTTTTAATTACCTTTCTTGATGGTACTTGTCGCAATGGGTACTAATTCGTGTACCACACCAATGCAGATTCAGTGTTCCTATTATTTACAAAATACGCTTCAATTAAGTCCAAACGTTTGCGATATAAAGACAATTTTTAACAAGAAGTCTAATCTAGAATTTTCTCAGCACAAACATAAGAATGATCTGAAATAACCCAAGAATTCGAATCGAATTCGAAGTTTGAAATTTAAAACTTTTTTTTACTTAAGTACCTACTTTCTTCAGCCAGTCTTCTTAATAGCGGATTAAAGCGGATCTACCCATAACAAAAAGTTTGGCTAATTTAGAAGTTTGACTCTTTTACCCAAATGTATGGAAAAAGTTTTTTCGCAATTTCTGACATTTCTAGTACTCAAACCTCAGTCGGTCCAGTAGAGACTTTTGATCCTAATAAGAAAGAGGATCGATTGGCATCAAAAAAAGTTTTTGTGTAAAATGACCATTTTCTTTTTCATTTTTTCCAAAATCTATAAATACAGTTCAGAATATCTTAAAAATTTATTGATAGTTTTCTAAAAACGTTTTCCTGTAACTATAACGGTTAAGGTACCTGCCCTTACTGTCCCGTCTCAAAAATTCACCCTGTATAGGTATAGATAGAGTTTATATGACTAAGTATTTCGTAGGTACGTGTCGTTCAAAATGCGATAAGTGCTAGCACACACAATACATGTGACAGATGAAACTTCCGCAACGAGATAATATTTGACTTTTAAGATAAACACGGATGGTATCAGTGAAATACTAATGATCTTTAAACTGCGGCCTTCTGAGACTGTTAATTTCGTGACATTGTTTCAACCTTCACGGTTTGTAATGGCATTATTGTTAATCAGCTGTGAATCATCATTGGCCGTAGGACGTCCACTGCTGTAAGGCCTCCCAGGAGGGGTCGTGAGGAGGTTGTTGCCTCGCCACGCTTGGCAGGCGGGTTGGCGAGCGCAGTGCAGGATGTAGATACACGGAAAGACCCTGCCGCCCATTTTCAGGAGGTATCCTTTGGCAGGTTCTTACTGCATCTACGGGCAAGAGGGCAGGGGCAACATTCTACTTGTTGTGAAAGTACGTACTAAATTGCTTCTCGTGGCTTATACCTTAAATCCTTAGGTTATTAAAAATTGACAATTTGTATTTACTTGACATAGGTATTAATCCCTACTAATCTGTATGGATCGGGATGGTTGGAAGACATTTAAGGGAGACCTTTGCCCAGCAGTGGGACAACATAGGATAAATAAAAAAAAACCTGTTTTAGATTTTTAGTGGCAATATTTATTAGAGATATTATTTTGTTTCGACGGAACCATCGATCGGTAACAGAATGTTCGTTTTCTACATTTGGGTGGTTCGGTTCCCGGCTCTGGTAACCTTTAATAAATCTTAACGATTTTTTTAAATTATAAAACAGAAGAATGTTTCCCTCCAGCATTGGGTTGACTCATATCTCAAGATGATGGATATTGCTACTATTCACCTACCTACTGAATTAAGTGACGTAAGTTCTTCGCAGTGCATAGGTAGGTACCGGGGCAAAAATGATACTTTTCAAATTACCTAGCTATGAAGATCAACACGACCGACTCTAAAACCCAATTTAGTCAGCTTCAAGGTCTTTAACCGTGACGTGCCTCAGTAACGAATTAACTACTGCCCCCGATAGTAAAAAGGGCGTATCTCACATTATTTCCAGATTTGAGTTAGATACCTATTATTGCAGGTGTTAAGCCAGCCAGCTATTGCAGGTAAGTATTATATTTTATTAATGCTTGGAAAACAAACAGCTTATAAAACAAAGAAATTGTAAGTAATATACAACAAATTAAGCCTTAAATAGTTTTCATTTTATTACTCAAATCTGGAAAAAACACGCCTGATGGGGGAACGAATAGTTTAATCATGTGTCGCTCGAAGCTTTTTGATTAAAATAAAATAAACTATACTGCCCCCGATAGTAAAAAGTGCGTATTGGGTAATTATGGAGCTGGGTAGTAGGTGTATAAACGGTGAAGGAAACATCGCGAGGAAACCCGCGGCTTACTTGCTTACTTAGCTTCAGACGTATTGACCTGTTCTTTCCTCTAATAGATGACTAAGCTAAGAGAATGGTATAGGTGCTGGGCAAGCCTAATCCATCTAACAATGTCCCAGGCACTGCGGCGTCCCGTACCTACAGCATGATTACCAGTTGCTGACGCTGTACAAATCATCTATAGGATATAAAGGCCTTATTTAGTAGGTACATTGCCAAATTCAACACCGCAATCGACCGATCGCTGCTAGTAACTGCGTATAATATACTGAGTCGTCGTAGGCAAAACAAAATAGCACCCTGTACTCCGGCCATTTTCGATGTAGAATGTTTGTAAACAAACTGTCACACTTAAAATTAATTTGTTTAAGGTTGGTTTTTTAGCCGAATTAATAGTCTTATAAGCTATTTTTTGTATTTAAAGTGTAAACCCACACTAAGGTATCATTTATAGAAAATTAAATAAATTAATATATAATAAATAAATAATTGAAGGTGTTCGTCTGAACGTTACGGGTTCGAGTCCCGTCGGAGACAAAATTTTGATTGCATTTTAATTTTGTATGAAATAATAGTCATTTATATTGAAGGGAGTGGTCAGAAATCCCCAATAATTCAGAAATACATACATATAAAAACCAATAGAAAATTGTTGTTTTTAGGTTAAGTATTGACAGTTTGTTGACAAACTTTCTACATCGAAAGTGGCTGGAGTATAGATACATTTTGCCGCCATGAAAATATCGCTGCGTTCGTTAGTTTAAAATTTTATCTTTATCTCACATTTTTCCAAATTTGAGCTACATAATATTACAGATGCGCCTTTTTTCCGCAGTTCCAGCAATAAAATGTAACTCCCGTGCCGTGGGGTGCCGGCAGTAGAATGTTGCCCCTCCTCTCCTGACCGTGGATACAGTAAAAGCCTGCTCAGGGATACCTCCAGAAGATGGGCAGCAGCATCTTTCCGTGAATCATTATACTTAATTTATCTTAAAGATAGCCGCGCTGCAGAGCGAGACCCTCTAGCACAGGTATCATATTACTTAAAAGAGGGTCCCATTCCACTGAAATGTATTAGATTAAGTTGAAGAAATAAACTATTTATTTATTTATTATTATCAACATCCTGTACAGCGCTCGCCAACCCGCCTGCCATGGGTGGTGAGTATGGCAACAACCTCTCATGATCAGTACAGTACTTCAATGATCAATGATGGAGGCCTTCCTCCAGCAGTGGATGTCCTACGGCTGTAAGAAAATGTAACTCAAATCCGGTCTAAATGTGAGATACGCCGTTTTTACTAGGGGAGACAGAACAGTTGAACAAAGTGTCGCTCGAAGCTTGCATTAAATTGTGTAAACAAAACAATTACGGTCGAAGACGGTATCGGAGATGATCGTCACGCGAATACAACACAAAGGTTTAAATACAGATTATGTTAACACTGTTAGCCTGAAACTAGATGGACTGCAAGAATAGGCTACTTTGACAGGGTTTTATTTTGCACGACTACATGACGAGAAAGCAGAAGGTCCCCGGGATGTAAAGTGGTAACTTCTACCTATTTCACTTCACTAAGCACGTGATCAACGCTGCATTGCATTACGCTTGTCACCCTGACATAGAGTTATAGTCTCATGTGCCGAGGAGAATTTATATTTTCAGGGTCTGAAAATCAAAATTATCTTTGGTCTGTCAGTAAAATAATACAAAAATAATAAAGACGTATTTTTTTGCTTTATCAAATTAGCGAAACACTAACAATTAGAAATAATACTTAAATAAATGCCGTGGCCTAAGAAAGGCAACCTTCTACTGCCACACTGCCAGCAAGGCAGTAGAATGTTGCTTTTCTTCTCTTGCCCGTGGATGCAGTAAGAAACTGACAAGAGATATCTCCGGAAGATGGGCAGCAGCGTCTTTCCGTGTATCAATCTCACGTGCTGCGCTCGCAAACCCGCCTTCTAAGCGTGCTGAGAATGGCAACAACCCCCAATTGGAGAAGAAGGAGGCTTAAGTCCAGCAGTGGACAGTCTACGGCTGAGATGAAGAAGCTTAAAATCTTTATTGAAGTGTTCCATCCTACTTGAAATGTTTTGTATTAGAACCTGGTGCCCTGATAAACCTAACATTATCATCCCATAATTATGTTAACTTTTGACAAATAAATAAAGCTAATCTAAAATAAAGAAACCTAATCTTGTACGAGTTTAAATATCATCAAAATTCACGGAATCCTATTTCGGATCTTAGGGAAAACCAATTTTTTAAAGTAGGTATATCACCTGCCAACGCCATTTATCCTTATGTCTTGTCCATATACGTAATTGCTTCTTCATGTGGTATTATTTGTGAGGTAGGAAGGTAGGTATGCTTGTTTTGTTTTTGAAACCTAGTACCTACTTGGGTACGTTACGTACGTATGTAAGTACCCACAAGTAGGTATACCGGCTGCAAGGAGACAGCTAAGAAAGTACTTTAAACAGCTATTTTAAGTGGGTATCATGGTCCATGTCCGATTATGTAACCTTTTATTTAATTTTTAATAAATAATGCCGTGTGTTACAAAATACCTCTATATGTGGCATTGAAGTATTATTACTAGCGTATAGAAAAGACACCCGCGAACAACAAGTTTGCGCCATGAGTTGTTGCCGGCCGGCAACAACTCATTTAGTCGTTCGTCGACGCCCATCGCGACCGCATGCGAATAAACCCAAATTAAAAATGCCGTCTTGCGTGTTAAAAACGTGTAATTAATCAATCAACTGCGAAGAAAAAAGATAGTGGCGTGACTTATCATCGGAAAGTAAACAGAATATCAACTAAAACCAACTAAAATTAATTTTTGTACATTATTTTCTATTGTACTGACATTTTGTTTGAAAATCATAGATTATGAAAAGTGATTCGTACAGATGGGATGTGCAGGTACCTACTAAGGGTTGGCGACAAAGGTTTAACCGATTATTTTTAACTCATATTACTCGCCCTATGCCGTCTGTCTGATCGATCAGTAACAGTAGGTACTCTAGGTACCTACTGTAGGTATCTTTTGCAATCGTCATTACTTATAAACTGAAGCTGTATTATACCTATATTGTTGTCTGAACAAATTCTTAATGTAATAGATTGACGACCTCTGTGGCGTGGTGGGCGAAGGTTCGCCTGCGATGCAGGAGGTGGGTTCGATTCCCGCCTTGGGACAAATGTTTAGTGATCACTGCAGATATTTGTTCTGGGTGTTCAGGTCATTTTCTACGTATAATAATAAATAAATAGGTATTTTATGTATTGTATTTATTATATCAGTTATCTAGTAGCCATAACAAGAGCTCTGCTTAGTTTTGGGCTAGATAATCATCATCATTTCAGCCAAAAAACGTCCACTAATGAACAAAGGCCTCCCTCATGGGTCTCCATGAGGGGTAGTTGCCATACTCACCACGCTTGGCAGGCGGGTTGGCGAGCGCAGTACGGGATGTTGGTATATGGAAAGACGCTGCTGCCCATCTTTCGGAGGTATCCCTTAGCAGGCTCTTACTGCATCCACGGGCATGAGAGGAGGGGCAGAGTGAAATAAAGTGTGGGGTCTAGTTAGTGTAAGTACCTACCTACCTATGTACGTACTTGTTGGATAAAATACCAATTTATATAAAAAAAAGTTTAATGTACTTAAATATTTTTACGTTTTGAAATATAATATTCATAGTTACCTACTGCATTAGCATTACTGCATTAATAGCTGTCTGAAGTGTCCCTTCTGCGGTGAAAAAAATCTATTAGAGCGACATGTTGTTACACTATGTTGAACGAAACGTGTAAGCGACACGAAATTCACGGCGCTTACGACGTTTTGGTCGCGAGAAAACTATTCTCTATTAGAGATCTAGCGCTGCATGTATTGATGGTATGGATAGACGACATTCTAATCGTGTAGCGCTGCAGCGAATACTTGTGTGCGGGGGCGAGCGCGCCCCGCGCAGGCACCCCCGCTGTCATCAAGTTGCGACACGTTTTTTGTTTGGTATAGCTACTCTAACTATTTACAACTCACTGATATGTGGTGGATACTTTAATACTTTGGATACTGAAAATACTTTGGAGCTACTAGCAAGCAGAAGTAGTGTTATGTGGCATATAGGATAGGTAATGCATTGGGGCAAATCTAAAGATGGGATTCCAAAAAAAAAAACAAACGCACCAAATTTTGATGTTGGCAAAATGTATCAAGCTAGATGCTTTTTTTTGCCTACGACGCTTCAGTATAGCTAGTTGCTAACAGCGGACGAGTAGTGCCGAATTTACGAAATATAGCCAGCTCCATAATTAATTACCCCATTGCACTATGCCTATATTTTTTTTGTAAATACATAATACCTAATTACTTTGGTATTATTATAGATATAATAAAATTAAATATATCCAGACCCGGGACAAAAATCTACAGAACAATTTGTTCCTTGGCCGGAATGGAACCCAGTACCTACCTCCTGCGTATCAGTCGAATAGTAGACCAACTGCGCCACGGAGGCAGTTATTTTAACACATGTAGCGCGACAAACGCGCCTCTAACTCGTGTGTTAGAACGCACCTTACGCGTGGTATGTTGGTAGTTCTCTTACCCTCTCACCTCTGCCAACCTCGGCTAGGTGGCGTGCGCGGACGCTTCCCGCGGATCCGCCATTACGCCGAAATCCGCGAACCGGCCGCATCAGCGCGCCGCGATCTAGCCTGTTTTTTTTGATTGTACCTCTAATTGTTGTGTATCCCGTCTTTACTAATTATATTTTACATTTTATCGTGCAACGAACTCTTTTAATACTAGCCCAAACCCAGAGAGAGACAGAAAAGTACCTAGCCTACAAGTGACGCCCAACTCGCGGGCACGATAAATAGTGTAACTTCAGTGCAAAATCGTGTTACCTATCGTAAAAACATCAGTGCCTATTGCGAACTAACATACCCACCAATAGTGCATTCCACGGGATTACTAAAACAGTGAAAATCAAAACACGTGCGTGAAAATTTCGGGCGAGTCCACCCTACCTACCTACCGAGCGGCAAACGGAAACGGAACACCGACTGGCAAGCGCGCGAGGACGAGTCCACTGTGTAACTACGCGGAGAGAAAACACGTGTTTCCAGTGTACCTACCGCCTTCCATTCGACGAGTACCTACCTAACCTTTGTCGTACGTGGTCGTAGAAGAGAATACCATTCGTTACTACCTACTATCTACCGTGTAATAGAGAGCGTGAAGCAGAGGAAACATCTACCTACCCTGTTACTATGCCGCCAACGACACGCGCGAGGAAAAGTAACGAATCGGAGTCGGATACCGACAATGAATTTGACAATACAGTCGTACCACCATCCACCATAGAACCATCACCAAGCATAGCTATGACAGAAAGCATGCTGCAGACCCTTGTCTTTAACATCACCCAAAGTCAAGCGGAGACGAACAGAGTTTTGATTGAAAGCATACTGGCAAATGCGAACGCCAGAGTACCATTCACTCCGTCGCCTAGTCCACACACCACGAGCTATGCTACGCATCCTGGGAATTTTTCTAAGTGCACGTCGCGATTCGACGGGTCGACGAAGGACGCGGACGAGCTGGAGGCCTTCATTGATGCCATAGAAGTGTACCGCGACTGCACCAACATCAGCGAGGAGCACGCACTGCGGGGCCTGCCCATGTTGCTGGTCGGCGAGGCCGCCGTCTGGTGGCAGGGAGTCAAGGCGTCCGTTCAGTCGTGGCACGACGCGATCCAACGGCTTCGGGGGATGTTTGGAGTGCCGAGACCCGCGTACAAGATCCTCCGGGACATTTTCTCGTGCGAACAAAATAGTGAACGGGCGGATATATTTATATGTAAAGTGCGAGCATTACTATCAAAACTACCCTATCATGTGTCGGAAGTGATGAAGGTCGATATAGTGTACGGGTTATTAGACCGTAGAATAAGAAAGCGTGTGTCTCGTGACGCGGTAGACGAGTTGGAACAGCTGATCACTAAGGTCAGGTTAGTCGAGGAGTCATTGGCAGAGGTGAGTACATCCAATATTTTTACCAATGTGAGCTCCATTAACCCTCGAACCGCGCAGGACCGTTCTAACACACGCGTTAACCCTCCAACTACTGTAGGTGAATCTGTAAACTTACCAAAACCTACCGAGAGGTCAATGACCGAATCGCGGAGAAATAACGCACCTCGTATCGATAGTAGTGAGAGATCAAAACGCGTCCGGCCGAAATGTAATTTTTGCAAACTCTTTGGTCATACGACTGATAATTGCCGGCGTCTTGAAAACAAAAAATCGAATCAAGTTGATGGTTCTGATAAATCGGGCAGTAATAACAGTACGCAGATACGTTGTTACGGATGCGGTCAGCTGGGAGTCGTGCGTTCAAAGTGCGAAATATGTAAGAGTGCACCTAGCACGAGTACAGGTACCCCTAGCACGAATAGATCAGATTTTTGTACCGCGAATGTCGAAGAAAACTGTGACTTGCGACCATTAGTCGAGATTGAAGTAGTAAAGCGGAAGGGGGTAGCTATACTAGATACAGGGGCAACCCATTCTATCGCGGGACCAATGTTGTACAGTTTACTCGTGGATGCCAACGTAGAGTTTTTAAGTACTTCCCGTACGATAGGGTTGGCCGACGGTTCCCAACAAGTATGTACCGCGCTCGAATGTACCATTGACGTCAACTTAGCTGGACGTAAGATACCTACTTTATTTCTAGTCCTACCTAAAGCTCAGACGCGAACGCTATTAGGTAGAGATTTTATTTTGAATGCATGCATTGTATTGGACTTACCTCAGAGCAGCTGGTGTTTTAACGACGAGCCTGAAAGATGGCATCCGTTCGTCACGCGCTTTGACCTTCCTACCGCCAGCGAGATGGAGTTGATGAGGGTAGACGCGTCCAACTTGATGTTGCGAGATGATGAGGGCACTAACCTGACTTCAAGTCAGCGAGCCCAGTTGAACGCTTTGCTGGTGAAGAGGGCCGAACGTTTCGCAAAAGATGGCCCGCCGACAGAGTATGCGACTCACCGTCTGAAGATAGACGAGAACCAGGAACCGATAGCTAGCCCCCCCTACCGGATGTCTCCCGGGAAGAAAGCGATCCTGGAACAGGAGGTACAGAAGCTCCTGGATGCCGACGTGATTGAAGAATGCGACTCACCTTGGGCAGCCAATGTGGTGCTCGTGACGAAGAAGGATGGCGGAGTCCGGCTCTGTGTTGATTACAGGAAGTTGAACGCTGTAACCGAGCCCGACCGTTATCCGCTCCCGCGCATTGAGGACGTCCTGCACGCCGCTAAGAACACCAGCTTTATGACCACCTGTGATCTTCGATCTGGATATTTTCAGATCGCCGTCGAACCCCAAGATAGGGATAAAACAGCTTTTGTGAGTCCATTAGGATGCCACAGATTCAAGAGAATGCCGATGGGATTGCGGAACTCTGGAGCTACCTTCCAAAGACTGATGGACAGGTTCAAGTCCGGAAAGGACCTGGCAAACGTGTCCCTACTTGCTTACCTGGACGACGTCATCATTCTCTCAGAGTCTTTTCCTAAGCACTTGGAAGACCTGAACGCCGTGCTTGACAGACTCGAAATGTACAACCTCAGGATAAACCGAGAGAAGAGCTGTTTCGCACGTGAATCTGTCAAATTCTTGGGCCACGTGATTGTACCGGGTGGAATAAAGACAGACCCCGAGAAAACCGTGGCCATCGCTAATATGTACCCTCCAAAGAACATCAAGCAGGTGAAAACCTTTTTGCAAACGTCCAGCTGGTTCCGGCGATTTATACCCAATTACGCCGAAGTTGCCAGACCTCTGACGGATCTTCTCAAAAAGGACAGCACCTGGTCGTGGACCTCTAAGCAGCAAGAATCTTTCGATCGCATCAAACATCTACTAGTCTCCGCTCCAATACTTCGGCAGGCGGATGAGTCGAAGCCATTTACCATGAGAACGGATAGTAGCGGCTACTGCCTCGGAGCAGTGTTGATGCAGGGGGAGGGCCCCGAGGAACGACCGGTCGAATACGCAAGCCGCATGTTAAATAGCGCTGAACGGAATTACAACACGACGGAGAGAGAAGCCTTGGCAGTGGTATGGGCCGTTACAAAATTTCGCGGTTACATCGAGGGATCAGAGGTTGTGATAAAGAGTGACCACCAACCTCTGCGATGGCTTATGACCGTTAAATCGCCCAGTGGCCGCCTAGCGAGGTGGGCCTTAACGCTGCAAGAATACAATCTCCGAATCGAGTACATACCTGGCAAGTCAAATGCCATTGCCGACACACTCTCCAGGCCGCCTTGTAACGATGAGACCGACTGCGACTTATGTTTTGCAGAAGTCGATTTTCCGACAAGAAGCCCCAAGGATATTCGCGAAAACCAGCTCAAGGACCCTGAAGTGCGGAAGATCATAGAAGGCCTTGAAGCCACCGACGATCCGTTTAAGGGGAGGAATTGGTCCGACCGGGGATTTGTGATATCAGACGGCGTATTATATAGATACGGACCAGAAGAGTGCGAGGAAGAAACCGCAAACCTGGTCGTGCCGGAGCATGAACGAGACAGTATTCTGTCGGAATACCACGACGCACCGACGGCCGGACACTTAGGAGTGGAGCGGACGTTAGACCGGATGAAGGCTAAGTACTACTGGCCTGGAATGAGGCAGAGTGTTATGGCTTACCTGAAGAGGTGTGTTGAATGTCAAAAGTATAAAGCCCTCAACAGGAAGCCAGCCGGATTACTGCAGACGCCTGCTACTAACCGCCGCTTCGAAGTCATCGCCGTGGATCTCTTCGGCCCACTCCCGGAGACAGCCGACAAGAATAAGTGGATTCTTATCATAGAAGACACTTGCTCCAGGTGGGTCGAACTATTCGCTCTGCAAACTGCTACCAGCTCAGACTGTGCCAAGACCCTGATTACCGAAGTGTTCCTGAGATATGGAGTACCCAGACGAGTCGTGAGTGACAACGGGGTCCAATTCATCAGTGAGGTTATGCAACAGGTGTGCCATTCGTTCGGCATTACCCAGTCACTTTCACCTGTGTATCACCCGCAGGCCAATCCCGTTGAAAGGAAGAACCGTGACCTGAAACCCCAGCTCGCTATACTAGTTGGTAATGACCATGGCACCTGGGATACCCACCTACCAGCGATACGCTTCGCAATGAACTCCGCCATAACCAGCAGTACCGGATACTCACCAGCGTACCTAACTTTTGGTCGGGAGATCCGTGCTCCAGCTGACGTAATCGCAGACATGCGCGCTATCGTTGAGAGCGACAATGTTATAACAAGCCTTACTCCTTACCTTCGGCAAATCTCCAAAGTACTATTTGAAGCAAGAGAAGTACATGAGAAAGCCCAAGCGAACCAAAAGCGCTACGCCGATGAAGGTCGTCGCCCTGCCCCGGACTACAACCCCGGCGATCTTGTCCTCTTAAAGACTCAGGGCAGCAACGACACGACCAGCGGCCAAACACCAAAGTTCATACCACGTAGGGACGGACCGTACCGCGTTAGGGAAGCCGTTAGCCAAACTACATACATCTTAGAGAAGATTAGCGACGGAGAAACTTTAGGTAGATATCACGTCTCTCAGCTGACCCCATTTGTAGGCGACATACAACCGCCGGTCAATGAGAAGAGGAAGCGTGGTAGGCCAAGGCGTTTTCTTGACTGACCTAGACGTGAGGGCACTGTGTCTCGGTCAGAGGGGGAGGTTGTAGCGCGACAAACGCGCCTCTAACTCGTGTGTTAGAACGCACCTTACGCGTGGTATGTTGGTAGTTCTCTTACCCTCTCACCTCTGCCAACCTCGGCTAGGTGGCGTGCGCGGACGCTTCCCGCGGATCCGCCATTACGCCGAAATCCGCGAACCGGCCGCATCAGCGCGCCGCGATCTAGCCTGTTTTTTTTGATTGTACCTCTAATTGTTGTGTATCCCGTCTTTACTAATTATATTTTACATTTTATCGTGCAACGAACTCTTTTAATACTAGCCCAAACCCAGAGAGAGACAGAAAAGTACCTAGCCTACACACAGTATAATACCTAGTACCTACCTTGCAAATTTAACCAATTTATTACGATTTAATGTATAAACTACTCATAGAAACTCAATTTAATTTATCGATAATTATTTACGAACTTCGAGAGCACATCACTAAAATTTGTAGTTTCTAAACACCTATCTACCTACTACCACAGATTACAGAAACTATCTACTACGTCCGTCGTGGTGGTCGTGGTTTAACCACAGATCACAGAACCTAATCGTACAACTTTCGTAGCATTTCGTACCTTAACATTTTTGGATAGGTAGGTACCTATATTAATATTTATTATAATAGTCAAAGTTTGGTAGAAACCTGTTCTATGTTTAAGCTCCAACACGAGTCTCACCGCGACCACGATAACTCGATAAGTAAAATCTTCGAAACGTCGCGTCGCGTCCTCCGGTCGTCGGGCTATAGGGGGTAAATAACGCGTAATATACCTACTAAGTTATATCAGTTTTATATGTAATTAATTAAATGATGTGCCTGTTTATTAAATTTAAATTCCTACTTGTACGTTATCAGCCGGAACATGGCAAATTAGACCCTACTTAAACCTATCGTAGGCAAAATTAATTGTGCCGACTGACGACGCTATTTTATAATACCTCTATGCAAACATTTAAATTTGCCTACTTGTGTATACTGTCTAAGGCTAGAAAGAACTGAACGATACAAATCTTTGAACTCAGTGGTTCCTTTTACAGAAGCCAATAAATAAGAAGGCGAATTCAACATTAAATGTGTTATACGTAATTGCTGTTTCTTAATGCTTAATAAGGTTTTCAAATGATTTTGATGTTTTTAATAGGTATCTGAATGGATGGTATACCCAGAGTATGTCTCCGTCACTCCGTTTAGGTATACCTAACTACCTAGGGAGGGGCGTGGCAAGCCTAATCCATCTAAAAATGTCCCAGGCACTGGAGCGTCCCGTACAGTGTTGTGTTGTGACTATCTATTACAATGTTCTATTCTAAGTTATAGATGCAATACATCTTATAGCCTGTATTACATTACACATTATTCAGGGATCCATACCCTAAATAAGAGAGGTGTAATAAGAGTTAGAACGTAAGGGACCCTAACTAGCGCGACCGCGGCAAGCCTTACTCCCTAATCGCCCTAACTACCGGGCCCTGAATACCGTGTAGTGTAATGCAGCTTTTATCATTAGGTCATTAGGTAGGTAAGTACTTACACCGCTTGTATTGTTTTACTTATTAATAGAAAACTGAATGAATTAGTAGCATTAAACGATAGGTACACTTTCGTATAGGTAGTATTTTCACTTTTTTATCACTCAAAACCACGTTATTCAGTTCAGTTTTTGGCATTGTTTTCGCTAAATTTGCGAAATAAACAACCTCTACTATTTTGACGAACAGCTGACTGACTGACTGGGGGTAGGAAGTCGGGGGGAGGGAAACAGCTGAGTGAGGTACAGGGGAAAGGGAAAGGAAGGAACATGAAGGAAGAGGTAATAACAGTTCAATTCATTGAATTGAACTGTTTCAATCATTCGTTCATTGCTTTTATACCGCATTTGTGTCGACTATGTGCATAAAGTGTTCCATTCTCTTTGATAATACCTACGGGCGAGAAGTTCATCACCTGCAACCTTAGACGATATATAACAGGACAAGACACGCGCCTATTTCTCAATACAAAAATTCTGCCATTTTTAGCGGGGGGAGAAGAAACACACACATTGTAACCATAGCTACGTGAAAATTGTTTGTGTCTGTTTATACACACACAGACATATGTATATTCTCAACACTAGTTTAAAATTTGGGAAAAATACGCAACGCTAAGCACACAGTCATGACTGACATATACCTACTGCATGCAAAAAAACTCAAAAGTGATACCAGCGTCATCATTATTCACCCTCATATTTTCTTATTTTGCTCAACCGATTTGGGTTTCGTTGTAGAATTACATAAGTAGAAACAATAAACCTATAATATTTTGTAAGTGTTAATTATAAAACAATTTTAAATCTTAAAAAGTCGTGATATTGCTACATTTTTATTATAAAATGAATCCATTTACGCGATATTATATCATTATTATCGCGCAGGTATTCTTATTTGTCAAGTCATCAGACTTGACGAACAAGAATAAGAAAAAGCATTCTTTATTGAAGGTATTATTGCGGATTACAAAGCTCCGAAAAAATAATAACATGCAACCAATGAGTATTTATTTTCCCTAAATAGTGTAAAAAGTGGGTAAGAATTATACTGGTAACATTATTTCTCAAAATGACAGCAGTCATAGGGATTGAAAGTATCAATAATCAAAGGTAGATATTCGGTTTCACAGATTAAAGAATCAATTTTGTTATTTATTGTGACAAAATAAAATAACCAGAGTTTTTTACGAAAGATTTATAATCAATAGGTTAGGTACCTTTTAATATAAAAATAACAAACAGTATTATTTTTTAAATTAATAGGTACCTACCTACTTGAATACCCGATAATCTAATATACATAGTAATAATGTGTTGTGATCGCGAAAGTTTAAAAAGACGTATAACAATTTTGTTACGTAAATAATAGGTAACCAAATTGTTTCATCGATATCGATAGAAAGCATTTCGAAGTGATTAAGGGAAAAATCTCATCCCTCGGACTAGTCTTGATTTTCAACACAATCGAATATTTTTTATTATAATTTCAACAAAATTATACTCACAGATGAAATGCTATTCCATCTTTTAGTAGATTTGAGGTATCGGATTCCTTTTTGCATCCGCTAACAGCACAAACAGGCATTTTCCCAAGAGCTTATCACACTGCAAAAGCGATTCTGTGACTGGGAAATCGATTATTGAATTAGTTTGTATAAGCCCGTTAGATTTTTGGCGAATAGGATTGACAGAGAGGAAGGTCCGTCGGTGAGTAGTCCTTAAATATCTCGTTAGGGTCGTGAGGAAACAATTTTTGATTACTTTTTAGAAAACGCCACATTACAATGTCAGTTGTCAATTTAATGTCAACGTCAGATAAAATTCCAAGTGAAATGAAAAAAGTCTGCCATATTGGATGTGTTTCTGTCTAGTCGGCCGAAAGTAGCTTATTGCTAAATTTACTGTATATAACAAAGTCTTTCACAATTTGAATTACCAATAACCTAAGTGTCGGTGTTGGGTATATGTGTGTAGTGTTTTTGTCCTTGTAAGTGTCTTGTATTGTGTGCAGCGTCCTTTGTTTACATCGGGGCTTGTTTGTTCCCGCATGGACATAGAGACGAGACCGGCGGCCTTGCCGCCGGCCCCCGTCCCTCCCGATCCTGATCCCCCTGATCCTATGGTGGTTGCGGTAAGTTCTGGTTCAAAACGCAGACTTGTGGAGGAACCTTCCACTTCTCCAAAAAAAACAATATCGTCTGAGTTGGCGGCAGCGTCAATTCAGACAATATACACTCACCCCTCAATTGTCGTTGGGTCTATTCAGGCCTACACTCAAAATGACAAGGGGCCATATGTGGTCCACATTTCAAATTCTTCTGGAGACTCTACAGGGCCTCCTTTGAGATCGATTAAGTTTGGCCAGTTCTTAGTCAACAACAGATTTGAGCAAATCTGCCCAGGAGGTGTAACGCGTGTAGGACGTAATAAAATAGCTGTTGAATTCATGTCCGCACAGGCAGCCAACAAATTTATTAGCTCCCCAATTTTGGACATTTCCAAGTATCAAGCCAGCATCCCAACATATAATGTTACCCGTATGGGCCTTATTAGGCAAGTACCAACCGAACTGTCCATGGAAGAATTTGCAACGGAAGCCATCCTGCCCTCTGGTTGTGGTATCATAATCAAGGCACGTAGATTAAATAGGAAAGTTCTTGAAGACAGTAAGGTCTCCTGGGTGCCTACCCAGACTGTTGTTGTCACCTTCCAAGGCCAATCCCTCCCTGCCCGAATCTTCCTCTACTATAATTCCCTCCCTGTAGAGATATACCAGTATCCTACCATTCTATGTCACACCTGCTGCCGTTTTGGACATACAAAGAACCAGTGCCGTTCCAAACCAAGGTGCTTTAGGTGTTCCTTGGAACACTCTGGAGATAGCTGTGAGATAACAGAGCAAAACTCAACATGCCTTCATTGTAAGGGGCGACACTTTGCTACTAGCAAATGCTGCCCTGAGCATGATAGGCAAAGATCTATTAAAGCTGTAATGGCCCAAAACAGTGTCTCATATGAACAGGCAAGTGCTCAATTTCCTCGTGTTAGCCGCTCTTACACAGAGGTGGCTCAAGAACTTTTTGCCAATTCTCCTCCCTCCCAAATCTCCCAGAGACGCATCTCTACAGGTCCTCAGTCCCAATCCTCTCATACCCGTTCATATGTCAAAAATGTATATGCTTCTCCCCGCCCTAAAACTCTCTTGGGTAAGACATATGATAAGGCTGCCCATAGTGACATCACATCAACTCCTCCCTCGGCCCTACCTAATGGCTGTGCCATGGGTAACAACCAAACAGGTCTCTCTTCAATGAATGAGAGCCTCATTGACACCCTTATCTCTCTCTTAATAAATATATTAACTTCAAATCCCCAATGCCTACCGTCCAACGTTGCCCCCAAAATAACTCAATTAGTATCCCTATCTGCTCAATATGGAACCGATCATGGTGCTCCAGTGGAACACACAGAGCATCCGAGCAAAAAAACATGAACTAATCCATCTAATCAATCAATTCCGCCCATCAGTCATTGCCGTCTCGGAGACATGGTTAAAGCCTGATTCCCGCTTTAGGATTTCGGGCTTTACATGCCTTCGGGACGACAGGGCCGACGGGCATGCCGGGAGCGCCTTGTTAGTAAGGCGTTCCCTTACATTTTCGCGAATCCCCCTCCCGTCCCTTCCCCCTGGTATCAACGCTGTTGCGGTTGATATCAAGTCTTATAATATCTCCTTCTTATCTATATATATACCCCATCCTAACTCTTCTCTGATTCCTGATATTCAACTTATCTTTTCATCTATTTCTTCCCCTATGATTGTGTTGGGAGACTTTAATGGCCATAACACTGTGTGGGGTCATAGCCACTCTGACCTGTTTGGCCATTCACTTATGGAGATCTTTGATGAGTCAAACCTTTGCCTCCTCAATGATGGGTCACCCACTCGCAGACCCCTACCATCCCAAAATCCGAAAAGTGCTGTTGACCTCTCTCTATGCTCCCCTTCTCTATCCCCGGATATTTTATGGCGGGTATTACCTTCTTCCTATGGTAGTGATCATTTTCCCATAATTTTATCCCTACATATCAACTTTCAAAATTGCGTCCCACATTGCAACCCATCCCCTTCCTTAAAGTATAGAGTTTCCGGTGCTGACTGGCCATCATTTTCTTCTTCTCTGGACCAGAAACTGTATAATTTTACTATATCTCCAGTTTCCTCCCTAACATCTTACAATAACTTCATTGATAGTATGATCTCTTCTGCTGACCTTCACATTCCTCTGAAAAAACCCAGTCGAGGTTTCAGGGTATCCACTCCCTGGTGGGATCCTGAATGCACGGCTGCTGTGCGGGAACGGAGGTTGGCCGAGGAGGCTTACTCTCAGTGTATGACCCCAGGTAACTTTTTGAAGTACAAGAAATCTGCAGCAAAATTTAGAAAACTCACCTCTAAAAAGAAAAAACAAAGCTGGATTAATTTCTGTGAATCCCTCTCTCCCCGAACTCCATCGTCTTTAGTTTGGAGACAGATCAGACGGTTCAGAGGTTCATCCAACTTAGATAACACTTCAGCCAATGATCCTTCATCATGGCTAGAGGCCTTTTCGGACAAATTAGCTCCCCCCTCAGTTCCATCTGTATCCTCTCTCCCTCCAGTTCCAACCTTTCTTCCTTCTTCTTGTTTGTTAGACTCCACTTTTTCCTTTAATGAACTGTCTCTAGCACTTCACAGACTGACAGACTCCGCTCCTGGCATAGACGGGATCCCATACTCTTTCCTGATCAACTCCTCAATTAAGACCAAAGAAATTTACCTTTCCCTCATTAATTCCTTTTTTGACAATGGCAACATCCCAGAACAATGGAAAACCCAGATTGTTATACCCATTCCTAAGGCGGGGAGAGATCCATCAGATCCATCCAGTTACAGACCAATAGCGTTGTCATCTGTAATGGCCAAAGTTGCAGAACAGATGACAAAACGCCGTCTTGAATGGATGTGTGAAAATGAATCGCTGCTTGCTAAAACCCAGTTTGGTTTTAGGAAGGGGTATAGCACTATGGATAGCCTTAGCTTGCTGACGACCGATATTTTCATAGCATTTAAGGAAAAAAAGTACCTTTTCGGAGTCTTCCTAGATATAACTTCCGCCTATGATAACGTCCTCCTTCCGGTTCTCAGGAGAAAACTCATCCAGCTGAGAGTCCCTGAGAAGTTGGTTCGTTTTATCTGCTGTCTTCTTATGGAGAGATTGGTCGTCATCAAGTCCTCCAATGGCCTACTTCCTCCTAAGACAGTCTGGAGAGGTTTACCCCAGGGTTCTGTATTGAGCCCTTTATTATACAACATATATACCTATGACCTTGAACAGTCCATTAACTGCTTCTGCGATGTCTTGCAGTACGCTGATGATCTAGCCCTGTACACAATAAGCTCCTCTCCGGAGGATGCTGTGTCGCAGCTCAACTCCGCTCTACAAAACCTTGTTAACTGGCTTGATGAACATGGACTATCCTTATCAGCGTCAAAATGTTCAGTAGTAGTATTTACTAAAAAAAGAATCATCCCTACTGTTGAAATCTTCATTGAACAGGTAAAGATCCCCCAGTTGAATAATATCAAATTTTTAGGTTTAATTCTCGACACCAAAATGACTGGAATCCCTCACTTCACAACAATAGCCCAGAAATGTGAAAGAAACCTGAATACGCTGCGCTCCCTTTCTGGTGTATGGTGGGGCTCCCATTCATACTCCCAGAAACTATTATTTAACGCTGTAGTTAGGAGCCACTTCGACTATGGACAGTTCCTTCTTAATTTATGTAATAAAGCTGGTTTAGACAAAATGGACAAAATACAATCCAAATGTCTTCGCATTGTGTTGGGAGCTATGAAATCCTCGCCTATCAACGCAATGCAAGTTGAATGCGGGGATCCTCCCTTGCACCTGCGAAGACAGTATCTTTCCGATAGATTTATCTTTAAACTAATTCAAAATTCCAATCATCCCCTCCTTCCAAAACTTGATCACCTCCGTTCACTGTTTAGGTATTACAACAAAATTCCTTGCATTCTTCGTAGCTTTATAACTTTCTCCCAACTTGCTTTTCCCACTGTTAAGTTTCCTATTAATCCGCTCTATCAAATTCCATATGATGCCCTAGTTTTTCAACCAAACATTCTGTTAAATTTCGGCATAGACAAAAATTCTCCTGACGCTCGAGGAATTTTTAATGCTGAAGTTGAATTGAAGTATGGTGGATGGCGCTGCATTTTCACTGATGCCTCTAAACTATCTACGGACGGGGAGGTTGGTGCTGCTGTGTGGATGCCATTCACTAGTATAAGCCTTAGCTTTAAATGTCCCTCTTCTACGTCGGTTTTTACGGGAGAGGCTGTGGCTATACTTGAAGCCATTTCTTTTGTTAAATCACATGCCCTGAATAACTCTATAATTTTTTCAGATTCCAAAAGCTGTCTCCAGTCTATTCTCTCCAACCCCTTTAAAAATAATTCCTGTTTTCCATCTATCCTCCAAATTAAAAAGATCCTATTTGAATGCCATAATATTGGCATTAATATCATACTCGCCTGGATTCCAGGTCACTCTGGGATCCCTGGTAATGAAACTGCAGATAGCTGTGCCAAATCTGCCATTCAAATAGGATCTCTTGAACATTTTCACATGATTTATGCCTTCTTCCTAACAAACTTCTTGAGAAGTCTTGGTCGGATGTTTGGAACTCTTCCAAACTGATTAAGGGTAAGCACTATGGTGATATACAACCTGAGATCCCCCCCATACCATGGTTTTTTAAATTTCGCAAGGTCAATAAACCCACCACCTCTACCGTATGTAGGCTCAGATTAGGTCATTGCTGCTCACCTGTTTTTCTGGCCAAACTTAGGATCAGGGACCACTCCATGTGTGAATGTGGTTTTGAAGAAGGAACTGTGGACCACATATTCTTTAATTGCCCAAACAATGATTACTCGTTGTATGATGTCCTGCCTCCTGATATCCCCCGTCCTACTTCTCTTAAATGTCTCTTATCACTTATCTTTTCCCCTCCCATAAATTATTTATTATGTAAATATATATATGTAAATAGCATAAAGTTGTAAATATTGTAATTTTATAATTTTTCTGTTTTATATATTAATTTGTGTATATACATATATTTAAATAGATAACTCTTATTAACTTGTGTTGTTACAGATAAAATTAACCCTACTAATCCATTGGTCAATTCAAAAGTTTTAATTTCTAAATTTATTCTTCATTTGATAACTGTAAACTCTATTATTCGACTTTCTAAAGATGATACTTGACACTGGCAGAATTGTGTAAAACCAAACACAGAAGCCACAAAAGAAAGAAGAAGAAGAAGAAGAAATGAAAAAAACATGTAAACAATTAATAATTTAAAAACTAATAACATCTCGTTCGCCGTTACCCAAATATTTCATATATATCTTAGGACTTTGAGCAGACCACTAAATTGAAAAGGTAAACTAACGTAGGCTAACATTTCCATAAAATAACCTTAAAAAGTAGTTACCTAACCGGGGCTCTAATTTGGTACGAGTGATCTATGTTTTAGAAGAAGATAACGTGATCTGTCTCTACTTAAACAAGAGTAGACATTTACTTTCAAAGATAACTTCAATAATACCTATTATCACGTTTCAGTAATATCTAAACATACCTAACAAAACAATATATTAACGCCGGATTATTATGCCGGTGGATATATTCCGAGACACATGGGTTCGCTATTTAGGTAAGTTGCTTGGTTTTACTTCATCTGCATCCGCAGCTCAGTTGGCTAAATATGACTTGCTCTTTCCTTTGGAAATGGTCAAATTAGCTGAGAAGATAGTACATATAGGTAATTGCGCAAGCCTTATTTTAAAGGGGTGTTTTTAGTCATTTATAACAGTGTTCTAAGGAGAGAAAGGATGGTTATGACAGACTCTTACTGGTTATACTAAACAACTATGTTTCCTCATCATGCAGTTTACAAAGACTATTGCTACGCTTGTGTATTGTTCTATGGTCAGGTTGTGAGCAAGCCCTATTGTAAGGCTGGGTTTGACCAGCTGTGAACCGATGTGAAATGTGGTCGGTGGGTTATTTATTATGAATGGCCCACCGACCACTTCTTCCCTTTTTTTGGCGCTCGCAACTCACCTGCTCTAATTTATGATGACTGATTGCAGATATGTTGTAAACAAAAAACAAAAACATTTTTATGAAAGAAAAATGCATCGGTTTTGAGCCTCTTGAAGGAGTTGATGGTTCTTAACAACCCAGGTGGTCTGTCAAGCTGTTGAGAATTGTTTGATTTCTTCATTGACTTACCAATGTACATATACATATACAGGATGTCTCATTTAAATCAGTCTGTATGGGAAAGTCTGAAACTATAAGACATACAAAGTTCTGTTCTTAGGAACTATGTCATCGATTTTAATAAGAAGAAAAACTGCATTCATACATTTAAAAAAAAACCTGTACTCAGCTCGGGAATCGAACCTGGTTATTTTGAAAAAAATAAACTTACATTATTTTTATTTAGATATTGATTGTGTAGGTCTTAAGCAGTAAATGGCTCTATGAAACATGTTGTCTAAAATGAAAAAAATGCATTGTTTGTGAAAACAATGCATTTACTTTAATTATTTACTTTTAGTATTTACTTTAATTAAAAAACGTTTATTTAAACTTCCGCGATCACAACACATTTAACCCTATAATATAATTGTATATAATTTGTGCCAAAACATTGGGAAATAATACATGAAAATTACGCGATAAATACCCGGTTGATTGTGTATTATTAATTCTCAAATGTAATAAGCATTGGTTATAGTGGCTTGGGTATTTTCAGTAACATTTTAGATTTTTTCATAGATTTTATTTTTGTTTGACGAAGAATTAAAGAATTATAGTTTTTGACATTGTACCTTACTTACATACTCGGACCAACGACATGTTGAGGATCGCCCTGCTCAGGGGGCCTACTCCTGAATGCAAATCGCGATAAATCGAAATCGTAATTAAGCCAAACTAACTCTTATGCCTCTTATACTCCGTGGGGTGCCGGCAGTAGAATGTTGCCCCTTCTGTCTTGCCCGTGGATGCAGTAAGAGCCTCCTAAGGGATACCTCCGGAAGATGTGCATAGCGTCTTTCCGTGTGAGTATCAACTTCCCGTACTGCGCTCGCCAACCCGCCTGCCAAGCGTGGTGAGTATGGCAACTACCCCTCCTGAATATCCATAAGGGAGGCCTGTGTTCAGTAATAGACGTTTTACGGCTGAAATGATGAACTCTTATGACTGTTACGTAAAGATTGCCATTCTGACGATAATATCGTAATCATTTTCCAGAGTAGGTCCCGGTCTTCTAAGCGTTTTTGTCACAGAACATAAAGAAGATGACAAAAACCACAGAGCTATTTTACAGCTCTGTGGTATTTTCAACTTGGCAGCTGAATTTGATAAGTTATTTGGAATCACGCAAGGATGAGTCACACATAAGAACTTGTCGTCCCGATGTTTCGGGTCAGTTTCGCATTTTGATAACGGTGTTTTATCAGAATGCAAAACTGATCCGGAACATCAAGATGGCAAGTTGTTATGTGTGACTCATCCTTGCAACAATGGGGGCAATGTGGATTAACCTGCCTTTTATAAGCAGAAAACGCAATAAAAATCTAATCAACATGAAATTTTTTACCTATCCGGTATTGCAAAAGGTAATTTTTTTACCTATCGGGTTTATGTTGGATTTTTTATGGATTCAATATTATTTTTTATAGACCTATTGCAATAAAAATTAGGCCAACTGCGTGTCGGGTCACGCGCAATGTAGGGTTCCGTAGTAACCCGTAGACTTGTTGAAACGAGTCGGTGTGTATCTTTGTACGTTTACCAAAACATATTAAAAGGTATTCATGAAGTTTTCGGTATAAAATGTTCCGGTATAGTTGGTAAACCGTTATCACTTATTTCAGCGACATTTTTTTTCGAAACTCATGATTTCACCTTTACAGCTGCCTATAGTTTTTACACACCATGTATATTTTTATTTGATACTAGACGCACTCCGCAGTTCCAGATATAATATTGCCTATGTTACCTAGGGATAATGTGGCATTCCAATTGTGAAAGAATTTTGAAAACCTGTCCAGTAGTTTTTGAGTTTATTCGTTACTAACATACAAAATACAACACACAAAATACAAACTTTCCTCTTTATAATATTAGTATAATATTAGTTTGGTATCTTGTCAAATATACCCATTTGGAAGTATTCGATTATACATCCCTCTTTCACCCTCCATATCATTTTAATATTATTAGCTATTATTGTCCCACTTCAGGCCAAAGGCCTCCCTTCCACGGCACTTCTCCATGTGATAAATAAATTAAAAATAATAATATAAGAAGAGTTTATTGTTCCATAATAAGATAAGGCGGTACAAGGATTCTTATTCTTTAACTTGCTAAAAATTAAAAGTATGTATCAAAAATACCTCTGTTCCCTATACTAGGACTGAATAGCCTGCATAGCAGGGCCACAGCGATGTATTGAGAGTGCCTACTCTCAGAGGTTTACAGTTTGTTTGCTTATTGCCTAGAACTTAAGTTTTTGTTTAAGGTGAATAGTAAGGCCAATGACCTTGACCAATGGCCGACCGGGGACACCCACGCGCCATCTATGCAGCAAGGAGTGTGTGTTTTCGATTCAAGGAAACGCGCGCGCGCGGTCCTATCAAAATAATACTCTCCACTGCGTTAGATGGCGCGCACTAGTGTAGTACGTATCACAGAGTAATGATGATCAGAGAGATCCCTTGAGATAAACTGTGCAAAGGAATAATCGTCTCAAATACTGTAAATATAATTGTAAATATGGAAAAGTCACTCACCCCTCATCCCTGGTGATGTAGCAATCGCTGAACAGGTCCATCTTTCAGGGTATACGAACGAGGTGGGCGAATCCTTCCGCGCCCTGGTCCCGGCCAGGGTGGTGACGTGGAGCTACCAGGTCGCCTTCGCTTATGTGATAGCTGACACCCTGGATAAGGGATATAAAATGTATCAGGTAATTTAATCAATTAAAAGTTATTTTTAGGGTTCTGTACCTAAAAAGGAAAAAAATCGGAACCCTTATAGGATCACTTTGTTGTCCGTCTGTTTGTCGGTCTGTCAAGACCCATTATCTCGGAAACGAGTGGAGGTATCGAGTTGAAATTAAAACTATAATATACTCAAATATACACCCTTTTAGCTGTGAAAAAAACAATGTTCTAAGTTAATAAAAAAAATAAAAAAAATATTTTATTTCAGATTACAAGGATCCATAATTTAATGTTAATTTAATGTACCACGTAATTCAGTCGATGAAATTGTTTATTACAGCAATTTGTAGTTGCATTTATTACAGCAAAAAAATTTTATTATAAGAAATACAGCGAAACTTATGCTAAAACTTAAAACTAATATCTTATCTGTTTAAACAAGCTTTTTTATCACATAAATTGTGTAAAGACGTTTTAAGTTGACATTAAACTTTAATGGAAAATGTTTATTTTTAGTAAGTTTAAATAAAAGCTTGTTTGTTAAAAAGTTTTTTTTTTACTTTTTTTTTATTTTTTGCTGAGGAATTAACTATTATTTATTATTTATTGGTGACTCGCTCACCAGGCTAAGCCTGTGTCGAGGAAGCCGGGCTACGAATTAGCTAACAAAAATAACGGATTATTTAAGTAGATTGTATTATTAGTTTAAGTATCATAATGTAAGTTATCATATTTCTTGTGTACACAACCCCTACACCTATGATCACCTCTATCTAGCCTCAAAGGTTGGCTGTAAGAGAACTCTTCTTAGGGTTAAGCTCGCCTTTGTACATGACCATTTCTCAGTATTTTTAAGTTATTTTTGTTTTCTGTGCAATAAAGAATAAAGGACGGATGATAAAACGCTCAGCTGACAGATTATAACAATGAAAATTTAATATAAAAAATCTGCCGACTGCTGTCCACTTCCACTGCTGGACATAATGCCTCCCTCATGGATCTCCAAGGTCATGAAGGGGCTGTTGCCATACTCGCCACGCTTGGCAGGCGGGTTGGCGAGCGCAGTGCGGGATGTTGATACACGGAAAGGCGCTGCTGCCCTGATGGGCAGCAGCCGGAGGTATGCCTTTGCAGATTTTTATATATATATTCACGGGCAAGAGAGGAGAGGCAACATTCTACTGCCAGCAACGCACGGCCACTGTTACATTATTTTATATTAATTAATGTGAAAGGCTGCGCTGTTGTATTTGGTTAAACCTGTTAAAATAAAGTGTAAATTTTTTTAATAATTAAAAAATATTTTGTACAATCTTATGCAATATAATGTTTCTGTAATCTGTGATATAATTTAGTTGAGCTTTATTATTACGTTCTAGCTAGATCGCTGTCTAAGGATAGGCAACGTTTAGATGCGGCATCTTAAATTTCGTATGCAATATCGTTAGCTATGTCTGTTCTTGTTAGCATTGATTTAGTCTAATAGAATGATGATGAAATAGAATAAGGATGTATTTTGTCCGTGCCGGCGGCAGAGATGTCCTAAATACTATGACCCTTTCAACCAAACCAAGGTATTTCAATCTATGTTTTATGTCAATTTTCTTAGTGATATTGTCGAAATAAAATATACCGCAGGCTGATTACGTATCTCGCGATAGGTTTGCAACAGGCGTTGCTGTCAAACGTCAATTTTGTATTAGGGAACAGCAAGGAATTGACATTTAACAGCGATGAACGCGAGATTTATGCAAGATACGTAATTAATCACCCTGCGGAAGTTTAAGTTTTGAATTGTTTACAATTTTACGTGTGTCAAAGTCAAAGTGTCAAAGCAATCATAAACTTTTAACAGCTTGAAAAACCCGCTGTTCAATGTCGGCCATTGCTTTATCTAACTTGCTAGCATCTTGTTAGTCATGGGGGCTGGCTATTCTAAAATAAGACAGCTGTTAGCGTACGGTCAGGCCTTAGCATTCCATTATGTAATTCGGTCGTTATAGTCATCATTTAACAATTTTAATTTGTCTTATGTTACGTTTGACGGAGTTGGAGCAGATCCCGTCCCAAGTGCTTTTGTCCTCTTGGTAAATAAAATAAAAGTATTATGCTATATCTGTTTCAGAAAGATGGACGTCCAAAGCAAGTGGCTATAGAGACGGGCGATGCGCTCATCTGGCAGACGCTGGCCTCCGTCGTCATACCGGGATTCGCAATCAATAGGTACATTATACTATGTCGCGGGCAGGGGGGAGGGATAACATTCCAGCAGAGGAATGTTACCCCTCCTCTCCTGCCCGTGGATCCAGTAAGAATCAGCGAAGGGATCAGGCCCGGATGAAGGGATCCAGGGCCCCTAGGCACTTAGTATCTGAGGGTTTTGTCTATTATTTGAATAGACAAACTATTCTACCCTCTTAACTATTATTTGAATAGACAAATGCCAACTTATCGGACAAGGCAGACTTTAGGCCTATGAAGGTTTCGCCATGAAGGTCCCTAGGCTTGGAGGGCCCCTAGGCCCGGGCCTTGTGGGCCTAGGGGCTAAGGCCTGGAAGGGATACCTCTGGAAGATGGGCAGCAGCGACTTTCTGTGAATCAATATAAACATCCCGGGCTGCGCTCGCCTGCCTACGCAGTGTGTGGGTATGGCAGCTACCGCTTGCGATCAGTACTTGGAGATCCAAGGCTTATGTCCAGCAGTGGGCGGCCTGTGGCTGAGATAATAGCTTGGATGATGATAACAGCCTGGCCAGTTCAGCTCGCAAAGTCCAATGACATGTAATCATCTCAGCCGTACGACATCTACTGCTGGGCAAAAGCCTCCCTCGTAATCACACGAGGGGCTTTTGCCATACTCACCGTGGATGCAGTAAGAGCCTGCTAAGGGATACCTCTGGAAGATGGGCAGCAGCGTCTTCACGTGTATCAACATCCCGTACTGCTGCGCTCACCAACCCGCCTGCCGAGCGTGGTGAGTATGGCAACTACCCCTCATGGACATCCATGAGGCCCTGTGTTCAGTAGTGGAACTTTTACGGCTGAAATGATGATGATGAAATAAACACAAAAATATGAGAACAATTTAATAAACAAACAAAATGTTGTGTGTGCTGCAGCACGACAAAAGGTCATGGCTCAGCGTGAAATATGCTCAAGGAGCAAACGCTTATTTTCAGCCATAGTCTGTAGTGCAAGCAGAACGAGACGCAATCCGAGCTATTAAATGCACAATGTATTTAAGGGGCCTTTAATGCTGTATTGCTCAAAATCGCTTCGTAAATGAGCCATTATTTCTCGTAAAAAGTAAAGGATAAAAAATGGTTATTGTGAGTTATCCCTAAAAGATAGACATTTACCATCGCGGACTTTTTTGTAGACCTTTTTAAGGTGTACAATACTGTACATTAATTTGATCTATCTCGTAGGGTTTAGCCAGCGTTTGCAATGTAAGCGCAAAAAAATGTGTTTATTTACGACATCACATTAGAAACCTATAAAATTATCAGTGTATCTCTACTATATTATGCATGTATTCTACATAAAAACCTTCCTCTTGAATTATTCTATCTATGTTTTAAAAAACTGCATCAAAATCCGTTGCGTAGTTTTAAAGATCTAAGCACACATTGGGACAGACAGACAGCGGGAAGCAACTTTGTTTTATGGGCGTTTCTCTGTAAGCTTGAACAGGTCCCATACAAATGCTGTCCTGGTATTTTTTTTTAACATTTTCCATAAAACTTAGTTTTATTTCGAAGAAAATTAACTATTATTTCTGTTAGATAAGGGGGCCCACTGAAATTATACGTATTTTTCGAGATATTAGCAATTTTCCAAAAAATCATGACAGGGGAATGTTTAAGTCTTCAGGGGACTGTTGTGCTTAGAAAAAAGTAATTTTACATTAATCAATCATTTATTATTTTATTGGCATATTTGCGCATCAATAATTAACAAAAGTTTCTTTAAAAAACTTCAACAGAAAACATAACTTTAAAACATTCATATCAAAAATTAACCTTATGTGCTAGAAGCATTTTGTACTCACTGAGATCAACATTGTCTTATAATTATAATTTCAATCTGTAAATACTTTATGCAGTATTCATTAAAATACTATTATTAATTTAATTATTAGAAAAGTCTTAAATATAGGATTCAACTGAGATCACCAATCAAAAGCTAAAGATATTTTTTGAATCAAGTAAGGCAATTAATAAAGTTTAACTTAAAATTTAAAAAAATGCGCTCGAAAACGTGTAATTGAGTAGAAAACTTATAAAATAATCTCTTACCCTTCAATCAATCAGAATACAATCACGTCAGAATTATCCAACTTTAAATGACATGATCAAATGAAACGTCTGAAAGGTCCTTATGTGTTA
This sequence comes from Pasiphila rectangulata, assembly GCA_963082625.1. NCBI lineage: Eukaryota > Metazoa > Arthropoda > Insecta > Lepidoptera > Geometridae > Pasiphila > Pasiphila rectangulata. Next base: position 15,490,935 of record OY720256.1, on the reverse strand, counting down.
AATGACACGTAAATCGTTTTTATCGTTATCAATCTCAATAATTACGGCAGCATAACGATACTCTACATTTTTAGCTGCAAATTTCACAAGAACTTTATTTTTTATTATATGTATATTGTTAAATTGGTGTAGCATGAATTCCGAATTCCACTCGTTTCTTCAGTATCTCCATTCATCCATTCTTTGAAGGGATCTGTTTGGTGTCAATTCACGTTCAGCAGATTCAAGATCTTCCGGTTCGGACTCTGTAAATACTTCTTCTACTGTCCATCTAGGTTATGGAACAAGGTTGATACTGCTAATCTTATAGAGCTCACAAGAGACTTTTCATTGTAAGCGTTATACATTTAGTTAGAAGACCGAGGAAGGAGTAAACACCTGCGACATATTGCACATTTAATGTGCCTTTAAAACCTTTCTGAACGGACGCTTCCTCTATTTTAAAGCTTAACGACCATTGCCTAGATGTCTTTAACGTTGATAATACATGTTGATGCCAAGGCATCGCTCTTGGATGACTTTAACAAACTGATCAATATTGTTGACGTCGCCTTCAGAATTAACAACGAAATCAGCTGTTCTTTTGCACGTTGCTCCGATACCATCCGGTGCACCTTTGCCATGGCCACTTTCGGTGTAGTTCCATAAAAAAATATCGTACGTTAAGAGAAAAAAAGCGTTACGACGTAATGACGTCGCCAAACAACGAACAATATCTGGTATACAATGTTCTTTACACTTCTTTAATGGAGCTGTGCTCACGAGCTGTCATATTCTTTTCGCAAAGGTTTTTCTTTATTCTGTTGGTTGGGTTTTCTTCTCTCTTTTGAAGGTAATTTGATACTTTGATGATTACATTAAATTAACAAAACAAACCAGCGGATTAATTTACAAACAATACATAAAAATAATAACTAATACGTAAAATACACAGTCCCCTGTAATGTAAAACAGTCTCCTGTTACATTTTCAGGCTGAGGACTGTTGCCTGGGGACTGTGAATTTCGGTTAAATTTCACAATGTTTACAAAATTGATGTAAAATAGTTTTAAAAGAACCTACCGATAAATTTAGACATAAATAATAAACCAATAAATGATATATAGAGATATTTAAAGTAATTAACATAAATATTATTACTTACCAGAGGACTGTATGAGGTAGCGGTCCAAACACATGTTCACCTCACAAATGACGCTCTGACACTTAACAAAACGGCGTCTCGCCGCCGCGTTCGGCATGGTTGCCATCTTCACAACAATTGCTTTTCGATTCACTCAAAAAAACGTTTTTAAACATTACAGATTTTTTTTATTATGGCTTTAAATTTTTGGCAGGGGACTGTATAGAAATTCTGGGGACAAAGTTTACAGGACTACTAAATAAATATAATAGGTAATGAGACCTTGTTTTACAAATATAATATAATTTAATTATTTTAGTTTATGATATTAACTGCCAAATGTATTTAGTTTCAATAACTTCTTCGTAAATCTAATTTCTAGGACGGAAAACAGTGACGGGGACAGCCAGGGTACTGTTGTTTTAGGGCTTCTATCACGTCTAGAAAAAAACTTTGAATAGTTATGTTTCTAAAAACAATAGGCCCGTAAAGTTTCGGGCTTAAAGTATCATTAGAAGTGACTTTTAAAAAATAAACTAAATTAACTTATGAAAAAATCGGTCGGGACTGCCGATTTCGAGCTTACAGAGAATCGCCCTTATACTATGTAGTGATGAATTTTATTGTGATCGCGAAAGTTAACGAACACCTCATTATCTGTTTTCAGGTTGTGTGCCGTAACGCTACGGACTTTAGACTCTAAAGCTGCCTTCATACCACCCAAGGCGCGCTGTCTGCTGACCGCGGGGGTCGGTCTGGCGTCCATACCCTTCATCGTGCACCCTATTGATAAGGGCACGGATTTGTTCATGGACATGACTTATAGGAAACTGCTTAAATAATACAATGGTGTAATGCTGGAGAATGGGCACAGCGCCATCTATAATAAGATGATGAATGTTTGTAAACGTGAGAGTAAAGTAAGGCATTTTACATCTATTATAGATGATTTATACAGCGTCAGCGACTGTTATTTAAGCTGGTCAAGATGATGCAGTGCTTAAACCAGACATTCGATGTTGAATGTTTGTAAACTTATACATAAAATAAATATTAATAAAAAATGCTGGCCAATTCACACAGTGTCATCTAGCCCCAAGCTAAGCAGAAGCAGAGCTTGTGCTATGGGTACTAGGTGACTGATATACTAACACATTATACTACATTCAGAACACCCTGAATAAATATCTGCAGATCGTGCAGTTCTTCAAGGCGGGAATTGAACCCGCAAACTCTTCCGTCGCAGGCGGCCCTTCGCTCGCTGCGCCACAGAGGTTGTCATATACCTTACCGAAACAGTTTTTAGTTTTCCTTTAAACCCTATCGTTTTTGAGTTATTTACAAAAATGTTGAAAAAAGGACATTAAAATTTAGATATAATTATGAGTCGTACATATAGTTTAGCACAATACAAGTTATCTAGCTGCCAAAGAATACGTCTAGAATATTTTAATTTAATTTCAATGACTTATTCGTCATCTCGCGGATCTGAAACTCGCGGGAATCCGCGAGTTTTACCTTACCTTGTTACCTTCTGATTTTAACAATTTTTATTGTCGTCAAATCGCGGGCCCATATAAAGTACAGTCATAACAAAAATGGATTTAAACCAGAGTAAGTACCAACTATCTAAAGACCTATTTATTTTTACCTTTCGAACCCTGTTGGCTCTCGTGGGGTGTCATCGCCAAAAACCCACACAGCCTCGGGTTTCGACATGTTAATATTTTCAGATATGTCACAACTGTGAAAAAAAATTGTGTAATGTGACAAAATAGTATGTTGCCTGCCTGTAGCTAGGAACAATACACATTAGATTTAGAGAAAATTATTAGTAGTGGCTGTGATTGTTGCAATATTATAATATTTATTTATTTATTTATAAAAGAAAACGCCGACAGTATATAATATAAACACATTCAACAATAAAATGACAAAGATCAGTGCTTTCTTATATTAGGTATATGCCAATTATAATAGGCGAACACAACACTCTTTAAATTTATACTAAAAGTAATTAGAATATAATAATAGATTATATTAAAAATATGATTACCATAATATATATGTTTTGTATAGTCTACTACCTCGGACGGCGTTGGTCCGAGGTAGTATCAACTCTTACGACTTTTATTTAAGTTATTAAAAATCAATAAATAATTTTTACATCGAAAAAGAGAAGTAGTACTTGATAGTAAAAAAATGCTATTCTGTGTACCTACCAATTTGAGGCTTTCATAACATTATTTTGATATCATCATTTCAGCCGTAAAATGTCCACTGCTGAATACATCTCCATGATCTCCATGAGGAGTAGTTGCCATACTCACCACGCTTGGCAGGCGGGTTGGTGAGCGCAGTTTGGGATGTTCATACACGGAAAGATGCTGCTGCCCATCTTCCAGAGGTATCCCTTATGTTACCCCTCCTCTGAGGAGGGGTAACATGCTACTGCCGGCACCCCTCGCCATATTGATATAATTTCGGTCAGTATGTTGTTATAGATACCTATTTAGTGATCTGTGGTAGAATAGAAATGTCAAATATTCCGGTATGCAAGTTTTTGATTACTTATTATTTAATAGTTTTAAATTGTTTTCCTTACGCCATAATAATGTTTTATTTTGTTATTTGTTCTGTATTTGTTGACTTTTCAATAAAATTACACTTATTGGAAGAACTCTGTTTTATTTTCTCTAGTCGTCCTACTGATGCATCGAGCACATATCCAATAGAGGGGAAATAAGGTCATAAGAATTCCGAAACACATTAGTGCTCTGCACTAATGCAATGACAACTGTCTCTCGTCTTTTAACAGTACAGCGCCAACAACCGACCTGTGCCCGTACAATTACCATAACAGGAACAAACTACCATCGTCTGTGTTTCCAACCTCTTATGACCCGATTACGTTTAAGAAAAGAGTTAATAGGCATTTTCTAGGGAAGCTCGCTCCATCGTCGATCTCATTCTTGCGATAGCAAGGATGAAATCAAGAGCTAACCTATCTAACATAAAAAAAAAAAAAATTAAATATTTTTGGCGGAATTGTTCATCATCATCATTTCAGCCGTAGGACGTCCACTGCTGGACAAAGGCCTCCCTCATTGACCTCCAAGTACTGCGGTTGGAAGCCGTCTGCATCCACCGCCAACCAGCAGTTCTCACCAAGTCGTCTGCCCATCTTGTAGGTGGACGTCCTACGCTGCGCTTGCCGATCCGTGGCCTCCATTCGAGAACTTTGCGGCCCCATCGGCCATCTGTTCTGCGCGCTATATGGCCTGCCCACTGCCACTTCAACGTGCTAATCCGTTTGGCTATGTCGGTGACCCGAGTTCTTCTACGTATCTCCTCATTTCTGATTCGATCCCGTAGTGAAACCCCGAGCATAGCCCTCTCCATCTCTCGTTGAGCGACTCTGAGCTTGTTCATAAGGCCAATAGTGAAGGACCACGTCTCGGTTCCATATGTCATCACTGGTAACACACACTGGTTTTAGACTTTCGTCTTAAGGCACTGAGGTATGTTGGACGAAAAGGCGGAATTGTTATTTAGACAAAATAAATGACATTTCCGCTCTATTGGGTATGTTCTCGATGTACTGATGCCATCCTTACCTTATATTATATTTGTTTTTTTTACTTATCCTATTTCGACCCACTGCGGGACAAACAAAAGCCTTCTCTTTTTTCATAAAAGGTCGTGGGTTTGGATACTGGCCGGACACCAATGGATTTTTCTTTCTTGAAAAGTGTATGTGCTCATTTAACATCTCGACATCAGAAGGTCTGATGTCCATTTTTGCAACTTTTCAGGAAAACAAAAACAAACTTTCAAATCAGATTATTGTTTTTTGATTTCGTTATATTGGAGAAAAAAGTACCTACTACGTATTGTGGCTTGGTTCAGCATGGTTCTAGTACGATCATTTTTGACCCTGATTTATTTGGTTTTATACAACAATGCTAATTATTTTTAAATCTTGTCCTTTCAAGTCATTCTTTCGCTAAACAAATAAAGTAGATCGTTTATACAAATGTGTCAAGTAAGTATTTGAAGTTATTGATAATAATTTCTGTGACATACAATGGATTTCCTTCAAAGACAATCGTAATCGTAAATCTATTTATTCATTCAAAAAATCTATTACAATATAAATTTAATTTAACCGATCAAACTGGCAGCCGTTCTAGGTCTCATTTAGTCATTAGTACTTTTATATAAAATTGCGTACATTACTATATATTGATTTCTCTTTTAAAAAATATGTTGTGCCTACTTCAGTTATAGTAGAGAACTCGTCTCTTGAAGTTGTTGACTCGTACTCTTAAACGTCGAATATACTAGGACAAACAGTCTAATTTGTTAGATCCAACTTTGAGAATGAGGCTAAAAAAATATCGAGTAGAGGCCACGGATCAGCACGCGCACGGATCCACCAACAAGATAGGCTGAAGACCTAGTGAAGACCGCAGGTCGAAGGTGGATGCTATTAACTGGAAATCCACGAGGGAGGCCTATGTCCAAGAGTGGACGTCCTACGGCTGAGATGTTCTTATAAAATCTTTTGCTTCTTTTCGCCAATCAGCTCGTCTCTAATCAGTCTTTTGCACTTGTCAAATTCCTCGCAGGTACATCAAGTAATTTGAATGAAAGATTAAACATCGTATTGCATTTGTCTGTCAGTCTTTTGATTGATCTTCGTTTATTTCTCTCTTTGCTATTTTTGCCTTGTAGAGTATACATGACAGTTATGGCTGCTAATGAGAGCTGTCTCATAGCTAGCTGGGTAAGGATGAAATGTGGTTTTACCGACGTTGTTTTGGTTGACTTGCTCTTTTATCAAATTCTGTTAAATCGTTTTCAATCATTTTGGCAATTGTGATTTATTTATTTATTTATTCGTAGGAAAACCAACAGCAATAATATCTTAATATATTTTAGTATAAGTTACAGAAAGCCAATTAGAGGTTTTCACGTCTAGAAACAAGCTAGTGACAGATGTGAACCAACTTTTAAGTAGGTACTTAATATTATTAGAATCCACTATCTATCTAACACACAAACATACTTATAATTTAAAATCAATAAAAATGTTTAAACATATTAAATACCTAATTTTGAGGATTTTTTTCAAAAAATTCTCTGTTAAGCCGCTGCCTCGCCAAACCGACACTTTTAATGTATTACTCACCAATCGAATATGTATTCAGAAACATAACTTTGATAAGATATGATCAAACAAGTTGATTTCATCATACTTATTATGTCGTGGTTTGGAAGGCTGTAATAATTACAGCCTTCAAATAAACCAAATAAGATAAAATAATACACAATCTATAAATACAAAAGATAACTTGTGTTTTATATAGTGTAACTAACACGACCCGTGTTATTTACACTATTTATAACTCAAGAACGGCTAAACCGATTTGGCTAAAAATAGGTGGGAGCTTGGAACCAAGAGACGAACATAGGCTACTTTTCGTTGCGTAAATTAAATCAGAAGGGGTTAAAATAGTGGATGAAAATTTGTATAGAAAAATCGTTATTTTTCACTTAATAAACTTAAAATTTTGCAAATAAATATAAAAGTCGTTGAAACTTAATGAACCTGTGTATCAGAATTCCTCAAAAAATATCCCCTAAGTAAAAATATAAGGATAAAAATTTGTTGGGGAATATTTTTTTTCACTTGATTTAGGTACGTGAAATTTCACATAAATAGTTAGATATCTACCAAAATTACTAAACACATGTTTCAGCGGTAGTTGTAACGTAGTTGTAGGGTAAGTTGTAAGTCACAGAACAGAGAAAAATGAGTAGAATTAGCATGATGCCTTTTTACTAAGAGAACCAGTGTCGCTAAACTCACACATGTAAAAACTAACACACATAGAAATATAAATTCTTATTGGTTGAAAGAGTACCTTAAAAAGGGCATAAAATCATATAACTAATTTTATTGAAATTAACTTTATTCCGATCGCTACATGGTTCAAAGTTCAATAAAATCAACAGTGATAAAAAATGAATATTTAGTATGTCCACTCAGCCAGAGATGGCGCATTTGCCAAATATTTTTTATAGTCTCTATTCCCAGGAAATAAGATTACTAATACAATGGCTACTTTTTCTACTCATCCAGAGATGGCGTTTTTGCCAAATATTTTTTTATAGTCTCTATTCCCAGGAAATACGATTACTAATACAATGGCTGCTTTTCTTGATTGCTTGATAATCCACAACACAAAGCCACTCAACAATAGATGGCGCTATTGCTATATTTATTTGACGGTTTTGCATTTTGAACAAAACTAACAAAAAAACAATAAAATAATGCTTACCGGTGATATGATATGCCCCCTTTCGTTAAAATTTTGGTTCGGCTTTCGTTTTTACACTCTAAAACGGCACAATACGGCATTTTTATATTTTTTTTTGTTTTTTTTTTTAAGTACGTTTACTCTGCTAAATTAAAACACGACTGAAGTAAGCGGTGCTTGAAGTGCGCAGTACTGCGCCTACTAGGTGTTACGCGAGCCCCGCTTACTTACGATTTCTATGTTTTCTCTGTTCTGTGTTGTAAGTAGTGGTTGTTGTAGGTGCGATACGAAGCTCGCCGGGACACCTAAGTAGTTATAATTATAATAATTGTAGGTACCTATATTCTTTGATCTTCTTCAAAAGCACTCTGGTCCTCAATTTGATCATCTTGGTAACTCTATCTGCAATATATTTTTCCAATTATATTGCAGACAGAGTTTATTAGTTTTTATTATTTATTTATTAGCAATTATATTGGTTCCAATTGTTACACTTAAACCAAAAATCCTCAAATATTCGTATTTCCAGTCAATAATCTTCGCTTACTTTTTGGAAGCATTCAGCTCTCATCATTACAGCCGTAGGACTGCTGTCCACGTTCACTGCTGGACATAGGCCTCCCTCATACATCTCCAATATCATGAGGGGATTGCTGCCATACTCGCCACGCTTGACAGGTGGGTTGGCGAGCGCAGTATGGGATGTTGATACACGTAAAGGCACTGCAGCTCATCTTCCGGAGCAGAACAGTCCCTTAGCAGATTACTTGGACCGTGGACTTACTACTCCGCGAGCAAGAGAGGAGAGGCAACCTTATTATGCCGGCACCTCACGGCAAGCGTCAGCTCTGCACCGACTATTTTATTCTTCTTCGCTACTTTGGACTTATATGATTTTTCCTGCAATTGCATTTTTTGTCCACACAATTCCAAACAAAAAACGCTTGCAATTTAACCACAAACGAATGCCGGCCTGTAAACAAAATTAGAAAAGAGCGCGCACGCTGCGCGGACGTTCGGATGTATGTTTATGGGGGGTTCACGTCTTCCTCGTCGCTGCTCATTTTCTATAATGTGATATTTGGAACTTTGTTTACTGAACATTGCTACCGTTCTTAACCGTTTTGATATATTTTTAACCGACCTCAAGAAGAAGGACGTTCTCAATTCGACTGAATTTAATTTATGTTTGTGACGCGATTAAACCGCCAATTAAGATTGTATTTTGATTGCTTTTTTTATAAGTTTTAGAGTTATAAGTTTGTGTTTTAGAAGAAGAAGAAGACAAACATTTATGTACCACACGCACAATACAATACAACTACATAGAAAATAAAAGTGATAATTACAAATATAAAGAAAGAACACAAAAATACTTAATAAAACATTAGGTACAATGCGGACCGGAAGAAGAGGATGTGGCGCGGGTAAGGGTTTTAGAGGTGGTCCCGCAGGGTGATTACGTATCTCGCGACAGGTTTTGCAACAGGCAATTGACAGCAATATTGCTGTCAAATGTCAATTCTTTGCTGTTCTCTAATACAAAATTGACATTTGACAGCAATATTGTTGAAAAAAAATCAGTAGACTTTTCATAGCTGAAATGATGATGACGATATTTTATTTCATTTTTAATGAGATAATATTAAATGAAGTGGACTAATACTAATGGGCATCTATCAGCCATCTGGTAAACAAGTTTCGCTAAATGTGATATTAACACAACATGGTATTATAAGAGGTATATCTATGTGAACTCATATTATTACCATACAGAAAGGAGTTTTAACTTATAAAAATTCCGATAAGACCATTAAAGTTTGCTAAATGTATAATTATAATAATTCGTATAAGATGGACCTGTCTAATTAATTTAATTTGTGCTAATCAAATCAAATACCTACTACTTAAAATGATGTAATAATAGGTATATATATATACCTAATACTGGATCATTGAGCATATAATATCCAATAGAGGGGATAAGAATTCCGAAACACATTAGTGCTTTGCACTATGCAAATGCAATGACAACTGTCTCTCGCCTTCGACAGTGCAGCGCCAACAGCCGACCTGTGTACTTTTCCATACAATTATGAAATATTTTTGGCGGAATTAATGTTAAGACAAAATATATGACATTTCCTCTCTATTGGGTATGTCCTCAATAAACTGGATACACAACACCATCTATGCTTTAACGAAGCAAAGCTTGACCAGCTGGTACTTTACTATACTTATCTACTTTTATATTTTTTGGAAATACCTAGGTAGGTATGTACTTAAAATACCAAGAAAAATACCCAGACCGAGAGAAATCTAACTACAAGACGAGCTATATAATGTAGCACGTGATTTTATTAATAACCGCCGACACAAGAAGAGGGGTGTTATATATAAGTTAAGAAAAATAATTTATTGGTTCATCAACAAACATCAATTTTCATATTAAAAACATAGATTGCTTAGATCTAAGATGTATTTCCTGTGTGGATGACATAGGTGCCCAAACTAGGATAACCTCTGTGATGGCGCACATATACCTACCCTCTACCCGACGTAAAATTTACATGAAATAGTTTTTTAATTGGGTAAACTTTACAAAAAAAACACTAGGTGTCTACAGTTAAACAATTTAAATAAAATAAAATTACAAGAAAACAATGAATTATCGTAAAATTAGACATACCTAGACATTCATTTATTTACGAAAGAGCACACAATACATTTTAAAACACAAAGAATACAATTTACATTTGACATTTACACATAGTTTATACATAAAACGAAAAACAATAATTTTGAGATACAGTAAAATAAATAAGACCAATTGAATAAAAGTTAAATAATGTGTGCCGCAGTAGCAAATTGGTCCCGGCTCAGCATTATGCCCACTGTGTTAGCAGCGGACGCTGGTATTCTGCCGAAACCTAGATCGGAAGACCTCGTAAGAAAAAAATGTTAAGCAGATATTTTTATATATTGTCTATATATTGTTTCCTAAGGAAACCAGCTCTTAGCTCGGGCAATAAAAAAATAAAATCATGCTAATACTATCAGAATATTTTCTGTCTCAAGTCTCAAAGTTTGACCGCTATGAGTGTTGTCTGTCTGTGTGTATGCCGGTGGTAGATATCGTAGCTCTGTAACGGAGTGGACCAATTTGAATGCATTTTTGAAGTCTTCTTATGGGAGAGTAAACCGCTTCGTTACGTAACGCGTTACGGCGCCAGTCTGTCTGGCTTCCCTTCCTCTCACGCATGCGGCAGCGGTAGGCAGGCTCCTCTCTCTCTCTAACCCGCAGCGCTAGCCGTATTTCAAGTTAGCCGTAGTTTAAGTTATCACTTCTGTCGTGCGTCCCGAGAGGCACACGCTTTATTTATACAGGGTGGGGCAAAATTAATCACCCAATGTTCTTTTGCTGTATGTTTTTAGGGTTCCGGACCAAAATGGTAAAAAGGAACCCTTATAGAATCACTCTGTCTGTCTGTCTGTCTGTCTGTCTGTCTGTCACAGATGGATATCTCGAGAACTACTGATGCTATCGACTTGCAATTTGAAATAGTAAAAGACAACCGTTTTTTACTTATATAGCATATATAAAAATTTAAAAAATATTCATATTTTGATCGCAGGGGGGCGGATAGGGGATCTCAAAAATTTTAAGTGAAGTTACTAGGCCGTGTGGGGTATCATATGAAAGGTATTAATTTGTACATTAATAAACAGTTTTTAGTTTTCCTTTAAACCGTATCGTTTTTGAGTTATTTACAAAAATGTTGAAAAAACGACCGTTCCCCCCCCCTTATCTCCGAAGTTTGCAGAGATAAACCCGTGATACTTTTATAGCTAATAGAAGTGTATGTAAACTTTATAGGAAAATTATAGCGAACTCTCTAATTTGCATAGTTTTTTAGACAAGGGGGGTAGAAGGGGGGTTTTCAAAAAATTTGTGAAGTTAATAGGTGATGTGGGGTATCATATGAAAGGTATTAATTTGCACATAAATAAACAGTTTTTATTTTTTCTTTAAGCCGTATTGTTTTTGAATTATTTACAAAAATGTCGAAAAACCGACCGTTCCCCCCCCCTTATCTCCGAAGTTTGCAGAGATAAACCCGTGATACTTTTATAGCTCATAGAAGTGTATGTAAACTTAATAGGAAAATTGTAGCATACTCTCTAATTTGCATAGTTTTTTAGACAAGGGGGGTTGAAGGGGGGTTTTCAAAAATTTGTAAAGTAAATAGGTTATGTGGGGTATCATATGAAAGGTATTCATTTGCACATTAATAAACAGTTTTTAGTTTTCCTTTAAGCCGTATTGTTTTTGAGTTATTTACAAAAATGTTGAAAAAACGACCGTTCCCCCCCCCTTATCTCCGAAGTTTGTAGAGATAAACCCGTGATACTTTTATAGCTAATAGAAGTGTATGTAAACTTCATAGGAAAATTATAGCGAACTCTCTAATTTGCATAGTTTTTTAGACAATGGGGGTAAAAGGGGTGTTTTCAAAATTTTTGGAAAGTTACTAGGTTATGTGGGGTATCATATGAAAGGTATTCTTTAGCACATTAATAAACAGTTTTTAGTTTTCCTTTAAGTCGTATAGTTTTTGAGTTATTTACAAAAATGTTGAAAAAAATAGCGTTCCCCCCCCTTATCTCCGAAGTTTGCGGAGATAAACCTTTGAAACTTTTATTACTATTAGAAGTGTATGTAAAGATTAGAGGAAATTTATTACAATCTCTCTACTAAGCATACTTTTTTAGAAATAATCGAAAGTGTAAAAAATCTACATAAGTTCCGCTATCAGACAAGAGATGGCGCTGTCAAGGTTCTCCAACAAATATAAAACCGCCTTTGTCATAAATTATATTGTATGATGGCACGGAACCCTCGGTGCGCGAGTCCGACTCGCTCTTGCCCGGTTTTATTTTAAATGTAATACTTTGGTTCTGCTTGTGAAATTTGTTTATTTCATTTGATTGGAATTAATTCTACCAAGTTGAGAAAATGATATCGGCCAAGTGCCCGCCGCGAGTTGATGACCATGCGGGCCCGATTTACTGATTTTCCATCACTATTGCCAGAACTTCAGGCGACAGGTTCTCACATTTCTGGCGAATATTCTCCTTCGGGGCTTCAAGAGTCTGAAGCTTGTTGACGTAAACCCGCGATTTCAAAAATCCCCATAAAAAGAAGTCTGGAACGGTTAAATCGGATAGATCACCCGATTTATTTTATTTATTTTCGTTAGGCGACCCGGAGATGTTTCCTTCAGAATATTGGTTGCGGCTGGAGCAGTGTGCGCCGTTGCACCGTCCTGTTGGAACCACAGTGTTCTCCAGTCCCAATCAAATCAATAGAGGAAGAAAAAAATCGATAATCATGGCTCTGTAGCGCGCGTCGATGTTCCGGGCTCCTCTTCGACGGCTTGGGCAACAGCAGCGATATTCTCAGCAAAATTGCTGGCCCGCCAGCCTTGGAAACATTAATTTCATGTTGTCCCAGTATCTTCAAGGCGAGTGGCCAAACGCCGCAGTGTTTGTCCAGTTGGTGTCCGGCGGCCAGGAAATCTGCGACGAAATTCACGCTGCGCCAAAACAAACAACGAATTGTTGCGCAAAAATATGGAAACAATTATTTTGCGTTCTTGCGGAGTAAACCGATTCATGGCTAGTCGATTTGCAGTCTGCGTTTGTTTACTTCACAAATGTCAAAACCGAATTGACATTTGGCGCCATTTGCAAAAGTTATAGCTTTTTCCATAAAGAGTGATTACTTTTGTCCCACCTTGTATAAAAACAGGTTTTCAAGCGATCGAAAATGTCTTATCAAAATCGGTTCAGACGTTTAGAAGACACGGTGAAAATGGGGATGAATAATAGAACGCTTCCAAATATAGTAAATATACCCAAAGAATGAATAACCTTATCAAAAATTTTACGGTTCCGGTGGGATACGAACCCACGTCCGTCAAATCGGTACTTTCCTTAAGCCGGAAGTGCTTTTAACCGCTAAGCTACAGAGCCTATGTCGGGATCCGCTGAAATTCTTGATAAGGTGATGTCGGTTTGAGCAACCAAAAAGAAAAAAAATTGATAAGGTTATTTATTTCTTTGAAAAATGTTCTACCTAAGTGTGGTTAAACACTATAAAAAATAACAAAATATACCCAAGTTTGGTATCAAATGAAAGGAAATTGTGTGTAGAATGCAAATGGCCGAGTGACCTGGGGAGAGAGAAGAGGCAACATTTTACTGCCGCGGCGTACGCCCCCTACGTCTCGCGGAATTTACGATGGCGCATCGCCATAATGCACCATCGCCCTTCCTGGGTCCGTCTGGGATAGTCCGAGCCCTCACTCTGGCTACCCCACGGATACCATCCTCTATAGTATTCTGTAGAGGATGGTATATATACTTATAGTCTCATATTATATACCATCCTCTCAGCTTAGTCAACTTTTAGTCAGAGGAAAGAACAGGTCAATACGTCCGATTCGTCTAAAAATATTATGTGCACACTGGACACGTGCTTTACCGGTGAAGCTTACTGAGCCGCGGGTTTCCTCACGAGGAAATGTACATACATTTTTCAATAAATAAAAATAAATTGGTGCACGGCTGGTATCGAACCTGCGACCTATAGATAATTTGGATAATTAAGTTTCGTTTCGTTTTTGTTAAGTTGGCCGAGTGGTGCCAACCGGGGGTGCATACCACTCGGCTAAGACGGCTTATTATAAGTCTCAGCAAAGTCAGTTCATGATTATACATTAGAGAAAAAAATCTACTATTAGCTACGTTGTTTTAGCAAATGAGCCGTTTTCAGTAAAAAAATAAAAAATATTTTCTACTAAACCTAACAGATGGAGCTGGCAAGCGGAGAAAGCAAGTTTGTGATTCGTCACAATTGCTGTCACTATCAAATCCTTCCAGTAAATAAAACCGGACAAGTGCGAGCTGAACTCACTCACCGAGCGAGGGTTTCATAATAATTATTATAAATTAACTGATCTGTATAAATTTATATAAGTTTTAGAAATGCACAAAAGGATTCGGTCAACCATCCAATTTATATTTTTTTTTATAGACTATTAGTTTTTTTTATGATTCTATTGCAAATGGATTGTTGATATATGAAATTGGATAGTTATTATATGAAATGGATGGTTTTTGGATTTTTCTCTGTATCTACCTCTACACTATATGACGGACGATATATCTTGATAAATTTCATAGATCTAAATCTACGGGTGAATACCCTATGAATTTCGATTCCTTTGAGAATGTCGTTGTGTTTCTTGCGGCATAAACGGTCGTATCTTTTTATCAGGTTAACTTAGAATATTGTTTTTTTTCTCTGATTTGAGAACCTAATGGTTTTAATTTCACCCAGATACCTCTACACGTTTTATTCTCCTTTTGTCTATTGCTGCATTGTTAGATATAACTCTATCGCATTTAGTACAAAAAAAATCGCTCCTGTGTAATGCCGAAGCAGAGCTTTCCCTTGTATCTAATCACAAGTTTTTAACTTAGAACGAAAAGACGCTTTGTTACAGGGTTGTCAAAGGCAGGTTGTTAATTAGAATACAGAATATCTTTATTGTTTACTGTTGTATTTACATAGGTGTTGTGAAGGAATGGTGTACAAGTTTATACAGTCTGTCAAAAACTGGACATACAATAGAACAATGTAAAAAGTTTAGTTTTTAACTAAAAATTATGTCACGTATATCTTAGAATTTCACTATGTTATAATATAGAGAGCATAATTTATACTTGGTTGTAAACCTTACCTTTTAGTGATTATATAACATTTTGATCTATTATTATTATTTATTTATTTATTGACTTTGACATGAGGGAATGGCCAATGTCTAGGTTGTGGACTACCTATAAATAAATAAATAAATAATGCTGGACAAATCACACAACATAATCTAGCCCCAAGCTAAGCAGAGCTTGTGTTATGGGTACTAGATGACTGATATACTTAATACATTATACTACATAGATAGATATTTTTATTATATATAGAAAAACACCCAGAACACCCTGAACAAATATCTGCAGATCGTACAGACATTTGTCCCGAGGCGGACCTATGGCTGAAATGATGACAAAGGTTGTAATTTTGAGGTGGAAAACAAAAACCCTATGAGATAGACGATCCGAATACACAGTCGCCATGACCGAAATCGGTTAGGAAATATCATACATGCATGTAATTTTTTTTTATTTTCAGGTAAAATTATTTAAAACATATCATATAAAATACTTCCCTTACCTTAATAAATCGGACATTCAAACCGCACTTCACTATACACTTTATTCACAATAAACTTCACAAATTAATAAAACTTCACGTAATTAATTAAGAAATGTCCTCACTAGTTCGCGATAGGTGATACAGTGGCTGGATGTCACAGAGAGCCTCCTATGATAGGCGTTTGGGCCGATTGATAAGCGTCAGCGATAAATATATATAGCATATCTGACAATTAGCGTTCCGTAATGTTAAAACGAGATTCAACACATATATCAGAGGTAATTTATTAGAAATTTGTAATTTTTTTCATAAGATTACTAAGTACGTATTCGTATTACGTATGTATATAGTACTACGTACCTAAGTATATAGTTTATATTAACACTTCATTGTACAAAGTCAAAGTAAATGGATCTCCATGAGGGGTAGTTGCCATACTCACCACGCTTGGCAAGCGGGTTGGCGAGCGCAGTACGGGATGTTGAAACAGAAAAGACGCTGCTGTCCACCTTCCGGTAGTATCCCTTAGCAGGCTTTTACTGCATCCTGGGTATGACAGGAGGAGTAACATTCAACACACGCGGCACCTGGTTACAAATCACTAGTTCTTGCAATTTCAAATCCTGTTTTTATTGTTTTATCTTTGTTTGTAACGTTAAGACCAAAACCCTATTTTCTATAAATAAAAAAAAAAACGTTAAGACGAGATGTTCTAAAGAATGCCAAATCGTGTTTATCGAACCTATTAAATATCTATAAACTAAACGACTTAGCTAATTATTAAACTACATAGCGCACCTACATGTACTCACATACATCTATACACACACACACAAATACTTCATACATTTCAAGACCTTGTTTGTTTGTGTGCTAGTAAACATTTTTTTTATTTCCTTTTATTGTAAAAATTGGAACTGTGTTGTCTTTACCATGGAGAAGGGCGTTGGTACTTGCGACACAGTAATTTACTTTTGCAATTATCATCGTTTTTCATATTACGATTTTCGATTGATTTTGAAACTTTTGCTGTCAGAACACAATTAGCTATGATACCGTTATTACTGGAGTAATTTACCTTTATACATCCGTGTTGGCCGAGCGGTATGTACCCCCAACTTTCAATCCGAAGGTCGTGGGATCGATACTGGCCTAGCACCAATGGATTTTTGTTTTTTGAAAAATGTATGAGCACACTTAACACGTGCTTTAACGGTGAAGGAAACATAATTAGGAAACCCGCGGCTTAGTGAGCTTCAGACGTATTGACCTGTTGTTTCCTCTGAATAATATTGACTAAGCTGAGAGATGATTTTTGTGTTCTATAATTGATGGTTTTACAAGTTCTGTTTATGGCGGCTATGTGTTATTTCTAGTAGGTATTATTATTTTCAAGTGACATTGCAGCTGAATTGTACTTGCACCGGTTTTAAGGCTTACGGCACTTTGGTCACGGGAAAGCCAAGCACGTGTTTATTCTTCGCGGTCGTTAGCAGCGCTTTACTGATAGTCCGTGGCAATTATGTAATGCTATATCAAATTGTTTAATTATTTATTATTAAATTTATGTTTGACTTTTATTATTATTGACATAAACTTTTTACCAGTTTTTATTATTATTGTAACTACCTAATTATAAAGGTATGTACCTACATTTATTTTTATAATATTTTAATGTGTTACTCATAAATAAACTTTTGTTGTCGGGAATAATTTGCTTGATTGGTGCCGACCATACTTGACGAATAGAGAATCTGTCTTTCTCGTTGGAGGGTACAGATCCAGGCCTTTCTTTGCTCTTTCTGGGGTTCCTCAAGGCTCCCACCTAGTTACCCTTCTCTTTAAGATCATCAATGACATCGGAAAATGCTTTCAATATTCCAAATTCAATTTGTTTGCTGATGATCTGAAATTTTGTGGAAAAGTAAATTCAATTGACGATAGTAAACTGCTTTAAATTGACCTAAATAATTTAAAAGCATAGTGCAATTTAAATTGCATGTCTTTAAATGGTGATAAAATATGTCATGTGATTCGTTTGACCAGAAAGAAATCGGTTTAAAATAGGTTCTTTTTCCTTAATAATGAGTTGCTATCTGATGTTAATCACATACGAGATTTGGGTATTGTCATCGACAGTAAATTGCGCTTCAACATTCGATCACATCGATAACATCGCCAAGATAGGTTTTAAAAATGTGATATTTTCTTCCTTCTTGCTTTGTGTTTCCCGTTCTCACTTTTTAACAGTCATAAATCACTTGCACACTATCACACACCCTCATTGGGCTGCTAAGCAGGTGTCAGGCCAGGCGTGTCAGGTTGGCGCGGCTGGTTGCAAATAGACATAGTCCTGGTGTTGCCTGTCTGGCAGTTTTTTGTGCGTGACGGATTTTCATTTTCTTTTTCTTACTCATAAATGTACTATCTACTATGTATATTTGTTATCTTTTTTTTGTAACTTTTTTGTGTTTTTGTTTTGTTTGTATACGGTTTTATTGTTTGTTTGAGTTTGATGTTGTTTTGCCGTCCGTCTGTTTAATCTATTCCATTCCTGTCTCCTTCTCTCCGTGGTCGTGAAATCACCCAGGGCCCCAACTGAAAACCAGCGTAGCGTCTGAGCCTGGCCAGGTGCTACACAATGCTGAGTTGGTGACCCATTTACGTGCGCCGCATCCTTTTCTTCCTGTCCGTATTTTAATGTTTTATTAAGTCTTTTTGTGTTTGTGTTCTTTGTTTATACATACGTCGTAAGGGATTATAAAATAATTATATATTCTGCACGCGTATTGCACCCTGCCGTGGGGTGCCGGCAGTAGAATGTTACCCCTCCTCTCCTACCCGTGGATGCAGTAAGAGCCTGCTAAGGGACACCTCCGGAAGATGGGCAGCAGCGTCTATCCGTGTATCAACATCCCATACTGCGCTCACCAACCCGCCTGCCAAGCGTGGTGAGAATGGCAACTACCCCTCATGGAGATCCATGAGGGAGGCCTGTGTTCATCAGTGGACGTTTTATGGCTGAAATGATTGCACCCTGTAACGATATTGTTATAGGTGCTAATTTCCGCATTTTCACCTTTACAGAAGAAGAAGAAAACATATATTTACTACACGCACAATACAAGACAACCACAAAAAGAAAAAATTAAAATTTTGTAATTTTACGTTTACGACGTATTAATTGTCCTAATTCGCTCAATTACATACGTCGCATTAGTGTGTAGTTATTTAAAAATACTAAAATTAAATACAATAATACTACTATACTACATACAATACAAACTGTGTTTGCATAAATTATATAAGTACGTAGAGAAAATTTGAATGGGTATTATATTAGACATCTAGCATGGGCTCTGCTTATATTGGGGCACATTACACGATATAATATGGCACCCTAAGACGTTATAATACAATCAATAACAAGTGAAAAATAATCACTTCTTATCTTATATAATTTTTTATTTTATTTTAAACAATACATACACAAAATACACAACCCAGTTATTAATATTTGGGCTGTATGCTCGCATTCTTTTGTGACTTCGACCGCGTAAAAGACCAGTTAGACTCCTGCTAGTTAGACAGGTTGCCCACTCTGCCCGGTCGTGGGTTCAGATCCGGCGTGTGGACCTGGCATTTAAACCTGTATTTTATTATTTTGAGAACATCATCTTATGATAATTGCCTTTGAATCTATTATAGACCCTTGCATCAATTATAAATGATTTATACAGCATCAGCAACTGGTAAGGCTGTACGGGACGCTGCAGTGCCTGGGACATTCTTAGATGCGTAGCTTGCCCAGCCCCTGCACCATCCTCTCAGCTTAGTCAGTTATAGTCAGAGGAAAGAACAGGTCAATACGTCTGAAACTTTCTAAGCCGCGGGTTTCCTCACGATGTTTCCTTCACCGTTAGAGCACGTGTTAAGTGTGCACATACATTTTTGGATGGATGGATCATAGCCTAGCTTTAACGGTGAAGGATTACATCGTGAGGAAATCCGCTTAGTTAGCTTCAGACGTATTGAACTGTTTCTTTCCTGTAATAGCTGACTAAGCTGGGAGGATATCCACCTATCGATGTCCTAGACACTGCAGGGTCCCGCACAGAATCAATGCCAGCTGCGGACGCTGATATAATTATATATATATGTATATGACTATTATGTGTGTGTAATTTAGGACACCTAATGTAGATTAAGGACTGTGGATTTTGTTTAAATAAATAAATCATCTAGAGGTATAATAGAAGCTCAAGGCCAATTTATAGGCACTCGGCTAACTCTCACCCACTGAAGGGCTATTAATGTTGACCCCTAAACACGTCATTTTTTTTTAGTGTCTTAGCTTTTATGCACTTAGTATATATGTATACCTAGGTATATTATGTAAGTACGTGTGAAAATATGTCCAGAACTCCGTCAACTGCACCCATTGATTCTCCGCTCCCACTACGCCCGCGACGCCGCTTGGCCACGAAACTTCATCATCACCATCATCATCTCAGTAGCACGTCCACTGCGGGTCATGGCCCCTTGTGGGTCTCCAAGTACTGATGATGCGGGGTTGTCGCAATACTCGCCACGCTTGGCAGGTTGGCGGGCGCACCGCGGTCTGTTGACACCCGGAAGACGCTGCTGCCCATCTCACGAAGGTATCCCCTGGGAGATTATTACGGCATTAATAGGCTAGAGATGTGGGCAATATTCTACTGCTGGCATCCTACCGCCACGAAGCTTGCGTGTCTTGTATTCCATCCTATTCACAATTTGAAATTAGGCTCAATAGGTCTATTATGCTGCAGAATTTCGCTTTTTATCTTCAAGGCAACACTTCTCATTACTTAAGTTAGGTATAACATATATTTATTTTTTTTATCCGTGATCATGACGTGTGAAACTGCGTCGAAATATCGGGAAACTCAAAAAGACTCAAATCATGGTAAGTATCCCGTATATATTGCATATAATTATTTAAATTTGTTAAGTCGACCTCGGAGACGCAGGTAGTCAGCTAGCTGAAACGAAAGAGGTTTTTGAGGTTCGATTTCCGCCGGGGGATAAATAGAATAGAATAGAATATACTTTATTGTACACCATAACAAACAGGAAAAAAATACAGAAATAAACACAATTAACAAAAAGTGGTACAATGGGCGGCCTTATCGCTAAAAGCGATCTCTGCAAGGCAGGCCAGGTAACCTATGGATGGACACGAAAAGTTGAATATGAGAAGACGGTGGCGTACTTAGAAGCACAAGTACAACGAGCAATAAATAAATATATATACATTATATACACATGTAATGCCTACTTAGATAAATAAATACTACATATTTTATAATACATACTTATATACCCATAATAGACTATGTGCGAAAGGAAATGTTACAGACTAGAAGATACTGAGGAGAGAAAGTGGTGATATACCATGTTTTTAAAAATATATAGATAAATGTTTCTATGATCTGCTTGTTAATTTATATATAGACAAAGATTTCAATTGATTGAATTATTTGTACATAGATATATCATATTATTATATAGAATATTTTTTTTATTATATATAGAAAAAACATCCAGAACACCCTGTGCACATATCTGTAGACCGCACGGACATTTTTCACGAGGCAGGAATCGAACCCGCAACCTCTTCCGGCGGACCTTCGCCCGCTGCGCGACAGAGGTCGTCTACAATAGATCAATAAATAATAATGGACGCCGCTTTCACATTACCTTACCTTTGCCCTACAGTTGGAAACATCAGACTTATATTACGCTCCGCAGTTGCACCCGCGTAGTTCCCGTTCCCGCGGAAATACGGGGTTAAAATGTAGCCTATAGTACTCAGAGATAATGTAACATTCTAATTATGAAAGAATTTTAAAAATTGGTCCAGTAGTTTTTGAGTTTCTTTTTTATTGTATGTAGCCGATGATGGATGGTAGAAAACACCTAGTCACTCTTTTCATTCATTCAAAATAGGGACGCCAACAGGTACAATAACCATACATTTGTTTATGGTAATAATTATATAATCATACGTGAAAACATCCAGAACACCCGGAACAAATATCTGCAGATCATACAGACGTTTGTCCCGAGGCGGGATTCGATCCCGCAATCTCTTCCGTCGCAGGCGGACCTTCGCCCGCTGCGCCACAGACGTCTTGATTCGAAATCGAATTGATTTTGATTTGTGCTTTAATCTTTTAATTTATATTGTTTTATTTTGTAAATTTACGCATCAAAGCCCCTGCGGTCGCACTGTAACAAGACGTTTTTGAGTTTAAGTTAGTTTCTGTAATTTGTGGTTTAAGTTTACCAAAGCACGAGTTCAGTTAAGTCGAGGATTAGAGGCCGCTTTGTAAAACAGGCAGCATTTTGCATGAAGCCTTATTACGCTATTTTCCTCCGCTCGCATTTCGTAGAACTGAATCATTTAATGAAATTACCTACTTACAGTGAGTAGGATGGGTAATACGTAGATAGGGCAAACAAATTGCCCTATCTTGTGTAAACGCTGCTATCTACATATGACAGTGGCATTGGTTACTCTATTATGTGGCATTTTGCGTTATCTTTATGTGGTAAAAATGTTTATCTTATGAAATTCTTATCAGTGTACCGATTCTTAGGCGGTGTCCATTAGGTTCACGGTAAGCGACTGACTGACATTTTATTTATAACTAGCTGTGCCCGCGACTTCGTCCGCGCCGACTTAGAATCTAGTAAGCCTGCTTAAAAAGTAGTAAGGCCTTTGCATCTATTATAGATGATTTATACAGCGTCAGCAACTGGTAATCATGCTCTACGGGACGCTGCAGTGCCTGGGACATTGTTAGATGGAATGCCTGCTTAAGACTGTAAATAAGCCGTATACTACTCGTATAGTGACCGTAGTAATAAGCAGATACATATATCAGAAGATTCGAAGGATACTCAGAGCGAGAGTCAAGTAGGTATTTTAGTTTGTTCATTTCCGAAACATAATAGGTACTTACGTGGTAATAGAAAATTTTGCGAAGATACATAAAAATAAAGTGCTCTGTAAATATTTTTTTTTATTAAATCTTTTCAAAGAACCTACTCTCCACCAGCCTTTATACAAAGTTTTATGCAAACCTGTTTTCGAAACGATTTTTCCAGTCCGCCGCAGACACCTCGTTTAAAGCCTCCTTTAACTTCCGAATCTTCCGGCGTCGAAAATTGTATCCCTTTGAGTTCATTTTTTTATTTTTAGGAATAAAAAGAAGTCACACTGTGCTAGGTCAGAGCTGTAAGAAGGGTGACCCAGGAGTTTGACTGAGGCGTGCTGCCCAGGAAGTTTTGTTTTAAGTGCGGTGTGCGCAAGCGCGCTTTCGTGGTGGAGCAGTAGCCCGCTAAGACCTGTACCTGGTCGCTAGTTGCTCTTAACAGAGAAAACTTCTGATTACCATTCGGCGTTGATACTTCTTTTTGGTATCATTTCCTTTAGGGAACGTTCCCTTCAGAGCAGAGTTCTTACTAATGATTTTAAAAAATCAGTTGAGCCGTTGAAAAAGAATTAACTTTATCGGTAGTACTTTATCATACCTATTCACGAATTTTACGCGGTGCCGGCAGTGCCGGATGTTGCCCCTCCTCTCTTGCCCGTGGATGATGTAAGAATCGGCCAAGGAATACTGGAATATGGGCAATAGCGTATTTCTGGGTATCAACATCCCGTACTGCGCTCACCAACCCGCTTGTCAAGCGTGGCGAGTTTGGTAACATGTACTTGACGATCCATGAGGGAGGCCTTTGTCTAGCAGTGGACATCGTACGGCTGAGATGATGAATCTATGAGACACAGTACCATACAATTCAAATCATAATACCTCCTTGTTTTTATTTTTACTTTAGTAAGTAGGTTGGTGCCTAGTGCAAAACATCTGAACAATTATTTACAGTAATTGTTCAGATGTTTCGTAAATGGGTAAATGGCGGGCAATAATGAAAACACATACATTAATCATGGCCAGCAAATAATAATAATGAATAATTTATTTAAAAAAACAAGAATTATATTTTTAAACCATTAAAATCCAACGATAAAAAATGACCTTGCAATATCCAAATCATCCAATATCCTTGCGGACATTAAATTAATTAAGCAGAATATTAAGACAAATATTGTAACAATGAATAGAAGTGAAAGAGTGAGGTTTCTTGTTCGCTTCTTTGATTTTACTTTTTTTTTACTTTTTTTTCAAGTGCGGACGAGTTCAATTATGTGCTTTATTCAATTTATATGTGTTTTGTTCTTATTTTGTAAACTGACTATTCGAAGTAGCGTTTTGCTCTATTGAATAAACACTTATTGACTTTGACTTAGTCTATTTAAAGACGTTTTAAGTTGACATTAAACTTTAATGGAAAATGTTTATTTTATTATTTTAGTGGGGTACGTTTAAAAATGGCTTGTTTGTTAATTTTTTTTTTACTTTTAATTTATTGGAGAACAAACTCAGACGTAGTTATTCATGGATTCGAAGCTACACTATGATATACCTACACATTAATCATATCATAAACAAAGCGTATAAGTTGTATGGTTTTGTAATGCGTCGTGCACTCCATTCAAGAAACCGGCGTCCTACCTTCTACTAAGCTTCTACTATACAAATCGCTAGTAAGATCGCAGCTAGAATACGCGACCTCGGTCTGGAGTCCATACTACGATAAGTACCTACAATAAACAGCTGGAATCAGTTCAACGTAAGTTTTTGCGTTCCATGAACTATCGTTGTTTTCGTTCTAAGTCCTCATACGATGACCTTATCACTAAATATAATGTTCACACCCTAAGGATGAGAAGAATACTAATGGATATGTTATTGTTGTTCAATATTTGTCACTGCAAATTCGACTGTAGCAAACTAGCGAATCAATTACATACATATACCTTACAGCTCTAATCTCCGAGATGCACGTAAAAAAATATGTTTGCACCTATTCCTTGCAAAACAAATGGGTAAACCTGCACCTCTAACGAGAATTATAAAATTATATAATGGTCACTTTACAAGCATTGATACATATATTCGCAAGTTCGCCCAGCAAGTTCAGAAAGGCTGTAATCGAATTATTAATGTCGATTACATTAGATTAGACTGTACCTACTCACCTTAAATAAAACAAATAAAACCGGGCAAGAGCGAGTCGGACTCGCGCACCGAGGGTTCCGTGCCATCATACAATATAATATATGATAAAGGCGGTTTTATATTTCTTGGAGAACCTTGACAGCGCCATCTCTCGTCTGATAGCGGAACTTATGTAGATTTTTTACACTTTCGATGATTTCTAATAAAGTATGCTATGTAGAGAGATTGTAATAAATTTCCTCTCTTCTTTACATACACTTCTAATAGCAATAAAAGTTTCAGAGGTTTATCTCTGCAAACTTCGGAGATAAGGGGGGGGGAACGCTATTTTTTTCAACATTTTTGTAAATAACTCAAAAACTATACGACTTAAAGAAAAACTGAAAACTGTTTATTAATGTGCAAAAGAATACCTTTTATATGATACCCGACATCACCTAGAAACTTTCCAAAAATTTTGAAAACGCCCCTTCCACCCCCCTTGTCTAAAAAACTATGCAATTTAGAGAGTTCGCTATAATTTTCCTATAAAGTTCACATACACTTCTAGTAGCTTTAAAAATATCACGGGTTTATCTCTGCAATCTTCGGAGATAAGGGGGGGGGAACGGTCATTTTTTCAACATTTTTGTAAATAACTCAAAAACGATTCAGCTTAAAGAATAAATAAAAACTGTTTATCAATGTGCAAATGAATACCTTTTATATGATACCCCACACGGCCTAGTAACTTTACTTAAAAATTTTGAGATCCCCTATCCGCCCCCCTGCAATCAAAATAAGAATATTTTTTAACATTTTCATATATGCTATATTAGTAAAAAAGTGTGGTCTTTTACCATTTCAAATTTCAAGTCGATAGTATTAGTAGTTCTCGAGATATCCATCTGTGACAGACAGACAGACAGACAGACAGACAGACAGAGTGATTCTATAAGGGTTCCTTTTTTACCATTTTGGTTCGGAACCCTAAAAATGTTATACCCACCTAACTATGCACCTATTTAACTTTTACATTATATAAGTAATTATATATCATATATATCATTATTATATCCTTTCATTAAAAGCATAATACTAAATATATTTTTGTGATAGTTTTAAACCTGAATAAATAAATAATGCTGGACAATTCACACAGCATCATCTGGTCCCAAGCGGGGTGGAGCTTGTGTTATCGGTACTGGATGGCTGATATTCTTACACATTATATTACATGGATGGATATATATATATATATAGATCGTATTTAATTAAAATATGTACCTATATATATATTTCATTATACAATTATTATCATTATTATTATTTATTATTTTGTATCTAGAAAGACATAACCGGAAAGATAACTGCAGATCGTACAGACATTTGTCCAGAGGAATCGAACCCGCAAACTCGTGCGTCACAGGAGGAGCTTAGCCCGCTACGCCACCACAGAGCTCGTCATTATATTATAATAAGTATATCAAATGGAATCATATATAAAAATAAATCATTTAAAAGAATAAATAAAAAAAAATGGAAGTTCAGAAGTCCAAGCTCAAGATTTGTCAAAGGGCGATGGATATATGTACGTAGCATTCTGGGTTTTAAACGGATTGACCGAGTCCCTAACACAATGCTACGCTCACTAACCGACATCGCTGATGTCGGATACGAAATCGCTAGACTTAGTGAGATTGGGCGGGCCACGTCAGCAGAATGCAGCCGGAAGATGGAAGGCGACGTCGGGACAGGTCGAGAAAGCGATGGCGGGACGACCTCGATTAATTTGATAGTGATTGGTCTTCAATTGAAGACTTCAAAGGATAGAGATGGAAGAGTTTGGGAGATACCTTTGCCCAGCAGTGGGCATAGGTTACGGAAAAAAAAATATTTTGACTAAATACACATAACCGAACACCTTTTTGCATAAACCATTTTTATTGAAACTCCTTCTTAATTCATGCGGTAAGGGGTTAAAACCGGGTCAGTGTAGTTAACAAGTTTATTTTTCGTTTTATTTCATGTTTATTTATTTATTTATTTATTCCTTTAACACACGCGATAACCAATCAATATGAGAGCTAAGAGGCATAATAGTTGTTTGGGTTCTATATAGAGGTCTATCGGGCTCAGGCACTTCATCACAATCTTTTTCTTCGACAATTACTCCGACTATTCCCGTGGCATGAACCACAGCCCCGCCGGCGTCCCCTTGGCACGCGTAGCCCACGGAGCCGCATGGGTAAGCTACGCATATGTTCGGGTAAACTTGACCTTCCGGTTCATTTGCGCATTTCATTAATATTCCGTCTAGAAATTGTACTGAATCATATTGTGACACCGGGTGCTTCTTTTGGCCATCTTTTAGAGTCAGTCCGTACCCTACTGTAGCAACGTGTAGTCCATACAGTGTGTGGTAGTCAAGAGCACTAATTCTTCCGAAGCTGTTCAATTCGATTTTGCTTGTTTTCAGTATAGCCAAGTCATCAGACATCATAAAACGATCATGCGGTCGCATCGATGCCGACGGAAGGGTCAAACATTCTAAGATATTAGCCACAGTTCTATAATCAGTGCCGGGTTTGAAATATGCTATATCAAATTTTGATTGATGTGTTGTTGTGTTTTCCAAAGATTCCGTTTTGTAGCAGTGCCTGGCTGTTAACACACGAGTTGGAGTAAGAACAGATACTGTACAATGGTGTTGACGATCTGTTTCCTGCATCGAAGGCTTATTGTACAATACATAATCCATACGTGCGACGTAGGGGAAGTCCTCTGGCTTCGAGTCGTGGTGGCCGCCCATCACTCGCAGCGCGCTACGACGAGCTCGCACGTTCAAACTCCACACTGCAACGATTAATATAAATACTAATGATTTTGCTTGCATTATAAATTTTTAAGCTTTATACGCAGTGTTATAAAAATGTTATAAAGTAACTGAATAATATTCTAAATGGCAGGTAATAATAGGGACGCAGGAACACAAAAAGGTAGATAATCTAAGTTTTCAACTTTATGAGCTTTTTATCGATTCAATTAGGTACCTACATACACATGAACCCATAAATTCATCGTAATAGAAAAAACAACATACATTACATATTTCTATTGTAGGTACAATCAGCAACAAATGTATGTATCTCAACCTCTAAACTTACCAAAATATCACAAAATTTCACTTACGATACAAAATAGAATAGAATAGAGTAGAATATAATAGAATAGAATAGAATATACATTTATTTGATTCACAAAAAACAGCACAGACAGAAAACCGTATACACATTTTGGAACATTCAGAAACCAAAAGAAGAAGAATAAAAAAGGTAGGTACAATTACAGGAAAAATACAATAAAAAATTAACAGCTAAACAACATTTAAAACCTACCTACGATTATGTGCTACCAGTACCACTGTCTGCTCTGCTGCGAACCAAAAAGGAACAGTCTCGGCTTTGATGTTGCTCCACCCTAGGCGTAGGGCGGAGTAACACTGGTTTTCAGACTGTTCCTGTTGGGTGACATCACATACTACACACCTAAAGAATAACAAGAAAATTATTTAATAAACATTTAAATACCATAAGCCAATTATAGAAGGGAGAAGCAGTGAATTGTATATATAAACATATAATTTAAAAGAGTGCTTACAATCATTTGTATTTTAAATATTACATTAAAATTAAAATAAAATATAACAGTGGGCATAAAATAATGAAATAAATACATAATAAATAAATAAAGAGGAAGCATTTGCGAGACTTGCTTCGCCACGTGCGTAGCTAGCGCAGACAGATACGTCATCAATTGGTGGAAAAAGTAGAACTTTGCTTGCTTTATTGTGCTTTTTGTTTAACTAAAAGTTCCAATTTTAAATGGGTTTTCTGTAGCGTCCTGACCAGCATAAATACCAGTTGCTGACGATGTATGAATCACCGGAAGTATATAAAAACGCCGTAATTCTAGCTACGCTAGCAGAGTTTAACTATTGATTGCCCCCAAAGTGTTCAAAATATCTCATAAGGGCATGTAGGTGTTGACAACACATCAACTATCCGTCACGCAAGCATTAAAAATGCGACAGATACGTTTTCGATTCAAAATTAAATGAAGGTTCATAATTATTCCTTTTGACTTTTTAGCGCTTTGATTGTTATAACTATTGCATTTTGTGCGACGTTTCCGTGGCGTATTGCACAAAATAAAGACATTGTTTAAAATATTTTAAATCTAATATTATTAAAAACATCCATACCCGAGACAAATATCTGCAGATAAAGCAAACATTTTGGCTCTCGGCGGGGTTCGAACCAGCACCGTCGTGCTTCTGAGCCGGCTATTAAACGAACTGTGCCACGGAGGGCGTCGAGATAACCCCATCCAACTCTCTACCAGCCCAAATACTTAAGCCGACAGTCCACGCGTGTCGCAATGCTAATAAAATTCCCAAAAACTAAAAACCAAGCAAAATATTTCAGATTAAGCAACAAACATAAAATGTTTCATGTTTAAATTTTATAACTCGGTTGTGAAATATCTAAATCATCATGATCACCTCAGCCGTCCACTACTGGACATAGCCTCCCTCTTGAATCTCCTGGTATTGATCAAGAGGAGGCTCATTGCCATACTCATCACGCTTGGCAGGCGGGTTGGCGAGCGCAGACGAGTTATTGATACACGGCCAGACGCTGCTGCCAATCTTGCATGTTCTTACAAAGGTATCCCTGGGCAGATTCTTATTGCACCACGGGCAAGAGAAAGGGCAACATTTTACTGCCAACTCCTCACGGCCAATATTTACACATGACAAATAAATATGAATACCTACTGTGGTACCTTGCTTGTGGGGGTTATCCTATCCAGAGATTATTTAGCAAAAGGCTTCTAGATGGACTGTATTATTGTTTATTGAAGTTACTACACGATTATCTTAACGACAAATTTTACACTAAAATATTTTTTTTTCGAAATTATTAGGTATTTATTGTTGTTGACCGCAGATGGCCATGACAACGTTACCGGACTATGGCGAGCGCAGAGTTGAGGCAACAAGCTCAAGGGCACCACTTAGGTTCGAACCACGGCTTGGACTGTTGCCAGATTTTTATATGTAATGATGGTTAACGTCCAGGTGCAAAACTGCACCTTAAGACGGAAGAGTGTATTCTTCGGCCTCGCTGGCGAGACCAGTTATTAAATGTGTGCCTAGCAGCTAATGTGGAACGGGTTGACGTCACCTCCGGGTTAGCGGCGGTGAGCTCGTCAACGGGCAAGCCGAGAACGTGTCTCGGTGGACGGAGGAAAGTACACCAAAATATCACTACTAAGGTAAGTACTACTCGTATTTTTCACTGCACAGTTAGTGGGGGTCGTAAGGAGGGAGTTACTTATACATTTCAAAATTTCTACTTTGAAGCTAGAGAAGAGAGAGATAGGTAGTGATACATTAGTTTGTAATTTTTATAGTGTTTTTTAGTGTGTTTTAACTTTAACCACACTTAGAACATTTCAACAATATTGTATCCTGTAACTGACATTATAGAGGTAAACTTGCATGATACCTACCTTCTTAAACAAACATTAAGATTGCAGTGCCCATCAAGGTTCCATTTCGTACTATTTAACTATACATATTTAAGACCTATGTTTACAACGGAAAGCAATAAACAACTGAATACTAAATACGTTTCAAAGAAATGAATAACCTTATCAAAAAAATTTCGATTCCGGTGGGATTCGAACCCACGTACGTCAAATCGATACTTGACGCTGCCTAAACCGGAAGTGCTTTGACTACTACTGAGGTAATATCGGTTTGAGCCCCGATTAGAGCGCCAACTACAGTAAACTAAAATAATTCTCGTGTTCTTTCGCACTTCCGGCTTTAGAAGCGTCAAGTAGTTGATACATTACCGTCCAGCTCGAACGGGTTATTTTATTTTATTTTATTTTATTTTATTTTACAATTTTAGGAAAACCAACAGCTAGTTTAAGTCTTAAAGGTAACTATAGTAATTAGAGGCTAATTATAGGTTTCCACAGATAATAAACAAAAGTTATATAGGTTCAACAGTCCTTTGAATTTTAACTAAAACACTAATTTAAAAACTATCACTAATTATCGAAAAAAGAATTACTTAACAAACGTCTGCTCGACCCTTATAGTTTTTCTAGAAAGTTAAAGAAAAATCGTTATGTGAGGACTTTTCTTTTTTCCTGTTTTCCTTCTCCTGGCGTCATCCGTCCTCAACACTCTGGTTATATCCAATCGATCATGAGTTCTTATGTTAATTTTATTAACATTTGTTCATTAGTGAATAGGATTGATTAGTGTGCGAGCATAAATAACCTATCGTGTGAGAGGAAATAAACAAATATTAATTCATCAGTATCGATATCGCCGCTCGGGCGCGGCTCGTCATCGTCATCATCATCGTTGTCGAACATCTCCTCGCTGATGATGAGTCTCCCGTTCGCTGCTATCTTGAAGCCTCGGTCTTTCTTCTTCTGCAAAACTTCTTGCGTTAATTATCAACATCCCGTTCTGCGCCATCCGCCTGCCAAGCGCGGCGAGTATAGCAATAACCCCTTTATTATCACTACTTGAAGACCCATGAGGCTTATGTCTAGTGGACGTCCTACGGGTGAGATGATCATTTTATTTATTTATTTTTATTTATTTACACAGTAGATCATATAGTTACATATGATCTTCCTAGCAGCGGTCACGTCAGCGAGATGTGTTCGAGATCGTCCTAAATAAATCTAATCCGTCATCAGACGATGATATATACATATATGTAATTACTATTAACTAATATAATCCACGACTTCGGCCTCGCTTGCGGTTTTGAATCCTTCAAATCCACTCTGTTGCAGTTTTGAATCCTTCGAATCCATGAAGCCAGACTTATCCACGTCTAGTTTGGTTACGCTTGAACTTTGTTTTTTTAGAAATATTGGATTCGTTCTCCTCCGAGGGACTTATGTTTGCTTTATCTGCAGATCGTTGAATAGATACATATTTAAAAACCATTATGGAGTTGCGAAGAAAAGGTTTGTAATATGTTGTAAAGGTTTTAATAAATAAATTATTTTATTTGATGACAATTTTTCGATTTAGGGTTCCATTTGCGAAATATTAAAGTTTTAAACGTTTTTTTGGGCGCCAATTATTATTGAACCATGAACTTTCTAGAAAAACTATAAGGGTCGAGCTAGCTTTTTTATTTTCGGAGAAATTTTCGCTCAAATAAGTGATGCGGTTTCCCAAACACACCGGAATACTTTAAACCGAAAACTCAATCAATTTCTGTAATATGTTTTGGTAAACGTAAAAAAACATACACCAACTTCTAACAACAGGTCTACAGTTAACTACGGAACCCTACAAACGCGTGGCCTGACACGCACCTGGCCTAATTTATTTTAAATATAATTCTAGCTAAGATTGTGGGAGGACGCTTGCTGAAGTCAACACAATAAGAGCAAGCCGTCATACACGGCGTTACAAGTCGACTATAACGAACAAATTAAAAGGGGACGAAAAATTAACAAAGCCAAATCGTGTCGGATGCATTTAATCTGTAAAAAATAATTGACTAAAAATTTACCTAAAAACTACTAATTAGACAAACTGTATACAAATTGATATTAAAGCAATTTATTTGTTACACATCGTGTTTTATCTAGTTAGTAGTAACATATACGATATGCTTGAAACATAGAACGTAGGTACGTACATTTTATAGTAAATCATTAAAATATGTATGTACGAAAATAACCAGAAAATATGTAATACAAACATATCTAAAGGATTTTGAGTTGGCGAGGCATTCTATCAAACTCATAATAAAACTCCAAAAATACAAGCAAAACATTAAACTTACCATTATTAATAATCTTAGTAACTAAACTTAAAGATCCTCAACTAACTTGATATCAAATTTCCACTTAACTAAAGTTAAATTATGCTCAAAGCCTGACAAGTGGTCCTCACCCAACACGACAAACTGAAAAGATTCTTTTTCATCTATTCTGTACTTATATAAGACTAGCTTAGACAAACTTCCAACAATTCGCAGTATATGTAATATATATATATATATGTATATATACAATATTTTATAGATTTTACCAGATCTAGCAACGTATTACGAAATCGTAGAAATACTAAATTGTAACTGACATTCAGTAAATTCATCGAGTCTCTTTCACCAAGCATAATAGCATCAACTACCTACTTTTAAGTCAAATTACTTAACATTTAACAAACTGTTAACAATTTTTTCTCTGTTACTTACATCAAATGTTTTAAACTTTTTTATTTAGCTGGTGAAAATAAGCCTTTAATTATAGTAATAATTAAACAGTACATCTATGTAATATTACGGAATGTCAATCACAAAGCTAAGCGAATTCGCTGACTAGAACGAAATCACGAAATTGCTAAAACCTAACCTCAAAATACCTACCTAGTCCCTTCTGAACGTAGGAATTGGATCAATATTAAGCATTAATACATCTTGTAGACAAGTACATTTCAGCGCGGGTAAACCTAGTCTTATCAAGGCTAAAAATGTACGCAAATTTTCTAAATTAAGTATCAAAATTTAGTTTAGCTATTTAGACACAATTTCCCTAGATGATAAACGATAAAAAATATGCAAAATTATATAGTAAATCATTCACAGAAAGTTCACAATTCATCCGATCACAGATAAGCAAACCGACCCGATATAACTAGTTTGAACTGTTTGAACCATCAAAATGAATGTACCATTTTACATTGTACCGCAAAAGAGTGACACTATCAAAAACTGTGTTTATTTTTGGCAAGAAAATCCTGAGTATATATGTTTTATACATAAAAAACGACAGCAAGTAAAATAAGATTCCTGTTACTAAGATAAATGTTTGCTTTATTTAGGTAACTGACAAAACATTGTAAAATTATGAAAATAAATAAGATGGGTTTCAAGTATGTACCCACATACAGTGGGCGGCATAATTACGAGTACGCAGCCCAGTTCGCAGTTCAGTAGCTGCGCCCACGCCGCCGCGGAGTGATTTGAACTGTCTATGACGCTGTCTGTACCATGGAAAGATGGACGGTCGTCAAAAATTACAAAATATAATTTTAACAATTTAATCTCTTTTTTACCGAATTAAGAAAGGAGTTTCTCATATCGTCTGTACCAATTGGGTATTTTCAACAAAAAGTCAAAGATTTTATGATTGAAGTCGGTTTTTTTTTTAATATTAATGAATTAATGACTTGCAAAACATGGTGTCACGTCGAGCGAAATTTTCGATAAGCTGAAATACAATTTTATTATAAACACATCATACCTGTCCACTGGAGCGGAGAAGAGAGAAGAGGAGCGGATCTGTGTCAATATTATTTAAAATACCAAAATAATATATGCTCCGCTCCGCTTCAGCGCACATTTTTTTTAAAGCGGGGCGTAAAAACGTAGCTGGGAGGCGGAGCGGGGAAGCGTAAAAACAGATCGTCCGCCGCCGCCCGCTTTACGTAACTCGACACGTGCTCTTAGCTCCGCACAGCACACCACTCCGCTCCGCATACTCTACGCCCCGCTCAGCATACTCCGCTCCGCTCAGCTTCCTCGCTCCACGTCAACGGATAAGCACAGTCCGCAACTCCCGCCGTGTCCAGCGGACAGGCAGCTAGGTATACAATAACGTCGAATGCGGCTTGCAAGGCAAACTGTCAAAAGCCTAACGCTATATCCATAGACGGTATTCCCTCCTGGGAAATCAGGCCGAGCTTACATTCATGTTACAATTTTATTATTATTGATTTCATCGCATTTACATACCTATCTATTCATTATATTGTCCAAATAAATATGTTAGGAGAGTATTAAACACTAAATTTATTGATTCAGGCGTGACTTTGCGGAAATCC
Organism: Pasiphila rectangulata; assembly: GCA_963082625.1. Taxonomy (NCBI): domain Eukaryota; kingdom Metazoa; phylum Arthropoda; class Insecta; order Lepidoptera; family Geometridae; genus Pasiphila; species Pasiphila rectangulata. The sequence continues at coordinate 15,456,149 of OY720256.1, read as the reverse complement.
ATTATAGAATCTCTCTCTCGAATCTCTAAGTCCAGGGAGTGTGTTGTCCGCTGCTGGGCTACCCCTGCGTCTTCCTTGTTTCTAGTTGACTTTGTGACGGAAGAACAGGAGCCGACTTCCCTGATGCTGCCTTGTAGAGGCGAAACACGTGCCGAATCCTTTTTATGTTTTTTCAAGCGCTCATTAGATATAGTTTAGCGGATTTATTACTAAATATTTGTTATTCATTTAGATATTAGCATTCAACACTTCAAAACTGGTATTTCTATTTGGAGTTTTCAATTAATAGCTTTTTGGTTTCATTTTAGATTTGTTATTCTTATTCATTAAGAGGCCTTTGTCCAGCCAAGACAGACTCCTAACTTTATTTTTAAGTACGCACAGCACGCGCAGTGAGGAGACTCCCTCCCTGCGCCCAGTCGCCACCGCTTGAGCCTTGCTCCGCGGTCTTTAAAACACAGTTTTGCTATATTTATACCGTAGAGTATGTGCTTGTGTACATTTTTTAAAAGAAAATATGTGGTTTATGAGTTAACATTACATAAATGAAGTGGAATAAATTATGGAATGATTGACTTAATTTGATTTTTAATGAATGAATTAATTAAAAATCAAATGAAATCACTAAACAAGGGTACCATTTAAGAGAGGCCTAAGTACCAAAAGGTTTTACCGTTTATTGTTTTAAATTTATATTAATATGTAAGGATTATTTTATGCAATATTAGACACATTGTATTGTAACACAAATGGTTTAGCCATCGTGTCTTACAAAAAGCTCATTTAAACTTAACGAAAACTAACATTCACAATATTATTAAACATAGAAGCGATTATTTTACATTGGTATTATGTACCTATTGTATATTGTATATGACGACCTCTGTGGCGCAGCGGGCGAAGGTCCGCCTGCTACGCAAGAGGTTGCGGGTTCGAATCCCGCCTCGGAACAAATGTCTGTATGACCTGCAGATATTTGTTCAGGGTGTTCTGGATGTTTTCTATATATAATAAAAAATATCTATCTATGTAGTATATTGTATTAAATATATCAGTCATCTAGTACCCATAACACAAGCTCTGCTTAGCTTGGGGCTAGGTGATGCTGTGTGAAATGTCCAGCATTATTATTATTATTATTATTACCTATTTAAAAAAGCACAGTTTTGGCCGCTGCTCATTTCACATTCACATTTCATTTCACATAGTTATACAGGGTGTTCGGCAGAACGTTGAACAGACGGAAATGGCAGATTGGTGGGGTCGTCTGCTCAAATAATTTGACCTAGGTCCTATAGATTTGTGAAATGCAAAATGTTTTGCAAAATTCATCATGTAATCTTGGTAAAAATCTAGGTAAATATGAATACACTATCGCTAGGTATTTAATTTTTTAGAAGAATCTAGGTACCAACGGTCGAATTGCCAGTTTCGTCTATCCTACATAAACTGATAGGACTTCAAAGTTTACAAACTCATGAAAATCGATTATTAAAAACAAATCAAAGTAAAAAAATCTATGGGGCCCCACAAGACCCCACCTATCTGCCATTGTTGTATGTTCAACGTTCTGCCGAACACCCTGTATATAGTAGATTGGTACTGGCAAAGCATAGAAAAAGATCAACCAACCCAACAGAGGCGGCATGTATTACAATCCCGCCAGTTCTGGCAATTTGCTAGCTACCGTCCAGAAGGCATTCTACCCCCAAGGCCTCATTCACATAGACGCGGGGCATAACATTTCAACTCGTGCCCCGCGTCAAAAACCTTAATTATTTCCCTACGTTTCGACTTGCACCAACCATGGTCCCGGGAAGGCTACCTAGGTACTGTTTAACAACAATATGCTTTATGACAGAACGTTAAGGATGCAATATAGACCTTTCCTTAGACCTTTCAAATGATGACTATAACGACCGAGTTAGGTTCTTCTGTTAGCATCTGTTCCGCGTGTCATCTGAAGTGAACAGATTCAATTATGTGCTTTATTCTATTAATGGTGAAGGAAACATCGTGAGGAAACCCGCGGCTTAGTTAGCTTCAGTCATATTGACCTGTTCTTTGCTCTGACTATTAGTTGACTAAGTTGAGAGGATGGTATAGGTGCTGGGCAAGCCGAATCCATCTAACAATGTCCCAGGCACTGCAGCGTCCCGTACAGCATGATTATCACTTGCTGACGCCGTATAAATCATCTACAATAGCTGCAAAGGCCTTACTTTTTTTGTGTAGTTTTATTTTGTAATTTGTGACGCGATAATAAGGTCCATGCGGCCGCACTGAGTAAAGTCTTTTTTGATTATTTTTGTTTGTTGTTTCTTTAATAGAACAGAGGGAGCTAAGCAGCGGCCATCTCTATAACTATCAATCTTGGTCCGAAGGCTCGACGCTCTCGGCTTGCGCGAACTTCAGGAACACTTGCTCTAACGTCGTCTGACTGAAGCTGTACTCCACTATGTTCAACTTCTCTTTCGCTGTGGAACAAAATTATCAATAAACAAACTATTCATACAAACAAAACGGATAAGTCCGAGCTGGACTCGACCACCGAGGGTTCCGTAGGTACGTAGGAACATACTAAATAATAGTAAACATTTTAGAAATGCACAAAAATATTCGGTCACATAATGCTATTTATGACCGCGCGTAGGACTTAACCTCGATGATTGACGATTTTTTATTATTCCATTGCAAATGTATAGTTTTTTTTATCTATCTCTGTAACTACAGTATAAGACGATATACCTTGCCAAATTTCATAGGTCAAGGCTTATGGGAAGTACCCTATGAATACACGCCACGCTTAGCAGGCGGGTTAGCGAGCGCAGTAGAGTGATTATTGATACACGGAAACACGCTATTGCCCATCTTCCGGAGGCATCTCTTAGCAGCTTCTTACTGCATCCACGAGCATGAGAGGAGGGGTAACCTTTTTCTGCCGGCACCCCACGGCGACACATACTTGGGTACAATTGAAAACATCCGATTACTCTCCCCACTTTCTTCACCCCCCCACCTAATACTAATTTATAAAGATGAAAGATTTGTATGTTGCATTTTGTATGTTCGTACCGAATAACCTCAAAAACTACTGGACCTATTTTCAATATCCTTTCACTATTAGAATGCTACATTCGCTCGCGTCGTCCTTCTGGTGGAGTGGAACAGCAGACGCTCACCATCCTCGATCTGCTGGAAGCAGCTGGCGAGGCTGGAGACGGCGGACTGGGGCACGCTGAACACCAGCCGGTCCGCGAAGTTCTCCTCCAGCGCCGCCGCGGGGAACAGCCGCGCCACCAGCGCCACCGCCGCCTCCGCGCGCGCGCCGCCGCTCGACTCCGTTCTGCGCGAGGATACATAGATAGATAGATAAACTCTTTATTGTACATTCACCATATAACATAAATTTCACAAAGAGAAACACAGACAAATATAACATACAATGGGCGGTCTTATCGCTAAAAGCGATTTCTTCCAGACAACCTTTGGATGGACAGGATATAAGATAATAAAAACGGCGGTGTACGAATAATGCATACGCAAAAATAGATAGATAAAAATATACCTACATACATAACAACCTAAATACTTAAATGATAAATATACTTATCACTACATAAATATATAAATACTACAATCATAAATAGGTAACGATATAAGTATTACATCCTAGAGATGAATACATAATGAAATTTATAACAATATTTATGTACATATAAATACATAATGTAAATTTGGAAAAAAAACAGTTTTACGACAAGGATAAGTAATGACAGTGTACCTTAAGATTTAAAAATAGCCAGAGATTTTGATGATCTAATAGAGAAAGGGAGTCCATTCCATAATCGCACAGCTTGTACAGTAAATGAGTTGCTATAGAATTGAGAGGCGTGTTCTGGTGTATGGATATACATCGGTTCATAGTCATGTGAAACAGGCTTTCTACTCACGTTAATCATACGTCGAAAATAGGTTACCAACGTGTTCAGTTCCTCCCAGGAGAACCTATTTCCGACGTATAATTAACGTGAGCAGAAAGCCCGTTTAACTACAATGTATAGTGTAACTCATGAGTGTTTCGAAAGTTAAATCGATTCATAGGTTTTTATAGAACAACATGGATGATTATTGGAATTGCCTAGAGTCAACATCATACATTGACTCTAGGCCGATTGTTGCTTGATTCAACCGCGATAAGAAATGATGTCATCTTGAAATAACCAAACAGTACCTCTGCGGACATAATTTAAATGAAGCATAATATTAACAAATATTTTAATCGTAACATGTGCCTTGACACCAAAAACTATGGCATTGTCTTTATAACGTGTGTTATCAATAATGCCGACGCACGCACACTGGTTTTGCCAATAAACTAAACTGTTATTGTTACCATTGTGAAATTATATTGCACAAACTATCGTGAAAAAAACTAACACGTCCGACTTACACTGTGTTTGGACGTACACTGATCCCAAATGCGCGTGCTCGCTTATTTCGTGTGGGAACAAAACGGCACGGTATAGTTACGTTATGGTCGTATATGATTTAAATCTTTGAATATTACGTTAAAAATTGTAACAATGAATAGAAGTGAAAGGGTGGGGTTTCTTTATCGATTCTCTCTTTTTTGGAAATTGACTATTCTAAGAAGTTCTTAACTCTAATTAAAAAACACCTAAACACTTATTGACTTTGACTGTGAACATATAAAATAGTACGAGCACATAATATAATGTAGATTTGTAATGAGGTGTCATGTGAAAAACTAGAAGAATGAAAGTTACCTATGTTTTTAAAATATTAAAAAAATATTTACAATAAATACATTTCCATAGTTTAGTTAGAACCGAGTTAAAAGTATTTCTTTTACATTTAACATTTTACTTCCCTTTTTAGGGTTCCGAACCAAAATGGTAAAAAAGGAACCCTTATAGAATCACTTTGTCTGTCTGTCTGTCTGTCTGTCTGTCTGTCACAGATGGATATCTCGAGAACTACTAATACTATCGACTTGAAATTTGAAATGGTAAAAGACCACACTTTTTTACTAATACAGCATATGTGTAAATGTTAAAAAATATTCTTATTTTGATTGCAGGGGGGCGGATAGGGGATCTCAAAATTTTTAAGTAAAGTTACTAGGCCGTGTGGGGTATCATATAAAAGGTATTCATTTGCACATTGATAAACAGTTTTTATTTATTCTTTAAGCCGAATCGTTTTTGAGTTATTTACAAAAATGTTGAAAAAACGACCGTTCCCCCCCCCTTATCTCCGAAGATTGCAGAGATAAACCCGTGATATTTTTAAAGCTACTAGAAGTGTATGTAAACTTTATAGGAAAATTATAGCGAACTCTCTAAATTGCATAGTTTTTTAGACAAGGGGGGTGGAAGGGGCGTTTTCAAAATTTTTGGAAAGTTACTAGGTGATGTGGGGTATCATATAAAAGGTATTCTTTTGCACATTAATAAACAGTTTTTAGTTTTTCTTTAAGTCATATAGTTTTTGAGTTATTTACAAAAATGTTGAAAAAAATAGCGTTCCCCCCCCCTTATCTCCGAAGTTTGCGGAGATAAACCTCTGAAACTTTTATTGCTATTAGAAGTGTATGTAAAGAAGAGAGGAAATTTATTACAATCTCTCTACATAGCATACTTTATTAGAAATCATCGAAAGTGTAAAAAATCTACATAAGTTCCGCTATCAGACGAGAGATGGCGCTGTCAAGGTTCTCCAACAAATATAAAACCGCCTTTATCATATATTATATTGTATGATGGCACGGAACCCTCGGTGCGCGAGTCCGACTCGCTCTTGCCCGGTTTTATTTGTTTTTCATTCACTAAGTTAATTAATATACCTAATTCAAAAAAGAAAAAAAAAAGTCCGGTCACTTCGCGGCCGGTTTCGAACCCACGACTTTCTGATTGAAAGTTGGGGGTCATACCATTCGGCCAACATGCCGTTTAGCCGAGAAGCAAAATGTTATGATTTTTTTTTTCGAAATGATTATGTTGTTGATTAAGTTAATTAATGTTATGATTGTTGACCGCAGATGGCCATGACAACGTTACCGGACTATGGCGAGCGCAGAGGGCGCCGCAAAAGTTAGGTTGGGGCAACAAGCTCAAGGGCACCACTTAGGTTCGAACCACGGCTTGGACTGTTGCCAGATTTTTGTATGTAATGATGGTTAATGTCCAGGTGCAAAACTGCACCTTAAGACGGAAGAGTGTATTCTTCGGCTCCGCCGGCGGGACCGGTTATTGAAGGTGTGCCTAGCAGCTAATGTGGGACGGGTTGACGTCACCTCCGGGTTAGCGGCGGTGAGCTCGTCAACGGGCATGCCGAGAACGTGTCTCGGTCGACGGAGGAAAGTATGTTATGATATAAGCAGTCACCTGTGGTGGTGGTGCGAGGTTCCAGCCACTAGCGGCGTGTGTATGTTGGCATCTACGGCCTCCCCCTCTTCCGTCTCCGCGCACAGTGGAGACGCCGCGCCCGATCCACCTGCAACAAAATACAAACATGAAAGACTGGTGGTCCAAGAAGGACGCGATATTGCAAAACTTACTTACTACCTAGAGCCTCTAGATTTAATCTAATCACCGTCACCTCATCAAAGTCCAATCTTGGACAAAATGCTCCTCTAAATAGACTTGCCAGAGAATTTAACACTATCTCCAAAAATTCGGAGGTCGATCTCTTCTCAGGCTCTATTCGCAAGTTTAAAAATAACTGTATCTCTGTGTTAAATTAATTGTATTATTATTATTACTATAAATTAATCAATGTTTTATTATACTCAAAATTTCAATGATTTGTTTAATTAGGTTTTATATTTATTACTTTTTACTCGCTCAATTATTTTATTTTTAATAGCATGTAGTCGTCACCTATAATTGTAATGACACTTACCTACCGTATAAATATGTTTGTGTACTTAAGTTTTTTCTGGTGTACATTATGTTGTGTGATCAATAAATAAATAAAATAAATAAATAAATAAAAAAGAGACAATTTTTATACAGGGTGATATATAATATCTGTATCTACTGAGCCGAAAGAAAAAGACCACGAAAGTTTTAATTTCATCAGCTGATTATACGATAAGGTCAACCTAAACGCCAGCTGATTCTTGACAAATAAAAATACCACTCGGAGGGTTATTTATTAAAATGTAAAAAAAACGATTATGACCTCAGGGTCACTTCACAGCACACCAAATAATTGTAAATAAAAAAAAACAGAACGAAAATACAAATCTCCGATTTTTTTCCTTCTATAACTTTTGGTTTTCTAAACTGAAACCCCTCTTTTCAGGTTATATGTTATCACTATGTTCTCAGTGTTTCTCTTGTTATTATGTTTAGTTTTAAGGTGTGCATTAAAGTATTTTCTATTCTATTCTATATTATAAATTATATTAATCGTATCTTATATAATAATAAACGACATCTCTAGTCATTGCTACTGAATGCAACTTCAGTCAATGAACAGGAGAACCTAGAAGTTACCTGCAGATAGCGCTCTAATCGGTGCTCATCCGATATAACTAACCCTATCAAGAATTTCAGCTGTACTATATTAGATTATCGGGTATTTATCGCGTAATTACCTTTATATTTATTTGTGATCGCGAAAGTTTAAAAAAGACTAATTTCAGCCGTACCCGACGCGGGTTCCGTAGCTTAGTGGTTAAAGCACTCAAGTTCGGCTTAAGGAAGCGTCAAGGCTCGATTTGACGAACGTGTGTTGGAATCCCACCGAAATAGTAAATAGTTTGGATTGAAATAAACAGATTAAAATAAAAAAAAATCTAAAATTATATAAAAAAATTCTAAGAGAATCAAAGTTAAAGTGTCCAGTTTGTCGAAAAAGTATTTTACACTGTTGCATAAGACATCCCTAAGCGTATGAAGGTTGTAGGCACCTTTTTTAGCTCTGTGGCGCAGCGGGCGAAGGTGCGCCTGCGACGCAAGGGGTTGCGGGTTCGATTCCCGCCTCGGGACAAATGTCTGTACGATCTGCAGATATTTGTTCAGGGTGTTCTGGGTGTTTTTCTATATATAATAAAAATATCTATCTATGTAGTATAATGTATTAAGTATATCAGTCATCTAGTACCCATAACACAAGCTCTGCTTAGCTTGGAGCTAGATGATGCTGTATGATTTGTCCAGCATTATTTATTTATTTTATTTTATACGCTTTGGGATGTCTTATGCATTTCGTATCAAAGTCAAAGTCATTTGGAAACGAATGCTATTATTTGGAACTCTTATGAAGCGAAGTACAGGAAAATGATTGAAAAAAGTCAGAATAAAGGAGATGTTTCAAAATGGGCTAGGTCTATGTACCCAGACTGAAAAATTGCGCAAAAATCGGTGATTTCGGAAAAAATACTCTTTATTTAAATTAAACTAAAATGATTGTTTTATTAATGTTTTAAATACGAGGCATAATTATCACTGGTAACATTTTTACTAGGCAGCCATGACAGTTTCTAATAAATTCTTGTAACTGTCACTGCCTAATGATTTTGACAGATGGTTTTACGTGTTTGAGTTGAAGATTTTGAAGTTTTTTAACAGTAGCTAGGCTCTTAATGTAGAGGTAGTTTACGTAGGCAGCCTGAGGTACTTAGGTACTCGAAAATTGAAACACCTCAGGTTGACTTGATTTAGCTTCTACCATAAATCATTCATTTCACTATTATGTCAACAACTGTCAAAATGACGTCACCAACTGTATTGGTCCGCCATATTGTTCTACAGTTTTGTGTTGCTCGACTAGGCTAGTTATTTTTAGGAAAATGCATCAAACGAAGCAACATATTAAAAAAACTGATAGTGGGAAAATGTTTAATAAATATTTAGCCATTTTTGTGCACGTGTACACCTAGTTAGCCTGGATTCCATACATTCGTGAAACATCTCCTTTACACGCTTTATCTATACCAAAAAGAGTTTAAAGTTTATCCATTTTACGCTCTTATGTTGTTGTTGTGTTACGCGCTTACGCTCTTATGATGCAGCCTATTCGTTATAGGTACATATGTGTGGGTACTGTCGGTTATCTGTCAGACGGGACATGGCAGTGGTCAAGTACATACGTGGTGCGAGTTCTGCGCGGAACCATGCACCGCCGGAGGCGCTGGCGGCACTGATCCTGCGCGCGCCCGCGACTTCGTCGGCTTGCGTCGCCGCCCCGCTATGCTCGTCTAGGACTAAGCTGCTTAAGTTTGCCCCCTTGTCACTCGCTATCTTGAGCAGGTGCTCAACATGCTCCCCGAGAACGGAGTAGATGTTTTTTGCGACAGTCTGCCGAAATTCATAGAATTATCACAGCATACTAGAAACTGTTTCTAAACTGCCACTGTATCAGCTCCAAGGAAGGAGCCGTGTAATCCAGAAGGCGTACTGAGGTGGTACGGAAACGCCGGAAACAATCCAGCCGGAACCGGTGTGGTACCGCCTCTGGAACGTGTTCTGGATTCCTAGCGGAGGTGCCTGCTACCCGACTATATGTCTCACGGGTTCACTACGCCGTGCATATTAAGGAGGTGGAGGATTACCTCACGAAGAAAACCGGATATTGTCTAAGGGTTGAAAAGTTATCTTCCCACCATAGCGTGAACTAGTTCCTTTATGGTGAGAGTTCCAACGAACAAACTATCAACTTTTATGAGTGAAGAGTTCTGGCCAAAGGGAGTTAAATTCCGACGGTTCATCGGACGCCTGCAAGCAGACACCGTGAATCGTCGCCGTCCTAAACGTGTGTTAGCAATAAGTTTATACTATATATATGTTAGATTTAAGGTATATATCTACGGGCCGTAGAATAAGTTATTTAAGATCTGTGTACTTTTCTATTGTTGCCTGAGAATACAGATAATATTACTATTATTAAATAGCACGCTAAGTGTAAGTGTACATATATGATCGTGCAAATAGCATCCATCGCATTAGGATTAACCTGTAATGATGTTATTGGTCAAATAAATAAAAAAAACTGATGCTTGGCAGAGCCATCCCAAAGGTGGCAACAGTTCTCCATACTGACCTGTGCTTTGTACAAGCTTAGTAGTTGTTCTGGTACGAAGTACCGCCACACCTTAGAGAGGATACCAAGTTTTGAAGCGGCAACTTGCGCCTTTAACTCAATGTAGGAGCCAAAATTCAGAGTCGACGAGAGGGTAACCCGAGGAGTTCGAGATGATTGGTCATTGATACAGACACATTTTGGAAAGAGAGAGACAGTTCAAACGGTCTTTTTTGGCAGAAAACAGACACGCAAGACCAAATCTTAGTGGCATTGAACTTGACCAGGTTGGCATCACCCCAGTCAGAGACGACCTCAAGACACAAGTTCAAGCGTTCTACCATTGCCTCTCTGAGTGACTGGATCTGTGGTGCACTGGTTCGTGTGTTGGATGTGTAGCTCTCAACACTGTGCCGTCGTCTGCGCACCCAAAGATGCCGGGCGTCGATATGCAGCAGGGATAGTGTAGCAGAGAGCACTGGCCCCTGGGGAACACCGGCATTGATTGCCATTTGATCGGACGAGCAACCGAAAGGGTGGTGTGATTTTTTTGTATTTTGTAATTTATTTATTCCATAAAGATACAACTGCACACTTGGAAAGTTTCGTTGGGTTGTCAGCATTCGTACACTTGACCCTTAAAAAAATAATTTTGAATTTCCATACATTGATACTTAGTTTGTACACTCCTTCTTTAAGGTTGAAATTTGCACAGAAAAATATACAGTTCTTGACAAAAAACACGAGTTATGGAAATAATATCTAAATTACCAACAAATGTAAAGTAACAGACGCGCTAACCACCGTGACACATTATAACCGAATGAGCGCTTAAAATACACTCAGAAAAGAAATCGACACGTGTTTCGCCTCTCTACGAGGCACCTTCAGGAGAAATCTATATATGCAATTAATAGCCGTATTATTAACGTAACGTTAGCGTAAAGATAACGTTACGTTTTGCATCGAGCACATATTCAATAGAGGGGAAATAAGGGCATAAGAATTCCGACTGTCTCTCGCCTTTGTGACAGTCAGCGCCAACAGCCGACCTGTGTACTTTTCCGTACAATTATGATATAGTTTTGGCGGAGTTGTTGTTTAGACAAAATAAATGTCATTTCCTCTGTATTGGGTATGTCCTCGGTGTGTTTTGCTACCTTCATCCGCTTCTCCTAGGGACGGCGAGTTCTGCGCGGACCGCAGCGGTGATGGAGACATGGACATCTCCGATTCCATCATCTGAAATAACAAATTCATCATTATATAGTGTATTATAACATGTGTACCAACCCGAAAAGGGGTTTTCAGCCCACGAAAACAAGTAGTTTTGAAAGGGAAAAAATATATAGAAATCAATTTTTTTTTGAAATTTTTTATTTACAATTTTACTAGTTTGTATTATGTGAAAATTATTCTAGGGTCATTGGAAAAAATAACACACACCACGTCCGGCTAACACTGTGTTTAGAAGTACGCTGATTCCAAATGAGCGAGCTATCTCATTCCGAGTGGAAACAAAGGCGGGTTCGCGAGCGCAGTAGACGATGTTGATACACGGAAAGACGCTGCTGCCCATCTTCGGGAGGTATCCCTTAGCAGGATCTTACTGCATTCACGGGCATGAGAGGAGGGGTAACATTCTACTGCGCCGCTGCAGCAATAGAAGTATTTAGATTTCTTACCGTGGCTTTCTGATTGGGTTGTCCAATCTTCATCTCCAGCGTGTACCCCGCTCCGTACAGGTTTTTGAGGTGTTGCGTCGAGCCGATACATCTGGAACACAATAGCGATGACCGTCTGGGGAAGGCACTACTAACACCAAAGTAAGGCCTTTGCATTCCATTACAGATGATCTTAAATTAAACCTTGAGCTTAAATGTATCTATCCTAAGTTATCAGCAATATTCTATTAAATAAGTTTTAGGATTATAATATAATAAATAAAATAAACAATGCTGGACAGATCACACAGCATCATCTAGCCCCAAGCTAAGCAGAGCTTGTGTTATGGGTACTAGATGACTGATATACTTAATACATTATACTACATAGATAGATATTTTTATTATATATAGAAAAACACCCAGAACACCCTGAACAAATATCTGCAGATCGTACAGACATTTGTCCCGAGGCGGGAATCGAACCCGCAACCCCTTGCGTCGCAGGCGGACCTTCGTCCGCTGCGCCACAGAGCTATATATGTATATTATCTACATAACTTGGCGTCATTTAGATCTTAACTCTTTTGTGGGCGAAGTCAACAACCACGACATGCCAAATATTGAACTTGGCTGCCATTTTCACATTTATGTTTTTGATAGGATTTATACAGCGTCAGCAACTGGTAATCATGCTGTACGGGACGCTGCAGTGCCTGGGACATTGTTAGATGGATTAGGCTTGCCCGGCACCTTTCCGTTTTAGTAGTAGTAGAACTTTTTGTGAAAGGTTCATCCGGGGAAGAACTACCACCATACCTATTTCTGCCGCCAAGCAGTAATGGCAGGCAAGGGGGCCGGTGAAATTACGGGCACATGATACCTTACAACTCTGTCCCTGAGACAGAGTTGTTGACGGGCGCAATGCAATGCAGCGTTGGTCACGTGCTTAGTGAACGTGGTCACCGCGGCATTGCATTTGTTAAAGGTAGAGGTTACCGCTTAACATCAGGTGGGCCTTGTCTCGTCATTTAGTAGTATAAAAAACAAACCTATAGGTACCATCCTCTCAGCTTAGTCAGCTATTAGTCAGAGGAAAGAACAGGTCAATACGTCTGAAGCTACCTAGGTCGCGGATTTCCTCACGATGTTTCCTTCACCGTTAAAGCCCGTGTCAGTGTACAGGTAACACCAATGCCGTTCATAACTAACACTTTTCTTATGAGGCAACTATATTTTCTGCCACCTAAGTTTAGATTTGTTACTGCCTGGGCTCATGTTGAATCTTTAACATTTGTAAGACCATTGTACAACATGAACGCAATAAAACTTAACTTTTGAAATTCAATACATAGTTTTATTTATTTAAAATCATATAAAAGAGTGTTTCGTTACCTCAGGCCACCCTTGACCATGATGCCGACCCTCGAGCACAAGGCGTCGGCCTCCTCCATGGAATGTGTTGTGAGTATAGCACCTTTTTTGCCCTGCAAGAGAAAGACTTACTTCTTAAATTCTATATTGTACCTATATTATCTGTGATTGTACATAAAAACAAAACATACAAACAAATAAAACCGGGCAAGAGCGAGTCGGACGCGCGCACCGAGGGTTCCGTGCCATCTTACAATATAATATATGACAAAGGCGGTTTTATATTTGTTGGAGAACCTTGACAGCGCCATCTCTTGTCTGATAGCGGAACTTATGTAGATTTTTACACTTTCGATGATTTCTAAAAAAGTATGCTAAGTAGAGAGATTGTAATAAATTTCCGCTAATCTTTACATAATTTCTAATAGCAATAAAAGTTTCAGAGGTTTATCTCCGCAAACTTCGGAGATAATAAATATTAAATATAATTAATTGTACCTATATTCATACACAATGTAATTGTTTTTGAATAAATAAACTAATGGGGGGAACGCAATTTTTTTCAACATTTTTGTAAATAACTCAAAAACGATACGACTTAAAGGAAAACTAAAAACTGTTTATTAATGTGCAAATTAATACCTGTCATATGATACTCCACATCACCTATTAACTTCACAAAATTTTTTAAAACCCCCCTTCCACCCCCCTTGTCTAAAAAACTATGCAAATTAGGGAGTTCGCTATAATTTTCCTATAAAGTTTACATACACTTCTATTAGCTATAAAAGTATCACGAGTTTATCTCTGCAAACTTCGGAGATAAGGGGGGGGAACGATCGTTTTTTCAACGTTTTTGTAAATAACTCAAAAACGATACGACTTAAATGAAAACTAAAAACTGTTTATTAATGTGCAAATTAATATCTTTCATATGATACCCCACACGGGTGCAGCTAGCAGTTTTAGTTTCCGAGGTTTTTTGTAAATAAATAAATTTAGTTTATTTTGTTTGTTATCGGACTGGCGCCGCAGGATCGTGGCAGGCGGCACAAAGTTATAGCCGCCCAGCAGTGGGTGAAGCCAGGCTGTGGATGATGCGTTACCTGAAAGCTTTGCAGTATGGTGTCCCAGAGGAACCGCTTGCTCCTCGGGTCCATGCCGGTGGACGGCTCGTCCAGCAGCACCACGCGCGGGCTGCCCACCATGGCCAGCGCGAAGGACAGCTTGCGGCGCGTGCCGCCGCTGCACTCCTCCGCGCTCTTACCCGCGTGCTCCGTTATCTGCAGGCCGGTCAGGTACGCGTCCACTATCCTGTGGAGGACAACAACTACAACAAACTGGTACCCAATCGACAGGAAACCTAGACCAGGTAGACCACATAAAAGATGGAGCGATGACATTGCCAAAGTAGCAGGTGAGACAGTGAGGCAGCAGAGAGATGGAGGCAGCTGGAGGAGGCTTTTGTCACTGACAGCGACCCTTGCACCGACGGCACTTGTCTTTTGTTCTTCTATGCCTTGTGCTGTAATGTATATATTACTAGCTGACCCAGCGAACTTCGTACGTATCGCACCTATAACTACAACCACCACTTACAACTTACCCTACAACAACTCTACAACTACCCTACTACTACCCAACAACTACCCTACCCATACCTTACAACTATCCCACAACTACCCCACTACTACCCTACAACTGCGCTACAACTAACGCTGAAACATGTGTATAATATTTTTTTCCATACAACCTTTCACCCCTTCTTTAACCCCTTCTGCTTGAATTTACGCAACGAAAAGTACCCTATGTCCGTCTACATGGTCTAATCTACCCCTATACTAAAATTCATCTAAATCGGTTCAGCGGTTTTGACGTGAAAAGGGAACATACATACATACATACATGATTCGTGGATTGGTTCACTGACCTCGCCGTGTCGCGCTTGGACACGCCGCGGATGGCCGCGTAGCACTGGATGTGCTCGCGGATGGTGACGTTCTTCCACAGCGCGTCGTGCTGCGGGCAGTAGCCGAGCTGCCGGAACGCGTCCGCGCGCGACGACGCCACGCTCTGGTTGCCGAGCAGCACCTGGCCGTCCGGTGACAAGACAATAACGAATCATTCATTATACAAACCACAGTGACGATATTGGTACAATATGTTATTTAAAAACAGATGTTAGTTAGGTTGTATTGTATACTGTAAACGTGGCACTGTTCCTCACACTAGGACACAAAATAGTGAGATCACAGGCTTTCGCTAACTTGTTACAACAACGAATAGCACACGCCGTGGGGTGCCGCCAGTAGTCTGTTACCCCTCCTCTCATGCCGATAGATGCAGTAAGAGCCTGATCGATACCTCCGGAAGATGGGCAGCAGCGTCCTTCCGTGTATCAACATCCTGTACTGCGCTCGCCAACCCGCCTACCGCGTGGTGAGTATGGCAACTAGCCCTCACGCGGATCCATGAGGGAGGCCTGTGTTTAAAGTGGACGTTTATCGTCTGGCATAATGATAAAGGCAGATGGCGACTCACCTCGCCCCGAGTGGGCTTCTCCTCGGCCGTGATGATCTTCATGGTGGTGGTCTTGCCGGCGCCGTTGTGGCCGAGCAGGCCGAACACCTCGCCGCCCTCCACGGCCAGGCTGAGGCGCTGCAGGCCGGCGCGCCGCGCGCCGCCCTCCTGCCCCCCGCAGCCGCAGCCGCCGCCCCCGCCCGCGCCGCGTACGCGGTACACTTTGCGGAGGTTCTACAACAATCCGTTTTAAACCTTTTAAACAAAATATGTGGATTGTTTTCGGGATATCTAGCATGGTGTAAAAGTAAGAAATCCGCTGTTGTTTGTTACTAAATATTTGTTGTTCATTCTGGGATTATAATGGATTTCCGCAAAGTCACGCCTGAATCGATTACTATCTTCTCGGTTGACGTGTGAATGAATGACGTGTGAAACTGCATCGAAATATCGGAAAATTCAAAGACTCCAATCATGGTAAATATCCCGTAAATATTGCACATTGGTTTTGCCTATAAGTAAGGCCTTTGCATCTAGTATAGGTGATATTTACAGTGTCAGTAACTGGTAATCATGCTGTACGGGACGCTGCAGTGCCTGGGACATTGTTAGATGGGTTTGGCTTGCCCAGCCAATAAACCAATCTGTTATTGTTACCATTTATTGTGCAATCATATTGCACGAACTTCCACGAAAAAAATCCCTTCATTCCACTACGTAATTAATATATCGTCACTTCATTCTTCAGATATATTATTAACAAAGTAGTATCGATTTATCCTACTTGGCAACGCACTTTTAGAGTAAGGAATCGATTTCAATCGAATCCATTTTTTTTTTGTTGTTGGCACTCTTGTGCTATCTATCGGCCCATCCGTACTTTATCATTCTTTTTTCGTGCGTGGCAGCGCACGGGCGGGCGTCATTCGCTTGCTCACCAGTTAATATACCTACGTACCTAATATCTGCTTATACTTTAGTTTTATGGAATGCCTAAAATGAACATCCTAGTTACAAAAGTGAAATATCGGAAGTGAAAGAATACAAACGGCTCCAATGGATCATTAAATCATCGGTTCCAGGTTAGTCAAGTGTTATTCTTTTAGAAGTGTTGTGAAAAACTTAATTTAAACCTAGAGGTTGTCTGAAGGTCAACACAGTGGTAATTCATTATTATAATCACATGCTAAATGTTAACCGAGGGTATTCACGAATAATTAAATAGGGTTTGGAAACATGTTTAACTATTTTATAGGGTCAAGATGTTGGCTGCGTGCCTACACGGTGGCAAAACCTATATTATAGAAATATTCCTATGCTAAGATGGTAGCCAGACGGTACCTCGAAGCAATAAATAGGATTTTAAAACATGTGTACTCGTACCTATATTATAGGGTCAAGATGTTGGCTGCGAGCCTCCACGATGGCAAAACCTATATTATAGAAATATTCCTATGCTAAGACGGTAGCCGTACGGTACCTCGAAGCAATAAATAGGATTTGTAAACATGTATACCTATTTTATAGGGTCTAGATGTTGGCTGCGAGCCCTCACGAAAACCTGTAAAATACGTATTTCTATGCTGAGATGGTAGCCAGACGGTACCTCGAAGCATTTGAAAGCATGTATACGAGTACCTATATATAGAACCTGGATGGTGACTGCGGGTCATTACGATGGAAATAATCTATAATATGGTAGTTATCATACGCTTGGATGATCCATCTAAGCGTTTCATAACTTGTCACAAACCACTAAGTACCTATTAAAAATATGTAACTATAATATTGAGCCTGGAGGTTGACAGAAGTTCATCCCGATGGTAATTAACATTATGCATGAGGTTATCGCAAAGCATAGGAGAAAAATTAACTGTCTACCTACGAACCATTATTTTTTCTGAATTAGAGGTTGACTAAAGGTCAGCACAAAGTTATATTCACGCCTAATTTACGACAGTTAGTAATTGCAAGCCAATTCAAGGCCTATATGTTGGTTGCGGACCAACTTGACATAACCCAAGAATAATCTTACGTATGAAGATTATTCGTGGGGTTTTTTCCTAAAGCATAAACATTAACATAATTTTAGTCTTATGGCTAATTTGAGTTTTTCACAACTACTTTTACTATTAATCGATGACATTCTTTGTCGCAAGTCTGTGTCGATCTCTCGTGGACCTTCCTCTGGAAGATACCTACGAAAAAATGAAAAGTCTTGAATCTACATCCGGATGTACTTGCTAAATATATCTGAAAACTGCTCTCAGGCATGTTTATAATCTCAACCCCTGACATAACGGTCATGCACGATGAATGTAATTGTTTATTACCGTGTTAATTAAGTAATGGCTCAACATTACTATCGACTACAGAAGTCGACAGTCGTTGTTCCTCGAGAATGGCGAGAAAAGAGAGATAACATCACTTTTTAATGTGAACTTAATTGCCTCATAGCGTTATTCACCATATTGAGTCTGACGCGCTCGTAAAAAAGTTCTGACGAAAAACTATGTCTTAAGATCTCTTTTGTACATGAGTCATGGTACAAATAGGAACCTAGTTCTGACAAAAACTGTCCGAATAAATTGAGGCCTTTAGTCCTCCTTCGCTCTGTCATTTAGTCTCAGGCTTTTCAATAAAACGGGGTTTGCAAATATAGCAACCCGCCTGCAATTTTTATTGTTTTTACCTTTTCTGTCTGACTTACAAATAGTCGGGTTCAATCACAGAACAGGCTTAGGCATAGCCATAGCCAGTAGGGGGGGGGAGGTAGGCATTATAAGACGAACTTATCGTCGCAGATAAAAAATATTATCTGTTTTCTTAGAAAAATGAGAGAACTGTTAGTTCCTTAGTAGACGTTTAACGAAAGAAACTGAATTCCTTCTACTAAGTTGACACTCTAATGTAAAGAGTATTTTGAAATTAAACCAAAATACGGCGGCTGTCTTCCTATCGATACCAAATCGGCCTATATTTAACAATAGCTGCTTCTGCAGTTTTATAATAATTACCTACGTTATGTTTTTAACAAAATCAGTTTTTTATACGTATTGACGTCATTAATATTGAAACCAAATTAATTGGCTACTTATACAATGACATCCTCTAGAATTTTATTACAAAAATTATAAGCGACTTAATTTAAGGCAATAATTCCTAGTGTAAAGAGGAGTTTTATTTCATTGTTTGTTGTTTTGCTTTTATTTTTACTAAGCAAAGACACTATCAAGAATAAGTCGATCATTTATTGAAACGATATTTTATACATTAAAGGTACATCATGTAAACTGTTTGTTGTTTTGCTTTTATTTTTACAAAGCAAAGACACTATCAAGAATAAGTCGATATTTATTGAAACGATATTTCATACATTAAAGGTACATCATGTAAACTCCATGAAAACATAACTAGCTCTTTAGAATAGCAAAATTTATAGATTGGCGTAAAACCTAACATTAATATTAAAAAAAAAAAAAAAAACGTCTATTTTTTATAGGTCTCTGTATTTTTGATAATAACATAAATCATTTTTAACTACTTGCACCATGAGAGAAATCTCTCACCATGGAAAAGCATTGGGATACACTGCAATGGTAGCAACATCTCTGGTAGGTTCGGCTAGCAGTATTATTAACAGATGAATATCAACAATATCCCCACAAAAATGTAAATGTCTTATGATAATAATAGCAAAATATTTATGCATTATGTCATAATATAAGAGGCCTGACGCGTTTTGGATTTATATACATTATGCTTTTAAAACGAAATGGGCTTCCCATTTCGTACCACGGTATTAAAAGTGTAAATGGTAGTTAGATGGAAAGATATCGACTTTCCACCGATTACTTAATTGCTGTATTCCTGTGACGCTTTCAGCTTTGCAATATTATCACGCGTTACTAATACAATATCAGTTATGCTATATACTATATTAATCGTATAAGTAGGTGTGATTCAACTCCCACAACACAATAAAACCTGTAGCTATTTGTATCATATATCGTTATATAGATATATTTATACAAAAAACATAGTATGAGAACTATCATACTAGGCCTTCTTATTGAGTTCAACCAGACACAGATCCAATAGGTATCTATTCTAGACCATAGGTGAAATTTAGGTTAATTAAATTAAGTAAATTTATGTAAGCTAGACCTAGCCGGTTCACCGGTAGTCCCATTCACAATTAATGATCAATTTTGCAAATTCCTACAAACCACTGGCATACTTGGTCCTTTTTTTCCTATACTGGAAAAACTAGATCGTGTTACAGGTCTGTTACTGAAGGTGTACCTTATTTCCATATTTTTAAACCTTATACAGGGGCATTGTATTCACCGCACCTTCCCCTGAGAGTCGCGAATCTCTCCGGACTTCTCACACAGCACAAAAACTCTATCACTAGCTTTAAATTTGGTGCTATCTTACGTTTAAAACAATACTTCTGAGGCAACCTATATGTCATACAAATTTCCAGGCACCTTTGCAGTAACCTCCGCCTTACCAAACGCCTCAGTTTACAAACGGATTATTATTTCTTGCAGAGCTGCACTAACGAAAGACCTCGTACAGCATTATTAACATACATCTATTAACACTGTTTTTTGCTAAAATCAGTAAGTAAAATGGGATATTATGATGGTTTAACTAAAATGTCTACCTACTAGGTGACATTCTAAAACAAAAGCATTGTATTCTTAAATACCTTAAAATAAGATCCTCAAATAGTTCTCAACATTTTTTCTCGAAGGACTATATTATTATCCCTACTAAAAGGTGTTTACTATAATTATATGTTCAGATTTCAATTCTCTTATAATTAATCGTATATCAGGAGGCAAGAAGTAACAGTGTTTTATTCATAAAAAATGAAAAAACCTCGCAATATTCTTAGCCACACCGTCAGATGATTATAAATATATCCAGCCTCTCCTTATAAGGCAAAGAAACCCTCAATTTTTGACCAAACTTAAACTCAAAGATGCAGTTCAATGCGACCGCAAGGGTTCTTTGTGGTCGTCAATTAACAAAATAATACATCACAAAATAATTTAATGAAGCATTTAATTTAATTTGTCCATCAATATGTGGTTATATAAAGCTTAAGTTGAGCACAGGAGTAGATGTACGGCGTTCTTAGTGCTTAAAGCACAAGACCATATTCTGTTGTGCGACCGCCTCTTCTGAGGTTTCTATTGACATAATTATTTAGACGGCTGGACCAGCTTGTCTCAAACATTTGCTTTGCTTTATTATTTATAATCAACAAGTTTGCAAGAACTATTTGCTTGTTTGCTAATGATGAAATAATGTTTTACAACCATTTAATTTATTATGAAATTGATAAGTTCTTATTAAAGAACTAAACATTATAAAAACTATGTACTAACCTAAGGTTAGTTTTTTTGTCAAAAAAAAAAAAAAAATTCATTAAAATTTTATGATTTTTATATCCATGAATTGAATAGGTGCTCTAAACATCTACTTTGTTAATAATATATCTGAAGAATGAAGTGACGATATATTAATAGATGATCAAACGAACTTACTAAGTGAAGTTCGATCGCTATTATATGAGTCACTTCATTCGAAGATATAAAAATCACCCTCCCAAAAACATAACCCACAACCATTTATGAATTTTAATTTCCTCTCTAAAGGAATGATAAAGTACGGATGGGCCGATAGATAGCACATGTAGTGTATGATTCATGTAATATACCTACTTAGGTACCCTAGCTAATAAGACATGGATACCTATTCAATAAACAGTCTTTATCCAGCTCTCGCTTGTTTCACTACTCTCTTAATAGGCTCCTATCGCATGGCGACCGTGCCTTGTAACAGGAACCGCGCGCGCATCCCTCCGTAAAAGGGCCGTGTTTAGATAAACATCAGTTTTTGAGCATCGTAATAAATCACAATGATCTCGGAACTGCGCTTGATTGTGGTAATTTGCATCAGAGTCGTGTGTGATCGGGTTTTCTGCAAAAATGGGCCACAATAAAAGTAAAGAAGAGAAGGAAGAGGTGATCGTGGTGCAGAACGCTGCCGGGACAGCGCATGTGGAACAGCTGAAGGAACATGCCGGGTATACCAATAATATCCTGACTGGCATCGCGATAGTGCTGGCGATTGGATTGGCTGTGCTGCTGTATCGGATGTATAAGCGGTGCCACCAGGAGCTAGTCCAAGGACATCTCAACGAGATTTCGCTGAGGAGATACGCTAGCTTGATGCGCAGGCGTCAGATCGAGCTCCCAGATAACATCATTGGCGAAAGTGTGCGTGTTTGAGTGAAGTGCGGTAAAGTGAATGTACGTCTCCGTAAGTAACCCACCCGAATATAAATACCCGGGTAACGTACGTAATGCGTTCGTGTACCTAGTACTGTTCCTGTTCCTAGTACCTACCAGTGCGCGGCTATCATAAACGAAGGCGAAGAACATTTTCAAAATTGTTATAGTTTGTTAAATATAGCATGTGTATAATCAGCTAAAGCAGGTAAAAGTTAAGTAAGTACCTATGATATTTTGAAGATAGGTAGGTAAATACCGTGGTTGCTAAAATGTACCAGTTGAAATATTATGGCCGAAGATTTAATTTTAATCTTAACTGAGTTAAAAAATATAAGGACATATTTAGTAAAAATTGGAGTTAGTCGAAGGACAGGTAAAATATTGGAACAAAAAAGAAACGAGGCTAGTAGTGTTTTGTCGAGATATAACAAATATTTAGAAGTTCATACAAATAGGATACAATTAAATAAATTGTCCGAGAGTGAAATTAGCTTGGTTAGTAAAATTTGTGAGGAATTTTGTAGCGTACTATCACAGGTCTACAAATTGTGTAATATAGAAGAAATAAAAGGTGAGAGTTCTTCACTCCTTCAAGACAATACGATGGCTGTTGATACATTTGATTTAAAGATTGCACTAAATCTTTTACCTGTCATGACTGACGTTGAAGAGAATACAAAAAAGTTAATAGATGGAATTGAATACTATAGCACAGTTTTATCTAAGTCTGAGTGTAAGGTGAAACTTGTTCAGTTTGTATTAAAGAGCCGATTATCGGAGCATGCTAAGTTGAAATTGTTACCGAACTACGAGTCTATCGATGAGCTTATAAAGGAAATGCGCAGATTATTGTTGCCACAAAAAAGTTACGCAGCTATTCATGCAAAGCTACAGTACTGTAGACAAAATGAAAAGTCAATTTCAGACTTTGGTAAGGAACTATCAGAATTATTTGTGGACCTTACGATTTCACAGGCCGATGGAAATTCAAAAAATTATAATATTTTAAGGCCTTTAAATGAAAAACTCGCCATCAAGCGTTTTGCCGACGGCCTGCGAAATCAAAGGTTGAGTACGATTATCGCGGCGCGTAATTTTACTTCCTTATCAGATGCCGTCCAAGCAGCACAGGACGAAGACATTTCCAGCCCAGGTACTTCAGCGGAAGTGATGGGTATGTACAGGCAACCTTATCGTGGTAATAATTTCAGAAGAAACCAGCAAGGACGCAGCATCCGACAGTGGGGATATAGCCGTGGCAGCTCCAATACGAGGGGCCAAACACAGAATCAACAAAATCAGGTAAGACATTATAACCAGTATAATAATCGTAGTAGGGGCCGATTTAACAACGGAAATTTCAACCGCAGTAGTGGCCCACATCGCAACATAAATAGCTTGACAACGGACTTAGATGTGTCGGCTGATGACCCAAGCGATGAATCAAATATGGAATCGCTGAGCCATTTTTTTCGTGCCTAATTACATCCTTTCGTGTAATAGTTTAAACAAAGTATCGTTTAATATAGATGATCAGAAGCATGATTGGCTCATCGACACCGGAGCTTCAATCTCAGCTATCAAGCGCGATTGCTTAGAGCGTTTACAAATTCCATTCCATAAAAGAAACATTAGCGTAAAAGGAATTGGAGGTGACGTTTATTCTGAAGGCGAAGTTTATCTTACACTGAATCAAAACGGGCACAGTTTTGCGCATAGATTTTACGTTTTCAACTTTTTACCATGTAAAACGGTAGGGATTTTAGGTCAAGACTTTCTCAAAAAATACCAAGCTACATTAAACTTTGAATTAAATACTTTACAATTAAATACAAAAAACGGCAATAAACTGTCATTAAAGTTTAATTATATGCTACCTGATACCGATTCTTATCTGAGTGTGCCCGCGCGATGTGAGATTGTTCATTATCTGAACACGGACTGTAGGAAAGACTGTGTGGTAGCTTCGCAAGAGTTATGCGAAGGAGTTTACGTAGCAAATGCTCTGACATGCCCAGTGAATGGTAAAATTCCGATACATATTTTAAATACGAGGGAAACGGACGTTCAATTAAGTAATTTCCAAGTAGACACTAGCATATTAGACGAGTATTTTATCTGTCAATTCGAAAAACCTGTAATGAATGCTAAAAGAGTTAAGCAATTGTTTTCATTATTAAATTTAAATGGGTTAAAAATGGAGGAACAAAAATCAATCGAAAATGTTTGCGCAAAATACCCTGACGTTTTCCACTTACCAGGTGATAAATTAGGAACTTGTAATGTATACAAACAGTCTATCGATTTGAAACCGCATACTTTTCCTATTTATACTAAACCATATAGACTGCCTCACGCACAAAAAGCCGAAATAAACAAGCAGATAGAAAATATGTTAAATGACGGCATCATAGAAGAAACTAGAAGCCCATGGAATAGTCCGTTATTGCTAGTGCCGAAAAAGACTGACAATACAGGCGCAAAGAGATGGCGTGTGGTTATAGACTACCGAAAATTAAATAATCAAGTAGAGGATGATAAATTTCCGCTACCCAATATTGCTGATATTTTGGACTCATTATCCGGCTCAATGTATTATACAAAATTAGATTTATATCAAGGATTTTATCAGGCAGAATTGGATAAAGAAAGTAGGTCATGTACAGCCTTTTCAACTGGCAAAAATCAATTCCAAATGACAAGAATGCCCATGGGTTTAAAGTCCAGCCCGAATAGCTTCAGTAGATTGATGACCATAGCCATGTCTGGACTAAATTATGAAAGGTGTTTATGTTATCAAGACGACTTAGTCGTTTACGGGAAAAACTTGGCGTCACATAATCGTAATCTAATGGATATTTTCAGCAGACTTCGCAGCGTCAACTTGAAATTAAATCCATCTAAATGTTATTTTTTACAAAAAGAAATTCTGTATCTAGGTCACGTTGTGTCAGGGGATGGAATTCTACCTGATCCAGAAAAAATTGAAGTTTTAGAGCAATATCCGCGACCGCTTAGTACTGACGAAGTGAAGCGGTTCGTTGCTTTTGCCAATTACTACCGAAAATTTATTCCACAGTTCGCGAAAATAGTACTACCTTTAAATCAGCTATGTCGTAAGAGTGTTACATTTAGTTGGTCTGGAGAGTGTGAAAATGCATTTCAATTTTTGAAAACTGCTTTGACGAAACCACCTGTATTGCAGTACCCGGATTTTTCTGAAAATAACGAATTTTTGTTACAAACAGACGCGTCAGGAAAAGCTATAGGTTCAGTATTATGCAACAGAGATGGACGACCCGTAGCTTACGCTAGTAGAAGCCTAAATAAGGCTGAAATTAACTATCCGACAATTGAAAAAGAGCTTCTAGCCATTGTGTGGAGTGTTAAACATTTTCGCCCCTATTTATATGGTCGAAAATTCAAAATACAGACTGATCATAGGCCACTAGTTTATTTATTTGGTATGCGTGATCCTTCAAGTAGATTGTTAAAGTTTAGGTTGCAATTGGAGGAATATAACTTTGATGTAGAGTACTTGAAAGGTGAATCCAATTCGGTGGCAGACGCATTGTCAAGGATCATTATTACGTCAAACGAATTAAAAGAATTGAATGAAATAATCATAAATGTAATGACTAGAGCTCAATATCGTAAAACGAATAGTCCGTCGCTAGATGCAAATAGCAATAGAGTCGAAAAAATTGATATCGGGTCAAAACCCGAAAGGCTAAGGGTAGTGGAAATCATTAAAAAACCAAATAAGTACATTGAACTCTCACTAATAACTAGGAGTAATATGAATAAATTATTAATAAACGGAATATCTGTAGAGGAAGGTAAATATTTTTTTTATGTGCCCAATAAATCTGCCATTTATTTGAGTACAACATCCCGATCATCAATTACGCGAGACGAGTTGGTGAGGGATTTGTCAGCCTTATGTAAAAGATTAAAGTTAGCAGAGATATGCATAATTATAAAAGAAAATAATAAAGAATTTGTAGAGGGGCTCATTGAAGAGATAAATAAAAATGTTGAATGGTCGGGGCCAAGATTATGTATTGTGAGAAATGTCCAAAGAATAAACAACTTGGATAATAGGAAGGTTATTTTAAATGATTTTCATTTGTTACCTACGAGTGGGCATGCAGGTGTAAGGAGAATGTCAAATAACATCAAAAAGTTCTATTTTTGGCCTAATCTTGAGAAAGATGTAGCTGAATATGTATCTAAATGTGATCAATGCCAAAAGCAAAAGTATTCCATACCGACTAAGCAAAACATGGTTATTACATCTACAGCACACTCAGCATTCGAAAAGGTATACTTGGATATAGTCGGGCCACTTCCGAAAGACGCCAGTAGCTATACCTATATTCTCACGTTACAATGCGAATTAACTAAGTTCACAGAGGCGTACCCGCTACGAAATAAAGATGCGGTAAGTGTTGCTCGTGCTTTCGTCGATAATTTTATTTTAAGATATGGCATTCCACGCGAAATTGCAACGGACAGAGGAACTGAATTTATTTGTTCTACAATGAAAGAAACATGCCAAATCTTGAAAATTAAACAGGTTACCTCAACAGCCTACCATCACGAGAGCATTGGAGCGTTGGAGAATACACACAAGACAATGGGTGCGTATCTTAGAATTAATTGTGAGAATAAAGCTGAGTCCTGGAGCAGCTGGATACCGTATTGGTGTTTTGCTTACAACAATACTGTACATACCGAAACTAAATACACACCGCACGAGCTAGTATTCGGTAAACCATGCCCACTGCCAGGTAACTTTAATAGCGGCGTCGTAGATCCATTATATGCTCATGATAACTACGCGTTAGAACTAAAATATAGGCTCCAGGTAGCCCAAGCAGATGCTCGCGATAATCTAATTCAAAGTAAAATGAAAAGAAAAAAAAAATATGACATTGTAACAAACCCGGTGTATTATAATAAGGGTGATTATCTTTTAGTGAAAAATCCATCATGTAATAAAATGGACCAACTATATTTGGGTCCGTACATAGTATTAGAAGATTTAGATTGTAACGTAAAAATATTAAAAAATAATAAGGAACAAACCGTTCATAAAAATCGTACTAAGCATTATAATATGCCATTATAATATACATAATTAGGTTAATTATTTTTGTACCGCTTTTATGTAATCAAGCAAGTATTGATGTAATCGTAGGTATAAGGTAAAAAAAAAAATAATATATATTTTATATATTTACCTAAATATATATATATATATTTTTTTTCTCTTTGTAAGAAGGTGTAGTGTATGATTCATGTAATATACCTACTTAGGTACCCTAGCTAATAAGACATGGATACCTATTCAATAAACAGTCTTTATCCAGCTCTCGCTTGTTTCACTACTCTCTTAATAGGCTCCTATCGCCCAGAGTGCCAACAACAAAAAAAAATGGATTCGATTGAAATCGATTCCTTACTCTAAAAGTGCGTTGCCAAGTAGGATAAATCGATACTACTTTGTTAATAATATATCTTCGAATGAAGTGACTCATATAATAGCGATCGAACTTCACTTAGTAAGTTCGTTTGATCATCTATTGGCTTTCATAACCAGTTACGAAATCGGTTTTTTTTGTTGCGTTACGTAGCCAGCTTCGATGTGGAAGTGGGACGAAGGGGAAAAAATAACACACACCATCTCCGGCTTACACTGCGTTTAGAGGTACATACCTACACTAATTTCGTGTGGAAACATAACGTAGCATTACGGTGAGGGCGTATCTGACAGTGACCATATCATAGACACTCACATGTACAACTAAAGGTGGCGCGTTAGACGTGGCCTTGCCGAGAATGGCGGCCACGCGCCGCCGCTCTTTCCTCACGTCCTCGTCTTCTCCCGCGTCCATCGTGGACGGCGTGTCCGCTTCCACGTCGCCTTTCTCTGAGGATCTTCTTTTTCTTCTCTGTTAGGAAGAACATGATTATTCTTTAAATTGTTTTATAAGATTTTAACAACAACAGACCAATTAAAATATAATTATGCATTGACATAAAACGTCCACTACTGAACACCGGCCTCCCTCATGGAGGGAGGGAGCGCAAAGGACAAAGTCAAAGTCAAAGTCAAAGTATATTTATTGCGTAATTACATGTTTAAAGATCTCACATTTATAATTGTTTCAATGTAATTTACCCATAATGGGTGTGCAATGTTCGGTAAATTACATTTTCTTTTATATTTATAAAATAATGGTTATTGTAAATTTAAAAATTTAAACAATACGACTAATAAAAATAAAATCAAAACTAATAATAACAAAAAACTAAAAATAACAATAGAAAAAAAAACAATAATATTAGTGCATGCTTGTCATATACATAATAATCAAAAATAATGTCATTCAATAAAATAAAAAATGTTGACAGCAATAAAATTGTGAAAATTTAAAAAGAATTAAAATAAATTATTTGTCAAAAGATTTGTCATTTAAAAATTCCTTAACTGTATAGTAGCATTTACTAGCAAGTATGCTTTTAAGCTTTCTCTGAAACACCATGGTTGGCAATTCTCTTATGGTCGTCGGTATTTTGTTATACAAGAATGGTGCCATACCGAAAAAACTGTTACGCATCAGTTTCTTCTTAGCGTTACGGATGCAAACTTTGTGTTGGTCTCTTCTATTACGTGGTACCGCTTCAGAAAGCCGACAAAACAGGTCCGGGTTGTGTCTGACGAACATAGCAGATTCCAAAATATACAGCGAAGATAAAGTCAGTATGTTGTATTTTTTAAAGAGGGGTTTACAAGAATCTGTTCTTTTCAGATGGAACATCACTCTAATACATCTTTTTTGGTATTTAAAAACCTTATCGACGTCTGTTGAGTTGCCCCAGAATATAATACCATACCTTATATTTGAGGCAATCAGACCATGATACGCGATGAGTAGACTTTCTGCATTAACAACGGATGATAATTTACGTAGTACGTAAATAACGCTATTTAATTTTTTACATACGCTTTCCACATGTGGTTTCCAGTTAAATTTTTTGTCAATATTAATTCCTAAAAATTTTGTGGTCATAACTTCTTCAATTGTATGATTATTATATTGTATGTCAGGGTTTGTAGATGCAGCATTATCGCGTTGTCTAAAATGAATTATCTTGGTTTTATTTATGTTAATTTTCAGGTTGTTATTATCAAGCCATTGTATTATCGATGTCAGAGCGAAAGTTATGTCATTTTTATAGCTATGAATATTATTACCAGATATAGTCACTGTGCTATCGTCTGCAAATAAGGACATATGTTGTATTGTCGCTTTGGGTAAATCATTTATGTAGATAAGAAATAGTAGCGGGCCTAGCACACTACCTTGGGGAACTCCATAAGTCATGATACGTTCCCTAGATACACATGATGTGACTTACATTCCTCACGCTACTACAGTCGTTCGCCTTGAGCGCCTCGGCGAGCCTCAAGGCGGCCGCCGAGACCGGGATGTGCCAGAGCATCGCGCAGACCAGCACGCACACCTCGCCCGTCATGTAGCTCCACAGCGAGGGGTTCAGGCACGGGTCGCGGAGGTTGCACATCACGAACACTCTGTAACAGAAGCGTAACGATCAAGCTGTGGAACGAACTCCCATCCGCGGTGTTCCCTCGGAGCTACGAGAAGGTCCTTTAAGAGGCGGGTAGTCTCCCGCAAACGCCGGCAGCGCATCAGCTTCGCCTCTGGTGTTGCTGATGTCCATGCGACAGCGACCACTTCCAATCAGGTGGGCCATCCGCTCGTCTTCCTGCTTTATTTTACTACACTACTTTCGCGAACACAATTGTAGCGTTTGTGTACCACTAATACAACACAGTCTCTTGCGATGATGTGCAGGGCGACGACGCGGCACTTTACGATAGCCTCGGGCGAGGGTAGACGCGTGCACTTTCCATTGATCGTATTCGAGCCTGTGAGTTTATACAATACAAAATATACACTCATTATCTCAGCAGCAGGACTGTCCACGTCCACTGCTAGACATAGGCCTCATGAAGCTCCAAGATAATTAATAAGATATTTTTTTTCTCCAACCACGGGCTATAAAGGTAAAGTTGACAACTTACCTATCCACGTAGTAAACAATGGCGTACGGTATGTACATGATGTCTACGAAACTGAAGAACATGTGCATGTAGAACGCTAGGTCGCTACCTGTGGACAAAACTTTACATCAATTATATTGAAAAGGATAAATAAATAAATAATGCTGGACAAATCACACAGGATCATCTAGCCCCAAGCTAAGCAGAGCTTGTGTTATGGGTACTAGATAACTGATATACTATTTTTATTTATATAAAAAAACACCCAGAACACCCTGAACAAATATCTGCAGATCGTACAGACATTTTTCCCGAGGCGGGAATCGAACCCGCAACCCCTTGCGTCGCAGGCGGACCTTCGGCCGCTGCGCCACAGAGCTCGTCAAATAAAAGGATAGGCTACCTATTTATTTTGTGTCAGTATACTCATAACATAAGCTTTGCTTAGCTTGGGGCTAGATGATGCTGTGTGAATTGTTCAGCATTATTATTATTATTACTTTTTTCTCCAGATGGCATTAAAAATTCCACCCTGTGTACGCATACCTATTTATTTATATAAATAAACAAAATCCACAGTCCTTAATCTACATTATCCTAAATTACATATGTATCCTACGACCAATAACGAATTTTTATTATTTGGTTCACAACTTGAAATAAACACATTTTTATCGAATTCGTGACATTCTCGGGTATGACATTCCCGGTGTTATTTCTAATAAACAGTGAACACAACATGCATTTTACAAACATTTTTTTATATACAACAAAAAATATACTAAATATAAAGACTAAATTAAACAAAACATAAAAAATAAGCAATAAAATATAATACGACGAATTTATGATAACTGATTTTGAAACAGTTTTTTAACCCGCGATTTGGCCGAGGCTAAAGAACCAAAAAATACGTCATATCCTGTACATATCCCATTGTAGGTTTTGATCATTCTGTACATAGGAGAATGTTGACCAACATTTGTACGACAATAAGGCAATTTAAAACTTTTTCTATTTACTAGACGACTACTTGGTCGGGGAACTTCTATACTGACTTGTTCTAAGAAATCTGGACAATCCACTATACCGTGTATAGTCTTGTGTAGAAATATAATATCTGCAATCTTGCGACGGACGCTTAGGGGCTGCAATTGATAAAAAGACAGTCTGTGCTCATAAGATGTTAGTAATTTACATTGCATGTTAGCATACGACAAGTGATACAAAAATCTTTTACCCTTTCTATTCTATTAGAATGCACAGCGTACCCAGGTGACCAGATACAGCTGTTATATTCTAGAACACTCCTTACTAAGGAGTTATACATAGGTATGACTACCTTGGGATCTTTAAATGATTTAATTTGTCGTGAAACAAAACCTGATATTCTAGAGGCCTTTTTAATAATGTTGTCAATGTGATCACGAAAATTTAAAGAGCTATCTACAAAGACTCCCAGGTCCCTTATGCTAAATACTTCGTTAAGTTGAGTGTTCTTTAATTTATACAATGCTACATGAGGATTTTTCTTCCTTGTGAACTTAATATGGTAGCATTTATTCGTATTTAGCACCATGTTGTTGTTGGCACACCATTTATCGACCTTGTTAAGTTCACTCTGAAGAGCTTCTATATCCGAATTACTTTTTACTTCTGCAAACAATTTTAAATCATCAGCATACATCTTAAAACTGCAACTTAATATATTCGCAAGATCATTTATGAAGATAATAAAAAATAAAGGTCCCAAATGTGATCCCTGGGGAACCCCTGCCGGTATCATCTCTTTCCGAGACCTGTATCCACGTATTTGTATAAGTTGCGTCCGATTTTTCAAGTAAGACTCGCACCAACGGAGCAATGATCCATGGATAACCATTTCATAAATTTTTTTGAGCAACATAGCGTGATCAATTAAGTCAAATGCCTTACTGAAATCCGTGTAAATAGCATGGACTTCGCTTCCAGTATCTAATATACGAGCAACATTGTTTATGAAGCCCACAAGATTAGTAGCTGTTGATTTATTTGGAAGAAAACCATGTTGCTGATGATGGAGTTTTGGTTTTACATGCCAAAAAAGTTTGCGCTGCACGATTGATTCAAATGGAATTTACATTATATATAAGAATTTTCGTTACTTTTTAACTTGTGTGAGCCTGTTGTAAGAAATTAAGGCCGCACGTCCAGTAGGACTGCAGTCCTACTGGCTACCGACTGACATAAATGAATGAAAACAAACCGCTTGTATTTATAAACAAAAGAACAGTCAAGAAACACTCACCCCATTTAAAGGTGTCCAGAACTGCGACCAGCACGAACGGTATAACCCCGACCCACGTGGTGATGTTCGGCATGATGCTCTGCGCGGAGTCCATCTTGTCGAAGATGTAGGACAGCGCGGTGTTGGAGAGGATGGCTGGCGGCGCGTACAGCACGAGCAGGCCGCTCAGCACGAAGATCGCGGACGGGTTGTTGAGGCTCGGGATGTCGTTCAGCACCACCTGAACGGGGAAGCAGGTTATTTTATCTATTTATTTTCAGCCGTTACTGACCACTGGGCGAAGGGGCACCCTTCAGTAGAATGTTACCCCTCCTCTCATGCCCGAGGATGCAATAAGAGCCTGCTAAGGGATACCTCCGGAAGATGGGCAGCAGCGTCTTTCCGTGTATCAACATCCCGTGCTGCGCTCGCAAACCCGCCTGCCAAGCGTGGTGAGTATGGCAACTACACCTAATGGAGATCCATGAGGGAAGCCTGTGTTCAGTAGTGGACGTTTTACGACTGGAATGATGATGATG
Organism: Pasiphila rectangulata; assembly: GCA_963082625.1. NCBI lineage: Eukaryota > Metazoa > Arthropoda > Insecta > Lepidoptera > Geometridae > Pasiphila > Pasiphila rectangulata. The sequence goes on along the minus strand of OY720256.1, from coordinate 15,423,327 downwards.
ACTGTCCACTGGGCAAAGGCCTCCCTTTCCTTCCTCGCGACTTAACGCAGTTACAGGCCAAGATGGTAAATATAAGCGTCAGGCTCGTCTCGCCACAGACCATTATAAGACTAGATAGATCACATTTTTTTATAGATATGACAGGACTACAGGAGCTCTTAAAGTCTGCCCTTCTTCTTCTACAACATCCGCATACCCTTCGGGAATGCTCATGGAATGCTGCCGGCGGCCCAGAGTCCTTCTCCGGTACTTTAAGGAGTTGGGCTGGCTAGGGTCGGCCTAGCATCACGGGGGACAATCACAATACAGCCCAATGCGGGACGTCAGTGCAGATCTGTTTACCCTCACAAGAATTAGAATTAGGCATGACATCTATTATACATGATTTATACAGCGTCAGCAACTGGTAATCATGCTGTACGGGACCCTGCAGTGCCTGGGACATTGTAAGTAGGATTAGGCTTGCCCAGCACCTATACCATCCCCCTAGCTTAGTCGACTATTAGCACAGATAATATAATACACTAGTATACAGCTATTAGTTATAGAAAAGAACACGTCTGAAGCTGACTAAGCCGCGGGTTTCCTCACGATGATTTCCTTCACCGTTAAGCACGTGTTAAATGTGAACATCCATTGTTCAAGATAGAAAAATCCATTGATTAACCGCCGGTATCGAACCCACAAGCTTCGAATTGAAAGTCGTGGGTACATACCACTCGGCCATCACGGCTTTTTTTAAAGGCATGGATGACAGGGATATGAAAATCAAAATTATATTTAGACTTGCCCAGCAACAGATTAATATGAATCTAACAGAGTCGGGGTTTCCACACGATGTTTTCCTTTACCGTTAAATCACTGGTCGACCAACGCCTTGGACCGAGAACTATGGAGAGAGGGGAGGGAGGCGTTTGCCCAGTGGGATCCTACAGGCTGATTAGACTAGATACATAGATTAAACATAGCAAGGAAATCAAGACAGGAAGCCTAATTCCTCTTAGCTACTTACCAACAGCAGTACTCCGGCTGTGGTGATCATCATGATCACCATGAGGATCGTGAAGAAGGTCAGGTAGTACATGCACATCGAGAGCCCATTTATCCTCAGTTGATTCCTGGCCTTTATCTGTGGATCAAAACAAAAGGACATCTATACTAATATTTAAAGAGGAGAGATTTGTATGTTGTATTTTGTAACGGATAAACGAATCGATTTTCAAAACTCTTTCACCACTAGAATGCTACGTTATCCCTAACATAAGCTACATTTTCTCCCCGTATTCCCACGGGAACGGGAACTACATGAGTGTAACTGCGGAGAGCTGCTAATCTCTCAATATTTTAAAGAGGAAAGATTTGTATTTTGTAACGAATAAACTCAAAAACCACTAGACCAATTTTCAAAATTCTTTCACCATGAAATTGCTACATTATTCCTGAGTACATGGCTATGTTTTATCCCAATATTCCCACGGGAATATAATTCTGTCTCAGCAATAGAAGCAACGCTGGTATTCTGACAGAACCTTATATCTAAGTACCGCAAGAGAACACATAAAAATAAATACGAATAAAACAGAAATGCCAATGCAGGCATCACTTAAAAAATAATTTTACGTAGCCCAAGGAACCAGCCGGAGCCATCGTTTCGGTCCGGAATGGACCGTTACCTCTATGGTAACGGTCCATTCCGTTATTCTGTACTGTTGTCCATACTGTTGGTCGGACACTAGCATACGTTTCACTAGTCTGTACCTTTTTATATACTGGTCTGTGTCTGTACGCACCAGTGCCGGATTTACCAAGAGGCTGAGCAGGCTGGAGCCTAGGGCGGCAGATTTTAGGAGGCGGCAAATATACACCATTACTCTTTTAGTCTTAGAGAAACAAAACAAAAATATGTACAGAGAGAAAACTAGTCTTGGAAATTTTATAAAAATGTATAACCACTAATAACGGGAAGGAGTTGGCTGTAATGAGGACGATAGAGTACAAATCATAACGTTGCAATTTCATTGTTTGCAAATTTCATAGGTAATTTTTTTTATTTAACCTATGTTGTCCCCCTCCTGAGCAAAGGTCTCCCCTAATGTATTTCAACCATCCCGATCCTTTGCAGACTCCCACCATCCTCTGTCAAAAGTAACAAGTTCATCCCGCCAACGCTTCCTCGATCGACCTCGACACCGCCTTCCCTCATCAGGGAGCCAAGGTGTTACACTCTGAGCCCATTTCTCTGTTGGCATAGGACCTATGCCAACAGAGATTTGGGCTCAGAGTGTAACACTATGCCATAGGTCATTGGAGACAGGAAAAATGTAATAGCCTACGGGCGGCAAATTTGTAAGTCCGCCCCTGCCCCTCACCTCTCTATCGTAGACGATGTCCACGGCCAGCGTGACGGGCACGAGCGCGAAGATCATGCCCACGAAGATGGCGCAGACCACGTTGCCCAGGTTGAACTCCTCCTGCTGCTCCGTCATCTGGAACGGGTGCACCAGCACCTCGATGGGCTTGAACCACTCCAGCAGGTTCGAGGAGGCCATCATTGCTCTGGAAGGAGAGAACCTCATGAACTCCAGTAGTTACCTGTAGATGGCGCTCTGATCGGTGCTCAAACTTATTTTATTTTTTATAATGCTATGTTTTATTCGTGGGGTGCCGGCAGTAGAATGTTACCCCTCCTCTCATGCCCGTGGATGTAGTAAGAGCCTGCTAAGGGATACTATCGGAAGATGGGCAGCAGCGTCTTTCCGTGTATCAACATCGCAAACTGCGCTCGCCAACCCGCCTGCCAAGCGTGGTGAGTATGGCAACTACCCCTCATGGAGATCCATGAGGGAGGCCTGTGTTCAGTAGTGGACGTTTTACGGCTGGAATGATGATGATGTTTTATTGCGTGTGCTCAGTGGATATGCCATCTATCACAAACAAGGTGACCATGGAAGACCAGCGCTGTGGTTTAATTTACTATGCCAGAGCACCTAAGAATATTTTATAATTTTGTCAACTGTTCGTAATAACAATATAAACATATTTTTATCTATCCTTTTATCTTTATCTTTATCAAACCAATGTCACTTTAACAACAATTTCAGCGGTACCCGACGTGGGTTCTGTAGCTTAGTGATCAAAGCACTTGCGGCTTTAGGAAGCGTCGAGTATCGATTTGACGGACGTGGGTTGGAATCCCACCGGAATCGTAAAAAAATTATAACGTTATTCATTTCTTTGAAGAGAACCTTATGATTATGAGACTCCACAATACCACAGCCTCGAACTTTTTAGGGTTTTTCAAAGTCAATTAGTGTTTATTCAATAGAGCAAAACGCTACTTAGAATAGTAAATTTACAAAAGAAGGACAAGACACATTAAAATGGAATAAAGCACATAACTTTTTTTCCAAGTGAGGGAAAAAAGCGAACAAGAAGCCTCACTCTTACACTTCTATTCATTGTTACAATTTCTGTCTTTATTATGCTTAATTTAATGTTTGCAAGGATATTGGATACTTCGGATATTGCAAGATGAAATAATTTCTTGTCGTGGTTACTAAAGTTAGCGTACCCAAAGGGTAAAAACGGGACCCTATTACTAAGAGTCCGCTGTCCGTCTGTCTGTCTGTCACCAGGCTGTATCTCAGGAACCGTGATAGCTGCTTGAAATTTTCACAGATGATGTATTTCTTTTTGGCAATTCCTGAGGCTTTGTAGAGGCGAACCCGTGTCGTATTCTCGAGTGTTTTCAAGCATTTATTCTTATTATTCGATATTATTTGTTGCTAATTTAGTTAAATACCCTAATTATATAAATTAATATTTCGAGTATTTGAGACCCAAAATATGTATATCGTATTCTTACTAATCGTAATTTGTTTGTTGATAAAAATATATTATTTTGATTAAGTATAGAAAAACCATAACAAGAATAAACTTTTCACTTGTAAAATAAACATGAGATATCATATACTTACATTAGGTATACAATGATAGATGGACAAAGAGAGTGACCGAATGGATCACTACAGATATTTAGTTTTATCTATATTGTAATAAGTAAAAAGTAAAAATAAAGTCTTTCTTATTATATACGTGTTAGCTAATCAAATCAAAAATCAGAAAAAGTTTGATGTTTATAACTAATATAAATACATTTATTGCCAAAAAAAGAACACAGTTACTAATTACTCTTCAAGAAATTAAGAACCTCTTAGGCAAATGGAGTAGACTCTATCTACTCAGATATAACAACTAAAACTAGATTAGCTACTGTGTGGATGTGAGTTTTGTGGAGTTAAAAAACAAACAAAAAATGTTTGCGTGTATGTGTGTTGTATTTTGTAATAAAGTTGAATAGAGTGTCACAAACACTCCTCCGTACATCGAGCACATATCCAATAGAGGAGAAATAAGGTCTAAGGTAAATTCCGAAACGCATTAGTGCTTTGCACTAATGCGATGACAACTGTCTCTCGCCTTCGACAGTACAGCGCCAACAGCCGACCTGTGTACTTTTCTGTATAATCTGATCAATAAATGTATTATTTTTCGTACACATATAAAATATTGTTGGCGGAATTGTTGTGTAGACAAAATAAATGACATTTCATTGTAAGTCCTTGATGTGTATGTGATCTCCGCTTCGATCAAATATTTGATCGAAGGATCTCCGTATAAACAAAATTATAAAGGTTAAAATTACCTGTACAAAGTATTGTCCAGTAAGTTGATGATGATAGGCAGTCCGTGCGTATAAGTGCTGTTGTAGTAACCCATCATATTCCCATAAGGCACCAAACTCTCCTTCATACTGAACGCGCCGAAATTCTCCATACTCAAGAAGGTAGTGAAGTTCCCATCGTAACCCACTATGGGACTAGCACCGAGGAATTCTAGGGAGTCTTTTAGGTCCGTTAGTTCTTGTAAAGCACTCGGATCGCTGAACACGGCGATTGGAGTCCTGTTCCTATAGGCGTTGGGGTCTAATTTGAGTGGCTGCATGCGGAAGAAGACTATTTGTCGGGATTTCACCCAGAGGCCGAGAGCACAGGAGACTGGAAGAGAATAAGACATGTGTTATTTATTTGACACACCAACAACAGATAAGTACATTAATTAGACATATATACATAAATTACACTTTTTTCTTTTCTTTGATGTGTATGTGAAATTTATTAATGGAAACATAATTGGATTAAGAATTATATGTTAAGTTTTATCTTTTAAGTTATATTGTTCTGTTTGTTTTTTCAAATAAAGTAAATAAATATAAAAAGTAAACATATATAAAATTAAACATTAAATGCACTATAACAGGCGTTTTACATTTTATTGTTGACAACGTTGTGTGTATGTGTAAATGAGAAGTTAGGTAAATTATTTAGAAGGTGGTAAGGTGGTAGAGCAAAAAGTTCTGAGAAAACAATAGAATGGAATAGCATACGCTTTATTCAAACAACCTAAAACCACAAAAAGAAAATAAAAAATAGACGTTAGGTAGGATAAGAAAACCTCTCATGTTAGCATCACCCATCCTATTAGTAGAAGTACTGCCAACATATTTCTGGCGCGAAGTAGGCGAATTTACGGACACATGAGACTTTACAACTCTGTCTCAGAGCGCATTGCTATGCAGCGTTGGTCACGTGCTTAGCTTGAACGTGATCAGCGCGGTACTGCAGTTGCATACCTCTTACTTTACATCAGGTGGGCATTCGGCTTGTCCCGTCATTAAGTACTCCCGTGTTCTCATCACCCGTTCTGTAGCTATCAATAACATTAGTAGCAGCTATGTACACTCACTGATGGGCATGAGGATCATCACATACAGCTTGTAGGGGTCCCGGATCATGCGCACAGTGCGGATGTACAGCATGGCGCAGAACGTCCGCCAGCAGTTGGGGCTGGTCTTCACTATCTCGCTGAGGGCGTCCACAGACACCGTGACTTCTGGGACGACCTGGCAGATTACATTCATTTGGTGAGTCATCATTATCATCGTTGTTATTCTCCAATACTTCGTCCCCTTGTTATTTTTTTTCCTGTTTATTTTGATTTTATGTATCTGGCTTTGATTAGGTTAGATTAGAAAACCCTTTATTGTTTTTGATTGTTCTCTTTTATAGATTCTAACGTATTGGAATATGATCCGTTACGTTTTGATATCTACTGTGCAATTAATAAATAAGTCATCATCTCAGCCATCGTCCTCTGTTGGACATGCGCCGTCCCCATCTCCTAGATCATCATACAGATCATGAGGGGGCTGTTACCATACTAGCCACGCTCGGCAGGCAGGTTGGCGAGCGCAGCACGGGGTGTTGATTCACGGAATGATGCTGCTGCCCATCTTCCGGATCCCTTGGCTTACTTCTTGCTTACCTTGACGTGCTCCACGCCGTGCGCGGTGGAGTGCAGCGCGTGCGAGGCGGGCGGGGTGGGGAGGGAGGGGGTCTTCTCCGTGGACTTGTCGTTCAGCTCCTGGAACCAAACATGATTGTTTCACAAGCAGGCGCGGGCGCGGGCGCGCACTAGCTTGACGAAGGGAGGAGTGCTCCTCCTCCGCTACGTTACCTGGTAGCTGAGCGTCTTGCTCTGGAGTGACAGGCTGCGGGAAAGGGCGCGGGCGCGCACCAGCTTGACGGAGGAGACGCCCTCCACGGCCTCCGTCTCCTCCGCATTCTCGCCCTCCAGCGAGAGGAACACCTCCTCGAGCGTCGTCATGGAGACGCCGTAGCTGGTGATTCCTGAACAGAACAATGACGCAAAATTAATAAGAATACCATATGCTATCAAGCCCCAGGTAAAGCGAAATCTGTGTCTTTTAAATATATTTTTTGATCATCATCTCAGGCTAAGACTACTACCGGACATAGGCCCAAGAAGTGATCATGAGGGTATTGTTGCCATTGTCACCACGCTTGTCAGGATTGTTTTTAAATGATATCGAAAAATCTGCTTCTTCCGATACTAGGTTGTCTGTTTACCCACTACGACAAGATCTACTGGAAAATACCAATTTTATCGATCTTCCGCGTGATCTCTAGCAGTTTTCTAAAACGTATATTCATCTCTATAGGGTTTGCAAAGGGTAATCGGAAATAATCGGCCGGCCTATAGCTTGAATTGACATTAAAGTAAGAAAAAAACGATAGTTACATAAAAAAATGTGCCCAGTATGTCGAAAAAAATATTTTACACTGTTGCATAAGACATAAGTACCTAGGCGTATAAAGGTGCCTACACCTTTCATACGCTTAGGGATGTCTTATGCAACAGTGTAAAATATTTTTTTCTACTTTTCTACTTATCAGGTCTACTCCTACCCCCAAATGGACAGCAACCCCATGAGCTCCTGGGCTTATCAGACTCTGACCAATACATTAATTTCGACTCAGCAGGTTTACTCACCAAGTCTATTAGTCTTCTCCTTGATCTCGTGCTCGATGACCAGGAAGAGAGGCGGGAACAGGTGCACCGCGTAGTGGGGGTCTACTGACTGTTATTCTACTTATCAGGTCCACTGCCCCATGAGCTCCTGTGCTTATCTGACTCTGACCAATACATTCATTGTCATACTCATCAGGTCTACTCACCAAGTCTATTAGTCTTCTCCTTGATCTCGTGTTCGATGGCCAGGAAGAGAGGCGGGAACAGGTGCACTGCGTAGTGGGAGTCTACTGACTGTTATTCAACTTATCAGGTCCACTGCCCCATGAGCTCCTGTGCTTATCTGACTCTGACCAATACATTCATTGTCATACTCATCAGGTCTACTCACCAAGTCTATTAGTCTTCTCCTTGATCTCGTGTTCGATGGCCAGGAAGAGAGGCGGGAACAGGTGCACTGCGTAGTGGGAGTCTACTGACTGTTATTCAACTTATCAGGTCCACTGCCCCATGAGCTCCTGTGCTTATCTGACTCTGACCAATACATTCATTGTCATACTCATCAGGTCTACTCACCAAGTCTATTAGTCTTCTCCTTGATCTCGTGCTCTATGACCAGGAAGAGAGGCGGGAACAGGTGCACCGCGTAGTGGGGGTCTACTGACTGTTATTCTACTTATCAGGTCCACTGCCCCATGAGCTCCTGTGATTATCTGACTCTGACCAATACATTCCTTGTCATAGGTACTCATCAGGTCTACTCACCAAGTCTATTAGTCTTCTCCTTGATCTCGTGCTCGATGGCCAGGAAGAGAGGCGGGAACAGGTGCACCGCGTAGTGGGGGTCTACTGACTGTTATTCTACTTATCAGGTCCACTGCCCCATGAGCTCCTGTGATTATCTGACTCTGACCAATACATTCCTTGTCATAGGTACTCATCAGGTCTACTCACCAAGTCTATTAGTCTTCTCCTTGATCTCGTGCTCGATGGCCAGGAAGAGAGGCGGGAACAGGTGCACCGCGTAGTGGGGGTCTACTGACTGTTATTCTACTTATCAGGTCCACTGCCCCATGAGCTCCTGTGATTATCTGACTCTGACCAATACATTCCTTGTCATAGGTACTCATCAGGTCTACTCACCAAGTCTATTAGTCTTCTCCTTGATCTCGTGCTCGATGGCCAGGAAGAGAGGCGGGAACAGGTGCACCGCGTAGTGGGGGTCTACTGACTGTTATTCTACTTATCAGGTCCACTGCCCCATGAGCTCCTGTGATTATCTGACTCTGACCAATACATTCCTTGTCATAGGTACTCATCAGGTCTACTCACCAAGTCTATTAGTCTTCTCCTTGATCTCGTGCTCGATGGCCAGGAAGAGAGGCGGGAACAGGTGCACCGCGTAGTGGGGGTCTACTGACTGTTATTCTACTTATCAGGTCCACTGCCCCATGAGCTCCTGTGATTATCTGACTCTGACCAATTCATTCCTTGTCATAGGTACTCATCAGGTCTACTCACCAAGTCTATTAGTCTTCTCCTTGATCTCGTGCTCGATGGCCAGGAAGAGAGGCGGGAACAGGTGCACCGCGTAGTGGGGGTCTACTGACTGTTATTCTACTTATCAGGTCCACTGCCCCATGAGCTCCTGTGCTTATCTGACGCTGACCAATACATTCATTGTCATACTCATCAGGTCTACTCACCAAGTCTATTAGTCTTCTCCTTGATCTCGTGCTCGATGGCCAGGAAGAGAGGCGGGAACAGGTGCACCGCGTAGTGCGGCAGGATGTAGGACAGCTCGCGGCCGTGGCGGCGCGCCTTCTCCGCGCGCGGCACGTGGCCGCGGACCAGGCGCGTGATCTGGTGCTCGCGGCAAACTCCTGCGGATTAGTAGGCGAATGCTAGTGCTTTGCTTAACACGTTCACTGCGCATGCACCGTCGATGGTGCATTTTGAACAAGGTTTGTTTTGAAGTTGTGTGTGTACATTTACATCATCGGAGGAAAGAGAGAACTTGTGTTTAGCGTGAGATAGCGGCACTTCGATGGCTTTTAAGGATATCCTAATAAAGCTATATATTTCACAAAAGCTCTTATATTACAGCTATTAAAGTCTTTAATTATTCAGACCTCTAGAAATCAGACAGCTGAATGGTAATTTCTTTCAAATAGATAACATTAAAAAGTTGGCTTGTGACAATAAGGTGTAACAATAATAGTGTTGACATTCCAGAAACAGGAGAATTCCACTACAATTGAAAATAATTTTATGAACATTGATTGTACTTCTAAAAAATATGTCCAATCTTTGTTTATTGTTAATAAAACTTAATTATTGTACGTACATACTTTTAGGTTTTAAGACCAGTACATGTACGTAGATAAGTATGTAGATGTGAAACTTACCGTCTAAGACCAGTGTCAAGTGGTAGCCGATTCCAAACTTGTTCTTCAAAAACAGCGATGTTCCTGCGCACCGGACCTGAAAGGGGTAATAGATAATATTAATTTTCAGGCGAACCGAAAACCGCACCGAAAGGTTAAATAACTATACCTTGAGCTCCAGTGTTACTATTTCATTACTACTATTGTAATTATTTGATTCCTCATGGATTCCTCTATCAGAATCAAGTTGAGATAAAAATGGGACCACATCTGAAACATGACCTGCCTTATAAGGCCACTCACTCTCGGCTCGTCTAGAGATCCATGAGGCTCTATGTCCAGCAGTAGACGCCCTACAGCCGCGCTCATTGGTCGACTCACCCTCCTTTTGCTGATGCTTTTCACATCTGGCGGCGCGAGACGGAGTACTCACCCTCCCTTTGCTGATGCTTTTCACATCTGGCGGCGCGAGACGGAGTACTCACCCTCCCTTTGCTGATGCTTTTCACATCTGGCGGCGCGAGACGGAGTACTCACCCTCCCTTTGCTGATGCTTTTCACATCTGGCGGCGCGAGACGGAGTACTCACCCTCCCTTTGCTGATGCTTTTCACATCTGGCGGCGCGAGACGGAGTACTCACCCTCCCTTTGCTGATGCTTTTCACATCTGGCGGCGCGAGACGGAGTACTCACCCTCCCTTTGCTGATGCTTTTCACATCTGGCGGCGCGAGACGGAGTACTCACCCTCCCTTTGCTGATGACGGCCTTGCGGTCGCCCAGGATGTCGGCCTCGTCCATGAAGTGCGTGGTGAGCAGCAGCACGCGGCCGCGCCTGGCGCGCTGCAGGATGCGCCACATCTGGCGGCGCGAGACGGAGTACTCACCCTCCCTTTGCTGATGACGGCCTTGCGGTCGCCCAGGATGTCGGCCTCGTCCATGAAGTGCGTGGTGAGCAGCAGCACGCGGCCGCGCCTGGCGCGCTGCAGGATGCGCCACATCTGGCGGCGCGAGACGGAGTACTCACCCTCCCTTTGCTGATGACGGCCTTGCGGTCGCCCAGGATGTCGGCCTCGTCCATGAAGTGCGTGGTGAGCAGCAGCACGCGGCCGCGCCTGGCGCGCTGCAGGATGCGCCACATCTGGCGGCGCGAGACGGAGTACTCACCCTCCCTTTGCTGATGACGGCCTTGCGGTCGCCCAGGATGTCGGCCTCGTCCATGAAGTGCGTGGTGAGCAGCAGCACGCGGCCGCGCCTGGCGCGCTGCAGGATGCGCCACATCTGGCGGCGCGAGACGGAGTACTCACCCTCCCTTTGCTGATGACGGCCTTGCGGTCGCCCAGGATGTCGGCCTCGTCCATGAAGTGCGTGGTGAGCAGCAGCACGCGGCCGCGCCTGGCGCGCTGCAGGATGCGCCACATCTGGCGGCGCGAGACGGAGTACTCACCCTCCCTTTGCTGATGACGGCCTTGCGGTCGCCCAGGATGTCGGCCTCGTCCATGAAGTGCGTGGTGAGCAGCAGCACGCGGCCGCGCCTGGCGCGCTGCAGGATGCGCCACATCTGGCGGCGCGAGACGGGGTCCACGCCCGCGGTCGGCTCGTCTAGGATTACTATCTGGGGAATAATATCATTCATTTCTTTACTAAGATAACATAGCACTTTGGAAATTTTCGCGTTATAGATACACATAATTTATGAAAACCTCTGTGGCGCAGCGAAGGTCCGCCTGCGACGCGGTTATCAGGAAGGGAGTCGCAACAGAAATCTAAATGCGTTATTTATTATACTGGACCCGCTGGAAATGTACCGCTTTGTAAATACATTTTTTACTATAAAAACAAATACTCTACAGTAAGTAATAAAATATAATCAAAACGGGGAGTCACCGGCCGCGAAGCAAGGCTCAAGCGGTAGGTAACTTAGGCTGCAGGGAAAGGAATCTCCTTCGTGCCGAGCAGAGGAGTGTTATTTATTATTAGCCATTAGTGTCCCACTGCTGGGGAAAGGCTCTATCTAAAAATAAAAATAAAGCCGGATGAACGTTGCCGCCACTGACTTCGTGACAGCAGCCTTAGTGTGACCCAAGTCTTTCCATGTATCAACATCCTGTACTGCCCTCGGCAACCCACTTAAGGTGACTATGTCAATAAGCCCGCTCAGTTCTTGGAGATGCGCTAGGCAACCCGCCTGCCAAGCGTCGTGAGTATGGCAGCAACCCCGCTCAGTGGAGATCTGGGAGGCCTATGTCCAGCAGTGGACGTCCTGCGGCTGGGATGGTGATGAAGACCAACCTGGCTATGTGGTGCCGGCAGTATAATATTGCTCTCTTGTCCGTAGGTGCAGTAAGAATCTACCAAGGGATACCTCCGGTAGATGAGCAGAAGCGTCTTTCCGGTTATCAACATCCGGCAGGGTGATCACGTATCCCGCGGCAGCTCTGCCAAGCGTGGTGAGTATCGTGACAACCCCGATCGGTTCTCGGAGATCCATGTGGGAGGACTATCCAGCAGTGAGCGTCCTACGGTTAGCATCATGATGAAGACCTACCTTCGGATCCCCAATCATAGCAATAGCGATGCTCAGCTTCCGCTTCTGTCCGCCGGAGAGATGCTTGGCGAAGACGCCCGCCTGCTCCGACAGGCCCACCTCGGACAGGGAGCGGCTGATGTGCTCCGACACGTGCTTGCGCGGGACGCCCTGGAATGTGCACGGCTTTACAAATTGTTTCTGAACCATTCGAACCCCGTTGGCTCTCGTGGGAGTCATCGCCAAAAACCCAGACAGAGTCTAGGGTTCGACAGGTCAATAAATAATGATGGATCATCATCGAACTGCCGGAGGACGTTCACTGGATACTACGTACATCATGAGGGGTTGTTGCCATACTCGCTACGCTTGGCAGGCGGGCTTATTCCAAAAATCCCCTTCGACGATCCTCTGCGAAGGGGATTGTCGGACTTTTTGTCCAGAAATCCACTTCTGGCTCTCGAAGGGGACGCAAAGCGGATAACTGGACAAAAGTTCCACAAATCCCCTTAACTCTAATAATTAGATAATCTTTTGTATTGTCATATGGCAAACAAAAGACTAAACGACAAAACCTGGTTTGTCTCATTAGCCGAGAAACGAGCGAGACGGCATCGACAGGCAGATACATCCAATCCACCAACTGCAATGGACACCCACGTCTGCCAAAACTGCGGTCGCGCAGTGAGGTCGAGGATAGGACTGTTTAGTCATTTAAAAAAATGCAACACCCAAACCACAGGCATTACCTGAATCGTCTGTAATAGACGAAAAGGCCGATGATGATGATGATGATGATGATGTCATATGGCCCATGTCTATGGCCAAACATTAAGTTTTAAAAAAGAAAAATAGTATTCAAATACTGGAACTCCCTCCATATAGATGGAAAAAATGACATTGATATTGCTACCAGGGCTAAAGTCATCATACTTTATTTGCCAGACTGAAATTTGTATTTGTCATTATACTTCATTTAATATTTACATAAGATTTAATTATTTTATATTTTTTGCCAGAAATAAACGTATTTTATTTACTTACCAGCCGCACTCCGCGGTTTCACCCGCGTAGTTCCCGTTCCCGTAGGAATACGGGGATAAAATATAGCCTATGTTACTCAGGGATAATGTAGCATTCTAATGGTGAAAGATTTTGAAAATTAGTCCAGTAGTTTTTGAGGTTGTTGAAGTTGAACATACAACATATAAATCTTTCCTCTTAATAATAATGAGATAAGAGATAATAAAGACATTGGCAAGAGTTTTATTATAATGTTAAGATTATACCTTGACGGTGGCGAAGAACTGCAGATGCTCCTTGACGGACAGCAGGTCGAACAGCACGTCCTGCTGCGGGCACACGCCCGTCATCTGACGGATCTCCTGCATGTCGTTCGGGTCCCTGGCGAGAGACACATGGAGACACATGGATTTATTCAATATATGATTTTCTATTTAGTACGTCAGTTAGATGAAACAGAAATAAGAGACACGTAGCACACCAGTGAATCAGAACCAGAAACATTTGTAACCGCTCGATTGGTTACGCGCCGCGCCGATTACGCACCTCATTTGGTTTGCGTTTTGGCGCGAAATACGGCGTGCGCTCCGCGTCGGCGCTAACTGGATACTGGCTCGGTTTTTACAATGGAACGTATTGTGTATTTGTGCTCTATGGAAAGGGTTTGAATGAAGCTTGTCAGTAAGTCAATTCATAATTTAGTCTGTATTCGGGATATACAGAGTAAAAATTACATCACCTGATAATGAGATTTTATTTTTATTTCAAAATATTTTTATTTGTAATTCAAAATTTATTATCATCTATCTACATTTTCTGCTGTTTATACATAGTTTGTAGTAAAACCTCACTAAAAATAATAGAATAAGTAGGTGTCTTCAAACAAAATATTATTCTAATCGTAATTCTAAAATGCATTTTTATGCATTTTTTATGCAGATTTTTTTTTTAATTTTAATTTAATCGAATTCCTCCCATTCCTACAGCTGAGATAATGATCACTCACCTTACGTCCAGTCCATAGACGTACGCCGTCCCAGCGGTGGGCGCCGTCAGCCCCGTGAGGATGTTGAACAGCGTGGACTTGCCCGCGCCGTTGTGACCCAGCACCGCGGTGATCTGGCCCTCGTAGATGGACAGGTCGATGTTGTCTATGGCCTTGACCTCCGCGCGCCGGCAGTGGCGAAAGGATTTCTGCAGGCCGACTATTCTTATCGCTTCCTTGTCTAGCAGTTCTCTGGAAAATAATAATAATAGTTTTAAAACTAAAAAACACGCTGTTGATTGTTATGTAACTGTCCTTGAAAGTTTCAATCAAATATGATGTCTAGAACGTTTCAAGTTCAACTGCCTGTACCTACTACCGTTGAGTTTTACCTCAGTGAGAGCTGAGAGCTACAGTGTCTCAGAATAATCGTAAAGAGTTTAAGAAGATAAGGTTCCTTACCTGGGGTATAACCAAAACACCAATGCTTTTAACATTGGAACTCTGAACAATTCTGAGGAGGCATTAAAGTGGAAAAAGGTCCCAAGACGAGGAGTCCTTACTTGGGTACAGGCTCAATGTCCTTGTTCGCGCGTCCCCGTTGTGTCCAGCAGTGGACTTTCTATGGCTGAGATGAAGAATTAATGATGTCGCCAATCGCCTGGCTCACGATCAGTGTTTGAAGATCCATGAGGAAGGCCTATGTCCAGCACTAGACGTTCTATGATGATGAACTGTAGCAGTCAGAAGACAAGGTGCCTTACCTAGATGTGTAGTATAACATGGAACCTTTGTTTTTGATATCTGTGCATGGAACTCTGAAGAGACAGTTACCTGGAAAAAGGTCACAAGACATGGAGTCCCTACTTGGGTATAGGCTCAATATTGCTTACCTTATAGTGCGCGTCCCCGCTAGCGTGCAGATAGCACGGCTTCTGTCTCCTTCCCTTCAGATGGAGATTCGCTAAAACCAGTATTCTAGCCTAGAGTGGTCTAACTGGTGCGTGGGCAGTATAATGTTGCTCCGTATTAACATCCCGTACTGCGCTTGCCGATTGCCTGGCTCATGATCAGTGCTTGGAGATCCAAGAGTGCGGCCTATAAGCCATCAGTAGGCGTCCTATGATGATGTACCAGAAGACAAGGCTCCTTACCTATGCTTGACTGAAAGACCACTGTTTGTAATATCGGAATTCCAGACAGTAACCTGGAAAGAGGACAAAACAAGCAGTCCTTACTTGGGCACGGGCTCGATGTCCTTGTGGTGCGCGTCGCCGTTGGCGTGCAGCTGCACGGCGGCCGCGCGCGCGCGCCGCCCGCCCCAGTACGACGGCAGCAGGCAGAACCACGGCTTCTGCTTTATGCCGTACTCGCCTGGAACCGAGCCGAGGACATTTGTACGAGAACACTTATTTCTTTATTTTAGCAATTTTAGGAAAACTTCCAGCGCTTACGCACTAATACAGGTTGACAATATAACGTGAATTTATCACGTTAACATTCTTATTAAAAGTTTCCGCAGATAGGCGTGTGAAAAATTAACAAGTGAAGAAAAGGTCAGTAGATGACAATCACCACGACCAAAAGAAAAAGCTAATAACATAAAGTAAAAAAAACGTAACAATATAAATTATGTTTTACCTACATACTTTATACAGGTTCATCGCTGTTTAAGTTGAAGAATCGCTTTAATTTTAATATTGACATATTAAAAATGTCGATGTCTATGTTTGCCTTTGTTAGATTATTAAAGGAATTACATGCTCTGATAATGAATGCATTTTGCCTATAGTTTGTGGTAACTCGCGGTACGTGTACGTGTTGGGGTTCCTCAATGCAGCCCTGCTAGCGCGTAACCCTAGCAGTTCCAGCAGTTCTGGACAGATCTTTATCACTTCAAATATAGTGATGCTTTCAATTTTGAGTATAGTTTTAACAGTTAATCGATAAAGGAAATTTTTTTTTTTTTCTTCTGAGCTTTTCTGCGATCAGTCTTGCGACTATAAGCAAAAGGGTTATGCGGATGATGTCGTGTAGATTGTGACCACAGTTGGCTCACAATCTTTCTTTATTCCGCTAGGACCTGTTGTCTAGCGTTTGGATGTCGTGCCGTTTCAATCGCTTTTGGTAGCCTGGTTGGAAGAGCTTGGCTGCCAGCTGGTTGGCGTGGTGCGCTAGGCGATCTTTGTACTTTGTAGCAGTTGTCCGAATCTTTGCAGCAGTTGTCCGATAAAGGAAATGAAAAACACTATTAAAAATTTACAATTCCGGTGGGGTTTGAACCCACGTCCGTCAAATAGATCCCTGACGTTTCCTTAAGCCGAAAGTGCTTTAACCTCTAACCGACGGAACCCGTGGCAGGTACCGCTGAAATTCTTGATAAGGTGATATCGGTTGAGGACCGAATAACGATTTTAGAATCGTGACGTCAAACAATACCTGTTTTTTTTAGTTTCAGCTCGTCGTGCTCATCGTGCTTTTGGAGATCGATAGGTCAAAAGTAAGTCGGTTTAAAAGTAAGTTAGGTTTAAGTTTAAATTTAGGGCATATTATGTTAAATTGGAATAGCTTGAGGGAGACCTTTACCCAGCAGTGAGACAAAAAAGGATAAAAAAATAAATAAATAAGTATTGACAGTTTGCTGGCAAACATTCTACATCTGAAGTAGTTGGATAATAGAATAATCAGAATAATGATTTTTTTGGTACCAACAATCATTACAGGCACTTACTGGGCAGCACGGCGTCCAGCCAGTAGGCGACGAGGCCGTAGAGCACGGTGTCCACCGCCATCATGATGAGGCTGCCTCCGAAGGGCACGCCGGGCCCGCTCCACAGGTTCTCGAACGTCACGCCGACGCCCGCCATGTCCAGGACTAAGGCCTACGATAAATCAAAATCATGCTTTATTATGTGATAACAGGGGGTAACAGATCAATTGAAGAGTGGACTCAGCACCCAATCACTGGATAGAACTCCACAACCCTAAAGTTAAAACCAACGAAAGGCACTAGATCAATTGAAGAGTAGACTCAGCGCCTAATCACTCGATAGAACTCCACAATCCTAAAGCCAACGAAATGCACTACTCTTAGAGAGTGTTTCAGGAATGAATTGAAATTAAATAGGTAAATAGCACGATAAATACCCGGTCAATATGTGTTAACAAAGACTAGTTAAATAGTATCTGCTGTAAATTATGTGTCGTTATCGCGAAAGTTATGACAGACATGAGAGATAATATACCTAGTGTTTGAATCTAAGTGCTTAAACACATTTACGTCCAGCGCCGTACTAGAGAACAACGTAAAGTTGGCTAGACTTAATAACATACCAAAACCAGTTCAGAAATATTGTAGAGGTATATAAAGTTAATTACACTGAAGTTAAAGTAAACTTATACAAATGCTAGAATACCTTGCCCATAGCGTGTGTGCCACTGGAACTGACAAGGCATTATATCGTACATGCGAGACTAGAGCTTGAGGTTCTCGGTATAAGCGTTACAATACCTTGTCCATAGCGAGTGCGTAGGCGCTGGAGCTGATGAGGGAGACGAACCAGAAGGCGAGTGAGTCCGCGTTGGAGACGAACACCTGGATGAAGTACAGCCCGCTCATTATGTTCACGGCGAAGCTGCCCACGATGCCGGCCGTCTGGAAAACAGGCAACCAAATGTTGGAATAATCTACCACCCCCACATCGACTTCAAATAAATATAAAAGCTTTTATTGATTCCTTACATTTATTTAAAAACACACATAAGGTGATTTAACAAAAAGTTCACTCATCTTAATTACCGCCTGTTGGGGAAACAGCCTCGCTTGCACTCTTTGCGTGTCCTGGTAGCTGCCTGTCTTGGCGTGTCTAGTCCACTTCGACTTATAAAATCATGTTAAATGTTTTTAAATTTTTCAACATTTTTTTGATTCGCTACCAGGCAACCAAGAGTTGGAATATTCTACCACCGACTTATAAAATATAAATACTCATTAAAAAAACATTTGAATGTTTTCTTTAATTTTTCGGCAAAAAACCGACTTCATTGGTGAACCTAATTGAAAGACTATTCCAACTCAAAAGGAATTTTCCAAATCGGTACATAAACGACGGAGTTCTGAGGTAACAAAGATTAAAAACCACAGTAAAACAGACGTCTCTTGAGAACCTCCTGCCTTTTAAGGTGGTTTAAAATGCAGCTAACTTTATCCTTCGTTTTGACAACGGGATCTTACCCTGGCCTTGTCGAAGAAAGGCGTTAGCATGAACGCGAAGGTGATTATGGTGAACCCGAAGAGCAGCATCAGCAGAAATATCAGGATGTACGAGGAGTGCTGGAACACCTGGACAAACAGAGAATAATTCAAAGGCCCCTCCTTTCAGCCGGTTATAACTCTCATATAAGTAGACCTTTTCCAAAACTTCAGTTGGATTGCTTTTACAAAACGAGATATATACCAACGCCATTCAATTTCGCCTATATGTAATAATGTAAAACTAAAATAAAGTGCAGATAGTTCAAAAGATTTACAGAAACAAACGGAAACACAAAATGTTGACAGAATAAAATGATACCTTAGTGGTGTGGGTTTACTTAAAAACAAAAATACCTCACAGAATGTTTTGTAACTAAAACACACTGACCTTCAAAGTAAAGAGTAGAACAGTGCTAACAAGCGACAGTAGCATGACAAAGACACCGTAGATCACGAACCAGGAACTCCTGAAAACAACAACAAAGTTACATTTCATGATAGGTCACCATTTTATTTGGAGACGGGAAAAGACGGAGCACTCGTCAGTCGTGTCTAAAAAAATCCTATGTACTTCTAGCCTTGAAGACTCCATAGTTATAACGATCAGGGAAAACAGACTCCGGCAACGAGTTCTTCTCTTCATCATCTCAGCCGTATCTATCGTTAAATACAACCCACACGAAAAAAAGCGTGGATCGGATCGCAAATGTCGCTTTTATATCGTGGTCTATTAAGAAACACAGCGTTTTTAGGTACATATACGAACCCCTTCAAAGAACCAATGAGCTACAGCAGTACTCTGGGGCCTGGTCCTGCACTGTGCTAATCCAGGAATTGCCTGCGACTTGTTTCATGTCATCGACTATCTCTTTTCTTTATGCTGTGAAGGTCGACAGGAAGTTCTCAGAATACCTCAGCCCCATGATCCGCAAGCCCTCCCTGATCTTAGTCTCCATCTCCCCCACTACGAACATGAGGAGGTAGGTGATGAACTTGCTCAGCGTCATCACCATGTACATATGCATGATGACAGGGTGATATGGCGCAGATATGAGGAGACCTATTTTCAGTGGTGGACTAATATAGGCCGATGATGAAAAGATACTTCCTGTAAAGGTTCATTGTCCACAGCCGCAGGTAGTGCTTAGAGTAGGTCCCCTTTTTAAACGCCACATAACCCGGCCCTACGCTGTGCTAACAGGAATAACATTGTCTTAAGTGGTGGAGTTTCTGTTTTCTTTCAAGTAGATAGTAAAAGTTGATATGAAGTTAACAGAACTCACCAGTAAACAGAATCTCTCAGTCCCATGATCCGCATGCCCTCCCTGATCTTGGTCTCCTTCTCGCCCACCACGAACATGAGGAGGTAGGTGATGAACTGGCTCAGCGTCATCACCATGTACATGGGCATGATGACGCGGAAGATGACCAGCCAGTCGCCGGTGTGCTGCTTCTTAGGGAACTGGCGCAGCTTGATGCGGGGCGGCGGGATCGCGGCGTTGGTGTCCGTCTGGAAGACAATTTTCAAAAAGCATGACGACATGGTATGGAAACCTTAATTTTATTTAAACTGTCTGTTAGATAATACAATAAATTAGGCCAAGTGCGTGTCGGGCCACGCGCTATGTAGGGTTTCGTAGTTAAACGTAGACTTGTTGTTAGAAAACGTAAACCTGTTGTTAGAACGTATTCATATACGTATATTTCACATAAAAGCACGAAGCATACAAGACGAGCGTCCACGTCGAACGCTAGCACGAATGCCAGCAGCAGCAAACTTGGTGTACCTATGATTTTTTACGTTTACCAAAACATACTAACAGGAATTAATTGAGTTTTCAGTAAAGTTTAAAGTATTCTGGTATGTTTGGGAAACCGCATCACTTATTTGAGCGACTATTTCTCAGAAACTAAAAAAGCTAGCTCAAACCGTTAAAGTTTTCCTGAGTTAAATATGTATTCATGATTTTTTTTTAGATTTTTAATGCTAAACTGCAAAGTTTAGATTTTAGAGGGGGAGGACGCTCGTAAAAAAAGTATAAAACTTTAATATTTCGCAAACGGAATCCTAAATCGAAACACTTTCTTCGCAAACCCTAAATAATATACAAATTTAAAATACCTATTCAACGATACCCCACACATGGGAAAATCAAGAATAAAAAACTTCATCCCCACCTCGTGTATCACGTGTATGGGAGGTACCCCGGTTATTATTTTTTTTCAGTTTTTTTTATTATTTCTATGCGTTATCTTGGCGGTGTTGTTTTATATGTCCATGCAAAATAACAGCTTTCTAGCACGAATAAACACGCAAATCCGGTGACGGACAGACAAACAGACAAAGCGAAACTATAAGGTTTTGTTGTTTTACAACGAAACCCTAAAATAATAGCCATGTTTAGCAGCCTTGCTTGGGATCTGCTAACTGCTACCTAAAAAATACACCCAAACCTTGCACGTCAACTAATCTATCTACGAGTATTAGTGAAAACCGCATGGAAACCTGGCAGTAGTTTTTGTGTTTAACGCGAACAGACAGACAGACACGCGGCGGAGGACTTTGATTTATAACTGTAGTGAAGTTGTACTACAGCTTTTGGCCCAGAACTCACCTTGATCTTCACATAATCAATCAGCGTCTGCAAAGACAAGAATCCAGAGTAGTAATACGAGAGCACAGGGCACAACGCTTCGCTGAGGATATCGGAGAGCGGTATCAGCTGCCCGCCCTTCGACCAATCGGAGGACTTCTCGATCTCGCGGCAATACGCGGGGGAGGTGTACATTTCGCGGGTGGAAGGGGTGCCCATGTGTGAGGGGTTGGTTCTGATTGTGTATCTGGAATAGAAAAGGATAAGGTTTTATTGTAACTCTGGTGTCGGGTACCAGATTACGCCCCGCTTTGGAGTATATTGTGCATTGTCCCCCAAGACACTACCTCGTTCCAAGACAGCCCAACTGTTTGAAATGCCGGAGAAGGACTCTGGGCCGCTGGCAGCATTTCACGAGGATATGCAGATGTTGTAGAAGGGCATGAAGGATATAAGGTTTGTAATTTAATTCAATAAAAAATGATTTTATTTATTGCAGATGGACCTTTGTTTCACCATGGGCACATGAGACTCTACAACTCAGCGTGACGGGCGCAATGCAATGCAGTGTTGGTCGCGTGCTTCGGATCACCGCGGTATTGCAGTTGTTAAAGGTTACCGCTTAACATCAAGTGAGCCTTCGGCTTGTCTGGTCATTATGTTGTATGAAAAAATGTAAGGCTTGCAAGTCATTTCATTAATGACTTGAAAGCCGTACACTGCTCGCATATTTTGTAATAGCATGGTCTGTAACACATTAAAAATCAAACTTAATGGTAGTATACCTCAACGGTTCATTAAAGTTGCTGGGGTCCGTTTCGAAGACAACAGCGATTGGGAAGTTCTTTGTGTCGCTGTGGTAGGCGTCGTTCAGCTCGGTGGTATTGTTGTAGGGGACCCAGTTGATCGGCGGCTGGTTCGACGACTGGAGCATGTCGTTGATGCTTTGGAGGAAACCCTGGAAGTGAAGAATTGGGTAAAAAGGGTATATCTAATTGCGAAAAATAAATACTTGTCTTACAACTGTATTACTGCTGTGATCCGTAGTAGAAGACCAGGCTGTACACAAGCCTTCGGAGAAGCTTGGATTAGGAATTAGATTTTACAGGAATATCGACACGCCCAGTGAGTACTCTACCCTTTTGCATTTACAGGTAAAGGGGTAAAGCTCTAGTCTCCTGCCTGACAACAAAATGAACGGATTAATAACCGTAGGAGACGACCAGGCTTGTTCACTTCGGGGAAGTTCGGGTTGGAGACCAGCGTCTTAGAATAACGAAGACGCAGAGGTCTTCAGGAATATTGGCTCGCCTAGTGATTAAAGGGATACCTACAGCTTTGAAAGTGAAGCTCGGGCAGCCACCACAGTCCCCGGTGTGAGGTTCGGGTTAACTAAGTTGTCTATAAAATTTACTCCTAGAACTGTCCATAAAATGTACACCAATGGCTTCGCTGGTAAGGAAAAGGGGATAACCTACCTCAGTGCCATTATCATTGGCCCAGTCAGCCACCACAGCCTACTGTTGTAAAGCAGGTTGTCGTGCGTATGGATCCGCAGGAGACGACCAGACTTATTCATTTCGGGAAGTTCGGTTTGGGGATCAGCTTTTTCAGGTATTTTGGCACGCCCAGTGAGTAAAGGGATACCTACTACAGCTTTGAAAGTAAAGCTCTAGGGGCTAAAAACTGTCCATCAAATTCACACCAAAGACTTTCACTCTTCTCTCTTCCAGCCGTAGTACTGGACAAAGGCCTACCCCTATTGATCACTAAGTACTGATCATGCATGAAGGATTAAGAGAAGAGGGGCAACATTCTACTGCCACGGCAAGGGCAATAAAGAAAAGGGGATATCCTTACCTCCGTGCCATTATCATTGGCCCAGTCAGCCACCACAGCCACAGTCCGGTTGTCAGGGAAGTTGTCGTGCGGGTGGATCCGCAGGAGACGACCAGGCTTGTTCACTTCGGGGAAGTTCGGGTTAGGGACCAGCATCTTCAGGAATATCAGCACGCCCAGAGAGTAGAGGGGCACTAAGACTTCCTGGGAAGAGATAGTTACTTCGTGAGGATGGTGGATGGAGGAGGTGATTCACATTTTACCTAAAATTATTAAAGTACGACTAATTTTGATAATTACTAAGTTACTATGCATTCACAATGTTTTACAGTTGCAATTTTTGACTGCCTCCGTGGATTTCTCCGATTTCCGCCGCGGGACAAATGTTTGTAATTGTTCTGAAGATATTTATCCCGGGTCTTTATATTTTTATATATGTATTACAAGTACGTATTTGCAAAAAAAAACTATTTAAGTATTCTATCAATCACCTTTGGTTTAAATAGTACAAGCTTTGCTTAGTTTGGGACTAGATCGTGTTGTGTGTAGTGAGTGTACAGCATTATTTATTTATTAAAAAAATGTAATGTAATGTATGTATATTTATTAATATGCCTATAAAGCACATAAGGCCATACCTGAGGGTTAGTGCAAACTGATCACCGGTTACTGATGTAAAAAGTCATTAGTGTGGCCACTACACGTGCGTACCAACGCTTAAACTGTTTGTCCTGGCCAACTGTAGCTGTGGGTGGTGGTCTATTCTCCCCTTAGAAAGGTAAAATAAAGGATTCAACCATCACCAAAAAAAGGTGATTAAGGTTGTCTATAAATAAAAATAAGGACGCTTAGCAATATCCGTAAACATACGGGGTAGGTGACGGATATCGTGTCATGTGTGCAGTACCTACTAAGGAAAATCTCGGTTTACTTAAAGGCATCGTCTTCTTGGTATATATATCCTCTTTATCAGCACGAAGTTTCGTGTGACTGAAGTTGCAGCAGCAACATTTAGTATAGCTAGTATCGCTGATAATCCTACTTACACTAACATCGTTCTAACGTCGCCCAGAGCGCCTCGTGGCGCGCTGAGGCTTCAAGTTTATCGACCGAGTTCCGAACGTCGAAATTCGAAACCGGACAAAGCTCAGTTGCAGAACACGTGACGGAAAGGACAAAAACCACAGCGACTAACGTGTATGTGACTAAAGCCTAGTAACTGAATGGTCAAAACAGGGTTTTAGAAATGTCTGTCGTCTGGCAGCAAGATAGGCAGACGACATAGTTAAAGGCGTAAACGATAGATCGGACGATACACAGGATCAAAGCTGATGACACAAACAACGGCCATGTACGGGCAACTAACTGTATTTTTTTTTATTTTGTCGCCTACGCTGTGCACTGGAAGAAGAGGCGGTCACACGGACCTGCCTGAAAATCAGCGCCACAACCCCATAGCTTGCTATGTGCTTTCTAATCATTATTACTCTGCCTCAGTAGACAGAGTCCATTTTTTGACCCCACGCAATATGTTGATAAGTTAAATCTTTTAAACCATAGTGCACCTAATTTGATTCTGTTATGCGTTTTCTTATATAATTTGTATGTGTTATGTGTGTCAAGAATAAATGTATTTGCCAAGTGTACTACGCTGAAATAAATAAGTATGAGTGTAAGGAAGACCTATTTATACCCAGCAGTGGGTGAAGGCGGGCTATGGATGATTATAATAAGGACACTAAGTTATCAGTAGTTACAATTATCAATAAAGACTAGTTTTATCATGAAGAACACTTACGGCCAGCGTCTTCCTGGTATCCCTCTTCTTGAGCAGCAGGTTCCGTATGACGCTGGCCTGCAGCTGCGGCAGGAAGCGAGCCGGCGGGCGCGTGGCGCCGCCGCGCAGCGTTCCCGTCGCGCCCAACGAACCCGAGCCCCGGCATTTTCTGTAAAAGAACATTATTATTCCTTTATTGCGTAAACCATACAGAAAATTTCATGGAAATTAAAAACCTTATCAAAAATTTACGATTCTGGTGGGCTTCGAACCCACGTCCGTCAAATCGATCCATGACGCTATCTAAAAACGGAAGCGCTTTGACCACTAATCTACGAAACCCCTGTCGGGGACCGCTGAATTTCTTAATAAGGTGATATCGGTTGAGCGCCAACTACAGGTAACTTCTAGGTTCTCCTGTTCATTGTCTGACGTTGCATTGAGTAACAATGACTAGAGTAGTCGCTATTTCCTATTCTAATGTTATATATCTATTTTTATAGTGTTTAACCACACTTAGACAGAACATTTCGAGGAAATGAAAATTGCACAAAAAAAAAGAACATCAGTAGATATCGTGGTCCCCCGGGACGGGACCACGGCTGTTAAACACAGTCGGGATAATCAAAGCTACAAGATAAACGGAAAACCGGGAAGCCGATTTCTCCTAAATATGCCTTGTAGAGAGGCGAAACACTGTCGAATTTTTTTCGAGTGTTTTTTCAAGCGCTTATTAGATATAGTTTAGCTAATTTGTTACAAAATATCTGTTGTTCATTTAGATCATTTTAGCATGTCTATAGTTGAAAAAAATACGTTATCTTTACAAAAATATGTTTTCTTAACAAACAAACAATCAAATCTTTCATAAGATGGACCGACCAAATCAAGACTGCATTGGACGCTCCACTACATGTCGCACCTCCAGTCGTAAACTGACTCAATTCAAAATTTGGGTGAATTAAGTTAAGTATACAGAACGACTCAAAAAAGTGCGCTCTATCGCCTAGTAAATCAGAAACTGTAATAAATAAACTGTAATAGCTCTCTGTTTCATAAAGTTATAGTGTGATTTATCAGAAACTGTCAAGGACCGAAACACGTTTTCTTCATTTCCCAAAAAAACATGAATTTTGGATTGAGTCAGTCTACGACTGGAGGTGCGATGTATACTACGCGTACCGCAACCCTTAAGGTGTTATAAGGGCTGCGGTACGCGACGAATGACGTAGGATTGTTAAGTTTGCCACGGCCTCCTCCGCATGACGACCACAACTACCTACTATGTCAAGAGTATAACGAAAAAGAAGAAGAAGTTCATCCACGGGCAGGACAGGAGGGGGTAACATTCTACTGCTGACTGCAATTACCCTTACCGTATAATAAGCGACAAATATTGTCTATTTCTACGAGTGACGTCACACCAGCTGCCCTGCCAAATGAGTTCCTACTCGCCCGGAAAATGCGGACGTTTCTCACATCCACCCTGCCAAGAACACGCTGTTTGGCAGTGTACCTACACGAACACCATGCATGTGTAGGAAGTAAGCAGAACTTGTGTTATGGTACTAGAATCTTCATAAAATACTAATAAATATAATAAATATTTCTTAGTAAATCATCATCATTTCAGCCGTAAGACGTCAAATATGAGGGAGGCCTGTGTTCAGTAGTACCCCTCATGGAGAGATCTCCATGAGGGGTAGTTGCCATACTCACCAAGCATGGCCGAGTTTGTGTTATGATTTATGATACTAGATGCGTCAAATACTTGAATATTTTTTAGTAAGTACCTACATTACATACATATTTTATTAGATTTAATTTTTTAACGTGTTTTATATTGCCGTCGGGTGAAGGCAATAGAATGTTGCCTCTCCTTTCTTGCCGCAGTAAGAATCTGCCAATGGACACCTTCGGAAGACGGACATTCCGTACTGCGCTCGCCAACCTGCCTGCCAAACGTGGTGAGTATGGCAACAACCCTTTCATGATTTCAGAGAACTATGTGGGAGGTCTATGTCCAGCAGTGGTCGTGGAAGCAGCCCTATTCTATGGCTTAGATAATGACATACCACTCGGCCAACACGGTTTTTTAGGGTTCCGTACTCAAAGAGTAAAAACGGGACCTTATTACTAAGACTCCGCTGTCCGTCTGTCTGTCTGTCACCAGGCTGTATCTCATGAACAGTGATAGCTACAGTTTAAATTTTCACAGATGATGTATTTCTGTTGCCGCTATAACAACAAGTATTTAGGCGATTTTTTTTTATTTTACCCCTCCTAACTTTGCCACCCCAAGCCCAGCTAGCCTATTAGGTCAGCGGCGATCAGTGTCCGCGAAAGCCACATCCGTTGCGAACCGGAAGTCGCCGTAGACACCGGAAGGGCGCGGCGCCGGGTGCACCGTGACGAGGGGAGGATGGCGGACGGTAATCATCGTCGATCAATAGGTGCGACTTGATTTAACGTGTTTACAATGTTACTTTGCTGTAGGGTGCCGGCAGTAGAATGTCACCCCTCCGGCAGTAGAATGTCACCCCTCCTCTCCTGCAGTAAGAGCCTGCTGAGGGACAACTCCGGAAGATGGGCAGCAGCGTCTTTCCGTATATCAACATCCCGTACTGCGCTCACCAACCCGCCTGCCAAGCGTGGTGAGTATGGCAACTGCCCCTCGTGGAGATCCATGAGGGAGGCCTTAGTTCAGTAGTGGACGTTTTACGGCTGAAATGATGATGAATGTTACTTTTAAAGTCAAGGTTTTGACACTTTCGAAAGACTCGTGGATTGCACTGTTAATTTCTGTTACATTACAACTTACTGTTACTGTTAGCCTGTATCATCCCATTTTTGGGCAAAGACCTCCCCCCATTCCCTCCACGCCTTACGATTATGCGCCACCGTCTTCCAGTCCTCGCCATCGTCTGTGTGGTCTACGCAACTGCGTCTCGCTGTCTCGGGGCTCCACATTGAGGTTATTTTATTCATCATCATTATCATTTCAGCTGTAAAACGTCGACTATAACACAGGCCTTCCTCATGGATCTCCATGAGGGGTAGTTTCCATACTCAACACGCGTGGCAGGCGGGTTGGCGAGCGCAGTTCGGGATGTTGATACACGGAAAGACGCTGCTGTCCGTCTTCCGGAGGTACGCCTTAGAGGCTCTTACTGCATCCACGGGCATGAGACTAGGGGTAACATTCTACTGCCGGCAGTTATTTTATTATAACACTATAACAACCTACTACAAAAAAATCCCTTCCTATCATTAAAAGCATGGTTCATCTATTTTATGTAGTCTAATTTTACTTAAGCTTTCGCAATATAAGTAATACTTTGTTTATTTAAATTATACTGGGTTTTTAAATTAAGACTTTATCTACTAGAATCACTAACCAAGTGTTCATTATGTTCCTTGCAAAACATTTTTCAGTTTCAGTAAATATCTGAATCTGAATTTATTTATTTATTTAACGTACAAAACACGTCACAACCACTTTAAACAATGACGTTACATAATGGTAAATTATAACTTGATTGTAACATAAACTTATGTACGTATTGCTATAATATAAATTATTAATATGAATTAACCAATTGGAATCTTTTTACATAAAGTTTTTGCAATAAATAAAAATTCAGCCAGCCGAGTGTCGGGCCACGTGTGCGTAGGGCTCCGTAGGTACCCGTAGACCTGTCGTTAGAAGATGGTGTATGTTTCTTACGTTTACCTAAACATATTAACAGGTATTCATTATTGAAAATTTAAAACTTAAATATTTCGCAAAAGGAACGCTAAATGGAAAAACTGTGCAACTCCTAAATATTTTTTATATTGTTATTCAACTATGTCTAACACGATGGGAAAATCAAGAAAAATAAGTTAAGTTAAGTTAACCATACGTGTGCGGAAGGTACCGCCTACCTCAGATTATTTTTTTCTAGTGTTGTCAGCTATTTAAGACTAATAGTGCTAATAGTCTAATAGTGCTTTAGTTTATTTATTGTATGTATTTTTATGTATATTCAGTATATTATGGGGAAAGGCGCATGAAAAGTCAAACTCGCAGTTACTTCGTAGGTAAGGAACGCGCGTCACTGCTCGCCGAGAGTCGGTCAGGGCCGCAATTAGGGCTGCTCAGGGCCGCAATTAGGGCTGCTCGGGCTTTCATGGTGTTTGTTTTGTCGTTCCCTATTGGTTGCTTTGGAGGTAGAAGGTACAGGCCGAAGGTACATTTACTTCATCATTCCAGCCGCAAAACGTCCACTACTGAACACAGGCCTCCGCCATGAGAGGTAGTTGCCATTCTCACCACGCTTCGCTTGGTAGGCAGGTTGGCGAGCGCAGGACGGGATGTCGAGACAAGGAAAGACGCTGCTACCTATATTCCGGGGACTCCCCTAGCAGGCTCTTACTGCATCCACGGGCATGAGAAAGGCACGAGAAAAGTCACAGTTGCTTCATAAGTAAGGAAAAAGGTTTCAGCTGAAAATCAGCGTTGGGCTGTATCAACGCACCCAATATTTATGCTGTGTTGAGCGCCTTTTTAGCACAAAAGTAAATTTGTTCATAAACTCAATTAATTATTTCTTGGTTAAGTATCTGTGTAGCGCCTAGTTGATTGCTGAAATTTCGTGTTAGATAAATGCATTCTTTATCTTTATCTAATGCTCGCCGAGAGTCGGTCAGGGCCGCAATTAGGGGTAGCCCGCGCTTTGATGGTGTTTATTCTGTCGTTTCCAATCGCTTGCTTTGGAGCTATTTTGAGGTGAAAGATTTGAGGTTTCTTGTTCGCTTCTATCCCTCACTTGGAAAAAATATCTGAAGCAAATTTTGTAAATTGACCACTCTATGTAGCTTTTTGCTCTATAGAGTAACCATAATTGGTCAATCAGTCAATAATTTGACTTTGACGTTGGTAGTTGGTGAATGTATTGAATGAATTTCGGCCGTATAGGCCGAAGATACATTTACTTATCCGCAAGGTTGTATGTATTGTATTTCAGGTCTAGACTTTATTAATATTTATTTTGTTAAGGAAGGCCTAAGACTGCTGTCCACGTCTTCTGCTGGACATAGGCCTCCCTTATCGCAATGGCTGAACCCTGGCGAACCAGCCAAATCATGCCCCAAGCGAAAACTGACTCAGAAAAGTTACTTATGAGCGTTTGCTGGACCAGTGCCGGTGTCGTCCACTACAGCTTTCTTAAATCTGGCCAGACGATTAAGGCAGATGTCTATTGTCAGTAACTGCAAACCATGATGGAAAATCTAGCTGCTAAACATCCGAGGCTGGTCAATCGCTCTAGACCACTGCTGCTTCAGGACAACGCTAGACCACACACTGCTCAACAGACGGCTACCAAATTAGAGGAGCTTCAATTGGAATGTCTAAGACATCCACCATACTCTCCGGCCCTTGCTCCAACAGATTACCATTTTTTTCGAAATTTGGATAACTTCTTGCAAGGGAAAAAATTCAACTCCGAAGGGGCAGTCCAAACCGCCTTCAAAAATTTTATTGATTCCCGTCTGAATGGTTTTGTTAGTAAAGGGATCAATGAACTACCTATGAGATGGCAAAAGTGCATAGATAGATATCATCTAAACTGGGTGCTGGAACAAGCAAGTTTCAATTTAGGGCATGAAACTATGCCTTGAGGGTATCTGCTAGTGTCTACTACTTATTAAAAATATTTAATTCGTCATCATAAGCATCGAGCTTTGAAAAAATTCCACCACCTCTGAAACATAACCTACCATACACTTCTATAAACTATAAAAGTTTCATTTGTGCTTATCCCTGTAAACTTCTAAGATAAGAGGGGTAAACGATATTTTTTTAACATTTTTGGAAATAAGTCGAAGACTATACGTACCTATATATGGATTTTTATCTGAATAAATAAATTTTCAATTTCAATATACGGTCTAAAGGAAATCTAAAAACTTTGAAATGTAAAAATAGATCTCCGTATTATGCTTGTAGACTCCCTAATATTGTCAAGGTTTAATTACGACTCCGTTTATGGCCCTCGACTTCTTGAAAAAACTTCTCGTCTCATACAGAGAGTGGAGAATGCTTGTACTCGATTTTGTTTCGATGTACCCCCGCGAAGTCAATCACACCTTTTCTTAATAAGCATAATAATGCTAAAGATGAAGTACAGAAGGTACTCCATCTCACAGTTTTAATGTTTGGGGTATTAACATCGAAGAACCCTCAGTTACGTACATTTCAAAGTACCCAAAATTTTAAAATTCAGTACAAAACTTTTAATAGACCGTCAGTTGCATGATCAGTGTTGACACTATTCCTATGATGTCGCGAAATACGTCATCACCCTGCTGGTTATTAATGTAGCCGTTATGGTTAATGAAGGCTATCAAATTGCAAAAAACAACAAGGACAGAACGTCAAACAATGAAACATCAAGGACAAGTCGTGTTGGCCGACTGGCATGTGTACCCCCGACGGTCGCAGGTCCGGTACCGGCCGTGAACCAATGGGGTTTTCTTTCTTGAAAATGTATGTTCACATTTAACACGTGCTTTAGCGGTGAAGGAAAACATCGTGAGGAAACCGCGGCTTAGTCAGCTTCAGACGTATTGACCTCTTCCTCTGACTAATATCCGACTGAGCTGGGAGGATGGTATATTACAAGCCTAATCCAATGTCCCAAGCACTATAATGTCCCGAACCACACGAATACCAGTTGCTGACGCTGTATAAATCATTTATAATAGATGTAAAGGCCTTACGTGTTTATCTATACTTCTATACCTAATATATAAAGCTGAAGAGTTTGATTGTTTGTTTGCTTGAACGCGCTAATACTAGTCCGATATGAAAAAATATTTCAGTGTTAGATAGCCCATTTATCGAGGAAGCAGGCTATATAACATCACGCTACGAACTCTGTCTACGGGAGCGGAGCAGTAACCAAAGATGCGGGTGAAACCGCGGGCGACTTCTAGTCGTGTATAAAAAAGACGATAGGAGCAGATATTTCATAGCCGTGCGTATTAGGAGCACTGCCAAGATCAGAGTCGCCGGTTAGTCTGCCACTTTACAGAAAACCCTGATATTCCCAAGGTTGCCTGGTAAATACCGCTCGTAGTTATAATCCTCATGCTTTATATTTAACGTTTGTGTCGATCGTGCCTGGAGACTCGAAGCCAGAACATTCAGAAAGTTATAAAAAACACCATTATTATTGAGTGGCTCGTTAAAGAGATACAGCGTGAGTGAACTTGAAGAATATGTGTGAAACAAGGCATAAATTCATCATCATCATCAGCCTTTATCGACCCACTGCTGGGCATAGGCCTCCCTTTGATTTTGCCATTCGCCTCTGTCATAAGCTATTCTTAGCCAGGTGCAACCCACGGTCTTCCGAACATCAAATATAATTATAATTAATAATAGATGAAATATAATTATTAGATTATTATTAATATATTTCAAATCATAAATCCATAAAACATTACACGCCTACTTAAAACAAGCGTAGTATGATCAATCAGAATTACTAAAATTAAACCAAAATGTCACAGCAAATACTAAAATGTATATAAAATTACACAAAAAGTAGACATCACGAAATTAAAAATATGAATTATGAATTAAATAATGAAAATTATAATATTGGGTAGGAGAGGAGGGGTAACATTCTACTGCCGGCACCCCACGGCTTATTGTGGTTACGTAGTAGTAAAGAACCCTTATAGTTTTGTTTTGTCTGTCTGTCGTATTCTTACTTCGGCTTTATGTACACGTAACATGGGGATGAACTTTTTTTTAAATCTTTGGTGGTATTTTAAAACCATTTAGGGGTTACGAAGACAATTTTTCGATTTAGGCTTCCGATTAAGTTTAATATATATATATATATATATACTAGCCGCACCCCGCAGCTTCACCCGCGTAGTTCCCGTTCCCGTGGGAATTTCTAAAAATCCCTCCTTAGTGCACCTCTAGGATACTCAAGGTATACATATGTGTGCAAAATTTCAAGACTCTAGGTCCAGTGGTTTAGGCTGTGCGTTGTCTGTCAGTCCCTCAGTCAGTAACGGAAGTAGCTATGCGGAGCCGGCAGTAGAATGTTGCCCCTCGTCTCTTGCCCGTGGATGCAGTAAGAATCTGCTAAGGGTTACCTTAGGAAGAAGGGCAGCGGCGTCTTTCCGTGTATCAACATTGTGCCAACCCGCTTGCCAAGCGTGGTGAGTTTAGCAACAACCCCTCATGATCTTGTCTAAGGCCGTTGCCCAGCAGTGGACGTCCTATGGCTGAGATGATGATGATGATGAACTAAAGTAACCAATTCACACGTAACAAGACGCAGTGCTAATGGTAAGGTATCGGGTAACTGTAATTGGCAAAGTGACGTCATTACCTACTGATGGCGTTCCCGTAGGAATTGGCCAAAGGAAAGTTCTAGGCAGTTCAGGGCACTGCAGCGTCCTGGTCTAGCATGAATATCAGTGGCTAGCGCTGCATAAATCATCTATACTAGCTTCTGCCCGCAGCTTCGCACGCGTTATACGCAGATAAAAAGTAGCCTATGTGTTAATCCTGGTTTACAACTATATACTATAGTGCAAAATTTAAACTACATCCGTTGGGTAGTTTTTGCGTGAAGAGGTAACAAACGATACATCTATACAAACAAACTTTCGGCTTTATAATATTAGTGAGATGAAAAGGCCTTCCATTTTTGTAATAAAATCGTTTTCTTTCTTGCTTTAATCCAAATTCAAACTACCTATTGTGGCTTTATAATATTAGTGAGATGAAAAGGCCTTCCATTTTTGTAATAAAATCGTTTTCTTTCTTGCTTTAATCCAAATTCAAACTACCTATTGTGGCATTATAATATTAGTGAGATGAAAAGGCCTTCCATTTTTGTAATAAAATCGTTTTCTTTCTTGCTATAATCCAAATTCAAACTATATTGTGCAAATGCGATATATAAAATGTAAAGCGGATCTGGGAGAGATAAAGATGCCCAAGTTGGCTCGTTCCCGACGCCATGACCCAATAACTTTTACATCAGACTTTAACTAGGAGATGTTAGGTACCTATTTGTTAGCTTGCTTTATGTGCCAAAACTTTATTTGGTTTATTGCTCTGGAATATCGAGAGCGTAAAGCTTGCCGTGGGGGTTATTGTTTTTTTTTATAATATAACCAGTGAGACGAGCGGATGTTGGCAGTAGGATGTTCTTCTTTCGTCTTGCCCGTGGAGGCAGTAAGGATCAAGGTCAAAATTAATAAGTGCTTATTCAATTGAGCACAAAAGAAAAATAGAACACATTTTAACTGAATAAAGCACATAATTAAATTCGTTCGGTTCAGAATCAAACCAAATCAAATATTCATTAACTTTTAATTAAACTTTTGGTTTGTTTGCAAACTTTCTACATTGAATTTGGTGGAAGTATAGATGTTGACCAGGGCTAACGTACCCTTTATGGGTACAAACGGTTATCTCTCAATCTTGAAAGGTTTGTATGTTATATGTTGTATGTTTGTTACGAATAAACTCAAAAACTACTGGACTGATTTTCAAAATTCTTATACCATTACAAAGCTACATTATCCCTGAGTAACATAGGCTATATCTTATCCCCGTATTCCCACGGGAACGGAAACTACGCGGGTGAAACCGCGGAGTGCGGCTAGTTACCAATAATAAGGGTTAACAAGAACTAAGCCCGAACTAATAGGGCTTGTCAGTCAATACGACAGCGTCACACAAGCGTCACGCTTTCATTTATATAATAACGTTCTTCGTATAGGTTCAAAAACCCTTAGTAAGGAGCAGGGTACTCAAGGGCTGATTGTACCAGCGTCGAGGGTTAATACAGTTCACTGACCCGAGTATATAAGTGAAAAACATAGTGGGTCTAATGATCTAAAATTCATAAATCAAATCAAAATCAAAATTATTTATTGCGTTCATGCGTACAGTAGGTATATATAGTTCTTAAGTTAAGGGTAAGTTCTACATGAGCCCAGTAAGGGCTCTGCAATTTATGTACCTAGAGGTACAAATCTATTGTACAACTCTATTTAATAAACTTCTAAACTAGGTATGTAATATATTAAATATAATTATATAATAACATTTTTATAATAGGAATCTTCGTTTTACATAACTTTTACATGAGTTCATTAGCAATAGTTTTGTTTTTATTATTATTTTTTGTATTGCTTGTTTTGTGTTACCTAACTAAATAAATAAATAGTAGATTGTTATTAAGGAGCTAAAATTACCCACTTTAAACAAGGTACTTCTAATAGAAACTAAGTTTTAATGGGTTTTTAGCGTCGTGTGTTACACTCTACTATTCACTACGATTGCAAGAAAATAAAATAATCCAATACAATATGAAATAGTTTATTTTATTAAAAATTAAATGTACAATTTGTACATTTTTTTATGAAACAGTAATAAGTCGAGTTTTCCTTATTGTTATTATTCTACTCAATTATGACTAAAGACTTTTTCGTTTTTGTAGGCTCATTGTCACTGGACAGACAAAAATTAAAAAATAAAAACTTTTTCCCCTAAAGGAAGAAATGCTATTTTTCATAGCTCTGGTACGCCACAATGACTGTCATTTTGAGCTAGAGGAGTGAAAAACTATATATTGTGTTTATTGAGTAATCCTTGGCTGACTTTGTTTTGTAATGGATTACTTAATTAACGTTGCAAATGCTCGTATAATAATTAATCATCATCATCATATCAGCCGTAGGACGTCCATCAATATATAAATAAATAAGTAAGTAATATAATAAATCCAAAAGTTTGTATGAATTTTGTTACCTCTTTAAGCAAAACCTACCAAACAGACCGAACAGCAGCCATGGGGTGCCAGCAATAGAATGTTGCCCCTCCCCTCTTGCCGTGGATGCAGTAATCATCCGCCAAGGGATACTTCCGGAACAGCGGCATCATCATTGAGCAGCAGCGTCTGCCGTTTGTGTTCGTTCATGAACCGATTTTAACTATTATTGTTGAGTAACTATCCACTTAGCAACCTTCTCATCATCATCACCAATGTTTAAAACTTTTATTTGTCATTATGATGATGATTATGTTGATAGGCCAGAAACATAAAAATCAGTATCTTTAAGTTTTTGGAAAATTAATGAGTAATAAATAATGTGTTAATTTTGACATGCATTAATAAAGAATTGTATAAATTTATTAATATTAAAGTATTTTTCTATTTGGTTTCGACATAATTAAATTGGTATTGTAATTGTTATTTAGATTGTAGCTAAGTTATTTATATTCTATATTTATTTATTTTGTGTTATTCTGTATTTAAAATTATATTAATTAGTGTAGTTGGTAAATCCGGTCAAATTATGATAATGATTTTTTTTTAATAACTAGCCGCACCCCGCAGTTTCACCCGCGTAGTTCCCGCTCCCGTGGGAATTCCGAAAAATCCCTCCTTAGTGCACCTCTAGGATACTCAAGGTATATGTATGCCAAATTTCAAGTCTCTAGGTCCAGTGGTTTAGGCTGTGCGTTGTCTGTCAGTTACTCAGTCAGTAACGGAAGAATTTTATATATATTGATAATAAAAATCAGCGATCCGCGCAAATAAAGAAAACCAATAAAAACGCGGACATTGCCGCCGGCAGTAGCAAGTTAATTTTAATTAACTTTGGAACCATGCGGCCTCCCTTACCTTAACCTTTGGTTCGTACGCATGATGACGTGCCCGCGCGTCACGTGGCGTGAAGCCAATGTGACATAGCGGTCACATGGTCGCCACTCTGTGGGCTGAGGCCGAGTCATCCTGACGGAATTGCTGTGATTTGGTAATCACCTTAAGGGGCCGACATTGGCCGCTCTCACGCCCACATGCAATTCCAGAGCTTAATCTGAGTATAAAATTCAAAGTCCTGACTGACTCACTGACCGATTGACTGACTGATATATCAACGCACAGCCTAAACCACTGGACCTAAAGACTTGAAATTTGGCACACATATGTATACCTTGAGTATCCTAAAGGTGCACTTAGAAGGGATTTTTCTAAATTCCGACGGGATAGGGAATAAATAGGATTTATATTTTCGAATCAAAGTGGCCCCGCGTGAAAAAAGGGATTTTACGTTTTATGACTTCCACGCGGACGAAGTCGCGGGCAAAAGCTAGTCTGAGTATAATGCGTCTTTCCGTGTATCAACAGCTCGTACTGTGCTCGCCTTGTTGAGCTACTTGTTGGTTAGTACGGCATAACCTCCTCATGGCAGTGCTTGGTGATTCTATTGGCCTATGTCCAGCAATGGACGTCCTACCATGGTGGTCCTACCGCTGAGGTGATGATGATGCTTCAAATGCTCAGAAGTAAGACAGGAGGGGCACCTCTCGGCATTTACGACATAAATGTAGGTTAAATAAAAAAAATATTAATAAAGGGGAATATGGCCGTATTTTATAACAACAGGAAAAATAATTATTTAAATGTATGTATCCAATTACGGCTTATATCAATTAAAGAAATCAATCACATGAATTAAAATAATAATAAATAAATAATGCTGGACAATTCACACAGCATCTAGCCCTAAGGTAATTACGCGATAAAGTCCCGTTCATCATCATCATCATCATTTCAGCCGTAAAACGTCCACTACTGAACTAAGGCGTCCCTCATGGAACTCCATGAGGGGTAGTTGCCATACTCACCACGCTTGGCAGGCGGGTTGGTGAGCGCAGTACGGGATGTTGATATACGGAAAGACGCTGCTGCCCATCTTCCGGAGGTGTCCCTTAGCAGGCTCTTACTGCATCCACGGGTAGGAGAGGAGGGGTAACATTCTACTGCCGGCACCCCACGGCAAAAGTCCCGTTAATCTGTTTAAAATTATATATAGCCCCAAGCTAATAAGAGCTTGTGGTATGGGTACTGATAGATGACTGATACACTTAATACAAAGATATATTTTTTATTATATATAGAAAACATCCAGAACACCCGGAACAAATATCTGCAGATCATACAGACATTTGCTCCGAGGCGGGAATCGAACCCGCTACCACTTGCGTCGCAGGCGGACCCCGCTGCGCCACAGAGGTCGTCACAAGCAATAATTAGCGGTAGACCTGCTGTTAGAGGTTGGTGTATGTTTCTTAGCAATATTTCTGGAGGTATCATAGGAATATTTCTATATCATCATCATCATCATTTCAGCCGTAGGACGTCCACTGCTGGACAAAGGCCTCCCTCATTGATCTCCAAGTACTGCGGTTGGAAGCCGTCTGCATCCACCGCCGACCAGCAGTTCTCACCAAGTCGTCTGCCCATCTTGTAGGTGGACGTCCTACGCTGCGCTTGCCGATCCGTGGCCTCCATTCGAGAACTTTGCTGCCCCATCGGCCATCTGTTCTGCGCGCTTATATGGCCTGCCCATTGCCACTATTTCTATATCGCCAACCGTGAATTTTTAACATTTTTTTAGTTTCGATGCCAATCTGTGTTCTTCTTCATCAGTTTCCGTTCACCAAATCAAACTTTCTGAATACATATGAAAACTCTCATTAGATCCAGGCTGGATCTGTTGACTTGATCTAGTGAGAGTGATCCAAATGTTTGACTTGTTGCTGAAAATACCACAAACATTATGTACTAAGATAAGATTATAGACTAGGATAGCTCATAGGCAACTTTATGAACGCGCGAAGCTGCCGGCAGAAGCTAGTCGAAAACACTTATTCAGATAAATGATAAAAGCACTCGAAACCACTTAGTTTTCCGTCATTTATGTAAGGCTTGATTGAATCCGAGCTTTAAATGTGAACAAGATAATATACTCGTATATAAATCTATATGTATATATATATACATATATATCATATAATGTCCACTTTTTTGACACTGCCATGCTGTTTTTGCAGTGCGCACAAAAGTTATGCTACAAGCTAGGTCTAAACCTTATTTTTTATTACTTGTGTTGTTAATCTTGTATCGTGTATTGTGTGCTTAATAAATAAATAAATAAATATGTATATATGTATATTTCAAAGTCCTGACTGACTGACTGATATATCAACGCACAGCCTAAACCACTGGACCTAAAAACTTGAAATTTGGCACACATACATATACCTTGAGTAGGTATCCTAGAGGTGCACTAAGGGATTTTTCTAAATTCCCACGGGATAGGGAATAAATGGGATTTATATTTTCGAATCAAAGTGGCTCTGCGTGAAAAAGGGGATTTTACGTTTTATGACTTCCACGCGGACGAAGTCGCGGGCAAAAGCTAGTGCGTAGATAAAGGCGACTGAACTATCGCTTCATAGGTTCATCATCGGCTTTTTCGTCTATTACAGACGATTCAGGTAATGCTTCTGGTTTGGGTATTGCATTTTTTTTAAATGACTAAACAGTCTGACCTCCCTTTCGGTGTCCATTGCAGTTGGTGGATTGGATGTACCTTCCGATGCCGTCTCGCTCGTTTCTCGGCTAATGAGTCAAACCAGGTTTGGTCGTGGTGTTTAAGATCTTCGTGTAACTTTTCCTCCATTGTGGTCTGTTCCGAGCCAGTGATGCCCGGTCAGTGCGCTTGATGTTAAACGCTGCCATGTCTCTCTCTTTGCGCAATATAAGCAAAAGATGCTCCGATATAAAGATTCATAGAATAAGCTTATAAAACAAAATCTCATAGAAATAGCTTATTACTCCATAGATGATTATTTGAATGATATTGACCCTTGGCCGAAAGTTGCTCGGTTTAACCGTGATAAGAAATTATGTCATCTTGTAATACCCAAAGTATCCTAGCAAACATTAAATTAAGCCTAATTAAGACAAAATTGTAACAATGAATAGAAGTAAACGAGTAAGCTTTCTTGGTCGCTTCTTTCCCTCACTTGGAAAAAGTTATCTGAAGCGAACGAATTCAATTATGTACTTTATTCAATGAAAATGTGCCTTGTTCTTTTTTTGTAAATTGACTATTCTATGTAGCGTTTTGCTCTATTGAATAAACACTTAATGACTTTGACTTTATCATTTGGCATAAATAGCGCCACCTAAGTTGTTTTATAGTTAGTCTATGGTTGCGGGCTTTCCTTCCTCTTCCTCAATCCTCCAGCAATGGCTGAATAAATAAACAGCAATGGCAAATTCTCAAAAATTCAGAAAAAAAATCATAACTCGAAAACTATGAAACATCGCGGAACATACAATGGGGGTGATTCGGATACCCCACGATACGAGGGACCTAGTTTTTTCTTTTTGACGTCATTGTTCTGGCCACCCTGTATACTTTTATTACCTAAAACGAGTTTACACCAAGTTCCACGCCCCAGCGAGTTTTAAATTCATAATTAAAAAAATAATTCATCACCATTACTGGCATTATTACGTCACCGCTTAGCAAAGATTGTGTTATGGTTAAAAGATGATTGATAAAATAACTGATTGATTGGTTGATTAATAAATAATTGTCTAGCATTATTCATTTTACTGAGGATACGTTTTTTAGGACCCCTTTTAGTTTAGACATACGAGTTCGCTTTGTCTGTTTGTCTTTCTGCGGCTTAACGAAGAGACTATTAGTTCTAGAAAGCTGTAATATAGCATGGACATATAAAATAACCACTATATGACAACTTAGATGCGCGTA
This sequence comes from Pasiphila rectangulata, assembly GCA_963082625.1. Classification (NCBI taxonomy): domain Eukaryota; kingdom Metazoa; phylum Arthropoda; class Insecta; order Lepidoptera; family Geometridae; genus Pasiphila; species Pasiphila rectangulata. The sequence continues at coordinate 15,382,884 of OY720256.1, read as the reverse complement.
CCAAGACAACGGACAATACAATAACGACAACTCAATGAATACCTGTGTTTTGGTAAACGTAAAAAAACACACAACAACTTCTATCCACAGGTGTACGGGTAACACGCACTTGACCTAATTTTATATATAAGAACGTCTTTGTTAATACCTACTTACTCATCATGTCAAAAGTTTAAGCTTATTTTATTGCAAAATCTCTTAATAAAAGCTCACTCCCTAAATTATTTTGAATGATATTGACTCTTGGCCGGGTGTTGCTCGGTTCTGGAAATGATGTCATCGCACAATAACCAAACCATCCAATATCTTTGAAACCTCTCCTTATATAAAGAGTAAAGAGTATGTCAATACATCTGAGGCTGACAAAGCCGCGGGTTTCCTCACGATGTTTTCCTTCACCGTTAAAGCGCATATAAGATGTGCAAACATTTTATTTACAAAAAATCCTTTAGTGCAGTGCCAGTATTGATCTTACAACCGTCGTATTTATCAGAGTACATGGCTATACATTATTTATAGACTACATGTTCACCTGCGACTTCGTACGCATTTCGATGTTCAGCTCGTATACAATTTGACGTAGAGTTATAATGTTGTATAGCCTAAAGGCTTCCTCGATAAATAAGCTATCAAACACAAAAAACCCGATTCGAGCTAGTTGATACTGAGATTCAACCAAATATACAAACCCTCCAGCTGAGTATTTCGTTGACTTCTACTGATATATTGCAAGAGAAGTTTCCAGGAAACCATGACAATTATCTATTCAGAAACGAAAGAACACAATGAAAACGATTTCCCGGCATATCGAAGACGTGTTTCACAGGAATTTCTTAAAGAATCTGACACATGTACGGAAAACACCCGAGAGGTTTCCAGGAAAACAATGACTATCATTCACTTAGATCCGAAAATACTCCATTGAGAACGATTTCAGAATTTTTAACGAACAGGAGAAGACATTGAAAAAATAGGGATTACTCATGTAATATATTTCTGACTTAACATATTTTTTTTTATTAAATTGACTTTATTTTAATAGTTTGTCTCGTGTTAGTTTTGAAAGTATCCTGTGTTATTTCTTCTTCTTTTTAGTACATTTTCATGGTTAATCCGTTACGTATTTTAAGCGTTTTTTTTTATAATCTTACAACGCCGTGGGGTGCCGGTATGCAGTTTTATATCTAATTAAAAAAAATCGATTAGTTTTGCATCATTACCATCATTCACAGCCCGGTTGCACCCACTGCTGGGTAAGCCTCCATAAGTTTGTCCTGTTTTAGTTCATAGCAATAGGAAATAGCTAAATCGTTTTAGAATTTGATTTAATTCAAACAGTCACAGAATACGTATGTACTTCATAATCAGTGTAAAATGAATCAGTTCGTCTGTAAAGGTTAGTGCCTACATAATGTAGTAGTTTGATTCGTAGGGGGATATACCTGGTAGTTAGGCACCATATCGTGGAAAAGGGTGCGGTAGCTTTCAATTTACTAAATGCTGGCTACTAGGGGTCGTAAAACTAGGGGTGATAGGTTCAATAAACTGTAGCTTTTACCATCGCCTTGTGAAGTTAATAAACGCAATATAACTTCGCGTCCATCGTTTGCGCATGTAAACTTTTTGCATAATGACGTTTCGAAGCTCTAAATTTAAATACTTTTTAAAATTTCTTTCTTTTCGGCATCTTAACAGGGAAACGGATTTTTCCGTTAAAAATGCAGATATGTTTATTTAACAGTGTTCCCTACTTTGTTTCAATAACATTTGTATTGACACGTACAAAATTAAATTTAATACGGTGTTTAATTATCAGGGCTGGTCAACATTTCAATAAAGGAAGTACTAACGTTAGCTGTTCTGTGCTAGCCGGTGAATCTCTTCCTTCCTGCATCGCCCCATCCCGATCACTCATGCAAACACAATAATACACTGATCCTGTGGAATCACTGGCACAATCACTGTAACATTTTAGCTGGCCGCAGCTTTTTGTGATGGAACTTTTCCCGGTTTTATGAAGCACGGCGGGCTACCGGAGCGAACGCCATCTTGATAGGGAGAGAGGGCGCGCGCGCGAAATGCACTGGTATTGCGAATAGAGGAAAACTCCCCGATATTAGGGAATATTGTAGTCATATTTTACTTTTTATTATCACCAAGGACCGATACCTCACTCATGGGTCTCCAAGTACTGATCATGGGTTGTTGCCATACTCGTCACGCTTGGCAAGCGGGTTGACGAGCGCAGTACGGGATGTTGATACACGGAAAGACGCTGCTACCCATTTTCCCGAGGTCTCCCTTGGCAGATTCTTTCAGGATCCACAGGCAAGAGAGGAGGGGATCTACTGCCGCACCGGCTACGGCTTATGTTATTTTTCTTTGTATTGTACTTACCATTGTAATTTATTTGACATAATAAAATGTCACATGGAATCTCAAGGTCCGTTACAATTACAGATTTATAGTAGATTTGGACTTTGGACAAAAGTCGTCAAACCCATATTTTTGATGGGAACAAAGTTAGGAAGCAATTAGAATCGACCGCTACGTCGTAGAGGGCTCTACAAGGCTACGTATATAGATAACCTACCTTTTTAATTTAATGTTAAATCTTTCAGAAAAGTAAAAAAAACTGCTATTTTTATACCTTCTTATAATAATAGGTCACTTTATTAGAATAAACCTCTGTGTGCATTTATCATAATTATATATATATATAGTACTAAGTACCTAGTAGAGCAATGAGTGCAAAAGATCTTGTTATTATTTCGCGGTTTGTTAACATAGTTTTAATACATGTTTTTAACAGTTTTACAGTTTATTTAAAACTATTTAAATTTGCGGGAGAAAAGTGCCCCGACCACGAACGCTGGAGCGTGTTCGAAACGTCGAATAATTTGTCGTAAAATGATACGCGATAAAATTCTGTACATATTATTTAAAACGAGAGCAATGATCTGACTAAATTAGAATAATCTCTCGTCTAAAAACCGGGGAGATTCTCCCCTGCACACTGGCAGCCCCGTCGCGCATGCGCGGTCCGTCGCCACTGCAATACGACGTGTCGTGTCGACTTGCGCCTATTTTGGTATCCCACGCGACGCGAGCGTCAACGTATGTCAATAATCATGCCTATTGCTTACTGATTAGTTTAATTTCATTATTAATAATACCACTGCCTTGCAAAAATTAGTCATCCACCTGGCCCATGATCCACCTCGATAGTTTACCTAGACGTGAACGTAAAAAATACGACGGACATTTTGATGGTGTTTAGTGCATGCATTATCATATTATGATCCTGATGGCAGAATATTTCTTACTCTTCAACTTTCGATAGCCTGTAAAAAATCGTATCATAATCATTCATTCATAAATATAAACCTCAACAAAATATCTATATATATATATATATATATATATCCTATAATAGCCTATTCAGAAATGTTCTTGAAGATCCATGAGGGAGGCCTATGTCCATCAGTGGACGTGGACAGTACTGTACTCCTAAGGCTGAGATGAAGATGATGAAGCTAATGTAAACTTGGCTGCTCCAAAGTCTAACAGCGATTGCTTGCCTAACCTAGATACTGAGAGTCAGGTCATGCAATTGACCTAGCTTTAAGCTAGAACCACACTGAGTATACCATACCTGACAAAAGAATATGAAACATAAAAAAACAAAACGCCGTAGCCCATGAAAAGAAGTAGTTTTAGCGGGGAAAAATCGGGAAAATGTGTTTATTTATTATATATTTACAATTTTACCAGTTCATGTAGTGTAAAAATTATCCGGAGTTCATAATCGTATTTTTAATTCACATTAAATAAACCTCTGTGTGATTTAAGGTATTTTTATTTGTACTTTTACGGCAGCACATCACGCAGGTCAGTAACCACAGAGCTGCATAATAACCCAGACTAAGACCAAGTAGGTGCACTTGCGCCTTTTAGTCTACTCTGTTTTCTGTGTCAATAACCCTAGCAATAACCAGCTGACGATTTTGTTGTCATTACCGTAAATCAGCTGTGAAAAAGAAAAAAAAAAGTTGTTAATTACTTCTCTGCTAGGTACTATTAGTAGTATTATAAGAGAAGTAATTAACAGTAAGTTTGGCAATAGGAACTAGATATTTATCGATTTGTATCGGCAGATTTATATATACAAGGTGCTAAAAAATTAGTCACGGATATTTTAAGAGATAATACATTACATTATAACAATTAACTTTTAACTGTAATTAAGGAACCTTTGTATAACATTCTTTTGTTTTTATTTACCGAACAAAAAAATATATTATTATTAATTTTTAAAATATACACCCCTATTATGTACCTGTCAAGATGTTTAACACTGTCTGTCATGTCACGTTAAAAGTTGTTTTTCTTAGATGTCATTATGATTCAAGTATTTTATTTATCAACTTTATGAGGCCACTTGAATGATAGTTTAAAGAGGTTCTAGAATTTGTCTAAAGAGGTCTCATTTAATTATCTTATTAACAGGGTGTTTTAACGTAGCAAATTTGTTTCCTAGTTTTCTCCAAAAAAACATAACAAAACCTATGATGTTTCATACTTAAATGTACTCCGAGAACCGAGTACTATCAGCTGTAAAAATATCCGTGACTAATTTGTTAGTACCTTAAATATCGGTGATTTTCATTCGCTAGGTACTACTTGTAGGTAAGGCCTTTGCATCTATTATAGATGATTTATACAGCGTCAGCAACTGGTAATTATGCTGTGTGGGACGCTGCAGTGCCTGGGACATTGTTGGATGGATTAGTTAGGCTTGCCCAGCACCTATACCATCCTCTCAGCTTAGTCAACTAATAGTCAGAGGAAAGAACAGGTCAATATGTCTGAAGCTAACTATGCCGCAGGTTTCCTCACGATGTTTCCTTCACCGTTAAAGCACGTGTTAAGTGTGCACATACATTTTTCAAGAAAGAAAAATCCATTGGTGCACGGCCTGTATCGAACCCACGACCTTCGGATTGAAAGTCGGGGGTACATACCACTCGGCCAACACGGCTCTAGTACTAATTCTACTATACTACTAATATCACTAATACTTTATTGCTACTACTACTACTCTACTACTTCTAAAACTTTTACTTCTTTTTCGTCAGCATTTAAACTTTCCTAAGACTTAAATATTTCACACAAATATTAAAAAACAAAAATTAGCGAGGTAGCGAATTTAGGACCAGTTGGTTCCTTGCTTTATTGTAGCGTACACGCCTCAGAATGTGTTCACCAGTGTTTCTGACAGTTTAAGGGTTCCGTATCCATATGTGGTCTTCTTCATCAGTTTATTTGACCAAATCATACTTTCTGAATGCAAATGCTTGACTTGTTGCTTATAATACTAAAAGCTACGAAATAAAAATACGAAAGTACCGAAATATAATTTATTATTTAAATTATATATTTATTCAGTTAACAAAGTGAACACGAACTTCCTCAGAATCAGGGTTCGCTTCCTCTGTTTCCTCAGAACTCTTTGATGACTTGGAGTCAACCTCCTCTGTTTCCTCAGAACTCTTTGATGACTCGGAGTCAATCTCCTCTGTTTCCTCAGAACTCTTTGATGACTCGGCGTCAATCTCCTCTGTTTCCTCAGAACTCTCTGGCGACTCGTTATCAACTTCCTCTGTCTCTGGTTCCTCGGGACTCTCGGGAAAAACTGGCGTCTCAACGTCTACCTCCTCTGATTCCTCGGAACTCTCGGGAAAAACTGGCGTCTCAACGTCTACCTCTTCTGGTTCCTCTTCGCAATCTGGTTCGAGAGACCAGTCGAAGTTGATGCCGCTGACTTCTAGGAACCAGTCGTGGTAGTAGCCGGGACGGATGAAACCTGTCAAGGAGAAAATCTAACTGTATTCATCAGAAAGAAAGGTATCTTGGAAGAATGTGCGCGCATTGCCGTGGGGTGCCGGCAGTAGAATGTTGCCCCTCCTCTCTTACTCGTGGGTGCAGTAAGAATCTGACAAGGGAACCTCCAGAAGATGGGCTGCAGCGTCTTTCCGTGTATCAACATTCCTTACTGCGCTCGCCAACACGCCTGCCAAGAGTTGTGATCAACAACCCCTCATGACCAATATTTGGAGATTCATGAGGGAGACCTGTGTCTGCAGTGGACGGCCTACCGCTGCGATGACGAGATGACGATGTGCGCATTGAAAGGCTCTTATAGTAGTTACGGTGATGAAAACATCAGCGGAAATCAAGCTTGGTCATTTTAGTACTTTTTTCCTTAGTATTTGGCCCTTTGTTTTCACTTTGCCGAAGCAATGATCGCTCGTTTCTTTTTATAATTTTCTAGCTGACGACCCGGTGCCCACTTCTTTGGGCGGTAATTTATAGCCTATGAAACTTACAAATACTGTGGCTTTCTATTAGTAAAATAATTTTGAAACCTCTTTATAATATTAATATACCTTTAGGTTAAAAAAAACTTAGTAATAACCAGACGCTCAATATTTTAGCATTATAAACAGGTCTTAGATTATATAAGCTATATAAATTTCATCATCATTTTAGTCGTAAAACGTTCACTACTGAACACAGGCCTTTGCAACACAGGTATTTGCCATACTCACCACGCTTGGCAGGCGGGTTGGCTAGCGCAGTAATGTTGATACACGGGAAGACGCTGCTGCCCATCTTCCAGAGGTATCCCTTAGCATTCTCTTATTGCATCCACGGGCATGAGAGGAGGGGTAACATTCTATTGCCGGCACCCCACGGCAGGGCGGAAAAAATACAATGCTTTTTCTGTAGAAGTGGGTAATTTTTCACAATAATATCCTCGAGCAGCCCAGCAGAGTAACTAATAATAATACTTGATCGGCTCGAGGAGGGGAGGGGGTATGGGGTCTATGCAAATATTGTAAGGCAGGGGGGGGTCCTCAAAAACAAGTGCCTAGGAGCCCTAGATCCTGGATTTAATCCGGACCTGGCAAAGAGTATCTCACATGCCGGGAAATCGTAAAAAGTAACCGTGGTTCGGTCAGAACTTTTCATCTTTGTGTAATTTTTTGAAGCAGGCCCAAGACTAATATCCACAGGTAAAGCAAATATTTTGTCCCCGGCTGGGATCGATCTGGCTATTAGCCAGCTCGGATGATGTGAGGTTGCGGGCCAACAGCGCCACGGAAGTCAGCTATTTGTGAAATCTAAACCACAACTCATTATTACTATATTGGATTTATCGGGTATTTATCGCGTAATTACCTTTATTTTATCCCCGACGTTTCGACCGGTAAATAAAGGTAATTACGCGGTAAATACCCGATAATCCAATATAGTAATAATGTGATGTGATCGCGAAAGTTTAAAGAAGACTAAACCACAACTATTTTGAAGGCCAAATCCACGGAATACGAGAAGGGTGTAACGGGCTGCCTGATAGATCTAGCCTGTTACAAAATATTTATTTAATTCTTCAACAAAAACACAAAAATTAATGACAAATTCTAAAATGTTGTAAAAAGTGTATCAAAAATAATTTTTAAATTCGTTCATAAATGGCCGGGTGTTGCTCACTTCAGTCGCGATAGGAAATGTCATCTTGCAATATCAAAACTATCCAATATCCTTGCGAAAAAACCACAGAGACTGACTCACCAGCAGGGAATCCGGCGTGGCATCCGAAGCCTGACACGAATGAGACGACTCCGACCTGAGACACCGCACCGTCTTCGTCCACGCCGACAAGGGGGCCGCCGCTGTCACCCTGAAGATAGATAAACATTTATATTTGCACACAAAACACAACCAACATAAAATAGAAAACTTTTACACCGCATTAAAGTAAAGTAAGGCCTTTATGGTATTCATGCTGTACGGGACGCTGCAGTGCCTGGGACATTGTTAGATGGATTAGACTTGCCCAGTACCTATTTCAATTTCACTTCAATTTATTTATTCAATTAGCACGGTTTACACCAATTACACTAATAAATCACATTATAACAACGTTTAACATTAACAACGATAAACGCTCGTTTGGTTTCGCGACAATAATATTTCGACCGTCATTTGGTTTGCGTTTTGGCGCGAAATACGGCGGGCGCTCCGCGTCGGCGCTAAGTGGATACTGGCTCGGTTTTTACAAATTTATTTTCTTCAACCGCACCGCTGTCAAAAATATAAATTTAGTACTTGAAAATTTAAGTCAGTAAAGCACATTCCATTTTAATAATGTATTTTTTTTTGGTTACTTATTTTGAAACTGGATCACTTTGAGTTTTTACTCTCAACTCTCACTGGATCCATAATTTATTGCTGTTCTAAAAACGGAGTGGTCCCAAAAAAGGTTGGTGGACACTGCCTCAGTATTACCACGATCACATAGCAAGAGAGAGGTAGGTATGAGATATAAGGTTGCGGCGCCGATTTTCAGGCAGTTCGAAAGAAAAACTAACCTGGCAAGTAGACTGCGAGGTGACGTTCCACCCGCTAGCGCAGATGGTTGATTCCACGATGATGGAGCTGCCTCCGAAGCTGTTGAGGCACTGCTCATTGGAGTTGCCGCGCAGGTAAACCCAGTTCAAGTTCTCGGGGGATGCGCCTGGAAGGGATCAGCAGGTCAATCATGCTGAACGTTTCACAAAGTATAATTCTTATTAGCTACTAACTGGTCCTGGCAGTGCCGAATTTACCAATTTTAGGAGGCGGCATATTACTTAAGACTCTTTCTTTTTTTATTCTTAGAGAAACAAAAACAATATTATATACACAGAATAACAAGTCTCGGATATTTAACAAAAATCTCATAATCATACCTACTAATAATGGGAAAAAGATGATGTAATAGGGACGATAGAGAACAAATTGCAATTTCATTGTTTTCAAATTTCTTAGGTCAGTAGGGCCGGGAAAAATGTAATACGGGCTACGGGCGGCAAGGTTGTGAATCCGCCCCTGGTCGTGGGACAACCGGCAATGGTATGTTGCCGCTTCTCTCTTGCCCTTGTATGTAAAAATCTAAATAAATAAATAATGCTGTACAATTCACAGCGTCATCTAGCCCTAAGCTAAGCAGAGCTTGTGTTATGGGTACTAGATGACTGATATAATTTTAATACATTATACTACATAGATAGATATTTTTTATTATGTATAGAAAAACATCCAGAACACCCTGACGAGCTCTGTGGCGCAGCGGGCGAAGGTCCGCCTGCGACGCATGGGGTTGCGGTTTCGATTCCCGCCTCGGGACAAATGTCAGTACGATCTCCAGATATTTGTTCAGGGTGTTCTGGGTGTTTTTCTATATATAATAAAAATATCTATCTATGTAGTATAATGTATTAAGTATATTAGTCATCTAGTACCCATAACACAAGCTCTGCTTAGCTTGGGGCTAGATGATGCTGTGTGATTTGTCCAGCATTATTTATTTTATTTATTATTATTAAACAGTCTGCAGATCGTACAGACAGATCCAGACAGTCCGGACAAATCCGGAGGCGCGAATCGAACCCGCAACCCCTTGCGTCGCAAGCGGACCTTCACCCGCTGCGCCACAAAGCTCGATATCTGCCAGGGGATATCTCCGGAAGCGCCATTCCGTATATCAATATCCCGTACTGCGCTCGCCAACCCGCCCTGCGTGGTTAGTGAAGCAACAACCCACTCACGGTCAGTACTTTGAACCTTTACTTAAATTAGAATAATTTTCGGTTTAACTGGGTATTAAATGATGTAAAAATAAAAAAGAACTTGATCAAGTTACTAAGAGCATGGACCAAGAGTCAACGATGAACGCCTAGTGCCATTTCGTGATAGCAAATAATAAAAAAATATACTCACATATGAATGAATGAATGAATGCCTATGTCCAGCAGTTGACATGTGTAATTCCTTATCGTACTAACCGTTCGTCCAGGTGCGACCCCAGCCGCTGGCGACCAGCCTCTCATTGTCTACGTTGCGGGATCGGTCCTCGCCGCGTTGCAGCCTAATTGGCTGGACGTTGTCTGTGGAATAAATAAACAAATAAATATTGCTGGAAAATTCACAAAGCATCATCAAGCCCCAAGCTAAGCTGAGCTTTTTATATACGATGACGAGACAAGCCGAAGGCCCATCTGATGTTAAGCGATAACCTCTACTAATAACAATTGCAATACCGCGATGATCACGTTTACCAGGCACGTTACCAATGCTGCATCGCATTGCGCCCGTCAACCTGAGACAGAGTTGTACTACTACAACCTACTCTATTCCTACTACTACTCTACTACCTAAATTTCCCAAAAATATATAGCTTGAGTTTTAAGTTTAGTCACGATAAAAACTTTTTAAACGCACCTTTAAATAATTGACAACCAAATTTACGGCATTAACTTTTACGATGTTTAACTACCACGATGTCCAGCCGTTCTCGAGTCATAAGTGGTGTACCTAACCTGACTTTGTTTTATATTATGTCGTTGGTGGTGATTTGATAATTCGAATTATCGCGAAAATTCTATAGTATAATCTCTTTCGTAAGCGAAAACACGGATAATTAGACAATTGTGATTACGTAACCATCCGAAAACACTGCCTGTGACAGAACCGAGATGGACAGACATCAAGTTATTAGGTTTTTTTGCAACCATCCGAAGACACTGCCTGTGACAGAACCGAGATGGACAGACAGTAGGTTTGTAGTAGGTTTCACAACTGTCTTATTATCCTCGTTTTCGCAAAATCTCCAAAATTTTCGCGATAATTGGAAATATCAAATCATCCTACGACATATATACATATTTAGATTCATCAATTATTTAGATTCTCACCGCTGAACCGAATCTTCCTGTTGAACCTGAGCAGACCGATGTCATGGGGCTGCACCACGGATGGCAGGTTGTTGTTGTATTCGGGGTAGTTGTAGAAGTCTGACGTCTCGAAGATAAGAGTCGGCAGGGTCAGGTTCACGGTTCCGGCGCGGAGCACGAAGGAAAGGCGGCTGGTGTAGAATTATAAAATAATTAATTTGCCGTGGGGTGCTGGGAGTAGATTGTTACCCATGCCCGTGGATGCAGTAAGAGAGACTAAGGGATACCTCCGGAAGATGGCAGCGTCTTTCCGTGTATCAACATCCCGAAGTGCGCTCGCCAACCCGCCTGCCAAGCGTGGCGAGTATGGCAACTACCCCTCATGGAGATCCATTAGAGATGTATGTGTTCAGTAGTGGACGTTTTACGGCTGAAATGATGATGATAATGATGAAGAGTAATTAGGAAGTAGGTATAATACTAGCTTTACCTATCCTCAAAGGTTTCAGTAAACTGAAAGAAAACTCGAAACTGAAAGGGTTAAGCTCGCCTTTGTGCATGCCATCTAGTTAAGTTTTATGTATATATTTACTGTGTACAATAAAAAATTATAACTTATTAAAACATTGTTTGTATGACGGTCTTAAACATCATGACTAATGCCCGGTTCCTATTCCGGTTCGACGGACAGGCATAGTATAAAGACTACGACTAGCTTCTACCTAGCTACGAAGTGTACCGGCCAAAATCGAGCGGCTACCTAGCTTCGCACGGATGATAAGTTTCACAGTTTAAATGACGTTTGAATAGAAACACCACTGAGTGTCATTTCAATACAGTTACGGAGCGTTGAAGGTAGCCCTGCCATAGGTCAGTCAACCACCAAACCAGGTTTATGCCCGGTTCCTATAAAAATAAACTGGTTCGTTTTACCTACGCACAGTAAAATATGACACTGGCGTAAGTGTAAAATGTTTCTTTAGTAAACGTCTCGTAGTATAAATGTATTATATTATCTGTGGTATAAACTAACAGCAGTTTGTCTCAAATGAGTTGTAAAAGGGACGGCATGCAGACGCTTCCAACTCACCAACTACGAATACCGACGTCTGTAAAATCTGTGGTCGCTCAGGTTTGGACTGTTCAGTCACATGAAAAAATGCACACACACAGGCATTGCCTGAATCGTCTGAAAAGACGCATAAATCATGATGATGATGATAATTAAAACAATGTGAGGAAACCGCGGTCTTTCAAACCGTTACGGGTTACGGAGACAATTTTTTTTATATATTAAAGTTTTCAATATTTTTAAATCTGCAGATCAGTTAATGACCTATTCTAGATATTTGCTATAATAGATCTTTTGAAAAAAACACTGTCTTATTTTACGGAAATCACTAAGTAGGTAGGCCTGTCTATTGCCACACGTGCTCTTCCGTTCAGTTATGTCGGTGACCCGAGTTCTTTACGTATCTTCTCATTTCTTTTCTATCTAATGTTACAAGTTTACAACAACCGAAATTTTGTTGTATATACTGTGTTGTTGTTTGTTACCTCTTCAGACAAAAACTAGCCTATGGATTAAGCTGTTTGCACACATAGAAATGAACCAAAGTGTGCAGATACAGTTAGTGTAGTGGGCTGACCCAGTGTGAACCGATCTTAAATCTCATATTTCTAATTATGAAGACCAAGTGAGGGTAGTTTGAAAAGACGCTTTCGCTTTGCTGCGGCACGCCAGTCTTCCCGCGACCACGACCAAGTGCAACCCGGTGGAAACGTCGGGATACTAATAAAGGTAAAACGCTAATACCCGATAAATACCCATTCATCCAATATAGTAATAATGTGTTGTGATCGCGAAAAATCAAAAGAGACTAAAGATTATTTATTCATTTAAAGTACTGACCCAGCAGTGCAGTGAGCAGCAGTGAGTCCCCACTCCTCGTGGATGATACTGCCGCCGCAGCTGCTGACGCCTCCGATGGGAGACACCATGCGCAGGCTTAGCTGGTACGGGAACTGGCCCTCGGAGGCCTCCCATCCTGACACGATGCGACTGGTGACAGCGCTCCTCTCTGGAAAACACTGAAGCTATAGGACCTATTTATAATAAACTAGCGGCCTCGGCAAACACCGTATCGCACCCTTACCTGCTTGAGACCTACCTAGTCACCGACTAGCTAACATATTTTGGCAATAATTCTCATCTTTATTTGTAAACATATAAATAAATAAAACAAATAAATAAATAATGCTGGACAAATCACACAGCATCATCTAGCCCCAAGCTAAGCAGAGCTTGTGTTATGGGTACTAGATGACTGATATACTTAATACTTTATACTACATAGATAGATATTTTTATTATATATAGAAAAACACCCAGAACACCCTGAACAAATATCTGCAGATCGTACAGACATTTGTCCCGAGGAGGGAATCGAACCCGCAACCCCTTGCGTCGCAGGCGGACCTTCGCCCGCTGCGCCACAGAGCTCGTCAATGTACATAAATAAACATAATGTATCATATTTACGGGAAAGTTCACGCGGCGGAGATGCGATGTGTGGTGTCACCAGAATGGACAGGATTAGGAATGAATAATAAGAGGAAGCTTAAAAGTTGCTCCCGTGACAGAAAGATTGAAGAGTAATAAGTTGACGTGGTACGGACATGTTACGCGGAGGGATGAATCTCATGTTACGATACGAGTGATAACTATGAATGTGGACGAATGTGAGCAGAGGTAGACCAACGAAAAGATGGATGGATTGTGTGAAAGATGATATGAGCGGTAAAGGAGTGAATATCGAGTTGACGATACACAAACATGTTCTCTTCTTCCGTTCTTCTCTATCTGATAGAGAAGAATGGAAGAAGAGAACATAAGACGTTAATAAGACGTTCTTGACGTCTGTATTTTTTGTTAACACTTTCAATTACGTCTTTTTAGGGTTCCGGACCAAAATGGTAAAAAGGAACCCTTATAGAATCACTCTGTCTGTTTGTCTGTATGTCTGTCACAACTGGATATCTCGAGAACTTCTGATGCTATCGACTTGAAATTTGAAATGGTAAAATATAACACTTTTTTACTAATATAGCATATATGGAAATGTCAATAAATATTCTTATTTTGATTGCAGGGGGGCGGATAGGGGATCTCAATTTTTTTAAGTGAAGTAACTAGGCCGTGTGGGGTATAATATGAAAGATATTCATTTGCACATTAATAAACAATTTTCAGTTTTCCTTTAAGTCGTATCGTTTTTGAGTTATTTACAAAAATGTTGAAAAAACGACCGTTCCCCAAATCTCTGAAGTTTGCAGAGATAAACCCGTGATACTTTTATAGCTAATAGAAGTGTATGTAAACTTTATAGGAAAATTATAGCGAACTCCCTAATTTGCATAGTTTTTTAGACAACAAGACAAGGGGGGTGGAAGGGGGGTTTTCAAAAATTTTGTGAAGTTAATAGGTAATGTGGGGTATCATATGACAGGTATTTATTTGCACATTAATAAACAGTTTTTAGATTTCCTTTAAGTCGTATCGTTTTTGAGTTATTTACAAAAATGTTGAAAAAAATAGCGTTCCCCCCCCCTCTTATCTCCGAAGTTTGCGGAGATAAACCTCTGAAACTTTTATTGCTATTAGAAGTGTATGTAAAGATTAGACGAAATTTACTTAGCATACTTTTTATATATATAGGAAGAGGACATGACGTGCCGACCCAATGTAATTTGGGATAATGGCAGGGAAATGATGATCATATTTGCCCTCATCATCTGTTCAATAGTTTCAGCATTATCTGGTAACAAACGTTACAATATCACATAATCCTTATATCAATTAGCAATTACATATCAGAAGTAGGATTAATGAAGAAACTTATTTAATTAGATATATGAGATTAGCACCTATGTAATACAATGATTGGACGTTACATTACGGGAAAATACTTATATATCATGTTTGTTACTGATAAGATAAGCGATAAAATATTCCACAGGTATCTATCGATGGTAGAGATCGCTCCTTCGCGATAAGGCCGCCAATTGTCACTTTGTATTTTCAGTGTGATTTGTTATTGTATATGTGTAATAAAGTGTTTTCTATCTATCTATAAATTACGTCACACGAGTTTCTTGATTTTTAACCTACCCCCCCCCCTTTCTTTTCCTACTACCTCGTCCTACCCCTTCCTAGTGTGACATCACATATTTTGCAGTTACAAGTCTACAAATTATGGAATTAAAGCAACATTTCCGATATTACTTTTCATCATCATCATTTCAACTGAAGGTCAGCTGTCCATGTTCACTGCTGGACACAGGCCTCCCTCATGGATTTCCAAGATGATGAGGGTGTTATTGCCATACTCATGTTGACACACTTTTTTAACAATCCGTTTCACTACCCTCACTACGAATGCCTACATCTTTACAACTTCCACATTGATTTTGACATCTTTACCAGATCAACTAGACAATGACATTTCAACAAAGATCTTTAACAATTTAAATAACCCAGAATATTATCGAAGTCGCTAACACACGGAAAGACGCTGCTGCTTATCTTGCGGAGGTATCCTTTGGCAGATTCTTACTGCATCCACGAGCAAGACATCCAGCAAGAGAAGACATCTAGCTTATGCTACCCCAACGCAATTACGTATTTCTATTTACATATTTTTTAAATGTGACGTCACTAATTTTAAAACCCATCCCTCGAGAGAAAATGTCACACTTCGTCGACCCCTACCCTCCCCCGAAACGTGTGATGTAATTTACGAATTTACCCTTAAGGAAAGAGGGAAAAAAGACCTTTGCCCTACAGTGGGAAACATCAGGCTTGTAAATAAATAACTTACCCCTTGCTACTTCAGGAAAAGTAATTTCGGCGGATATCTGAAAAATGGATTAATAAATATGAAGTTATAATCATATTAGCAGTAAATATAATGAACGATTTGTCCCCCTACCACATTGTGTAGCAATAAATTAGGTTAATAAATCAAATTACTGTATATTCTTCCCTTCAGACCCATTAAAATGATAAGTATCTCCTGTTTTTATATCGTTATAATCGTTAAATATGATTCACAAAGGAAGGTAAATGCTACAGGTCTAGAAGGTAAATGGAGACAGACAACCTACGAGACGTAGGTGCCTCATAGCAATCTACGAGGCACCTACGAGACAGCTACGGAGCTACGACGTAGAGGGCCAGCGTAGCAAAGTCTACGTAATATTGCTACCATGGCCTCTGTAAGGGCCTGTGAAAAGGTTTTATACGATAATATATATTGTATTATTCACGATAGTATATAGAAAATTACAACAACAAAAATAGTAACTGGCTAGATTTTTTTTGCCATTATTTTCATTGACATATGAAATCTATTAAAATATATACAAATTGTTCTTGAAAAGATATGGGAATAGATCTATTAACTCCAGAAATAATAACTGTTTTCTTCAAAATCACAGTCATTATGTGTTTATTCTATATATCTTATAATATATGTTAGTCTATAAGGTATATATTACGATCTTTGTAAGGTATCTTTATATGTATGTGAGCGTGATTTGAGAGACTTTACCTTGCCGTAACACAGTTTTAACTAGCACGGGAGGTAGGGTCTTGAACATTGCATTGGATATGTAATACTTTGTTAAGATCTTTCTAAATAAATGATTGAAATGATTGATTCATAAGAGCACAAAAGCTACTTAGAAATGTCAATTTATAAAGAAGAAACAAAGCACAATATAATTGATTCATTCAATTAAATTGTGCTTTGTTTCACACATTGCACATAATTCAATTCGTTCGCTTCAAAAAACATTATTTTTTCCAAGTGAATTAATTTTCTTAACAATTAAATCCCACGGAACGAAGGAAAGTTCTCGAAGAAATTACTTATTTCTCATACTTTATTTGTCCTGTATTGTTGTACGCGGCTTAGTTAGTAATTAAAAGGTAACTTACCGCCGCCACCGCCGCAGCGAAGACTACAATCGTACCCCAAACCATCCTGGCGTTTAGTAATTAATAAATCAACCAATGTAATTATATAAAACTTCGTGTATCAACGCGGATTAAGAGTTAATAACAGATTACATGCTAATCTTATTAAATCGCTTTATACGTATAGATAATGTCAAATCTAGGTATTTAATTAAATAAAACTGATTATAATCTAAACACAATTTTACTCGTCTATCGATTCTTAACTGTACTGTAGAGCTATTAAGTAGAGCTGTGGGGTGCCGGCAGAAGAATGGTTACCCCTCCTCTTATGCCCATGGATCCAGTAAGAATCTAAGGGATACCTGCGGAAGATGGGCAACAGCATCTTTCCGTGTATCAACATCCCGTACTGCGCTCGCCAACCCGCCTGCCAAGCATGGTGAGTATGGCAACTGCCCCTACAGATTTATTAGGGAGGCCTGTGTTCAGTAGTGGACGTTTTGCGGCTGAAATGATAATGATGATGATATGTATGATCAATATAATATAATGAATGATTCAGGGCCGGGTTAAGTGTAGGGCGGGATGCGCAGGGTCACGCTAGACGCGCTTGTCGTCTTAGCAGCACTGACGGAAGGCGTACACTATGAGTGGTATCATTTATTAGTAAAGACAACTTTTAAAGTCCTACACATTAGTAAAGAGAACTCTGAACCCCCTTTTGAACCCTTAATAGTATGAACTTCTAAAATCCCCTTCTTAGTACGCGGTTTTGCACCAAGAAAGGCGTAGGTACTCTGAAGAAGTCTCTAGGATCAGTGGGTAAGTAACCTGCGATGGCGTAATAAAAGTCTATACAAGACATAACTAAATAAAAAGACAACATTATCTACGTTACATACGTAATTAACACAACATTATATACGTAATTAAGAATTTGGGAATTACATCTTGACGTTATCAGCTTATTTATCAGTCCACAGGATGTTACTTTTGGGGATTTTTTTATCGCAAAAACCGTGATATCTTACTACCTTACACCCGACGTGCTTCCCCACAAAGAAACCTTAATTCACTGTTGTACTTAATGTAATCAGCTGACGTAGTTACCTAAGTGTGATAATGTTTAAGAGCACTTGAATTAGGTACTTTAACAGGGAATAGTGTTGGCAATATTGCATGAAATGTCAAAGATTTAAATCGTTGAAATGTAACCTTCTTAGTGCAAAACTTGTAGAGGGCGCTGGTGTGCTTGTTTGGCGCGCATTTACATAAAATAAATAACAATGCTGGACAATTCACACGGCATGATCTGGCCCCAAGCTAAGCTTGTGTTATGGGTACTAGATGACTGATATATGTAGGTATATAGAAAAACATCCAGAACACCCGGAACAAATATCGGCAGATCGTACAGACATTTACCCAGAGGCGAGAATCGAACCCGCACCCAAGGTTCCCCCGACGTAAGAGGGTTCGATTCGCCCGCTGATAAAACATGTTTAAGAACCACCGCTAGAAAAACTAGTTTTAAATAAAAAAAGATTCCGCAACCGTTCTCCTATGACCGATTCGTCATTGGACTGTTCGTCGCCAGGATCTTTCATTTATGTCCGTTTCCCCAGCAGTCTTTCGCTTACTTTCCCTTTCGACGATAGACCTTCGACTGTAGACGATAGAGCACAGAATGAGAGAGTGGAAAACGGAAGCGGAATCATAAAAAAAATTGCATGCAAATCGGTCCACTTGTTTAAGAGCTACGGTGCCGCGGACAAACACACAGACATAGCGGTCCAACTTATAACACGGACAATTTTTTGTCGGGGGTTAAAAAAGAAGAAGAAGACGATCATGAATGCTGCAAAGAAAATGGAGACATGCTACCTACTCGCTTTTTACGGCTTCAGTATCACTTTACTATCTTGGCTCAGATAACAAGAGTTTGCCAAAAAGGAATCGAACGAAGTTATATGGGATACAAGCTTAAATATAAAGTCAAACATAGCATTATAAGAAAAGTAACTAAAGCTAAAGATGCAATTATAATAGTTTTAAATTTAAAATGGAGATGAGCGGGACACTTACAGAGAGTGTCAGACGATAGGTGGTCAAAAACTACAACAAACTGGTACCCAATCGACAAGAAGCGTAGACCAGGTAGACCACATTATGCTTGGAGTACTGCAGCTAGAAACAGAGAGATGGAAGTAGCTGGAGGAGGCTTTTGTCGCTGACAGCGACCCTTGCACCGACGAAGATTAAATCTAGTTTAAATAATTAGACCTAAACTCTGTAATACATAAATAACCTGGCATTTTTTTAAATTTAGTTGTGTAAGGAAAAATAAAGCTTGTATTTTATTATTATCATTTGGCTCAGAGATGTATGAAAGATCGGCATTATCTGTCTGGAACAGATCGCTTTTCGCCCATTGAGTTATTTTTTGTTAATTACTGTTTGTTTCAATAAAGCATATTTAATTATTTTCTCCTCTAGAAAGCAATTATGAGCCCTTATGTTTGTATGTTTGTAACCGACTCCTTTGAACTTGATATTGGCCCACGTGACACTTTCAGATTTAATAGAAACGTTGTAGACTTATCAAGGACCGATGACCATACAATAATTTGATGATTTTATTCCATTATCCTGATTAGGATCGTCAGGATTAAATTATTTCCTCACATATCGAAACTGCTACGAAGGTGCGTACGCAGAGAGCGTACGCACCTTCGTAGCAGTTTCGTAGCCCTTTGCTACGCAAGCAATAAGAATGATTCCAACGCGATCGTGTGATTAATCACATTTGTTTTTAAATTGTGTTTTTTACCAGAAAAATAAAACTATCGCCATCTAGGGTTCGATGGAACTATTTTTTTTAATCATTTATTATTTATACGGGGTTTTAGTTACATGACACCCTTATAGACTATACCTAATTAGGTAAGACTACATTTGAATTTACAATTTGTTTTGAAAATCTTTCTTTAAGAGCTGCACGGTATATTTCCATAAGGCCCTTGGCATCCAGCGACATTGATTCGGAAAGTATACTGTTGCAAGCCGGAGCTTGATTTGTTGCAAGCTGGAGCTTGCAACAGTATATAACTGGTCACATCCTGTGGCAGGTCGGAACCTGCTACAGGATGTGACCAGGCTCAAACAATCGGCGTCTTAAGTCTTCGCCCCAGGCGCATTCCATTAAATTGTGGAACACATCCTCATTCACGCCACATGTATAACAACTAAGTGACTCAGTTTTACCCATCATATACTTACGCAAACATGTTAAATGGAACATACCCAAAGCGAAGCCACGCAGCTGTAACAATATCGTTCCTTTCCATGTCGGCCCGCAGAAACCAAGGAAGGAAGTAAAGGCTGAATTGTTTTATGCCTTTAAATAAAGATCTTTCATTAAATATTCGGACCAAATTTTAAACATGTTCATTTTAATATCTGGGATCACATCTGAATAGTTAGGTGGGCAGTTAAAATTACTCCATCTGCAGCTGCTTTCTTTGCCAGTAAACCCACTTCTTTGCCCGACAGGCCAACATGGGAAGGAATCCACTGAATTAATTTATTCATGCTTCTATTTCGATTTTAACTATTGTATGCTATTGGAATGCCCCTAAAGCTAGATCCACAAACACACCGAGCTAGGTGAAACGTGGCACTATAACAATCAGTCAAAATAACAAATTTATCATAATTAATTGATTCGATGTATGATACTGCTTCTAACAATGCTATAAGTTCCAAATTTTCACTGAATTAAAAATTGCTGGCTATGTCCCGTCTCTGCATCTAAAAAGGCTGAACCTCTTTGGTCATCCATCAATAGACCCATCTAAAAACAACCTATAATATTCCGAATATTTAATAGATAGATAACTTACACATTTTAATTTGAGATCCAGAGGGTTATAACTCCTTTTTGGCTAATCTATTACGAAGTGAATATTCGGCTCCAATACTTCCGCTAGATTTATATTACTCACCCACGTTGGGTTGCCTGGAAGAAATTGCTTTGAGCAATAAGGCCGCCAGTTTGTACATATGTTTTCTCTTGTTTTTTTTCTATTATGTGTGTGTTCTTTGTGCATTAATAAAGAGTTATTTCATTCATTCATTTATTCCACGTGTTCATACTAAACATTTCTAGCTGGTAGCACCAGCAGTGGGCTAGCACCCCACGCTTTTTTGGAGAAATAAAAAAAACCGCAAAACACATTTAAGAAAAATACTTTATTCAAAAAGTTAACAAAACATATCTTACTTTAAGTTACATTTCGTGCTTACCCTTAAAGCATCCATAGTACCACCAACTAACTAATCAAGAAAACAAATCTTAGTAGGTAACTCAGCACTTTCAAATGTAATTTCTACGAAAATCAACACTTACACTGCCTGTCCACCGGAGCGGAGCGAAGAGTAGAGAGAATTGAATGCAACTCCGCTTCGAAAGTTTTCATGGAATGCATTATAAATAATAAATAATGCTGGACAATTCACACAGCATCATTGGGCACCAAGCTAAGCAGAGCTTGTGTTATGGATATTTTTTATTATACCTCTATATAGAAAGACATCCAGAACACCCTGAACAATACCTGCAGATCGTACAGACATTTGTCCCGAGGCGGGAATCGAACCCGCAACTTCTTGCGTCGCAGGCGGACCTTCGCCCGCTGCGCCACAGAGGCCGCAGCTATTGGCTAGCTCCACTCTTCCCTTCGGTGGACAGTCAGCCTAACAACCAAGTTGGTGGCACTGATAAATGCTGAAGTTTAAAAAAAAGTATTAATCACAGATAAAAAAACCTATTTGTAGGTTAACCGAAAATATTTGCACGACAGTTAAATTAAATTAGATAAGGATTTAATCAAAAGTAGAAGCATCCATTCTCCGATCAGCGTGCAGACAATAGAGGTATACCTTGGTACACAACTATCTATAAAACATGGCAATGGTAGCGATTCTGTTGTTGCACACTAGCTAAATCCAATTAAATTGACGTAACACGGACTAAAATCACAGATTACAGAAACTAATAAAATGATATAGGTACTGCCATTCTGTTAGCGCCGTACTAAAATGAAAAGGGAACAATTTATACCCAATTGTACGTTGACAGCTCTAAATTTAGACACGTTATTTTCTTATGAGAAGCTTATTATAATTAGCTCTAGGAAGTGTAAAACAGAATCAACACCAATGTCAAATATTATGGTTCAATTTTTTTATGAGAAGGAGAGAATAATGGTCTATATCTACCTAAAATATAAATGGTATATCTATCTGAAATATAACACATGATGGTAGATTTTAAACAACACAGCAATGGGCTTCTAATTCTAGTTCTAGGGGGGGTTACCAGATCTGCACTGACGTCCCGCATTGGGGTGTATTGTGCACGGTCCCCCGAGATAGTGCCCCGACCGTAACCTATCTCCGCAAGGAGGTCGAGCGGCGGGAGCCGCGCCAATAATGTCGCCGCCTCATGCGAAATCGTGCGGTAACCGCGAACGATTCTTTTTTTTTATGTTAGATAGGTTAGCTCTTGATTTCATCCTTGCTATCGCAAGAATGAGATCGACGATGGAGCGAGCTTCCCTAGAAAATGCCTATTAACTCTTTTCTTAAACGAAATCGGGTAATAAGAGGTTGGAAACACAGACGATGGTAGTTTGTTCCAGTCGAGAGCAGTGCGCATTATAAAAGACGATTCTGATGGCAATAGAACGCTACAGGCTACTAAACATAGCCCTGCAGCGCCTAACACCCGTCAGTCTTTTGGACCAGACGGGCGCTTCGTAGAGTGCCATCGACTGCACGACGCCCGCATAGAGGCGGCGAACGCCCTCCCTTGGTCCCCCGAGATTGGGTAGCAGTCTGTGCAAAGCACCCACTACCCTCTGGATCCGGGGGACGGAAATTTACCTAACCTAACCAGCCCCAATCCTTGAAGCGCCGGAGGACTCGGAGTCGCCGGCAGCATTCCATGAGCATCCCCGAAGGGTATGCCGATGTTGTGGAAGAAGGTCATGGACTCCAGCAATGGGCTTATGTATTTAAGCTAGTGTAACAGTCGTAAATAAGAGGGGCCAATCCAACTTACTTTTCATACAACCGCTCGTACGTGGTGTGGCGTCGTAATAGATCTTTCTATTAAACTTTTGATCTAATAGGTATCTTGTGCACTATATTTAGGTTTCTATCCAAACAAAGAATCAAAATTT
Organism: Pasiphila rectangulata; assembly: GCA_963082625.1. NCBI lineage: Eukaryota > Metazoa > Arthropoda > Insecta > Lepidoptera > Geometridae > Pasiphila > Pasiphila rectangulata. The sequence continues at coordinate 15,359,875 of OY720256.1, read as the reverse complement.
GGAGAAACAAATTTTATACGGAATTTTTTTCTCCAAATTTTGATTTTTCATAGAAAGATCTATTACGACGCGCGACGCCACACCCACGTACGAGCAGTTGTAGAAAAGTCAGTTGGATTGGCCCCTCTTAAGACCACGCATTGGCGTAAGAGATTTTAACTCCTTTTAAACAATTAGAAAACTGAAAACCGATTAGGAATTAATATTTTATGTTTACTACTGTTTGGTAGTTAGCTAACACTATTAACACAGAAAAAAACTCAAAAACTGCTCTATAAAAACTTAGATTTGCACTTTATAAGGTGAACGAAACTGTTGAAACCGATTTAGCCACTAAATTCTCTGTACATGTATATACGTCAGTGTACACCCTTTTCAAAATGGTAATTGGATTTTACAAAGATTTTAGACGAGAATTACTGTTTCGGCATTTATGACTTTGTAGCGTGAGGTCTCAGAAGCCTCCGAAGTGTCGAAAGTCACAAAACAGCTTCAGCTACCCATTGAGCTAATATTGGTGTCGATTCTGTTTTACACTTCCTAAAACTAATTATAATTAGAAATATAACGTTTCTAAATTAATAGACATCAGTGTAAAATCGGGTCTTTTACTTTGCGTAAGGTCAGTTCCGATTTAATTTTAGAACGGCACTAACCGAATAGCTTTATGTAGTTTTAGTCCGTTTTACGTCAAATTAATTAGTTTTAGCTAGTTAGTGCAACAACAGAGTCACCACCAATATATATAAAAGTTTTGAATACAATAGGTTGACTGTCTCCGTCAGTCGGTCTAATAGCCGAATCATGGGCAAGAGCTACCTCTTGAGAGCTACCTCGAGTTCGATTCCCGCCACGGACAAGTGTTTGTAATCATACTGCAGATATTTGTCCCGGGTCTGGGTATTTTTATATGTATGACTAGCCACACCCCGCAGTTTCACCCGCGTAGTTCCCGTTCCCGTGGGAATTTCGAAAAATCCCTCCTTAGTGCACCTCTAGGATACTCAAGGTATATGTACATATGTGTGCCAAATTTCAAGTCTTCTAGGTCTAGGTTTAGGCTGTGCGTTGTCTGTCAGTACTCAGTCAGTAACGGAAGAGTTTTATATATATTGATAAGCATGTCAAAAAATCTATCATTTATATAAATATCATGTTTGGTACCCATAACACAGGCTCTGCTTACATCGGTGCTGCGTGAAGGGCATTATTTATTTCTATATTTGCAGATTTCAGTGTCACACAGACACGTTTAAAGTCAGGCGATTTGCTTGTCAAGTCATGTTTTTTACGATAACAAAGTCCTGAATTATCGATAATCAATTTATCATACATCCGTTCAAACCTTCCGGAGATAAGGGACTGTACATTTATTAAAATTAAATTATCCGTTTGCTTGCTGATATTATTCGTTAGAATTGGTAATTTATTACACTCAATAGCCGTGGGGTGCCGGTAGTAGAATGTTACCCCTCCTCTCATGCTCATGGATGCAGTAAGAGCCTGCTGAGGGATACCTCCGGAAGGTGGGCAGCAGCGTCTTTCCGTGTATCAACATCCCGTACTGCGCTTGCCAACCCGACTGCGAAGCGTGGTGAGTATGACAACTATCCTTCATGGAAATCCATAATTAGCGGGCGGGCGGGCGGTGCATATGCATGTCAGCATAAGCGGAATTAAAACTAGATATTTTCATTGCATTTTATTGTCATGGATTTCCGCAAGTAACGCCTGATTCCATTAATTATATTAACTAAATGTCCTGGATATATGTATATATATAATAAATGAATCAGGGTTCGAAAAAGTACGATTTATTTTTATTTTTTTGATTCCGGATTTTTTCGAACCTTGATTCATTCATTCATTCATTCATTCATTCAAAGTATGAAAAATCCTTACTGCCGTGTTGCATGATGTTGCTCATCCATAGTACTTTAATTTTTAGACAAAAAAACAACATGGTGTTGATTATGATGGGTAGGTAAGAGCGGCATAAAAAAAATACAGGCGACTTGAGAACTTTTTTCTTTTTTGAAGCCGGTTTAATAGTAACTTCTATTTGGATGCACCATTAACTGCATAACACACAATGTCCCTTGAGCTGCCTAAGATTAGTCGCACTAAACTATTAACAACGATTGTATGAGGTTCTGTGGGGTGTCGGAAGTAGAATGTTACCCCTCCTCTCATGCCCGCGGATGCAGTAAGCCTTCTAAGGGATACCTCCGGAAGGTGGGCAGCAGCGTCTTTCCGTGTTCAACATCCCGTACTGCGCTCGCCAACCCGACTGCGAAGCGTGGTGAGTATGGCAACTACACCAGATCCATGAGGGAGGCCTGTGGTCAGTAGCGGACGTCTTACTGCTGAAACGATGTACGAGCTTCTTGTTCCCGCATAACTTTACAAGCGAACCAGGCTGGAAGAGAGAAAAGAATAGGTAGAGGTTACCGCTTAACATCAAGTGGGGCTTGTCTCATCATTTGGTAGTATAAAAAATAATATATTAAACATGTGTCGTGATCGCGTTAAGTATTAAAAAAATGTATTCTAGATGAACAGCCGTTTATTTCTTGGACACCCGCAGGATCTTGATGTTCTCCTGCTCTTCGAAAACGCAGTCCGTTCGCGATGGGTACACGTTCTTGAGATTCCCTTCCGTGTCGACTACTTTAACCTGAAAAGATATTTTATGTTACAATGCTGAATATATTCTGTAATCTAATCTAAATATCGCATCGGATCCCACTGCTGGGCAAAGGCCTCCCTTCCCTTTCTCCACTCGTCTCGGTCCAGAGCGATAGTCCGCCATTCTGGGCAATAGACATCGAGTTGACCCCGCCACCTGCGCCTGGGCCGGCCGCGGGGTCTCTGAATTTGTGGGTCGCACTCTGTGGCTACCTTAGCCCACATTTCATCCGACATGCGGCACACGTGTCTGGCCCAGTCCCATTTCAATTTGGTGGATTTATGGACAGCATCGGCGATTTTGGTTTTGGAGCGCAGTGTGATACGGTCTGTGAGTTCAACTCCCAAAATACTACGCTCCATCACTCTCTGACAGCGCCCAAGCTTGGACCTTTGAAGTGAAGATCCGTCAAAAAAAGCTTGTGCGGTGCCAGATTGTTGCTGTAATACTTGAATACAATATTTTTTTTGTATTTTGTGTGCGTTGTGTAGTTTTTTTTATTTATTTAGTATCGTTATACAAGATTTACAACACAGATTCTTGGATCTTAAAGCAAAAGAAAAATCTACTAAGGTTTTTAAAATAAAGCATGCGTTTAACGTGTGTGTGTGTGTGTGTGTGTACCTGCTGCACTGTGAGCGTGTGGAAGGTGTCCGCGGAGTCTCCCAGACCGAGCAGCAGGCACTCCTGCAGCAGCCGGTCCATGGCGGTCCGGCAGGCCCCGAGCGACGCCTGAGAGGTCACCTCGACCAGCATGGCTTTACTCTCGTGAGACATCTGAGAAGGGAATAAAAAAACACATAAAATAAGGAAAAATACTAAATAAATGAATGTTTGATATGCTATTGTATGTTAGGGCCGTCAGTAGTGGTGAAAGCCTCCTACATATGTCTCCATGCGTTTATAACTCTGGCTGTTTTAAGGCAAAACTTTCAGAACAATCGCTGCTGAGAAGGAAACTTAGACAAAATTATTCATTTTAAGAATTTAATCCTTACAAAAAACCTTCCGAACAAAAGTCCCGGAAGGTCATTTTGGATTATTGTTTGTTGAAAAATGTATGTGTACATTTAACGCGTGCTTTAACAGTTGGAGGATGGTATAGGTGCTGGGCAAGCCTAAACCTTCTAACAATGTCCCAGGCACTGCAGCGTCCCGTACAGCATAATGACCAGTTGCTGACGCTGTACAAATCATCTATAATAGATGTAAAGGCCCTGCAACATGTCGCACAGCATAAATATCAGTTACGCTGTACGCTGAACCTCCTTCATTGTTTTAAATCGGTTAAAAATGTAATCCTTACCTTAGTATCGTCCGAGTTGGTGATTGGTGGGAAGCTGATAACCTTCTTAGAGGAGTCTACCAGGCACGGGTAGAGAGGCTTGCCTTCCAACAAGTACAGGTATCTGCCGACAAAATGATACTCAGTATTTTGAATCGAAAAGATTCCGTTCAGAGGCATCATTCTACTGGAATGTTGCCCCACCTCCCTTGCCCGTGGATGCAGTAAGAACTTGCGAAGGGATACCTCCGGAAGATGGACGGGCAGCAGCGTCTTATCGTGTATTGACTGACATTCAGTACTGCGCTTGCCAACCCGCCTGCCAAGCGTGGTGATGGCAACAACCCCCTCACGATCACTGCTTGGAAATCCATGAGGGAGGCCTATGTGCATAAACGTTTAAGGGCTGAGATGATTAATTTGGGAATTAGTGAAAAATATTAATTTTTATACATTATTACAAACCATACATTTAAAAACATTCTGATAGACTTCATCATCTCAGCCGTAGGATTGGCCGTCCACTGCTGGACGTAGGCCTCCCTCACGGATCTCCAAGATCAGGCGGGATGCCGAGCGCAGTACGGGATGTTGATGTATGGAAAGACGCTGCTGCCCATCTTCCGGAGGTATCCCTTATCCTCGGCCTCCGAGTTGTTCAGCTCTTCCCCCGAGCAGGGCTTCAGGCGGCTGAGAGGCGTAAGCTTGAGGGCGGCTGGTGGGCCATTTATGTCAGAACAACACTTGAAGACACGCACTTGGTGCCTTCAAACTCAGCCAAGACTGATTATTTACTAGAAGCCACTGAAGAGTTCCACTGCCCGCCTCTTCGCTCCATCATCAGACCTTGCTCCCAAACTCAAGAGATTAAGTAGTGGTTACTGAAGGGTTTTACTGCCCGCCTCATAGATCCCTCATCAGACTGGTAACCTAACACCTGCACCAGCTCGGAAGCCAGCCAACTTCACCTACGAAATCGGGATTGTGGATGCTTGCTTTACGTCAATGCGTAGCGGGAAAGTTCCACCATTCTGTGCCGTCGCTGTAATAGAAAACAAAATGGCGGCGCTTTCGCCTACGCCACGCGCGAACCCTCACAGTCCTGCCTATTTCACGTGTCGTGTTATTGGCTATTATTAGGCCAGTGCGCGCTGTCTGTGAATTGTTGAATCTGATCATACAAATAGCTCAGTCCTGCGCTATCGCCTAGCTTCGAAATCGCTCGAGAGTCGAAGTAGCCCTTACTTGTGTATCCCCGAGTATACGTTCCTCTTCTTCTCCTTGCGGAGCGCCTCGGCCTCCGCGTTGAGCTGCTGCAGCAGCTGCTCCCCCGAGCAGGGCTTCAGGCGGCTGAGGGGCGTCAGCTTGAGGGCGGCGGGCGGCCGGGCCGTATACGTCAGCTCACCTGGTTGAAACAATTAATGTAAATAAATAGATACATATATATACAGGGTGTATTATAATTTATAATATGTGTAGGGGGGTTTCAGTCCATGAAAACAAGTAGTTTTGGAAGATAATTATCGTATAATCAGCTGTTGAAGTTAAAACGTTCGAAGCCTTTTCTTGAATGAAAATCGCTGAAGTCCTTTTGATAGTCAGAATGACCCCTTATTGGCTTAGTACATACATACATAGTACATATTATAATACACCCTGTATAGAAAACTAGCTGACTTGCGCGGTTTTACCCGCGTTAAGACAACGTCAATTGGGAAGGGTCATGATTATAGCGGTCTATGTATGTAGGTTTATTTACGGCTACCGATTTTGATGAATAAACTATAAATAGATTAGTTAATATGCCTAGGCTAAATTTTAACGGGACTTTATCGCGTAATTCCCTTGTTGTTTAAAATTATGTCTATTGATCGCGAAAGTTTAATTATCATCATTTCAGCCATAAAACGTCCACTATTCACAGGCATCCCTCATGGACCTCCATGAGGGGTAGTTGCCATATTCACCACGCTTGGCAGGCGGGTTGGCGAGCGCAGTACAGGATGTTGATCTGTTGACTGGATCTACTGATAGTGATCCAAACACAGTAAATTAAAGGAAATGAAAATGAAATGAAAAATTGTTTATTGACTACACAAAGCACAGCACACAAATGAAAAACAGAAAATAACAAAAAAAAACAAAAATAATTACGCATAGTAGAATCTTATAGATGATAGCTTAGAAATAGTCGCTGTAGCAATATGCGTCAAAAGGTCCCGTCTCAGCTTTATGCTACTCCACCCGCACCGCTCAGGAGCGGGCAGAGTCGCGCTGGTATTCTGACAGAACCTTTCTAACGTCTCGACCAACCGACGGACGTTGACACAAAAAAAGTGGTAGGTCCTTCAGTACGTTCTTAGTATAAAATAAATGATGAACTAACCGGGAGCAATCTTGCCGAGATCATGAGTGGCGATGGTCGCAACATTCCTCTTATCGCACACCGTGTCATGCAACTTTGTCTGCAGCTGGATGAACTTCTTGAAGCTCTCCGGGGTGAAGGCCAGGTCTTTGACGATGCAGCACAGGATGTAGGGCCGCACGCTGGCCACGTGCCTGTCCAGGATCTTGACCCTGAGGCCGTCGTCTTCCACGTGGAGGATCTTGAGGGCGTGGCAGAGGTCTGTCTCCTAAAATGTATAAATGTAGGAATGATATATGAAACATACTAACCTCACTCTGTGGTTTCACCCGCGTAGTTCCCTTTCCCGTGGGAATACGGGGATAAAATATAGCCTATGGTACTCTGGGATAATGTAGCATTCTAATGGTGAAAGAATTTTAAAAATCGGTCTGGTAGTTTTTGAGTTTATTCGTTACAAACATACAAAATACAGGTTTCTCTTTATAATATTAGTTCTTATTCGCCGTGGGGTGCTAATTTTGCCCCTCCTCTCATACCCGTGGATGCAGTAGGAGCCTGCTAAGGGATGCCTCCGGAAGATGAGCAGCAGTGTCTTTCCGTGTATCGGCATCCTGTGCTGCGCTCGCCACTCCACCTGCCAAGCGTGGTGAGTATGGCAACTATCCATCATGGAAATCCATGTTCACATCACAGTTTCTTTATAGTTTCGAAGAATAACTATAGAACCTTACCACTTGCCTTGCTCGACATGCAAATGGCCTTATATATTTGTTAATATGTTTAGTTTAGAATACATGCACACCATACAAGTTGCACAAAGGGCAATGGAGCGCGCCATGTTAGGCATCTCCCTCCTTGATCACATACACATCACACCTTACATCTTGCTTTGGGTATTGTCGGATACAACAGACTAGAGACTAGGAGAGACCTTGCACTCGCTTTTTATCTGTGGAAAGTACTCCGGGGTAAAACCTCCAACCTGGATGTATTGAGCATAATGAGTTTGAGAGTATCTAACGACGTTTCGACTGTGTTTCAACAGTCGTGGTCCCGGGTTGACTGGAGATTTCATTGGAGTGTCCATCAAGAAGTGATGGTGGTTTTGCAACTACCCTCACTTTGTCTACACCCGGGACCACCGGACATTGCCGGACGACAGTGGACGAGACTTGGACAGGACCGTTTACGTTGGCGTGCTGAAGAGGAGGTCTATACCCAGCAATGGGTGTCAACAAGCTGATATTTTTTTTTTTTTTTTTGCGGATAGACCTGATTATGATTATTATTGAACTTATTGACGATGTGGCCGATGATGGATCACAAAGGTCTAGAAGACACCTATTCACTCTTGACTTGAAGAGACCCAGGTTGTAGTTTGATATGATGATGACGATGATGTTAAGTTCATTATTTCTTCGTTTCAGCCGTAAAACGTCCACTACTGAACACAGGCCTCCCTCATGAATCTCCATGAAGGGTAGTTGCCATACTCACCACACTTGGCAGGCGGGTTGGCGAGCGCAGTATGGGATGCTGATACACGGAAAGACGCTGCTGCCCATAGAATAGAATAGAATAGAATAGAATAGAAAGCTCTTTATTGCGCACCACATAAAAAATATAACATTAAAATAAAGGAATTAAATAATACAATGTATGAGTACAAAGGGCGGCCTTATCGCTATGAGCGATCTCTTCCAGGCAACCTTGCCCATCTTACGGAGGTACCCCTTAGCAGGCTCTTACTGCATCCTCGGGCATGAGAGGAGGGGTACATTCTACTGCCGGCACCCCACGGCATGTTTTGTTAAGGATGTGCAATAAAGCATTTTCTAACATTTGTCTATTTACCTGTAACTCAGTCTGTACTTCCTCCTTTTTCCCCTTCTTCCCCTTGCCTTTCCCGGCGGGCTGGCCCGGCTCCGACTTGGTGCAGTGGTCTCGGATGTAGTCCATCACCTGTTTCGTTGTGCGGGACTGATTCACTAGCTTCAGGAAACGCTTGTCTGATAGTGTGTTGCCTTTTAGATTCAGTTCTGAAAAGTCATGTTTGTTTGGTAGTGAAATATGATATGGTAAAACTTCAAGTTTAATTTTGACTTATTTCTTACTTTTGAGTTTCTTTTTTTTTTGCATTTAATGTCCCACTGCTGGGCATTTTTTTTTAGGTTTTTTAGTGACAAAAATCATCGGAAGGTATCTTAATTGCTAAATTCCCACTGCTAAGCATTCCTTATTAGAATAGAATAGAATTGTATGTTCATGATGTCACATGTGGTCTAGAAACAAAATGAATTAGGTCAAATGCAAGCCTATATGAAATAGAAAAAAATTGGTGATGTAACACTCTTTTTGAATAAAGAGTGTTTCATCATTAAACATTAAGCTGTTGCAAATTATACATTTATACAGGATCTTGCCACAACAATGACTTTGGAAACATCAGGAGATAATGACAACCTACATTGCTCAGTTGGTCAAATAGCTGGCCGAGGCACTGAAGGTTGTTGGTTTCATTACTGCCACAGGACAATGTTTGCTTTTCTGCTGATATTTGTCTCGGATCTAGGTGTTTTCATATTATTATAAGTGTGTATTTACAAAAAAAAAAAGAATTAAAATATTCTTTCAGCTAGTTTCCATATTAGCATCTTTTCGTAGATGCTGAGTAGTGTCCAACATTATTTATTTATTTTATCAGGTCATAAAATAATGTTACAGATACAGGTGGAAGGATGAAGTGGAGAAAGATCTTCGCTCACTTTAAGTGTTCCTGGACTGGATGGAGGTGGTGCAAGACCCTCTGTCTTGTCTCCAGTGGGGTTCTATTGTTGTGGAGGACAAGACCAACATTGGGTTTGATGCACCAGGATAGTATGTAAGTTTAAAATAATGTTAATTAGGTGATAAATTCCAATACAATTTTATTATGTAAAGTTGCATCATTCAAATTGTGCAATATTGTATTGCATCATAAGTAAATATAAAAGTTATAACCTTAAACTCCGCTCACATTTATCACCAAGAATGAACAGACTTACCTTTCAGCTTGGATAAGCTGGCTACTTCTCCAGGAATGGTCTTCAAAAGGTTGTCACCCATATCAAAGTTCTTCAAGTTAGCCAGACTTTTGGAGACATAGCTCGGCAACTCCTCTATACTGTTGTTCTTCATCTTCACATCCGTCAGGTGCGGCAAACTTGCGTTCTCAAAGTCCACAAATTTCGTCAGTTTGTTGTGAGAAACATCAAAAGTGATAAGATTTGGCATATCACCGATTTTAGGCATATCGGTGATCAAATTATTACTAAGATTTACATTTGTCAGCTCTTTCATATTATTCAAGCTGTTTGGGATGCTTTTCAACTGGTTTCTGGATAGATCCAGCACTTTGAGCTTCGTGAGAGAGGTTATGTTTTCATTGAAAACCTCTATGTTGTTACCGAATAATAATAAAGATTGCAGGTTCACCAACCGGCTTATTTCATCGGGAATCGCTTGGAGGGAGGTGTCGCTGATGTTTAGTAAGTTGATGTTAGTCAAAGTAAAGATATTCCTATCTAAACCAGAATTCGAAATACGTTCAGAGATAGCGGCACCCGCAAGTTTGATTTCATGGCGATTTTCAGCTTTAGCCGTCGTGACTTCAGGCCACGCACTCATGTTGCTTGAGATTTATTAAGGCAGACAATTAATACAGGTTTTTTTAAGGAAAACACAACGATTTTACTTTAATAACACACGGACACACAAAGAAGACCAACCATGAAGTGAATGATTCGAAAAATGAATGACAAGGTTATCGAACCAATGTCAGTCAATGTCATTGTCGAGTGTCTTTTTCTTCTTATTTTTTGGGCTTCTGTGAAAGTTGTATCCCGTCCATTGAGCGAGATGTCCAAGCCATAAACAAAAAAGGAAAAGACAAGAATCAGAAATATTTTTACTAACAAGACATCATCTAGCATCGGAAAGTACGCATTGCTCTTGCTCTTTCCTTTGACTAATTTTGCTCCACAAATAACAATTCGTTCGCTTCGCTCACTCGTTCGATAGACCACTATAAATATTTTGTGTAAACATTATACCAAAATTTTAAGTGCGCCTTTAGGGCCGTCTCCACGGGCGAGAGAATCGCGACGAGTCCGCGCCTTTATCGTCGGGTAATCTCCACGAACGAGCGATTATTCCGCCAGCGTATCGTCGCGAGCGTTCGCAACGACTCGTAACGGAATCGCCACGTTTCTTTGAGGACGCGTTGTGCTATAAATGGGAGAGCGCCACGTTCCGCGGCGAGAGCGCACTCACATCGCCGCGATATTATCACCGTATGGAGACACATGCTAAGAGAGTGTATAGAAATACGTGGCACGACGTTAACATCGCCGCGATTCTCTCGCATGTGGAGACGGTCCCTTACAAGTGTTGTTTATTAATCATTACGAAAAAACACATTTTTAATGAGTTATAGTCCAACTTGCAGGCATTTTATTAAAATTGATGATTTCGTGGAGAAGTGGAGTGCAGTGGAGGCTAAATATTCTTTCTTCCCTGAGAATTTTCTTCATATAATTTTTGTGTAATTGAGTTTACACAATTCTGCCAGTGTCAAGTAAAACATTCTCGTATTCATTTATTTAAGCAGATAGTTACTAATATAAATCTCTATTAGAACACCGGCCTTATTTTCATTTAATGTTCTTATTCGATTCTCCGGGACCGCTAGTCACAGAAGCCAAAAAATAAGAAGTAGATAGAAATAAAAGAAGAAGAAGTATCAAAACAAAATCGAACCGGACGATAAACAGTACAATAAACTTTTCTAGTGTTGAAATTACATTATCAATGATAAAATGAGGCGCAGCCAAGCGCCTAGCCAGCTTGGCTCCGGAGATAACGTCTTCAAAAGCCCTATCGCAAATGCCGCAAAAAGGAAAAAGCGGGAATGTGTAAAAATACCCCTCGCTCAGAAATCGTTGTCGCAGACGATGTGCAGCTCAGATTACGAGAATCTGATAAAACAGATTCTGAACAAGCCCTTCAAGGTACCAATTCCGAACTACGTATCGTCGTACTGCAGTAAAAGTTTAGGTTTAAAACGCAGCCAAGTGAGGCGGGCTCTTCACGACCCCGACGAGCCAAACGCCCTGGTTCTGTACCGCCCGCCGCATATCCCTGAACACGAGAAGATGAAAATGAAGCCGGAAGACATAAGAGTAGCCGTGGTCGTCGACCCGGTGCTCGGAAACATACTGCGACCCCATCAGAGAGACGGCGTCAAGTTCATGTACGACTGTGTCACAGGAACTCAGATTGAGAACGCTTATGGCTGTATAATGGCTGACGAGATGGGTCTGGGCAAAACTCTGCAATGTATTACACTTCTGTGGACTCTGCTTCGCCAGGGGCCTGATTGCAAACCCTCAATATGCAAAGCTATCATTGTCTGCCCTAGTAGCTTAGTGAAGAACTGGTATAATGAGATACACAAGTGGCTAGCGCAGAGAATAAATGCTCTGGCTATGGACGGAGGCTCTAAAGCTGACATCACACTAAAACTTCAACAGTTCATGAACACATATGCTGCCACTCGAGTAGCTACACCTGTTCTGATCATCTCCTATGAGACTTTCAGGATATACTCAAATATCCTACATTCATCTGAGGTAGGATTAGTTTTATGTGACGAAGGACACAGACTGAAGAACAGCGAGAATCAAACATACCAAGCTCTAATGGGTTTGAAAGCTAAAAGAAGGATTTTGATCTCTGGTACCCCAATCCAGAATGATTTGACAGAGTATTTCAGTCTGGTTCACTTTGTAAACGAAGGAATTTTAGGCACAGCACAGGAGTTCAAGAAACGGTATGAAAACCACATCCTAAGAGGGCAAGATGCTCTCTCTACAGCACAAGAGAGAGAAAGGGCCCAGGAGTGCCTTCAAACACTAACCTCAATAGTGAACAGATGTATGATCCGTAGAACAAGTAGTCTCCTGACCAAATACCTGCCGGTCAAGTTTGAGCAAGTCATTTGTGTCAAAATGACTCCCCTACAGACTCAGATCTACAAGAACTTCATCAACTCTGATGCTATAAAGAACAAGTTCAGCGGGAATGGCGAAAAGAACACATTTAGTGCCCTCTCCAGTATTACCACTCTGAAGAAACTCTGCAACCATCCAGACCTGATCTACGACAAGATAATTGAACAGTCTGAAGGCTTCGAAAAGGCGAGGGAATTGCTACCCAGCAATTACGACATAAAGGATGTCAAGCCTGAATATTCAGGGAAACTGATGATATTAGACTGCATTTTAGCAAACCTGAAAACTAATACTGACGACAAAATCGTCCTAGTCTCAAACTACACACAAACTCTAGACCTATTCGAGAAGCTCTGTAGAAAACGATGTTACCAATACGTAAGGCTAGATGGCAGCATGACGATAAAAAAGCGAGCCAAAGTCGTAGAGAGCTTCAATAACAAGGAATCTAAAGAATGGATATTCATGTTAAGTTCTAAAGCTGGAGGCTGCGGACTGAATCTTATCGGAGCTAACCGTCTCATCATGTTCGACCCGGATTGGAACCCAGCCAACGACGACCAAGCCATGGCGAGGGTCTGGCGGGACGGGCAGAAGAAACCTTGCTACATCTACAGACTTCTAGCCACGGGAACGATAGAAGAAAAGATATTCCAACGGCAAGCGCACAAGAAAGCCCTTAGCGACACCGTCGTAGACCAAAACGAGGAGGCTTTGCGCCATTTTACATCCGACGACTTAAAAGACCTGTTCAGACTTGAGGAGAACACGTTATCTGACACACATAGCAAGTTCAAATGCCGCAGATGTGTTAATAACATACAAGTTACGTTACCGCCGGAGAACTCGGACTGTACGTCTGATTTATCAAACTGGTACCATTGCGCTGACAAGAAGAGCTTGGCTGATTTGGTTCTTAAACAATGCTGGGACCTGGTTAAATATATCTCGTTTGTGTTCCACCACAGATCGGCAATTACAGAGGCTCAGAAAGATGCTGAGGAGAAGGAGAATATCCCAGAACGTAAAAAGAGGAAAGTCATTGATGAGGACTATTCTGAGCCAGATGATAGCGATGACGAGGATTACAAATGATCATCATTATGGTAGAATTTATAAGAATTATGTATGAGTGATATTATTTTTCCAAAGGATATTATGTTTGTTGATTGTAAATAGTTATGTTTGAAATTATGAAGGAATATAGGTTTATTTACCGAGTTTTATGTTTTATTGCGATACCAAATAAAACAATTCAATTAATAACAAAATATATTATCGTATTTAACTTACTCTACTATATAACGTATATATACAGTGTATCCCTGGATAAAGTGCAACCCCGAAAGGGGGTGAAACTAGATCAAAAATTATCGACAAAAAAATAGAAAAAAAAAATTAAAAAAATTTCGTATATACTTTATTGATGAATTAAAATTTTTATTACTCACTAATGACTCTATTTAATAAAAAAATGATTTCTTCCAAAGCAGTGGGTCTATTTTGTTAAAATAAAAACCATAATCATGTCAGATATGTGACGATGACGATAAAATAACAAGTAACTCACAAACGAGTGGCTATCGTGACTAAAAGTTAAATTTTTGTATTAAAATTACATTTTTTATGCTGTTTTTTTCAAATAATTTCCAAAAATCTTAAAATTAAGCCTATAATACTAGATATTTTTATGACTTTTTATTTTTGTCTATCATAATAGCTTTTAAATAAAAAAAAAACCTACGGTCTAACATAAAAAATGCGCTGGCTAGGAGCTTTTAAAGTTGACCACTGATTACGTCACCACTCAGGTAGAGACACTTTTTTAACTTCTATTGTTGTAGATTATGGTCGCTGGGCCTGTTCTATGAAAGATGAAGGGTGGGGATCGAAACAGGATTCACAACAAGGCACGCACGCCACTCGCCAGTCGCTCCGATATTCTCGCCGCTGCTACCGTCTACCGTACCTTACTGCGCCTTCAAGTTTTTGTTACGTTGTTTTGCTTTTGTTTTGTTATTGACTTTTTGTTACGTTTTTGACTTTTTTGTTACGTTTTTGACTGTACTTTGTTGTGTTGTGGAGATGCCGCGATTGACTGAGTTCTCTCCGCGTGAAATCGCTGACATCCATTATTATTATGGTATGTCACGTGGACACACAACAGTCGCTCGTTCTGCATACATAAATGCGTTTCCGAGCAGACTTGTACCGTCAGCACGAAATTTCCAAGAAGTTCACCGAAAGTTATCCAACATCGGACTTGGATTAGCAAGAGATCGCCGTGAGCAACAAGCTACCATTATTGACCATTCCATAGAAGAGGCCGTTTTAAACGATTTGTTTGCTGATCCCACAACCAGCATTAGACGCTTAGCTTTGCGTCACGGTATATCAAAAACATCCGTATGGCGAATTTTGAAAAAGAAGGGATTGCATCCATACCATTATCAGCGAGTACAGCATTTGCATGAAAATGTAGACAATCGTGCAAGATGCGTAATGTCTACGTGGATTCAACAAAAAATTATAAATAATCCACAATTCCTAAAAAAAATTTTATGGATGGATGAAGCGAAATTCACCCGGAATGGAATCACAAATTGCAGAAACTTACATGTATGGTCCGAGGAAAATCCACACCTAAAGAGGGCGTCTACTTTTCAAGTGCAATTTTCAGTTAATGTATGGGCAGCTCTAATAGACGACACGCTGATTGGGCCAGTTATTTTACCCGCAACATTAAATGCCGAAAGTTTTTTAAGCTTATTAAGAGACGATCTGCCACTACTACTGGAAGATGTTCCGCTGGCTACAAGGCAACAGATGTATTTGCAGATGGACGGATGCCCTGCGCACTACGGGCGCAATGTGCGAAGTTTTTTAAACAAAAACTACGCTAATAGGTGGATCGGCCGGGATGGACCAGTCGGGTGGCCGGCACGTTCACCTGACCTGACACCCCTAGACTATTTTCTGTGGGGTGTTATGAAACAAAGAGTCTACAGAACGACCGTAAACACCGAGGCAGAGTTACAAGATCAAATCATGCGATGTGCCGATGAGATAAGAAGTGACCCAGAGATGGTGCTTAGAGCCACACAACAAATCGCTCTTCGTGTGGCAATGTGCCTACAACAACAAGGAAGCCATTTTGAGCATTTAATGCATTAAATAAAACCCTTATTTCATACTCACATGTAATAAGTTAAATAAAAATGTTGTAACTAAAATTTGATTTTTAATACTACCTGAGCAGTAAAAACAAGTGTCTCTACCTGAGTGGTGACGTAATCAGTGGTCAACTTTAAAAGCTCCTAGCCAGCGCATTTTTTAAGTTAGACCGTAGGTTTTTTTTTTATTTAAAAGCTATTATGATAGACAATAATAAAAAGTCATAAAAATATCTAGTATTATAGGCTTAATTTTAAGATTTTTGGAAATTATTTGAAAAAAACAGCATAAAAAATGTAATTTTAATACAAAAATTAAACTTTAAGTCACGATAGCCACTCGTTTGTGAGTTACTTGTTATTTTATCGTCATCGTCACATATCTGACATGATTATGGTTTTTATTTTAACAAAATAGACCCACTACTTTGGAAGAAATCATTTTTTTATTAAATAGACTCATTAGTGAGTAATACAAATTTTAATTCATCAATAAAGTATATACGAATTTTTTTTATTTTTTTTTTTCTATTTTTTTGTTGATAATTTTCGATCTAGTTTCACCCCCTTTCGGGGTTGCACTTTATCGAGGGATACACTGTATAACAAAGATCTCTATTTTTCTATTTTATTTGTAAATGTGATACGAGAGATACTGGTATGAACCACCCACTAAACCATTAATGGGCTAAAAAAGGGTACTTGATCCCCCAGGGATCCCCCATGCTTGTGTAATATGTGGTAACGTGAATAATTTGCAAAAAATAATGAAAACGGGGGCCAGCCATTTTGAACGTCATTGCGTGATGTTTTCCAATCGAACTACTAATTGTTTTATTATTGTGTGCTAGACAGCCGCATGCTGGAGTAGTTAGCTGGAACAGCTCAGTTTGAGTCCGTGGGACCAGCTGGGCGGCTGCGCGGAGTACCCAAGCCTCTCGGCTTCCTCGTTCACTTCGAACGGACGCCGAAATAGTTTTATCAGGAATCGCACCTGCGAATAGACGAGGATAGATAGATAAACGATTGATTTGGAACTTCAATCACACTTACAGTCACCGAGCACATATCCAATAGAGGGGAAATAAGGTCATAAGAATTCCGTGACACATTAGTGCTTTGCACTAATGCAATGACAACTGTCTCTCGCCTTCGACATTACAGCGCCAACAGCCGACCTGTGCCCGTACAATTATGAAATATTTTTGGCGGAATTGTTGTTTAGACAAAATAAATGACATTTCCTCTATTGGGTATGTGTATGATGCGTACAGTACAGAGAGAAAAACTTATGACAACTATTAAAATAACACACAGTAAAACAACTAAAAACATCGGGCAAGTGCAAGTCAGAACCGCACGAAGGGTTCCATACCATTACAACTAAATATTCTGTGAATATTTCAAGCGCCTATCTGTTGCCGCTATCTATTCATATATCGAGAAAAAAAACACGTTTGTTGTATGGGAGCCCCTCTTAAATATTTATTTTATTCTGTTTTATAGCATTGATGTTATAGCGACAACAGAAATACATAATCCGTGAAAATTTCAACTGTCTAGCTATCACGGTTCATGGGATACAGCCTGGTGGCAGAAAGACGGACAGCGGAGTATTAGTAATAGGTTTCCGTTTTTACCCTTTGGGTAAGGAACCCTAAAAACGGTAACGTAACTAAAAAGTTGTCATGTCTGTGTTGCGGTATGTCGAAAATGTCACAGCGCATAATATTTGCTCAAGGAGACTCAGCTGTTACCATTAGAGTTAGCTAGAAGAACGAGATGGTACGACAGACGGTTATTAGAGCTTGTGTTATGGGTACTAGATGACTGATATACTTAATACAATATACTACATAGATAGATATTTTTTATTATATATAGAAAACATCCAGAACACCCTGAACAAATATCTGCAGGTCATACAGACATTTGTTCCGAGGCGGGATTCGAACCCGCAACCTCTTGCGTAGCAGGCGGACCTTCGCCCGCTGCGCCACAGAGGTCGTCATAATATGTATATGTATCAGAATATGTATAAGTATTTTTATTTCAATTTACTTAACTTATTACTTGGCCGTTGGGTACCGGCAGTAGAATGTTACCCCTCCTCTCATGCCCGTGGATCAGTAAAAGCTAAGGGATACCTCCGGAAGATAGGCATGGGAACATCCTGTACTGCGAACATGAGCATCCTTAATTGTCACTCTGTTTTTCAGTGTTTACTGTTATTATGTTTAGTTTTAAGGTGGCAATAGAGTATATTCTTCTATCTATCTACTGCGTTCGCCAACCCGCCTGCCAAGCGTGGTGAGTATGGCAACCACCCCTCACGGAGATCCATGACGGAGGCCTGTGTTCAGCAGTGGACGTTTTACGGCTGAAATGATGAATGTCCCGCTCGCGACGCGTCTCTTCACTCACTGGAAAGTGGACACGTCGATGTTTACCTTCTGAAAGTCGTTCTTCTCAGCATCAGCGATGGCCTCCTGAAGTATCCAGTTACGGGGCACGTACAGCGGGTTCACTCGTCTCATACGCTCGCGACGCGTCTCTTCACTCACTGGAAAGTGGACGCCATCATTGCATTAGATATTCATCATCATTATCAAGCCGTGGGTTACCGGCAGCAGAATGTTACCCCTCCCCTCATGCCCGTGGATGGAATAAGAGCCTGCTAAGGGATACATCCGGAAGATGGGCAGCATCTTTCCAGTTCTCGCCAGCCCGCCTGCGAAGCCCGGCCAGAACAGACATCCAAGAGAGAGGCCTATAGCCATCAGTGGACGTGGACAGCTGTCCTACGGCTGAGATGATGAATATGCATAGCGCTGTCTGTCTGTCTGTGCATGAGACGATTACAACCAAACGCGTTGACCGATTTACCTACATGAAACCTTTTTTGTAAGCTCTGTCATAATCGTAGTCATATTCATTTATTGCAAGCATGTTGAGTTACAAGCTCTTTGCCATAATGAGAGAAAGGTACTGATTGATTTTGGTGACCCTAGGGTCACAGGGACCGGAATTATTGTGACCTCAAAAAGTCACCAAAGGTCAAAAATGGCATGTTACGGAAACCTTCGCCCCCTTTTCTGGTACCCCCGCACCAATGCTTGTTTATTACTATTAATTCGGACAGTGCTTCTCACCGTGTTCTGTCTACAGCCTGTGTCGGCCTGCGTCCACTGTTCCCAGTACCTGGCGGCGCTTACCTTGGCCAGCGACCACTGGCCTTCCAGCACTGGCTTGTCAGCAAACTGGTAGCAGTGGTCCGGTTAAAGCCGAAGGTCCGCAGGCTACGTATGTATCTCGCAACAGGCGTAAATATCGCGGACATCTCTGTCAAACGTGTATTCATTGTGTTGCCTTCTGTGACGTCGCCAAACGGCTCAGTCGGAAGACCAGCGTTGGTTAACATAGCCAACATTAAGCTAAGACTGAGACCTTTTCCAACATTAAGCTAAGACTGAGACCTTTTTGTGACTCAAGCATGGCTCCATTCTTTGTATGTCTTTTTAATGTCATCAAAGTTTTATATGGTTGTTGTTACAAATAAAGAAATTATCTTATCTTAAACGTCCATTCCTTGCTGTTCCTCATCCCATGCTGAACGATTGCTGAAACGAGAGCTGAAGGATTGGTGAACGTCTCCTGGCGGAAGGCGGGTGCGGCTAGCCGAGGACAGGGTAAAATTACGCTAATGGGGCAGATATATGTCCAGCAGTGGACTTACGCACGACCTCTGTGGCGCTTCCCGTCGGGACAAATGTCTTGTACAACGCAAGCTCTGCTTAGCTTGAGGCTTATTGCTGTGTGAATTGTCCAGCATTATTTATTTAATACAGGCCGTGTCCAGTGACTATCTCACCGTGTTCTGTCTCCAGCCTCTGTCGGTAGGCCTGCGTCCACTGTTCCCAGTTCCTGTCGGCGCCTATCTTGGCCAGCGACCACTGGCCTTCTAGCACTGACTTGTCTGCGAGCTGGTTTGAGTCCACCTGAAATGGGAGATTTTACGTAACAGGTTCTCCTCACTTTGCCGCTAGATGGTGCTGTGCGAACCGCCCAGCAATATTTATTTATGTTCCATAGCTAAAACTTGCTTGGACTTTTCTTGAATGAAAATCATTGGAAATAAATGAATGAATTTTAAATTGAATTTTGGAAAGTCGTAAAACTAAAGTTGTTTCTTGGGGATGACAGAATCACCCCCTTACCAGTTAGTACACATATTATTATACAGGATGTATTTATTTATAGTAATGTTATAAAAAGGAAAGAATTGCATTCTGTATGTTTGTAACACAAAAACTGAAAAACTACTGGATCGATTTTCAGAATTCTAAATTTCACCATTAAAAAGCTACATTATCCCTGAGTATCATAGGCTATATTTCATCTCCGTATTCCCACGGGAACGGGAACTGCGCGGGTGAAACCGCGAACTACCGCGGCTAGAAATATTATAAAGAGACAAGATTAGTATTTGTGTAGTGCGGTGTTGTATACTACCATAAATTAGTAGTTGTTCCACAAAGCTATGAGTTTAATTTAGCCTTAACCCACACTGTGTTGCAGTCCCAACCGTGGGATTCACTCACCTCCGCCAGCTGCCTGAAGGTAGCCGTGAAGTCCGCACTGGTATGCTCCATGGCTGTGAACAACATGTCCACTAGGTTTTGGTCGCCATCTTGGATTTCTTCTAGGCCTAACTTCAGGAGATGGGTTTTCCTGAGAAATGTGAAGTTATTGGTCATTATTATTGCCTGGTTATTATTACGCTTTAAATGTTGATTATTATTATTAGAGTAGTGTGAAAACAGCTAGACACGGAACTAATATCTGCAGCTAAATGGATACTTACAAGACTCTCTTCTCGACGTATCCCTCGAGACTCCTTCTTATGTCTTCAATCTTCTGTTTCTGGTCCTCGGTCAGTATTGGCTCCATGGCCTCTGCTAGCTTACCCATATTCCACACGATTATCTGGAGCAAGCAAATAGAACCTAGTTTTATGTTTAGTTTTGGTGACAAGTCGAAGGCCCACCTGATGTTAAGAAGTAACCTCTACCACCTTAAGAAGCAACCTTACAACTGCAATATCACGGTGATCACGTTCACTAAGCACGCGACCAACGCTTCACTGCATTGCGCCCGTCACCCTGAGGCATATAGTTGTAGGGTCTTATAAAATAAAAATTAAAAAGCCTTTATTTCTACTATTTAACTTATTACAATATACGATTTACTTAAAACTAAGTATCTGTAGCATATGGAACCGAGACGTGGTCATTCACGATTAGCCTCATGAATAAGCTCAGAATCGCTCAACGAGCTATCGAGAGGGCTATGCTCGGGGTTTCTTTACGGAATAGAATCAGAAATGAGGAGATACGTAGAAGAACTCGGGTCACCGACATAGCCAAACGGATTAGCACGTTGAAGTGGCAATGGGCAGGCCATGTAGCTCGCAGAACAGATGGCCGATGGGGCCAAAAATTTCTCGAGTGGAGGCCACGGACCGGCAAACGCAGCGTAGGACGTCCACCAACAAGATGAGCTGATGACCTGGTGAAGACCGCAGGTCGACGGATGCAGATCGCTTCAACCGCAATAACTGGAAATCCATGAGGGAGGCCTATGTCCAGCAGTGAACGTCCTACGGCTGAAATGATGAAGTATCTGTAGCATGGCAGTAGTCGCCTCAGCGGCGTAGACGTCCCCTAAAACCCTCCATAATGTCCCTTGCCTTCGTCATCCAATATGGTCCACCTTTTTCATTAACATTGTAAGGTCTTATGAATCCGTAATTTCCCCGGCCCCCTTACTCTTCAAACCGGAACAAAGCACAGTAATGTCTGCTGACATGACTGCTTGGCGGCTGAAATAGGTATAGGTAGTAGTAGTACTTCGCCGGATGAACTCTTTACAAAAAGTTCTACTACTCAAGATCTATTATTTTAGGATCAAATACATTCAGGTAACTTAAATAGTTTTTTTTAGAAAGCTGTAAGACGACCACCGCTGGACACCTCCCTCATGGATCTCCAAGTACTGCTCACGAGGGGTTTCTGCCATACACACCACGCTGCAGGCGGGTTGGCGAGCGCGAGAGGCGAGTAGATTAATAACCATAAACATTAATCAGTTTATAGTTAACTTCTAACTAAGAAGTTCAGATGAAACGGTGTCAACAGAACACCAGCGCTTACCCGTCTCCTGATGGCGAAGCATAATGCTGAGTTCAGTCCTATCCGCAGCAGTAGCGCACAACACTATAACTCTAGTATTAAGTCTCTTTTTATTAATTAAATCTGTGTATATTCTCTAATCTGTGTCTAGTCTAATCTGTCGCTACAGTTTTTAGGGTTCCGGACCAAAATGGTAAAAAGGAACCCTTATAGAATCACTCTGTCTGTCTGTCTGTCTGTCTGTCTGTCTGTCACAACTGGATATCTCGAGAACTACTGATGCTATCGACTTGAAATTTGAAATGGTAAAAGACAACACTTTTTTACTAACATAGCATATATAAAAATGTTAATAAATATCCTTATTTTGACTGCAGGGGGGCGGATAGGGGATCTCAAAATTTTTAAGTGAAGTTACTAG
Source organism: Pasiphila rectangulata (assembly GCA_963082625.1). Lineage (NCBI taxonomy): Eukaryota > Metazoa > Arthropoda > Insecta > Lepidoptera > Geometridae > Pasiphila > Pasiphila rectangulata. The sequence goes on along the minus strand of OY720256.1, from coordinate 15,337,698 downwards.
GCCGTGTGGGGTATCATATGAAAGGTATTCATTTGCACATTATTAAACAGTTTTTGTTTATTCTTTAACCCGAACCGTTTTTGAGTTATTTACAAAAATGTTGAAAAAACGACCGTTCCCCCCCCCTTATCTCCGAAGATTGCAGAGATAAACCCGTGATACTTTTAAAGCTAATAGAAGTGTATGTAAACTTTATAGGAAAATTATAGCGAACTCTCTAATTTGCATAGTTTTTTAGACAAGGGGGGTGGAAGGGGGGTTTTCAAAAATTTTGTGAAGTTAATAGGTGATGTGGGGTATCATATGAAAGGTATTCATTTGCATAATAATAAACGGTTTTTAGTTTTCCTTTAAGCCGTCTTGTTTTTGAGTTATTTACAAAAATGTCGAAAAAACGACCGTTCCCCCCCCCTTATCTCCGAAGTTTGCAGAGATAAACCCGTGATACTTTTATAGCTAATAGAAGTGTATGTAAACTTTATAGGAAAATTGTAGCGACTCTCTAATTTGCATAGTTTTTTAGACAAGGGGGGTTGAAGGGGGGTTTTTAAAATTTTTGTAAAGTAAATAGGTGATGTGGGGTATCATATGAAAGGTATTCATTTGCACATTAATAAACAGTTTTTAGTTTTCCTTTAAGCCGTATTGTTTTTGAGTTATTTACAAAAATGTTGAAAAAACGACCGTTCCCCCCCCCTTATCTCCGAAGATTGCAGAGATAAACCCGTGATACTTTTATAGCTAATAGAAGTGTATGTAAACTTTATAGGAAAATTATAGCGAACTCTCTAATTTGCATAGTTTTTTAGACAATGGGGGTGGAAGGGGCGTTTTCAAAATTTTTGGAAAGTTCCTAGGTGATGTGGGGTATCATATGAAAGGTATTCTTTAGCACATTAATAAACAGTTTTTAGTTTTTCTTTAAGTCGTATAGTTTTTGAGTTATTTACAAAAATGTTGAAAAAAATAGCGTTCCCCCCCCCTTATCTCCGAAGTTTGCGGAGATAAACCTCTGAAACTTTTATTGCTATTAGAAGTGTATGTAAAGATTAGAGGAAATTTATTACAATCTCTCTACATAGCATACTTTTTTAGAAATCATCGAAAGTGTAAAAAATCTACATAAGTTCCGCTATTAGACAAGAGATGGCGCTGTCAAGGTTCTCCAACAAATATAAAACCGCCTTTGTCATATATTATATTGTATGATGGCACGGAACCCTCGGTGCGCGAGTCCGACTCGCTCTTGCCCGGTTTTATTTATAACTATTGCAGCTATCTCCGTTTACATTAGTTTTTAAGAGCCATTTGTAATATTGTTCCAAATAAACGATTTTATTATTATGCCTATTGCTCAGAATGGCGGACTATCACTCTGGACCGAGACGAACGGAGAAAGGGAAAGGATGCCTGTGGGATCCGATGGGCTATTTAGATATGGTTTTGGTATTATCAACGCTCTTTTAGCCGTGGGGTGCAGGCAATAGAATGTTACCCCTCCTACCCTACCCAGATGCAGGATGCAGTAAGAGCCTGCTAAGGGACACCTCCGGAAGATGGGCAGCAGCGTCTTTCCGTATATCAACATCCTGTACTGCGCTCACCAACCCGCCTGCCAAGCGTGGTAAGTATGGCAACTACCCCTCATGGAGATCCATGAGGGAGGCCTTAGTTCAGTAGTGGACGTTTTACGGCTGAAATGATGATGATGATGAATGCTCTTTTGCTGTGTATGTGTTATTGTAGTGAATAAGTAAATGCCTATGTTTGATTAGTCTTACCTTCGGTTGGCTCGCGAACGCGTACCGGCCCATGTCGTCGGAGGAGTTGGGCACGTGGTGCGCGGAGTAGGGCTCCACGAACCCGAACGGGCCGTAGTCGATGCTGATCCCGAGCACGCTCAGGTTGTCTGTATTCAGCACGCCGTGGGTGAAGCCCACGCCTGGGAAACATAAGTGAACATTCAAATTAATAACAGTTTCTGTCTGAGTGAGTGCATGTCGACATATTCGTTGATAATCTTAATTGTATTTATTTAAATTTGTTATTTTTTTAAGTTGGTTTTATACTTTTTTTATAGACGATTTTTTTATGATTCCATTGCAAATGTATAGTTTTTGGATTTTTTTCTGTATCTACAGTATATGACGATATACCTTGCCAAATTTCATAGTTCTGACACCTCCGGAAGATGGGCAGCAGCGTTTTTCCGTGTATCAACATCCCGTACTGCGCTCGCCAACCCAGCCAAGCGTGGTGAGACCAAGTCAATAAGTGTTTGTTCAATAGAGCAAAACGATACTAATAAATAGTCAACTTACAAAAGAAGAACAAGACACAATTAAATTTAATAAAGCACATAATTCAATTCGTTCGCTTCAGCTAACTTTTTTTTCTAAGTGAGGGAAAGAAGCGAACAAGAAACCTCAAGAAATTATGGCAAATACCCCTCGTGGAGACCCATGAGAGAGGCCTGTGTTCAGTAGTGGACGTTTAACGGCTGAAATAATGAGTCTTTTTTAAATTTTCGCGATCACGACTCATTATTAACACATATTTAACCGGGTATTTATCGCGTTATTTACCTTTATTATTGCCCCAGACGTTTCGACAGGATTGCACCCATCGTGGTCCCGGGAAGACTGACCGGATTGAACTCCACAATCCCAAAGTTATAGCCAACGAGAGGCACTATTACGAGATAATGGTTCGGGAAGCAATTGAAATTAAGAAGTATCCTAATTTCAATCGTGAAGACGGCTTCAGACTCTCTGCCTCGTGGAATCCAGTGATAGCCAAGTGTACTCGACGTGTGAATCAACCTAAGTGTGCTGATACAGTTAGTGTAGTGTGCTGTCCCAGTGTGAAACAGCCTTAATCTCAAGTTACTATATTTATGAAGACCAAGTGAGGGTAGTCTGAAAAGACGCCTTCGCTTTGCTGCGGTCACCTCCAACGTGTCAGTCTTCCCGGGACCACGATGGGTGCAATCCTTCCGAAACGTCGGGCAATAATAAAGGTAAATAACGCGATAAATACCCGGTTAAATATGTGTTGAAATGATGATGAATAAAGTATTAAATAAAGAAATAGATTAAAATTATAGTAAAAGTTACCTTGCCAAGTGGCGACCATGTCTAGATTCCTGTGGGCCACTTCAGAGAACCACTTCACGTAGCGATCCTCATCCGCAGGGTCTATCGACGGGAAATGATTCTGAAACAAAAATAAATAAATAATGCTGGACAATTCACACAGCATCATCTAGCCCCAAGCTAATGCCTGTATTACATTACACGATATTCAGGGACCCTTACCCTAACTAAGAGTGGTGTAATAAGAGTTAGAGCGACCGGTCGGACCCGGCAAGCCTTGCTTGGTAGTTAGGGCGCCCTAATCGCACCGGGCCCTGAATATCGTGTAGTGTAATACAGCTTTAAGCAGAGCTTGTGCCATGACTGATATACTTAATACATTATACTACAAAGATATATATATATTTTTAATTATATATAGAAAAACATCCAGAACACCCGGAACATATATGTATCTTCAGATCATACAGACAAGACAGCAGCATCGTTCCATGTATCAACATCCCATACCTACTGCGCTCGCCAAGCCGCCTGCCATCGCATCGTGACGAGTATGGCAACAATCCCCTCATGATCTAGAAGATTTATGAGGGAGGCCTACCAAGGCGGTACCAAGCGGGCGACTATCGCGCCACTATTTACCTCTATTATGAAGTCTATCAGCGCAATCATGGTCGCTGGCTCAGCCCGCCGGTTCAGTATCTCTATCGACCCAGGGCGGTACCAAGCGGGCGACAGTCGGGCGACTATCGCGCAACGCTCCTGTCGCGCGTGCCCGCTGTACGACTTATCGCGGTATACTTGGTGCTCGTCGCTTACTGGAAGAAAATAGTGTAACCCATTATTTATTTAAATAATTCGAACGGCTTAACCTATCGGCTATCATACAAATTAATACAATCACAATGATTTAATACAAAATAATAAAGTTTAAAAATACATGTTTCATTAAAATTTAAATGATACATCAAAATTCTAATCAGATTACAATTACTAAATACCATAGGTCATACAAAAATGCCGTGGGGTGGCGGCAGTGGAATGTTACCCCTCCTTTCATGCCCGTGGATGCAATAAGAGCCTGCTAAGGGATACCTCCGGAAGATGGGCAGCAGCGTCTTTCCGTGTAACAATATAACGCACTGCGCTCGCCAACCCGCCTGCCAAGCGTGGTGAGTATGGCAAAATCCCTTCATGATCAGTAGGTACTTGGAGATCCATGAGGGAGGCCTGAGTCCAGCAGTGCACGTCTTGCGGCTCAGATGATGATACAATAAAGAAAACAGTCCAATGAAAAAAAAACGATATGTACATATAAGATTTCCCATATTTTTTATTGCCATAAGATTCGGTTGGGGTATGCTGTAAGTTTGATGAACTTTAATAAATTCATAATGCATTTATAAGTTCCTTCTATGTTAATGTTATACTTATAACGTTTCACAGGCTTACCAAACACCGCCGGAGCAAAAGTTAGGTAAGTGGTCACTCAGAGGTAGTGACGCGCCTCCGAGGCGACCATCTCTCTGATAGAGGAGCGGAGCAAAGCGCGACCGTCTCCGAAGCGCTAACTGATATGTAAGACAGGGCTTACTTACCAGCGCCGCGGTCCTCGAAATGGGCACATGCCTCATAGGCAGCCATTTCTCTGATAGAGGAGCGGAGCAAAGCGCGACCGTCTCCGAAGCGCTAACTGCTATGTAAGACAGGGCTTACCCACCAGCGCCGCGGCCCTCGAAGTGGGCACACCGAGGTAGTGACACGCCTCCGAGGCGACCATCTCTCTGATGGAAGAGCGCAACACCGCACGACCGTCTCCGAAGCGCGAGTATGGAGTCTCGCCGGAGCCTTTTAGCTGCGGTTGCCAGGATTCACCCTTGCTAGATGTTAGAAAGTATATTAATAAAAAAGTGACCTAATTACAAAATCATAAAAAAATTGTTTGAATCGTAATGTCATGCTAGGATTCAAATTAGTTTGTCAAGATTTTTGAGTTAGGTCACTTTTCTATTAAAGGTGCGACATATTATGAAACAAAGTGCGCCGCCACGTCTGTCTGTCTGTTCGCGCAAAACTCAAAAACTCCTGAACGGATTTTCATGCGGTTTTCACTTATAGCTAGAGTAATTCAGTAGGATTATTTTAAGCTAAAATTTATAACATTTGGTGCAATTTCGCAACACATCCAGAAAACCCAAAACAAATATATTTTTTTTTTATTTTTATTTTTATTTATTAGGGAAACAAACAGTACATATTTCTTAAAACTAGAGATAAAGTTAAACAATACAAAAACCAGCAAAGTTTCCACCATTAGGTTGTACAGATACAGCAGGTGAACAGAAAAAAAGAAGAAAAATAAAAAATTAAATGATACAATACAACTTTAGAGACATTAAATTATGCAGTAAACGAGACCTTAAATAAATTGAATTATACTAAATTGTGGCAAAGCTCCTTCAAAATTTCTCTTTTTAAACATAGTCCATTTAAATGAAATATGTCTACATTGCATAGGTTGTGATTATAGTCATCACAAACTCTATTCAAAAACATATTCTGTCTATACCTAGTTTTGGAGGTCGGTGTCCAGAAAGTATTCTTTTTACGCGAGGATAAACGTGGACAATTAAAATTAATATTACTTAACAAAAGCTCAGAGTCAACTGTGTTTGTAAGTATTTTATGTAGAAACATGATATCTCTGATGGTACGACGAACTTTAAGACTTACTATAGAATCTGTTGATATAGTGGGAAAACGGTACGTATAATGTTTTATAAATTTGTTTTGAATTTTCTCAATTTCTTCAACGTGTACTTTATATTGGGGATTCCAAACTGTAGACGCAAACTCTAGGATAGATTTTACAAAACTATTATACAGGAGTAAAAGAGTAGCGGGGTTTTTGAACTCTCTACCTGTTCTAAGAATAAAACCCAGCATGCGATAAGCTTTTGGTATAATAGTGTTAAAGTGTACATTAAAGGTAAATTTATTATCTAAATAGACACCCAAATCTCTGATGCTAGTGACTCTTGAGATCAGTGTGTCCTTAAATTTATATTCATGTAAAATAGGTCTAGGCTTACGTGTAAAAGATATTATATTACATTTTTGTGTATTAAGTACTATAAAATTATCTTCGCAATATGATGAAAGTTTGTTAAGATCTAACTGAAGGAGTTCACAATCCAGGACTGATTTTACACGTCTAATAATTTTTGTGTCATCTGCGTAAATCAAACACTTGGAATGTTCAAATATGTTGATGATGTCATTTATAAAAATCAAAAATAATAACGGTCCAAGATGTGAGCCTTGTGGAACTCCAGATAGAATTGGCACAAAAGAAGAACAATAGCCTTTGATGGTAACTGCTTGACTACGCTCTCTAAGATAAGACTCGAGCCATCTGAGGAGGTCACCGTGAATACCCGAATCGCGAAGCTTACAAATTAATAAGGCATGTGACACTTTGTCGAAGGCTTTAGAGTAGTCGGTGTAAACAACATCAACTTGAAAACCTTTATCCATCGCATCTGAGACCAAGTGTGTGAATTCACATAGATTACTTTCAATGGAGCGTTTACTTATAAATCCGTGCTGCTCTTTTATGATAAGTGGTCGTATTACGGGAGAGAGGGTGTCGTAAATTATCTTTTCGAACATCTTGGATATTGTACATAGTTTAGATATTGGTCTGTAATTTTTTATATCATGTTTATTACCCGACTTATAGATAGGAATAACATATGACTGTTTCCATAATTTTGGTAGGTATCCCGTATTTAATGAGCGACTAAAAAGTATAAAAATGGGGAGGCTAAGAGCTTTACTATACTGTTTTAAGAAAATTGGCGGAAGATTATCGGGACCTGATCCTTTATTAATATCAAGACGCTGAAGATATTTCTCGACAATTGAAATTGATATTTGAATATTGTTAATAAGAGCCTCTGTGCTATGATCATCATCATTACAAATATTCATATTATGTGCGATATTTTGATCATGGGATTCAAATACTGATTTAAAATAGGAGTTAAACATTTCACTTATGTCGTTAGTGTTTGAACTGCTTTCATTATTCCAAGACATAGTGTCTGGTATGTCATCTGTTTTCTTCTTCGATTTCACATAAGACCAAAAGTGTTTGCTACTGGAATTTATTTTTGATTCGCAATTGTCCAAATAGTATGAGTAACATTCAGTTTCTATTTGTTTTTGCCTAGTTCTAAGTAAGCTGAATGTTTCATAATCAGTTATGTTTTTATAAATCTTCCACTTAGCATGATATTTAAGCTTCTCTTTAATTATTTTGATAAGTGGTTTAGTGTACCAAGTAGGGTACCTATTGTTAGATTTTATAATTTTAGTAGGAACCAGTCTATCAATAATTTCATAAATAATTTGATAAAAAGTGTTTGTAGCAACTTCCAGATCGCCGGAGGATAAAGTTGAATGCCATTGTATATCCATCAGAGCCGCACTAACAGCGTCATGATCAGCTTTATGAAAAAGTCGTATAGTACGCGGAGCGGGTCGAATAGGTCTTAAGTCCAAATCCAGTGAATCAAATTCTAAAGCCGGATGGTGCTCGTCTTCTGATAGAAGTGGTGAGGGGCATCTGATTAGGTCACAATGACAGTTGCTAATAATCAGATCAAGTATTCTACCATTGACATTAGGTATATTATTGTATTGCTTAAAACCAGTAAAAGCCAAAAAGTTATTAAGTTCATAGATAAGTGGATCATTTATAGAATTTATAAGTTCAGACGAGTTACTCCGGTGGTCCCATAGGCCATTGGATATATTAAAGTCCCCAGTTAGGATAATGGAATCCTGTGGGTTATCAATAGCATGTTGTGCCGTACGTTCGAGAATGCTTGAGAGAGACTTAAGATGATCTGATCCATGAGGAATATAACAGCAGTAAATACTTAGCCTTTTACTTGCATTAAGAGCTATGAGTACTTCGATGACTTCAGCATAAGCATTGTATATTGGTATACAAGAATAGGCAACCACCGAAAGCTCTTTACTAACAGCAACCAATACACCGCCACCCATTTTATTACCGCGTTTCATGTAATCGCGATCACACCTGTACACATTAAAGCGACTATCGAATATTTCTGAACTGAAAATCCCTTCTAAAAGCCAAGTTTCACTTAAGATAATTACATCATAGTTTGAATTAAGGACGCTTTTAAAAAGCTCAATGGTTTTGGTTCGCAATCCACGAACATTCTGGTAATAGATATGTAGTTTGTTTATAGAATCCATTGTGACCGGAAAATTAATACACAGTAAAAAAGTTCATAAAAAGAGATATTATTACGAAGACAGAGTTGTATAGAAGCTTGAATGTAAAAGAGATCCTCAGCAGAGACCGACGCAAAACCTATGTCAGTAGTATAACAGAATATGTCTCTAAACAAAAGGTACAGACGAGTACACATCAATATGTAAGTCAATAAGTAAGATTTACCACATTCAGCCGAAAATACGATATAAATGCAATAAAAATATCCAGAGTAAATGATAAATAACGTGCAGATACTAGAAGCACAAATGGCACCTAAACAAGTTTTTTTAAATCATCCTCAGTAGCAAAGTGTAGTACTGGACTAACTTCAGATAAGCGAGCCATAATGGCACAATTTTTTACCCATACATATTTATAACCTTTTTCACTAGCTAGCTTTTTGACACGATGCAAGAGAGATTTATTGTACATAGTCAGATGGTCATTAAAATATACGGGATAATTTTTACCCACATATCCCAAATCAGATGACTTTATACCTTTAAGCTGTTTTAAGGAAGACATAAAATCATCTTTCCTGGATCGGCAAAGCATTCGAATTATAATTGGCTTCGGCTTGCTTACTTCTTTCGCAGAAGGCGTGACTCTAGTAACAAAGTCAATATCCGAAGGCAGCAGAACAAAGTGGGTACGCTGTGCGAGGTCTCTCACTAGATCCATAAGATTTTCTCCTTTCTTCTCTGGTATCCCGAAGATCTCTAGATCGAGATAGAAATATCTGCAGATCGTACAGACATTTGTCCCGACGCGGGATCGAACCCGCAACCTATTGCGTCGCAGGCGGACCTTCGCCCGCTGCGCCACAGAGGTCGTCGTTTTTGATTGCTTGATTTGCGTCCAAGTTACAAAATAAACATAATATTTGATTGATTAACCTGTTTATGATTAGAAAATGAACATTTTTGACTAACTGAAGTTCACACCTGCATTAATTTCCAAAGTGTACCACTTTTCTGCACTCAGAGTAAACTGAGAATAGGTTACGAGTATTTTGCGTAGCCTGTGGTCTTACCTGTTGACATATTCTCCAAGAATATGAGCTCTGCCATCACCGAGCTGATCTGCCCAGAATCCAAACTGGTAGCCCCCATACCTTAACGAGAATTTATAATTTAATAATAATGCTTTATAGACTCTCAACATTATTGATTAACACATTCTTAGAGGTCGTAAAAGCGGGTAAAACCGCGGGGGTACGCTAGTTCGTTAATATGTGTAGACTACATTTAAACCTAAGTCATTTCATCTCCTAATTAGGTATATATTACAACATACGTAATACTTAAAGGTATATTCACAGGACATATTTTCTGAGCTAGCTCTTATATGAGATAAAAATATGACTTTTAATCTGTGTAAAAAGTTTTTCGCAATTTCTGACATCTCTAGTACTCAAACCTCGATCGGTCCTGAAGAGACTTTCGATCCTTATAATTTCCAAAATCTGTGAACACAATTCACTTTCAAAATTAACGTGAGATATACTATTAATTTTGTAAAAACGGGAATTACTCACGTAGTATTGTAACATCAAAGATTATTCCGACACATTTCGATTTTTCAAGAAAATCATCATCATGGGATTGAATGCTCGTCCGCGCGTGGGGCCGACACGACACTGTCCGACAGTGTGTCGGGAATAATCTTCGACGTTACAAAACTCTGTGAATGCAGTTCAGAATATCTTAAAAATTTATGGATTGTCTCGTAGAACGTTTTACTGTTACTATAACGATTAGGATCCTGCCCTTACTGTCTCGTCTCAAAAATCCACCCTGTATATAAAACAAAGTCAGCTTAGTCACACTACTTATAAACTCGAGAACAGCTAGAGATTGATTTCAATGATTTCATATTTTTCGATTTGTTTGCGCCCGGATTAACGTATAGATTATTTAAACATCGTAAAAGTACACAAAAAAAAATTACGAAAATTAATTTAATAAACGATTTAAGATATTCATTTTATTTATTACAAACATCATAAATTGTTTATTTTATTCTTCATTTTCCATTGTTTAAATAAATCTTTGCTCTCCAATTCCAAACCATACTATGTTTTTAACTCCCACAGTTACTGAAATAAATATTATAATTTTTAATTTTATTGTTATTCAAAGGGGATACCTTTGCCCAGAAGTGGGACAATGAAGGTTAAAAATATATATATATATATATATATATATATCAATGAAGTTTACCTGTGAGATACACTCAAGCCACCTGGTGGCAAGTACTTCCCAGCCACAAAGTCAATAAACTCTTCAGATTCAGCCACCGATGGGTCCAGGTCAAGGATCTCTGTGAGGGCATCGTCCGAGGCACACACCAGGTGAAGCTTGCCAGTTAGGCCTTCAGTTGGAACCTGTAAATACACATAACATAAACACATAAACTAAAAGGAATCTGTTGAGTGTTTGTACACTTTGTTTTTATTTAATTTGCATAGCCCTGTCTGTCTGTCTGTGCATGAGACGATTACAACCGAATGTGTTGACCGATTTACATTAAACTTTTTTTGTTAGCACCGTCTTAATTAGAGAAGGGTACTGATTGATACACAGGGACCGGAGTTATTGTGATTTCAAAAGGTCACCAAAAAAATAAGTCTTCAAATGGACGAAAACGTCCACAAACCCAAAAACGCCATTTTTTACCTTTGGTGATCTTTTGAGGCCTTCACACCCTTTTCTGGTATCCTGTACCAATGCTTGTTTTATTGTCCTGTTATCTACCAAATAGTTATTGTATTCCCATTTCCTATGTGCCATTAGTAAGTACAATAATTTAAAAAACCATAATAACTAGGTTAACTTTACTGCTATGTTGCTTAGTCGATATACTTATTATGCATGCAGCAAGTCTTTTGGACTTGATGTTAATTTTAGATTCTAAAGCTACCCATTTACTGCGCTATCCTGTGCCTGTTTTTAGTTGAGATTCTTCAGTATTGTTCTAATATTTTATGCAGTTAGGTAAACTTTCATGAAGGATGGTTTAAGTGCTGGGCAAGCCTAATCTATCTAACTATGTCTACCTACCTGGCACTAACTATCAGGAACTGCAGCATCCTGACCAACATAAATACAGGTTTCTGACGCTGTAAAATTCGTCTATAATAGATGTAAAGACCTTGATCATTTTATCCAGCATCTAGAAAACTGAAAATTTGATAGCTAAGTATATCCCTGAATACTGAGATTTTATTAAACATACCTTTGAAAAGACGGCATTCTTGACCGCCGTCGGAACATTATACTCCGGGTTCTCATCGATGGGCAATGCAGCGTAGTTAGGAGGGTCCTTGAACTTCCAATCCTTAAAGTTACAAATATTCATCTTTCTTGTTTGCGTTCCGTGATTCAACGCGGCAAGGGCGCACAGACTACGTCTCATGAGCTTTGGAACAAGTGTACCTAAAACCTAATTGTATTTTCTTTCAGAGACTACGGTCCACGGCCGGCGATATTATTAACGTTATTTGATTAAAATGTGATTAAAAATAATTGAAAAAAAAAGCTGCGACCTCAGAGAATTTTGATGCAAGTGTTCTGTTTCGTCGTGTAAGTATATATCTTATGAGTGTATATATTAAGGTCAGGGTTGGACTCAGACCCTCAAAAAATTATTGTCTTTGGAAATTAAAAATATACTACTTGTCGAAAATTATACTACGTTTCGTTTTTCGTGGATTTCAATATTAAAATGCATTTATGTAAGTGAAATTTTCTTTATTTAGTAATTGTTAATGTACAAATCAATCAAATTGAGGCAAGTAGATGTTTATCTCAGCACCGACCATCACACCCATCTGTTAGAACGACCGATAAAGTACAACACTACGCGGGGATTCTCCGAAGCTTGTCGCGCCATCGCTTATTTTCTGCTTTGGGTACTTTGTTCTTTTGAGCCACCACTAATCGCTGGCTGATTCGATATTACCATACATACAGAACTTACCGAAATTGTAGGATAAAATAATAAAAAGCAAAATGATTCAACCAATAAAAGTTGTCAATCGGCTTGAAGGTAAAATTATGGTATTTTCGCGTAGTATTCTGGCTTAAAGATACTACATACTACACATAATGAAATAATGGTACAAATAGTATAATTATACTACAAAATCCAACACTGATTAAGGTAACATGTTGCAACAGCTGAGTTTGTTGTGATGTCGTCGTAAAGTTGACATTGACAGCTAATTTTGTTTCAGTGAAGGGGATACGATAGAAGCAAGCAGTAACAAGCGGAAATACAAAAGTGCTGCACATGACTTTACTGATACAAGGAGGTCTATAACTAGCGGCTATTTTTAAAAGTTAGAGCTAGAATCTCAAATGAGAAGAATGACTAGTAACAAAAGTCGCCTTCAAAGAGAATGTAACACATTGTTAGTTTCCGTAATCTGTGGTGTTACTCCGTTTATCGCCTTTGTAAAAAGGCTGAATCATTTTAAATTTTTCTAAAATACTATTTATATTACGTGAATGCTAGTTATTTTATTATGATTTCACAGAAACAGATGAACCGATAGGAAAAAGTGCTATATTTTAACCAAGTACCTATACAATAGGCACGGGCGCGCGCATTCAAGCTAGTTATGTATAAATCAAACATTTCTTCTGAGATTGTAACAATCATTTATCATAACTATTGTAGCTAGGTTGAGCAACTGATCTTCAGAGCGTAGGCCCACTGCGGTGGCTGAGATGAGAACCCTAGTTTTTCTGCTTCTGGGTGCACTTGGTATGGATTACGAAGGACCTCCATCAAGAAACGGACCTAGAAGTAAACAAGGTTCTCTGTTAGAGGATATTTTGAAAATAATATTTTGGGGTTTGTTAACAAGATGCCTCAGAAATAAGTTTTTCATCAATTATATCAAAACATTGGTGGGATGTATCTTTGTAAGTCATTTGAGATTCGGAATACGGATCAAGTGTTTGGTATCCTCGCTATCAAGTTTATAATAACAGCATAGAGCGAATACAATCAAAGTTCATTATACATCTTAAATTTAAAATTAAAAATTCCGCCACATCTCTAACTATTAGTTCGAACACACTACAAAGCAGGCCAATGTTTCTGTTTAAAATTTTAAATGGTTTAGTTGACTCACCATATTTACTTGGTCGATTAAGTTTTAAATGCCCTCGTTTAAATGCTCGCAATACCAATAATCTTTTCGCTTTATATAATCAGAAATCGAATTAGGTAATTTATTTCTTTCATTCCTAGATTAAGTAGGTAAGTTGCGTACTGAAATATTATCTGATTGTTATTTATTTTCGTTATCTAAGAATCAATTTAAAAAACAAGTTTTCCTTTTAGATTAGTATTATGTTTTCTTGTTAATTTTTGTTTACATTTTGTTTGTTTTCTTACATACTTATAGCTTCTTAACCATATTAATGTCCGCAGTGTATTAAATATTTTTTTGTAAACTATTTAGTATTAGTGGCAGCTTGATTGGTGTATCCATATTATTTAATCTTTGTTAATTTTAAGTATAATTGTATACTGTTTGTGCCCTAATAAATAAACTAAAACTAAAAGTATCTAGCCCAGATTAAATTATGTTTTTTTCCAATTATTTCATACCAAACTTATCTTATAAAATGTTAGGGGTGATATCGCATGTTAATATTTGGTGATATGCCAACCAGATGCCTTGATTAAATTTAATTTAAATCAATTATTTCAGCTAGGATTATATGCCAAATAGTATAAAAATTATGTATGATCAGGGAAAAAGGTGCAGAAGTGAATTCATAACAAGCGAACTATTTTACCTCACCTCACAAAGGCTTGGTAAAATTAGTTTTTCTAACTAAAAGATGATTTGTAGGTATATGCTGTGAAATTGTCTTCACACTGACCTTAGTAAAATCGTCGTTCTCAGCATCAGCAATAGCTTCTTGCAACATCCAATTCCGTGGGACATAAACCGGGTTTACAGAAAACATTCTGTGACGTCGCTCGTCTTCAAACAGTCCTGCTGAGCTGGCGTCCACTGAAAGAGTAGGTATTAATATATTGGCCATGAGAATACATGACATGATATAAAGCTTAGACAAAACTTTATAGTGGACACAGGTGTGGCGTATTCCCGTAAGTCAAAATCCAAGATTGACTTTGAAATGAGATCCAACAAATAAACTTCCTCATGTTTTTAGTTTAGGAAAAACCTATTCTAGGATATAAATAAAAGTATTTTCCTTTACTTCGTTGTGTGTCTTACACGTTGGGTGTCTGCTTCAATGGAGTTTGCTAAATTAATTTAAAATAAAAAGATGGTGACTTGGAGATTTTCACATAATTGTCCCCTTAATTTTACATAATAGGGCCCTCAGGAAATACTGTAACAAACCAATTTTTGTAATCAAGGAAAAAGGCCTCCTTTGACCTTTTTATTTTCCTTTATATCTTTTTAAAAGGTTGTTCCCGCAGGTTGTTCCACAGGATCGGGAAAAGTGGAAGGGGGAAGGCCTTAAAGGCATCGTACTCTATAAGATGATGTTTAACCATCAATTGACCATTCTCTCGTCCTGTTGCCGCCGTGAATACGCAGTAAGCCGTGGGGTTCTATGCCGGCAGAAGAACATTGCACCTCCTCTCTTGACCCTAAATGCAATAAGAATTTGCTAAGGAATATTTCTGGAGCATGGGTAGCAGTGTTTTTCCGTATATCAACATACCATAGCTTGAGTATGGCAAGTATGGCAACAACCCCCTCATGATCCGTAGTTGAAGATCCAGGAGGGAGGAACGTCTAGCAGTGGACGTCCTACGACTGAGATGATGATCGAAGGGTACAGTTGAGGAAGGTTCTACGAACCAGCTTCTTTCTCCAGCCGCTCGCGGTACTGATCCAGCCAACATCCCCATGAGGAATGCGACGAGAGGCGTTTGAGAGCCCATTTCTCAGTAATTTTGACCTCGCTGACCATTTCTTTCGGCTCCAACTGAAATCATTTTTCACAAAATTGACAAAAATATTTCAATGATTTTGCAATAAAAGTCAGTCAATATTGAGCGTTATTTGTTTGTAAAAAGCCATAAAAAACTGGCCAAGAGCGAGTCGGACTCGCGCACCGAGGGTTCCGTGGCGTCATACAATATAAATAATGTTAAAGGCGTTTTATATTAGTTGGATGTAGCCTAAATTAACCGTAACATTTTAATGAGATCATCAGCGTGACTCTACCTCAGCAAGTTGCCTGAAGGTGCAGGTGAAGTCAGCTCCAGTATGCTGCATCATATCCAGCAGTTTCTCCACCAGTTGCTCGTCACCATAGCGCTCTTCTTTCAGGCCTATCTTCATGAGGAATGTCTCCCTGTTATAAGTGATGTAATATTCATTAAACTCATTAAGACCGGGAAAGGTGGAAGACATTGGGACCTTTGCCTACCAGTGGGTCAGTGCAACTTAATTTGTGTAATTTTGTGTCGGTGAAACATGAGGTTTTGTTCGTTATATCTGAACTAGGTATTGTTTTGCTGGAATTTAGTCCTCTCCTCTGATTAGACTAAATTAAGCTTAATTATGTTATCGACTTCCTGAATTAACAAAAAATGGTAAGATTAATCAGAACTATCTGTTGTTTTTCAGAAATGTATCGTCTTGTACTCTATTTTAACCTAAATAAGAGTACGCTTGGTATTTCAGAAACACAAAGGGTGAAGGTTAAAGGTACTAACAAGATTTTTTTCTTGCTGTATGTGTCCAGATTCTTCAGGATGTGCGACATGTGGACCTGCTGCGAGGACGTCAGGAGAGGTTTCAAGGCGTTTGCTAGCTGGCTGACATTCCACACCACCACCTGGATATGTTATGAATCCTGATACCTCTTATATGAAGGTCTACAGAAGCCTTTAAAAAAATATTAAATTACGTGAACTAAAACGAGCGGTGAAATTAAAACGAGTAGGGACACATAAGTGTCTGGTCCATACTTGTTAATATCATAAAGGAATCATCATTATACGTGCTAAACTTCTCTCAAAACTTCAAATTTCAGGTCACCAAATATTATACTTGCAGCTATGTCTCGCGTTTGTGAACTATGAGAAAGCCTTCGATTCGATCGAAACATGGGCGGTGCTCGAGTCTCTTCAACGATGCCGAATTGACTATCGGTATATCGAAGTGTTGAAGTCTTTGTATAGAAACGCCACTATGTCAGTCCGAGTACAGGAACAGAGTTCGAAGGATATTCCCTTAAAAAGAGGCGTAAGACAGGGAGACGTTATATCTCCGAAACTGTTTATGACTGCTTTGGAAGATGCCTTCAAGCTCTTGGAAGGGAAAAGACTAGGCATCAACATTAACGTCAAATACGTGACTCACCTTCGGTTGGCCGACGATATTGTGGTCATGGAAAAGTCGATGGAGGAAGTCGGCACGATGCCCGAAGGCCTTAATCGAGTCTTCGAGAAAGAGGTCAATCGACGAATCCAACTCGGATGGACAGCGTTTGGGAAACTACGCAACGTCTTTTCGTCCAAAATTCCTTAGTGCCTTAAGACGAATGTCTACAATCAGTGTGGTCATTCACGATTGGATCAGAGTCGCTCAACGAGCTATGGAAAGGGCTATGCTCGGTGTTTCTTTACGGGATCGAATCAGAAATTAGGAGATACGTAGAAGAACTCGGGAACTTAGCCAAGCGGATTAGCTTGGTTGAAGTGGCAATGGGCAGGCCATGTAGCTCGCAACAGATGGCCGATGGGGCCGAAAAGTTCTCGAGTGGAGGCCACGGACCGGCAAACGCAGCGTAGGACGTCCACCAACAAGATGGGTTGACGACCTGGTGAAAACCGCAGGTCGATGGTGGATTCAGATCGCTTCCAACCGCAATAACTGGAAATCCATGAGGGAGACCTATGTCCAGCAGTGAACGTCCTACGGCTGAAATGATGAAGAGAGACCTTTACCTAGCCGTCGAATCCAAAGGACTGTTCAGATATTAAGACTGGAGCCTAAGCATAATTAAAATCAGGTGGGGCTTCGGCAAAAAAATAGGAAGCCAGACGTTGTTGAGGCATTCAACTCAGTAGAATCACAAACTCACATCAGGCTGCTTAGACAGCGCATATCTTCCTTCGCCGTCAGAGCAATTTGCCACAAATCCTCCATCATAAGAGTCGACAAAACCAAATGGTCCGTAGTCCAATGTCAGACCTACGATACTCATGTTATCTGTGTTTAGAAGACCGTGGGTGAAGCCTACACCTGAAAAATTTAGATAAGTAGGTACATCTAAGGATTTCCATCAAAGACGTAATCAAATTCTGTAAAGTTTTGACCAATAGCATGAATGGATAGATTCTTTACCTTGCCATTTAGCAACCAAATCCAAAGTCCTGTGAGCAACCTCTGAAAACAGTCTTATAAAGCGATTTTCATCTACAAGGTGTATCTCTGGGAAATATTCCTGAAATTAAGAATATTTTTAGTATCTTTAAAAAGAGGAAGTAAAGTATTTAAAATAAAATTAGTAAATAGAGTAAATAAACAGAAGTTTATAAAACATATCATCAGTTTCCATCACCTTAGGCTTAGTAGTAGTAGTAGTGGCTTAGGCTTAGTAATGGGAACTGATCATTTTGATATTTTCTGTATTTGATCACCTTGATTATAAAGTCAGCCAGTTGTTTTAGAACCCCAATTTCCCCAGAGTTGGCGAGGATCTCGAGAGAACCGAAACGAAACCAGGTTGGAGACATACGGAGCAACGCTGCAGCCTTCTCACGACGAGGGCATCCGTTGTAGAACAAATCACGGACTATTATTTCATCGCTCACTGATGGAAATGAGACATAAAATTAATTAATAACAGCGTGGGTACTTTAATATGCAGAGATTTCACAGCGAGAATCTTTTCAGACCCAAGCTTATGTATACTATAACTTATTTAACTTTAATGGTAGTTATTACATAATTATTTTACTAAAGCTTGAGTCTGACAAAATTCGTTCTGTATAGTATTTGAGAAGAGGTTTAACTATAAACTTTATTTCTTCGGTCATTTGGACAAATTATGTGTAAGGATAAGAGACGTCTTGGCTTTTGGGTACTATAACAATGACTAAATGATTCCATGATGCTTATTAAAGCCTCATGCAATCAGTTAATAGTTAATAGGTATTGCTAAACGATTTATGACTTGCCTACTAATCCAGCTGATCTGGTGGTAGGAACACCGATAGCATGGCAGGCCTCAGCACCAACCATCTCTCTGATGGCCGCACGAAGAGTAATTCTGCCGTCGTGGACTCTGGAGTACGGCGTCTGCCCTGAGCCTTTGAGTTGGAGCTGCCATCTCTCGCCCAGTCTGAAAAGATAACTCGTTAACAACTCAAACTTAAAAAATACTTTATTCAGTGCGACCGCACAGGTGTTTCAGAATCGTCAGTTTACAAAATAATACAGCACAAATGAATTGAATAGAGCACATAATTTGTTCTTGTTCGCTTCAGATGACACGCGCGTTAGGAACAGAAGAACGAGCAGACAGAAGTATCTAACACAGTCGTTATAGTCATAATTTAACAATTTTATTTTTTCTTATATTTACTGTAAAATAAATCTGAAAAGGGTTGAGATAGAGTCGAGTGCAAAATATAAAGAACTTACGTAGGTAAGCAGAAAAAGCTTACCTGTTAACGTATTCTCCGAGAATATGAGCCCTTCCATCTCCAAGTTGGCCAACCCATAAACCATACTGATGTCCACCGTATCTGCAATATATGGATGTTAGGACATGATAAAAACCCTTTGTACCATCATAAGTTTTTTGCATAGTTCTTTGGAAGAAGTCTTACGACATCGTGAAAATCATGCATAGGTACCATGATCTATACAGCATCGGGAAACAAGTATTCATGCTGTTCGGAACGCTGCAGTCCCAAAGATATTGTTATTGTTAGATGGATTAGACTTGCATCATCTCACCCTAGACGTTTAAGATAAGATAAAGAAACGTTTATTTTGTCACATTTTTACAATCAAATAAAAAAAATCATCAATTCGGTTTTAAAACTAGTGACAAAAATGGTCACTACTCAGCATGTGCTGTGGCAGAACGAGTCGTACCATAGCGCTGGTCTTCCGTTTTCCGCTCGATGATTTCTTCACCGGTAACCAGCAGGCTCTATTCTTTAGATATAAAAGACATGCTTTGTTTCTATCAGTTGATCAATTCATTAGCAATAAGATTTGGTATTTCGCATTATATTGTAGGGTTCTATGACCTACCTATGAGCTAGAGGTAAGGACCCGTAAGGTAGCTTCTTCCCAGCTATGAACTCCGCGAACTCTTCCCTGGCTGCGATCCCTGGCTCCATGTCGAGGATATGAGTGACAACACTGGACGCACATACTAGCCGCAGGTTAAGTTCCAGGGGTCTGGGCGTTACCTGAAATCATTGGAACTGTACTTGTTACCTTTCGCGTTGCGTTAAACTTTCGCGTTTTGTTGACATAACTCTTTAATATTTTTCGCGACTTGGAAACGTTGGGAAAATAACGAAAAGGGTACGCGATAAAATTATTATATCTCAACACAAATTTAAATGAATTGAAAATCAAAAATCAAATCAAAATAATATTTATTTATCCACTCACAATAAGGTTATTTTGGCTTAAATTGATACTTAGTTAAACTTTAAGAACTATTATTTAACTCGTTTTGTGAGGGAGTGTTGCCTGAGATAGGTTTATAAAAACCTGTATTACAAGTCACCAGTGCCCCACACCGCGGGTAAAGAACTATGCAGGGTAGGTATAAATCTAAGTTATTAAACACCATCAAAATATTTATAATATAACAGTACACCACGAGCCTTGTTATGGAAGTTGGTATGAGTGAAATGTAAATAAAAAAAAGAACAAATAATAAAATAAAATTACATTGGATACACGTGGTATCAATTGGGTTTTCTAGAATCGTCTTAAAATAGATTAGAAGTACGTGTAGGTCGGTACCCATATAATTTTAATTTATACTTACTTCGGAAAACACAACATTTTTTATATTAGTACGAATTTGGTCGTTATTTTCATCAATTGGGAGCAAAATATATTTAGGATATTGGCTGAAACGCCACTCCGTAAGATTTCTTTTTAAGGCTGTTGTTTCACCATCCATTTTCATTGTAATTGTGTTTTTCAATACACAATAATTGTGCGCGACATATCTAAAATAGCGCCATTTTGTTGAAAGTCAATTAAAGCACTCGGTATTTCACTTAAGTTTATTATAGTTAAGTATTATAAAATAAATCTACGTAGTACATTTTAATTTAAACAAAAAATATTAATCCAATGCTATTTGATCAGTTAGGTCAGCCTGCAAAATATCGTGTAGCGTGGTGTAGGTGAGCTTAGCAGATTATTTCCGGCACAAACCGGAAGTATACAACAACTCTAAGGAAGTCCAATTAAAAAAATCTACTGTGCAGAGCGGTGCAAACGAGCAACGAACAGAGAATCATCGATTGAGTGAAGCAACTCTCTCACTCATCTAGGCTCTGTGACGTGAGTGAAGTTTGTCTGTGAGTTGGTTGGTTGGTCCGTGTCGTGCCCACCGGTCAAGGTCACGGCATGGATAACCGATAAAATTAGAAAAGCCAACGTAACATCAATGTCTTTAGAAGCTAAGTGGGTGATCTAATTTAGTTGGACTACAACCAAAGTAGTCAGCGGAACTCGTCCGGTGTGAAATTCGTCAGTTCGGCGACCGCAATTTCACTTTCTGCGCCGCTTTCTTATTTTCTCACTTTCGAAAAATCCAAGTCTCGTACCTAGATTGAATAAACCAGTTCTGTGTTGTAAATTCTAGTAAAAGGTGTCATCTATTTTCTGTGAGTGGTGTATGCGTTTCTTACAACAATATATGGATTTTGGTCGATGAAATGGTGTATACGGAGGGTTATTTGAAGGAAAAGCTGACCAAGGACTTGGACGCCGTTCACGTCGTAAGTACTGTCAAATTTTCTATACTGATTGCCGCGTTGTAAAATATTTTTGTGAATGAAAATAACCGAGATAGCCGGTGTTGCGTAAATTTTTCGCAATGACGAAGCGGGCGGACCTTGAAAAGTTTATATTGTCGAAAGATGTGTTGCTCCCGGGCATGTTATTTGCCTTACTTGTGCGATGGGGTGTTGCGGTGTATCCCTACTCTGGGTTCGGGAAACCTCCTTTGTACGGTGATTTCGAGGCTCAGAGGCATTGGCAGGAGATCACAGTTCACACTGCCGCTAAAACATGGTACCACAATACGACCCAAAACGACCTTCAGTACTGGGGACTGGACTACCCACCACTGACTGCTTATCACAGCTACATCATGGGCCTGGTAGCTGACTGGCTCGACCCTGAGTCCGTGCGTCTCTTCGCGTCCCGAGGCTATGAGAACGAGGACCACAAAACGTTTATGCGATGGACTGTGTTTATTAGTGACATTTACTTCTATGTGACTGCAGTGTTTTGCATCTGTGTTGACGCTGATCGTATGGAGTATCAAGCTCACAAAGCAACATCAAAAAAATCTAAGAATGTATTCAAACGGGTTGACATAGCAACAACATTGTTTCTGCTCTACCCTGGTATTATATTGATAGATCATGGCCATTTTCAGTACAACTGTGTGTCCCTCGGGCTATTTCTCTGGGCTACATTTTTTGTTGTTGCCATTGAGAATGATTTCCTTTGTACGGTATTCTTTTGCTTAGCTCTTAACTATAAGCAGATGGAATTGTATCATGCTTTGCCATTCTTTGTTTACTTGCTAAGGAAATGTTTTATCAATTTACCTCCAAAGACAGCCATCGCATACTTTATAGCTAGATTCTATAAATTGGCAATGGCTGTTATAGTCACATTTATAATCTGTTGGATTCCTTTTTTTACATCTGTGGATGATACATTACAAGTTTTACATAGATTGTTTCCATTAAAGAGAGGAATATTTGAGGATAAAGTTTCTAACCTGTGGTGTTTTGTTAATGTCTTTATTAAGTTAAAGGCTGTATACACAAATGATACCATGGCGTGGACTTGTCTCACGACAACGGCCATAGCAGTTCTTCCTTCTTGCATAGACATGTTTATAAGATTCAATAAACAGAAGTTTGTTTTGAGCCTTATCAATGTTTCTTTAGCATTCTTTTTATTTTCATTCCAAGTGCACGAGAAGACGATTCTCCTAGTCGCTATACCAGTTCTTATACAATTCCCGGAAGATCCATTTATGTGTTTCTGGTTCCTACTTGTGTCTACTTTCAGTATGCTTCCATTACTACTCAAAGATGGCTTGCTTATACCGTTTATTGTAACTAATATTATTTATATTACTGTTTATAGCGTAAGTATAAAGATTGCATCCCCTCAATCAGGGTATTTCAAGTTTTTCAATGCAAGTTTGCTTGATGAGATTGCCTCGCGCAGTAAAACTAGAAATAGGATGTTAATGAACCTCCTTGGATTTAATTTCTTCATTTCCTTGTGTGTTATGGTATGGTTGACTGTAGCCAGTGTTGTGCTGACCCCCCCTGCTAAGTACCCGGACATGTACCCGCTGTTTGTGTCTGTGTTCTCATTTGTGCATTTTGCATTCTTCTTCTTGTATTTCAATTACCGCCAAATATCTCTGCCCAGTTGCATTCCCGAGCAGAAATTGAAAAAAAAGAAATGATGTTCATCTAGTGTATTCCTGAAACTTTAGAAAAACACAAAACATTTAGAAAATAAAATGTGAAGAAAGTTAGTGATCTTGTTAATTAAGTTTATTTTTTTTAGATTAGTAAGTAGATAAACTATAAATACTGTACTGAGCCTTTATGGGAGGCCTGTGAAATGATGATTATTAGAGAGTGCAGAGCTACATATTAAATTAGGCCGTGTCGGGCCTCGCTCTGTGTAGGGTTCCGTGTTACCACTAGACTGAAGGCTCACTGCAAGAAATATTTTAATTAATAGATATTGTGAGTGCGGTAAAATTTTAAATATGGCTCAAGTTTGAATTATTTTAACACAAATATCTTATACCTAAAACATTGTAAAACATTATTGTACTTAAAGTTTTATCTTTACACATGAAAAGTGCATCACAGAGCAAAAGTTACACATTTTTATCTGAGAATAAAAGTGCTGCTTACATATTTTGTTTTTTCATTCAAAACATGTTCAGTGAGGGCAATGTTTCTACTCATTTTTTTAGGGTCCCGTACCCGAAGGGTAAAAACGGGACCCTATTACTAAGACTCCGCTGTCCGTCTGTCTGTCTGTCTCCAGGCTGTATCTCATGAACCGTGATACCTAGACAGTTGAAATTTTCACAGATGACGTATTTCTGTGATACTAAAAACAGAATAAAGTAAATATTTAAGGGGCGCTCCCATACATCAAACGTGATTTTAATGCCGTTTTTTACTCTGTCCTAATAACGGCAACTGGTAGATGCTTGAAATTTTCACAGATTAAGGGTACGGAACCCTTCGTGCGCGAATCCGACTCGCACTCGGCCGATTTTATTTTTTATTGATATATTATTAGAGCCGCCAACTCGCCTGCCAAGCGTGGTGAGTATGGCAACTACCCCTCATGGAAATCCATGATGGGAGGCCTGTGAAATGATGATTATTAGAGAGTGCAGAACTACATATTAAATTAGGCCGTGTCGGGCCTCGCTCTGTGAAGGGTTCCGTGTTACCACTAGACTGAAGGCTCACTGCAAGAAATATTTTCATTTAAGTAGAGAAGGCCTGTGCGTTCAAGGTCAAGGCTCAATCCGTGTCTGAGACTCGATAAAACGCTAGTTAATACCCCCAATTTTTTACATTTTCTGGAATTGTACTTACAATAAACATACAAGGAACTCTCCATAAAATCCATAGCCAACAAAATTGTTTTGGGTCTAGGTGTACGCTAATGGATCTCCAAGTACTAATAATGAGAGGGTTGTTGGCATACTCACCACTCTTGGCAGGCGGGTTGGCGACTGCAGTACGGGATGTTGATACACAGAAGTACTTATTTTATTTTTTATTAACAAAATCCCTTAGCAGATTCTTAGATTTTCTTTGTAAGTACATCCACGAGCAAAAAAGAACGGAAAAAAGGTCCTGATTCTGGTGGGGGTTACCAGATCAGCACTGACGTCCCGCATAGGGGTGTATTGTGCATTGTCCCTCTCGATACTTACCAGACTCCAGCCAGCCCAGCTCCTTAAAATAATGGAGAAGGACTCTGGATCTTTCATATTTCATATATTTTGCTTTACATGTACATATTTTATATAGCTTAGATCTAAAATAGCCTTAAGTAAGTACATGTACCCTGCAAGGGCACTGCAATTGTGTTTGGGCCTATGTTAACAATATAAAATAAATCGTCAAATTCTAAAAATATTATAATACAATTGTGCATAAGCCAATAGAATTACGAAAATAAGATTCAAATAAAAAATGTCATACAATAGAAACATTCAAAAATAGTAGGTACATATTATATGTACCATATAGAAAATTTAAATTAAAAGTCAGATAATTTTTTTGTCAAAAGGTAAATAAGAATAATAATCCACAAATATAGTATCTAAAATCAACAAATTGACACAGAAAAAAAAAGTCTAGAATATTATTGCTTGTCGGAGAGAAATTGGTCAACTGTATAATAACATTTTTCTAATAAAAATAATTTTAAATGTTTGCAGAACGATGTCGTCTCTTCCTCATTTTTAATTTCGTCGGGAAGTTTATTATAAATTTTTACCAATCTGTAATTTGGGCTATTACTTACTAGCTTAAGTTTAGTCGCGGGAAGAATAAGTTTGTTTTTATTTCGTCTGTTATAATTACTGTTGATGTCAATATTTGAATTAAAAAGATTTTTATGTTTTCTCACGAACGTCGCGGCCTGTAATAAGTAGATTGACGGAAGTGTTCATATTTTATTTTTTAAAAATAAGGGCCTACAACTTTCTTGTTGTTTTATATTAAAAAGTATTTGTATACATTTCTTTTGCATGATAAATAGTTGTTCAAAATCTACACTAGCACCCCATAAAATGATAGCGTAATTTGAGCCAGTTATATGCGTATGCATAATAAGCGGATAGTGCAGTTTCATAATTGGTATTCGCTTTTAATACGCCAAGTGCATAAACAAACTGTGACAGTTTTGATTTTATTTTCTGAATGTGGGCCCTCCAGTTTAAGTTAGTATCTAAAGAAATTCCAAGAATGTTAAAGTCATCTTTGGCAGCATTCTATGAGCATTCCCGATTGAGATGCTGTTGATGTGGATATGGGCTTGGTTCCGCTAGCTCAAAAATACCATTATAATTATAACATTATAAAGCGACGGGATATCTTCGATTTGGATTTCAAAATTTTGTTATTTCGCGAAATAAGGAAAATTATGTTTGAGCTTCCAGCATAATTTATGTCTTCAGTTCTAAGATTCGTTATCTGAGAAAGAATGTGCGTAACATCTGATCTTATAAAAACATTGACACATGTGCCGCCATTAGGATTGAACATCCATAGAAACCCATAACTGCGCCGAATCTTAAGCCGAGTGCTCATTAGCGAGCTGTAACCGTAACTTGCGTGATGCAGTAACGAGGTTTTAACATGTTCGCGTGTTACCCCAGCCATTTTCGATGTAGAATGTTTGTCAACAAACTGTCAATACTTAACCTAAAAATAACTTTCTTTCTGATGATTTTTATATACATTTCTCAATTATTGGGGATTTCTAACCACTTCCTTCAATATAAATGACTAATAATTAACTCGGTCTAAAAAAACAACCCTTAGAAAGCAATTAAATAAATAAAATAAATAAATAAATAAATAATGCTGGACAAATCACACAGCATCATCTAGCCCCAAGGTAAGCAGAGCTTGTGTTATGGGTACTAGATGACTGATATACTTAATACATTATACTACATAGATAGATATTTTTATTATATATAGAAAAACACCCAGAACACCCTGAACAAATATCTGCAGACCGTACAGACATTTGTCCCGAGGCGGGAATCGAACCCGCAACCCCTTGCGTCGCAGGCGGACCTTCGCCCGCTGCGCCACAGAGCTCGTCAATTCAATTAAATTCAATTTTAAGTGTGACAGTTTGTTTATAAACATACTACCTACATCGAAAGTGGCTGGAGTATAGGCTCATGGCGTCGCCCGAACGCCTTCACCGAGCGTGATTATTTTGCGAGCTATAATTTTACCCAAACTGATACAGTAACAAGGTTCTAGTGTGTACGAGTAGTCCACATCACTGTGACCGTAATGACAAGCCGGAGCGTTGCGACACTGTAAGCGCCCTTTGGTTCGCGGCAAAATCTGAAAATCGTCGGTTCGCCGTGAGTCGCTCGTGCAACGCTCGTTGCAGGCTCGCGAACCACGTACACACATGTTTTTGTTAACCGTAATTTGGTGAACAGGGTTACGGTTACGTACAACGTTACAGTTACAGGAATCAGTACCTTGTTATCAATAAATCAATCATTTAGTTATTAAACCATAACAACATATAAAATATTGACAGTAATTGTCAAGACCTTTACCCCCGTGCTAGTTAAAAAACTGTTACGGCAAGGCTATATCGCCGCACGCGAACCGCTCGCTGAGGTTTGCGTACCACGTACATATAATTTTTGGTAACATTACATGCAACGGTTACGGCTCGCTAGTGAGTACCGGGCTTAAGAAAGAATGTGCGTAACATCTGAACTTGTAAAAACAATGACACATGTCGCCATTTAGATTAGACATCCCAAAAAACCCATACCTTCTCCGAATCTTAGACAATGCGGGGCCTGCCAAAATGATTAAGTACCGAAGATATATGGAACTGTATGACATGCCTTAATCTTGGAAGTCTTCATTGATATTGTATGAATGTAGCACATAGAGCAGAGGCACTTTATTAGCCTCCTGTGGTGAGAAGTATAAACTGTATGAACAAAGATTACATGACAGTCATTTTAATATGTTAATATCAAGATAAGTTTATTTTGTCCCAAAATATTACATGAATTAAAATAAATTATTTATGTTTGTGGGGTGCCGGCAGTAGAATGATACCCCTCCTCTCATGCCCATGAATGCAGTAAGAGCCTGCTAAGGGATACCTCCGCAAGATGGGCAGTAGCGTCTTTCCATGTATCAACATCCCGAACTGCGCTCGCCAACCCGCCTGCCAAGCGTGGTGAGTATGGCAACTACCCCTCATGGAGATACATGAGGGAGGCCTGTGTTCTGTAGTGGACGTTATACGGTACGGTTTATGCATACAGTTTATACTTCTCACCACAGGAGCCTATACCGCCGGCACCCCACGGCACAATATATTTATTTAATTTGAATACACCACGGTAATGAACACAACTACCGATGGTAAAAGACTAAACACATATCTGTTCGTAATTTCAAAGAAACTATCGTTTGAGCAATTGTATCGCAAAGGTTTTGACAATTAAATTTACAAAAAAATAACTAAGTTTTATTTAAGTATTAATTTCTTCGTATAAGTACCTACAAAAGTTTCTTGAATTCGCTTCCTTTCGAAATATGTAGTTATAGATTTAATTCCAATTCACAGTATGATCATCACATCATCCATGTTCTCATTACTCTATGGAATCCAAATGAGTCAGGGCCTAAATTAGCAGTTGACAAAGGTATTTGCATGGGCGAAACGCCGCACGTGGTCTGACTCCTGATGCATGCTCTACATGTGTCATGACAATCCTGCAAGGATCTTATGGTTGTACCACGTTACACAGCGTTTATCCCCTCATGATCTTGGAGATGTATGAGGGAGGCCCATGTCCAGCAGTGGACGTGGACATTAGTCCTACAGCTGTAATGATGATGATGGTACTGTGAATTATATTTTGTCCTGACCTGGAACTTCTTATGCATTTAGTATAATTTTATAGACATTTCAATTTTGTTTATTTGTGCACCTAGATTCGCAGAATACACTCATTACGCCCATTCAATGGAGACAAGATACGTTTTACTGTGCCAAATAATTAGGATTCTAAACGTTATAAAATATTTTATTGTAATTCGCAGTTAAACTAATAATGGAAACGGTTAAATACAACCGTTAGGGTATCTTAAAAATCCAACCATTCGTTTCGTTTATTTATGACTAGCCGCACCCCGCAGTTTCACCCGCGTAGTTCCCGTTCCCGTGGGGATCTCGAAAAATCCCTCCTTAGTGCACTTCTAGAATACTCAAGGTATACTTAGTCTGGCCATAAATACTGTTACAATTAAAAATAAACAAAATATTACATTTGAATTTGGAACCTGTTATTTTTATATGATTGTTCATTGAGTTTTCTCATTTTGGCGCCAATAAATTGTACAATATTTTGCGATACTAAAATGGAGTGGGATGATAAAGAGAACCGAATCGCTGTGATTGCATTACACCAAGTAGGTATGGAGCCAAATGCAATTTTTAAAACTCTTCATACGCTTGGTATTAGTAAAATGTTGGTGTACCGGGCTATTAATAGGTACAATGAGATCTCCTCTGTTTGTGACAGAAAAAAATCTGGCCGTCCACGTAGTGTTCGTACGAAAAAGGTGGTCAAAGCAGTAAGGGAAAGAATTCGAAGAAATCCTGTCCGAAAGCAAAAGATTTTATCTCGGGAGATGAAGATAGCACCTAGAACCATGTCGCGTATTTAAAAAGATGACTTGGAACTTGCAGCCTATAAGAGACGTACTGGTCATTTCTTAACTGATAATTTAAAAAAGAATAGGGTGGTAAAATCGAAACAATTACTGAAGGGGTACGCAAAGGGAGGTCACAGAAAAATTTTGTTTACGAATGAGATTTTTTTTACAATTGAGCAACATTTTAACAAACAAAATGACCTTAGTTATGCTCAAAGCTCTAAGGAAGCTTCCCAATTAGCCGACAGAGTGCAACGTGGGCACTATCCGACTTCAGAGATGGTTTGGTGGGGTATTAGCTATGAAGGAGTAACTGAGCCATACTTTTGTGAAAAAGGTATCAAAACATCGGCACAAGTGTATCAAGATACCATTCTCGAGAAGGTAGTGAAGCCCCTTAACAACACCATGCTCAATAACCAAGAATGGTCCTTCCAGCAAGACTCGGCGCCGGGTCATAAAGCTCGGTCTACGCAGTCTTGGTTGGAAACGAACATTTCGGACTTCATCAGAGCTGAAGACTGGCCGTCGTCTGGTCCCGATCTTAATCCGCTGGATTATGATTTATGGTCAGTTTTAGAGAGTACGGCTTGCTCTAAACGCCATGATAATTTGGAGTCCCTAAAACAATCCTTACGATTGGCAGTGAAGAATTTTCCCATGGAATGAGTGCGTGCTTCTATTGATAATTGACCTCAACGTTTAAAGGACTCTATTGCAGCCAATGGAGACCACTTCGAATAAGCTTTTTATATTTTAAATTGTTTTATATTTATGTATTATACTAACACACTGTAAAAGTAATAAATGTTATTTGCAAGAGAAAAAAAATGTTTTTCTTTGTTTCAGTATTTATGGCAAGACTAGGTACATACATATGTGTGCCAAATTTCAAGTCTCTAGGTCCTGTGGTTTAGGCTGTGCGTTGTCTGTCAGTCACTCAGTAACGGAAGAGTTTTTTTATGGTTAAGCGTGAAGATAGGGTTATCTTTTCAACAGTGCGTCTCACGTTTATCAAAACGGGTACGAAAATCTGAGCAAATTTACTGCGTGCCGTAAAAAAAACAAAATTTATCTTTCTCGATCGCAACACATTTTTAAAACACATATATCCGGGTATTTATCGCGTAAATTACCTTTATTATTTCACGACGATTCGCTTGGATTGCACCAAGCATGGTCCCGGGAAGACTGACTGGTCTTCAGGAAAAGTTATTCAGGTAATAAATGTAATTTACGCGATAAATACCCGGATAAATGTGTTTTAATAAAACTGACAAAATTACTGAGAGCTGATTCAATTAAATCAGCGCTTTTTGTGCTTCTTAATAATCAGCTTTTTTAATAAGTAAGGGGATTAGCTAGTTAATGCATATTACCTCGTAGTTCATTCATTCACGGGAGCTAGTAAATCACAATTGCATAGAATTTAATCTAAAACGTTTACGACCTATTTTGATATCGCAATGAAAGTAGTATTGCCTGAACAACGCCATTATAGTATAGTTTATCAGATAAATAAGCTACTGATTAGATTTATGATTAAGTTCATTACTATGTATTTTAGTACCTACATCATTTATGTAATGTAATTAACTTTTGAAAGTTCTGACAATAGAAAGATAACCGGATCTGAAGGACCACACAGTTCGTCACTGTCGATCCAAGTCGGAATGGACCACACAAGGCAAACGAACTCAACTGTTAGCGTGAAATCTTTAAGAAAACTTGCCTTGAAAAACAATGCAAAAGTGAAAATTTTCATTTATAGTCAAAGGGAGCTTTTGACGTCATCCAAAAATGCAATCAGACAAGTTTTTAAAAAGGGTAAACCAATTGAGACGTCAGTATCAGTCATCTTGACTCTTAAGGTGTCGAAACCTGTTCGGTCCGTTTAGGTTAGGGTTGCTGTAACGGAATTTGAATAGTCCTGACGAAAAGGCAAATTCGGCCACAAAGTGTTGACTAAACCCCCCCGTTGATATACTGTTACTTCATTTATTTTCACCTGTAACTATATGTACATACAGTTGGTAAAGTACCTTTATACATAATTGTTCAGGAGAATGCAGTACCACTTTATCATGTTCTAACTTATCAAATTAACAAGAATAAAACAAGGTGCCACCACTTAATCAACTAAATTAAGAGCTGTATATTTCGTAAAGGTGGTAACCCTCAGGCACTTGTTGGGTTCATTGATGAGTCTTCCCTACACCAGTGACATTTCAGACAGTATTATGTCCATTAAGGGCATCAGGCATTTCATTATTGCCTTCGAAATAATGAGCTCTTTTCAAAATGTGAAGGTAAAATTGCAACGACAACAGTTTTAAAGGAAAAGTCAATAGATGAAGGTCGGAACTTGGCAGCTAATTTGCGAGTTATCAATGCTTGCCTGCATTACTCAAATATATCATTAATCAAGAATTCTTAACATTAATTTGCGAAATGCAGTTCTCGTCAAAACCTAGGTATTTAAGTCGTAAGATCAAGAATGCTGGATAATGCCCAGCCTCTAGCAAGATATAATCTCACAAATTCACATCCAGTTTTTTCCAACTATTAGATACGTATGTAAAAATAGGATTTTTACTGCTCAGTATTGGGACAAGATGTCTGTCTTGCGTACTGCGGGGCAGCACCCTCCTTACGGAACATCTTTTTAATCACATGCAACTTTGCTCAAATATCGGAAAACTGAAGTATCCTTTTGATTGTTACACTTTTTTTTTGTTTTAATTAATTGGATTGTAATTAGTGTTAGTATGTGGCGCTGCTCTGGTTGATGGAATCGACGCTTACCTATAAGCGGAAGTTTAATTAGACCATAAAAATTGCAAATTGTTTTAAAAGCAATTAAAACAAAGCAGAAAAAGAAGTACATGTAGGCTACTATCGAAGACTGGCTGTTTACGAAGGAAGATAATCCAGTACCTAAATGTAAACGGATGTCCCAATGAAAACAAAAATAGCACTATTAAACTCGAATGGTTTCGTTCAATGTCCCTCTCACAATTGACATTGATAACCATCGTTTACCAGGAAAATGTCTGCACATACAAACGAGGAACATTACCGAAGTTTTATAAAGTGCCCCAGAATAAGTGGCACTAAAGGCCCAATTGAATCCGAATCCCCAAACTGATACACACGTCTCGATAATCAACTAATTTAAAGTAGGTCGCCTGTATATCTGGAATAGTCTAGCAGGCTCAAACGGTTCAATAATGATTGCAATTTTGAAATATATTTCCATAGTTGTTTCATGAAAAAAAATTGCACTTCCTATATTAATATGGTCGCCTTGTACTTTTCAATACGAATTTGCTTCGAGACTGTCGAGACTTACCTATTTTGCGTGGAGGCGGTGATCATTAATTTGAAGATTCCGTGGTAATAAGCCGGTGTCTGACAGAATACAATACATGTCACACAGACACTAATGTGTTATTTCATGATTTCTGTTTCGTTTTTATTGTTTACGTTGTTTTCTCCAACCATTTGCTAAAGATGGAGATTATAGCGAAACATTTTAGTATCGGCAATGGCTCTTGTCCAGCAGTTGCAGATGATGAGGGATATTTCATGGGGCTTGGTTTGGTTTGTTTCTACCTATACAATATCCGTTTAGTAGAACTAAACCAGACGAGAAGGTTATGTGGTATTTCCTCGTACAACAACAGTCTAGAAAAAGTCTAGTGAAAAATAAAAACGCTAGGCCGCAAAACCACCAATGAAGTCATTGAATGCTTACCGCAAATGGACCAAAATAATCTTTAGCTACCGTAACGACTGCTGCTAAAAGTGAGTAATACCTTTTAATAAATGTAGTTTATTGTTGCTGTTTTTTCCTAGAACAATGCATTGATATTATGTTTTCATTGGCACCGTCACGTCAATCAACAATCTTGGTTCAACACTTAGGTTCTGCCATATCTTACGCTTTACATACTATTTTATAAACACATACATATTTCACCGGGTATTTATTGTATTATTTAGCTACTTATCTTTCGTAAATACACAACAGGAAAGACCTCTCTTTCTGACCCACGGAGGTGTCCTCGATAGCTTCTTTATCAAACAATAGTCGCATTTTACGTATTCTAAATTGTAATATCTGAAATTCCCACCGCACAAGGGAATATCCGACTGTGGATAAGTCATACCCATTTCAAAGTCTACGTCCCTGAAACATTCTAAAACCGCAATTTCAACTTGGGAATTCCGTCTTTGAAAATACAATTCTCGCTACAGCATTCCATACGGGTCGTCATTCAGAAGTGTAAGAATGTTTCTTATTTCAGGCATGAGTAATCTGCGCTAAGATGAGCTGGATTGTAAATATTGATTAGTTCAAAACAGTGAGCGTTGCCGATTATAACAGCAAATACAGTGTTCTCCTTTCTCGCTATCTCGCTTTGTACAATTTGGAAGAGATATTACGTTGGTTAGGCAGTGAAAGAAAATGCATTTTTAAAATAGTTCGCTACAGGTTGTTTAATTATGAAAAGTTCTTTAGTGAACAGGGGAAGTACCTCAACCTACCTGCTTCTCGGTTGATTAATAGGCCCTTTTATTTCTATCATTCGGACCGGCACTTCTTTAAAAGGCTATCGCATATTGCCTTTTCCATTATTATTTATATCTTCTGTAAAATCTTAATCAGGAAGGTAAATCGTACTTTAGCGGCACTTTATATTCATCAGCATCTTCCTGTGCATAGTGGTTTTCTTTTTCCATTCTCATACAGTTTTCTCAGTACTCACAACATTTTATTAAAGTTTTATGACACATTTTTTACATTTTTATTTTAACTTTTAATAATATTTCCTGATGCATTCACCTTCAATTACTTTAGTTATAATGCGAATGACGTCAATGATAAAAATCATTAAGTGTGAAAAGGAGGGTCGACGTTTTTTCTTAAGAGATCTTCTGGAATCTAGAATCCCAAGTATGCTAAGGATAGTTTTTCTGGGAACGGCAGTTTGTCGCTTGCAGGCGTTCTTTGTTAGATATTTTCTTGAACATGAAAGATATTACCTTGATATCCATTTTGGCCAATAAAGTGATATCTATTAACGTTTATTTGCAATCATGATCTGGGTCATGGAAGATGGACGTTACGGCGTCATGTGAGCTAGGAGCATTATGACTGTAATTTGTTTGTTGAGGCAGTAATTTG
This sequence comes from Pasiphila rectangulata, assembly GCA_963082625.1. Taxonomy (NCBI): domain Eukaryota; kingdom Metazoa; phylum Arthropoda; class Insecta; order Lepidoptera; family Geometridae; genus Pasiphila; species Pasiphila rectangulata. The sequence continues at coordinate 15,303,347 of OY720256.1, read as the reverse complement.
CAATTTCAGTGCAATTAAACAGTGCTTCGTGATTACAATATATTAAAGTTATTGGCGTGAACCGTAAGAACAGTGTTGGATAAATGTTGTACACGGTCACATCGTCCCGCTTGGAGCTTTAAAAAACCTTTTCTTATTATTGCTATTTGGGACACACGGCCGATGTGCCGTGGGGTGCCGGGAGTAGAATGTAGCCCCTCCTCTTGCCTATGGATGCAGTAATCTACAAAGAGATATCTCCAGAAAGTGGGCAGCACCGTCTTACCGTGTATCAACATCCCGTACTGCCGCTCGCCAACTTGCCTTCCAAGCGTAGTTTATGGCCGCAACCTTGTCATGATCTTAGAAATCCATATGATGAAGGCCTATGTCCAGCAGTGGACGTGGACAGCAGTCCTACAGCTGAGATGATGATGATGAAATTGAAAAGCATCTACTTGGTACACACAAACAGCAAAGACAAATTACACAACAATATAAACATTTACACATGACAATACAATACAAACAGTAAAAACATTAAATAGCGTACGCGTGGGTAGATATTTAAACATGTAAGAAAAAAAACAAATAAACAACAAAACGAACATCAAATTATGGCCACCTGAAAAAATAATGAAATAACGTTTCATCATGTATTTAGGATACGTGAACAAAATTTCTTGAGTTTGTTAACACCATTGGCGGCGGATTTTCTGTTAAGGTTCTCTAATGTAACCATAAGACGTGGGCGAAATTCTTGATAAACTATTTTGCATCGGTATGAAAGCTTTTCAATTGACGATTTACGTATTATTTCTCCTCTACCTCGCCCTACTGCTGAGAAAAGATCTCCTCTAAGCAAAATTAATGTTGTAACCTACATGACTACAGCCATGCAAGGCCCAACTCATTACGTCTGTCAACCGGCGAGACTGGGCTTTGCAAAACTGCCATTTATATGCATTATGCCAAAGATTTGAATGGTTAGATGCGCCCTGACACAAAACACTGTGGCATTGTCTTTAAATGTGTGTTAACAATAATGCCTGCGCACGCACACTGGATTATTCGCCAATAAACCAAACTATTATTGTTACCATTTATTGTGCAATCTTATTGCACGAACATCGTGAAAAAATAACACACACCACGTTCGGCTAACACTATTTAGAGGTACACTGATTCCAAATGCTCACTCATTTCGTGTGGAAACAAAACGGCGCCGGCGCGGTCTCATTACGGTGAGGGCCGACATCTAACAATTTAAATCTTTGCATTATGCGAAACAGTTTGCTATGGCTAATTGTCTACCGGGAACCTTAAGAACTGAGATCTAGATAGCGAGAAATGTGTGAATATTGACAAACGGACCAAGTTAAATAACGTGGTCATGAAGTAAATATTGTTTTACGATGCCTGGCTTAGTGGTATATACCACCATTAATGTTAATTGTATACCACAAGCCAACCGGCTGCGTTAGATCCTAACTTAACATTTAATTAAACTGGTTGCTTTGGCCCAGGAGCAGCCTATGCTGACAAAATAATGTTAAGGTTAATTAAGAGTGCCTACCTAAAATGATTGACTTAGGTACATATGTTAAAGGATATAATGTCAAGTTGCACAATTTGACTCCGCCCTCCCCGTTCTTCTACATGGTACATGGTAGAAACATACATACATACTTACGCACGAAACGCATCGATTCCACATTTTAATGCGTGCTGAAGGATTTTAATGCGTGCGTCTGGATTTCGTTGCCGGAGTCAGTATTCCCTGTTAGGTACAATTTGGGTATCTTCAAATCCAGGTAAACCTTCTAGGGAAGATGTGATCTATATTTTTTAAGCAACAAGTATTTTTTAATTTCAACGCTAGCCTGTAAGGCAACTTTCTCAAAAAACATTTATTTTAAGAAATATGGTTATAATAAGATCTTAAATTTAGGCATGGTTTCACATATTTCACCAAAGTACATGGCATGTAAAATTACACAACATACATTTCATTTCAGCCATAAAACGTCCACTGATGACAACAGGCCTCCCTCATGGATCTCCATGAGGGGTAGTTTGCCATACTCACCACGCTTGGCAGGCGGGTTGGTGAGCGCAGTATGGGATGTTGATACACGGATAGACGCTGCTGCCCATCTTCCGGAGGTATCCCTCAGCAGGCTCTTACTGCATCCATGGGCATGAGAGGAGGGGTATCATTCTACTGCCGGCACCCCACGGCGGCAAAAACATACATTTAAATTAAAGTAATAGATGCCACTAGATAACAATTATAATTCGATAATGTCAATTCAATTAATTATTCAATACTTATTTAATGTCTATAAATTCCATAACACTATAAAAACGCTTTCTCAATAAGCGACATTTTTAACTTTTTAATAAATAGGTAATCTTATCGGTAAATCTTTGATGTGATTAGGAATATGATTAAATATGGAACCACACATGCCTTGACAGTTCTTTCTCTTTAAGGTGGTCTTACCAGTTCTGGTCAAAATAATTCTGTTCGGGTTTCGTACACATCTGGGGTATATCGCTAGCTTTAATAAATAAATTCGAATACTCCTTAACAAATTTAACAGCCTTTAGAATTCCAGATTATACATATTGGGCAATGTCAAGTTTTAATTTAGTAAAACAGGTTTACACGATTTCCATGGTGGTATGCCGACAATTGCGCGTACACATTTTTTTGTCCAATGAAAGCAATAAGTATCTATGTTTGTAGAATTACCCCATAAAATAAGTCCGTAATTTTAGTTAGAGGTGCTTCATGAAGACGGTCATTAAACCAAACTACAGAGGTGTGTGTCAACAGACAAGCCTCTGATCAGTGCACCGCCCAAGTATGCTGATGCTGTTCTAGAATCGATTGCTGCTCTTTCGTTATTTATAGCTTCGCAGACCTGTCTCTCCGTTGCGCTGCTTTCATCTAATCTCGAACGTTCAAACAACTTACAAGCAAATCTCTTATTATTTCTGTCGGACATCAAATATTTAGGTTCCCTGAGAGTTACACTACACAACGCTTTACATATTGAAAAATTGTTTAGGTATTTCTCAACATAAAAAATTGTGTACAAATATGTGTACTAATTATTTATTAAAATAAAAATACCAGTTTGCGTGTGCGCAACGCAATTATAATAAATCCTTTGTTTATTATATACGTAGATTTTAATATGGACGTGATTTAAGCTAAATATATTGACTTATTACCCGCATGATTCCGTTATCAGCAAAGGTAACGCGCTTCCAACGCTATCACCAAGGCTCTCACGACGCCTACTACAACTACAAAGAACGGACCTGAGAACAGTGGTGGGCACACTAACGGGCCACTGCACCCTTAACAAACACCTCTTCAACATCGGAGCCACAGACAGCCCCCTCTCCAAAGGATGTCTGAAGGAGGTCGAATCGGCTGCACGTAGTCCTGGAATGCGAGGGAGTAACAGCACAAAGACAACAAATCCTCAAACAACCGAGGTCACTCCGTGAAGCCTGTGAAGATCCCAGGAAGGTGTCTGGCTATGTTAGCCAGACACCTCACGCATAATGGACCAACTTTGAGTCTAAATGTGGAAAACGGATTCACACACATACATACAGTCCATATTTTTTTTTATTTTATGCAAACAACAAATACACAATTTTCTTGAATAGCCTGCATACTTGTCATTATACAATAATCAATAATCCATCTAACTATGTCCCAGGCACTGCAGCGTCCCGTACAGCATGATTACCAGTTGCTGACACTATATATATCATCTATAATAGATGCAAAGGCCTTACTTTTGTCATTGTAACTATCTAGGACCTTTGTCCTAGGACCATTTCTTTTGACCCTTTTACAGTTCTATTATTCGCACTGTACCACCCGTGCGTCAGAGGTGCTGGTGTTATTCAACTCACCGGCCACCACATGCATGGTGCGTGTAACACAACTCGTACCGAATCTAATTTAAAGAATGAAATTCAAAGAAAACCTTGTATTGTTGTATGCGTAATTCAATAACAACATCTGCAAAATCTCGAAAACATATTTTTAACCGATTTACAAAAACAGGAGGTTCTAAAGTCGTCTGTATGTTTTTAAATCTTTCTTACCCGGAACTCCGTCGCTTATGAACTGATTTGGGAAATTATTTTTGAGTTTGAATAGAATCTACACTTTCAATTAGGTTCAAAACTCGAATCTGGTGATGGGATCCATGAGGAATTAATTAATTGTAATAGTGTCTATTGAATGCTTAGTTAGATGCCCTAAACTTTAACTCGCGGTTGGGTTTTTGTTTCACTAAATAATGTTTGCTTGTTTTTACACCTAATAGATCTGATGATGCGATCAACGATAAATCAAGGAAATACTCAAATGGCGTACATATTAAACCGATTTGGGTATTTTTTTCAAGAAAACAATGATTATCATTTAAGGTGGCTATTTTGTTAAAAAAATCAAGTAGTGGAGGACCACGTCTCGGTTCCATCGTCATCACTCATCATCATCATCATTTCAGCCGTGGGACGTCCACTGCTGGACATAGGCCTCCCTCATGGATTTCCAGTTATTGCGCTTGGAAGGGACCTGCATCCATCGTCGACCTGCGGTCTTCACTAGGTTGTCAGCTCATCTTGTTGGTTGACGTCCGATGCTGCGCTAGCCGGCCCGTGGCCTCCACTCGAGAACTTTTCGGCCCCATCTAGTCTGCAAGCTACGTGGCCTGCCGCTTGCCACTTCAACGTGCTAATCCGTTAGTATTCCTTAGTCATCACTGACCTGCCCTAATAGAAGATCAAGTTACTATAGTAACTTTTTAATGTACGATTAGTACACAGCGTCGTGTTTATTGGATTAGAAGCCATCTTTTCCTGTCTACAAGTAGGTCTTATTCTTATTTACTAGTACAAGCATTGCTGTTTTGGTATTGATAGAAACTTGCCCTATTATCCCTATGTCCCGATTTCTGCGCATCAGAAAGTGAAGCCCTGTGCTTCACTTTCTGATGCGCAAAAATCTTCATTATTCGCACCGTTATTCGAAAATCTTCACTAGTGGACGTAAAATTACCTGAGATGAGAACTCGTTTCTACTGATATGATCTTTTCTGATTTCCAGATTTAACTCGGCTCTAATCACGTAATTTGGCCTTAATCACCGATTTCACCGCACGCGAATTGAGTTGGTCTGAAATCCCGTAGTTTCATTAAATCTCGATCGGTTCATGGTCAATCGTTACGATGGTTGTTTGTTTGATTGCTAAATTACTGGAAGAAAATCTCGTTTTCTTGAATATATAAACTTTTATTTATTTATAAAAGGAACGCCAACAGTTTATACATATACATATATACAACGCATTCAACACTGAAATTGCAAGGACCAGTTCTTATATAAATACATACATACATATATACTTATCATACACTAGCTGACCCGATGCCAACTTCGTTGGGCAGTAATTTATAGCCTATGACACTCACGAATACTGTGGCTTTCTATTAGTAAAAGAATTTTGAAAATCGGTTCAGTAGATCTAGAGATTACCCCCTACAACCTCACAAACTTTACCTCTTTATAATATTATTAGTATAGATAGAAAAATATCTATTATACCTAGGCCAGTTGGACCCTATACCATTAGACCATTTTTTTTTATTTGACCACATTCTCATCTGATGGGTAAGCAAACTACGATAGATCACAAATGCCTAGAAGACATCTATTTTCAGGTTTATGTGGGATCGATAGGAAACAAAAGGCAATTTTATCAACACAACATCCTATGTTGTCATTTCATCATCATCATCATTTCAGCCGTAAGACGTCCACTACTGAACACAGGCCTCCCTCATGGATCTCCATGAGGGGTAGTTGCCATACTCACCACGCTTGGCAGGCGGGTTGGCGAGCGCAGTGCGGGATGTTGATACACGACAAGACGCTGCTGCCCATCTTCCGGAGGTATCCCTTAGCAGGCTCTTACTGCATCCACGGGCATGAGAGGAGGGGTAACATTCTACTGCCGGCACCCCACGGCCATGTTGTCATTTACTCCTTTGTAATCATGCAGTCCTGGTATTTTTAGGGAGTAAATATCAAATCTAAGAAAAAAAATATAATGCTATTGTTGTTCACTGTAAGTTATCTGGGTATTTTGCTTCGGCCGACCCAGGGGGACTAAAGTGAGAGAACCCATCATAGTCTTTTTTAAACTTTCGCGATCACGACACATTATTAACACATATTTAACCGGGTATTTATCGCGTTATTTACCTTTATTATCGATATAGATACGTTTCGATAGGCCATCCCATCCCATCATGGTCCCGGGAAGACCAACGTCAGACAATAATAAAGGTAAATAACGCGATAAATACCCGGTTAAATATGTGTTAATAATGAGAGAACCCATATTGTAAAATGTCAATGCGGCGGAAAGTCGACAGGGCGTGAGTCGATACAGGCGGAACAAATTTACTGTTGCCCTCAAGATACCCAGGATATAGTTTTCGGGGATTAGTTTTTTTGTGCTACCCGAAACCAAAGAGTTATTTTAACCTTAACCCGACTATTAACAAAGTCGCGTGACTTTCCCTGAACAGTTCCACTGATGCGCATCGTCGCTGTAACTTTCAATGCGTGTGCATTCTTTACGTGTATATTGCAATTGCTATTGCTTTAGGACTATTGGCACATCTCTGGTTAATGTACGAACCATATAAAGGTAAATTAAGGTTTAATTAAGTGTCTGTTATCATATCAGTTCTCGATATGTAACAAAATTGACGCAGTTGAAGTTTGCTTATTTAGTTTAGACTAGACATTTGACCTGTATGTGTCATACTTCGCCCATGTGCTAGCTAATCTGACTGTCAAAGCTTTGTTGCATCATCGGATTGAACTTTGTGTCAATGCGGATTTAGACATAATTTAGGTACTTGTGGTAAAAATATGAACACAATTGTTCCTTTTAAATCCAACTGGCAAGTTATGTTCATTGAAAGTCGTTATTTAGTAGGTAATCGAACTGGAAACCAGTTCACACGTTCAAGCCGTACGGACTCAAATTGCCATGATTCAGAGAAGATTATCATGATTATTTGTCAAATTGGTCACACCCTCGCGACCACATTGACACTCCCCGGTTGTCGTCATTGACGTCCAAAAGTTGATGTTACGTAACAATCATGCCATTGACCTGTTTTGTGGGTTCATATTTCAATTAAGTATTCGAGGTTTCATCAAAATGAAAAAAAAATATAAACTCGTTAAAAATGGCGAAACCGTTGCGGAACTTGTTAACGGTATAGTTTATAACAAGATGAACTATTTGTTTTCATGGTTCAACTTGGTTTAAATAAATAGATATTACTGAACATTTTGCACAGTCCAACGTCCAACAGGCTTTTTTGTAAGGCAATCGGCTAGAAAACGAAACCAAACTTTACGCGGAAGCTATAAGGTAGGAATAAACCGCCGAAGTTACTTATCTAAATAGAATATTACGCAAGTATTGCACCATCCATCAATCACACCATCTTGTTTAGATATGACTAAAGTTTGGCGAACGTAGGTACTAGATTAGATATGTATGTACAAAATCTTGTAGTAGTGAAAAAACTCCGTAACTTCTACAAATCTGAACAATTTTTATTCGCCATTCCATGGGCTGTCGGTAGTAGAATGTGGCCTCTCCTCTCTTGCCCATGGGCAGCAGCGTCTTTCCATGTATCATCATCAACATCGCGTACTGAAATTCCCAACCCGCCTGCCAAGCAAGGTGATAATGGCAACAACCCCTCATGTTCAGTACTTGAAGATCCACGAGGGACTATGACCAGCAGTGGAAGTTCTACGGCTGAGATGATGAAACAATGTAACAAACCTTATGTAGACCAGACCGCTCAAAAACGGATGTCTGGATAGACCTACGCTGTCTAGTCTAGTTGGCCGGTTGCCAGGGAATCTTTGATGGACCGCTTCCGGATACGATTCGATGACCCCCTTAATGCAGTTGCAACATTTGACCGATATTGTTTATTTTACGAGGTGTCGTACTTCTTGATTCGGCAGTGGCTGTTGATGATTCAGTAGTAAAGTTAGCAAAGTGTGTGAGCGTTTTGAGTATCCAAGACTGCGTTGCTTCGAATAAACTGACACGCGTGTCATCTGAAGCAAACACATTAAATGTGCTTTATTCTATTAAATTGTGTTGTAAATTGAATGTTATAAGATGCCTTTGCGGTCCCAATGAATAACGCTGTTTAAGTTTGAACTTGATCGGAATAAGATTACCAAACGGTTAACCCTTTTAGACAAATGTTCTTATGAAATAGGAAATATTGGAATAGTTTTGCGGATCTGTGCCTCCCTTGCTTCGCCTGCTTTGTGTCTAGTGAACATCATTCGAGAACTCTTGAACGCCTTCAAGATAGTGTGACTGTTGACTGTACAGATGATCTTAAGGTCTCGACCTTGGTCTTTATTTGGAAATATTAGCACATATACCGCAGACAACTTAGCCCGTTGTCATAAACCCAAGGCTAATTGACGAGAGGAAGATAGAGGTATGAGCTGGATACTCACCTGAGCAAGTAGTTCTCACAGCGTTTAAACGCGAAGGGAAGAAGGGAAGGGAGGCCTTTGCCTTGCAGGGAAACAGTGGGGGCTACACTATAATAACAATAATATTCATAGTAAATATCTATAAGTTCAAATCAGTGATGGCATCAAGTCGCTAAAACGTCGCCGACACGATGACCCTAATGTGAGCACTTGTCACTCAAGATGTGACTTTGACACTAGACATGTCTTTGTTGTCATATCACTAAATAGATCATACGCCTAATGACCTGAATAGTCGCCATGAATGTGTCGCCTGTATTTCACGTACTGGAGGTTTTGGAGTTTTATGAGACGAATCTCTGACTCAACTTGGATAATGAGCAATCGCTAATTATCTTGAACTAGAAGCTATCGTAATCGTTTTCTCTTGGGAATTGACAAAACCATTTCTTAGAAATCTACTGATGAAATCCAGAGCTAATTACAATAAAGACTTTCCTGTTTAGGCTGTGCATTGTTTTGTCTGTACGTGTATGAGTTTTGTTCAATACAAGTCAGTCTACTAGCAGTCATGAACCACTTTCTCCTCTTACACCCTCAGAATTTACAAGGCCACCAATTTTATGAACAAAATATTTGTAAAAGATGGCTATCATTTGAAAGTTTCATCATCAGAGTTCAATAAACGTGCTAACAGTACAAAAACACCCACACTAAAGTTATGTATACGGAAATACAAAAACAATTGTGTATTACTGATTTCAATTCCGTTTTTAGTAATCCTGATTGCGATTCAGCAACGAATGAATTCGTCAATATTATTAGGAACACTATTATTAACAATACCAAACAAATAAAACGACCTTTCAGAAAAACACCACTCAAACCTTGGATAACGCCAGGTTTGATACGCTGTATGACGCATCGTGATAGACTTCATACCAAGTTACGTAAATCACCACAAAATGAAATTCTAAATGCAACCTATAAAAGGTATAGAAATTTCTGCAACGCACTATTACGTAAACTGAAACAATCATACGAAAAAGAACAGCTTGAAAAAGCCGGAAAGAATATGAAAAAAACTTGGCAAGTTATAAATCAAATTACAAATTTTAAACAAAAAAAGACCCTTTCAGAAGATTTAATACGCGGAAAAGATCCTCAAAATGCAGTTAACTTTGCTAATTACACCTTTGCGAATGTTGGTAAAACTCTTGCGGAAAAAATCCTACTCAATCGCGTTTCTTATGCAAACACCCAGAATAACTCTAAGATATCCAACTCTTTCGGACTGAGCGATGTAACGGAAACTGAAATTTTAGATATAATCAATACTTTAAAAACAGATTGTTCTATAGGTTGGGACGAAATCTCTGCACGTATACTAAAAGAAAATAAAAATGTTTTGGTGAAACCTATAACTTACATATGTAACCTCAGTTTTTCGACCGCTGTTTTTCCAAAATCATTCAAAACCTCTATTATTTTACCAATCTATAAAAACGGAGACAAGAAAGTAGTGACCAACTATAGACCTATTTCAATATTGCCTGCACTTTCAAAAATCTTGGAACGTGCTATAAATGTAAGACTTGTTAACTACTTTGAAAAATTTAGTCTTATATCTAATAACCAGCATGGATTTAGAAGGGGTAGATCAACTGCAGACGCCGTGTTGGAACTTAATAAATTTATTGTCGGATCTCTAGATAGAAGGGAGAGATGCCTAGCTATTTTTCTTGATCTGGCAAAAGCGTTCGATACGGTGTCTACTCCACAACTCTTGAGCAAACTATTTAACTTAGGAATTAGAGGAAAACAGCTTCAGCTACTAAATAGTTACCTAACAGATAGAACACAACGTGTAAAAATAGGTAATTACTTATCTATAGCATGTCCTGTAACGTACGGCATTCCACAAGGAAGCATCTTAGGCCCAACTCTTTTTTTAGCTTACATTAATGACATTTGCCACACAGAAATGGATTCGGGTAAATTAATTTCTTTTGCCGATGACACGGTGCTTTTGTTTCAGGGTGAAAACTGGAATACAGTTTACGCTCAGGCTCAACAAGGATTTGATATTATAAACAAAAAACTTAACCATGACATTCTTACTCTAAATGCAGAAAAAACAAAGTACCTTACCTTCTACTTACGAAAGACTAGTAAACCAGATCACGCAAACTACCTGCTGAAAGCTCATAGCGCTATCTGTCTAAATACTGCAAGCAATGTTAGCTGCACTAACTGCCCTACCCTTGAATGTTGTGGCACCATTAAATATCTCGGTGTAACACTGGACTCGATGATGACATTATGTCCCACATATCAAATTACTTACCGCACGCGTGAGAAAATTAATAGCAGTATTTAAAAATATAAAACATGTAGCCAACGAGTCACACCTGCTCACAATTTACTACACGCTGTGTCAATCCCTTATAACCTACTGTGCAACTTCGTGGGGGGGTGCAGCAAAAACTCATCTACTTTCGCTTGAAAGAGCTCAGAGGGCAGTACTGAAGGTAGCGTACTGCAAACCATACAGGTACCCAACAGCGCAACTCTATGCTGATACTAAACTTCTCACAGTGAGACAGTTGTGCATCCAACAAATGATTCTTAGACAGCACCTTATCAAACCTATACAGAGTTCCCAAACATTAAAAAGACGAACAAATCGAATTGCTACAGCGCATTGTAACACGTCATTAGCAAAAAAACATTTTCCTTACCTAGCACCTTACGTTTACAACCAAATAAACAAACTTACTCCATTAAAGGACTTATCTTACGCACAATGTAAAGTTAAAACTAAAACTTACTTACAAACCCTGAATTATATTGAAACCGAAAACTTAATGAAAGTTATCAACTGATATAGTTAATTTAAAATAAAATATACATGTTTTTTTTTAAATTAACTAATTTAAAAAAAAACATGTATATTTTATTGTCCAAAAGGAATTGCAATCAACTTAAACAAAATAATAACAATAATAATCAAACACACAAACTCACACATACATACATACTTATTTATTACACTCACAGCTACACATTGTTATAGGTAGGTATGACTAATCCCACTTATTTAAAACAGTCAAACACGTAAATTCACACATACATACATAATATACTTGTTTTCACACATGACACATACATTACACTAACTTACGATGTATTTAATGTTTGGCTTCTAGCTTTTAGTTTTAATTTAAAAAAGGAGTAATATTAGTATCAGCTTTTACATCTTCTTTTTATCTTTTGTTTTTTTGTCATATTTACTATTAGTTTTTCTTGTACAGTACCTACACATACTCGTAGGTAATAGTTAACTGATTTAACATAATTTTGTAACTTGTATACCTAAATAAACTATGCTGAGGTAGAGAACCCTCGCGTCTACAGCACAAGCCACGAGCTTAGTTAGAGCGAGGCGTCGAAACTAAACATGTTACATTAGGTCTATATTAAGCATTTATTTGTTAATTTAGGCTTTACAGAAATAAACACTATTTATCTTATCTTTATCTAACTCTATCATCGTTCATCAATGACTTGCGGTTCGCCTTTTGTCCGTCAAGGTCAATGCTTTTAGCGCTTCGCTCGGCGTTTCGCAATATGACCATGTCCATAATAACCCGGTGACAGGTAACCACGGGCCCGGCTAATGTGTCATCCTGCCTAATGTGCGCATCTTCACGAGTCTTGCATTCTCTATTTAGGAGTTCAATTGTCGTAAGGTTTTTCCAGTTGGCATAGCAGTTTTTATCGTAAAATCGAGTAGGTATAGCAAAGCTTCCTTAAAATTAACGTGTATTTTCTAGTTTCAGACCCTCTACTTATATTTTCCTACCTAAGGAGTTAGTACTCCGAAAACCTTTTAAAGCCTCTAAACTCTAAAGTTCCATTCACGATAGCTTAAATAAAGATGGGGTAATAACGTACCAGTTATTATTTCTTTCATTTATTAATTTAATTAACGCATTTTTGAGATATTTACATAAATCTAAATAGCACCTAGTCGTTAATGCATCGACTAACGAAAACGACGGGGTCCATACAAAATAACATATTTCAGATTCTATAATTCCAATTAGGAGACGTTTCGCCTGGATTGCACCAACCATGGTCCCGGGAAGACTGACGTGTTGAATGTTAACAACAAATAGATTACTTGACCTCTAACGGTTTCTTACTCTTACTGATTCCACACAACAATGATGTTTAGTTTAGATGATTATTTACAGTACAGAGTAAGAAGGTGAAAGCATGCAATGCCAATTCAGTAGCGCTTTCCTCAGTACCCAGACAAACACGTGCCCACGAGGATGGCTTACATAATCATGTTCTATATGACATCTATGACATCATTCGTACAATCGCCAGTTTTTGTGACTTTCTCACATTGCCGGATAAGATATGTGCTCTTATGTTTTTTGTGATTCAATTGTTATCTCTTAGGGTTCTGGATAAATCCGATACAAAGGTTATCGTTTAGTTCTTTTCGACTGCAGGTACTGGAGGTACTGGTTGCTCGGAGCGGAGACACTAAGTTAGAAGAATCTTCACACCGTAGCCAGTTTTTGTGAGAACGTGTCGAACAAGTTTTTTGTGGTTTTGTTGTTATCTCGAGTTTGGATAAATCCGATACGAAGGTTATCGGTAAGTGACGAGAGCCCTTCCCTACTAAACTTCCTAGTCAATGAATATGTGAACTTGGCACTTACCGTTACCAATGCGTCAGCGTTTGTAAACCTTGAGCGGTCGTGCGAATATATGTATGTAACAATTGAATCAATCAGTTCCTGACTTCTAGTATTTATTTCAGGTTCATTATGTCTTCATCTCTCTCTCTCTCTCTATTTTCTGTTATTGCCCTCATTTTCACGCTATGTGAAGGGAGCTGACCTTCTGTTTTAAAGAGTCGCATAACGTGGGGTCGGCATAGCAATATGGTCTCCTCTTTCACACCATCCATTCACATTTTCGGACTTCTGCTTACATATCCGTTCGTTCCTCGGCATAATACGTCCGGACAAAGTCAACCTCTAAAATTGTTCCTTTCCAGTGCATAAATCAGACGTATTGCAGGACTCGCGTGAATGGTGTCAACAACGACATTAAAATTTGTAAGAATTAGTTTCATAACAATGCAGGCAAAGAATGACAGCAGACCGGTTATAGCAACGAAGACCAGCAATATTGATATATTGGACGCCATTTTTGTGTGCGTGTACAAAAGGATTGGTTACGTCAGTGTTACGTGCGACCTGTCCGTAAATTGGTTGTCTATTCATAGAACTAATTCCGATAAGGCTTGGTTTGTTATATGGTTCTAAATGTGGATTATCTTGCTCTGTAACGAGGTATGTGATTTTGCTTTTCAAAACAATGTGAAAGCAGATTAGAGAACCCACACAATAACAGTATCTGTAAATGTGTACCATAATTATAGTCATAACATGTGAATAACTTGAGGCTATTTGTTGTTATACATTGATGAAGGGTTATAGCGTTGCGTGAAAATATCCACATTTTAATCGACCATCACTAACACTACTGTTTATAACATGTAGTGTATCTAACACTCGTGGACATGAGCCTCTCTAGTCTATTTTTAATTTCTTCACACATAATAGACGGATTTGAGATCACAGTTAGCAGAAAAACACTAATACCTTTTTGGACTAAGAGTATTCTAAACAAAGCATGCGCTTTGCGGCTAAACTAAGAGGATGGATTCTGTGCTGGGCAATCCTAATCTATTTCCCAAAAACTGCAGCGTCCCGTACGTACAACATAAGTTGCCGACGCCTGTATAATCGTCTGCATATAAGTTGATGGTCGACCAGTATGTACGGACAATTTACTTGATATTTGCAACATCCTTATGAAAAGGTCATCTATGACAACTTAATGGGCATTCATCGTGAAAATGACGCTGGTTCCAAGAGTTCCAACCTCGGGGGTCTTTCCCAGCAAAATGAAAGCTTACTGCACTAACCGGTTGTTCACTTGGAACCCTTTCAAGGCCATCTGGTGTACCGGTACTTGCAAAAACGCTTTTCACTACGTTTATAGCTTTAAGTCCTTCATCTTCAGGATTTTGCTACTAAGATTTATGCTTGACATTTGATCTTGTCACCGTGGTTCGTGTTTTATTTTAAAATGTCTTATGGCATTATTATACAATGTGTGAACTGTTTAAATTTATCTTGACCTCTAGCTTGGCAATGTGATAGCCAAATCGCACTAGGTATATAATGTTTTTTTTTATATTTATAGGTTTTTAAATGTAAAAATACTTTTATATTATTATCGTATCACTAACTGACGGTTTTAATATAATTAAGATTTTCATACCCTGTCAAGTAGCCTACTATAAGAACTGTAACATCTTTTAAACAACAAGTACTTAGAGTGTCTTCGCTTATTGCAATCGTTGCAATGATACTGGCGTATAACGCGTCTCCATTTAAAAGATCTTAGCTTCTGTTTGTTTAAGTTAGAATTCTGGTCATGTACGCAGTATACCATTTTGCTTGCATACGGTTGTCGAGTGGTTTAAGGTTTATAGGATTCAATGACAAAGGATCTTATTTAAATCGAATAGGTAGCCGGCTAAACGCACCTTACTGCTTACAAGGTCTTTGTCGCGTAATACTATTACATATTTGATTCTAGCTGAAATTTAAGTTGTATGTATTATCGTAATTTTTACTGCTTCCTCGAAGGTAGAAGACGTACGAAGATAAGGTTTTTATTAACTTTCTCGGAAGATCGGCGTAGTGCTTTAAACACATAATCAGTTCTTCGAGCAGATTTTCCTGGAGAAATAGTGATGAAGTGAAGCTCAGAAACCAGTAGATGACATGGTGGACACAATCAAGTGTGCATAAACAGGTAAATTTAGATAATAAAAACTGTCCACGAATCGAATCCACGAAACTTTTAAACATATTTTCGTCACAATTAATTTCCTTACGGTTAAACTAGACTCTAACTTGTGCCTGGAAAAAGATTGAGGTTACTGCGAGATGGACCCAAGTGGAAATCCCTTCTCATCGCTCTATTCCCCCTGGTGAATGTTGTTAGCCTACAATTTACGAGTTGTCCTGAAATTGTTTAACATGTTTACCTCAAATTATTATTTCTAACATATTAATTGAGTTGACAGCCTCGATATCGAATATTAAATTGACAACCGAATGACATTTAAAATATTCACGTGATGGCGTCCTGTTATCATTCACCAGGGGGAATAGAGCGATGAGAAGGGATTTCCACTTGAGTCGATCTCGCAGCAACCTCAATCTCCTTCGAGGCCAGGTAGCCGTAATCTACATGACGGACATTTAAAACCAGGCAACTAGCATTTGCGAAGACCTTGCCGGTACAAGATTAGCGTCTACTGTTTAACTATATTGTTTGTGGACAAATGTTGAAGCGCAAACTCGGCCTGTCGGATTCCTTAGGCCCAGTTTGCTTGACCGTGTTGACTAGGATACTACTCGTAAGTCGTAAGAGCCAATATTGTGCGAAGCCTTGATATTATAATTATGATGTCAGAATTTGGTTATTTATCGTGGGTGTCGGCTACGTTATAATACGGCGGTGATGATGATGACACAGTTGTTTTATTTACACATAACAAAACAAGACTTTGTCGCTGAGCGATCACATCGCCTGATTGGAAAACAATAAAATATTAACAAAACAAAAGTTAAGCAAACATAAAGCACTAAAGCACTAATCTCTCAAAAAATATGTAGGTACAAGATTATACAATTTTAAACTTATATTTGAAACTGGAGAAGACAGTAGACTGTGTTACATTGTCCTACATTAAAGGTGTTGTCTACGTTTGGCTGCGTTCCGAACACATTCCATAAGAACATGTTGAATGTCTTCAATACAACCACAGAGGTCGCAATTTGGTGATTCTACTTTCTGCATTGAAAAACGGAAGTTTTTGGATGGGATGTGTCTGGATCGCAGTCGACACAAGATCTGGAAGTATTTAACGATAAAAGGGACACTTATATTGTTTATGTAATTTCCTGCGACTGCACAAAGATGAAACAACATCCTGTCTTAAATTATTAAAATTCTGGGTTCAATCATCTGATTTGATCAAAAACATTTTCAATTGAATAGTTGTTTGCGAATGTGATGACTGCATATTCAATTTATAACATACTAGCTGCTGCCCTCGGCTTTGCACGCGTTGTTGTAATATTTTTAGAATAGGTTGTGTTTTGGACTTAACCCGGACAGACAAATATATTGACCTCCATTGAACCAACTGAGCCATGGAGGCGCAATATGTTGTGCGTTCGAGCCCCGAGGACAATGTTTGTTTTTCTGCCGATATTTGTCTCGGGTCTTGGTGTTTTCTCGGATAAAGAGAAAAGAAAATGTATATAAGTATTTTATCAGCCATTTGGTTTCTATAGTAGAACAAGCTTTGATTATTAACTAGTCCACGAAGATGAGCAGCAACGTCTTTACGTGTATCAACATCCCGTACTGGGCTCGCTAACCCGCCTGCCAAGCGTGGCGAGTATGGCAACAACCTGTGATCTATGAGATCCATGAGGGAGGCACATGTCCAACAATGGACATGGACGGCAGGACGGCTGAGATGATGAGTGTCCAGTATTAGTATTGTTAAACACTTACCTACTTCATTATAATATTAGTACCTATACTCGATTCAAAAACTCTTGTTTTGAATTAAAAGTAATAACAATTTTGGTTTAAAAAAACTTTAAAAGGATTTTGTTTTAAAACTGTAGGTACGGACTTTGTTTATTTTACTTATAATTCCTTATTAGCATATTTAAATTATAATAAAATTAAAATTTGGTGTAAACATCTGAGATAATGGCATTTCTTATGACATTAGGGTTCTTAAACACTTAAAAAAGTGTTTGTTAGTGTTCCTGTAACCGAAGTGCGCTAATTGCTAGTTTTTATGTGGTTTCAGAAAGAGAGTGCGACCTTGCGCGTAGCATGTGTTCAAATGCGTTTGTTTTGTTTATCTTCTTGTGGGCTGCGTTTTGTTGTTCTTTATCTACGTTTTATTGTGCTGGTACGAGAAGAAATAGAGGAAGATAACGTAAAAGATGGGTCGACGACAGCGAAAGTAGCAGGACCGCTATGGACAAGACTAACACAGGACAGGAAGACGTGGAAAGAGCTGGAGGAGGCCTATGCGCGTCGCAAGGATGCGCTGATTAGTAGAATTTTAAGGTTAAAACCGAAGTGCAAAATAGTTAGAAGAAGAATAAAGAATAAAATCAACTTTATTTGGAGCATCAACATTTTTTACAAACTTAGAACTAGACGTTAATATGACAAACTGAAAGTTACAATAATGGATAAGACAAAAAAATAAAAATAAGATAAAACAAGATGATTCAAATTGGTGTCCGACTCAGCATAAATGTTGTGTAAATTTAAGATTATCACAACGCTGATCTTCCGTCAGAAACCAACCTGGGCTGTCACGCACGAGATAAACAATTAATAATAACTACACTACATAAATACGGGTCTAAAACATAAATAACGTAACGATGTATACACTACACACACAATCGATTAAATTAATGTACCTAATCTTATTGACATGTAGTCTTTTTAAGTTTATTTATATTTATTAATTTTTTTTTTATATATTTTTTTTCATCATAATCCCAACATCCGTTCAAGAGTTCTCCTCGGACAAAAATACGATTGAACCCCCATGTCTCAAAAACCACCATCGCTTGAAAACCCTGCTTTCGAATAAAAAAAAAACTTGAACCCAAATCGGTTTACACATTTAATAGCTACGGTGCCTCAGACAGACACAGTGGTCAAACTTTGAACGAGGAATCTTTGCACGTGGGGTATAGAAATTCATTCATTTATTTCCATAGTTTGTAATAATAACAAAACACAGACACGTCCAAAATGCATATACATATGTATGTATATAATACACAGACATAGCGGTCGAACTTAGAACATCCCTCTTTTTTCATGAGGGGTTAAAAATGTCTAGATAAATAAGTGAGCAACTTTCCTCTTTCTGTGAAATGTAGGATGTTATGTGGTATGCGTGTGCAACTCGCTTTCCTGTCGGTCGCATGCGAGCCAAACCGAATGCCACTGTTCAGTTGTTATAATAATAATGCTGGACATTTCACACAGCATCATCGAGCCCCAAGTTGAGCAGCGCTTATGTTATGGGTACTAGATGACTGATATACATATGTATATGTATATATGGATGGATATTTTTTATTATACCTTATGTACTTTAAACAGAAAAACATCCAGAAACCCCTGAACAAAATATCTGCAGATCATACATGCGTCTCAGGCGGACCTTTGCCCGCTGCGCCACAGAAGTCGTCGTATAGTCCGTAAAACTTCGACAGGTGTCATCGAGTTCTGAATTTTATAACGGTGTAAATCGTACTTTGTGGGTGGGACTGCACGAATAGTGATGTGCGATGACTTATCGTAAAGTCAATTTTTTTTTTCAATAGAGTTGCAAATACAAGTACATAACCAATATTACCGTCATATTTTCAACATCGCAGTCATGTCGCAGCGATCAAGCTTAGTTTTACACTCTATTGATATATGTCTTTGACGACCTCTGTGACGCAGCGGGCGAAGGTCCGCTGCGAAGCACATGTTGCGGGTTCGATTCCCGCCTTGCTAATAAATAAATATCTGCAAGGTGTTCTGGATGTTTTTCTACATTTTTAATAAAAAAAATATCTATCTATGTAGTATAATGTAAGCAAAGCTTGTGTTATGGGTACTAGATGATGCAGCGTGAATTGTCCAGCATTATTATTATTTTGAATTACGCAGCCGGATTTTGAAAGAAAGCTAATAAATAAATAATAATTGCTGGGCAAATGCCTCCCCCTATCCCGCCACTTCACTGCAGCAATGTGAAGCACCTGGCATGTATCAAAAGTATGCGATAAGGGCCCTCTCAATATTATTTATTTTTTCTAAAAAAACTACTCCTAAAAATATTCACGTTAAGTTATTTAGTCTTTGATCGCCGTTGTTTGACCGTCAAATACTGACTTTATTTATTCACTTGACCTTCGAATTAGTTTTATAATTTGACAGCAGCAATAACAATTATCGCTATAAAAAAACACTTGTGAAATGACATGACAGTGCTCAATGTTATATTGCGATATGCAATAACTTAGTATTCCTTAAGCTGCGGTCAAACCTGCGCGTCAGGAAGCGGAAGAGTACAACGCAAAAAGTTTTCACATTTTACTTTGGTACTTTTTACAACATGAAAGAGTTTAAAAAGGTTACAACTTTTTTGGTCTCGACAGCGTCTGAATGGGAAGAAAGGACGCTTTTTTATGGTGTATATAAAATTACTATCCTAAAAAAGGAAAACGTGCACATCTGGACGACTACCGCGCGTATCGTGAATATCGTCCCTCTGCCGACGGTGTCGTCCCTCGTTGTGGTCGCGTATGTGTGCATGGCGCCTTGAGATATCATGGATAGCGTCCTTCGCGCTGGCGCTCTTGCTTAGCTTTCCGCATACCTAGGTTTGGCTGCAGCTTTAACCGATGACATAACTTGACATAAGTCAGCGATTGATGTTTTAGAACCTCTTCCTGTTTTCCTTCAGCTTCATTGTCAGTATAACTTGTTAAACTTTCGCGATTTGTTAATTCATTGTCAGTCTTAGTGCTAGTTTAATATTATCAACCATCTAGATGACAATGATGCAAGAACTGCATGACCTCCAACATCACCAGACAGAGTTGGTCCGTCAGTTCTGTGCCTAATCTTCGCTCTCGTACCGGCTCTATTAGTCATGTACCTATGTGCTGATCCTCACAAACAGGCGTTGCTTAAACCAACTTCGATGAAAGAGGCATATATGTGTACAAGAACCGGGTACAGAAGGTGGTCCTGGAGCGAGATGGGCAGACGAAGGGGTGAAACAAATGGGAATACATTTACAAATAGCAATGAGGCAGACAGGAAATAAAATTCCTATCTACCCTGGGGAAGTTAGGAATATATCGTAAGCCAAATGTTTCATTCATCCGTCTGCCCATATCGCTTCAGGACAACTCCTGTGCCCGGTTCTTGTGCTGCACACCTATACTCGAATGTTAACATCTCCAAAGGCCCCTTTCATCGTAGTTGGTTTGCCGTCATTTTGTGAGGATTAGCAAGAACATGACTAGTTAAGCCGGTGCGGGAGTTACAATCGGACAAATGCAGTGTCTGATCATGTTGGAGGAAGCGTGATCTTTTAATAGCTTTATTAGGTTTATTATAAAACCTGTGTTTGACCACAATCTCACCTAAAATAAGCAAAGATGTGGCCGTTGATGATCACAAAAGTGAAAAGACACAGGTTCTTCTTTATTCTTCCTGATAGGATTGCTTCTGGAACAAAAGATCTACCAAGGCGTTGTCGCGTACGGCGTTGAAAAACCACCTTTTAAACAACCTCATGCTGATAAGTTCCACTAACTAAACACATCATAATTATTATACCCAACATCTAAATTCCTATTATGAGAACATCGAGTCACTCAAGAAAGTCGACTTTCTATTCGAAAGCAAGTTTACTTCAATATCTCATTCACAGTCAGTGCCGAATGAGCGCTGCAACTACTTTATTGATTACCGTGAATTATAGGTGCCTATAGTATTACTCTTATTCGGTGGTGCAAATCGGCTTGCAGACTTTAGAACCTAGTTGTGTTTTGCAAGCCAGTATACATTCGGACGCCGAGCTGATGCGTAGCGTGCGTTTCGCGTGTCCGTGTGCTACGGCTTTGGCGCGCTTTTCTCTTAACGTGTTCTGTGATAGTGTTGTGTGTTGTTCCTAGGTAGGTGAATGTCTCTGATTGACAGTGACCTGTGTTTTTATTGCTTTTTTTGTATGTGTTTGTTTTTTTCCTATTAAATGCATAAAGATACGATATCACAGGCAGTACAAGCAAATAAAATACATTGATCAGGTTCTGATCTGTGACAAAAGTGGTCACTAATCATCAGCATGTGGTGGCAGTACGGGTCGTACCACAGCGCTGGTCTTCCGTAGTGATTCTGTGTATATCTGATTTTGTTCCGGGCAACTGCCAAATTGTCACTATCGAAACTAGCACTGCTATTATTAAGAAAGCCTACGGCCTAGTGTAAATATTTTAAAAGCGAAAGTGACTTCGTTAGTTACTTCTCAACTACTGACTGAATCGTCATAAAGTTTTGCATGAATTATACTACAGACACATATTAAAATATGTTTTGTTTTATGAGTTATTAAATTCCAACATAAGAAATGTTACCTACAAGTAAACGGTCAGTATAATTTCTCTAAATACCTGACTAAGAGCAAATTTACAATATAAAGAATACAGATTCATAAATAAATGACCACCAATGAAGTTGGCCACGAGACTTGAATGACGAGGTGATGGCTGCTGGAGTCAGACCTTGACTGTGGTGGCCGCGATAGGCCATATAAATCCGGATAGTCCATATTTGTAACGATAGTGTGACATCTCAAAAACCGTAATTTTACAGGAAACGACTTTAAAACTTTTAAATGTGCATAGCTCCTAAATTGTTGTCAAAACTTTTTTATTAATTATAGGGTGTAATTTATTAAAAAATATATAAAAAGTTAAGTAAGTTAATTGCGCTAATCTCAATATTGGTTTAGACCTTGTTCCTCCATCAGTAAAGATAACTGAAGTTTTATATATTGCTGCTTAGTGTATACAAGGTGACAAGTAGACATACCATTACAATTTTATTTATTAATATGCATTCTGCAACAACAGAACATCAGTAAATAACCCACAACATATGTATTTCCAGTAGAAGAAAAATTTGTATCATCTTCAACGTTACAATTTAAGATCTTTCTAGAAAAACATGATATCAAAAACATATCTCGTTAAAATGGCTTTATGTTTTACAAGAACACTAGATAATATTATGACGTGCCACATTGTCGAATAAAATATTTTATTTACAAATACTTATTTACCATTATCGCCTACATCATAGCATCCTCGTGATGTCACTTTTTTCATGAAAACCAAGAGCACTTCAAACCTTGAAGACCAGGTGACAACTGCACTGTCACTGTGTCAAAGCCAACTAACACGCCAAACGAGGCAATGCTATAAAGTGATATTTTTTCTTTCCATCATTTTCTTAGTTGTTTTTATAGTAAAAAAAATCCCGTTTTTGGAGATTACCTATAGAACGAAAGATCACGATTCAGAATATCAGTAAAACGTAAAATCGTATAATTCGAGATGTTGCAGTGTCGTCGCAAGTGGGCGATGTGTACAGGTGGACGACGTACTCAAAGTCGCTGGGCGCTCATGTATGCGCAGAAGAAAGCAAAGCACAGTCTGGCAAATGGTGATGATGATGAAATAAGTAATGTTAAAAAAATTCTCACAGCACCATCTAGCACCAAAATAAGCAGTACCTACTTGTGTTATGGGTCCAGATAAATACATATTTATCATAGGTACAGAAAACTAACCAGACCTGAGTCAAATATCTGCACGTAAGTAAACATTCTTTACCCGGCCGGAGATCGAACCCGCACCCTCCTGCGTCTCAGCCAGCTAATAAACCATCTGCGCCACGAAGACTGTCAATTTTATAAAAAATTTGTTGTTGTAAAATGTCAGCTTCTGCAAAGTATGGTACGAATTAAGGAAAAATTGTGAAATGTACGTAATCGCCGTGCGTACGGAATGAGGTGAATTCCAATTGAAAATAATCCAGTGCAATTTTATATACCGTTAAGTTAAAAAGCTAAAGAATACTGCGTAACTATTGTAACGAATGCGCACTCGACCAAGTCCAACTTGTTTTAGCTTTGCGGCGAGTATCTACTAATACTAGTAGACCATCTACTAAATCAGTGGGTAAATTAGACGTGTATGACATGGTTAAACGCGGACAGAGCGCCTGCATACAAACTGATACGGATGCTAGCATGAAATGAAAACGCGTAAGCGCCAAAACAGTATCGTTTGAAATAGAAACTATTGAAACTAATTGCTTCAGGCGTGACTTTACGGAAATCTATTATAATCTAAACTATATTATCTAAACCTCATCGGACTATTTAACCTATCGAAGTGAAGCGTTCTGGAATGTGTGAACAACATGGGGCCGAGTGTGCCACCTTGCCCTAATCCCGGGTTATGGTGTGCGTCTCCCCAGGCGCGTCGATGCGCAGCACGGCGGAGGCACCCTTGTGCCAAACAGATTTATTATTTTAATTAATTCTGTGTGTGTGTACATATGTCTTTATTGTTTAAAAATTGTATGACTAGCTAGCTATGTGACATTATTTTTTAAATCTATTGATCAGGTTATCTGAAACAATAATTTATATATTAAAATGTATATAGATATGTATAGCAGAATGTTACCCCTCTGTTACCCCTCAATGTTACCCTGTTAGAATGTACCCCATGCCCCGTGGATGCAGTAAGAGCCTGCTAAGGGATACCTCCGGAAGATGGGCAGCATCGTTATTCCGTGTATCAACATCCCGTACTGCGCTCGCCAACCCGCCTGCCAAGCGTGGTCGATCCAAGCCTGTGTTCAGTTTTACGGCTAAAATGATGATGATGATTAATATATAGTAACAAATCCGCTAACCTACATCTGAAGAGCGCTTAAAAAGCACTCAAAAAGAATTCGACACGTGTTTCGCCTCTCTCGACACGTGTCGAATTCTTTTTGAGTTAAGAACTCTTTGTAATTCTGAAAATTTAACCACCATTTTCAAAATTGATTTATTTTTTTTATAAACTTCGGTAGTAACACGAAGATGATGAAGGCAGGAAGACTAGAAGTTTATCGGTGCACACGCGTCTATAAATTTTATTGCGAAATATAACTTTATGTTATGATAAACAGTTAAGAATACAATGATTGTGTAGTTTGGTGATTATTAATGTGTGTATTAATTGAATACAAAACTTTTCTGCCCAATTTCTTTCTCGGGAATCGTATGTACAAGCTTAGCGATGTTTTCTAGTAATATAAAATACTAAAGATTACTTTAAACTTCATCTACATCTACACTTATAATAAAGAGGAAAGATTTGATCGTTTGTTTGTTTGTATGCATCGTATAGGGTCCGAAACTACTGGACCGATTTGAAAAACTCTTTCACCACTTGAATGCTACATTATCCTTGAGTAACATGCTATATTTTATTCCCACGGGAACGGGAACTACGCCGGTGAAACCGCGGAGTGCGGCTAGTACAATATAAACAATTTTTAATTGTACCATTAATGGTACTCAGCCTAATGGTACAAGTGGTCCGACGGCTTATGCCAGTCTAGTCGTTAGATTTAGATTTATTTATTTCAATAGAGATAAGTTTACAGTAATGACACTAAACTAAAACACTTACTATCTTAATGTATTTAAATACACTACAAGAGATTTTACAATCTCACTAATATTATAAAGCCGAAAGTTTGTTTGTATGGATGTTTGTTAACTCTTCACGCAAAAACTAGCGTACGTATCGAGCTGATTTTTTTGCAAACGTATAGATGTTGACTAGGATTGACACATAGGCTACTTTTTATCCGGGTACAACGATTGCGATACGGCGGGCACAAGCTAGTACTAAATAACTTATCGTGAAATATGTCGACCTGCTGGAACTCTTGCACAAATACATAAGTTTATGAGTCTGATCGTTGGCGCATTGCTTGCATGTGTCTTCTTCATTATTCTAGGTTAGCCGATTTGTTACTAAATATTTGTTGTTCATTTAGGTATTACTTCTTCATTATTATCATCCACAGACCGACTTCATACACTGCTTATGCTGGGTTCCTTGTTTTGAGGAGAGCCAAGGTCGGTAACGGAATACTGACCTATAAATTAGGAATAATAAAATTTTACTTTGCGCTCTATCATCCTCATTAAATCAGCTGTTTGATCTATCGCTACCGTTACTAGTGCTTATGATTATGAAAATGTTGTTAAGCCGAGACTCGTTTTCTCTGTGCACCTACTACCTACCTACCTAATATTTTTTTATCACTGAATTGAAATTATCGTGGCTTGACATCATTTAATAATATAATACGGCTACACCACGTGCCTAACTTATTATCATCTTGCAGACGTTTCGTAGATCATTTAGAGGCCCTTCTTCATGAGCACCGTTCGTGGCCGCCTATAGGTTATGTACGTGGTGTAAGCCGTTAAATAATATTTTTTTGTTTCTCAAATACCAAAACGAATGGTCTAAATTTGCCGCTCTAGGCTCCAGCCTAATCAGCCTATTGGTAAATCCGGCACTGGTAACTAACTGGTAGTTTTGAGCTAGAGGCTGCATTGGAATAACGACCACCGTATTCTGATGCCGACGCTTGAGCTATCCTTTACAAATCTGTGCTAGTCCAATCCGTATGTGGTAGCTAATATACAGTGATTGGAATCGAGTAAATTTAACTTCAAGATGTTTACTTGCCAGCTCGCATGTTCTTTGTCCGAATCCCACTTCTGTTTGTTGGATATCTTCAAAAGGTTATTAATAGTTATTCAAACAATTAACTTGAGTGGTTCCCCTCTGGTTCGCTCACACAATTTAACGGGATGGTATAGAATAAGATGGAATCGGATTGCTTATTGCATCATCATGATCCCCTCAGCCGTAGGACGTGCTGGACAAAAGCCACGCTCATGAATCTCCAAGAACATGAGGGGTTTTTACCATACCCATCACGCTTGGCAGTCGGGTTGGCGAACGCAGTACGGGATGTTGATACACGGAAAGACGCTGCTGCCCATCATCCGGAGGTATCTCTTTGAAGATTCTTACTGCATCCACGGGCAAGAAAGGAGGGGGTAACTTTCTACTGCCGGCACCCCCACGGCTCCCACTGCTGGAATACGTCGCATTATGTAACGTTTTTCGATGCCCTATGTACGTATAGGATAATAAATAAAGCACCCGACAGGGTAGGTCTTCCGCCGGCGCCGGCGCTGCTAAGATAACATGAGGTGATGACAAGTAGGTCTACCATGAGTTTTCACAATCTATACTCGCTAGCGACCGTTGTTAGTAATTCGTAGTTTTAAAAAAATATGAAAACTTGTACAGAGCCTCTAGCGGATAGTTTGGTACTAAAATACGCAGTAAACCACAGAACAGATAAAGAGGTTAGAAAGGAAATAGTACCTGATTTGTATTAGAACGCGTGTCGCCGCATGTCTCCCACTCTGCCTCTCTACTACAAGCAAGAGATCAATACGTACGCGCATTACGCACACAAATAAACCACATGCACTAAGATCGCGTGTTTGCTATTGGTTGTCAAACTAACGCAAATACTGCTCTGGACGTGCACTCACACACGTGTAATAGCAATGTATTTCTCTTATAATGTTACGGCGACCAAAAGGTCGATTAATCATATCGATAAAATTACTGTAATTCTGTTAATTAAAGTTTTGCAATTTTTTAAGTTGCGGGTACGATACGAATTATGTGGACTTCCTAATGAGCCGTTTTCAGTAACAAAACAAAAAGAGTTTTCTACTAAACCTAACAGATGGAGCTGGCAAGCGGAGTAAGCAAGTTTGTGATTAATCCTGTCATTGTCAAATTGTGCCTACCAGTAAAAGAAAATTAACGCCATCTATAAGGTTCGAGGTAACTATTTTTGAAGTTTTTACTTTTTAATGAAAACGCCTCATTACATACAAATAAAATTAAATCAAAGTCAAATTAAGGGGCAACATCCGATACTGCCGCGAAATTTAAATTTTCTTTCGTTTTAAGCTAGTTGCAGCTCTGTTTTACTTCATAATAATAGAAAGAAAGAAAAAAAGCATTTTGAATAACATAAAACGTAAAACAAAGCTACAATTTGCAAAAAAAAACTAAAAAGAAATTTAAAATGCGAATGCTAAGTCGAATAACATAGTAGGTATAATCTAAATAATTTATTTTGAATTACTCTGTGAAAAATGTATTTATTAGTAACCCACACTATACCATAATACATATACAATTACATAAACATTATACAATAAAAACAAAGTTATTTTAATTGTAATATTACTGCAAATAATCATTCGTATACACATACTGAATATCGACATTGTTTACAATTAGGTACAACACTATCGACGCGCTCAGATTTCCCGGAATTAAAGCTTTGGCTCGACGCACGCGATGTTCGCATTGAACGCAATACATTGCGTGATAGCTCACGTCGTACAAGATCGTACCCATGTATTGCGAGCAATGTATAATTTTGCATCTGAATGCGATTTTATCGTTTTTGTCTACAAACATCATAATACTTTTTCAATAATTACAAATATCACTCGTATTTTAAGGTTTTTGGACTTACCGGTGATAAGAAATTCCTCCTCGGGCCACATTACACTCCTGACTTCTTTTCCGACACGTTATAATAGCGCAAGACGGCATAATTCTTTTTTTCCGCCGAGTTTCGAACGCTGTCACAACAAGAGCGCGATTGTTGACCGGTGATTCAAATTTCGGCTGACTTTTGCGCGTCTGCTCAAAAGTGCGGCGCGCCTGCCCCGCCCACAAGGCCCTTCTAACCTCTTTATCTGTTCTGTGCAGTAAACTATACTACAGCGACTGTAATTTGGGCTTCATTTGCTTAGAATTCGGTACTATGAGTTACAAATCTGACAGATGTCATAGTAACGTGCTATTACTACTGTAGTAACGGATCTAACAGTGACAACTAATGGTAGACACAAAGTGCGTCTAGTCTAGTGTGCATCTCGCTGCCTAAACCTTAGCACGCCAGGAATAATTTATGATATTATTCGGATCATGCTATAGCTATACAGTACAGCATATTCACGGAAAACAACAAACTAGTCCAGTAGAAACGAACAGAAAGATGGCAGTGAAATCTAATGTGCAAGTTCTGGTTCAAGTTCTATTAGTCTTCTTTTCGAACAACATTCTTTGGCTAAAGTTAGGATACCAACGTTTTAACCGGTATTTTTGCAACGTTAGGTGCGTCTTTATTAATAGAGGTTAATGGTATAGTTGCAATATTATTAACAGAAGTGTACACAGCAACTTTAGATATTGAATATTTTATAAATTAATCTGTTTTTTTCATAAACGATTTTCTTTATTTATTCTAGTGTATCAAACGCAATCAATCAAAACGTTGATTTTCAACTCGATTAATTTTTATCTGCAAAAAAATATTTTATATTATTATTACTTCTATTTTATATTTTTTTTTTATAGAAAAAAAAATCGAGTTGAAAATCAACGGTTTTGATTGATTGATTGAGTTTGATACACTAGAATAAATAAAGAAAATCGTTTATGAAAAAAATATATTAATTTGAAAAATATTCAATATCTGAAGTGTTGCTGTATCTACATATTCTTAATTTACTTTTTTTGATTATTTTTGTCTAGTTACGCCGATTGATCTGTATAAAATGTATTTTTCACTGTAATTTTTACTAATATTATACACTAGCTGCATTCCGCGGTTTCACCCGCGTATTTCCCGTTCCCGTGGGAATACGGGGATAAAATATAGCCTATGTTACTCAGGAGCAATGTAGCATTCTATTAGTGAAGGAATTTTGAAAACCGGCCCAGTAGTTTATGAGTTTTTTCGTTAAAAAACATACAAATCTTTCCTCATTATAAAATTGAGAGATACCCAGAGAAGAAAAATACCCTGGATAAATTATTAATTATTAAGAGGCCATTAAATCATTTAATAACAAAACACTTAAAATCCTTCAACTCCCACACTTAAGAGGCCTATTACAAAAAAACGCGAAATTGCTCGGTTTCCTCGTCCAAATTCTATGGTTTTCGGACGTTGTTTAAAATAACAATTACTTGTTTATAATAGTTCGTTATCTTCACTACGATAATAATAGAACAAATTTTAGATAACTTATTTGTTTATTTAGTAATAAACATTCTCCCGATACATGTTTAGGGAAAAACGCTCGTACCGTTAGTTAGTAATTAAATATTTAGTTAAATAGTTTATATAGTCGCCTGTGCTCGTAGTCTCGTACTTTCAATTTCAAATAGCCTTTATTAACAGCCTTAAATAAAATCGGCCAAGTGCGAGTCGGTCTCGTCCACGAAGGCTTCCGTACCATTAGTCTGTGAAAATTGTCACAGCGTCTACCGGTTGCCGTTATTAAAATCGAGCAAAAAACACCAAAAAATCACGTTTGTTGTATGGGTCTTAAATATTTATTTTATTCTGTTTTTAGTATTTGTTGTTATAGCGGCAACAGAAATACATCATCTGTGAATTTTCAACTGTCTATAACGATTCACGCATGAGATACAGCCTGAAGACAGAGGGCATAGCACTATATACCTTGAGGGACTCCAGTACACACTATTACATTATTTAATTCTATTAAATGGCATTTCATCATGATACGTAGGTAAGTATGAGATTAGTGGATATTATTATATTAACCATCTTTTGATGTCGGTTTAAAATATACCTTTGTCTCTAAATGTATCGTTGTTCGAACACCAACGATATCTAGTGGTCAAGGTTTTCATTCTGCATATTTCTAATAAATAAAGCGTATCACACACTACGCAGATGCGGTAAGATATCTAGTATCTGAGCGCGTATCTGTTAGTATCGCTCATTATACTAAACTCAAGGAGCAACGCTCACTACGCAGATAACTTATATTTTACCGTCAGGTATCTGTAGGCACCGACATATGTATATCAAAAGAAGGATCGCCATAAATGTCGCCCTTGGTTTTCGGAAATAGATAGTAAATTTGTTATCTGATAGATCCTTGAAGAGATTAAATTCGCCTCGATCATTTTTAAGGTCTATATGACTTTCCATCCGAATTCTTCGCCTTTTAGTACATTAACGTAACTTTTAGTAACGCAACACGTGCATCAAATTCAAAATCAGAATCGTCATCTGAGGAGCTGTCTAATAAATCCAGAAGCAATAACCCATTGTGCAAGCACCCTGTAATACGATCCGCACCAAGAAACAAGTATACACAGTTTGAAGGTTTCAGCATGAATGTATTATTTCGTATGTATATTATCGTATCTGCGAAATGTGTGATACTTTTAGATTAGTTTTTATACGCATATAAAATATTACCGCATCTCCGTATTGTGTGATACGCTTAACATACTATTATGCATACTTGTAAATCTTAACATCCTCGTACCTACTATTTTGTATAAGATTGCGTGATGGTTAATTCGGTCAAGAACAGACCGCCGGTGTTTTAATGGAACGTCGAATTTAGCCCGTTCTCACACGAGGTGACCAAGTTTGGACTAACGCAACGAAATCGTTTCTGTTAGCATGTATTGTCCCATATTGTTGGGCAGATGCCTTTCCCGTCCATTCCCGCTACTCTTTTTGACGTCACTCGGTGTTGCGCCAACCTTTGCCAGTAATTACCTTTTGACAGCGTAAATTAAATGTATAAGCCGCACGCACCTTAACTGTGCCTGGCTTTAAATAATTTGATTATATAAAAAAATACTTATTAATATTAATAATATTTCTGTTTTTCTTTTTTAATATTATTTTAAAACCTTTATATATCTTGAATAAGCAATTATTATTAATTCAAATGACACAGTTACACACGGATCAAGTTAATTTTCAATATTGCTCAGTGTTCACAACCATGATAGTTTCAAAAGTTTTGTTTTAAGGTAACTATTTGTAAAAAAAGGTATTTTTGGGATTACCATCTTCAGCCGTAGGACGTCCACAGCTGGACACTGAGAGGGCTGTTGCCATACATACAGTTTTAGGGAGAATTGACTTAATTAATGACAGTTTTCACAATACTTTGCATATCTTTGGCAACTTAGTTGCGTCGGTCGGCGACATTTCCTTAATTCGTGTGAAAAAGGGCTTATGCGATTCTTCTGCTACGATCAAATATGTAGAATTTAAGATTAAGGGTATTGTAAATTCAAGGTGAATACCATAATATTTTGAATATTGATGAACTTGATCGAAATGTTAAATGGCAGTTTAACAGGCAGTTTAAATGTGTTTAGTTTATAAGTTGTTTTTAGCCTGAACCGTTTACCTATACAAAGAAACGCCTCGCGATGTACATGTTCTCTTTTTTATATTTTTTTTAATCTTCAAAGGATTTACAATCACACAAACAAACCAACGGATTTACAATGGAAAAAATAGAAAATATTTAAAAATATTTTTATTTTTCCATTTTAAAACCGGGTTGCACCTGGCCAAGAATAGCTATCGACAGAGGCGAAGAGATAGCAAAAGCAAAGGAGGCATATGCCTAGCAGTGGGTTGAAAGAGGTAGATGATGATGGTGATGAATTTGTAAATCCATACTAAGGTACCATTGATACTTATCGTAATAATATAAAAGTAATTTATCGGTGCCGTGGGATGCCGGCAGTACAATGTTACCCCTCTATTCATGCCCGTGGATGCAGTAAGAGCCCGCTAAGGGATACCTCCGGAAGATGGGCAGCAGCGTCTTTCCGTGTATCAACATCCCGTACTGCGCTCGCCAACCCGTCTGCCAAGCGTATGGCAACTACCCCTCATGGAGATCCTTGAGGGAGGCCTGTGTTCAGTAGTGGACGTGTTACGGCTGAAATGATGATGATGAGTTTATCGGTAAAAGCAGCCTGTGTTTGAGGTGTTCGTCTGAACGTTGCGGATTGGTCAGAGTCGAACATTGATAGCAGTTTCTCATTTCTGTAAAGTATTACATATTCAGCGCAATTATCAAGACTAATTACATCCCATACTAGTTAAAACCTGTGTTACGGCAAGGTGAATGAAGGATACGTGTGGTTCAATCTTATGCGTGAGGTCGAAACAGGTTCCGTCAGAGCAGCGCTGGTAGTGCTGCTCTGCTCATGTGGAAATAGTTCGAAGCTGAGGCGGGACCTTTTGACTCACACCGCTACAGCGAGGTCCATCACCTATTTATTTAAGCTTCTTTTTATTTTTTTATGGTAATGTGTCTGTTATGTATCTGTCAAAAATGTTTCTCTATTTCTATGCTACCAAAACATGTAGCATTAAGTATCATTAAAGTATCATCTCAAGTGAACAGATTCAATTATGTGCTTTATTCTGTTAATTTGTGTTATTTTATTTTGTAAATTGCCGCATCAATAAGGTCCATGAGGCCGCACTGAATAAAGTATTTTTTGTGTTTGAGTTGAGTCACAGAAAGTATAGCCTCGAGAGACATTTAACCGCATTTTGAACAGAGGGCGTGCCGGCTATCTCCTGTTAAAACTTCAGTCAGACTTTACCGAGACTTTATCGTGTAGATACCTCGTTTTATTATTTTCCGATGTTTTGAATGCTTTGCAGCCGTCGTCACGGGTAGACTGATGTACTGGAGCTACCGTCGCGAGTCGAGAGTGGAATCCGCGACTACCCTCATTTCGCCATCAGAATCAGGAATGGACAGTCGACGACACACAACACTGACAGTATCTTTGTGCGGCAATACCGGAATGCCTCGCGTCACACG
This sequence comes from Pasiphila rectangulata, assembly GCA_963082625.1. NCBI lineage: Eukaryota > Metazoa > Arthropoda > Insecta > Lepidoptera > Geometridae > Pasiphila > Pasiphila rectangulata. Next base: position 15,270,144 of record OY720256.1, on the reverse strand, counting down.
TTTACTAACAACTGGATTACACGAGGCTGAGAGACGAAAACCATCCTCACGATTAAGATTGCGGTTTTTCTTGATTTCAATCGCCTCCCAGACCATCCGCATGTAGTAGTAGCGCTCACTGGAGAGTACTTTCGTTACGGGTCGCGAAGCTCAATACAGTAATTCACATGCACGTTTGCACTAGTAATTTTACCAGCATGTTTACTTTTTACCTGATAACGACCAAAAGGAAGTCGTATCTGTAATACCACTTGGCCAATACGGTTTTATTTAAGTACACGTAATTACCTTAGAGTGATTCCATGTTTGCTGGCCGACCACGACCAATATGTAAATACACTCACCTAATGCTAAATATCTGAGCAAACTGAATTCTGAATATTTTATTCAGAGCGTGCGATGATACTGGCTGGCCATGACTTGGCTAAGAATATTAAATTATATGTCGTTGGGCAAGAGACGCGGTGCGACCAAGAGGCGGACCTCCCGCCAGATGGTCCGATGACATTATTAGCTCTGTTTGGAGTCAGTGGACAAGACCGCTAGGGACCGGGGTCGCTAGGGACCGTAAACAATGGCGCTCTAAAGAGGAGGCCTATACCCCACAGTAAAGCTTATTTAACACATGCTTTAACAGTGAAGGATAACATCTTGAGGTAACTCGTAGCTTAGTAGTGGTTCAGACGTAACGACCTGTTCTTTCTGGGCAAGTAGCACAGCAGTGTCCAGTTGCTGACGCTGTACAAATCTTGTAAGATGTGGTTTGTGTTAGTGAACATTGACTGGATAGAAGTTGATTGTGTTCGCCCTCGACCTAATAAAAGTCTAGAATAATTAAAAAGGAACAGTAAATAATACAGAATAGTAATATTCTGTATTTCACTGATTTAATAACTGTTAAGTAGCATTTTTATTAACATAAAAAAAGACTGCTCGAAAACATACGATAACGCCGATAATAAAAAAAAATTCCTAACATGAGGTATGTTAGGATTTTATCCGTCTATCGTTAAGGCTATAACATACACACTCGTACATTAAAAACATGACTCTGTCGTAGTTGGAAAAACACGGAACCCACAATAAGGACAAGGTGCTCTCCAATAAACAGATTGCGACAAGTGATGGTCCGTGACATTGATTGCCGGTGAAATTGATATCAATTGTCGCCGTTTATGCACGCCTTTTCTCAAGGATATTGCCTCGATGAATAGGCGATGGGCCAGGGCTGGCATGCTGTATTGTTTATCTGATTGTGGTTATAGCTTTGCAGCACATGGTCAGCCAAATGATGTTCTCGCATTAAAAGCCTTCATATTGTATGACGTAAATTCCATGGATTTGACAACATCCGATCGCCCAAATTAAATTAGACCCACTAGATGTTTCTCTATCAGGAGTTGAAATAAGTCAATCTGTCGTTGGTCAACGTCGAAAACTTTTGCCAGCATAGCATTTCTCCCAGTTAGAACACACGACTTACGATATAAACCTTGGCCAGTTGGCGAAAACGAGATGGCGGAAAATAACAAGCAAGTACGGAGTGGATGCAAGAGAATGATGGAGATAGTCGCTCGCCTTCGCTGTGTTGTCTACACAAACAGACAGACCGCAACGTACACTAGAGGACTATGAACAATCGCCCGTGCATGTACACCGCTTGCACCGATAAATTTCGATAAATTTTCCTGTGATGGACTGACAAGAGGCGGAGCACAACCGAACGGGAACGAAGGCCAAAGGTCTAAGCTATAATAATAATTAAATCTTAATGGATTTCTCATATAATAATTACCACGCCTATGAATATACAAATTAAAATATCTAAGGAACACGTGTTATCACCCGTGTTGCGGCACGTGCCAGGCGTCCCTTGAAACGTTGGAACTTCACCCCTTTCGGTCAGAAGTCAGGACTCGCAATGGTCGCCATCACAGCACAGAGAAAGAGGTGTGTTCTGTGGACGCCATCATTAATAATATATGTTGGGGTAGCTGGATCACACTGCAGGAAATACCTTGTTCCACTTCTTGATCTCTTGCTGGAGCCAACAGGATACAATGTATTTCAACTGTCTAATAAGCAATAGTGCAAATTATAAGATCATTCAAAATATGTCAAAAACGAGTCGATGGTTGTCCAGACCAGTCCAAAGTCCAAAACCCTGATCGATTGACAGCGCCCAGCCCTGCCGGGGTCGTGGCAAACCGTGCCGCTGGACAAACGTGATCCGCTAGCCTGATTCGAACGTGACACACTTGTCGCCCGTCGCCAATTCTGGAGTTCGCACTTACACCATAGCGTAATTGTTACGTCGATGTGGAACGTGATGCTTCATTGAGAGGGACGATGCGTGGAATTGAAAAACGTGCATCGATTATATTCAGAACAACTCATTAGATCATTAAAATTCAAGAGTATTGTAGAATCATAAACTGATTTAGGGCCGGCGCTGAGTTCGCGGCATGGCACTTGCCAAGAGACTTCCTTCTTTCTTTTTAGTTTCTCTAACATGTAATAATGAATGATAAATGTACGACAGAACCAACTGAGACTATTATCCAAGTGAAAACAATGACTCCAAACATCGGATGTGTTTATGTTCTTCGTATTCTTTTGACGTCAGAAAGAGGTGTGAAATACGTAACACCATGTTATGAATGTGGTCTGTTTATTTAACAGTATATGTACATAATGTAGAATAAACCTATGCCAATACCTGTATAGGCACATATTATTTCGGTTAAGTACACATATTATAAAACACCATGTAGAGACAGGTTTATTCTTGAAGAGCTAAAATCGCCAAACATAATTATAATTCCGGATATTTCATACAGCACAATCTAGGTCCAAAGCAACCAAATCTTGTGTAGTAGTTACCAAATAATTGATAGAATGCATAATGCTTCGCGTGCCGGCCTCCGCCTTATCAGTAAAATTCCTGCAAACCCCGGGTGTGTAATTGACATTTGAGGAGTTTTAAATAGCCTTAGCACGCTCCGAAACATATTACACGTATTATATTATACATGTTGTGCCGACCCCGCATAAAGTATTTAGGGAGATGAGCGTCGGTTTTTATATAATTAAATCTTAATGGAATTTCCACATAATAATTTAATAACCTCGCCTATGAATATATAAATAAAAATAAAAGTAAGGAACACGTGTTGTCACCCGTGTTGCGGCAAGTGGGGTCACGTGACAGGCGGCCCTTGAAACACTGGGACTTCACCCCTTTCTGCCACAAGTCTGGACTCACAATAGTCGCCATCACAGAACAGAGAAAGAGGTCTGTTCTGTGGTCGCCATCATTATAAGTAGAGAAGTTGGGTTAGTTGGATATTTCACACTGCAGTAAAGACCTTCCACTAATCTCTTGCTGGAGCCAACAGGATACAGTATTTCCACAGTAGTAGAACTTTTTGTGAAGAGTTCATCTGGGGAAGTACTAGCACCATACCTATTTCTGGCGTCAAGCAGCCATGTGTGCATAGCTGTGTTCCGGTTTGAAGGGTAAGGGGGCCGGGGAAATTACGGGCACATGAGACCTCACTACTCTTGTCTCAGGGTTAAGTGCAGTGCAGCCTTCACGTGCTTAGTGAACGTGATCACCGCGGTATTGCAGTTGTAATAGGTAGAGGTTAGCGCTTAACATCAAGTGGGCCTTCGGCTTGTCGTCATTAAGTCGTATACAAAAAAACCTCTGTGGCGCAGTTGGTGTAGGTACCCGGCTTAGACGAGACAAGCCGAAGCCCCACCTGATGCTAAGGGGGCTACCTCTACCAGAACTACAATACCGCGGTTCGTTCAATGCAGTGTTGGTCACGTTCACTACGCACGTAACCAACGCTGCATTTCATTGCGCCTATCACCCTTAGACATAAGAGTTGTAAGATCTCATGTGCCCGTATCTTAAGTATTCTATCAACCATCTGGTACCCACAACACAAGCTCTGTTTACTTTGAGGCTAGATGGTGCTGTGAACCCATGAAGTAAAATCCGACACATTTTTCTCCTATTCAGGTGTACCACAAGGAATACACATGGGACCTGTGCTATTTCTAATATTTATTAATTATCTGCCTACATATATACATAAGTCACTGTAAATTTTATCCTTACTTGCAGATGATATAAAGTTATATGAAGGCCCTACAACACCTCCACTCTTGCAAGAATATCTTAACGCTATCCTAGATTGGTGTGCTATAAACCGTATGACCCTCAACGTTAAAAAATGCTTCCATATTACATTCACCAAAAAAATAAAACCACTTGTGTCCTCGTATGTACTTAGCGGCGCTTGTCTGGAAGAAGTTAGATATTCGAGCTTTGGGTATTATTATATTTAGATAATAAATTAACATTTATTCTTCAAATTAATAATGTGAGTAAAGCAGCTAAGATAATTGGATTTATCAAAAGGAATAGCAAAGAGTTTAATCCCAAAACAAAAATACTATTATTCAACTCACTAGTGCGCAGTCAGTTGGAGTATGCATCCACCGTTTGGAGTCCCTTCTACAGCATTCATTCACAGCATGTTGAAAGCATCCAGCGGGCTTTCACAAGACATCTAGCATTTTTTACCCCCAACATCTCGTAGAACCCCGTATGAGCAGCGCTTGGCTAAATATAACATGACTTCTCTTCGCAATCGTCGTAAGCTACTAGATCTATGCTTACTCCATAAAGTCAGAAACGGAAGTATACAGTGCAGCCAACTGATTGAACGTTTTCCTCTCTCTGTACCATTTAAATACTCCAGACAACCTATACACAGTATTTTTAGCACACCTTACTCTCGAACTAATATTGGAGTACAAATACCAACTACACGAATCTGTAATGAATACAATTTAGTAAATAAACAAATACCGGAGATAGACGTATTTAGCAACAGATTACGCACCTTTAAATACCTTCTACAGAGCCATTTAGGCTCTTCCATGAATGACATTGTTTAAAGTTACAACCGAATAACATGCCGCCTATGTTCCATTTAAAGTACTACGCATGTGTTATTTAAAATCTAGGTACCGATTTGTATTACCTTATATTTTTACTGTCATATTTTTAATGGTTTAAATATGTGTCATATTTTCAATTGATCTTTATGTTGACTTGTATATTAATTCTTCTTCTTTTGTCTCTTCTTTTTCTCTTAACGCACATAATAGAGTAAGCTATGTACACTTCAATTGTCGTCTGTATCAGATCGATACCTTTATACATGTGTTTTTTTATAATTTGTAAATACTTTCGATGTCAGTGTACTTTTAATAAATAAATAAGTAAAACCCGACGACTACTTGTAAGTCAGAAAGCGTCCGTATGGTATAACTAGGTATTTAAAGCAAGTCATATAGAGACGAGATGGAGATACGCGTTGCAATGTGGATCGATTTTAATCTTTAGTTCTTACATCATTTGAACACAGGGTGGGAAAAAATTGTGGCTCTTAGAGGTTAGCTACCTTTTATCTTGTAGTAAGTTTTGTTCTTGGGGACCGTCTCCACGAGCGAGAGAATCGCGGCGATGTTGTCGTCGTGCCACGTATTTCTATACACTCACTTAGCATGTGTCTCCACAAGGCGATGATATCGCGGCGATGCGACGAGTGGTTGAGTGCGCGCGAAACGTCATTACATCGCGGCGACCCTGTCGCGCGCTCGCCGCGAAACGTGGCGCTCTCGCATTAATAGCACAATGCGTCGTCAAAGAAACGTGGCGATTCCGTTACGAGTCGCGACGATACGCTGACGGAATAATCGCTAGTTAGTGGAGATTATCCGACGATAAAAGCGCGGACTCGACCATATTCTCTCGCCCGTTGAGACGGCGCCCCTTAGGAAACTGTTGATGTTATTGAAAAAAAAAATACTGCGTTTTTAGATTTTTGAGAGTACAGATAGCCCAAAAAATTAAAGCTGATCTGGATCGACTCCATTTACCAACTAAGAATGAACTATGTTCTGTCGATCTGTGATTATGTCTGTACGATCTGCAAATATTTGTTTAGGGTGTTTTTCTATATATAATAAAAATATCTATCTATGTAGTATAATGTATTAAGTATATCAGTCATCTAGTACTCGTAACACAAGATCTGCTTGGGGCTAGGTTAGATGATGCCGTATGAATTGACTAGCATAATTTAATTTAATTCTGTACTAACAGATGTTCTCTCTTGCCCACAGGAAGTGAAGGATGACAGCGATGGCTGCGGCGCCAAGTTCTCAGTGCTGATCGTGTCGGACAAGTTCCAGGGGAAGCCGCTACTTGCCAGGCATAGGTGAGCTTCCTTACTTCTTCATCATCCATCACCATCTCCTCCGCAGGATATAGGATATATATATGCTGGATATAGGCCTCCCTGGATCTCCAAATACTGATCATGAGAGGATTGTTGCTTTTCTGATCGCAACACATTATTTTATATCACAACACAACATTGCAATAGGCGCGAATCTCGCAATCATCGCTGTCAAAATCGTCAAAATTGATGCGTCGGGATTGTCCTTAGCCCATTAACAAACCACCATTATATAGTGTAAGATAAGTTTGTTAAAGCAATCCCTGTAGCCCCGTTAATAGAATACCCTTTGTCTGAATCCAAAGCTACGAGTAGGTACGTACGTGTTTCGAAACTCGTAGCGGACTCGCTAAGCCAACAGAATATCCTTTGTTCGTCTGTATGTCCTGTAAATAATGGCTTACTATGCGTGAAGCAAGCGTCCATTAGGATTTATGTTGACTGCTATTACGTATGTAGGTACCCGACTTTCTGTCCAAAGGTTGTGGGTTCGGTACCACGGTTTTTCTTTCTTGAAAATGTATGATCACATTTAACACGTGCTTTAACGGTGTAGGACACGGATAGATGCTGCTGCCCATCTTCCGGTGGTATCCCTTAGCAGGCTTTTGCTGCATCCGCGAGCAAGAGAGGAGAGGCAACATTCTACTGCCGGCACCCCACGGCATCTCTTAAACGGAACGCACAAATTACAACACGGAAAAAGTTACAAATAATCGTCATAAAGGAAACAATGGTCTAGTTAGTTAACCCGCACATTACATTTGATCGTTCACATCAAAAGTGCGTAGTAGTTGTAAAAAAGCATTACATTTAATCGTTCACAATCAAAAGTGCACAATTGCCGTGGGGCGCTGGCAGTAGAATGTTGCCCCTCCTCTCATGCCCATGGATGCAGTAAGAGCCTGCTAAGGGATACCTCTGGAAGATGGGCAGCAGTGGTTTTCCGTGTATCAGCATAACATCCCGTACTGCGCTCGCCAACTCGCCTGCCAAGCGTGGTGAGTGTGACAACTACACCTTATGGAGACCCATGAGGGAAGGCCTTTCTTCATTAGGTGGACGTTTTATGGCTGAAATGATGATGATGAATCAAAAGTGCTTACTAAAAAACATATTTGTCAGTGCATTGTGCAACAATGGCAAGGCCGAACGATCTGTTTTCGCCAGTGCTAGTGCCCATCAGTTCCAGTCGTGTGGTTTACGTTCTGCTCGTTTTTAAGTGTAACCAATATGAAGTCACAGTAATGGAGATTTCAAAGAAATTAATAATCTTATCAAAAATTTTACGGTTCCGATGGGATTCGAACCCACGTCCGTCAAATCGATACTTGAGCTACAGAACCCATGTCGGGTACCGCTGAAATTATTGATAAGGTGATATCGATTTGAGCACCGATTAGAACGCCTAAGTGTGGTTAAACACTATAAAAATAACAAACAATGGAGTATTCATTGGGATCCATAGGTAAACTTAATTAAAAAAATATAGCTCTGATAATGTGTTTTTTAAGTGAAATAATTTTAAAAATCTGCTTAGTTTGTTCATTACAAACAAAAATACAAGTCTTGGCTTCCTATAAACGTGGTTTATGATGATCTCATAAATCTCATTAATGGAACAGAATATTTAGCCTCTAGTTATACTCTAGATAGAATCTCTGTCCAGTGAGATCTTGCGTTTAGATAAGTAACGTTTATTTTGTGTCACAAATTCACAATACAAAGAATACAATAAAAATAATTAAGTCAAACTACAACAAAAACGGTCGTCACTCAACTATATAATAAGTTTGTAAGCCGCCACTATGACGCTGGTCTTCCGTGACGCCAAGCGTGTGCAGAGCAGCATCCACGCATCAGTGCTTCAACGTTTCACAGACATTGGTCGTCTGACCACGTCTGCAGCACTTATCAACGCGTTGGTATACCAGGAGGTGGTCCTCATAAAGCCGTTGAAATAGAGGTATCTTAAATTAAGTCTTCGCGAGAAATCGCCGTAAATTCAAAGGTTTATAAGTCTTTGGACACGATTTCACCAGGCTCACTTTGCATAATGAAATGCATTCTACTGGTACTGCTCTCCAGCATTCTAATGATTCGTGACAGGTTTAACTTCTAGTATAAGCCTGTTTGAGAAGATCTGAAAACAGGAACATCGTTGAAAGTTTTTCTAAAACCGAGCTATCTCATCTGAGTGACTTATTATAAATGTAGTCTTCCTCTTCGTTGGCCCAGCTACGAAGGAGGGTCAAGTTTTATTTTACCATCCTGTCCAAAACAAAGCTTGTGCTCTGAAAAACAGATCATAGATAAAATACGTAAATATATACTTACAATACCAAGTGACCCACGGAAGTCGTAATTACACCTATGTTATTCATTTCAACTCCCACTTACCTATTTTCCATTACATTGCGTACTGGTTGTGCCTGATTTACTGCTTGCGAGTCAGCTCTCTACTCACGAATGACAGACAGAATTAATTCTTAAATTGTATTATGCATACCAATGGATACGTTGGCAGCGTGCAAAGCAACTTCCATTAAGTAACTGAGGTAGCTCTAGTCGAATTGCAAGAGCGCCGTAGCGGAAAAACGCTGCTGCCTATCTTCCGAAGGTATCCGTTGGCTGATTGTCTCGGTTTATTATACTCCACACTCGAAAAGACACACACGTAATAGGCTTACCGTTGGATACGTTAGCAGCAAACAAAGCAACTCCTATTCATTAAATTAAGCTTTAGGATTTCAAGAGCGCGATAGCAATGATTCTGAAATTTCTATCTTAATCAGCTTTATCAGCCCAGCCGTTCATTTGTTCAACCATATCGACACACCCACTTCTGGATCTCCCTCGGTTTTATTATCTCTGGGCCGTAGGACGTCCTCTGTTGGACATAGCTCTCCCTCATGGATCTCCAAGCACCGAATATGAGGGGGTTGTTTATAAAAAGTTCTACCACTTATCTTAAAATCACGAAAATTTCAAATACTGTTGAAAAGACTGTTTTGGTAATTCACGGGCTCGCGTTGCTGTAGCTATACTCAATAGCTTCTTGTATGCTCTATATACAATTGTTACCATATTAGGTCTATTAATTAAAATTCAACTATTAGTCAGAGGAAAGAACAGGTCAATACGTTTGAGTTAACTAAGCCGCGGGTTTCCCCATGATGTTTCCTTCACCGTTAAAGCACGTGTTAAATGTGCTGTACACAAACATTTTTCAAGAGAGAAAAATACATTGGTTTACGGCCGTTATCGAACCCACGACCTTCGGATTGAAAGTCGGGGGTACATACCACTCGGCCAACACTTCGTCGGCTTTTTTGTTGACTAAGCTAAGAGGATGCAGGCCTAATCCATCTAACAATGTCCCAGGCACTGTAGCGTCCCGTACAGCATAATTACCAGTTGCGGACGCTGCATAAATCATCTAAAATAGATGCAAAGGCCTTATTTTAATTAAAATTCACAGATACAGATCAACATGAAAACACGGAAACAGCCACTAAAGAACACAAAGGCACGACAAAACATGCATAAGGTCTAATGTCAACTCTGCTTAGGATCTGAGATACGAGTATGGAACAATGCTCTCAAAATAAAAACTGTCAAGAGGGTGTAAACAATAGCTGCCGTTGTTCAAATCAAGGCTGGAAAGAAATTGTTGAGTGTACGAAACAATCTAATTGATAGACGTTATTATAACATAGACTGCTTGCCGTGCCATGTAGAATGTTGCCTATTGGACCTTCTGAAGGTGCGCAGCAGCGTATTTCTGTGTATCAACATCCCGTACGGCGACCCGCCTGCCAATCGTATCGAATATGGCAACAACCCCCTCATGATCTTGAAGATCCATGACTGGGGCCTATGTCCAGTAGTGGAGGTCCTACGCCTGAGATAGAGATACACATAGACAAATAATTTATCTGCCACACACACACAAAAAATAAACATACTTACTAGAAAACATAATACTAAAAAAAGTTACAAACAGGTTGGTATTAAACTTTACGAAATTAGACAAATTGAATAAATAGGTCGGGTAGAAAAACGGGTTGTCGGCATTACGTACATTTTTTTTTTGTTACACATATTACAAAATTATTGGGACAGTTAGTAGACTGATGGATCTGGACGGTCAAAGTGAAAAGTGTTTTCTATGCAATAGCAACAAGTATTGATAAAAATAGGGTGCCCATTTTGTCTCCGAAAAACGATTGTCCGAAAATCACAATCAATGACAAGTGTTTCCGAAACATCACCATCCATAATATTGTGGTCCCATAAATATCATTTGCAATAGATATTGTTCATCCTAATGCTCCTTACGCATAAAGTTATTTTACCTAATATATAATATCCATAATTTTCATCGTTATAAACAATGTGTCATAAGAACCTAAAAAATAACAAGACATTTACCGTGATAAGTAGGTACTTACTACTTTTTTATCAAGTGTTATATATGTATAATGAAACTATTCTGAGAAAAAATCTGCATTCAAAATCTGTATATACATTTAAACAATTTCAAAATCACTGTACAAAACATAATAAATAAACTAAAAAAAAGCTACAATCAGGTTGGTCCTTCCATCGTTACTCTTGTTTTACAGGTCTCTATTTTTTTCTTGCGACTAGATAGATATAGTTAAAACTATAATATTGTCTCTTTTTTATGCTTCCTTCTGATATTACTTGCCTTACTACTATTTGACAAAGTCAAATTAGGGTGAAGATTACTGACATAGGTTTATTTGTATTAATATAAATACCTATAATTAACTAAATTATAAAGTTTCATGCTGACGAATTTATCATATATTTTACCATATAAATTTGTGAATAATTTATTATAAAATAAACATACTTTTATAATTAATATCATTATCATATCCACCTACGAGAAGGAATATAATGATGATGATGAATATTATTAGTTCAACAAACTTCATAACACGTAACACTTTTGCCAAGAACTGTATATTTTTCTTGTGCATATTTCAACCATAAAGAAGGAGTGTACAAACTGAGCATCAATTTCATGGAATTTCATAATTATTTTTTTTAGGGTCAATCAAGTGTACGTAATGCCGACAACCCAGAAAAACTTGTACATCGATAAATTGTGTTAAATTATATAAATCGATCGAGTTGACGATGATACCGCCTGCAACACTCCCATCAAGCTTCCAATAAGAAAAACTCTACGTAACTCTAAAGATTTAATCGCATTCTTTGAATTGCCTTACCTTCATTACCATTACAATTATAATTGTTATAATAACGTATAAATATCTTGTCCCCAGACTGGTGAACTCAATACTGCAAGAGGAGCTGAAGGAGATCCACGCATTCACGCAGAAAACCCTCACCACAGAACAGTGGAAGGCTCAGAACAACCTCTAAAATCAGCCAATGAGATGCGTTGAAATATAATGAAGTAGTATACGATTGGTTGTTTTATTAAGTTTCCAAAATGGAGATGATGACTGGAATGGATAATTATTATACAGTGAGCGTGTCGGCGCCGGGAAAGGTGATATTGCACGGAGAACATTCCGTGGTGTATGGGAAGACAGCCATTGCCTGCAGTTTGGGACTGCGAAGCTCAATTGTTATTAAGGTAACTTAAATGTTAATTTTTTACTTAAGGGGCTCTCTATCAATTACGTCATACGAATTTCATGATTTTCTTACCCTCTATCCCCGTCCGTCGCTGGTCACATTTTCGAGACTCATGTCCCTCCGTAGTGTGACGTCAAATATTTTGCAATAAAGTCAAAGTCAATAAGTGTTTATTCAATAGAGCAAAACGGTACATAGAATAGTCAATTTACAAAAGAAGAACAAGACACATTGAATAAAGCACATAATTGAATTCGTTCTTCGTCAGATAACTTCTTTTTTCCAAGTGAAGAAGCGAACAAGAAACCAATAAATAGGCTACTTGACGAAATTTACGTGTTAATTTATGAATAATAACGGCGATACATTGTGCCGAAATGTACGTCGTTACGTGACGTCACGCGCCTACGTGTTTCGGTACATTTTATGCTCTGACGTCACGAGCCCCCACTCCTAAACTTCAATGCGCTTTCTCAGTATTGTTTTATTAATTTGCAAAAGGAAAAAGTACGTGTCTATTATTTTTGTATTATCTAACCTGACGAATAAATATAATTTTGATTTTCATACACTGCAAGTTGAAACAGAGAAGTCACATCTAGAAATTATAAATAGTTTTATTTCTATTATCATTATTTTTTTAAATGTGATGTCACGATTCTCCCTCCCTTAACGTGTGTAGTAATTTATGGATGCTCCGTAGGGTACTGGGAACTTCTTGTAAAATCTGATAAATTCTTGGTTTTTGGAAACTGGGATCCTTTTAACCTATTCTTCACCTGCTGTCTTCCTTAATTTATTTACTATTTTGAATGTCACTTGTGGAATAGAGGTGTTCTGATCTGATTTGACGTCTTGTGTAAAGTAAATATTGGTGTCATTTCTGTTGGCGCACTTTCTAACTAAAGCTAATTAAATTGCGTAAAATTAATTATTTTAGAATTAGCTTAACTTAGATGTATAAAATAGGGTCATAAGAACGATTATAAAAATCAATATGTTTCACCACGTTAAAGTTGGTGTACATACAATCTTAGTAAAATAATCATTATACTAAGATTGTGTATACACTTTTCAGTAGTAAAACTTTTCTGAAGAATTCATCCGGGGAAGTACTAGCACCATACCATTTTCTGCCGCCAAGCAGTAATGTCTGCATTGCTGTGTTCCGGTTTGAAGCGTAAGGGGGCCGGTGAAACTGTTGCAAACCTGTCGCGAGATACATACGTAACCACCCTGCCGTCTCTAAGTAGCGATATTTACATGAATGTAAAGTAAGGCCTTTGCATTTATTGTAGACTAGCGAGAGCGACCCGCCCCGGCTTCGCACTGGTGCAAAGCTGATACTAAATATACTACAGAATTACCATCGCGGATTTTTTTTTTGTAGACCTTTTTAAGGTGTACAATACTGTAGTACATTATTTTGATCTATCTCATAGGGTAGGGTGTTTGCAATGTGAGCGCAAAATAATGTGTCTTTTTAAAGTAAAGTAAAAAAAATGTTTTATTGACATAAGTAGGGTGTTACAATTATTAATGAATCCATAGGCTCCCGAACTAGTTAATAACAACTGTGTTTCAGGAGCCAAATTTACGACCTCACATTAGAAACCTCCAAAATGACCAGTGGTTTCTCTACTATATTATCATATTATGCATCTTTTATACATATAAACCTTCCTCTTGTCTTCCCGCTGTCTGTCTTTCCCCATAATGTGCTTAGATCCTTAAAACTGCGTAACGGATTTTGATGCGGTTTTTTTTCAATAGATAGTGATTCTATCTAACACCTTAAAAATAGAGTGATTCTATCTATTGAAAAAAACCGCATCAAAATCCGCAGTTTTAAAGATCTAAGCACGTATAGGGAAATACAGACAGCGGGAAGCGATTTTGTTTTATTCTATGTATTGATGATTCATACAGCGTCGGCAGCTGGTATTTGGGCGCATGCTGTATGGGACGCACGGTGTACACGGCCAGTATCGAACCTGCGACCTTCGGATCGAAAGTCGGGGGTACATACAACTCGGCCAACACGGCTTTACAAAAATTACAGTATCCATACATGGATACTAAAATTTAAATCAAGCTCTTACAATTCTGTAATTTGTTGTATTGTCTGACACAACAATAAGTTTCAATAGCATATTATGACGTCAGCAGTCATAAATAGTGATAGATGTTAAAATCGTCAAACATTTTCAATCGAATCAAATGAACGAAGAACCAAACAATCGTATTGTTACCGGGGTTTTACCGTTTCTACAAGCTTTTATTTAGCTTGTTTGTTCGCGGAATCTTGCAACTCAATTATGAAGCAGATATCTTCAACCAATTGAGCTGAAATTTTGCATGGTCAGCTATGTGACGTCACTCTGAATCCAACATGGCGGAACACCCAACCCAAGATGGCGGACTTTAATGTATTTTTTAATGTACTCCTATAATATGGGTATCAAATGAAAGGGCTTGCTGAGAATAATTCGAAAATGAAATGACGAGACTCTGTATCCAACATGGCGGAACATCCAAGATGGCGTAAAACGCCCTGTACTAAACACAAGCCTTTTTTGTTGACGTGGGGGAAATCTGCTAAACAATGCTGTATAAGGGCACAGCATATGGCTTTGTGAGGTTGTCTCGCGACGACTCACTTAAACCCCCGATGGCCAGCCTCAGTGCATCAGGCGCTAAGGTTCCTCGTAAAGAACACTCCGCAGCCCCTATCGCACCTTACCTGAGCACGTCCCGGGGGTGTCCACAACTAACGCCCCCTACGTCTCGCAAACAGAAGCCTACCTCATGGATAACCATGAGGGGTTGCCGGCACCCATTGCCCATCAACAATAACTAAGTAGGCAATATTAAGGACCGTAGTAAATAGTAAAGCTAAGGAAGGTCTACACCCAATAGTAAGTGAAGTAGGGTAGTGGGCATATTTTCCGCGGCGATCGAACCCGTCTAAATGAACCAACTGCACTACGGAGGTCGTCATTTATTAATTAGAACAGTTATTTAATGTCCGGTTAGCCGGACGTGGTGCGAGTTATTATATACACGAAAGTTCGTGCAATATGATTGCACTATTAATGGTTACAATAACAGTTTGGTTTATTGGCAAAACCTTGTGCATACTTGTTTAGGAATATGATCTAGTCCTTGTACTTTTTAAGATAATTAATTATTGTATCATGTCATGACCATATTCTGTTTTGTATGCCAATAAATAAATAAATAAAACCAGTGCGCGTGCGTCGGTCGGCATTATTGTTAACGCGCATTTAAAGACAATGCCGCAATTTTTGGTGTCTGGGCACAACTAACGATTTAGATCTTTGATTAAGTGGGCCAGGTTATTCCGGCGGTGGTCTACTGAAGGTCGCGGGCGCGGTCTACATAATTCTATAAAAAATCGTTTTAAAAA
This sequence comes from Pasiphila rectangulata, assembly GCA_963082625.1. Lineage (NCBI taxonomy): Eukaryota > Metazoa > Arthropoda > Insecta > Lepidoptera > Geometridae > Pasiphila > Pasiphila rectangulata. The sequence goes on along the minus strand of OY720256.1, from coordinate 15,254,751 downwards.
ATGTTTATTTGGTTTTCAGAAAACCTAACCGTACAATATTCTTTTAAACGTCTGCCTATTTTCTGAGATGTTTTTTGAGAGAGATGTCTGAACTGTCCTTCCTCCATATTTTTTTATTATTAGGTGAATTGAAAAATATCATGTTTTAAACCGACCGTCGCGATTCTCTCGCTCGTGGAGACAGCCCCTTACTGCATCCACGGGCATAAGAAGAGGGGTAACATTCTACTGCCGGCACCCCAAATGTGCAATCCACCAGTAAAATGTAACAAAACATCGGTGAGCGTCCGAATCACGCGAACTTGTGATGCCAAATAAAATGCATCAAGCCATTTGAATTTTATTTACGTACATACTTATGTGAACTTCACCATGAGGTACCGGCATTAGAATGTTACCCCTCCTCATGCTCGTGGATGCAGTAAGAGCCTGCTAAGAGATACCTCCGGAGGATGGACAGCAGCGTCTTTCCGTATATTAACATTTCGTACTGCGCTCGCCAACCCGCCAGCCAAGCGTGGTGAGTATGGCAAATCCCCTCATGATCAGTACGTGGACAGCCGAGATAAAATTAAATACAATAAATGTGTAAGTATTTCAGTATCGTGTAAGTTTACAATAACAGCTTATATGCACTCCTTTCAAGCAAAATTTGCTTGTGTTAGAAGGGCCCACTCTTGCCTAAAAGTTACAAGATAATGATGATTATGAGTAAATATTCCGTTTGTGGTTAAGCGTGTGGTACGGGTTTAGTTGTGACGAACAATTACTAAAGAATTAAGAAAACAATGTGTAGTAACAGCCGTTTAGCGCCATAAAACCTGTGAGTTGTGGAAGTTGTGAAACTCAATGTTTACCACGGAACGTAACTACTCGCCCGCGGCTTTGTCAGCTACAGAGGTATTGTGCCTGTTCTCTGCTCTTAATATGGCGAACAAAGAGGTAATACTGGTTGTCTCAAAAGAAATTTCTTATTCATTTTTACTGATAGGATTCTACTAATAGGCCCAACATAGACTTTTCAGGATTTAGATTTAAAAGTTTTATGGATATCAGATATTGATACTTCGGGCTAGATACAGATTCTTTTCATACCTATTTCTAGATAGGTACCAAGGTATTGCTTAATTCCTCTCGCGGTTCGCAATCATCACGGAAGATGTAAAATAAGCCTATCTGGGTCATATTTGCAAAGTTTCATCTCTATCTGCTCAGAAGCCATCAATGATATTGAATTCAACTTAAGTTTAACTACAAATACAAAACAAAAATCATTTATTTGACACAATAATTTTTAAACAATAATATATTTTAGATTCCAAAAAAATGTCCAAAAAGAGAACATACATTTATCAAGAAATAAAAATTCTTTGGTTCAAGTTTTCCGTGCTGTGTGTAGTGTCCAGCATTATTAGTACATCGTCATCATCATTTGATCTCATGGATCTCCATTAGGGGTAGTTGCCATACTCCATGCTGCTGCCCATCTTCCGGAGGTATCCCTTAGCGTTTACTGCATTCACGGGCACGAGAGGAGAGGTAACATACTACTGCCGGCACCCCACTGCAATTAGTACATACAGAATAAGAATAAATAAGTAATTTATCCTTTCAGGAAGTGCAAACGCAGTCAGAGCCAGCGGTTCGCATCCACCTACCATGCGTAGATCTCCAAGACACAATCCCACTAGAGCCGATACTAACCAGCCTCTTCCACCCGAAGCTAGCCAACGGAATAACCGGCAACTTCTCATGGCGACTCCCAGAGAAGCTGGACCACGAACACCACCTAAAACGAGTCGATGACTTCCTTCACATCATTAAGCCCAACTTCGACGCGCTACCCAGCAATCAGAAGAACTCATTACGCAGTTTTCTATACGTGTTCTCTGGGATATTCGGCAGTACGAATCTGCCGGTGAGGGCTATGGAGATCGCCATGGGGTCGGAGTTGACTATCGGCGCTGGCACCGGTAGCTCGGCGTCCTTCGCCGTTTGCTTGGCCGGGGCGCTCATACAGCTGTTGAAGAGGAAGACGTCTTCGGATAGCTTCGACTCGTTCTACGATATAGCGGGGGAGGACTTCACGATGACTGAGAAGGAGGTGATATCGGAGTGGGCGTTCAACTGTGAGAAGATTATGCACGGCACGCCGTCAGGTAAGCTTTTATTTGATACTAGCTTCGCACGCGTGGTACCCGAATAAAAAGTATAATATACTATGTGTTATTAATTTGTTTATAACACATAGACTTTTACATATAACAATTGGGCAAGGAAGACTTAACGCTAAAACGAAAAAAAAGACTTCATCATTTCAGCCGTTCCACTACTGAACCCGCCTGCCATACTCACCACGCTTGGCAGGCGGGTTGGTGAGCGCAGTACGGGATGTTGATATACGGAAAGACGCTGCTGCCCATCTTCCGGAGATGTCCCTTAGCAGGCTCTTACTGCATCCACGGGTAGGAGAGGAGGGGTAACATTCTACTGCCGGCACCCCACGGCTAGCTTTATTTATTAAAAAGAGACATTGCGTTTGAAATTTACATTATTCTATATAATATCGATTTTTATGAGATTTTGTGTGCATATCGGGTTGGTCTGAGAATCGGCCAACATCTATTTTTCATACCCCTGAATGTTAATAGTGGTCTAACCCATTTTTTTTTCACAAAATTTTGTTATTTTATATTTTTTTTGATTTAGCATTGAAAAATCCTCCAACTCCAAATTTTCACCCTTCTACGATCAACCCCGTTAATGTTGTGATCGCTTATAAATTGGCATAAATATTAGAACTGGTCCTTGCAATTTTAATGATGAATGTGTTATATACAAGGTGCTAACAAATTAGTCACGGATATTTTAAGAGATAATAGATTACATTATAACAATCAACTTTTTAACTATAAATAAAGAACCTCTATATATTTTTTTTGTTTTCATTTACGGAACAAAAAAATTAATTATAATAAATTTTTAAAATAATCACCCCTATTATGTACCTGTCAAGATGTTTAACACTGTCTGTCATGTCACGTCCAAAGGTTGTTTTTCTTAAATGTCATTATATGTCTAAAGAGGTCTCATTTAATTATCTTATTAACAGGGTGTTTTAACGTAGCAAATTTTTTTGCTAGTTTTCTCCAAAATAACATAACAAAACCATGTTTCATACTTAAATGTACTTCGAGAACCGAGTACTATCAGCTGTAAAAATATCCGTGACTAATTTGTTAGCACCTTATATATACTGTTGGCGTTCCTTTTATAAATAAATAAAATAACCCCTGTTTATTAATCGCTAAAGAAAAAACAGTACAGTAGAAGTAGTAGTATCGGCTCAGCATTATGCCCACTGTGTTAGCAGCGGACGCTGGTATTCTGCCGAAAGAAAAATGAATAGAAGATATTCATTATTAGGTATATCAATATAATATATTGTCTCCTAAGGGCACCAGCTCTTAAGAGCTCGGGCAACTGAAGAAATGAGTATGTGATATAAAAATAAAATTAATAATCCAATTAACAGTTTCAGTTTTCTATCAATCATCTGGTTGCCATAGTACAATTGCTTAGTTTGGGACTAATGGTGTTGTGTGTAGTATCCAGCATTGTTTAAAAAGAAAAAAAGTTTGACACATCTAAAAGTACAGTGACCCTCGTACGTTTTCAGTGTTTATCGTGCATTAATACTTCAGAACGGCGTCTTATAATCTATGTAGGTATACGAACAGCTACAACGGTGTCAAGGTCTTATAATACACTAATGAAAGGTCATTGCTATCGGTTATGTAACAGCTTACTCGCATTGAGCGGCACTCGATAGGTCATTGAGAAATGTCAAACAGCGTACGAAGGAAGTATGTAGTTGTAGAACTTTTTGTGAAGAGTTCATCCAGTAAAGTACTACCAGCATATTTATTTCTGTCGCCAAGCTGTAATGTCTGCATTGCTGTGTGCCGGTTTGAAGGGTTAGAGGGCCGGGGAAATTACAATTATTATTTGGGCACCATCAGACTTTACAACTATATGTCTCAGAGGGCGCAATGCAATGCAGCGTTGGTCACGTGCTTATTGAACGTGATCACCGCGGCATTGCAGTTATTATAGGTGGAGGTTACCGCTTAACATCAGGTGGGCCTTCGGCTTATATCGTTATCGTTATCTAGTCGTACAAAGAAAATATATCTCCCGTGGGGTGCGGGCAGTAGAATGTTACCCCTTCTCTCATGCCCGTGGATGCCGTAGGGATGCCTCCGGAAGATGGGAAGCAGCGTCTTTCCGTGTATTAACATCCCGTACTGCGCTTGCCAACCCGCCTGCCAAGCGTGGTGAGTACGGCAACTACCCCTTATAGAGATCCATGAGGGAGGCCTGTGTTCAGTAGTGGACGTTTTACGGCTGAAATAATGATGATGAACACTATAATACACACCAATATATTCGTTTACCAGTTACCACAGCGCCCAGAGTTCACATAACTGTACACTGCATTACATAACCACCTTAAAGTAAAAATGACGCGTACCTACAGTTTTCGCAACGAGTAAAAAACTTGGAAATTTAGTTGAGTTTTAAGCATCATGTTGATTGTCAAAACTCTGTAACGAATCAAAAAATTAGTAGCAGTAGAACTTTTTGTGGAGAGTTTATCCGGGGAATTACTCCCAACATAACTATTTATGCCGCCAAGCAGTAATGTCTGCATTGCAGTGTTCCGGTTTAAAGGGTAAGGGCTCCGGGGAAATTAGGGGCACATGTGTCTCAAGGTGACGGGCGCAATGCAATGCAGCGTTGGTATTGCACTCAGTATTGCAGTTGTAATAGGTAGATGTCACCGCTCACCATTTAATCGTATTAAAAAATAAATGCCCGCACACTGCAAGAAACAGTAAAATTCCCATTAGTGTCTCACCGCCATGTGCCATAAACATCATTTCAGCCGTAAAATGTCCACTACTGAAAACGGGCCTCCCTCACAGATAAGAGATGAGAGTTAGTTGCCATACTCACCACGCGTGGCAGGCGGGTTGGCGAGCGCAGTACGGGATGTTGATACACGGAAAGACGCTGCTGCCGGGTGGGGATTCCCGGGTGGGGGAATGTTGTTCCAGCATTTAGTTGTTTGGTACCTGAAACTACCCCGAAATGCCACTGTCTTATGTTTGCAATAGTGTAGTAGGATCCTATTTGGTCTATTGCTGTACTTGCTACGAGATTAAAGATTGATAAACTATATTGAAGATTGATAAACTATAAAATTTAAATCAATATCTTATGAGTTATTAGAGCGCAATTAAAAATCTCGCGCGACAAAATAATTACAACGGTGCGGTCGTACGTCTAACTCCTCCTAAACAGCTGTAACATTATATTTTGTATGTTTGTAACGAATAAACTCACACTACCGGATCGATTTTATATATCACTATTAGAGTGCTGCATTATCCCTGAGTAGCTTAGGCTATATTTAATCTCCGTTTTCCCACGGGAACGGGAACTACGCGGGTGAAACCGCTGAGTGCGGCTGGTATAAAATGTATTTAACGTTCCAGGCATAGACAACGCGACGTGCACGTTCGGGTCTCTCGTGTCGTTCAAGAAGGGCAGCAAGCCGCGCCACCTCGACATCCGCATGGACCTGCGCGTGCTGCTGGTCGACAGCCGCGTCACCAGGGAGACGAGGGACCTCATCGTCAAGGTAACACTGCAGACACTGAACCTTCAAATAACGAGTTGCATAGACAACGCGACGTGCACGTTCGGGTCTCTCGTGTCGTTCAAGAAGGGCAGCAAGCCGCGCCACCTCGACATCCGCATGGACCTGCGCGTGCTGCTGGTCGACAGCCGCGTCACCAGGGAGACGAGGGACCTCATCGTCAAGGTAACACTGCAGACACTGAACCTTCAAATAACGAGTTGCATAGACAACGCGACGTGCACGTTCGGGTCTCTCGTGTCGTTCAAGAAGGGCAGCAAGCCGCGCCACCTCGACATCCGCATGGACCTGCGCGTGCTGCTGGTCGACAGCCGCGTCACCAGGGAGACGAGGGACCTCATCGTCAAGGTAACACTGCAGACACTGAACCTTCAAATAACGAGTTGCATAGACAACGCGACGTGCACGTTCGGGTCTCTCGTGTCGTTCAAGAAGGGCAGCAAGCCGCGCCACCTCGACATCCGCATGGACCTGCGCGTGCTGCTGGTCGACAGCCGCGTCACCAGGGAGACGAGGGACCTCATCGTCAAGGTAACACTGCAGACACTGAACCTTCAAATAACGAGTTGCATAGACAACGCGACGTGCACGTTCGGGTCTCTCGTGTCGTTCAAGAAGGGCAGCAAGCCGCGCCACCTCGACATCCGCATGGACCTGCGCGTGCTGCTGGTCGACAGCCGCGTCACCAGGGAGACGAGGGACCTCATCGTCAAGGTAACACTGCAGACACTGAACCTTCAAATAACGAGTTGCATAGACAACGCGACGTGCACGTTCGGGTCTCTCGTGTCGTTCAAGAAGGGCAGCAAGCCGCGCCACCTCGACATCCGCATGGACCTGCGCGTGCTGCTGGTCGACAGCCGCGTCACCAGGGAGACGAGGGACCTCATCGTCAAGGTAACACTGCAGACACTGAACCTTCAAATAACGAGTTGCATAGACAACGCGACGTGCACGTTCGGGTCTCTCGTGTCGTTCAAGAAGGGCAGCAAGCCGCGCCACCTCGACATCCGCATGGACCTGCGCGTGCTGCTGGTCGACAGCCGCGTCACCAGGGAGACGAGGGACCTCATCGTCAAGGTAACACTGCAGACACTGAACCTTCAAATAACGAGTTGCATAGACAACGCGACGTGCACGTTCGGGTCTCTCGTGTCGTTCAAGAAGGGCAGCAAGCCGCGCCACCTCGACATCCGCATGGACCTGCGCGTGCTGCTGGTCGACAGCCGCGTCACCAGGGAGACGAGGGACCTCATCGTCAAGGTAACACTGCAGACACTGAACCTTCAAATAACGAGTTGCATAGACAACGCGACGTGCACGTTCGGGTCTCTCGTGTCGTTCAAGAAGGGCAGCAAGCCGCGCCACCTCGACATCCGCATGGACCTGCGCGTGCTGCTGGTCGACAGCCGCGTCACCAGGGAGACGAGGGACCTCATCGTCAAGGTAACACTGCAGACACTGAACCTTCAAATAACGAGTTGCATAGACAACGCGACGTGCACGTTCGGGTCTCTCGTGTCGTTCAAGAAGGGCAGCAAGCCGCGCCACCTCGACATCCGCATGGACCTGCGCGTGCTGCTGGTCGACAGCCGCGTCACCAGGGAGACGAGGGACCTCATCGTCAAGGTAACACTGCAGACACTGAACCTTCAAATAACGAGTTGCATAGACAACGCGACGTGCACGTTCGGGTCTCTCGTGTCGTTCAAGAAGGGCAGCAAGCCGCGCCACCTCGACATCCGCATGGACCTGCGCGTGCTGCTGGTCGACAGCCGCGTCACCAGGGAGACGAGGGACCTCATCGTCAAGGTAACACTGCAGACACTGAACCTTCAAATAACGAGTTGCATAGACAACGCGACGTGCACGTTCGGGTCTCTCGTGTCGTTCAAGAAGGGCAGCAAGCCGCGCCACCTCGACATCCGCATGGACCTGCGCGTGCTGCTGGTCGACAGCCGCGTCACCAGGGAGACGAGGGACCTCATCGTCAAGGTAACACTGCAGACACTGAACCTTCAAATAACGAGTTGCATAGACAACGCGACGTGCACGTTCGGGTCTCTCGTGTCGTTCAAGAAGGGCAGCAAGCCGCGCCACCTCGACATCCGCATGGACCTGCGCGTGCTGCTGGTCGACAGCCGCGTCACCAGGGAGACGAGGGACCTCATCGTCAAGGTAACACTGCAGACACTGAACCTTCAAATAACGAGTTGCATAGACAACGCGACGTGCACGTTCGGGTCTCTCGTGTCGTTCAAGAAGGGCAGCAAGCCGCGCCACCTCGACATCCGCATGGACCTGCGCGTGCTGCTGGTCGACAGCCGCGTCACCAGGGAGACGAGGGACCTCATCGTCAAGGTAACACTGCAGACACTGAACCTTCAAATAACGAGTTGCATAGACAACGCGACGTGCACGTTCGGGTCTCTCGTGTCGTTCAAGAAGGGCAGCAAGCCGCGCCACCTCGACATCCGCATGGACCTGCGCGTGCTGCTGGTCGACAGCCGCGTCACCAGGGAGACGAGGGACCTCATCGTCAAGGTAACACTGCAGACACTGAACCTTCAAATAACGAGTTGCATAGACAACGCGACGTGCACGTTCGGGTCTCTCGTGTCGTTCAAGAAGGGCAGCAAGCCGCGCCACCTCGACATCCGCATGGACCTGCGCGTGCTGCTGGTCGACAGCCGCGTCACCAGGGAGACGAGGGACCTCATCGTCAAGGTAACACTGCAGACACTGAACCTTCAAATAACGAGTTGCATAGCTTACGGGCGTCTTATACGGTTATGGGCGCGCTGCACCACGAGAGCCTTTGTGAACGGTCGAGTGTCTAGTTGGATGATCGAGTGTCTACATGGATGGTTGAGTGCCTGGCTAGAATGACGGTGCAGTGTCTAGTTGGGTAATCGAGTGACTACATGGATGGTTGAGTGCCTGGCTAGAATGATGGTGCAGTGTCTTGTTGGGTAATCGAGTGTCTACATGGATGGTTGAGTGTCTGGCTAGAATGATGGTGCAGTGTCTAGTTGGGTGATCGAGTGTCTACATGGATGGTTGAGTGCCTGGCTAGAATGACGGTGCAGTGTCTAGTTGGGTAATCGAGTGACTACATGGATGGTTGAGTGCCTGGCTAGAATGACGGTGCAGTGTCTAGTTGGGTAATCGAGTGACTACATGGATGGTTGAGTGCCTGGCTAGAATGATGGTGCAGTGTCTTGTTGGGTGATCGAGTGTCTACATGGATGGTTGAGTGTCTGGCTAGAATGACGGTGCAGTGTCTAGTTGGGTAATCGAGTGTCTACATGGATGGTTGAGTGTCTGGCTAGAATGATGATGCAGTGTCCAGTTGGGTGTTGGTTGTCCAGTGATGGTTGAGTGTCTGGTTGCATGGTCGAGTGACAACATGGATGATCAAGTGTCTGATCAAATGATGGTCGAGTAGAAAGAAAGAAAGAAAAGAAAGAAAGAAAATAATATTTATTTATGTCTCATTTACAAATACACAAACGGAACTGTTACAATAAAATATTTATAGACATAAATCGGTCGCCAACTCAGCGTACGCTGCGTTAGACACAGCACTGGTTTTCAGTGGCGCCGTGGGAGAGTTTGCGCGGAACACACCCGACACAGTACAATTTTTAACATGAAACTTATTAAACACAAACTTCACATAAATGCACTATACTTAGTAAATACGATTAAAAAAAAAATTAAAAGCTTAAATCCAAACAAATAAGGGTAAAATTATAATTGTACATCTATTTATAATAACATTATTACGTTCATTCATATATAATGGCTCAATTTACATAATTTTGAATTCTGTAGGTAATAGAAAGCCAGAAAACTCAGAACGACTAGGGAGTTTTTTGAGAAATTAAAAGAATTTTCTTTAGAGAAGTTTTAAACGTGTCGATAGATTTCATATTTCTTAATGGTGGAGGTAAGTTATTCCAACACTTCGTGGCAGCATATCTAAAACTGCCACGAAATGCAGTCGTTCTGTGCTTGGGGCAAATAAGACGTGTGGAAAAACGTATATGTCGGTCGGAGAAATGAAGTTTTTCGTAAAGATACGAAGGATGTTGGTGCTTAATTATACCAAAAAGTAAACAAGAAAAATGTAACGATCGACGTGATGTCATATTAAGCAAACCGTGACTATTTATATACGGAGAAATGTGTGTACGTTTTGGAATTGGGTAGCAAAATCTCATGCAGGCATTTTGTAAACGTTGAATTAGCTTTTTAGATCGCGCTAGCAAACATTCGCCAAAGACGGTATCAACGTAACTTAATTTGGAAAGAATAAGAGAATCACATAACCTATTTCGTAAATCTATGCTAAGAAATTCACGCAAGCGATAAAGCACTGATAGCCTGTAAAAGCAATTGCGGACTGTATGTGCGATATGATTTTCAAAATGTAGAGAAATGTCCATAAGCAAACCGAGGTTGCGGGCTTCAGTAACATGTTCTATTGCCGTACTCTTGATATTTATACTCGGATCAGAATTTACTACTTTTTCCACTTGCTTTTTTGAACCGAGAATAAGAAATTTAGATTTCGTAGGATTAAGAACCAAACCATTCCTATCTGACCATTTTAAAATTCTGTCTAAATCTATGTTCAGTTTAGTTGTTGCATCAACAGTATCTGATGGTTTGAAAGAAATATGTATCTGTAGGTCATCTGCGTATTGATGATGTTTGCAGTGCATAATATTAGATGGTAAATCAGCGCAGTAAAGCAAAAACAACATAGGTCCAAGAATGGAGCCTTGTGGAACTCCACGTGTAACTGGCATGACACTTGATAAGAGACTTGAACCGTCTGGATGTCGCAATTCTACTAGTTGACATCTGCTCTTAAGGTAACTATCAAACCATGTGATTGCACTATTGTCAAAGCCATAGAAGGTTAGCTTTGATAGAAGTAATGATATGTTAATAGTGTCAAACGCTCTCGAGAAATCTAATAACGTAAGTATAGTAGCTTTGCCTTCATCTTGAGCGGCGAGAATATCATCTACAACATCTATGAGAGCTGTAGCTGTGCTAAGTCCTTTCCTGAAGCCTGATTGTCGAAGTGGAAGAATTTTATGTGTTTCTAAGAAAACAGTCAATTGAATACAAACTACTTTTTCTAAAATTTTTGATAAAAACGGCAATATACTAATAGGTCGTAGGTCTTTTAGAAGTGTTGGATGTGCGACTTTGGGAATAGGTCTAATAATCGCAGTTTTCCAACACTCTGGAAAAATTCCTGTTTCGAGTGAGACATTTACAATACTTGTTATTACGCCAAGAGTCTGTGGAAGAGTCATACAAATCATTTCCATGGATATTTGATCAATGCCCATCGCATTCGACGAAAAAGATCGAATTATCTTCATGATACTACACTCATCAACAGGTTGGAAGCTAAAGGATGATGACCCGTACCGATTAAATTCGTAATAAGTCAAGTCAGATATACTAATGGTGTTTTGGGAGGGCAACATCACAAAGTGATTATTTATTGTATTTGGGTCATTAAAGTGCAAAGGTAAATCATCTTTATTTTTGTAATTAACTACGTTTTGTTTTAAATTTTTCCATAAAACTCGAGGGTTTTTTATATTCTTATTAATATTAATATGGAAGTATGCTGTTTTTTCCGCGCGAAGAGCCTGATCAACAACAATTTTCATGTCCTTGTAGTATTTTTTATGGGACACAACATTTGTTTTACGGTATCGTGTATATGCCTTATCACGGGTCCTGATCATTTCGCGGATGTTGTAAGTGATCCATGGGCTAACTTGTTTTTTTATAAGTATCCTTTTGACAGCGGCATGTTTATCAAAGAGATTACCAACTAGTGCATTAAAATCGCATACCATTTTACTGACATCTCTAGATATTATATTGCTCCACTTTATGTTATTAAGATCTGTTAAAAAAATTTCGAGATTAATTTTTTTTAAAGGACGATAAATTACCCATTTTGGTAGTGGTTTTTCTATTTTAGCACGAAGGCGACACGAAATAAATGAATGGTGACTCAGTTCAGGTATATGATCAACAGTAACATCTAATAATTTGATATTCGAGCACAACACATCTATTAAAGACTCACTATGATCGGTGAAGTGAGTAGGAACAGTGACATACTGCTCAAGGCTAAAACAATTTAAAAAATCAAGGAGTTTTCTCGTGTGAGAATCAAGAGTCAGGAGATCTATGTTAAAATCTCCAACAAGGATAATATGATGGAAACCAGCTAATGAAGAAATAGTATCTGTTAAAGCATCGAGAAATATTTCAATGTTTTGCCAAGGTGGGCGGTACGCCGTACCTATAGCTAGCTTCAGACCATTACAAGTGATGCGAAGCCACATCTGGTCTACGCCTGGCACCTCCGGGTGAGCGAGTAGGCGAGCGCTGACGCCCTGTTTGATGTAAAAACCGACACCGCCACCTCGCTGGCGGCCGCCGACGGCGCTACCGTAGTGACGCGGCACATGGCGCAAAGTATAGCTGGGCAGCACGGCTGCGCGTGCCCCCTCGCCCTCCCGCAGCCAGGTCTCATTGATAGCCATAATATCAACAGGATGATTTAACATAGCAACTAAAAACTCGTCGTGTCTCGTGCCAAGGGACCCTTTATTGAGTAAACCAAGAGTTAGGTATTTATTTTTAATGAACATTATAACAAAGGAATAATATTTATTTATGAATTTACTATTAATCAAAATTGTTCTTAGGCACAAGACATGACGTTCATTTAAAAATTCAACCACTTTCACAATAGTAGTCACATTTGAATGAGATGCAATGCAAAAATAATTTCTATGTAAATAAGTCGGCAAGATGGTCAATATGCTAGGAAAAACTTCACCATTATTCAATATTACAATTAGAAGAACTAAATTAACTTTAGGTATGGAGTTGAAATAGACGCACAGATTAAACTTTATATGTATGAAATACAAAAATATAATGATATTGCACTTTAGGAACTTCTTTCCGAGATCAATTACATTTTTTCTCAATATTAAGCAAATGAGATAAATCCTGAAATCAGTGACCACTAACTGGAGGTACGCCAAAAACCCTTATCAAATCGTCCTCAGATCGAATACGGTGAGAAGGCATCCCGTTCTCCTTGCGCACGAGGATTGCTCCGTCCCGGGTCCAAACGAATCTCCAGCTGAGGCGACGGGTTTCCTCCCTCGTCCGACGAAACAGTAAACGGTTGTTGCGAGAAAGACGTTCATTGACATAAAAACGTTTGGGCGGGCCAGGCATACCGAGGCCGGCGGAGTCAGCACCGCGACGTACGCGAGCAGCACGAATAAGCTCGTCCTTCTGAGCTCGGCGCAGCAGACGCACCACGAGCGACCGCGGCCCGGTCCGGTTATCATCGGTGGCTGTTGCTGTGCTAGAAGCTCCAGCGGCAGCGACAGGAGTGGTCCTCGGGACAGCTGCTGCAGCAGGGGGGCGAGTATCCCTCATCGAGCGGGGCGCGCCTATTCGCGCAGCACTAACAATGTCACTTTCCGTAATTTTGACGCCGAGTTTGTTTCCAATGAGTGTCACAACATGGACAGGATTTTCGCCGCTTAACTCAGGGACGCCATTTATTTCGACTTCGTTCGCCAACAACTCTTGCTCCTTGTCGTTCAAAATGTATGTCAGCTGATTAACTCTCACCGTGAGGTCATTGACTTTTTGATCTTTTTCGTCAAGGCGTTTTTCCACAACGGTAATACGATCCTCAACCACGCAACATCTTTTATTAAAATCTTGTATGGTGGAAGAGAGGCAATCCATTTTGGTGAGAAGGTGATGAGTCAAGGTCGCTATTTCTTCCTTGATAAAGTCTTTTAAGGCCGCAGTAATATCATGAACAGATTCGCCAGGGTAAGGGAGTGGGGTAAAAGAGTGTATACTATATGAATGTTTGAGTGTCTAGATGTATGTTAGAGGGTCTGGATAATGGTAGGTCGCATCTGTCGCATTTTCATAGAATATTTTCAGTTTTCTTACCAAAGTTTAGATTTATCACTAATCTGCAATAGCTTACCACATTTAATAATGGTATATTTGTCCCTAAAATAGTAGATAATTGAATCACCAAAACTACATACTGAACACAGGCCTTCCTCAAGGATCTCCATGAAGCTAGAAAAAATATAAAATTAAAATAATATATTTAAATTTAATAATAAAAATCACTAGCTCTAATAATAGTTTTGGCTTATGTTGTAAGTTTGTGAGACTGTTTAATAAATAAATAAGGGTAGTTGCCATACTCACCACGCTTGGCAGGCGGGTTGGCGAGCGCAGTACGGGATGTTGATGCACTGAAAGACGCCGTTACCCATCTTCCGGAGATATCCCTTAGCTGGTTCTTGCTGCATCCACAAACATGAGGTAACATTCTACTGCCGGCAGCCTACGAGTCCATGTTACTAGGGTTGAGTTGATGATGTGTTGTACACAGGTGGCAGCGCTGCGCAGACGGAACCCCTCCGCCGTGGAGCACGTGCTGCAGGCCTGCGACCACATCGCGCACACCGCCACGCAGGTCAGACTGACAACAATACACTTATTATAAAACCATTCACTTTATTTCTATATAATTGATGGAATCAGGCGTTACTTTGCGGAAACTGACAAGCTAGTTCTCCCTGCATGTGCATAATTAGCGGGCGGGAGGGCGGTGCTCCTGCATCTCAGCATAAGCGGAATTAAAACTAAATATTTTTATTTTTATTGCATTTTATTTTTATTTCCATAGTTTGTAATTACAAAACTTAGACGTTATATTAAGAACATTATCAGCAATATATATATATTGATGAATTTAGTCAGCGTTTTTGTGTAAGGGGTCGTAATCATAAACGCATCAACAGTTATAACATAAATTAATCAACAGTTAATGGTTTTAGATATATTTTCGTACAAAACTGTCATTCATCATATCAGCCGTAGGACGTCCACTGCTGGACAAAGGCCTCCCTCATTGATCTCCAAGTACTGCGGTTGGAAGGCGTCTGCATCCACCGCCGACCAGCGGTTCTCACCAAGTCGTCTGTCCATCTTGTAGGTGGACGTCCTACGCTGCGCTGCCAATCCGTGGCCTCCACTCGAGAACTTTGCGGCCCCATCGGCCATCTGTTCTGCGCGCTATATGGCCTGCCCATTGCCACTTCAACGTGCCAATCCGTTTGGCTATGTCGGTGACCCGAGTTCTTCTACGTATCTCCTCATTTCTGATTCGATCCCGCAGAGAGACCGCGGGCATAGCCCTCTCCATAGCTCGTTGAGCGACTCTGAGCTTATTCATAAGGCCAGTAGTGAAGGACCACATCTCGGATCCATATGTCATCACTGATGTCAAAACTGTCATTAGCTCCGTCAATTAAGTGCCGATTAGTTTGGTTAGCGTTTATTAGTGAAGGTTACCCCCATGTCATAAGTATTGTTAAGATACTATTAAAGCATTTGTAGGACGTCCAACAACAAGATGGGCTGACGACCCGGTGAAGACCGCAGGTCGACGGATGCAGATCGCTTCCAACCGCAACAACTGGAAATCCATCCACTACTGAACACAAGCCTCCCTCATGGATCTCCATGAGGGGTAGTTGCTATATCACGCTTGGCAGGCGGGTTGACGAGCGCAGTACGGGATATTGATACACGGAAAGACGCTTTGCCCATCTTCCGGAGGTATCCCTTAGCAGGCTCTTACTGCATCCACCGGCATGAGGGGAGGGATCTACAGCCCCACGGCATTTTTGCACGGATTGGTATTACCACTGATAAAAACAGAATGTTTTTTGTAATTAATTTTTATTGATTTGCAGGTTTTGGAAAAACTCTCCAGTGGCAAGTGTGAACCGGACACAGAGGCTGACTACAAACACTTAGCGGTACGTTTACACACACACTGTACACATTCACACATACAGAATGTAAAGGCAAATAGGAAGATTTTATTATTTTGGCGCCAGAGACATACGACTACATCAAAACATCATGGAAATGTCGAAGGTGTGAAGGGGTCCATTAATCTCGTAACATTTTTTTTGCAACTATTTAAGATGTTTTCCTACAACCCATAATAAATACCTTACAGACATATTATATAACTAAAAAGTCCTGACTGATTGATATATCAACGCACAGCCTAAACCTCTGGACCTAAAAACTTGAAATTCGGCACACATATACCTTGAGTATCCTAGAGGTGCACTAAGAAGGAATTTTTCGAAATTCCCACGGGATAGGGAAAAAATGGGATTTATAGTTTCGAATCAAAGTGGCACTGCGTAAAAAAGGGGATTTTACGTTTTATGACTAACACTCGGACGAAGTCGCGGGCAAAAGCTAGTAAATAAATAATGTACTATTTATGTTTACGTGTGCAGGAGCTATGGGACATGAATCACTGCCTGCTGGCGTCGCTGGGCGCGTCGCACCCCGCGCTGGAGGCCATCCGCGCGGCCGCCGCGCGCCGCGGCCTCGCCTGCAAGCTCACCGGCGCGGGCGGCGGCGGGTAAGGACAACCAAACATTTAACTCGCTAGTTACGTCGCTGGGCGCGTCGCACCCCGCGCTGGAGGCCATCCGCGCGGCCGCCGCGCGCCGCGGCCTCGCCTGCAAGCTCACCGGCGCGGGCGGCGGCGGGTAAGGACAACCAAACATTTAACTCGCTAGTTACGTCGCTGGGCGCGTCGCACCCCGCGCTGGAGGCCATCCGCGCGGCCGCCGCGCGCCGCGGCCTCGCCTGCAAGCTCACCGGCGCGGGCGGCGGCGGGTAAGGACAACCAAACATTTAACTCGCTAGTTACGTCGCTGGGCGCGTCGCACCCCGCGCTGGAGGCCATCCGCGCGGCCGCCGCGCGCCGCGGCCTCGCCTGCAAGCTCACCGGCGCGGGCGGCGGCGGGTAAGGACAACCAAACATTTAACTCGCTAGTTACGTCGCTGGGCGCGTCGCACCCCGCGCTGGAGGCCATCCGCGCGGCCGCCGCGCGCCGCGGCCTCGCCTGCAAGCTCACCGGCGCGGGCGGCGGCGGGTAAGGACAACCAAACATTTAACTCGCTAGTTACGTCGCTGGGCGCGTCGCACCCCGCGCTGGAGGCCATCCGCGCGGCCGCCGCGCGCCGCGGCCTCGCCTGCAAGCTCACCGGCGCGGGCGGCGGCGGGTAAGGACAACCAAACATTTAACTCGCTAGTTACGTCGCTGGGCGCGTCGCACCCCGCGCTGGAGGCCATCCGCGCGGCCGCCGCGCGCCGCGGCCTCGCCTGCAAGCTCACCGGCGCGGGCGGCGGCGGGTAAGGACAACCAAACATTTAACTCGCTAGTTACGTCGCTGGGCGCGTCGCACCCCGCGCTGGAGGCCATCCGCGCGGCCGCCGCGCGCCGCGGCCTCGCCTGCAAGCTCACCGGCGCGGGCGGCGGCGGGTAAGGACAACCAAACATTTAACTCGCTAGTTACGTCGCTGGGCGCGTCGCACCCCGCGCTGGAGGCCATCCGCGCGGCCGCCGCGCGCCGCGGCCTCGCCTGCAAGCTCACCGGCGCGGGCGGCGGCGGGTAAGGACAACCAAACATTTAACTCGCTAGTTACGTCGCTGGGCGCGTCGCACCCCGCGCTGGAGGCCATCCGCGCGGCCGCCGCGCGCCGCGGCCTCGCCTGCAAGCTCACCGGCGCGGGCGGCGGCGGGTAAGGACAACCAAACATTTAACTCGCTAGTTACGTCGCTGGGCGCGTCGCACCCCGCGCTGGAGGCCATCCGCGCGGCCGCCGCGCGCCGCGGCCTCGCCTGCAAGCTCACCGGCGCGGGCGGCGGCGGGTAAGGACAACCAAACATTTAACTCGCTAGTTACGTCGCTGGGCGCGTCGCACCCCGCGCTGGAGGCCATCCGCGCGGCCGCCGCGCGCCGCGGCCTCGCCTGCAAGCTCACCGGCGCGGGCGGCGGCGGGTAAGGACAACCAAACATTTAACTCGCTAGTTACGTCGCTGGGCGCGTCGCACCCCGCGCTGGAGGCCATCCGCGCGGCCGCCGCGCGCCGCGGCCTCGCCTGCAAGCTCACCGGCGCGGGCGGCGGCGGGTAAGGACAACCAAACATTTAACTCGCTAGTTACGTCGCTGGGCGCGTCGCACCCCGCGCTGGAGGCCATCCGCGCGGCCGCCGCGCGCCGCGGCCTCGCCTGCAAGCTCACCGGCGCGGGCGGCGGCGGGTAAGGACAACCAAACATTTAACTCGCTAGTTACGTCGCTGGGCGCGTCGCACCCCGCGCTGGAGGCCATCCGCGCGGCCGCCGCGCGCCGCGGCCTCGCCTGCAAGCTCACCGGCGCGGGCGGCGGCGGGTAAGGACAACCAAACATTTAACTCGCTAGTTACGTCGCTGGGCGCGTCGCACCCCGCGCTGGAGGCCATCCGCGCGGCCGCCGCGCGCCGCGGCCTCGCCTGCAAGCTCACCGGCGCGGGCGGCGGCGGGTAAGGACAACCAAACATTTAACTCGCTAGTTACGTCGCTGGGCGCGTCGCACCCCGCGCTGGAGGCCATCCGCGCGGCCGCCGCGCGCCGCGGCCTCGCCTGCAAGCTCACCGGCGCGGGCGGCGGCGGGTAAGGACAACCAAACATTTAACTCGCTAGTTACGTCGCTGGGCGCGTCGCACCCCGCGCTGGAGGCCATCCGCGCGGCCGCCGCGCGCCGCGGCCTCGCCTGCAAGCTCACCGGCGCGGGCGGCGGCGGGTAAGGACAACCAAACATTTAACTCGCTAGTTACGTCGCTGGGCGCGTCGCACCCCGCGCTGGAGGCCATCCGCGCGGCCGCCGCGCGCCGCGGCCTCGCCTGCAAGCTCACCGGCGCGGGCGGCGGCGGGTAAGGACAACCAAACATTTAACTCGCTAGTTACGCCCTTACCGAAATGAGACGCGTTTTGTTTCCAAGCTATCAACGTAGAATAAACGTAGAATAAGGTCTGTCCGTCATTTTAATCCATTTTATGCAATTTGTGTTAGGAAGTTGGTAGTGAAATGAGTTCTCAACAATTTTAGTTACACGTCGCTACAACACCATTAAGATTTGATTGCACATTTTAGTTCTATAAATGTATTTCTTTTCCAGGTACGCAATGGTGCTCATCCCACCGGACACTCCTCGCGGCATCATAGACTCCCTCTGCAGCAATCTGCTGGAAAACGGCTTCAGGGTCAAGGAGACCCGGCTGGGCGGCCCGGGCGTCGTCGTGGAGATGTGACGGCACAGGAAGCGGGCGCGGGTCTCTTAGACCCCACTGTGCAGTTATCACTCCCGGGTACTGATGTGACTTACATAGAATTGGACTATATTATGTACTTACTCAGGTTAACTCGCGGGCGAGGGTATATTAGACCCCACTGTGTAAACATCATTCCCAGATAGCTGATGTGATTATTGAATTGAACTATATATACTTGGGATAACTCCACGCCAGTCTTCGGGAAACAGGCGCGGCTCTCTTAGATCGCCCTGTGTAGATATCCCAGGCAGCCGATGTGATTTACATAAATGACTTTATTGAACTATATAATATACTCACTCAGGGTTTACTCCAACATGGCAATCTTCCCGCGGCCACGATGGGTGCAATCCTGTTGGGTTTAAAATGAAGGTAATTAGTATAACGCGATAAATACCTGATCATCAATATATTTATGTGTGAGTGTTGTGATCGCGTTAACAAAAGACTACGCCGGAAAATATTCCGGGTACGTCAAGATGTGATTTTTCTGTATGGAAGCAAGCTAGGGTCATTAGATCCACTGTGTAGACCGTTAGTGGACTATATGCTCCGGTAACTTCAAATTTTTATTTGACTTATATACACTCCTAAATCGCTAATGTGATTTTCATATATACTGGGTTGAATACTCCGGGCATATCAGGATGTGAGTTTAAGAGGGCAGTAAACGACCCAGGGTCTCGTAGACCCATATTATAACTCAACGGTTCGGACTCGCAATAAGTGACGTACTCAGAAAAGAAATTTACATAAAATCTCTTGACTATGTACATGCGATTTCGTTAAGAAGTATCAGTCTTATGACACATTAATAAGGTCCATGCGGCCGCATTTTTGATTTAATTTGAGTCGCACACGCAAAAATGAAATACTTGAGTGATGGATTGTTAAAATGCAAATATAGTTTTAAAAGGGAATAAGTCAGAACTACTGTAAAAGGTTTCTAAGTGTAAAAGTCATTAAAAATATAGAAAAGCTGTTAAAATAATGTTAACATCAGAATATCATGAAACGGAAACAAAGGAGTTATTTTTATACTTAACTTTAGAAAGAAGGGAATGTTGGCAAGTGCCTCGGAATTACATAATTGATATGAAAGGGGGTACGGATTCGTGTTCGTAAATACTTGAATAAAATATAGTTTGTCAATGTACATAATTATGTTAGATATTACTTGACCAAATTGAATGTCTCAAAAATTTGCAGCGAAATTGTGTTAAGTTGTATTTTTGAATCATCTAAATGTGAAAAAAAGTCGTATTCAACTTGTTGTTCTTAAAACCTTAATCATAAAAGTCATTATTTTGTGGCAATCATCTTCTATCTTCAATATCAAGTAGGTACTCTATACTTCAGCGAATACGATGTAGATTTGTAAACAAACTGTCACATTTGAAATTAAATGAAATGATTTATTAGACACATACAAGAAGAAGCTATTTAAAGGCTGGACCTAATACTTTCAGCCGTCAAACGTCCACTACTGAGCACAGGCCTCCCTCATGGATATCCATGAGGGGTAGTTGCCGTACTCCCCACGCTTGGCAGGCGGTTTGGCGAGCGCAGTACGGGATGTTGATACACGGAAAGACGCTGCTGCCCATCTTCCGGAGGTATCCCTTGCCATAGCTGGGCACTGTTAATCAAATAGTAAATTTTGAGAATATTAAATTATAATATTATTAATATTGTACATCGATTATGGCTGAAGTGTAGTGCTTTAATTGAAGATAGTGGAATAAGTGTGTAAAAGAGTGAAAGAGAAATGTGAAACGGCAATAATGCGTATTTAAAAGTTTTAGTATGCCTACTTTTGTAAAGCACTATGAGTAGTGTACAAAGAGTAGTGTTAAATTGGCCTTTTACATAGATGAATTATACAGCGTCATTTTTATGCTGCACGGGACGCTGCAGTGCCTGGGACATTAAAGCTTGGTACCATTAATAAATAAATAAATTTGACTAATGCTGGAGTTGAAATCTTTGCTGGGTTTGATAAGTTGAGATAACATACCTTAATACGGATACATTGGTATTGTTACGAGCTGGGGTTCAGGATTAAACCAAGTGCTTTAGTGTTGATCAGTGATTTGTGAGCAAATTTGAGAGCAGTGATTCTTCACAGTGGTTTAGGGTGAATCTGCTGTTAGAATCATACCAATGTTATCTCAACCTATCAGACCCAGCATAGATTTCAAGATGGGCATAAGTAAAATTGTGCCTTGAGTGCATAGCATTAATGTACTATCCTAGGCACTGGAACGTCCGGTAGACACCATTGAAAACCTTATAAAAATACACGTAGTACTTTGTAAACTTCCGCGATCAATAGACATGATTTTAAACTGTAACGGGACTTTATTGCGTAATTACCTTGTTTTATTATTTCCCGACGTTTCGAGTACTTTGCAGCCCTCGTGGTCACGGGTTGACAGATGAAGTAGTTACACGAGTAATGAAAAAGTTTAGAGATATACTCGTAACGAGAAGTAGGTACCCATTTCTCGCGTAAATTACATGTATGTTTTGCCGTCGTCATGTACGTATTGCCCCTGTGGGGAATCGGCCTTCTACTACTATATTTTTGTGAGAATCCAGTGAGGGTAGTTTAACAGAAGGTAATTTACGCGATAAACTCCCGGATACATGACTATATTTAATGTGTTTTAATCGCGAAATTTTTAAAGTGAAACCATATTGTTAATTCTGTCCAAGGCTATGGCGTCACTACATAAACATTCCATTCCAAATATTGAAAGTGCATAATTGAATATAATTTGTGTAGATCTAACCTTACCATGGTTTAAATTATGTAAGCAATGGTACCAATTCTGTTGGCACACTTCCTAACTAAAGCTAATTATTAGCTATAATGTCATTAATTTTATGCACTAAAATAAATGACATTTAACAAATAAAATTAACGTTGATTAAAATTTAGAAACGTCAAATCTCCAATTATAATTTAGCTTTAGGAAGTGTGAAAACAGTATCGACAATGAATATGGCGTTTTCATTAAAAAGAAAAAACCGTCAAAAATACTTCCGCAGAACCGTATCGTATTCGTTTACTGCGTATTTTAGTACCAAACTATCCGCTAGAGGCGCTGTACAATTTTGTACAATTTTACATTTTTTTAACTACAGTCGCTAGCGAGTATAGATTGTGGCAGTGGCAACTCGTGGCAGACCCTGTTATCGTATGTCGAAATTGATATTGAAAGGATCAGTTATCGCGCCTATTTTGTTATAAAAATAGTGAAAAGCTTTGTTCCAATTTTCGTAGCCCGGGGATCCCTTTGGCGTGCAATCTAGTTGACGGCACGCGATTTGACTTGCGCGCAAGTCAAAGCCAGGTTCTGACCGTGCCGTTGATTATAAATATAT
Source organism: Pasiphila rectangulata (assembly GCA_963082625.1). Lineage (NCBI taxonomy): Eukaryota > Metazoa > Arthropoda > Insecta > Lepidoptera > Geometridae > Pasiphila > Pasiphila rectangulata. The sequence continues at coordinate 15,232,335 of OY720256.1, read as the reverse complement.
TCATAAACATTGTTTTATGTTCGATTTATTATTTATTGAATAAAAATCTCTGCATTTTGAGATGTTGTTATGTATAAGATATTTTATGTTATTGTATTGATATTTTAGATAGTAGAATCACTGACGAATTATCGTGTATTTTTATATATTCATACTGAAATGTTTTTATATTATAAAACGTCGTGTATTCATTGTAATTTTGAGGGTTCAAAATTTATTTTTAGTTAAATAAAGAGAGGTTGTAGTCAGACGTATATTCTATCAAGTGTACATAATATATTTACATATATGGTCTGATTTATTTAGGCTATTTTTTGTCTTACTGTTTCTTACAAAAAAATGTCAATAGTACCATGTTGCTTAACCACTGATATGATAAGTAATGGTTGGACGTTTCACATAACACCACCTAGCCCCATGGTAAGCGGAGCTTCTGCTATGGGTACGAGATAATTTTCCAGTAGCATAGTGTATTTGTCCAGCTTTATTTATTTATTACAGTAAAATAAGAAAACTAACGCTCTTCAACTTCTGGAGTTTTGAGTTGGAGTTTAACGCTGAAGTTGTGATCTTAAAGTGGCATGGTTCTAAGGCGCTTTTTGCAGGCGACTAAGTCGACGGCGAAAACTAGTATTATTTTAACTACCCACCTTTTCTGTCTTCGTTATGGGATTTGTAATAAAGCTCTTTTAGAAAGGCTGCGAGACGGGAACTGTTCAGTGTCACTTCCCGTCCCGCGGCCTTCGCAAGGGTCTACGGAACGTCAGCAAAATGTACGTTAGGTTAAGTCACGCAGAACTTTATGAACTCTGTGAAGATAGGTTCAATGGCTGCGCATACATTTTGTTTTGCATTTAATTATTTCTTATTTAAATACTAATAAATTAGGAACCAAATTATTCTATTTAATAACAAATAAATTAATACTGAAATGTTAGAACTATTTTAACCTTTATTAATCGCAAGAAGCCTAATTTTGAAAATAAATCAACTACAATGTTTTAGTTAAATGTTTAATAATGTAAACTGCATTTGCGGCAACGTTCACACCGGTCATAAAGTTTTGCGAAGGCTGTGAAAGCTATTATTTATATTGTTCAAACATCTCAGGTTATCTTACCATTTGGCATAAAAGCATGCCATGGGCAAAAGTTCTTCTGACTTGTTTTTTTTATACTGCTAGTATGCTGCCTAGTTTCTAGCCTGATTTAGACGTGGTATTGTCCGCATATGGTAACGGTGAGTTTATACACCTTTGAATCAGGCTATACAGAAATCTCTACTTAAAAATATATTGCTTTACTGTGCATCATCCACTGAAATGCACATATTGTTCTAATTCATTGTGAATCGCAAGTTTGGTAAACATCTACTTATTTTTTATGGATACTTAGTAAAAAATATAATTTCTTGTGTCGTGTCTTCCAAGAGAAAAATGCACTTTTGCTATAATAAAGCGCGCCTGAAAAATAACAACAAAAATGGCGTCGTCGAATGTGGCCCATTTAGCAATGTGGTCTAGTTATTTTACGGAAGAAAGATAATTTTTAATATGAACCCAGTATTTGTATAAAGTCACAAATCGTTGTTGTAATGTTGTTATTTCATACTAGGTTGACAAGCATGGCCTAATTTTTGTATATGTCAATTTGGGCTAACACGCATGCGATGGAAAAACGCAGGAACTCACGGCGCGGTGCTTTTTACGCAACGCGTCATAAAATCGCTGGGTATTCTGCGTTGTCAATCGCATGTGCCCATCAATACCGGCTATTTTCCATAGTAAAGTTCTTATTTTGTTGGGATTGCTACGATACTGTTTTATTTACTGAAGCGATGAGATAATCGATGTATTTAAAAAAACTACATATCTGTAGATATATTTGTGTAAAATATTTATATTTCAATGTATGCTATGAGTAAAAAAGGCTCTAAAGCCTTATTGCTTCAGAAACATAGTATTTTGGTAAACCCGACTGTCAGTGAATATTATCAGGCGGGAACACTTCCCTATGCTCGTAAATCTGATTATAATCTGAAATAAAAATGGCTTCTACAATATTTTTTCCTCTGTACAGTTTCGATCACAAGTAACCGAATTTGCGTTACTCTTTGTACATCTAAAAACACTGTCTTTGTTCTTTATGTAACCTGTAATAATTATGTATTGATCTTAAACAAATACAAAATATTCGAATATAAACAATTTATACGATATTTCGACATATATAAAAAATAATAGGTAAAATCCGTCGACTTGTGATCAGACTACATTTTACCGCTGCCTGATAAAAAAACGCATACATATGCGATGTATTATTGACATTCCCTAAATCGGTGTGTGCTTGTTTGGGCCGATTTTTCAATACTCAGATAAACAGTCAAATATTGTCTATTCCTCTCTAACATTCATCAATATCGTATTGTGGTCTCACTCTCTATTCGTTGGGTAAGAATATCTGAGGATTGAAAAATCTGCTGAATAGAATAATATTTAAAGTTAATCGTGCTGAATCGCGCTCAATAGGTTAATCGGTGCTATAATTATGTATGTTAGGGATTATAGATTTATTTGAATGGAAATATAATGTTTTAATTAATTTCAATAGGTATATCTTTTATTTTATCGTCATCAGCATCCCAGCTCTAGGAGTCTAGCTACTGCTCGACAGAGGCCTCCCTTATGGATCTCCTAGTACTCAGAATAATCAATTTTATTGGTAAATATATGTTTACAGGTCTGTTTAATAATAACATTCATACATAACACAATAAAAAATAATAATAGTTAAAATCACTGAATTTAATAAAATAATATAAAAAATAAATGTTATATCATGAAAAAATTCAAATTCATTACAAATATCAATAAAGTCATAACAATCAAATAAAAAAAAATCGGTACTGATCATAAAGGGTTGTTACCATACACACCTCGCTTGGCAGGCGGGTTGGCGAGCGCAGTACGGGATATTGATACACGTCATATACGGAAAGACGTTGCTGTCAATCTTCGGGAGGTGTCCCTTGGCAGATTCTTACTGCATCCACGGTCGAGATACACGGTACTTTTATTTTATACTGCCATACAAGAACACATTTTGAGGCGACAAAATGTCCTCCTCTTCTACATAGGCCATATATCATCATTTCAGCCGTAAAACGTCCACAACTGAACACAGGCCTTCCTCATGGACTTCCATGAGGAGTAGTTGCCATACTCACCACGCTTGGCAGGCGGGTTGGCGAGCGCAGTACAGGATGTTCACCGGAAAGACGCTGGGCAGCAGATCCCGGAGGTATCCCTTAGCAGGCTCTTACTGTATCCACGGGCATGAGAGGAGCAGATGGTTATATTCTACTGCCGGCACCCCACGGCATTAAGTAAACCTGTTAAAACAATTAATTATTCGATGTTTATACTAGCTGGTGCCAGCAACTTCGTCTGCGTATTAGCATTCTTTCTCCTGGATCCATCCATACCTATAACAAAGTCTCATCAAGATCCATTCAGCAGTTAGAACTTTGTTAAGTTCTAACTGCTGAATGGATCATAAAGTATGGCAACCAACCCTCACGATAGTACTTAGTGATCAATGAGGGAGGCCTTTTTTCAGCAGTGTCCTACGGCTGGAAAAAACAGTAAGGCCTTTATTATTAGATGATTTATACAGCATCAGCAACTGGTAATCATGCTGTACGGGACACTGCAGTGCCTGGGACATTGTTAGATTGATCAACCCGTCGGGTGAGTCAACTTTTTTATTATATTATTTTATAAAAATGAACTTTACGGAAGCACCACATATTAATATGTTATAAATCATACACCATTGGATTCATATTGAAATTTTCTACACGTTTATGTATTCTACAAAACATAAAATAACTAACCTGATTTAACTTATGTACACCCGTCGGTGCACTTGCTCATACCTATACCTACCATCCTCTCAGCTTAGTCAGCTATTTGTCAGAGGAAAGAACAGGTCAATACGTCTGAAGCTACCTAAGCCGCGGGTTTTCTCACGATGTTTCGTTCACCGTTTAAGCACGTGTTAAGTGTGCACATACATTATTTAAGAAAGAAAAATCCATTGGTCGGTATCGAACCCACGGCCTTCGGATTGAAAGTCGGGGGTACATACCACTCTGCCAACACGGCTTTTTTGCTGGAAGAGAGAGGTACATAAATTAGAACACAAGTTTATAAAGTGCATTTTATTAGACAATAAATTAACATTTATTACAAATTGCGGGTCAACGAAGTGTCAAAAAGGCTTACAATAGCAATTAATACTGATTTATCCAATTAGAGATGTAAAATAAAATAATATTCACAAAATAATTGAGAAAATAAACATACAACATGCTTTCGTATAATGAAATATAATAATGTAACAAATAGGAATGAAAACTAAATTACCTAATTATAGGAAACAGATACTGGCCTTAATGAAAACAGCACAAGTCTGTATCGCGTCTGCTTTCGCAGTAAGTGTGCATCCTGAGTGACGGCGCATCGCATAATATACATGTGTTATCAAGTATTTCTTTCGTGCGCAGAGAATGCACACTTGAGTGCTACCTACAGAGGCTTTCTAAGTACAATGCAAGACGATTTCACACGTGTAGTGAATTTACATTACCAGCCTTGATCTTTCAGAGACTTAATAGCTGTTATTTTCGGAGACTCTTAATTAAACAGAAAGCATGCAAAGATTTAAATTTTTAGATTCGCCCTTACCCTTACCGTAATGAGACCGCACGAATGTCATGTAACACAATTGCACAAATGGTAACAATAACAGTTTGGTTTATTGTCAAAACCTGCGCGTGCGTCGGCATTATTGTTAACACACAAAGACAATGCCACAATTTTTGGTGTTAGGGCACATCTAATGATTTAAATCTTTGATTGCATGCATATGAGTAGAGGCTACTTCGCAAATAAATTAGTGGAATGAACGTAATTAATATCAGTAACTGTTAACCCTGGCTATCCTAAATTCGACAATATAACTATCTTGTTCTATCTATTGTCTATTATGTTACCTATTTTAAAATGATGTTTCAAAGAAGGTAGGTAATTACGAGCGAGTAAGCTGTAAATGGGCCGTGGGGTGCCGGCAGAAGAATGTTGCCTGTCCTCTCTTGCCCGTGGATGAAGTAAGAATCTGCCAAGGGAACTTCCGGAAGATGGGCAGCAGCGTCTTTCCGCGTATCAACATCCTGTACTGCGCTCCCGAACCCGCTTGCCAAGCGTGGCGAGTATGGCAACAGCCCCCTCATGACCTTGAAGAGCCACAAGGGAGGCCTATCGTCTAGCAGTGGACGCGGAGAGCAGTCCTGCGGCTGAGATGATGATGAAGATGATGATGAAGTTATAAATAGTTAGGAAATATGCACTCTTACAAGTTAATTTACTAAGATTTAATATCCCACTATTCATTTCGCATCCTCCTGCGCCACGCGTGGAACCAACAGGACTTTTGTATGAAACCGAATACAGAGTAAATTCTGCGACTTAAAAATCAAAGAAGTATGCTGGTCTGGCCTAAGCCTTAGACAATATTTAGTCGCAGTTAGTTTAATAAGGTAGATGCAGTTAAACTGTAGGTCTACCGTGAGTTTTCACAAACTATACTCGCTAGCGACTGTAGTTAAAGAAAAGTTGTACAGCGCCTCTAGCGGATAGTTTGGTACTAAAATAAGCAGTAAACTATACTATAGCGACTGTAGTTCGGGCTTCATTGGCTTAGAATAATGGTACCATGAGTTACAAATCTGAAGATGTCATAATGCTTTTATATCAATGATTTGAATACGGGTTTTTTTAAATTTGAAAGTCGGTTCACTAGCAGTGGTTCCTAGAACTGTGTTATCAAAATCAGTACACCCGTTTTGAAATTACTGAAGGCTATGTGCCGGAAGTATTAAAATTTTAAACTTTTGTTATGAAATTTTTTAACGGCCAAAGGTTCAGATTTAACAAAATGGCGTCGCCAACTCAAGAAAAAAAGTATTTACCTGAATTAAATAGTGATTAAGGCATCGCTACCACTACCACCCACTGGTAATTTTTAAACGCATTTAGAAATACATTATAACTTTTGAAACTATCATGGTTGTGAACAAAGTCCATACATTGTATGAAAAGGTATTTACAAGGTCTATCATCAGCTGTCTAAATCAAATCTTCAACGTTGCCGATAGTCGAGGACCAGAAAACTAAATAGTTTTTTTTTATATACATTACGAGTACATTCTTCTAGAAGCATCTAGAAGGACATTTGGAATGCTACACGAATTAGAATATTGCATACCTACCAGCTGTTTAAAAATCGATTAAAAAATATTTTAGTCTCCAACACTAAAATAATTTTTAAATCGAACCAGTCGTTGGTGAGATTAGGGTTTTCAAACAAACAAACAAACAAAATATTCAGCTTTATAATAGACCTAGCACGGCTGCAAAAGAAAATAGATTGTTGTTTTGCACCCCTAAATAATTACCTATACATATACTATTTAGTACCTATCTATAACATTTCCTTGTATTTTGTGTTTCTGTATTGAAAATAAATAAATTGAAAAAATAATGTACCTATCGATTTCTCGTCTGATGAACATAGTAATTAAATGTTAGTATGGTTTCTTAATAAGTTGGAGGATGTCTTCAAATCGAAAATCCCGCAATGCCTGAAGACGAAGGTGTTCAACCAATGTGTCTTGCCCATACTCACATATGCTTCAGAGACATGGCCGCTCACAAAGGAATGCATGCATAAAATCCGGGTAACTCAAAGGGCAATGGAGCATGCCATGCTTGGAATTTCTCTGCTAGACCACGTACCCAATCTCGAAATTCGTGGTCGCACAAAAGTTGTGGACGTGGATACGAGGATAGCCAGGTTGAAATGGAGACGGGCGGGGCACTTGGCTCGAAGGGATGATGGAAGATGGACGAAAGCCGTTACTGAATGGTGGCCAAGGGACTCAGTGCGACCAAGAGGTAGACCACCCGCCCAATGGTCAAATGACATCGTTAGTTCCGTTGGAAACCGGTGGACACAAATCGCAAGGGACCGGAAAGAATGGCGCATTAGAGAGGAGGCCTATACCCAGCAGTGGGTGCAAACGGGCTGAAATGATGATGATGATTTCTTTGATCAGTACTTGCAATCTGCAAGGGGGAGGCCTATGTCCAGCATTACGTCCTACGGTTGAGATGATGATGATGATGATTTTTTTCTTTACAATTTTAGTACGTTTGCATTAGTTTGTAATTACAAACATTTAGATACCTAGATTAATATAATTAGTAATACTGAATGATCAACAATCTAAATGAGGGTTGACGTATATAGCTGCACGAATCAGGATATCTCACGTTCTTACTTGAACCGTTCAGAAAACTCCCAAGAAGTTATTATATTATTGACTCCAAATGTACCAAATGTCTACAGCAACGGTTCGTTTTTTATAAAATGTGCATGTAACTAAAACGGATAGATAACTCGGCTTTGTTAATATTAGGTAGTATACATACATCAACCTCACCTTAAAAATGGAAGTTAGATGATTTTTTGGTCAGAATAATTTGTTACCACCAAATAACAAGATAAAACTGTTTACTAACAAACCACTGGCAACGCAATCTGTTTAGACCGCACCTCGGCTGTGCATGCCGGCCGCTTCCAACCGCAGTGCTTGTAGATCCCTGCTGGCAGTGGACATACTTGAGATGATGATGAAGAACCAATCAGATGATTGAGCTGTGGTTTGTTAGTAATCATTCTATGATAGTTTTGACTAGCCTATAGTCTACATTTTTTGCACAAATAAGTGCATTACTGATGACGCGCAGCTTTTAAACTATGAACCGACAGATTGAAAACAATAGCTTTTCATTAACGAACTGCCGGGATTCACTAGTTAAGGCTTTCTAAAACGCTATTTTAAAGGACTTAAATTACTAAGGCTTTTGTCCTACGAAGTTACATTACGACTATTGCTCCTATTATTTTATCGGCAGGAAGTAATTTCAATCAATTTTGAATTATTATAAGTACTATTTATTTTTAATGAGTGGTGTCTTTTTCAAAATTTATAATTATATAAACATTAGTTGCCTCACTCAGTAGATTCTTTATTCCAAGATTTTAATATTAAAAATATAACTTAAATTGCTAAGATAAACTGTAAACAGATTGCATACTCAATGTACTGATTAAACTTTGGCAATAAATACAACCAAAATAAAATTATTCGATTAAAAATTAACAATTCAATTATTCTTAATTAAATAATATAAATAAAAATGTGATGCAAAAAGCATTTCCTACGCCTTATCTAATTCTAAAATCATGAGTTATTATTATTAGATAAAATCTGAGTTATGCTATCAAGCACTTCTATCACAGATGTTAAATATTCCTAATACCAACTTATGTACATATGTGCGACTGTTTGATACGATTGAGGGTTGAACCACACATAAAACGCCTGTATTAAAAACATAACAATAATAGAAAAAGAAAAAAAAATAACATACTTGGTAAATTAAAAAAAAAACCAGTTGTTCTGTATATACATATATACTATGCTAAGCCTTTTTTATTTAAACAACATGTCATATAATATCTATTTAGTTGTTTAAATAAATAATACCAGTCTATATAAATATATATTATATGACATATCTAAATAGATATTATATGACATGTTGTTTCAATAAATAATACCAGTCGATATAAATATAACTGGTATTCATAGTGTACGGGACGCTGCAGTGTCTGTTATGTTGTTCGATAAAATAGGCTTGCCCAGCACCTATACCATCCTCTTGACTTAGTCAGCCATTAGTCAGGCAAGAACAGTAGCAATACGTCTGAAGCTGATTAAGCCGCGGGTTTCCTCACCACTCCTCTGTATTCCTTCACCGATCCAATAAAGCACGTGCCAAATGTGCGCATACATTTTTCAAGAAAGAAAAAACCATTGGTGCATTGTCAGTATCGAACCCACGAAATTTATTGAAAATACCATTCGGCCAACTTATATTCATGCTGCACGGGACGCTGCAGTGCCTCATATCAGCTTAATCAGCTTGGAAAGTTATGTACGAATCGATGTCCCAGTTATGGAAGAGATTAAGCGTATACCCAGATGTATGGTTCAACCTTTTAACGTGCGCAAACGCAGCAAATTAGTATAACATCCCAGGAATGTATTAATTTTAAAAGCTTGTTAAAAATCTCATTTACAAACCCACGAATGCTGTAATAAGTATTATATCTACATTTTTCTTAGCTGTTACAGGAAGGTAAACATCTTTATTGCAGACTAGTTTTAACAGAATGTTGTAAAAAGGGAGGAAACCTATCAAAGTGATTATGGAGTTTCGGAATTGATATTTTTACTGAATCGGACAATTTCGATGAGATGTTTTCTGTAAAAAAGAAAAAAGTATTTGCTACTAAACCTAATAGATGGAGCTAATGCGGAGTGCGTGAAGTAACAGGTCCTGTCATCGTCAATAATAAGGTATTTAAAATACCCATTTTCGAAAATTATCTCAATAACATTATACCTCTATAGTGCTAATAAACCACAAAAAAAATCTGATTTGTTTATTCAATCGATGGATGCCAAATAAACTATTTTAAAGTTTCGTCAACATTTTTAAGTTTCGCGCGTAATTTAACGAAAAAGCTGGACGCAGTAGACGACATAATATTTCTCTGTGGTCATGACAGCACTAGCACCATCTATTAGGCTGTAGGTATTTTTGAAGTTTTTTCTTTTTATAAAAATGCCTCATTATTATTTTTTTGTGATAGTAATTTTTGATTGTAAATTATACCACATTGTTGAATACAAACTACAATATCCTCAACTTGGACCTTACAAAATGTATGGCTCATATTGTTAGCTTTTCTAACGATACCCCACTGTTACCAAGGCAAATATTTGCTTCTTAGGGTAATATCGGTTTCCTGGGTGAAATACGAAAAAAAGTTATAATATCTTACGTAAAACCTCCTTTCTTCAAAGCGATACAACTTTCAATGAGGCTAAATGTTGAACTTCTTCGCAGCTGTAACCTTAGCTAACCACTGCAATTACCGAAGTAATATTACTTTGATCTCCATACGTAAGTCCATTCTTGAACATAAGTTCTTCCAAGATTAAACAATTTTCCGATATCACTTTTTCGAGACAAAATCACTTCTTAATATCCTAAATAAATACAGGGTGTATTATACAATAATGACAACCTAAAAGCCAGCTGATTCTTGACAGGGTCATTGACCTACGCGAAGAGTTGCCGCTACAGATAAAAATACCTATGTAACGATACGGTAACAAATAGGTTTTTTTTTATTAAAAAGTAAAAAAAAAATTGATTATGATCATACCTTACGATCATTTTCACAACCAACATCTATTAAAATTATAAATAAAAATAATTTAAAAAAATACGAATTCCCAATTTTTTTTCCTTCTAAAACGACTTATTTTCATGAGCTGAAACCCCCCACTCTCGGGTAAGCACACATGTTATAATACACTCTGTATAGTTAGCAGCTGCCTAAAGAAGCCCTTTTCAAATGGCCTCTTTCTTTTTAACTAGGTATTTTGTTCTACCCATGCAATCTCATTCACTTCAACGCTAATACATATGGCATTTGCATCGACTTCGCCAAGGGCAAAAATCACTGTTTAAGACGATTCAAGGCAAAATCATCCAATGCAAATTCATTACTACCAAAGCGTAATCCACTATTTACCAATGTATTATCACCTTACAGAGAAGAAATCTTTCACTTCAAATAGGCAAAATCATTCACTGAACCGAGGCGAAATCACTTTTACTTAATTGTTCACTGTTCCCCCCAAAACTCATTCACCGTTCTCATCAAGCGGCAAGTTCGTCGGTTATGGCGTCCCACAGGAATACGACCCTGTGGTGGATCGCCATTTGCAGCAATCCCTACAACTGGTAGGGGGGCCGGGGCGCCTCTGAGCCCCCCTGGATCAGAGGGGGGGCTAGGGGGTCGCTCGACGTTATTGTAGTAGAGGGGGGCAAGCCTGCGAAGAAAATTTTATATATTTTACACGGGGTTGAATTAATCATGTGTAAAAGACTTAGCATTGTTTATTTTGACAGAATTGATTACACTGATGGGAGTGTTCAATAATCTACTTACAAATAATAGAAGTTGAGTATAAAAATCAACAAGAAGCAAGTGATTAATAAATGGTAACAATAACAGTTTGGTTATTGGCAACACCAGTGTGCGTGCGTCGGCACCGTGGCCGAAATCGCCCTGAAAGACATCATCATCATCATCAGACAGATGGCGGTGTGAGTTATCTCTATCGAACTGCTATTATCGGACGCATTTACGATTTGACGCGCTTGAATTGAATACTGACCATTCATTAAAAATGATCGTTACTTTAAACACCAAACATCAACAAAGACAAAAAATAGTCAACCTTATTTCTTGGACAATACGCTTTACGTGAATTAGCAAAATTTTAGAATTATGGTGGAATATTGATGATTTATTTTTGTGGTTTATGTGAATATTTTTGGATTTTTTTTCCCATGAATTAATGTTTAATGTTACTTTTTATCGTAGTATATTTTTTATTATTTGAAATCTTCGAGTTATTGAGATCTATGCACCGAAAGTGGGCCTATTTTCATAGTTTTTGCGAGAAGAGGCTACGGAAAACAATATTTTTTGAATTAAAAGTATATTATTTTGAAGAAAAAAAAAACATATTCTATAGACAATGGTTTTCTGGTTCATTTGGTATGCTTAAAATATGTCAAACTACGACAAATAAACCAGAAAATTAACCGGAACTAGTCCTATTTTCCTAATATTTTGACGCGTTTCGTAAATGCGTCCTTAAAAAGGCATTGCCTGTGGCTTTGCCACAGTTTTTGGTGTAACGATTTAAATCTTTATTATATTAAACGGCTTTTCTACTCAGAAAATAGTTTTCCAACACGCTCGCCTTGCACTGATGTGCCACGCGAGCGCGTGACAGGGAAGGATGCCGCGATACACTCCATTCCCTGATGAAAGTTCCCCTGGGAGGAACTGAACACGTTGGAACCTATTTTTAACCAATAATTAACGTAATTAGTATCGAGTCGACGTCTGATAGAGAAGAATTGAAGAAGTGAACATGTTGTGCCGACCCACGTAGTTCGGGATAAGGGCAGGGAAATGATGAAATAACGTGAGTAAAAAACCCGTTTAACATAACAATGAATAACTCAACGAGTCTTTTAAAAGTGATTTAAATGTTTGTCTATGACATGCACCTTCGTTGTCGTCCTCCTCGGACAGCCACTTCTGTATCTCCGTCTGGTACATCCTCCTCTGCAGCACCTCTTTCGTGCGCGGCCTCGAACCCACGAACGTCACTTCCACCTGAAACATGCATCAAATTAGGTCTGATCGACCTGGTCTAGCGCACGAATCCCTATTAATAAAATTGAAGACCTCTGTGGCGCAGCGGGCGAAGGTTGTGTGTTCGATTCCCGCCTCGGGACAAATGTCTGTACGATCTTCAGATATATTGTATGTTGCGCTTTCACGTCTTTATGAATTTTAGCACCGCTCTTGTCGTGTCTCTTGACCTGTAAAACCTCTTCATATATAGTACCGCTGTAGAACTTACTCCAGGTGGTAGATGCGGCCTCAGCGCTTCCGCCAGCTCCCCGCCGGCGCCCAGCGCCTGCGCCTCCTCCCACGAGGTGTGCACCTCCTCGTGCAGCAGCTTCTCCTCATCACGCTTGCTGGTGCTGCGCTTGTACTGGATCCGGAAGCGGAAGGCTTCCAGCACGCTGGCGACCACGATCGTTAGGACCACCATTGTGAAGAGGTAGAATACCTGCAGATAAGTATAGATTTAGAATGATAAAGGCACGTGGTGAAAGCCGGATTCATCATCTCAGCCGCGGGACTGCTGTCCATTTTGGACCTCTCCTTAATTTTTAACCCTCCAGCTGACGAACTGTTCTCGAACTTGTTGAGATGCGACTAGTAGTAATAATTGGCCTTAAAACTAGCGAATTCTACTAGGACATACTAGATATACCTATCAAATCATGTGACGTGATGCTTTTTGGTGGTTACTGTTCCATCTCCTCTCCCTTTAACTGTCCTTGGACCCCTCTCAATAATCACTGACGATTCAGCAAACGCATCTGATGTTTAAACCCCTCTTACTAACCGCACTAACTCACATTTGACTGATGCTCTTGTGAAATCATCATTTCGGCCGTAAAACGTCCACAACTGAACACAGGCCTTTCTCATGGATCTCCATGGGTGGTAGTTGGCATACTGACCACGCTAAGCAGGCGGGTTGTTGATACACGGAAAGGAAGTATCCCTTAAAACAAAAACAGTCACCATGAAGTAGACTCTAGTGAACTGGCCCGCAACGCTAGCGTAAGCTTTCATGAGGGTGAACCAGTTGTTTACAAGTACATTATAACTGGCCTTATGACTAGCGAACTCTACCAGGTCATACTAGATAATACACTATCAAATCGTATGACATGATTATTTTTGGTCCTTACTGTTTTGTCTATCCCCTTCAACTGACCTTCGACCCTTCTCAATAATTAACCTTAAACTGACGCATTCGGGCGGTCGCCTCAATCGAACTTTAGACCCTTAATAACCGGACCAACTGACTCTTAACCGATATTTCCCTCAAACACTCACCATAAAGTAGACTCTAGTGAACTGGCCGGCGACGCTGGCGTACGCGTTCATGAGTACGAACCAGTTGTTGACGACGGTCAGCTCGAACAGCGTCACGCCGCTCGTCAGGATGTTCTCGAAGATGTTGAGACACGAGTAGGAGTACATTATAACTGGCATAAGGACTAGCGTATTCTACTAGGTCATACTAGATAATACCCCTACCAAATCAAATGACCTGCCCCTTTTTAGTATCTACTGTTTTGTCTCCCTTCCCTTTGACTGCAATGACCGATCTCAATAATCATAGGCGATTCAGCAAACGCATTAACCTTATACTGACGCATTGACCGCCCCAACCGAGCTTTAGACCCCTACTGACCCCACCAACCGACATTTGACTGATGCTTCCCTCAAACACTCACCATAAAGTAGACTCTAGTGAACTGGCCGGCGACGCTGGCGTACGCGTTCATGAGTATGAACCAGTTGTTGACGACGGTCAGCTCGAACAGCGTCACGCCGCTCGTCAGGATGTTCTCGAAGTTGTTCAGGTAGTAGTAGCCGAGCGCCGTGGAGCCGTTCGCCGACCATTTGTAGAAGTCCTCCACGGTCGTGTTACTGCGGAGGTCAAATATTAGATAGATAGACGAAACATTCATTTGTAACACTCATAACAAAATAAAAGACACAACAGGAGAGAGAAAGTACCAAATTAACAAATTAAACTAAGAAAAAAACAGTTACAAAAAGGCGTCTGACTCAGCACTATGTTTAGCCTAAGCGTAACGCTGATCTTCCATAGATATCTTCTTCTTAATTATTTTATGTATGTACGCAGTTGACGCATTCACGCCTTCAACCGTCGCTTTATCCCCAAAAGTTAAACCTTTTTTGACTTTTCATATCTCCATTTCATTTAACCCCAACACTTGATGCTTAGCCCCACTGATAAACTAATCGATGACCAACCATGTCGCTTAGTTAATGTCCCATGTCTTTTACCCCTCCAACTGATATCTCAACCCTCCAGCTGACGCTTTCATTTATTTTGCCTTATACTGACAAACTGAGCTGAAGTGTAGGACATTGTATTTTTATGAAATAAAACCGGGCAATAGCGAGATGGACTCGCGCACCGAGGGTTCCGTGCCATCTTACAATATAATCTATACTAATATAATAATAATGATAATAATGAGGTAAAGTTTGTGAGTTTGTGAGGTTGTAGGGGGAAATCTCTGGATCTACTGAACCAATTATCAAAATTGTTTTACTAATAGAAAGCCACAGCATTTGTGAGTGTCATAGGCTATAAATTACCGCCCAACGAAGTGGGCACTGGATGATATGGGCGGTTCATATTTGTTGGAGAACCTCGACAGTGCCATCTCTTGTCTGATAGCGGAACTTATGTAGATTTTTTACACTTTCGATGATTTCTAAAAAACTATGCAAACAAGAGGGTTCGTTATTACTTTCCTGTAATCTTTACATACACTCCTATTAGCAATAAAGGTTGACAGGGCCCCATATCTTATAGGGGTTGAAAGAGGGGATGAATAATGGAATTTTTCCAAATATACCCGTTTCTTTTATATAAACTTGTTAACAGAATACAACCCGCGCTTCCCAAACACTTACACACAGCAGTTCTTTAGCTCGTAGCCCGCAAACAGCTCCATGCCGATGATCGCGAAGAAGTAGTACATCACTAGCATCACGCTGCCTGCGGACGACATCAGCGGCGAGAGCAGCACTAGCGTCCCGAACACGTCGCGGTAACGCTTCTTCAGCTTGTACAGGCGCATCAGTCTGCAACGAGAAGTCAGTACATATAAAATTCAAGTACTTTATTTCTGTAGTTTGTAATTAAAATACAAAAAATACACTGACAGGCCTGAGTGTGTGAGCGAATGAAGAAGTGTCTAGGTCACGGCCGAAAAAAAGATAATATCAAAAATTCTAATTCATAATATGTTAACTTTTGCTATGACAACTTAAATTGTAACCTAGATGTAGCTGCCTGTAATTGGGAGAACACTAGCTCATGATTTTTATTGTTTATACTTTTGTAATTTTTCTTTGTGTATCTTCTGTTGGTGGCTCAAATAAATAAATATTGGAGAGAAAAGGCGCTGGTGCAATCTAGAAACATTGCTACAAACCTGAGCGGCCTAAAGATAATGACGATAAACAGCTTTGATGCAACAGCCGTCAGCATTACAGCGGCAGGATAGTGACAGACAGGTCGAAGACATTCCATCCACTCTCCAGGTAGACCGACAGACCTACGTCTAGGTCACGTCTGATATTGGAGAGACAAGGCACCGGCGCCGGTGTAAATTATAGTGAAGTGAATAAAGCTACGAACCTGAGCGGCCTGAAGATAGCAACAGTAAACAGCTTTATCCACTCTCGAGGTACACAGATAGAGAAGTGAGTGAGTGAATGATGGAGTAAGTCACAGCCAATATTGGGGAGAAAAGGTGCTGGTATATGAGATGAACATAGCTACAAACATGAGCGACCAGTAGCTCTACCATGAGTTTTCACAATCTATACTCGCTAGCGACTGTAGTTGAGAAAAAGTATGAAAATGTGTACAGCGCCTCTAGCGGATAGTTTGGTACTAAAATACGCAGTAAACTACACTACAGCGACTGTAGTTTGGGCTTCATTTGCTTAGAATTTGGTGTCATAAGTTACAAATCTGACAGATGTCATAGTAACGTACTATTACTTCTGTAGTAACGGCAGGCGATCTATCAGTGACAACTCATGGTAGACACACGAATATAACATCAGTAAGCAGCTTCGGCGCCACCGTCAGTATGACTGCGCCGACCAGCGCGAGGATAGTCACCGACAGGTCGAAGATATTCTAGCCGCTCTCAAAGTACACTGACAGGCCTGAGTGAATGATAGTGTCTAGGTCACGGCCGATATTGGAGAGAAAAGGGGCCGGTTTAGTGAAGTGAACATAGCTACAAACCTAAGCGGCCTGAAGATAACAACGATAAACAGCTTCGGCGCCACCGTCAGCATGACCGCGCCGACCAGCGCGAGGATCGTCACCGACAGGTCGAAGACATTCCATCCGCTCTCGAGGTACACTGTCAGGCCTGAGGCCATCATCCGCATACCCGCTTCTATGAGGAACACTGAAAAAGAGAAATCCTTTTATAATTCCAAACGAGTGTCTTGTAATTAAGATATATATTTTTTTAGGTTCTCAAGACTGGACGTTATACGTTTACACTTATATACTTAAAACAAAAGAGGTAACATAGACTAGTGAACGACCTTCTCGATGAGAACATAGCATCAAATTAAAATTACTCTTCTTAACATTAACAAACAAAAACTTATAATCTAAATAAATGTTGTTGACAGAGATAATTATTGTTTTTCAGCAAATAGTCTATTTATAGAAGAGACTGTAATAGAACTTTTTTTATATGTGTTAGTCTATAGGGTATATGTTTAGATGGGCCGTAGTTTAAGTATTATAACATCTTGTACTAAACTAAGTTTGTTGCCTGAAATAAATATACAAGGTGTATTATAACATGTCTACTAACAAAAAAAACATTTATTTCAGGCAACATTAGTCAAGTTACAAGATGCTTAAAACTACGGCCCATATTTATTTATTTATTTATTTAGGTACACAAAACACAAAACAAGCAATACAAAAATAATAATAAAAACACTGAAAATGATCTGGCTTGAATCGCAACTCATGTGTACACAACGAACTTATAATATAATTTATGTTAAGTGAAACTTAATTAAAAACAAGAAGACAAAAAATGCAAACAATATTAATTATTGGAAGGCCAATAAACCTGGAATTGGAAGACAAATAAATAATTATAAAGGTAGCTATATAAAATATACATATGAAATATGTATATACCTTACAATCTAGCATACATATAAAATAATCAACTTATCTACTAGCACTAAGCCAAAAGGGGTGGTTCTGACCATCCCAAGGAACAACTTTTGTTGTACGACCTCTCAAAATTCAGTGATTTTCATTAAGAAAAGACCACGAAAGTTTTAACTTCAACAGCTGATTATACAATAATGACAACCTAAAAGCCAGCTGATTCTAGACAGGGTCATTAACCTCCACGAAGAGTTGCCGTACACGTTCAAATAAAAACACCTATAACCACAAATAGGTTTTATTTTATAAAAAAAAACGATATTAACCTCAGGATCATTTATTTCACAACCATCATCTAGTAAAATAAAAAAAAATACGAATTTCCGAGTTATTTGCTTTCTAAAACTACTTGTTTTCATGGCCTGAAACAATGAGTAGGTTGGCAGGTAGAAAATGCTTTTAGCATTAAACCCATTTTTTGTACAATATTATGTAATGTGCAATCAAGTTTTTAAATAAACAAATAAATGGGGGACAAAGATTGAAGGCTCTCAAGACAGAGGGAGATACTATATGCTTGAAATAAAATAAATAAATAAATTGAAATTGAATTGAGATTTCGTCTTCATCTGTCGCAGGTCAAGACCCACTTCGACACAACCAAAGCTCAGCGGAGCCAGCGGCGTAAGTGGGTACACAATGTTAAATGAACTCACAGGTCAAGAACAGCCAGGTGTCCCAGGAGGCGCAGAGAAGCCTGGCGCTGTCCTGCAGGTCGCCCGCTGCCTCGCTCACCCGCAGGACCAGAGAGACGCCGTTGCCGATTATCACAGCGTCTGGAAAAATATGAACATACATGTAGATACTCATCATCTCAGCCGTAACACGGTCACTCCTGGACATAGGCCTCGCTCCAGGATCTCATAGTACTGATCATGAGGGGCTTGTTGCCATACTCACCACGCTTGGCAGGCGGGTTGCGTAATACGAGGAAAGAGGCTGCTGATCTTCCGGAGGTAACCCTTGGCATATTATTACCGCATCCACGGAAAAGAAAGGATACGCAATATTCTGCTGGCAGCACCCGAAAGAACGGAATTTATATACAATTCTTTAGATATGCCCTACAACACGATCTAGCTCCAAAGGTAATATGACCCAGTACCCCAAAACTCAGCGAAGTAGTTTTGCGCCTCTTTGAAAGCGTAAAATAAATAATAATAAAAAAATAAAATAAAATAGGTTTATTTCAGTAACATTTCATTTTATGCATTGGAAACCCCCTTTTAAGTAGATAGATACCTGTGTTAGGGGGTATCGCTCTTGCCTAGTAAGAGTACCTAACTAAATACAGATTAAGTTAATTACATGTGTATGAATGAGTAGGTATGTATGTGTATGTATGCTTTATGTGTACGGGAAAGTGTGAGTGTCTTAATATTTATGTGGATGTATGTATGTATGTGTGTGATTATGTGGTTGGAGGAAAACGAACTCGCATTAGCATGTATAAAATTAGTTAGGATGCCTACTTACACACAACATACTCGAAGTACGGCCACCTCACAGCCGCGGCGGCCGCGCGCGCCACCGGTTCCAGCGGCGACCGCGCGTACCACGGAGCCCTAGCCGCTTGCCCCACCCAGCGGAGCGCAAACACCTCGTAAAGATTAGCGAACTCGGTGCGGGAAACGCCGCCGGTCGACGGGTCAGAGTTCAGCTGTTTGAACATCAGGTAGACGTCTAGGCCGCCTGGAAGGAACAAGGTGAGATTAAGGAAATGAAAAACCTTAGCGAAAAATTACGTCTGCCTACGGTGGGGTGGACACGATACAAATTACAAAGCGTTGCTCGATTTTACTTACTTTTCAACAAATCACTGAAACAATAACACAAAAAAATGTACCACGCTATACGAAATTAATTAAACGAATAAAGCTGAAACAATAACAGCCCCAAGTGAGGTCCTTGCGTTACTCCGGATGGACTTACTCGATTTTTTTTTATTATAATCATAATTTATTATAAACGATAAGAATAAATATAACAAGGAAAAAAACCGTTCATATATTTTTTTTAATAATCATAACATAATTCGTTAAAACTTCAAGATCGAGTAGGTACATTAAAAGCATTACTGATATCCAAATAAAGACTTTAAGGGGTAATATTAGAATTTAAAGAAATCACTCTTGAAGCCGCTCGTGTCCATTACTTTTTCATTTTGTTTTACACGGTCTACCGATATTTAAAGCACAAGATGAGCACTAACCTTAATCAAGCCTTCCAGCAGAACACCAAACTTTAAACAGTCTACATAGTTGAATAGGTACGTCTTTACTCCACGAACCTCCAAGCACGAATGCGGATTCTTTCCGCTCTCTTGTACGAAAACAACTTTGTGACTGAGCGGAAATACGAACGACACACTATTTCTCAAAATATAACTCCTTTTAAAATAATGATTAATATTATGGTGAAAAATGATAAATAAATTAAGTATAAATTACAAAGTAATTTATAGGTAATAAAAATATAGTGCATCTCTAAGATCACCGGAAGTTTAACTTTCTTGCTTATAAAATTATTTCTATAAAAGTCATTAATCCTAACAAATTATTACCAATTATTAAGTAACAGTTAACAAATTAGTTCAATTAAAACAGATATCCTTACAAGACTGTGTAGTATCTATTTGGATATGAGTAAGGCAGTTTTACTCACTGTAATGCGGCGCGTAATGCCGCATGAGCCCCGCGAAGTGCCTCAGCTTGACGGCGTGCGGCGCGCGGCGCGACACGAGCAGGCGGAAGGCGTGGCGCGCCGCGCGCCGCCTGTGCAGCAGCAGCGCGCGGCACTTCTCCCTCTCTATGCGCGTAAACGTCTCGTATACTACGGCTAACATCTGCAATTAGACATTTGTATTTTTGGGAACAGACTTCGAGAAGAATAGTTAGAAAGATAACGATAAACATATCGAGAAACAGAAATATACAGATAAAAAAATGTTGTTTCGTCACCACACAAGTACACCGATCCATATACATTACAGATTGGTTAACAACAGTACTCAGTAGTAGGAAGCAGAAATGACTTTCACTCAGTTAGATATACTAAGTTAGAAATAACAACAATTTAAGCCGATTTTCAAAACATCTTTGTTAAATGAAAATTACAAAGGTTTATTTGAAATATGGAAAACAAAGTAAAATAAAAAAAAATGGAATGATGATGATTAACAAAGGTCCAACACTAACTAATAGATTTCTGTAGGTGCAGGTAACAATAAAATATCTCTAATGGTTTATGTAACTAATGAAGTAAATAAATGAATAGATATTTAAGAACTAAATACTTACCAAGTTCATGAGAACGTAGAGTACAGTGATGATGTACAGGATGAAGAATAGGACGTACCATTTCGACTTGGCATATGAAGGCATCATGACGTCAGGGAAGCTGAAATTAATGAATAGAAGATTTAAAAGAAAACAATACACCGTTGATCCCTTTTGCGATAAAAATACCTATGAATTCATCAAGAAGAAGGAGAAGAAGTTTATAAAAGTAGGGTAGTAGTACGTATTTTTTAAAGAACGCCGAATTACCTAAAATAGGTCATGGACGTTACGCCAAAGCCAACGGATGGAATGTGTTAATGATGATATGAATGAGACGTCCCACAGAGGACCTTACATGATTTATATTAATAAAAAGAGTCTCTGTTTGTCCGTATGTTCCAGCTAATCTACGAAACGGCTTAACCGATTTTAACGGGTCTTCACTATATTTCACTAGCAGATAGCAGTTAAAAAAAGTATAACACTTACTTAGCCGTCGTCAATAGAACGAACATGCTGACAAAAGAATCGCTGATCGTCTTGAAGTGGCCGTTGTCCACGTGCTCCGAGAACAGGTAGTAGCCGAGCAGCGAGTATGTCGCCACGAAGAACATGAGTAAACCTGGAGGCAAACGAGTTGTATGTTAGGTAGTCGTTTACAGACTGTAAGGCCTTCCATATCTATTATAGATGATTTATACAACTCTCGGCCGAAATGTCCACAACTTACTCAACATATCGGCAGCAACGACGGCAAATACTGCAGTCGCCGTATGGACCGCCGCCAACGCAACACCCCGTGTCGTCTGAGAAGACGGACCGCAGCGCGCGCGTCAACAGTAAGTCGGTTGACTGACGGCTGAACGGATCTAATAAGTCAGTAACTCAGCTAGAATGTCTATAACTCAGACTAAATGTCCGTAACTCACCCAGCATATCAATAATTGGCGGCAGCGACTGTAGTATCTGCCGTATTACCCGGCGCACGCCGCCGCAGCGCGCGCGTCACCCGGAAGTGGGTCGACGAGCGGCTGAACGGATCCAACAAGTCAGTCATCATCATCGCATCCCTAGGACTTCTGTCAATGTCCACTACTGGACGTAGGCCTCCCTTATTGATTTCCGAGATCCTGAGGGAAATGTTGCCATACTCGCCACGCTTTACAGGCATGTTCCGGAGGTGTCCCTCGACAGATTCTTACTGCATCAACGGGCAAGAGAGGAGAGGCAACAGTCTACCATCGCCGCGGCAGTCAGTAACTCAGATAATCTCGGTCAATCTATCTATAACTCAACCAAAATGCTATAACTCAGCCGAAATGTCCGTAACTCACCCAGCATATCAATAATCGGCGGCAACGACTGCAGTATCTGCCGTATGAACCGGCGCACGCCGCCGCAGTGCCGCGTGTCCACCAGGAAGATGGGCCGCAGCGCGCGCGTCACCCGGAAGTGGGAGGACTGGCGGCACAGCACCACCACCGCTTCTAGCACCATTATTAGTAACGTTATACCCTGGAAATGTAGCTAGGTTAAAGAGGAAGAAACGTTTATTTTGTCACATTATTTGTACAATCAAATAAAAAGCATCAATTCGGTTTTAAAACAAGTGACAGAAATGGTCACTACTCAGCATGTGCGGGCAGAACGAGTCGTACCACAGCGCTGGTCTTCCGTAAATTAACTCCGGATTAACTCTATTGCATAAAACCTTATTTACTTTTACTATAAAAACAATAGAAATACACAATGGGCGCTCTTATCATCGCTTAAAGCGATATCTGTCATTTATAATGGTGACACTATTAATTTTATTCAGACCTCAAATTGAATATGATAATGGAACGCTCAGCGCCGGAGTCCAACACACACTTGACCGGTTTTATTTAATGTGTGTTCGGCGACAATTCTATAACATTTATGGGTTCATTAAAACTTCGACGATGTAACATTAATGGGTTAAAACTTTAACTTTAGACCTTGTTGTCCAGTTGTGGTTGCCACACTCACCTTGATCATGGTCCGCTTGTGTTTGAGGATGGTGCTCCATCCGATCCATTTCAGCTTCAGATGCAGCTCCACTCCGATCACGGCCAGAGCCATGAGCTCCACGCTGCCGTGCGCCCATACTGGAAGCTGAGCAGACACAAATGAATAATCTCTCTCCTCTGCCAGCCGGAGGATATCCACAAAGGACAAAGGCCTCCCGCATTGATCACCAAGTGCTGGCCGGAAGCTGGAAGCTGAACAGACACATAAACAATCTCTCCAGCAGGAGGACATAATTTTCCATCGGAATAGCTGGTTCTCTAAAACTACGTGTTTCTTGAGATCATTTTCGCCGCGGATGATCAATGACGACTGGAAGGGGCTGGAAGGGGCTGGGAGATGCCCAGGCATCATGATTAATACACTGGCTGGGAGGGGTTGCTGTCGTCACTCAAGGCAAATACCAGGCTGTGCCCAATAAATGGATGGATTCCTTATAAATCACAATGGGACTTGTTGTGCTCAATAAATGGTTGGATTCCTCATAAATCATAATGGGACTTGTTGTGCTCAATAAATGGTTGGATTCCTCATAAATCATAATGGGACTTGTTGGGCATTTACCTTAAAAGTAGAAACAGCCAGGTCCTTAGTGTAGGCTAGCAAGAAGAGCACCACAGAAGCCAGGTGCCTAATGGATGAGTTCCTCATGCATAAATCACATTGTGACTAGTTGTACAAGGAACATAAAATATTTCTTATTTTTTGAGTCGCCAGGATGTAAAAGGTACATATTATCACGTATAATTTCTACGTGATAAATTTTAATATAACAAGTCACGATTATGCGTGTATAGCAATAAGCTTCCTTATATAATTATGTAAGTATTGTTTTAATAAATCAGTTGTGATCAGAATGTAATTGGAGTATCATTATATCTCCAACACTAGTAGTACCTCAAAGGTGGGAATAGCTGGGTCCTCGGTGAAGGCTAGAAGGATGAGTACCAAGGAAGTTAAAAGGAAGCTAAGGGCAGTTCCTCCGGACTGGAGGGGGTGCTCGGAAATGCCGAGGCATCATGATTAAAACATTGGCTGGAAGTGCTTGCAGTCTCCAAAGGCCAAAAGGCCAGGCCTCGTCAAAGTCAAAGTCAATAAGTGTTTATTCAATAGAGCAAAACGCTACATAGATTTATAAAAGGATATTGAATTGAATAAAGCCCATAATTTAATTCGTTCGCTTCAGATACCTTTTTTCCAAGTGAGGGAAAGAAGTTCGTTGTGCCTAATAAATGGCAAAGTTAGTTATGAGTGAAATGTGGCTTGTTGGGCATTTACCTCAAAAGTAGGAACAGCCGGGTCCTCGGTGAAGGCCAGCAGGATGAGGAGCAGAGAAGCCAGCAGGTCGAGCCCGTGGTACCAAGGGTTGTGCACGCGCAGGTACGCCGGCAGCTCCTCGGGGCTGGAGGGGTGCGAGTCGAACTTCTCGTTATTCAGACCTTCCTGCAACAACGGAACGCTTTACATTTTGAAACAAGTAAGGCCTTTGCATCTATTATAGAAGATTTATACAGCGTCAGCAAATCTGCATCATCTTGAGGTATGCTCAAAGAACGCTGCTTACGGCCCAGAGACCTTCTCGTGTGCAGCGAGGCTTTGCTGCCCATGTTGAGTGTACCATCGCAGCCCGCAGCGTCATCTGTGTCTTTGAATCTTTTAAGAGATGCCTATCTAGACGCCAAGAGATGGCGCTCAGCTCTAAGTAAATAGCCGCCTCAAAGTTTATCTCACAAAGCCCTTTAAATGGCCCTTTATTCACGTGACATCTGACCATATGTCTTGAATATACGAGGCATTATAGATACAAAGTACCTATTGTAGTGACTTGCATCTTCAAAAGTTGCAAGTGAAGGCCAAGAGATGGTAGTTACGTTGTAGTAACGCTCTGCCGAGAGTTGTCAGTGTATCCCAAGAGATGGCGCTCACCTCTAAGTAAACAGCTGCCTCCTGCTAGTTCATCCCCCAATGCTCGTCCTCTGATATTGTGAGTGTAGTCCTGTGTGCAGCGAGAATCTGCTGCCTATGTCGAGTAGCTCCCTCTACAATACGTTGTATCTATAAGAGCTGCTCATCTAAGCCTTTGCTAAGATAGGTGGAGTGGCAGTGAAGCGCCATCTCTTTAGATGGCGCTCCACTGCCCGCCATCCAGCTGCCTGGATGGCAGGCTTAGTAACTAGCGAACCTTACAATACGTTGTATCCCCAAGGTTATGGAGAAGTAATGTAGGTAATTCTCTTCCTCTGGCACGGACTTTTTACGAGAATTGTCTGTGTATGCCAAGAGATGGCGCTCACCTCTAAGTAAATAGCTGCCTCATGGTAGTTCATCTCCCAATGCTCGTCCTCGGACATGTGCAGTCCCGTGTGCAGCGAGGACCTGCTGCCCATGTCGAGTGTGCCGTCGCCGCCCGCAGCGCCATCTGTGTCTGTTCTTGTGTCTGAAACAATTACGACAATAATGTGTTTGATTGTTCTGTTTCAAATTATAATAAGAGTATGCATTTAAAAAAATCGGGCAAGCGCAAGTCGGATTCGCGCCGAAGGGTTCCGTACCATCGTGTCTAAATATTCTGTGAATATTTCAAGCGTCTACCTGTCGCCGTTACTAATAACGAGCAAAAAACGGCAAATAATCACGTTTGTTGTATGGAAGTCCTCCTTAAATATTGATTTTATTCTGTTTTTAGTATGTATTTGTTGTTATAGCTGCGTTAGAAATACATCACCTGTGAAAATTGTAATTGTCTAGCTATCACGGTTAATGAGATACAGCCTGGTGACAGACAGACGGACAGCGAAGTCTTAGTAATAGGGTCCCGTTTTTACCCCTTGGGTACGGAACCATAAAAGCCTTCCATCCAACTAGAAAAATTCCGAGGCAAGCACAGGACAGCCTTCTACATTTTGAAATAAAATAAAATAAATAAATAAATAAAATACTTAATAGGTAGGTAATATGGTACTACTTACCTTTCATCAATAAAAAAAATCAGGGATCATACCTTCCTATTTTTGCTCAAAGAATTAATTCAAATTATAATAGGCACCCCAACCATTTAGACAATTTACTATTTGGCACTTAGTTCTTTTATTAATATTTGGTTCAATCGCGCTCTTTACCATATAACTACGCTCAAAAAGTGCATTCAGGATATGAATTTAAAACATTTTTCCGGTTGTAACTACTGTGCACATCTTACAACAGTGTTTAGTTTCCTTAAAAGCCGTACACGAAAATAATACCGTCCGCAAAATCGCTATTGTCGTGGATGATACCTGTCATACATTCCATAGCATTGTCCATGGTTGTAACGAGCACACCAGTCTCCAGTACACTGACCGCCACCACACTGCCGCGGTCGAGTAGCCACAACTCGTTAATATTAACGAGTTGAAACGTGTGGTTTCACTCGCACTGTGCTTGTTCTGTTCCCTTGAGACTCCTAATCAGAGTATACATCTACAAAAATTCATGACTGTTGAAAACGGAGCATCACTTGAACACGTAAGAATCATTTTAAATCTATAATAAATTAGAGCAAGTGCGTGTCAGGCCACGCGCTATGATGGGGCTCGTTGTTAGTAATATCAGTCTACAAACTTTTGTCCCGCGGCGGGAATAGAACCCGCAACTTCTTTCATGCCATCTATTATTGCCGTCTATTCGACTAACTGCGCTACGGAGGTGTTAATGGAGTATGGAAGTCCTAAACAGTCTGGCCCTAAATATAGCATTAGTAACCACACACAAAAGCTTTGCGAGGGATAAGAAACTGGCGTGCCTCAACCTCAAGGTATAGTTTCATGCTCTAAATTAAATGAATGAATGAAATTTTCGTTTTTTGGTTTCGTTTGACAGCGATGATCGCGAGATATACGCCTGTTGCAAACCTGTCGCGAAATATGTAATCAGCCTACCTGTTTGGGCACGACAGTTGTAATAGGTACAGGGAGGTAACTTAAAAATATACAAATTTGAATTAACAATTTCAGCCGTAAAACGAACACACTACTGAACACAGGCCTCCCACATGGATTTCCATGCGGAGAAGTTGCCATACTCACCACGCTTGGCAGGCGGGTTTGCGAGCGCAGTTCTAGATGTTGATACGCGGAAAGACGCTGTTGCCCACCTTCCGGAGGTATAGACAGATTCTTCCTGCATCCACGCAAGAGATGCAAGAGAGGATAGGCAACATTCTACCGCCGGCACGTCGAATGATAAAAACAAATAAAATACCAACCAATAACAAACACGGGATTATCTCTCACACGTCTCACTGCTCTTCTAAACCTTTTCATTTTACACGAAACCGGAAAAAAAAATGCAATAAGTATTAACTATAGATAGACCTTAATTAAACTTTATGACCTCGTCCAAATTAGGGTGGACACGGTTGGCAAACTAGGCGATACCAAACGAAATGAGTTGCCCAATGTTGGCTTAGACAACATTTAACCTGTCAAGAGGAGAGATAAAAACGTTAAAATCGTAATATTTGTTCTTACTTCTGAAACATGAAGATAGGTTTTTGATGTGCCAGATTTTATTTTGGCTTGGATACAAACAATGCGTCTTGGATTTTTTGAAATTGAAGCCACTCGGTATTGATGCCACCGAAAACCAGGATTCCAGCAGCCCTTGTGTGTGTTGCTGCAGCAAATGCTAGCCTTGTTTTTTTACTTTTTAACCGCCTTTTAAAAGGAGTTCTTAATTCCACTGTATGTATGTTACGCCATTGCTCCGCCAATTATGAATGGATTATAATGTAGGCCATGTTCTAGAGGTGACCCCATATTTTCAAAACTCGAATCTGATGATGGGATCCATGAGGAATTAAGCAATTGTACCTAATAGTAAACACTGGAGTACCTCAAGGCATAATTTTCAATCGATGATGGATGATACTAGACACGATTGAACCCTGCAAACCGCACAGTCGCGAGTGTAACAGCGACAAGTAGTCGCTAGGAAATCAAACAATTCAATTAACCCGACCCTTCCTATGACGTCACGCCCCGCGTAAACAACAGCACGGTCTACTATAATATTATGAGATTGTACATGACATTACACCTACCTATAATATGAGAGCGTACAAGACCGCTGAGACGTCATGCCCTTGCACCGCGGCATAGCCACTAATTTATTCACGATGCGGGTAGCTTGAAATTCAGCCGTTGAAAGTCTCGGTCTAGACCCCGCATTTATTTCAATTTCAATTTATTTATTTACACAATCATATAACATTACAGATAATAATAACCCACTGCGTTATATGAAGTACTTAAATACCTATGCATCTTAATACAGTTTATGCAAAAAATAAACAACAATAAAATGTGTTACAACACATAAAAACTAAAGTTACTTACTTAACAATATTTAATATAACTAACTTAAATGTCATACATGACTTAAATGTCTTGGTTTTTGTCTTTTTTAAACTTTCCCGATCACAACACATTATTCTTAAACATATAACCGGGTACCAAGACTGAATGTCTTCCCGGGTTCATGGCTGGTGCAATCCAGTCGAAACGTCGGGAAATAATACTGGTAATTTACGCCACCAATACCCGCAGGCGGATTACGTATCTTGCGACAGGTTTGCAACAGGCGATCATCGCGGTCGAACGTTGATATTTAGGGTTACGTACAGATGGTACAGATGATGTATTTCAGACGAGCTCTGTGGCGCCGCGGGCGAAGGTCGGCCTGCAACGCAAGAGGTTGCGGGTTCGACTCCCGCCTCGGAACAAATTTCTGTATGATATGCAGATATTTGTTCAGGGTGTTCTAGATGTTTTTCTATATATAATAAAAAAAATATCTATCTATCACAACCACAGCAAAGAAAAGTCGTAAAAGAAGTAAAAAGACTCAAATCATGGTAAATTTTCGGTAAAAATTGTTCTGTCGGAACCACGTAACCTATCGAAAAGGTCACAGCCCGTAGAGACAACAGATGCGCCACATGAGCAAGCGACCTCGCCGCCGCGTGAGTCGTGCTTTCCCAGACAATGGCGTTGGCGAGAGTCACCTACTTTGAACACGGCGCGTTTGCAGAATATTGATGGTAGAAGTAGATACAATATGAAAATAACGATACCTATTTTTAGCAAATAACCGAATAATAACTAGATTTGTTACAGTAACTATCGCCGTGGTACGACCCGTTCTGCCACAGCATAAATGATGAAAAACGACCATTTTTGTCACATTTTTTTTAAAACTAATTTATGACTATTAATATATGACTATTTCTTAGTTTATATTGGTTAATTGTCATTTGTGTGGTAAAATAAACGCATCTTTCCATCACTACATAGGTAGTATAAAACAAAGTCGCTTCCCGCTGTCTGTCTGTCCCTATGTTCGCTTAGGTCTTTAAAACTACGCAACGGATTTTGATGATGATTTTTTTAATAGATAGAGCAATTCAAGAGGAATGTTTTTATATATAATACATACATAATATAGTAGAAATACACTGATTATTTTATAGGTTTCTAATGTGATGTCGTAAATAAACACATTTTTTGCGCTTACATTGCAAACGCTGGCTGAACCCTATGAGATAGATCAAAATAATGTACTACGGTGTTGTACACCTTAAAAAGGTCTACAAAAAAGTCCGCGATAGTATATGACTATTTCTTAGGGATAACCTACAATAACCATTTATCCTTTACTTTTTACGAAATATAATGGCTTATTTACGAAGCGATTTTAAGCAATACAGCATAAATTCTTATCCAATCAAGTACGTTAATTATATTTTGCATTTAATATAGATCAATATGGCCCTTTACCCATTAACCCGCGCTACATCCTTTTCTTCCTGTCCGTATTTTAATGTTGAGTTTTATTTGTGTTCTTTGTTTGTTTGTTTGTACCTCTATGTGTAATTTTAATTTTTTTTTCTTTGTGTTTATATTGTATTGTGCGTGTGGTAAATAAATGATTTTCTTCTTCTTCTTTTTTTTTTTTTTTTTTTTATTTATGAGCCTGATTCTTCCCACTGCAGGGCAAAGGCCTCCCTTCCCTCATTTAAAATAGTATTTTCGGAGATAGGTATAACAGATTTAAAATGCAGGGACATAGCGGTTGCGACGGTACCGGCCGGGGGGCCGGCGGCCTAGCGAGAATGACGATGCGCTTCGCCCTATAGCACTTTGTGATAGCAGCGATCGCACGCGTTTATCGGAGCTCTCTAGCGAGGAAAATATCAATTATCGTTACATAATTATAAAACAAAATCGTCCGCCGCGTCTGTCTCTCTGTTCGCGCAAAACTCAAAAACTACTGAGCGGATTTTAATGCGCTTTTCACTAATAGTAATTCAAGAGAAGAATTTTAAGCAAAAATGTATTAAGATTTGTTGTAAGTTCGCTGAACTGTTGAACATGTCGGAAAATGTATCGCAGACTGGGAGGTTTCTTGGCGTGCGCCGCCTAAACCACTTAAGTGCAGTGCAAGACAAGACTTAATAATAATTATTAATAATATTAATAATTACTATAGGAATTGTGTCTCTTTGAAAGGTCTACAAAGAAAATAAATCCGGGCAAGTGCGAGGCGGACTCGCGCACCGAGGGTTCCGTGCCATCATACAATATAATATATGATTAAGGCGGTTTTATATTTGTTGGAGAACCTTGACAGATGGCGCTGCTGTCAGCATGTCTACTTAACAGCGGGCAGCACGCCTGCCGCTCCGCTAGTCAAATATTATAAAGAGGAAACGATTTGTATTTTGTATGTTTGTAACGAAAAACTCAAAAACTACTGGACCGGTTGTCAAAATTCTTTCTCCATTAGAATGCTACATTATCCCTGAGTAACATAGGCTATATTTTATCCCCGTATTCACAAGGGAACGTAAACTACGCGGATGAAACCGCGGAGTACGGCTAGTAAATGATATATACCTACTTAGGTATATCATTTATCTGGTTTCCATAGGACTCTTGTCATACAGCTTTAACTCATTTATGGTGAGGAACGTTTGACGACCTTCATTCGCTCCGCAACACGGCGGCGACATCACATGTCGGCCCTCATGTGCCTTAGTTCAGATAAATAATAATATACATATATCGCACCTCCAGTCGTAGACTGACTCAATCCAAAATTCATGTTTTTTGGGAAATGAAGAAAACGTGTTTCGGTCCTTTGACAGTTTTTGATAAATCACACTATAACTTGACTATAAATGAAACAGAGAGCTATTACAGTTTATTTATTACGGTTTCTGATTTACTAGGCGATAGAGCGCACTTTTTTGAGTCGTTCTGTATACTTAACTTAATTCACCCAAATTTTGAATTGAGTCAGTCTACGACTGGAGGTGCGATATGTTAGTAAGGTATTCATCATTATCATAATATAGGCCTTAGACAAAGCGTTTAACATCTGTTACTTTGTAAATATTATAGTTGCCTAAAATAGAGATTACGTATACCTCATATTATTTTATTTTTATTAGGTTTATGACACATTATTATATGTATATTCAAAAAAAAACTCAACCGACTCCGTCCGTCCGTAGACGTAAATACCCTGCAAGACTGACATAAATGGGGCGACATTCTTAAAATAGCTTAGGTTTAACAGGATATAGGTAGATCCGAATGAATAGAGGGGTTAATAATCTATAGCTTTCGTGCTATCGAATATCGATGACGGAAAACATTGTGAGGCCCGTGGTTTAGTCAGCTCTAGACGCATTGATCTTTCTTTTGTAGGTGTTTTAGTGCTATAACTATGATGGTAAACATCGAGAGGAAACCTTTTGAAGAAAGCTTTCGTTAGTTATTTACTATTATTTTTTCTTGTATAGTACCTACACATACTCGTAGGTAATAGTTAACTGATTTAACATAATTTTGTAACTTGTATACCTAAATAAACTATGCTGAGGTAGAGAACCCTCGCGTCTACAGCACAAGCCACGAGCTTAGTTAGAGCGAGGCGTCGAAACTAAACATGTTACATTAGGTCTATATTAAGCATTTATTTGTTAATTTAGGCTTTACAGAAATAAACACTTTTTATCTTATCTTTATCTTTAGTTGCTATATTGACGGGTGGCTATAAGCTGAGAGGATGGTAGGTATAGGTGGTAAGTCTAATCCATCTAATAATTTCTCAGACACTACAGCGTCAAGTATAGTAAAACAATAACAGTTATACAAAACAAATGCAAAATATTGTATTTGGAAAACTTGGTTTCAAACATAATAAGATAACGCGTCGACTGCTGCAAAAGTTACAAAAAGAACTAAGTAGACTAACAGTCAGTAGAGTAACAGTTAGCCGTGGGGTGCCGGCAGTAGAATGTTACCCCTCCTCTCATGCCCGTGGATGCAGTAAGAGCCTGCTAAGGGACACCTCCGGAAAATGGGCAGCAGCGTCTTTCCGTGTATCAACATCCCGTACTGCGCTCGCCAACCGGCCTGCCAAGCGTGGTGAGTATGGCAACTACCCCTCATGGAGATCCATGAGGGAGGCCTGTTCAGTAATCAGAAATGCACAATGATTCATTCCATATAATAGACTTTTATTTATTTAAAAGACTTTTAGCACAAGGGTAATTATAGAAAAACTTGAGTGTAATCTTTTCAAAATAACATTTATTTCAACTTTTGAATAATTAAACTATGTCGGAACGGCGTTAATTTTTGAGTTTTCTTTCTCCGTTTATTAAATTATAGTTTCGTCCAAAGTTGGGCTAAAATCAGTGTTGAAATACGAAAGTTTAGAAGCTTGCATTTCTGAAATAAATACTTTTATTACGGTTTGGGGTGTATACAAACATAGATTATGACAAGATAAATTGATATAATCCTTAGTGTTGGATGGTCAATGCCAAACAGTGGAGTTCCACGTTTGTATGGAACGATGGGCGACTCGTTTAGCCTTAAAAAAATTATTTACAACGACATTAAAAGATTTTCGGTGGCTTCGCTGGCGAAAGGTTGAACACACAGGCATAGTACATAGCACAGGATCGTGGAAGATTTATTTGGACCACCAACAAGAGATAGGTACTCATAAATGCAACTTAATAAAAATAGTAGGTAGGTACTTAGGGCTAGTGCGCCCCCAACATTCTTAAAAATTCTCGCATAACTCAACTAAGAAGATAACTAGGTAGGTACTCTGGGTACCTAAGATTGACTCGATAACACTAAGGAAGGCTTTATCAACTCAGCAGTGAGTGAGTCAAGCGTGGATGATGATGAGGTACCTATTATTCTCACTTACATGACTTGAGCTTGTACCATTGATCCCGTATAGAAAAGTACATTTTGTCACTCAGTTTCACCACTTTTGTCATGATTCGGTATTTTTATTATAAAAATGTAAGGAAGGAACTCATTGTTCACATCTACACTCACGAAAATGTAGGGTAGAGTTTCGGCATTGAAGTGAATTGTGGGGTTCTAAACATTTTTACGAATAAAATACCAAAACCTAAAGAGAAAGACAACGTGCTTTTTGTTCAGCTATTGGTAACTTAACACATTTACGGAGAATTCATATGTCCGTGATGTTGAACTGTTTAAATTCCATGCCTAACAGCTAACAGCAAGTTGATTCCAAGTTCCATATGAAAACCAGCGTAGCCTCTGAGCTTTGCCAGATGCTACAGGTAGCTGAGTTGTGGACTTCTTTTACCCGTCACTTCCTCTAAGTAACGGTGTGTAACGGTGAACAAAGAAAGCTGTGTGTGAGAATCATGGCTTTCTTTGTAGGGCACGCATTAGAAACAATAAAGGACCGGACAACTTTCGAAAAAGTTTTTTTTATTAATCCTCATGGATCTCTCAAAAAATATAGTTTTAATCAAATTTAGCTTAATTTGTACCCAAAACCATAAATCAAATTCAAATGGCGAAAATTGCCGCGTAAACACTACTAAGCGATCGCGTGACGTCATCTGTGGATGACGTCACGCGATCCGCGAGTTGTGAGTTCAGTCATGGTATGGCATTCCCTTACAAAACGATTTAACTCCCTTAAAAAATAAAAGATGGCGTTACGTGTTGCTATTTTGAAATTAAGTCTCTGGAAATTTAAGAAAAGACCGATTAATTACCAGAATCATACATTTTCTTTTTTTAATATTTTTTTGCAATACAGTGAATTCAATTATTAAGTTCCTGAATCAATTTCTAAAAAAAATATATACTAATCAAGTGCAATTTGTAAGCTTTCGTGAAATTTGGAAGTTATGGAAAGGAAAAAATATCGTTGGTGTATTGTACCTCAATGTACGAACACATCTGAAACTAAATACTACAAATAAATTATTTATTGATGTACCTTGAAAAGCCGAAATAAGACAAAAATGGCTGGCGTTAGCAAAAACAGCGAAGGAATGTCTGTAACTTCACCTCAACATGATGACGTCATACACAAATGACGTCACTCGCTGTGATTGGTGTTTCGTTTGACATGCGAAACAGATTATAAATATCGTAATTATTAAATTTTGTTTTTTGATTTAAAAATATAAATCATTATTTATTTTAAGAAAATTTTAGTAGGAAAATCGTAAAATTTTATTAACATTTTATGTAACTATATCTTAGATTTTTTTTCGATTACTGTCCGGTCCCCTATTAAGCAAACTGCAAGTGCAACTCGTGCAAGTAGTAACGAAGGTACTACCTACCTAATTATTTAACTAGTTTCGTAAACTAACTTGTTCAACTACACTGAAAACCAGCGCTTTAGTAGCCCTGCGCTGCTAAGTAAGTACCATGAAGGTATCTGATATTTTACCTGTGATTTATAATTTGTTTAGGACAAAAATGTTTTATTACCGATATAATCTATCTAGCTGCTAGAGTTACGTCGAGGCGGCGACTAGGAGCGAGACGAATAACGTAAAACTTACAGAAACCTACCTACCTACTTATAATGCCATTCACTGACTTGTAGTTGAACCAAATGTTGAGTACCCCTGGCTGATAGTGAATCTGTCTAGATAACATTGATAAATGAGAAAGGTTGTCTAACTTGGACATATACGTGTCAAGCGCTAAAGATATTTATGTACTCAAATAAATACTTACTAACTCACAAATTAGGCTATTACTATGGTCACCCATGCCATGCTTGACACTATGTTAATTACAAAATTTGGTCTTCAATGCATAAAGATAAATAAAACGTTTATTTTGTCACATTTTTACAATCAAATTTAAATAATAATCAATTCGGTTTTAAAACTAGTGACAAAAATTGTCACTACTCAGCATGTGCTCTGGCAGAACGAGTCGTACCACAGCGCTGGTCTTCCGTAGTAACCATGATGTGCGGTTGGTGCTACCCATAGGCTTTTGAACGTAGTAAAAAATTCTACGTCTATGGTGCTACCGCAATGCACGGTAATTGTATATTTATTAGGTACACATTAAAATCGAATGAAAAAGAAATACAAAATAAATAAATATAACAGTTTCACAACACTACACACAATGTATGTTGGGTATTAGACAAGGGGTTGGTGGCCCCCAATCAGACAACCTACCTGCTGGTCAATAATATTGTTTTGGCTCAGGTGGATTGCCACCGTGGGGTGCCGGCAGTAGAATGTTCCCCCTCCTCTCTTGCCCATGCATGTAGTAAGAATCTGCCAAGGGATACCTGCGGAAGATGCGCTGCGCTCGCCAACCCGCCTGCCAAGCGTGGTGAGTGTGGCAACAACCCCTCACAATCAGTACTTGGTGGTTTATGAGGGACGCCTATATCCAACAGTGGTCGTCCTATGGCTGAGATGATGATGATTGGTGGATTTGGCTGGCACAAGATAAAGGGGTAGGTAGTGAAAGAGTGGAGACTTAGTGGCTGTAACTGGCTGACAAGATAGAATGTACCTTCCACCACTTCCCATCAGGTGAGATTGTGGTAAAACAAATGTATTTCTGTTATAGAAAATAAAACCGGGCAAGAGCGAGTCGGACTCGCGCACCGAGGGTTCCGTGCCATCATACAATATCATCATCATCATTACAGCCGTAAGATATCCACTGCTGGACATAGGCCTCCCTCATCGACTTAGAGATCCAAGTGCATGAGGGGTTGTTGCCATACTCACCACGCTTGGCAGGCGGGTTGGTGAGCGCAGTTCGGGATGTTCTTGCACGGAAAGACGCTGCTGCCCATCTTCCGGAGATATCCCTTAGCAGACTACATCCACGGGCAGGAGAGGAGCATACAATATAATATATGACAAAGGCGGTTTTATATATGTAGGAGAACCTTGACAGCGCCATCTTTTGCCTGATAGCGGAACTTATGTAGATTTTTACACTTTCGATGATTTCTAAAAAAGTATGCTATGTAGAGAGATTGTAATAAATTTCCTCTAATCTTTACATACATTTCTAATAGCAATAATAGTTTCAGAGGTTTATCTTCGCAAACTTCGGAGATAAGGGGGGGGGAACGCTATTTTTTTCAACATTTTTGTAAATAACTCAAAAACTATACAATTTAAAGGAAAACTAAAAACTGTTTATTATTGTGCAAATGAATACCTTTCATATGATACCCCACATCACCTATTAACTTCACAAAATTTTTGAAAACCCCCCTTCCACCCCTCTTGTCTAAAAAACTATGCAATTTAGAGAGTTCGCTATAATTTTCCTATAAAGTTTACATACACTTCTAGTAGCTTTAAAAATATCACGGGTTTATCTCTGCAATCTTCGGAGATAAGGGGGGGGGAACGGTCGTTTTTTCAACATTTTTGTAAATAACTCAAAAACGATTTGGCTTAAAGAATAAATAAAAACTGTTTATAAATGTGCAAATGAATACCTTTCATATGATACCCCACACGGCCTAGTAACTTTACTTAAAAATTTTGAGCCCCCCTATCCGCCCCCCTGCAATCAAAATAAGAATATTTTTTAACATTTTCATATATGCTATATTAGTAAAAAAGTGTTGTCTTTTACCATTTCAAATTTCAAGTCGATAGTATTAGTAGTTCTCGAGATATCCATCTGTGACAGACAGACAGACAGACAGACAGACAGACAGACAGACAGACAGAGTGATTCTATAAGGGTTCCTTTTTTACCATTTTGGTTCGGAACCCTAAAACCACAGATGAGTTAGCTGATATTTTCCTTGCATCATAATAATTTGGTGCTTTTCACAGTCACTAAAAGCTTTGGTTAATAAGTCTGAAGATGGAGCGGACTAGTATAGGATTGTGTAGGATGACACAAAAATATTTTACTTTTAAAAATTTGTATTGAAATATTTATTTGTAATTTAGTAGGTTGTAGAAATAATCATTATATGAATACAGGAGCCGCTTGCACCTGCCTTCAAAGAGTAACCACAGAAGACCAGCGCTGTGGCAGGATGTATTCTGCATGGAGTTTCATGTAGAATTATGGTGGATGTGGCATGTCCATTAATTCTAACATTTTGTTTGTTTTGACCCTTACATGTAATATGTTCACCAAATAAACTTATTTTTATCTTATTAAACTAAGATGATAATGTTGATTAGTCTCAGATGTGAAATACCCTGGCTCATGACATATTTCCATGTTTGCAAACCCTAATTTTGTATTAATTTGTTTAAGGGTCAATTCTTCCAATAAAAATCTAACAACAAAGTTTCTCAAATGTAACAATCATTGCAATAGAAACGGTGGTGCATTACAAACAGACCTTGACCAGATTAATTATGCTGGTTTCAAATTTATAATCTTTGTAGACCAATCGAGTTCAAAAGTACACAGGGTAGGTACTTATGCAGTTTATGTTAGATACCATCCAGATTTAACTGGATATGACATAAGGGAACCGCTCATCATACTATTTGATAGAGTACCTAGCTACAAACAAAATGCTATCACGGACAATTTAGAATACATATTAATATTACACACATGAATGAGCATTTAAGATCAATTAAAAATATAGTGCTGTTGGCAGTTGGTTATCATGCAAGCAATCTACATGAACTTTTAAAGATTTGTGCGTTTCTACTAAAGCTTTTAATAAACTTACTGTCTAAATAGGAACATCTACATTCTGTTTATTTTATACATGTAGGCAGAGTAGGTATGTTAGTTTTGAGCAATATGAGTCATAGCCTGCGTCATTACTCCAGATGATGAGATTTAGGGAAAATTACTGAATTATTCAAGAGGCAGACGCATGAGAAGATTATCTGATGTGTAAAAGAGGTGAGAAATTAAAACAAAATGTTAAATGGAACATAAAATGTATTGTTAACACAAATAAGCGTACAGAAATTCTTGCGGTTACTGTGCATAAATAAATCATAATTGTTTCTTTACTTGTGACGTTTGAGCCGTAATTGTTGACGCTGGCGTTTGCGAAATCATCACTAAACCTTTTATAGCCGTCGGACGGCGAAGACGGGCTTCTCGAAGAAGCCATTTTTGAACACTGAAAAATCAGATGTCTGAAATTTTTGATTGACGTTTTTAATTTTTAAAGCGTTGACAATGACTTTGACAACAGGTATATTTCAGAAATGTCAACCAGAGACAATATGCTTCTACAATGTTTGATTTTTCAGTTCGAAACTTATCTCGAAATCTTATAACTAAGCTAGGCGTTTAATGGATAAGACAGGACGCTATGAAGAATATAAGTAGTTTTAATTTATTCATTTTTAGGGTTGCTCGGCATAAAACCATCATCTTATTGCTTTAGATTAGCCATTTTTCCTGTCAAAGCAGAATCGATTTTTCAAGTTGATAAGCTGTCAACACATCACTAGTACGCCGACCATAGACAAAAAATTTGACAGGTAATTCTTTTTCTTGAACCCGGTACGAATGTGAGTTGGAGAATTGTGGTTTAGATGAAAATAAATCCGAAATAATTGCTGAAAACGCGCAAAATATCTCCAAAACTCCGTATGATTCCGAAAATATATTCTTCAGACAAGTGATTCAGTGCCATATTTCAGTTTACATCGCCTCCGAAAACATTGTTTTGTCGGGGTAAAGTTCGTAAAAGTGTTTGTGTTATTTCAGTGTTCTTACTAAATTATCTGTGAAACCTTAGCTTCCAAGTGTAAAACGTATCGTGACTGAGATATTTGAAAGCGTCTGGATCACTTGTCGGAGAATTAAGTTTCCCAAACAAATAAGACATAACCTCGAAGTCAGGTGGTGTATTGTTTTTGAGGTTGTTCTGATGGTTCCAGATCGTGATGGCCCCCCCACAACCGAAGGCGGCGGCTAAGCCCGCCGCGAAGCCCGCTGGTGGCGTCGCTAAGGCCAAGAAAGTTGGTAAACCCAGGAATTACGATTTGGGTAACGGTGTTGTCCGTTTCTCCAAGAGCAAAATGTACCACAAGAAGGTAAGCACCTAGGTGTATATTATAATAACATCAATTTGTATCAGTGAAATTTTAAATAAGAAGTACGTTTATGGTTCCCAAAGGTTGTAGCCAGGTTGTAGTTTCTACTCTTCCATCTAGGTAGTTCCTAATTAAAAAAATCTCAATTTGCTTTTTCTACAGTTCGAACTAGACCAAGAAAGTTTCTAAGAAAACTTAAAATATTATTATTTCATTAATCATATGTTATGAGATGACAATATTATAAAAAAATCTCAGTTCAAAATCTCTATTATTTACTAAATTCCAGGCTCTATACAAGTTTGTTGGTAAGAAGAACCCCAAGACCGAGAAGCCCAAACAGCACACAGTTGTTGTAAAGACTATTGGAGGAGAGAAGAACGGAGGAACCCGTAAAGTTCTCATCAACAGCAGGAAGTCTTTCTACCCCACTCAGGATAAGTAAGTTCACCATAGTCTTGCATATACGACCTCTATGGCGCAGCGGGCGAAGGCCCGCCTGCGACGCAGGGGTTGCGGGTTCGATTCCCGCCTCGGGACAAATGTCTGTACGATCTGCAGATATTTGTTCAGGTTGTTCTGGGTGTTTTTCTATATATAATAAAAATATCTATTTATGTAGTATAATGTATTAAGTATATCAGTCATCTAGTACCCATAACACAAGCTCTGCTTAGCTTGGGGCTAGATGATGCTGTGTGATTTGTCCAGCATTATTTATTATTATTATTATTATATGTGGTTTGATCTTGGTGGTGTGGTCTTCATTGTAATTTGTCATTCTTTCCAGTCTTGCAAAATTGGTCTACACTGGTTTACAATGAAAAAATAAAATTTGTATAAAAATTGTCTAACAGATTGGAATTACTTTCTGTAACAGCTATTCTGTGAATATTCTTATATACTTTCTGTAAATAAGTTGCTTTGTGTATATTGACTTATCTATTATATTATCTAACTTATAAGAAATGGTTGTGCATATACATTTTTATTTTATTTATGGATAGATATTTGACTTTTTACAAACAAGACTTTGTACAGATGCACTACATTTGTATTTGTACTGATCATCATATAAATTTTAAGAAATAGAATTTGTTATAGTGCTGCATTAACCCCATGCAAGCAGTTAAGGGTTAAAAAAATAATAATTAATAGAAAACCTTGATGTAGCCTTCCTTAGAGACAGGCAAGACTTATTAGGAAAAAAGTGGATAGTCATCTAATCTCCCTAACTCTCTTTCAGGATCATCCAGGTACCCCACAACAAGACCTTCAGCAAACACGTCCGCAGGATCAGGCCTTCCCTGACCCCTGGCACAGTGCTGATCCTCCTCGCCGGCCGACATGCAGGCAAGAGGGTCATCCTTGTTGGAGTCCTGCCTAGCGGTCTCCTCCTTGTCACTGGACCTTTCGCTGTGAGTACATTATATAATAAACTAGCATTGTAAGGTTTTTAAGAGGCCTGACAATTTTGAATCTGGAGACAATCTTCTTACGTAAAAAAAACTGTTGCTAAAACACAGCTTAGTAACAACAGATCCATGTAGCCAGGCAGATTTTGTTGTTTTTGTAACATGGATATCATGCATTTGATGTTCATTCACGCATCAATATGGTCCAAGCAGCGGCACCGAATAATGTATTTTTTGAAATTTGAATTGCAGTCTGTTTTCTTTTTTTAATTGTAGGTATTGAAAACTAACTATTTAGCGACAACCAGCAATTGATTCTTATAATTGGGATGATTTAAGACCACATTGTTCATTATAGTTGATATTTTTAAGATTATATTTTTATACTGCTTGTGGACACAAGTAAATGGAAAAGTATATGTATGTGCCAAACAATTGCCTACAGCAAATACATTTCTGGTTTAATCTCAAATATATGATGGAAGCTCAATTAATAATAATCCCACTAATATTATAAAGCTGAAAGTTTGTTTGGATGGAGGTTTGTTACCTCTTCCCGCAAAAACTAGGCTACGGATTGAGCTGAAACTTTGCACACGTATTGATGTTGACCAGGATTAACACATAGGAGCCGTCTCCACGAGCGAGGGGATCGCGGCGATGTTATCGTCGTGCCACGTATTTCTATACGCTCTCTTAGAGGCCGTCTCCACAAGCGAGAGAATCGCGACGAGTCCGCGCTATAGAAATACGTGGCACGAAGATAACATCGCCGCGATTCTCTTGCTCGTGGAGACGGCCCCTTATGCTACTTTTTATTCGGGTACAACGCATGCGAAGCGGCGGGCAGAAGCTAGTATAAATATAAACTTTTTTTAGTAACTTATTAAAAAATTAAACAATGTTTTTTACAAACTTAGGTACAAAATATGAAATAATAGGTAAATACATAACACTTTTAATTTTACGACAAAGTTAAATTTGCAATCAAGTTCACTAGCTCCTTCACAAACCCTGGGAGAACCTGTGTTGTGGGTAGCTAGTACTCTTTCCGTTCGTGCATGAGTCGCAATAAATACGCTGCATGAGGGTGCAACATGTAGGTAGATGAATATTGTTGTATATCTAAATCAGTTTTAAAATGTTAAATTTATTGTGAAAAATAGTTTATAATTAATAAATAAAGTGCGTTCATTTGGCGATTATCCTAGAAATTATTTGATTTTACGGCTGTATTTAGTATTGAATTAAAGATGTATATCATACAGCTTGACAACATTTGTTTTGTCTTGGAAGTCTCAAGATCCTACTATGAGTATTTTAAAGTAGTTGTGTCTATTAGCTAGCCACACAATTCTGGTGTTCTTGTGCCAGCTATGTCCACTGTTATGTACTGCCTTATGGTTCAATGAGTCGCCCATCTTTCCATACAAACGTGGAAGGGTAACTACTCCACTGTTATGTACTGCCTTATGGTTCAATGAGTCGCCCATCTTTCCATACAAACGGGGAATGGTAACTACTCCACTTTTTCACGTTGACCATCCAACACTAAGGATTATATCAATTTATCTCGTCATAATCTATGTTTGTATACACCCCAAACCGTAAAAAAAAGCTTGTATTTTTTAAATAAAATCAAGTATTTCAACACTGATTTTAGCCCAACTTTGGACGAAACTAAATAATAATTCGGAGAAAGAAAACTCACAAATAAACGCCGTTCCGACATATGTAGTTTAATTATTAAAAAGTTGAAATAAATGTTATTTTGAAAAGATTACACTCAAGTTATTCTATAATAATAACCCTTGTGCTAAATGTCTATTCACATATTTTTGCGCGGTCGTTTTAGGAATGAATCATTGTGCATTTCATTCTAGCGCGCGGGTACACACACAATGTCAGGTGAGATAGCATACATTTAGGCCGCGCCCACTGACGACTGCCGCGACTTGTTGAACCTTAAGAGTACTGACCAACAGGAAGTTTGATCATCTATTGCCTTGAGTCTTAAATAATGTCGATAGAACCATTTGGGGTTAGTGGAGGCTAGCACAGGACTGTTTATGTTGGTGTGACTAAAATAAACATCTGATGTGAACAGAGCTTTATTCTAATAACTTGTGTTGTTTTATTTTGTTATTTGTGACGCGTCAATAAGGTCCATGTGGACCAAGTAATTTACTCTCTCCTGGGTATTAGGCCTTCTCAAACTATACTTTATTCAGTGCGACCGCATGGACAATTAGTCAATTATTGACTGCATCTGCTCAGTTAGTCTTAATAGAGGTTCGATCCCCTCGGCGGGATTGATATGTATTTGTCAATTATTCTGCAGGTATTTCTCCTGGGTCTGGATATTTTTCTGTAAAAAATATAATTGCATAATGTTCCTCTCTCATTCCAGTTCAACTCGTGCCCCCTGCGCCGCATCCCGCAGCGGTACGTGATCGGCACCTCCACCAAGGTGGACCTGGGCGACTTCAAGCTGCCCGAGGGCCTCACCGACGAGTACTTCAAGAAGAACAAGAAAAGCACCAAGCGCTCCGTCAAGCGGAAGGCTGGTGAAGACATCTTTGCGAGCAAAAAGGAGGTTTGTGTTGCTTAATTAATTGAACAACTGAATATAAGTTACAATGTAGTTACAAACTGGTGTAT
Organism: Pasiphila rectangulata; assembly: GCA_963082625.1. Taxonomy (NCBI): domain Eukaryota; kingdom Metazoa; phylum Arthropoda; class Insecta; order Lepidoptera; family Geometridae; genus Pasiphila; species Pasiphila rectangulata. The sequence goes on along the minus strand of OY720256.1, from coordinate 15,188,842 downwards.
ACTGTAATTACCAAAATTTTAATAAATTGAATTGAATAAGACATCTTTGCAAGCAGAAAGAGGTTTGTGTTGCTTAATTACTTGAATAAATGAATGAATGAATATAAGACATCTTTGCAAGCAGAAAAGATGTTTGTGTTGCTTAATTACTTGAATGAATAAATGCACTAACATAAAGTAATGTTCCGTTCGCTGTCAACTTTGATTTGCACTCTTTTGGCTAGTGCTATAATATTATCAGATCACGTAAAACCGGTCTTGGCATATCTTTATTGGACATCAAAACGAAATATAGTATGAAAACTTAAAATAAACGCAAATGCACCATGCCTTATCGCTAAGAGCGATCTCTGGATTAAGGCGTGATTTTAACCCTTTACCGCATAGTAACCCATATATGGTTAACTAAATTACCATTTTTTTGTACTTATATTAAATATAAGGAGGAAACGAAACATTATATATATTCATTGTGTATGGTTGGCTAATGTACAAAAAAACTGGTATCTGTGGGCCAACCTCAAATCATTCTACATGCACTCTTTCGTATGCGGGTGTGAAGTTTACGTCGATATCCGGAAACACTTTTTAAAAAAAAAAATATTGGCAAGATAAAGAAAAATTTCTGTCCATAAAAAAATATTTTCTGTTGCGTTTACACTTCGTTTTAGCGTTTGTGAATGAAAATGTAATGTTTCTTTTGCCTATCTACTATTTTGAGGGGGTTTTTTTCAGTAAACCATATAATGGGGTTAGTATGCAATCTTCGTCACTTGTTTCGTCCGTAGGGTTAGGCTGGATACACACGGTGCTGTGTCACTTTCTAGACCGACTTGAACACTGCCCTGTTTAGCAGACGTGGAGTATAGGATTGGTCTCCATGAAGGTGATATACCCCAACCCTGGTCTCGGTTAAAATTCCGGCCGTTGAAAATGCGGGCTTATTTCAATCGCTTCATGAATTTTTCGGGGGACGAAGAACTTCTCTCTGGCTAAAACCAAAGCCTTGTCAAACCGTATGTCACTACATACGGTTTGACAAGGGTAAGCGATTCACTAATCGAGCCCTGAGAAAGGGCATGTTCTCCGACTGCTGATTTCTCAGTTTCCTGCTTTTTCACACTCAGAATGTGTTCAGTCAGTCTGGTGGCAATGTTTGGTCGAGTTTTTCCAATATAACTTTTGGCACAGTCACACTGTACACCCCAGGAACACCCAGGGGATCCCGGTCTTTCGGTGACCTCAGGAGCTGTCTTATCTGGCTCGATGGCTTGTGCAAAATTTCAGCTCAATCCGTTGGGTAGTTTTGCGTGAAGAGGTAACAAACCTCCAAACAAACTTTCGGCTTTATAATATTAGTAAGATTAAGCACGCTTGTCTAAAAAGAACTTCTGCACTCTGGCCTTGAAGACTCCCAAGGTTATACCGGTCAGGGAAATCTGACCGACTCGCCGGCAGCGAGTTCCACTCCACCAGTTATGTTCAGCCGTTACTGTCCCACCGCTGGGCAAAGGCCTCCCTTTCCTCCTACTCCTCGCGACTTAACACAGTTACAGGCCAAGATGGTAAATAAGCGTCAAGCTCGTCCCGTCATCTCATTCTCGGCCTTCCACGTCGCCTCGAGTACTAATCATGAAATAAGATTTGTAATCTCCATAATAATTTTTATGTGTATCTTTCCAGAAATACGTGCCCTCAGAGCAGCGCAAATCTGACCAGAAGTTGGTAGACGAGGCAGTGATCAAGGCTATCGGCAAGCGCGCAGACAAGAAGGTGCTCCGAGGATACCTCAAGTCCGCCTTCGGACTCCGGTCCAGCCAGTTCCCTCATAGGATGGCTTTCTAGACTTAACTAACGTAAGAGTCAATAAACATCGTGACTGAAATACACTCTTTTATTTTTGTGATAAAGTATTGAGGCAATTACGCGATCAAGTTCCGTAAATAGTTAAAAGTTAATATTTTACTCTAAAATATTATAAGCTACTGGTATATTATTATATCCTTCCCAACAGAAACAAGGTACTCTTTACGATCTGTTACGGTCTTCCAGTTGAACTATGGGAAACCTTCCCACCCCTATAGACTACTGATAGTAAAGCTGGTGTTTTTTTTATCTCATTAGTTGTACTTGACCTGTTGTTGAGTAGGCATGTTGACAGTAAGAAAATAAACATATTTAGTCCCGTCAGTTAGATATTTTTGGTTTTTCAAATTAATTAAACAATACCTTAGAACAAGTTAAAGTTTAAGAGTGGGGACTGTGACGTCATAATTATGTACACGGCGGCGCGTACCAGGGTGTGACTTCACGCGACATTTACACTGGACATTCCGTCCAGTAGATTGTTATTCCACATGACTAACAATTAAAATTCAGTCATCTAGCCGATTGATAACACGATACAGGTTATGGAGGTTTTAAATTTGATGCGATTCGAAGCTCCATAACATCCCTGGTACTTAAAATGAACAAGGAGGTTTAAATGAAACAGCGAATAGCCAAAGCGTAAGTGTATGTATTTGTCTATGATTTGAACTTGTGTGGCGGCAACACGCGAATACGAGGCGCGGCGGCTGAGCGCGTGCGCGTCCCGTGGCGCTCCCGCCACTCCGCCTCCAGTCTTGCGTATACGCCGCCTGCAAACAGACGAGGGACTCGCTCTGTTCATTGATCAGGAAAAGGGGGTCCGAACCTTCATTATGTAAAGGTGGAATTCCACCAGTGTGCGGCACAAATGTTTGAATGTCATTTTGGTGTTTTCATTTAATAGGTAATGTTTCAAATGACATTCAAATATTTGTGCCGCACACTGAGACTTACACCTTAGACACTTTAGACTAGCTTAAGCCCCGCCGCTTCGCATGCGTTGCACCCGGATAAAATATAGCCTGTGTTAATCCTGGTCAAAATCTATACGTGTGAAATTTCAGCTCAATCTGTAGGCTAGTTTTTGTGTGAAAGAGTAACAAACATCCATACATACTCATAAACTTTGGCGTTTATAATATTAGTAGGATGCCTTTACCTATTACAAGTGCATTACCGCGGTGATCACGTTCACTAAGCACGCGAGTTACGCTGCACTGCATTGCGCCCGTCACCCTGAGACAGAGTTGTAGGGCCTCATGTCCATGAAATTTGAAAAACAAGTTGTCCAGAAGCCACTAAAAGCCTACAAAAACATTAGTAGCAATAATCCTAAGAAGGTAAATAAAATTGTGGCTAAAATAACTAAGGCGTTTCTATATTTTTTGAAGTCCCGCATTGGGGTGTATTGTGCATCGTCCCCCGTGATACTACCCCGACCCTAGCCAGCCCAGGTCCTCGAAGTACCCGTACATGCCCTTCTACAACATATCCTTCGGGAATGCTGCCAGCGGCCCAGTCCTTTCCGATGATATAATTGGCAACCTGGCTTCTTCAAAAACTATAATCCTCAAACCTGGCGGGGTCTTCGCCTTGGTGTGATGGAGGTTAGCGCGCTTCGCGAGGGCAGCGCGCATTTGCCTCGCCGCGCGCTCTTCGAAGCGCCTTTGCTGATCCTGGTTGGAGCGCGCCGAGACGCAGGACACCCACTGACGGCCCACCACGCGGGTGCGTCTAGAAAACCAAATGAATGCTGGACATTTTGCAAAGCACCATCTAGCCCATAAATACATAGAAAAACACCCTGATCCGATCTCTGTTTGCTATCAGAGATACGCTCACTTGTTGGGATGCTCTCTGACGCGGGCCTGCCTCTGGAGGCGCCTCCTGGGAGGGGTGTCCTCGTCGCTGCGCGCGCTGGCGGAGCTCTGCTCGCTCTCAGAGCTGGACTACTCACTTGTTGGGATGCTCTCTGACGCGGGCCTGCCTCTGGAGGCGCCTCCTGGGAGGGGTGTCCTCGTCGCTGCGCGCGCTGGCGGAGCTCTGCTCGCTCTCAGAGCTGGACTACTCACTTGTTGGGATGCTCTCTGACGCGGGCCTGCCTCTGGAGGCGCCTCCTGGGAGGGGTGTCCTCGTCGCTGCGCGCGCTGGCGGAGCTCTGCTCGCTCTCAGAGCTGGACTACTCACTTGTTGGGATGCTCTCTGACGCGGGCCTGCCGCTGGAGGCGCCTCCTGGGAGGGGTGTCCTCGTCGCTGCGCGCGCTGGCGGAGCTCTGCTCGCTCTCAGAGCTGGACTACTCACTTGTTGGGATGCTCTCTGACGCGGGCCTGCCTCTGGAGGCGCCTCCTGGGAGGGGTGTCCTCGTCGCAGCGCGCGCTGGCGGAGCTCTGCTCGCTCTCAGAGCTGGACTACTCACTTGTTGGGATGCTCTCTGACGCGGGCCTGCCTCTGGAGGCGCCTCCTGGGAGGGGTGTCCTCGTCGCTGCGCGCGCTGGCGGAGCTCTGCTCGCTCTCAGAGCTGGACTACTCACTTGTTGGGATGCTCTCTGACGCGGGCCTGCCTCTGGAGGCGCCTCCTGGGAGGGGTGTCCTCGTCGCTGCGCGCGCTGGCGGAGCTCTGCTCGCTCTCAGAGCTGCTCTGCTCGCCGCAGTCGTCGGCTGAGTCATCGTCGTCAGCAGCGGGCACGCCTTTCTTTGTACAGAGAATGTGTGATTACGCGGATAGTGATGGAGTCCAGTTTCCACTGGACTGTTACTGGTACAGTTTGCAAAGTATTTCGAAGTGTTCCTGTGGTTGAATAGGTGGTACCGTTAACCGGGTAACGCCAAAACCTACTGTGAAAGTAACTGGTATAAAATACTTACATAGTTTTTAGTAATAAATTGTTAGAGATACATACTTACCTAAATTGTAGTGCCCTCACTGGGCTCATGTTGGACTAATTCAGCTAATTAAAAGACCAATACTGTGGGTACCTGCACATGAACGCAATAAATATTTTGACTTTGACTTTGTCTAGTATTTCTAGGAGTATAGTACAGACTTAGGTACCTAGAAATAGAAATCATTTATTTGCTGAAATGTAGTTACGAGGTCTTAAATAGAAAGGAGTCTAAAATTATTTAAAACTAGTCGCCGCTTCGCAGGCGTTGTAGGTAGGTACCCCGGATAAAAAGTAGCCTATGTGCAGTGAGCCTATGTGTTAATCCTAGTCAACATCGCTAGTTTTTGCGTAAAGAGGTAACAAACCTCCGTCCAAACTTTCGGCTTTAAAATATTAGTGAGATTAGTATGGGGTATAAGTTGTCAAAATGAATTTAAATGAATTGTTCAGCTGATACTTACATATAAATAAAAATGTATAAATTGT